>CAMTDV010000024.1:32329650-33671299 GCA_947069175.1 Scalesia atractyloides | reverse complement strand
GAAGTTTTAATAAGCGTTCTATTCTTTCGTTCAGCTACTCCATTTTGTTGAGGAGTATACGGGGCACTGAACTCATGATGAATACCCTTAGCATTGCAGAATTCGGGCATCTTGTTGTTCTTAAACTCAGTACCGTTGTCACTTTTGATTCTCTTGATAGGCAAATGGTAAAGGTTTTCAATCTTTCGAAACATGATCATCAGATTGTCGAATGTTTCATTCTTGCTTTCTTGAAAGAAAACCCATGAGAATCTTGAGAAGTCATTGGTTACAACCAAACAGTATAGATCTCCTGTAATACTCTTCACATTGACAGGTCCAAAAAGATCCATGTGTAGCGTTTCTAGTGGAAGTTTGATGGAGTTGAGAAGCTTCCTTGGGTGTGACTTCTTATGCTGCTTCCCCTTCTTGCAGCTGATACAATCGTCTGATAAATGAAAATTTTTGAGATTCACCCCTTCCACTAGATTGTTATGCACCAGAGAATTCATCTTCCTTAGGTGTGTGTGACCCATCTTCCTATGCCATAGGATTGATTCTTTCTCTGTAGCCTTTGATACAAAGCACTGCCCTTCTTTTGAAGTAGTGGATGCGACGCTTATGTCTAAGACATATAGATCATTTTCTCGCGGAGCGTGCATAAGGATCCACTCCTCAGGAATAACGAAACCAGGTTTGAGAATAAGACATTCTTTATCAGTGAAGTGAGTTGTGAACTTCTTGTCACAGGTCTGTGAAATGCTCAAAAGATTGTTCTCAAGCTCAGCAATGTAGTTTACTTTGTCAAAAGACACGACTCCGTTTGTCAAAATTCCTTCTCCCACGATCCTGCCGCCTGTGTTCTGGCAAACCCAACATATCCTCCCCTGATGGCTTTAACATTGTACAGTAACGCCAACATCCCTGTCATGTGCCTAGAAGCTCCACTGTCAGTTAACCACTTTGAAATTATTGACCTTGGAAGCCCCTGCATATATTAAAAGCATATTACTTAAACGGAGAGACCCAAGCCCTTTCAGTCTTAGGTGGGATGACAATGTCGACTTTTGGAACTTTGGCAACTTTGTAATCTTTCTTAACCTCAACCCACTGTCCAGTCTTGAATTCAGTCTTCTTTCTTTTGATTTGACTGGAACATTGGTTGATTTTGGAGTTGCAGGAGATGTCTTTGCTTTGACTACCCAGGTTTGTGCCTTAGAAAATGTCTTTTTGATGTAAAGTTTAGATTCTTTCTTTTCATTTTTCTTTGATGTTTCTCCAACTTCAAACTTTGAAATGATCTCAGTTGGTGATTCCTTAATAGAATTGCATTGTCATTTCTCTTTAAATTTTTGTTGGCACAAAGGTTGGACCCTTTTTCTTCTCATCTACTGTAAACCTCTTTTGTTTATGAACAGGTTTTGGACGATTTTCTGAAAATTGTCGTGCAATATGCCCAACTTTGTTACACCTGTAACAGGTTCTACTGTCATTTCCAACAGTGTGTTCCAAAGCCTGTTCACGAAGCTCCTTTTCTTTCTTAAACTCTTCATTGTTTTGTTTGTTAATAACCTTTTTTTCCTCAACAGTGTTAGTTCCAAAAACAAACTCAACTTTCTTTGTAAAATCTGGTTTTCGCGATTTGTTGTTTCGTTTCTTCTTAAACCCTAACCCATCCCTTTTATTTTCAGGATAACTTCTTCCTCTGGGATGAATGTTTTTGTGAGTTTTCTTTGGTTTTGAGTAGAAAACATCAACATTCTTCTCAAGTTCAGATCTTTCAACTTCAATGAGTTTAAAGAATTTATCGACACGGTCAAAGTTAACATTCTGTACTGGTAATTCTTCATCAGTATATAGTTTATCTGATCCTTTCAGTTTGTAGATAACTACATTAGGATCATCACTTAAACCATTTTCTGATTTTGTGATAAAATTTTCATAAAAACTTTTCTCACTTCCAGAATGTGAACTTGACTCTGATTTCTCATTGTTTAACTCAGAACTTTAATAAATTGTGTTGTCATAATCATTTTCAAACACATTTTCAAACACTTGGTTACCACCTCGGATTCACATTCCGTCTCTGTTTTGGAATATGTTACGTCAATATTCTCAGGGAGCTCGTTATTCTTTTCTGTGAGAAGATTTAAATTTAGCGCCTTATCCACTCCGTCAGGATGTTTCTTAGCATAGTTATTCCAGATAGGAGGTCGAACATGATCGTAACATTTTCCAAGATTTTTCTCACTTTTCTTACCATCTTTGCTGCTTTCTGGTTTTGGCAGAATGTGATCGAGGACATACATGTTGGTAGAGTAACTGATTAACAATTTGTTAACCCTTTCTGTTTCAATTCTAATTTTCTCCAGCTCACTCTTCAGCTCAGCAATTGTGTTAATATGAAGATTTATGGCCATTTGTTTGTCCACCACAGTTGCTTTTAGCACTGAAAGTGTTTTGTCATCTTCTTTGACAGTTTTCTCATACTGTCGAATGGTCCTGCTGAGCTTATCATATGATTCTTTTACGGTGTTGTAATCGTATGACAGCTTATCATTGTATGTTTTAAGTTCTTTAAAAGCCTTTTCTTTCTCAGCACATTGCTCACATTCTTCGGCACATTTTAAGCATGGGCTAACCAATTCGACAGTTTGAGCTTTGATAGTTTCTTTAGCTGTTTCAACCTTTTCTACCTGTTTTTCCACACTGACTACCTCGTTTGTATTGGCCATGAGTGCTTTGTTGGCAATATCGGTTAGGCTCTCCACTGTTACAGGCTTGGTTACATCAATCACTTCCACACACTCAGACTTGGTATCCTTAGGACTTTCCTCTTTGTGACCAGAATTGAAGCTACCTGCAAAATTTTTAAGAATTGTGTCAAATAAACAGGGTTAGGGGGTACCTGCTAGATGTTCTTCTTCCTCTGCTGAAATTCTGAAGTAATCTGCCAATACTTCTTCCATCTCTTCTTCTGAAACTTCTTCAGATGCTTCTGGTTATTCCATGATTTCAGCAACGAGTGCAAGACTTTCCTTTTTGGAGATGAAATTGTTCCAATTGAATCCTTCATCTTCCTGTGTTACCACTAGAGCTTTATCTTTGGAGTTTGAACCTCCATCTTTGATATGTACCAATCTTTTCTCTGGTTGTGGTCGATGATAGATTGCCTTTTTTATAATAATCATCACCAAACGGATTATGATTGCCTTTTACTTCTCGGTTTGGGCATTCGCGTTTGAAGTGCCCTTTCTCCCTGCAATTGAAACATGTGACTTTGGATTTATCAAAGCCTAATTTACCATCAAGGCCCCTTAAATCATCTCTTCCAGTAATTTCCATGAAACGCTGAGCCCTTCGAACCACTGATGCCATACACCACATGATGTCAATTAATTCCATCTCCTCTGGATCAAATTCGTCGTAGTCTTCTTTAGTCATTTATGTGTTTCCGATTCGACCAGCTACAAGACTTTCATAGGATTCCAGAACAGCCGCAAGGAGTACCATATGTTGTTTAGCTGTCTGTTCGTTGAAATATTGAGCGTTCTGGAGATTTACTGTGATGTTGCATTGCAGGATTCTCTGGTTAGAATTGGATTGACTCTACTTGTTGCTCTGTGGTTGATTTGAGCTCTGAGACGATTTTTGTCATTGGTGATTGTTTGGATTGAAGGAAGCAAATGCTTGAAATCCACTGGACTGGTTGGAGGTTGTACTAGCATTTGTATTAGCATTGAAGGCTGTTTTGATCTTGGGACTCTGAACAGGGGTGTTTGGGTTTCCTTTGTAGTATAGGCTGACGTCCTGTTGCGAGTTAGATTTCTTTGCTTTTGCCATTTTCTGCATTTCTAGTTCGTGCCCTTCCAATTTTTCTATGAATCTTGGCAAACTGAGACTGTCATACTCAGCTCCATTCTTCAGGATTGTTAGATATGTTACCCAATCTCCTTCTGGCAAAGAATCTGCAAGTTTGTCAACTAGTTCTTCATTCGTCTTGACAATTCCCATGCGCTTCATCTGCACTACTAGCTGGCAATACCTTTCGATGAGTTGCTTCATGTTCTCGCCTGGAAGAATATTGAATACTTCAAATTCTTTGTTTAGTAACGCCTTCTTTCCTTTTCGGACATTAGTGCTCCCTTGTGCCCTTAATCGTAAGGCGAGCCATAGTGAATGAGCATCGTCATCATGTTGCAGGAGAACTAAGTTTTCTTCTTTTATGGCCTGCTGAAGGAGATTCATCATCTTCTTTTCAGTGATGTATTTTTCTCATTCGTCATCGGATAGACGAGCCACTGTTTCTCAATGCCAAGTTCATTATGTGGTGGTTGATACTTGTTTCGAGTGCGAACCAAACTGTTAAGTTTGTTCCTTGAACCCAGTTCTTGAAACGATCACTCCAACTCTCGTAGTCTTTGATGTTCGTGAGCTTTGGAGGCTTCGTATGGTTCCCATTTCATTTTCCAGATTCATGTTCTGGGCTGCCACGGAGGCTGTAACGGCTTGTGTCGCGAATGCATTATGGAATTCTTCTTCACCTGACATCTTGACAAAAACTTCAAACAGAAAACAGATTAAAACTGGTTAACTTGAAGTTGACTGAGAATTGAGTTGAGGCACAAAAATTTCGTACGAATAGTAAGGCAAAATTTTCGTACGAAAAATTTATTTTTCGTGCGGAAATTTAATTTGGTGCGAAAATCTTTGTTGTTTATATTTTTAAACTCTTTAGGTTTTAGACCCCTAATTTTCGTATGAAATCTAATATTCCGTGCGAAAATACTTGTCTTCTTCAAGCACTTGTTCACAATTTCACGTTTTTGATGATTTCAGACATGATTTTGATGTATTTTAGGTTTGTTTGATTCAGTAAGCTGATTAGAGTTGATTTTAACATGGTATACTAATAACCTAGTCCAAATTGTCCATGAAATCCTTCAGATCTAGAATAAGTTCCAAGAAAGAGTAGAAGAAGAGTTTCCAATGGATTAATCTTGAACTTTGAAGGTTGAATCCAGCTGAAACTTGGTTGTTTGTTCACAAATCAGACCTTAAGGCTCTGATACCACTTGTGAATGCTTAGGATCGGACCCAACTTAATGAGCTTTCTGGTCAGACTTGCTCAGCTAACAGAGGCGGAATTCATTGTTAGCTGATTAAACAAACAAAGAACAAGCGATGATTACTGTTTAACCGTTTGTGTATTGAATAAACGTTTGCAACGATTACAGACTCAGACAGGGCTTCGCCACTGATTCCTCCAAAACAGCATGTTGGACAAACATCCTAAGTCTCCTATTTATAGGCAAGACTTGACAGCACCTAGAGACTCGGGACACAGCATTTTCGTACGAAATTTTCGTACGAAAATCCTTATACATTTTCGTGCGAAAATTACATCAAACATACAAAACTCTCAAAACTAAACTTCTGACGCTAAGAAACCCTATCTATACATCAGACTTGGCCTAGACGTAGGCAATAGACATATGTGCACCAACATCTTCGACGTCTTGTATGGGCGTCGCCGACGCCACCATGCAGATCGGTTGCCTGATTTCACTCTTTCGTGCGTTCTTGCCCCTGTTCTCGCATCCCAAAAGTCTCAAAATATATAATAACATTATTTCAATTCCCGACATCCAAGTCCGACACCTCGACACGTTACTTTCTAACCTTTTACTCGTTTGGTTTTACCAAATGCTTTCAACTATAACTAAACTTCATATAGTCCAATAGGACCTCACTTAACTTAGTCCCACCATTACTTACCATCCTTTCACGATTCCCCGTCTCCTTATTTTCATAAACAAAACTCCTTTTTTTTAAAAACTAGGAATGAGTCGAAATCACTTACCTTGAGCGTCCGTGTTTATGTTTGCTTCCTTGCCTCCTCTAGACCCGTTATTCCTAATGCTTGATTCTATGTAGACATGATTCCTATCCTTACACCTCACCACATCCATATCCTTGTTAGCATACATGATCATACATATCGTCAATCACATCTAACACATATCATACAATTAACTTTGTTAGTCAATTCTAACAAACACAAGGCATACATCAACAATCACATTTTTTTTCAAACTCACATAATTCAACATGTCATCATATATAACCCAGATTGACATTACATGTACCACATGATTTCCCAAGTCTTACATTTGTGTTAGAAGGCATACCATATTATTCATATATCCCCTGACTTTCCAATAGTCAGCCATTAAACATACAAGTTTCCATCTTTAGAAACTTGCATCTATATTGATATAGTATATCATACTAATAACACCATACGCATTTTATACTCATGTTATACGACACATACAACCATATAGTTACTTACTTACGCACATACGCATATATAATCCATTTCCATCCATACTAGCATCTTCATAACTCAACAAATAGCACAATGGCCCATGTTTAGCTAATCCATTATCATCCCAACATTACATTTTCTTAGTGCATTCATATTTCTTTGCAATTAACATCAACTCACTATTTGATCCCAACTAACAACAAACTAAGCGCATAGTGTGCATCATAACATTCAAGCATATAGTTCAAGCTTCTAAGCATTCTTCTACCAAAAAAATCATCTCATCATACTAAAATCCCACATGTATTCCATCCAAAATACATTTCTAATACTCAACTATCACTAATTACTTCATTGTTACATTCTATACGTATTCATCCATCACTTACATACAATTTCATCTACAATTGTTACTTAGGCATTTCATCAACCACTTAGTGTGCGTATCATAATTAAGGCATAATGTACAAGTATTTCATGCTCATCTCCTACCTCTTGCTTTCATTTATCAATAACAACTAAAAATCACATTACTTCCATCCATACTCAATCTAACTAACACGAATCAAACACATACAACATAACACACCTAATGAACTAGAATCAATTATGGTTTCATCCTCATTTTGAAAACCCACTTCACCCTCCATGAGGGTTTTCACATAAATCAAGCACATACACAATTTATGTACATACATTCATCCATGTAGTGATTCTAAACGAAATGCCTACCTTAATTGTTGTACACACACATACACAAAAGTTATGTTGTTTATTTTCTTTTTCTTATCCTTTTATTTAATCAACTTTCCTTCATGCACACATTTAGTCCCCTACAATTTAATTGGTCGGTTTGTTTGGTCACAAACTCCATACTTCCTACTAAAAGACTAAAATACTTAACCTGGTTAGTTACATATAGTTATTACACCTCATGCTATGATACTTAAATACACATATTAGTCACTGTGGATTTTGGGGCGTTCTAAAATTTTGTTATTTTACAACCCTACAATTGGAAAATATCACAAGTGTTCAAATGACGCAAAATGTTAGTAGAGACAAAAAACAGTAAGCGTGGCTCTGACATATGTCCTGAACGAGAGTTCTAAAGGTAAAACTTATCAGATGATTAATGACTCACATGAAAAGAAAACGAATCAACACAAGAGGCAACAACATTAGACACTTTGAGTTCCTCCAAAGCATATAATTCCCCTAACATAGGCTCATTCCTAATCACCCTCTGAGTATGTTGATCCTGTACAACATAAACAAAATGAGAAAATAACACACACCGTCCATATTTACACATTTGACTGATTGAAGCAAGATTGAAATTAAGTTTGAGAAAATATTGAACATCAGTAAGAGATATGTGAGGCATAGCAATAAAACCGACACCCTCTACTGACACTGATGTGACACTATATGACATTATAATTATTTGTGAAATAGGAGTCATAGTTGCAAGAAAAAAACAAATACAATGACATGATGAGACGCACTAAAATAAAAAAAAATCTATAAATTTGTCAGAATACCTGAGGTACCAAATGAAACAGGCTTTAATAAGATATGATGTTGACATAACAACAAGATTAGCAGGAAGAAGTTGTTTCAATTGCTCAAAAAACTAGGGATGCAAAGCAGAAGACGGCTTGGTGCAAGCATATACATGAATATCTATTGATGGTGCAACAATGAAGTGCGAAAGACGAGATGCCCATGAAGAAAAAGCAGAAGGGCGGGCTGAAATGATGGTTGAGATTGTCCACTTCGTATGGTTTGCTACAAAGATTTATGTTGTTATTTTGACATGTTAAGTAACAACAGGCACCGAGAATTACAATGGTTTTTCAGTTTGTAGAATTCACACTCATCAAGAGAAAATTTAGGACTTGTAGAATCTGATTTAAAGTTGGAGATCCTTTTAATCTAAACTGATAATTTGGAATATCAGTCACAATGGGAGTAATAGTTGCTTACTTTAGACCCCTTGTGTACCTGAGATTTGATACAAGCCTCCTTTGTAATATGTTGATGAACAACTAAATCAGTTGTGGGAAGAGGAAACAAATGAAGGATCGTTCCTTGTAATCTCGTATGAAGTGATAATGAGTATCGATGTGTTTATTTCTCCCATGAAAAACAAGGTTCTTTTTGAAGGATATAGCTTATTTGTAATCAACTTTTAACACCATTTTTTTCAGCCTCCAACCAGTTAATTCTCCAAGTAAGCCGCATGACCACAAAACTTGAGAAGCCACCGAAGTAGTGGTCATGAATTCAGCCTCACATGACAATAACCAATTGTTTCTTTTACCATAACACCTTAAGAAAATCCCACATCATTGTTGTGGCGTGGTAGCAGCGACAATGATACCAGATGTAGACAACCGAGAGGGAGAATATGAGTTTTTGGTGCATTTTCTCAATAACCACAGGCCCCTATTTCATTCATTTAGGAGTAAGTTAGGGTTCCAAACTCAAATTAGGTAATTATCTCTACAATAATAATTTAATTTGATTTCACTAATTATCTCCATAATTATTTAAGAAATTGTTTTGTTTAATGATAACTATCAAGATCTGTGATAATTAAACAAATACATAATATTATTAATTAATTATTAACAGTTAACAGTTAACAGTTAGTTAAATATTTAACATGTAATCAATATACAACTAATTATTTAACAATTATTCAAGTTTATTTATTCACAAATGAATCCCTAACTCAAATAAATGATTTCTCTGTAGCGTTTCATGGTAGAATATACAACCCCTTCAATATTATTTTGTTTGTTGCCTAAAGTATATCTCTTTGTATGGTAACTTATTAGTAATGTTGCATGATGTTGATATCTGGGCATACTAAACCAATTGTCTCCCACTTGCACAATTCTCTTTGTATTGTACCTTATTAGTATTGTTGCCTGATGTCAAACTATTTACATATGTAAGCGAGCAAATCTCATTTTTACTACATTCAACTCCCATTAAATATAAAACAGTTCCCAAATTCTACTCTTATACCGCCTATTAAGAACCAATGTCGGACAATTGTCAAAAAACAATCTTCATAAAATCGATATCTAGTATATATGTATCTCTGGTCAGAGGATACGAAGACAATACCGACTTAAAATCTACTTATGACTATGATCTATGAATTTGTTTGAAGTTAGATACATACGCATTCCCTAATAATTAATATATATGTGTGTGTGTGTCTGTGTGTGAATTTGGTTCTCAACTCCCTTAGAGCTTCCATCCTATGAACCATAGTTATCAAAAGCGCTCGCCTGGTGTGCCAAGGCGCAATTTTCAGGCGAGGCGCAACCATGCCGCCTTGCGCCGTTAAAGGCGCTCTTCAGGTAAGTTTCCGGCCAAAAACGACTTTACGGTGACCATTCTGATCAGATTCTTGCCAGTTTCCTGCAAACTTTTTCAAACTGATGCCAAATTCCATCTGGAACAGATATGTGGTTGCGGTTGCATCACCGGAGAACCTCTTGAAGAGGGGAGAAAAAAAGATGAGAAATGAAAAGGGACGACACCTAAAAAAAAACTCTTTAACAATTGTTTTACAAAAAGCTTGGCACTATTGACTTTGTAGAAAAGATATTGTTTCAATACTTTGTTGAAAGATACTTTATATTAACCAAATTTAATTTTCTTTCAATGTATTTTAAATTACTATATTATCTTAAAAGTTTCTTTTTTCTTAATAACTAGTTAGATGATTTTACATATATTTAGAGAGTAATATTAGTTTTTTTTATACCTACAAGATATATTTGCTATTTTTTTAATACATAATATATTTTTAATTTTTTTTCATTTTACTGCGTTATTTTTTTCAGGTCGTCGCATTTTTTGCGCTTTGCGCATAGGTCTCAGGCGAAGCTTATACGCCCTGAGTGCGCTTAGCACATTTGATAACTATGCTATGAACTAATAAACTATTCACAATAGTTTTGATTCAGATTGTTTCCACAAATAATTTAATTAATTAACTACATACGTTTAGAATAACAATTATTCAAGGATTTATCCGTGCTAAAACTTAAACACAGTAAACATTACTGAAAGGAACTTAATCATTGATTCAAATCAAAACAATGTTATTGTTAAAAACATTCAGATACCAAATGCAAATCAAATCCCTTCACTAGTTATTCTAAGCCCTATCTTTCTAACATGCTCCTCATGTTTCGCTTGTAGCACAGGCTTAGCGGACAGGTCTTTAAGATATTGTTCTGTATGAACTTTGTTTATCATTACTTCTCGTTCCAATATCTCCTACGTATAGATAAAAGAACACAAATAAAAATAAAATGGTTATTCCATCTTTGTGTCTCGTTTACTTTTTTTTTTTTTTTTGATGGAGCAATTTTCCAGCTGTTCTTTTTCTGTAGAAACTCTTGCTGTCTTTGTAAGTTTTATAGATCGCTGTAAATTCCGTGTTGCTGCGGTGACACTTCGTATTTTACAACACAACAATACAATTTGATGTTTTCAAGAAAAATTCAACGATTCCCAATGATGACCAGAGTTCCCATGCATTGTGTGTACATATAAAAAATTCATAAACTAATGATCAATGATGATGATGAAGGTGCATGTGCACTCCCCAGAATTTGCTGGCTGGTTAACAAATTAACAATGCTAAGATTTAATTATTGCCATTGGTTACGGATCAAGTAGCTAGAAAGATGCCTTTCTCGATATCATGTGTTGTTTAGTGGTTGTCTAGATTATTTATCCCCACGTCACACCTCATTAATGCCACACAAACCTCATTTTCTTAATTTATATTAACAAATAATAATAAGTTTTTTAATCACACTAGTGTTGCCTGCCTGTCAAGGACGTGTCTTTCTTCAAGAACCTTAAATCCTCATTTAATCATCGATGTGAGCCCACATGACTAGTTCATGTGCGGGCCTCATTTGAGAGATATTCACGGTGGCTTTTAGCAATATAACCTAATGAAAGTGAATCTATAACTAGAGTGTGTTTGATACGGGATAAGAGAATAGAATAGACGAGATGATGAAATGAAGGAAGGAATAAAATGGATCATATAAGAGGGTTTTATTTCACTTTAAAATTTCAGTCGGGTCTCACAGTTAGAAACACACTATAAGCGGACATTCAACTTCATATTGGCTTATCTATTGCCAATGGCGATGATATAAACAGTTGGCATTCCATTGGTGAAGTTGTTCAGTGAAAAAATCGAGTGTGGGTAAACCAGGACCGACCGATCAATGACGGCCGATAGTTGATATATGGCATCTTCATTGATAGCCGCATCAACAAGTTTACCACCACAATGACTTTTTCATTGAAAGATAACTAAATGTCTAACTCATCGGTAACTATTATTTGTAAGAAGATAATTTACCATTTATTGGGAATAGAAAGGTACAAAAATTTGTAATAATATATCCTATAATCACAATAACCAAGTGATCATTGAAGGTCTATAGACTATGGGTAATAGTTTTTATTAAAAGAAAATATTTTATAATTTCCTGTCAATAAAAGTTCAATAAAAAGAAACTGTACTCATATATTTTTAGACTTGTAGTAGATCAAAATAACCTATTTAACTTGAATGCTCAATGATTCGAGGTTGCTCAGCAACTCGTTCCTTCCTTTCTAAATGGGATATCATCACTCTGACCTATGTTTATAGACTTGTAGTATATCAAAATAACCTATCTATATTTATAGTAGATAAGCACTAACCGTGCATTTAGAAAAAAAGCTGTAGTCATATATTTATAGACTTGTAGTAGATCAAAATAACCTATCTAACTTGAATGTTAGTGTAGAATAATAACTTTAATAGATGACACACAAGTGTGGATGATATCCCCATTTAGTTCAAAATAACCACTTCTCACATCATTGATTTGGTGAAGACCGTGAAAACTTACCCAACATGTTACATTCGTGTTCGACTGAAGTCTTAATATCTATTAGCATAAGGATCACATCATGGTCATCAGTTTTAGACAGCAGTAGCATAGGTCCATTGGGAAAGGTTGCAACTTTATGTCTTGAATGTGATCATATTTTCTTAAATGTCTAGCTCTTAGAAATTCTATATAAATGAGTTATCATCCCCTACATGTTTAAATTTATGTCTTCAACTTGTGCTTTGAAAAAACTCTATATAAAGCACTTGATCGTAAATGACATGCAAGTGTTAAAAAAATGTGGTCATTGTGAGTAACTACAGAAATCACCAAGTGCTATGCTTTTCAACTAAAGCTACATTAATATATGTTTTTCCTTTTACTTGTCAAATGATGGAAACACGTTAATTCCATATGATGAATAAAACACATTGTCATTAATATATAGCTTATGGCATGTAATTTATATCTTTTAAAAATTTAGTATTGGTACTATATGTCCTTTTTAACGGCAAATTTTGGATCATTGACGAATCATTGGAGTATTATGGTGCCACCAACGGAACCACCATCTCTAGCCTATAATGCCTATACAACAATTCAGGAGAAAACTCAATAAATTTGGAAAAAAAAAAACTCATTGTGAGAATCGAACCCAGGATCTCATGGTTTCTAAAGCTTATCTCACCACCACGATGTCACTAGACTTATGACTTGTTTCCAGCATAGCATAACGTTCTTTTATCTCTACCACAAAATGTCCTTGGAACACATGCGGTTACGTCGGTGAATTGATATGGAATGATGGTGTTCAAGGAGCTTAATACATTGGCCTCGCTGCCTGTGTTTAAGGGACATCTTGTTCGAAACTCAGTCAAAAAGAAACATATTCGAGATTTTAGTTTGTTAAGTTTTGTGTAAAATCTTAATTGTGTCAACTAAATCAGGTATAGTGCTAGTTTTGGATTTTGTATTCTGAGTAAAAGTTAAACCTCAGCTAATTTATAATCGAAACTTATTGGGTCCTCATTCTTTTTATAGATCATATAGGTCAGGATATAATAGGAAGTTTTTATCACTAGGAAGGATATGAAATAATCTGGAGCGTCCAATTGCACTATCAAACGGCCAATATAAAAATCTAATAAAAAAACTTTCATTTAAACACGTTGTCCGGACTTTCAAGTGTATTATCGTCAAATTCCAACAACAGCCACTGTTGAATATACATAGAAACCTTCGAGAAAAGTTCATTACGTAATACATTTCGATTGAAAAAAAAACACACACAGATTGAAATTAGAGATAATCAAACTCCGTTGAAGTTCATGGCATCATCAAGAGATAATTTGAAGGTTTTATCTTCGAGTTACTGATAAGAAATCCATATTGAAAACCCCTAAATCATCAAACAAGCAATAAAAAACATCAGATAAGAAATCAACGATCAACAAAGAAAAATTAGCGAAAAATCAAAAATGAGAGAACAAACTGGTAGAAAACGAAAAGAGATTTCTGATAATGGTATATATTTTTGCTTTTTAAACTTTAAACTGTACTCAAATTACGTTTTACAAAGTAGAAATAGCCATAGTACCTAATATTGAATATAAATTGTTAATGAGTTTTATCTTATCATTGTATATGCTTAGTAAGGTTTGTTGTTAACGATTGCGTTTTATCGTTTTATATTATAACTGTGAACTACTGCTTTTATCCTAATATTGTGAACTAATGCGTTTTATCTTAACAAAATAGTATAAAAAAAAAGATTTAGATATGTTGTTAACTATTGCGTTTTATCTTAAAACGGTGCACAACTGCTTCTTATCTTTAAATTGTTAATAATTGTGTTTTATCTTAAAACCTTGAACTACTGCTTTTCATTTTAAAATTGTTAACTATTGCGTTTTCAACTAACTTTGTTTCATTATTCTCTTTAAAATAAAACACAACAAGAAAAAATGAAAAGGAGAAGAAAGAAAGTGGTGATTGAAACTTCAGAAGATGAAGATTCTATTTCACAAGAGGAAAATCCTAAGAGGGCTATAATCCTGCATAGTTCTGAACAACAACAAATAAATTATGGTAACATAAATCACATAAAACATAATTTTATGAACAAATATTTGTTTCGAATTCACTTGTATATACCAGATGATGATTTTGTTGATCCCCCACCAAGAGTGAAAAAGACTCAAAACACCGTTATTTCAGCAAGTGAGAAAAAAGAAAAAGAAAGAAAAGTCAGATAATGTAAAATCAAAGACAAAGAGATCATTGAGGAAGGAGAAAACACCAAAACTATAACCATTTTATGAATACGATGGAAGTAAAATCAACATAAGATGTGCAGTCAATAATCTCCCAAAGTATATTAACAATTTGTCAAAAGATCAAAAGAAAGCTGTGAGATAAATAGGCTTTGGCAGTGCACTATCAATCAACTTGCATTCAGTTCCTCGCAAATTCGCATATTGGCTAGTAAATAACTTTGATGCTGAAAATGATATGATAAATACTGGAGATGAAAAGATTAAGATCACAACTGATTTGATTCAAAAGGTATTCCAAATACCAAATGGCAAAATAAAGATTGAGGAAAAACTGAGGCCCAAAGATACAAATCTTATAATAAAATTCTGGCAGGGGAAATTCAGTAAAGAACTTTTGAACAAACTGTATATTGCCAATCTGATTAGATATTTAGAGAAAAGAAATGAACTTGGAAGAATGTTCAAACTAAACATCTTGGTTATATTTTGTACCGTTATGCCAGAGGCAATGCAAAGTAGTAATGTAAATCAAAGGTTTTTGTCATCAATAAGAAGTAACATAAATGTCCAAGATTTTAGTTGGTGTGAATATATATTGAATTGTTTATGGCGTACAAGAAAAACAATGGCCTGGATCTAACAAGACCTTCAATGGACCTATTAGAATGCTAGCGGTGTGAAATATGATCTTATTTTTATAATAAAACGCAATTATGCTTACTTGTTTGGATGCTTGCTTTATTGTTATCTTATCTCAATGCTTAATGCTTATTTATATGCTTTGTTTAAATTATGCTAAATGCTTTATATCATAAAATGCGATATATTGTCATCATTATATTTTGTTAAATATTCTAGCTTAATGATATCTTTACTCAATTCTCAAACCTTATTATCATAAAACACAATTATGCTTAATTGTTTATATGCTTGCTTTATTGCTATCTTATCTCAATGCTTAAAGCTTGGTTATATGCTTTGTTTAAAATATGCTTAATGTATTTTATCTTATCTAAATGCTTAATAGTTTATATCATAAAACGCAATATATATAGTTATTGTTCTCTTTTGTTAAATATGCTAGCTTAATGATATCTTTACTCAATTCTCAAAGCTTTTTATCGTAAAACACAACATATATTCATTGTTATCTTTACTTAATAAAACGCAATAATTATACATTGTCTTCTTTTGTACCCTAAAACGCAATAATTTATACAGATTCTAGTTGTTTACAAAAAAACAA
This sequence comes from Scalesia atractyloides, assembly GCA_947069175.1. NCBI lineage: Eukaryota > Viridiplantae > Streptophyta > Magnoliopsida > Asterales > Asteraceae > Scalesia > Scalesia atractyloides. The sequence continues at coordinate 33,655,531 of CAMTDV010000024.1, read as the reverse complement.
GGATTTGAGGATCGTGAACAAGAATTCTCTCTGGATAAAATTGACTCTACAACTTTACAAGAATTTGAAGATGAATTAGAAATCGCAACGCAAAATGAAGGGCAGGTACTTGTAAAAGAAACCAAGAAAAAGGAGAAAAATGTGGCAAAGAAAAACAAAAATAAGGAAGAAGAGGAGATAGAATATTATGTTTATCCATCTGAATCCGACAATGAAAATGAAGAACTTTATGATGCTGAATCAGAAGACAAAATTATGATGATGATGAAGAATAGAATGAAGACCACCCAAACAGCCAACTAAATCGTGTTCAATAGAAGATATTCAAAACAGCCCACATAAAACCAATGAACCTGGAAAAACACCAACAGAAAGTGCAGGATCATTGGGGCATTTCTTCAAAAAACCATCAGAGGGAAATAAAGAAAAAATTTGGGTAAACAGTCAATGTCGATTGCGTAATTTCATTCCATCACAAATTCAAATTCAAATTCAAATTGAAAAAACAAATGGGCTTTCTGAAATACATTCAACAAAAAGTGCTGATGAAATTCTGATAAGCGAAGAAGGTGAAAAAAAGCAATGAGCAGCATATTGCATGAACCTTGGATGATCATTTTAAAGGCTTTGAAGAATCATTCCAAAAGATCCAATCATATATAGATGACGTTATTGAACAATATCTAAATAGTGAATTTTTTCATAACAAAGTAAATGAATGCACTTTATTAATGGAGAAATTCAACAACGTAGCTAAAAAGCACACCCAAGTTACCTTGATTCAAGAATGATCGAAACTCAAAGTGATCAACAAACACCATCAAGCTACTTAAATTTGAACCAAAGCCAAAATGAAGGAAAAAAATGAAATCATATGCTCTCCATCCACTTCAAAACACAATGAAGATAATACAATTATGGTACAATGCTCCTGATAAAACCAACGAGAATCCATCAACCATGAAAAAACGCAATGAACATACTTAATTTATACCATCATCATTTAATGAAGAAACTCTATCAATAATGTTGGAGATGATTAAGAATACAGAAGAAATAGAAAGAAGATCAAAACAAAAAACAATTGAAAATGATGATGGACCATTATTTGATTTGAAAATTTCTCAAATTTCAAATGAGAAAGAAAAAGAAGGGGAAGATAATACTAATCGTAATGCTGCACAATCCGAAGATCAAAAGGATGCAACAAGCAAAGAAATGCAATCTGAAAATGCTGATAAAAAATTAGATCAATCAAAAGGAGTGGAAACATGTTTTCAAATTATAGGAATACTAACAATGCTTAATAGAATTGATGAAGATGCGAGTGAAAAGGAAATCAATGATGTTATTGGAAACACATCATTCCTCAACCAAGAAGAAGATATGAAGGTCCGTGATCAGTGGTTCTAGACGGAAGTTAGTGGATAAATGTAAACCGATTCGGTAGAATGTTATTACAGAAAGGAGTAGAAACAGAATGCAGCAAAAGTCTTCATTCATACCGAAGGAGTATACATCTTTATAAGTCCAGCTGCCGGAGTTCCTTGAGAGAATCCGGCAGCACCTCCCCGTAGGGATGCCAAAAACTTAAATGATAAATGAACAACACACCTATATATAGGGAGACAAGTTCGCTGGAGTGTATGGAAGTTCGGGCGAACTTGCCTAAGCAAGTTCGGCCGAACTTGACATTGCATAACAATCTCAAGCGAACTTGGCCTGCTATAGTCAAGTTCGGGCGAACTTGACTAAGTGCACATCAAGTTCGGGCGAACTTGACCAATACAGGTCAAGTTCGGGCGAACTTGTTCCCTTTTACACTGAAATCTCCGTATTTCGGTCGTGTGTTCGATTCTAACCTATACAAGATTCAACACACACTCTATCTAGCCTATTCGACAAGTGATGAACACAATAGGGCATCAACAGATTCCCCCTTGTTCGTTACTGTCGAAGCTTGATCTTGAACTTCAAAACTTTGAGCCGTGTTTGAATAGTCTCTTCAACTTCAATCAAGGTGTCTGTCGATGTCGTCGAGATGCGTCAACAGATTCCCCCTTAATTGATGATCCGGGTTTGCATTAACAACTTTCAATACCGCTGAAATCTCCAGTTCAGATCTTTGGTTGCGTGGTTTCCTACTCCTCTGATTTACTTGACTGACAAATTTTCTCGAATAACTATCAACTCAAAGCTAATCAATGCAGCAGCTTCTCCATTTCGACGATAACCGCATCCGAGTTCAGTTTTTGAATAAGCGTTGAGCATCGAGAGTTTATTCCGCACACTCCTAAAGTACCAAAAACTCAACCGGCAATTGATAGAAACTTCGAATCACCGCATCGGAAAACTTCAAATCAACAAATACCCTCGAAAATCCAAAATCCCGATTTCCGTAATCGCAGTTAAGCACCCTTCAGAAAGATTTGATTAGCAAATCGGTAATATGCTCAATCAACAAATCTTCATCGGAAACAGATAATCTGGTAATGCAACGAATCTGAGAAACATACGTCCGCGATCAAAATCACATTCTTCTTCTTCAGTCACAATGCAGATATATAGCTATCCCCGGTAGACCAGCGCCACTTAATCACCAAACATCATCATCCAACGACGGTTAGTCCAAAGAGAAGAATGATTAATCTGCTTGAAGATTAAAAATAATGGCCACCAAAGGTTATCATCAGATTTCCTTGGTAATTTTGAAACCATCCATCTTCGGAGCTAGTCATTAATTCCTAAGATCATCACCGAACGTTTTGAATATCCTCGGTTCCTCACTGGTATTAACGACTCCAAATCTAGCTAACCATTCCTTCACCGGAGATCAGGACTCTAACCCTTAAGAATCAATCTGAATCATGATCTGAATAATTTGAACATCCTGTGATCACGGAATCCCAAATGTATAACCTCTTTTGTCAGCAACTGATATACACAGCTTTGTCTGGAAGATCCAATCCCATAAATCATCTTCTTTAATCACGGTACCGTGTTCAACCCGGGGCAACTGAAACTACAGAGCATCCCTATCTCCTGGCGGTTAGTCCAGTCAATAGTTCATGTGCAAAGCAGAGTTAAAGATAGGCAGTCGTGTGTGCTTCCAAACCATCCGCACGACTCAGGTGTCAATCCACAACCATGACCTCAGGATCTGATAAACAACTCCTCCAAGACTCAGTTATGTAACCACCCACTTTCAAAATAGACATCAATTTGAAATACCCAATGAATCTCAATCCTCTGCATTTCCCGATAATCTGCAATCGGTAACCACCCGAATACTGTTGCAGTAGTCACAAATTTCAAAAATGTCGGAATCTTCAAATATTGAAAATTTTTTATTCCCCCTCATTTTTGCAAATTTTGACCATACTGAAATTTTTCACTGAAATTCCCCCTGAAATCCGGAACTATCAGTTTTTAACAAATGCGGATTTAACGTTTAGGCCCATTACTAGTCACGACATCCAAATGATCAACGTTCTGCATCGGTATCAATGACTCTCCCATTATCTTCAAAATTCTTTGACCGTATCACCAAATCTGTACTCTGAAGCTCTAGACGGTGTCCCCGAACATGCCGGTTCGGTCTTCGAAAATTCGAAAAAATTTCTATCGCCAAATTTTTTTTAGGCATTGGACCAAGTTCGGGTGAACTTGGTCACCCATCACCAAGTTCGGGCGCTAGCAAAATTTGTTAAAGAAAAACAACAAATAAGTGAAATCAACAAAACGGAAGAAATCATTACAAAGATACGACGACGACACATTATGTTCGCCATACTATCAAACACAAATAGCAATGAATGAAGTTAGAACAAATATTGAAAACAACATTTCGGGATATGTACAAAAACATTTATATATAAAAAATCACACACTCTCACACAAAAACAAATGCAAAAATCATATATAATTTTTTATAGGGACACTCTCTTTTTAATTACTAATCATGTATCTTTGTCAAGATGGGTTGTAGAAATAATGAGGCCAGGATTGTACATAACAGGATAAATAATCAATTCTTTGGCTTATATCTTGAACGAATAAGAAAAAAAAAGATCAAAAGACAAATTAAAAGCAAGATTTTTTTGTAAAATTCAAATGCTGGTATGATCTCTAAAATGCAGTTTGTCTGTTTTATTTTGTTATGTCTTTGTTTTGTATGAAGTTATTTAGAAGTTTAGTTTGGTTGACATTATCTGAACAATGATCTAAAAAACGCAATGACTTTGATAGTTTAATGTTTGTTATATATATTTTATCTAAAGCGCAATAAATTTTTTACTTTGTTTATTTTAATGCAGGTTACACATTGAACAAAACTAAAAAAAAGGATGGTAGAAGAGTTCACATAGAACATGACAAAACTTCTTAAAGGTTCAAAGATACAAAGCATTAAAGATTTTGATATTATCCTTGTGCCAATTCTCAATCAACAACATTTTTATGTGATCTCATTCCATATTCAAGAGAAAGAAATAAACACCATTGACAACAGTGCAGCAAAGATTTCAAATTTTGCGAAATATAGCGATGTGTCTGAAAGAAATAGTAAGTTATGCCACATTATGCTTTTAAAACACAATATAAACCAACTAATCTATTTCTAACATAAATCTATATTATTTTTTTGTAGAGGGATGCTTTGGTTGGTTACCTTAATTAGTTAATCATCCACAAGGAGATAATATAAAGAACATAGTGCCTAAAAGAATGCAGATGAAATCGAGAAGACAGCATAACTCCGTCGACTGTGGTATATTCAGTATGCGTCATATGCAAAGTTATGAGGGTGAAAGTGTGGAAAAATGGAATTGTGGATTTAACGAGGAATATGAAAACCCACCAAATATCAAGAAGGCAAAAAACAAAAATCCAGTGAACAAACAAACAACACAACTTGAGGACCTAAGATGTAAGTATATCGCAAAGATACTATTGCACAATCTCAATGAATGCAAAGATTTTGTTATTGAAGATTCAAAGAAGTATTGCAGCCTAAGTGCACAACTTAAAAAAATTGATTATGACACTAGTTTAGAAAGGATTAAAAATAGGCTTGCTTCTGCTAGTTTATGAACATGATTGTCTTATTGTTTGTTATTATAAAATGCAACTCAATGTCTTTGGTAATTATTATTGTTCTATTATAAAACGCAATGGTTATCTTCTGTATTATTATTTATTAATATTTTACTTTTTGATGGAATATTTGTTATATATGTTGTTTAAAAAGAAGTAGTTAGAATTGAAATGTTAGTTATGTTAAAACGCTATATGTGGTCTTTTATACTAGTTTGTCTTATACTATGTTAATATAAAACGCAATAGAATGTCTTTGTTAATTACTCATGTCCAATTCATGTAACGCAATGAAACTCTCTAAGATTATTATTTTTAAATATGTTACTTTTTATGGAAATATTGTATACATGTATACTAAAATAAAACACTTAAAACACAATGCTATAAAAACCAATTTTAACTACACTAAAATTAGTTATAATCTTTCTAAAATACAACTGATTATAATAATTGATGACAATGATAAAACATTAATTGATTGTATCAAAAATAAACAAAACAGATAATCTATAATTCAAAACACTAAATAAAACACATCAAAAAAATAAAGAAAAAGTGTACCCCTAAACGACACAAGACAATGTAGAGACAAAAAAAAATCATTATTATCAAAGAAAATTAAAAAAGCCTTTTGGATTCCTGACAAATTACCGTATGAATTAGACCAATCGATTCAATAATGAAAATAAAAATCATTACTCCCACATTTACTAACAATCGACCCATTATATAAAAACATAAACCCTAAACTATATTCATAACACTCCACACCCAGTACACAACCACAAACACACACAAATGGCTAATCAAGAATTGTCAGTTTGGTGGTTTGAAAGAGGAAATTTCATACTACAATATGTTGATGGCCACAAAATAAGATATCATTCCATAGCCTCAATTCTCGAAAACTACAATGAAATGTTTTGAGAAAGATGAATCAGCTAGGAATACCACCAGCATGTTACAGAGAAGAGACAAAACAACTATTCAAAATTCTGGATAAAAGGTATGGAAATCCATATGAAATGGTGATTGAAGACCCAAAAGTTACATCTTGGGAGTTCATTGATGACAGTTTCAAGGTTGCAGTAACTTGGGATGATGGAAAAGTCGATCTATACGACCCCAAAGACATATTTTCCTGTGAAGAATTAATCTTTTTAAAGCGATTATCTGAGATTCCAATCATTAACAACTCTGGACACAAATTTGCAAAGAGGCTTCAGAATGCAGTGATTTCACAGGTTGAACTATAGACGCAATCTGAAAGTGATGAGGACATCCCAAATGGAAGCTTGGAATTTTCTTCTGAAGAAGAAACCAACTTTGATCCATGATGGTGATTGTTGATTTCCAATGGTTGTGGTTTGTTGATTTATCTATCTGTGGTGGTGGTTTTTATTAGATGTTTTTATTTTCATGTTGAATGTTGATGATAGAAGTAATTTTGATGTTTGTAATTATGGTGAAAAGGTGATGATGGTTGTTATGTTCATCATCTTTGATTATAACTTTTATTATCTATAAAATATTATGATTAAATATTGCTTTTTCTTTTATGATGGTATATTTTCTTAAAACGCAATAATACAATATACTTTGAGGAAATAGATAAAAAAAATAATGAAGATATGTACTTGTTGTTCGTGTTTAATTTGTTACTAGTGTGGTGCTCGTGCGTTGCGACGAGGAACACAACACCTAGATTAGTGATTTTAAGGGCATGCATGGGCGGATCAAATCGGTTTTAAGACAAAACCAAACCAAAATTTAATAAAACCGTTACAAAAATAGCATGTAAACGTTGATAAATACACAATGCAATAGACTTATTACCATTTTTTTCTTAAAATGATTAAAAATATTTGTCCATTACCTGCTCAATCAAAATGAGGAATCCATTGCTAACAACTGTCCTTTCTCAAACCACACAACCAACAATTACTTTATAATAATTCCTAAGTAACAGTTATATTAAAAGTTTAATAACAGCACACATCAGTTAGATTAGATGTTACAATAAAGTATCATGATAAGTAAAACAAGAAGCATTGAAAACACTTTGTAACTTGTGAATCCCAACGTCAAATGGCACATGCATAGCAAAAAATGTGACTATGGTTGTCAAATACGCCTCGTATTGGAAGTTTTTATCAGCTGCACATAACTAACTTGTGCAGCGAGCTTCTGTCCTCGTGCTATTTAATTCTTTTACCTCCTTGAACTTACGAATTACATTTTTTCTACAGTCTTTACAAAACCTCTATAACCTGTAAATTAAGGGAGGAAAATTTTTATTCTATAAGTAAATATATATATAGAATATAAAAAAAAAAAACTAGCACTTCTAGAAAGTTGTAAACTAATTGCAACAGTTCATATGCTAAACATGACGTGTCATCGTCGTCATATGAAGAATCTAAAGTGTAAGTTTAAGTAAAAAAATAAGTTGCAAGTATATATATACATATATATAACACAAAGACGCACAATGCATTTCATACACACATACATACCTACCCACACCATGCATGCCGGACACACACCACACATACACAGGCAACTCACACACATGAAGACAAATCATACACACCATACATGCAAAACATCACATAATACACACCCATACTTAACCAACGAACAACACACACATAACGCATTGCACACACAACTCTCGACAAACACATACTAATCACTCATCAAAACCTTCACACACACACACAGAGATCAAACTGTAATCGATTCTCCTTCACAAAAAAAAATATTGTGCCGTCGGAACCGAAAAGCAAGATAGAAAATGTATGGTTGTCTAGGTACCTGTTTGTGATTGATCGAAGCGAAACAAGTCGTCTCGGTGGTGGTCTATGCTCGGCGAAAAGGGTTCTGGTCTAGCGGTGCGGCCGCGAGGTGGTCTATGCTCGGCGAAAAGGGAACAGAATCGTCTCGGTGGTGACGATACAACGAGTTCATAACCTGGCTAAATTGGAAAACGAAGCTGGTCGAAAGACGATGCCCAGTTACAAAGATGTCAAGAAGAAGCGGTTGGTAACAGGGACGATGATTGTTGGGTGATAAATAGGAGGGTGTGGGAAATAATGAAAGGAATGATTGTCATAACTCTATTGTATAGCAATGGTCTTCGGTTTCGCTCATTAATGACCACCTCAATGACAACCCACGGTTATAGATCTTTACGAACCAACCTCAATACAGAAAATATTCATGCTTTGATAACTCTGTGCCAATCTCAAAGGATACGAAATGACTGATTTAATTCTTGGTTTCTATAAGAAAAGGAAGAAAAGTATAAAAATATAACAATTTGTTCTTGGCTTTTGATATGCCACCTTAAAAATACGATAGAAATTACCTTTTTAGACATAGGAGATGCTTTATCTATACTACCTTATTAAGAGAACTAGGATTTCTATCATTTTGGTAATTGTACATTGTATACACATTTTCAAGCAACATGTACAAGAGAGCCAAGCTATTTTAGAGAGGGTAAACTTGCGCATTGTCCAAAAATTTAAGACACTTTAGGGGCATTTTAGAGATTTCGGCACCTTTGTAACCTATAATTAAGATGACATGTGAAGAGTCTAATAACTATATAAATAACTATATAATGCAAATGTTGTTATGAATTATTATCTTTGATGTGTGACAATCCACATGTGTTCATCATTATATGGTGATTCTTCATGTACTTAACTCTCGTATTTGTAAGCCTATAAATAGAGGCTTATGTAGTTTAGCTTTACATCAATAAGAAAACTATTCCCCACTCTCTCTTGTCTCTTTCTACAGAGCTAATAGGAGTAGCTGCTTTACAATACGTTATAATCACGACTTGCTTTTGAAGTTGAGGGCCTATATCGTATGGTAAGTCAACACTATCTATTGTAATTCATACGACTTTGGGCTGCATTGATATTCATATACATTAGTTTTGTCTTGATTCTCTCAAAACATTCACAATATCATAACTACTATAATTTTGGGTTATGTGAGACTTACTATTACATCAAAAGAGTAAAGTATTTCTTAATATAAATTATCTTATTATTACTTTTGTAAATGTCAATTTTTCCATAAGTTTGATTTAACATCAGACCTCAACGTTATGAATTTCAATTGTTATGTTCAATATTAAGTGTGGTAATTTATCCTCTTACAATAGTTGTGTTAGTTGTAACTTGTTAATATTTGATGCTTATTTTTAGTACAGTAACATAAATACTTGGTTATTTCAAATGTGATAAATAATATATCAAATACTTAACTAATTTTAAAGCAATTGTTGCGTATATTATTGGACAAGCATATTCATGTTCACGATTGATTTGTGAAAAAAATAGAAAAAAATATTCATTACCTCATTTTATGGTAGTAAAGTTAAAGAAGATTATTACTAATTAATAGTAATGATTTAAGAAGATAATTTTTGTATTAATTAAAAATTAATGTGGTATTATGGTGGTGGCATTATGATACACAAAATTCTTTATTTTGTAATTAGAACATTTTGTAAACCTTAGAAAAAGACGTTAGTAGAATTTATCAAATATTGTTATGAATTCAGTTTTGACTTGGCTTTGTCAATTTGACTTTAATTATTATTAACTATATAAAGCAAATGTGATGGAATGGATTGTAATTTTACCACGCATATAAATTTTGGAGCAATGTGTACAAGAAAATACAAGCCATTTGGGAGGGGCATTATGGGAACTAGCTCAACAATTTAAGACACTAAAGGGTGGTGGTGCACTATATGTCTTTTGTGCTGGTGCATGGATAAAAATTACGTGAAACCCGTCATACAATTTGCGCCAAAAAACAAATGTACCCGCTGCAACGCGCGGGCATTCCCACTATATAGTATGATAGATATGTGTAAAACGCAATAAGTATTCATTATTCATAAATTAATGTTAGTATACCTATGATTAACATAGGATTTAAATATTGATTCCTATCTAAAACACAATACTACAAAATTGAGTTGATATTGATGTAAGTTAAATAAAACGTAATATACAAAAAGAATATGATAATAATGCATTCTAAAACGCATTAAAAAAACAAGACTTTCTTATTAGTAATTTGAAATTTTCAATACAAATCATTTTTTTTTAAAAACAACAAAAATACGTAAACTTACATTGTTTTATTTGACCTAATCAAAGTCGAAGAAAACTTTTCTTTACATGTACGACTGGTGTGTCCTTTCCCACCACATACACGGCACGACTTCAGGATCTTTGAAGATTTCTGAATTGCAATCTCACGATTAGTCTATGACATTTTTTTGTACACCACATTCTTTTGTCCTTATTTTGATCGGAACACGAATCGTAGAATTGGACTTTTCAATATCTCCTTCAATATCAGCGAACCTATCTTTGCGACTAGGCGATGGCGCAACAACCATAACCTCATCAGCTTTATCCTTATAACTTTTGACATATTCTCTGTAGTGACACAACTCATCTAAATCCCCAACCAACCTATTAACAATATATTTATTTGCTACAATGATTTCTCTAAAAACTTCATCCATTTCACTACTCCTACCAATCTCATCAAACCGAATATTACGATGAATTGAGCTATTTGAAACAACTCCTCTCATCCATCTTCTGAGAACACATCTTGTAGGAAACTCAGTTATATCAACATACCTTAGAACATAAAAGATATGGCGACACAATATGCCAAATTGTTCAAACCGTTTGCATGTACAACATAAAGTTATACCATCTTCTTGTTTACTATATTGAACTGTAATAAATTGTAAAATACTATATAAGATGACATAAATGTAATATAAAACGCAATGAATAGTTAAAACAAATTGAAGTAAAAGATCAGTTACTTAAAATTTATAATAAAAATTCAAAACAAAATTTTAAAAAATAAATTAACATTAGCAGAACCTAAAATTAAAGTATCAAATCCATAAAACATCAATAATGATAAAATACAATAAACATACTTGTTGATACATAATGTCTATTGTCTAGGTCTTGAATCGAGTCTGTGTGATTAGGGCTTGAAATTGTTTGATATTGAAGTATTTATGTTGTAAAGGCTCAAGTTTGGCCGAAGTTATACTTTGGAAGGACAAGTTCGCCCGAACTTGTCCTAGCCAAGCCACACTTCGAGCGAACTTGCATGTCTATATATATGTGTTTGTCATTTGTAACTTTGAATTCTAGACGGTGAAGCTCTGTCTGTTTGGATTCTCGATGTAATATGATTTTTTACTAATAAACAGACACTTTAAAACAGTAAATCTTGTGTATTTGATTAACAATTCAGATAATTTCCGCTTATGATGACTTTCGATACAAATTAGGTTCCTAAGCAGTGGAGGAACGATCCTAACAAGTGGTATAAGAGCCATGGATACCTAATTTGCTGAGATTTACACAAGACACTCTCTATTCTACCCATTTCTTTCATTTTTCTACACTTTTTCACCAAATTGATGAATCTACGGTTGAAAATGTCTAAATTTTGAAAATGTCGCATAAAATCACCTAAATACAAACCCCTGAAAGTTTCATAGCTAAATTCAAACGATTTCATGTCCAAAATGTCAAAAAACTATGTTTCATAAACTCATTTCAGCCGAACTTATACATCAAGTTCGTCCGAAGTTGGCTAAAAATCTTCAGTTTTGTTGATTTTGAACAACTTCGCGCGTAGTTGCTTATTTTTCAAAGAATTTTAATCAAGTTCACCCGAACTGGTCAACATTTTGTTGAAATTCTCTCACAAGTTCGCCCGAACTTGATAAAAGTTGAAAATTTTTCCTAAAAATCATCACAAGTTCGCCCGAACTTGTCATCAAGGAGATTTTTGAAATTTTCATATAAGTTCGCCCGAACTTGTCAAATCTGAATCTGAAAATTGTTTTCTGTACAAGTTTGCCCGAACTTGTCTGTTTGCTAATCAATCTTCAAGTGTTTTTGAACGTGTTTCAATTAAAATCTTCAGTCTGACAAAATGGATGATTTCCATAACGCTTTTGCTTAAACAGTGGCTTCTACATCAAATGCGAACGCAAATGCAAACGCGGTAAACCAGATGAATCTGGATAATGAGATGGGGACTTCGGTTAAACCGCCAAAGTTGATGAGCATGGATGAATTTGAAGGCTAGAAAGAAAAGTTCGTGAACTGGGTTCAAGCGAATCACTTCTACAGTTGGGTTGCTGTTCAAACCGGATATACATGGCCAAAGGATGAACGTGATCAAGATCTTTCATTGGTAAAGTTTACGCCAGAACTTAAAGATGCATATGTGGCAGAGAAGAAGATAATAAGTCTAATATAGCAATCAGTGAAAGAAGACATCTTGATCTTGCTACCTGAATACAAGACGTCAAAGATGTTGTGGAATGCACTATGTGCAAAATATCTGGGAAGTGCTGAGATGATTAAAAGCAAGAAGGCTTTAATCAAGAAAGAGTTTGATATATTCACGACGATCAAAGGCGAAACCATGAAGCAGGCGATCGATATATATTGTCATTTGATGGTTCAGATGCGAAGACACGATATTGTCACACCCCGACTTGTAGCAGAAGAAAAAAATACTTGATGCAACAGACACCTCTGGTACAAGCACAGTGTTTATAAAGACACTACATTTTATTACTTACAAAATGTTGATTTCATACTACATGTATGTTACAACTGCGTGTTCCCATGAACCACATAAGTCTTCTATGCCACATGCGTCTATATCAGGGTTCGCCTACAAACATGTCTTGAACAACATACACGGATCACACCAGTCTCAAGTTACCTGAAATGCATGTTTGCTTTAAAAGGGGTCAGCTAAACGTTGCGTGAGTTCCACTGGTTTAGTTGTTGTGTAACAATATGGGTTCACAAGTTTAATTGCACTGGTCACAGTCACGGAGACGGTCACAGTCTTGTCGCAGATGGAATTACACGAGTATACAAGTGAAACATTGACTGTTTTTTCCCCGGACCGTGTCATCCCAGACACTCTCTACCACCGGACCGTGTCACAAAGACACTCCCGGCCCATCAACTGCATCACGTGCAGTTCAACGCCCCATAGTAGTTATGCCTAACAACACAACCAAATTAGGACAAGTGCAGTAGCCGAGTGCCGACACCCGTAAGACGGGGCACTGGGTTGGTCAAACTGATAGTTCTATCCACTGTCCACAGGCTTACGTTAATCACTTGTCTTGCAGTGGGGAGGTAGTTCGTGTGTTAGATAATTCACATCATATGTTGGTGCAATTAACACAGTTTCGTAATATGCCAATCATCTCAGAAACAGTATCACAGTTTAGAAGTGGGGGGGGTAAGATTCACTCCCAGGTTGGTGTAATCAACACAATTTATAACATGCAAGTCCCCGGAAAATAGTAAAATCATTCAAAAGTGGGGAAGTGAAACTCACAGGATAGTAGCATCACAGGTAGCAATAGGAGTATATGTAAGCTTGTTCGGCTTTAACAGCAATTATGCAAGTAATTACTAATGTCAGTTGCTAGGTCGGTAATGCCTATAACTCGGATCCAATTGGGTAGTTTCAGTCCATGTTGTACATATAGTATCCTAGTGTGGTGATGGATGTTAGGGTAGGATTAGTTTCGCATTTGGCTCCCAGGCACCGGTTCGCGTGCCAACCAAAGTCGGTTGTTTGACGCGTTCGGATAATGGTGCAGGAATACCAATAGTACCAACGTGTTGTGATTTAAGAAAGATTAACTTTTCATTAAGGGAGTTTGGGTGTTTGGGGAGTCTAAGTTGCTCAAATTTGAGTTTCATTTTCACCGTCGGGAATTCTCCTGAACTGTCTTAGAACACACCCATAGTGCCTAATTTGCCCGGGAATCTCCCGGAATACTTCTGGTGTTCCAGTTTTAGTATTTGTCGAGTTGGGTCAGCTCCCAGTTCCGGCAGGTTCATTATACGGTAAACTGCCGAATTTGATTTAAATACCCATTTTCAATTTCCTAAATTCCCATTTAATCTATAATTTTGAATAAAAATCTGTAAATTTTTATACAAGGTAGTAAAAATCTGTAGATTATGGGAAAATAATTTGGGAATTTCTTTTGGCTTTTTCCTTGTGTAAATAAATTATTTATAAAACAATATTTAATCAAATAATTAACATTAATTATCACTAGTGGCCCAAAAATTCCCAAAAAATTTCAGAACATCCTTTACATTTCCAGGAACTTCTCACAAAATTTTGAGATTTTTCTGATTTAGTTTCGATCCGTTCCCGGCTACCGAAAACTCGCAAAATCGCGGATTTTTATCCCAAATAAAAACTCAACCAATAGACTCCAAATTTTTCTAGAATATTTCCCATATGTTCCTTAGTGTCTCTGTAAAATTTGGTGATTTATTGAATTCGTCTGATAATTTTTCCGAAATTGTTTCAGTAAAAGATTCAAAAATTCACCAAAAATCGTAGAAAATTACCAAAATTATTAACTTTTACGTGGAGCTTCCTGTCAATACCCTACATCACCACACCAAATTTCAGCTCAATCCAATAGCCACGGACCATGTTATAATCTAAACAATATTCTGCCTATACTAGTTTCGAGTTTCAGTTGATATACTTAGCGATTTCTTCGATTCCAAGTGTTTTTCTTGAGTCCAGAAGTGGTTGTGAGCCATATTCACTACCTATACACAAAGAACAATCCAACCATGCCATAACCCATGTCAATCAAGCTTTGTTTCATTGTTTTCCGGTCAATTGATTTCTTATGCGATTTTGGTCGATTAGGTGTTCATTAGGGTATCAAAACTCAAAGTGTTGTGGTCTTGGCTACCATATAACACAAGGGAATTCACAAGGTATTCTTATTCAGCCAAGAAACTTGTTTAAACCCTCCAAAATCATGGATTAAAAAGGGTTTTTCGGTTATAAATCAAGAAATCATAATCAAAACCTTATGAAACATGGATTATACCTCCGATTTTGATGTCTTATGAAGATGATCAGCTGACTTGCAGGTGTTTATGGCAGAAACTTGTGGAGGAGATGAATAAAAATGAAATAAATAATTGAAAGAAAGAAAAAAAACTCTTATATAATAATGGGGGGCATAGGTGGGGTGCCCCTACCCCACCCGCACTTTGTCGTGCTTCGTCTTTTCGTGTTAAAAGATGATGTTTATCTTCGGTGGCACGTTTAGGTTCATTTTTGGGTCTCAGACGCGTACCCGATTTGCAAAACGGACTCCGTTTTTCGCGTTCTTAGTGTCAAAAGACTCGGTTTTAAAAACCGTGCATAACCGTCTCGAAATCCGAACCCATTTACATTTTAATCATAAAAGCCTTGTATTAGGGTAGTTTAGGTGTTTTTAAGCTTGATTGACCGTTCCTTGCATGTTTGGTTTGTCTTTCATTGCTCCTAACGCAAAGGCGTTTCCCTAACAGGGACTGCCTCGTTTTGCGTGCCCGAGCTCCGATTTGTTTCTAATCTTATGTCATAGTCTATGGCTCGTAACTAAGATGTTTCGTGAACTCAGAATCTTAAAGGGCCCTAGCGTTGGCCTAATAATCATGGTCAACTGTTTAATGCACTGTTAAACATCAAGTTCCTTTGTAACACGTTGTTAAAGACTACAGACACCAACCTTTCATCGTTGGCCCTAAATAGTGTCATGTTAATCAGTACGTATTCCCAGGGTCGTCAATCCATTCACGACATTGTCTTGCCATGTAGGTGACGCATAGCGCCAATGTAATGTTTTTGGTAATTACTTGGCATATACTCCTATTATAGTCGGCGTAACATTTTCCAGAATTCATATCATCACACATAATCACAACAATATCATGATATACATATCATGTCCGATTACCACGGACTTGTACCAAGCAAAGTTTACCGGGATTCTTCACACTTGTCACAGTCTCCCCCGGTTAAAAGAATTTCGTCCTCAAAATTCCATTTAGTAATTCGTTGGAAAGCTCAGTCAGTCATCCAACAGACAAGTATGCTTTCACTTTTCGTTTAGTATCATCCTCGTATGGGGATGATAATTGTGCTACATAGTAGCTGTGTAATTTGTCCATCCACAATTCCTACGTATTGTTAATAGTAACATTTGTAATCACTTCCAATCTGAAAGTGAGAGTGTTGTTGGACTCACCGAAGAATAGGAGTCTCGTATTCAGTTTGCAGATAACTACAATTATTACGCTTTCTTCGCATTCATTATCTTCACTATTGATACACCATAAGTTTCGTTTACGATTTCGTTTAATAGTTATTGAACACCCCCTATAGAGGAGGAGTATGGGTACTCTCCCAGGGTTCGTTGCGAACGTCGCAATGGTGAGCATCATGCTCCGCATGTTTGTGTTAAGGGAATAAATTTGGTCTCACCGAGTGGTGCACGACAATCTTCCCTTGTTTTCGTGTACGTGAATATCTTCGGCTAATACTAACCGGCCACGAGAGTCCCTACTCTATGGTAGAGAGTAAGAAAGAGAAAGGCTTTTGAGTGCCTAAAGCTGCCATAAAGCGAGCATGTACACGAGTAATAACGAATCTTCACACTTACCTCAATGGTGTGCTCGCACTACTCACCAGTAGTCGGATTACGTCATTAGGATATGAAATTTCTATAATAATACTTCCCGTTTGCGTTATGTTTTGGGAGCTTAGCTCCAGTTGTTGCACCCTGTTTATGTCTTCTCCAGAAGGAAATAATCTAGTTACTTCGATACCATCGATGTGACTCTCCTAGAGGTAATCGTATAAAAATTCCCATACACCGGGAATGGTAGAATGTGTACCCAATGCAGTTTTAATTCAAGTAACACCACGTCCAGAATGCTACTATATCACGAAGAAATATTTAAGGCGTGATGAGTGTCTAATGATCACAAGTATCACCATGATGCCCTACACGTGGGAACAGAAATGATCATAGACGTACTGGTAATTTTGTAAAAGATGACTAAATTAGAGGTCATGGAATCAAGATTCCCCATCAACGAAGTTCCTCCTCGCAGGGTAGAAACATGGCCACGCTCGACTAACGTTTCAAAAGGATATTATTAATGGAAATACGAGAAGTAATCATTTCCCATCATGTTCTCGAAAGATTACCTAATACATAGGCAAATCTTGCTCATACTAGTCACAAGGTGGTTGATCACCACTTGACCGTCTCAGTCTCGTGGTTTTTCGAGTCAAACTCGGACTTGGTATGATCGGAACTGTATATATGAGTATAGAAAGATATAATGCTTTCCCATCTTGGCACCTCCGCCATTGAATCACCGATTAAGCGTAAGGGTTTCGTCGAGTTCGTTCATGCCAAACCATCTTGGTTTAGGTTGGGAAATTCGTGTGGTTTTATGAAACCATGGGCTAAAGCCCGAATCCATAGGCACCCTAGTCCGATAGGGCCAGTTGACCACTGAATTTGATTTTTACCCGTTATTCTCATAATTGCAATAATGTGAACAAGAAAGGAAGACCCGGCCCCTGAGTTGGTCAAGACTAGGATCGTTGAGTTTCTCGACCCTTTGTCTTAGGATTAGTCAGTTCTGTTTCTCAATAGGGCAGGGAAGGAATACGCGCTGCTAGGAAACGTAGTAACATAGATCCAAAATTGCTCGACAACCTCTTGAAATAACAAAAGTAACTTTAAGAAAGACTGAATGAAAGCATAATCAATCGAGGTAAGTCTAGCACTCTGACGGCTAGGACACGAATAAAGATTATGAATGCCATTTCACAGCCAATCGGTGTATCTAACCAAGCACCAATTTACACTTTGGTCCTTTACTTTGGCTTGGTATCGCACATCGAGGTATCTACAATTCGTAGCGTATGCTAAGTAATTCTCTAAGTTGGAAGAGAATTAGTTGTAGCGTCGAAGTCTTATTCCTATTTTAGGTATATAATACGTGCTTATCAAAGGAATTCCCCTCTGGATGGCCATGAAATCTGAGGGACGTATTCGGAAGATTCACTAGTCCCTTCATCTGGAATGATTGGGATTGCTAGAATTCTGGTTTAGTTTTCCCCAGGTGGGTTCAGTGTACAAAAGACACCAATTACGATATTCGGACGACTCATGACTACTCTTATTTCAAAACGAATTTGGTTTTGACCGTGTTCCTTCATGCAGGGTAGTTCGTGCTTTTCATAGTATGGCGTATGTGCGTCACCCTGGTGACATGATTTGACCGTACATTTAAGCCCTGGCCCTTATGGGTTAAGTCTATGTGCAAAATTTAACAGTTGTATGATGACGGATGTTATTATATACATGATAATGATGTTGGTTATACACGTTGTGGACTCATGTGTGCGACGAAATTGTGTGATATGGGATGATTGAATATGTGACATTGATACATGTATATAAGTATTGTTTATAATAGAATGGCCCCGAAACGCTCATCACAAATGACCGAGGCGGAAATCGCGCAAATGATAGCGCAACAGCGTCCAACAATCATCCCCCCGATCGTGAATTTCACTCGCGGTACGAATACTCTGGTATATATGTTATATATACAGTATTATACTTAAGATTTCTCCCGTTCTTGTTTCCTTAAGTAGCACAAGAATTTTCGTCACTCGAAATTAACGAAGAATCGGGTTTCTGGGTAGCATAGTATTTTACGAATACTTATTTAAATCGATCAAAATGAAAATCACTTGAAGGTACCAATCAGTCGAAGGAAGACGAGGGGTGTTTCAACAATATTCCCTGATCTAGAGAATTTACTCCTCGTATTCTCACGAGGACAAGTAACACCGTTTAACGTATACTCTTGGTTACTCACAAGCGTAGGGTATCGTTCACTTTGTGTCCAATCGATGGATGAATGTCAATGTATCTCATGCATCATTCTCCTACTTATGTAGGAGACCACTACCAAATAACACCTTTACAATGGCCCGAAGGGAACTTCGATCATCCCCTATGAATCGTGAATTCATCATGTATAAAATTTGGACTCCTCGGGTGTTACAAGGAAGTTGAGGAGACGTATGGTGTTCTCCAGGTATTATTATCGTAGCGTCGGGGAGTCAATATGTCTTATAGGTATACAAGTGTCTGAGTTAGTCCCTACTCAGGACCACTCGCACGGCCGTATTAGGTATCGTGACGTGAAAAGCCTTAATCGAAAGGAATCAAAGAACCATGTATCCCCTTATGCGATTTCTAGCATGAATGCACCGCCCTCATACGGGTGATATTGATTCAAGACTTAGTATCTCAGGGTTACCGAAAGAATTCAGGTCAGGACCCCGTGTAGTCTAGAGTTTGAAGATGTAAATAAGAGTTGTCTCATAGGTTAATCATCGTATTACGGTACTCGAATACTACTCGAACGCGATCTCGTCTTTCATTAGAACCTATTTTCACTACGTTATGCGAGGCTGAAAACAAAGGATCGTTTGATATATAAAAATTTTATACAATTCTTTTAAATATCGTCCTTCAAACTAGATATATATATATATATATTTATATATATATATATATATTACACATATATAATGATCATTCGACAAAAAATTTGCTTTGTGTCATTTGTTTATTAAATATACATTAAGAGTAGCTTCGTTACGGTCCTTCGTACCGTTTATTCACTACTTCTTCGAGTTACTTGGGATTTATCTTGTATTAGTTTGAACTAAGTCGATAGGGCGTATCAAATTAGTAATTTATATGTATCGGACCTTAACACTTTCCAATAGTGTTAGTAAGGAGAATTGAATTGATTTGAAGCAATAATTCAGATTGTTTCCTGATTATAATTTTCTGATTTCGCCCTGGGGTTACGTCACCCTCGACCAAGACTTACCCAATTAACACTTGGATTGGACCACGTATAATGTTGTATATTTATAAATAAACGTATACCTAGGAGTGTTTTGTTAATACGAAGTATTAGCAGTTACGAGGAATATAGACAAAAATGCTTTCGCCTCCACAAGTCTTATTACAATCAGATCTGCATCCACACAACTCCTTGCCGAACTTTGATTACATCGAATAAGTTCCTCCATTTATGTGTTATCCCTAAATCCCCTTGGGTTCTCCATACCAATGCTAAGTACGTGTACTTACTAAGAATTAGAGATTGTATCACTAGCGACCAATAGCCAGTAAGGAAATATATACTTCAATCGAATAACTTCATAGACGACGGTCGGCGACATAAGTATAGTTGGTTTGTCATAACGTAATGATTTCGAATAATTGGTTGTACGTTTTAGCAAATCCTGCCATCAGAAATAAATTACGCGGAATCGTCTTACCGAAGATAGAACATTGTTACTTATCGCAAATCGATCATTGGGTCATCGATGTGAGTAAGCTATCACCTGTTATACCCCAAACGGTTCAATATAGAGTACTATCACGGTGTAGTACCCCTAGAAAGTCGTACTATAAATTCGAAAAAAGGACCTTTCCTAGACTAACCCAAAGGTCGTTATATGTCAACCCCCAAACTATTTTTAATTTAAAATCAACACAAATGCATATAGATATCGTGGTTACAACTATGGCATTATCTATCGCATCAAACAGGGTCGAAGTCTCAACACCGCGTTGCCCAAAACATAACCGAACGAATCGCAACATGAAGCCTGCCTGCCTGAGTAACGGTACCTTGATCATGTAGACGGTTGTTTATATATAGGAAGTACTGCAGCGTATCCACCACACCCATATACCTGATCAACGTTCCGTTCACCAAAATATTCAGCCTAATATTGCTTTTCGCGACTAGCCAACTGAAATCCAAAACAATCAATAATTGTAATAGAACACAATGTAACCGACGGTCACACGAAACGATGTTCCACCTTGCAAAGGGTTTCAAAGGAATCTGTACCATCACAAACTTTATATCCCATGGTATCGAATGACAACGGGAAGGGTAACTTATTCACGGATTTTGTGCCATCTCCACAGCCCAGAGATCGTCATATTCAGATATAACATATGTCGAAACATGTGCTAAGGAACACTACTAAGTATCATAGTATCACATGACGTGAAAGCTAAAGCCACTATTGTACGCAAAAGAGGAATCCAGCGGAGAATCAAATGAATCGTGGATTCAAGGATGAAAAGTTTTGTAAAATGTTTGAACTCTGTGATTGTATAACAATCGAGTGTAAAGCAATGAGAAGTGGAATAAGGATCCGTACACATCCTCCAAGTCTATCTGAACGACCTGCGCGTTCTATGGGTATCTATGTTCTTATTGAAGTCTCAGTTTGGTACATAATCGTCGTTATAGTAGCTATAAGAATAGAGTTGGTGAGATTGTATCGCACTAGAGGCTTGGGTTCTCACATCATAAAGTATAAGTAACAACTGTGGGAGTGATATGAATCCAAGTCTAGTGTATATTAAACAGGTGGTCAGTAGGAATGTGGAATGGACTGTAATACCAGTTTCTGCCTATCCCGAAGGCATATGTAGTAACGCATTATCCACCAATCCCAATTCATGTATCAATTCACGCCCAAACATTCACACACTACACCTTGGTACACGTATGTATCATTCCACATAGTTAAGTGTGTTTATTACCGCAGCTTTCCCAACACTGCCTCGCATGAGCAAGTCTGTTATTACGTTCCGGACCATAATAACCCACTTGCCCCACATGGCCATCCTGGTACTTGCAAATATGATACTTTACAGTGTTCACTAACCAATTTTAGTAGAGGTTCATTTTCCAATGATGTCTACTAAATTCCGAGCCTGTAGTTATAGTCTAGGTTTCCTTAAAGGTACCTAATTCTCTATAACCAATGGCTCTGATACCATCTTCTATCACACCCCAACTTGTAGCGGAAGAAAAAAATACAGGATGCAACAGACACCTCTGGTACAAGCACATTGTTTATAAAGACACTACGTTTTATTACTTACAAAATGTTGATTTCATACTACATGTATGTTACAACTGCGTGTTCCCATGAACCACATAAGTCTTCTATGCCACATGCGTCTATATCAGGGTTTGCCTACAAACATGTCTTGAACAACATACACGGATCACACCAGTCTCAAGTTACCTGAAATGCATGTTAGTTTTAAAAAGGGTCAGGTAAACGCTGCGTGAGTTCCACTGGTTTAGTTGTTGTGTAACAATATGGGTTCACAAGTTTAATTGCACTGGTCACAGTCACAGAGACGGTCATAGTCTTAGTCAAAGATGGAATTACACGAGTATACAAGTGAAACCATGACTGTTTTTCCCCGGGCCGTGTCATCCTAGACACTCCCGGCCACCGGACTGTGTCACAAAGACACTCCCGCCCATCAACTGCGTCACGTGCAGTTCGAACGCCCCATAGTAATTATGCCTAACAACACAACCAAATTAGTACGAGTGCAGTAGCCTAGTGCCGACACCCGTCAGACGTGGCACTGTGTTGGTCAAACCGATAGTACTATCCACTGTCCACAGGCTTATGTTAATCACTTGTCTTGTAGTGGGGAGGTAGTTCGTGTGTTAGATAATTCACATCATATGTTGGTGCAATTAATACAGTTTCGTAACATGTCAATCATCTTAGAAACAGTATCATAGTTAGAAGTGTGGGAGTAAGATTCACTCCCAGGTTGATGTAATCAACACAATTTATAACATGCAAGTCCCCAGAAAACAGTAAAATCATTCAAAAGTGGGGAAGTGAAACTCACAGGATAGTAGCATCACAGGTAGCAATAGGAGTATATGTAAGCTTGTTCGGCTTTAACAGCAATCATGCAAGTAATTACTAATATCAGTTGCTAGGTCGGTAATGCCTATAACTCGGGTCCAAGTGGGTAGTTTCAGTCCACGTTGTATATATAGTATCCTGGTGTGGTTATGGATGTTAGGGTAGGATTAGTTTCGCATTTGGCTCCTGGGCACCGGTTCACGTGCCAGCCAAAGTCAGTTGTTTGACACGTTCGGATAATGATGCGTGAATACCGATAGTGCCAACGTGTTGTGATTTAAGAAAGATTAACTTTTCATTAAGGAAGTTTGGGTGTTTAGGGAGTCTAAGTTGCTCAAATTTGAGTTTCCATTTTCACTGTAGGGAATTCTCCCAAACTGTCTTAGAACATACACATAGTGCCCAATTTGCCCGGGAATCTCCCGGAATACTCCCGGTGTTCAATTGTTAGTATTTTGCCGGGTTGGGTCAGCTCCCAGTTCCGGCAGGTTCGTTATACAGTAAACTGCCGAATTTGATTTAAATACCCATTTTCAATTTCTAAATTCCCATTTAATCTATAATTTTGAATAAAAATCTATAAATTTTTATACAAGTTAGTAAAAATCTGTAGATTATGGGAAAATAATTTGGGAATTTATTTTGGCTTTTTCCTTATTTAAATAAAATATTTATAAAACAATATTTAATCAAATAATTAACATTAGTCATCACCAGTGGTCCAAAAATTCCCAAAACATTCCAGAACATCCTTTACATGTCCAGGAACTTCTCACAAAATTTTGAGATTTTTCCAATTTGGTTTCGATGCGTTCTTGGCTACCGAAATCTCGCAAAAACACGGATTTTTGGCCCAAATCAAACTCAACCAATAGACTCCGAATTTTCTCAGAACCTTCCCCATATGTTACTTAGTGTCTCTGGAAAATTTGGTGATTTATTGAATTCGTTTGATAATTTTTTCCAAATTTTTTCTCTAAAAAAGTCGGAAATTCACCAAAAATCGTAGAAATTTCCAAAACATATAAAATTTTACGTGGAGCTTCTTGTCAATGCATCATCACACCAAATTTCAGCTCAATCCAATACCCACGGACCAAGTTATGGTCCAAACAATATTCTGCGTATACTAGTTTCGAGTTTCGGGTGATATACCTAGTGATTCCTTCGATTCCAAGTGTTTTTCTTGAGTCCAGAAGTGGTTGTGAGCCATATTCACTACCTATACACCAAGAACAATCCAACCATGCCATAACCCATGTCAATCAAGCCTTGTTTCATTGTTTTCCGGTTAATCGATTTCTTATGCATTTGTCGATTAGGTGTTGATTAGGGTATCAAAACTCAAAGTTTGTGGTCTTGGCTACCATATAACACCAGGGAATTTACAAGGTGTTCTTAGTCAGCCAAGAAATTTGTTTAAACCCTCCAAAATCATGGATTAAAAAGGGTTTTTCGGTTTTAAATCATGTTTAATCAAGAAATCATAATCAAAACCTTATGAAACATGGATTATACCTCCGATTTTGATGTCTTATGAAGATGATCAGCTGACTTGCAGGTGTTTGTGGCAGAAACTTGTGGAGGAGATGAATAAAAATGGAAGAAATAATTGAAAAAAAAAGAAAAAAAACTCTTATATAATAATGGGGGGCATAGGTGGGGTGCCCCTACCCCACCCGCGCTTTGTCGTGCTTCGTCTTTTCGTGTTAAAAGATGATGTTTATCTTCGATGGCGCGTTTAGGTTTGTTTTCGGGTGTTAGACGCGTACCCGATTTGTGAAACGGACTCCGTTTTTCGCGTTCTTAGTGTCAAAAGACTCGGTTTTAAAAATCGTGCGTAACCGTCTCGAAATCTGAACCCAGTTACGTTTTAATCATAAAAGCCTCGTATTAGGGTAGTTTAAGTGTTTTTAAGCTTGATTGACCGTCCTTGCATGTTTGGTTTGTCTTTCATTGCTCCTAATGCAAAGGCGTTTCCCTAACAGGGACTGCCTCGTTTTGCGTGCCCGAGCTCCGATTTGTTTCTAATATTATGTCATAGTCTATGGCTCGTAACTAAGATGTTTCGTGAACTTGGAATCATAAAGGGCCCTAACGTTGGCCTAATAATCATGGTCGACTGTTTAATGCAATGTTAAACGTCAAGTTCCCGTTCAACACGTTGTCAAAGACTACGGACACCAACCTTTCATCGTTGGCCCTTAATAGTGTCATGTTAATCAATACGTATTCCCAGAGTCGTCAATCCATTCACAACATTGTCTTGCCATGTAGGTGACGCATAGCGCCAATGTAATGTTTTTTGGTAATTACTTGGCATATACTTCTATTTTAAACGCGTAACATTTTCCAGAATTTGTATCGTCACACATAATCACAACAATATCATAATATACATATCACGTCCGATTACCACGGACTCGTACCAAGCAAAGTTTATCGGGATTTTTCACACTTGTCACAGATATTCATAAAACTGATGAAGAGACGATTGATAAATTGGCTGATGCACTTTCTGAGGGGGAGTGGATGACCTACTTAATGGTATTGAAGAATGGTCAGAGTTGGAGGCATTACAAGCTATCATATTTTATTGACAAGTTTGAAAGACATGAAATGGAAATGCTAAAAATGGCCAAATCGAAGAATGCAAATGTTGTGCAAGACGTGGGTCTGTACTACAGAGGAGGTGTTCAGTAAATTTCGAGTCCGAAAATTCAAACGGCATTTAGTACCAATATGAATTCTTCAAATCATTCGTTCCAAAGTCAACCAAACACTCAATCATACTCGAGTTATGATCAGAGTCCTCCGAACACAGGATATTCGTGTGCTAGCTCAAATTCTCCATTCCAGAATCAAACTAATCAGACAAAATCATTCTAATTCTGATCCAAACGTATTTCAGTGCAACATTGCGATCAATCTGAAGAATGTTTCCCTGAACAAGTGGCCAAACAACATATAGCACTTCTTGCAACTGTGCTTGAATCATATGAAAGTTTAGTTGCGGGAAAGATCGGAAATCCAGAGATGACAGCTGAGGATTACGACCAAGTTGATGAAGAGGAGTCAGAATTGATGGATATCAAGTGGAGCTTAGTATCGATTATCAGAAGAGTCACAAAGTTTGTTGCGCTTGCTGGAAGAGACATTGGAAATTCGAGCAATAAACTTGGATTTGATAAATCGAAAGTAACGTGCTTCAAATGCAGAAAAAAGGGGCATTTCAAACGCGAGTGCACAAATCAAGAAGCAAACGGCAATCAAAGCCCGTTTGGCAACAACAATGACTACTACAAGAAAGCGTTGCTGTACAATCCATATCCAAAGAAAACTCAAGTTGAAGTACAAGATGATTCGTCAAAGACATATGAAAAGGCTTTAGTTGTTGCACATGAGGATGAAGGGTTTGATTGGAATTAATATATTTCCAAGAAAACTGGTGTCGCGTTGATGGCTGAGATTGTGGAAGAACCTGAGTCAACAATTGATGATGCAGCTCTTGAGAATGCAATCTTAGAAGAATATTTGCAAAGAACAGAAGAAGAGGAGATGATTTATCACGATACAAAGATGAAGAACATTATTCCTCCTAACCTTCAATCTAGTTTTGTAGGTTTCTTTGATGTTGCGACTCAAGAGCAGGTGTTTGAAGAAAATAATCGGAAATCGAAGAAATCATTGATGTGACAAAGGAGATGAATGAAGAAAACCTCACAAAGATTGCTGACAAAGTAATTATGGCTAATTTGAAAGAGGTTCAAAACCTTGCACAAAGTGCACGAAAGCTTGTGAACAATGTGTTGAGAAATCTCTAATCATAAGCGAATTGGTTGTGCATAATAAAAATTTTAGATACGATTATCGCACAATGAAGGAAGCTTATGATAAGATGAAAGGCAGTCATAGCAATGTTGAAAAAGCTAACTTAGAACATGGTGCCATAATAAGAATGTTAAAAGCAACGGTAATTGAAAGACAAGAAGCAATTAATATGTACATTAACACCATTGCTGAAACAAAACATGAGCTTCAAGAAATGAAAATTGAAACTGAACGAGTAAGACAGTTGTTGCTCAGTTGCACAACGAACGCTTATGTCATCGACCATATTCTTCCAAACATTCCGTCGGAAGAAAATGGTGTGAAACCAAAAGGTAAGAAGCATGGAGAATATAGCAATGTTCCACCTCCATTGTGCGCAAGTTACTACCGCAAGAAAGTGGAAGGGATTGAGAAGGCACTTAATGTAACACTTTTATCAGAAACCCTATCCAGCTACTCGTGCAACAAAGATCTAGCAACGCATTCTAAGCACAAAATGATAAGTTGCCTGAGAACATTGATGTAATCTACACGACATCTAATGATGACAGTGAATCAGTAGTGAACAATGTGGTTGAATTGGTTTCGGGAAATGATTTTGATGATGGCAGCTTTGAGAGCGCCAACTCAAGACTAAACAGTTCGGAATCACAATCCGAAAATGACGATACATCATCAGAAAATAGTCTAAGTGATGATCCTAACGTTGTGATGTACAAAGTTAAGGACTCTGATAGACTATATTTTGACGATAGTTTTCCGATTCGGAGTGTGAAAGTATATCAGATTGATAAACTATTCAAACTTGTTGAAGTGTCGTCAGATGATCTAGAGAAGAATGAAAAAAGTTTTACCTCAAACCCCAAGAAAAATTATAACAAGAGCGGGTTTGGGTTTAGTGGTAGAAGATGAACCGAAAAAGAAACAATCACCATTTCACGAATATAAAACGAAAAACATGAAATTTGTGTTTGGGTCAAATATGGTTCAGGAAGAGGTTTCGATTGGAAAGCAATCGAACGATGAATTTAAGAAGGAAAAAGAACTTCGTGATAAGGCTAAATACACAAGTGGAGTAAAACCCACAAGTGGACATTCTGCTGATACTCAGACTTGCTTCAAATGCAATGAAGTTGGTCACATTGCACGCAAGTGTCCGAAATCATAGCCTATGTATCAACGAAGAAAGAAAACTTCAGATGATGAGAAACTTAAGCACCCAGAGATCATAATGCCAATAACGATCTTAAAATGAAATAATGAATCTAACATCAAAGTGAAACCTAAAAGTGAATCTAAAATTGAGAAATCAACTTTTGAAAAGGGCAAA
Organism: Scalesia atractyloides; assembly: GCA_947069175.1. Taxonomy (NCBI): domain Eukaryota; kingdom Viridiplantae; phylum Streptophyta; class Magnoliopsida; order Asterales; family Asteraceae; genus Scalesia; species Scalesia atractyloides. Next base: position 33,627,519 of record CAMTDV010000024.1, on the reverse strand, counting down.
ACTTCTAAATCAAATGAGAACAAAGATTCAAAATTTTACATCAAGAAAGTTCGGATGAAATCTCAATCATGGGTTGCAAAGAAAACATCATCATCTGAAGTTACAAAGACAACTACTGCATCAGTCAAAAATGAAAATGTCAATGACACAAAGACTGATCAGAAGTTACCGAATGTTGATTTGCAAGTTCCTACTTATGACATCCCGATTCCACCCAAGAGCGAAAAGGCTTGGGTTTCCCTCTTTAAATAAGTTCTTTGCATGTGAAGGGGCTCCCAAGATCTATCTTGTCATAGTGGATTATGGATAGCGGAGCTTCACGTCACATGACTGGGATGCGTGCCTTACTCTTCGATATTAAAGCAATCAATGGAGGGTACGTGGGATTCGCGGGTAATCAAGGAGGTCGTATCGTTGCAGAAGGAAAGTTATCTAATGGTGTGGTGTAGTTTGATAAGGTCAACTATATCGCTGAGCTAGAGAACAATCTTCTTAGTATTTCTCAGATCTGTGGTAAGCAGTTTACCACCCACTTCAACGACAAGGAGTGCATGATCATTAAACTGGGCTTCAAGATTCCAAAAAGGAATGGATTCTCATGCGTGCTCCTCGAGAGAATGATCTTTATGTGCTTGATATGAGTATCGCTACAACTACTTCAAAGTCGGCTCAATGTTTCGAAACGAAGGGGACAGAGAAGGAATCAATTCTTTGGCATAGAAAGTGGGTCATATACACCTCAGAAAGATGAATCATCTGGTTTTGATTTAGTTGAAGGAGTGAATCTTAGAAGCTTTCACATGACTGATAATTGTCTGGAATGCAAGAAAGGAAAGCAGATTAAAAAGTATCATCCAAGAAAGATTCTTAACTACATCAAACTGCCGCTCGAAAGACTGCATATGGATCTCTTCAGTCCAGTGAATGTGAAGAGTATATCTGGAGATCTTTATTGTCTTGTCCTCACTGATGATTATTCAAGATTTTCATGGGTCTTCTTCAAGAGAGCAAAGATGAAACGTTCGATAATCTCATGATCCTCTTCAGGAAGCTTGAAAATCTGTATCATCTTCCTATTAGACGAATCCGAAGCGACAATGGTACAGAATTCAAGAACAAGCGTATGTAAGAGTTCTGTAATGATAAAGGTGTTCTACATGAATTCAGTGTTCCGTATACTCCACAGCAGAACGGGGTCGCTGAACGAAAGAATCGAACGCTAATAGAGACAGCTCGAACTATGCTTGCAGATTCAAAACTACCCGTGAGTTTCTGAGTGAAGCAGTGGCTTCAGCATGTTATACGTTGAACAAGGTCTTAACTGTCAAACCAACCAAGAAGACATGTTTTGAACTGCTTAACCAAAGAAAGCCTTATCTAGAGTATCTGGAACCATTTGGATCTCCCTGCACTATCCTTGATCTAGATGGTAAATTTGGTGCCGAGTCTTTAGAAGGTTCTTTGTTGGATACACTAGTCCACTAAGACGAGTTTATCTTCCAAGTATGAAGCAAGTGGTTCTTGTTCAACATGTTGACTGCCGAAGGTACACAATGCCTACACAAAAGGCAGGTGATGCTTGGATGTTCAACTATGACAGTTTGTGGAAATCTTTCGATCTTCCAGAAGAACCATCAGACGAAGAAATAGCTGCTTTGTATTATTTGCATTAGTCTGCTAATCAAGAGAAAATTTCAAGGCCAATTGTGGTTAATCAACCATCTGTTGATACATCTTCTTCTTCTGGTGAAGGTCAAAGTAATGTTCAAGCTGAGCCAGATACACCTGTCACATAACCAGTGAATACTATTCCAGAACCTAATCTTTCTCAAGCGCATGATTCTGATTCTGATGAGGCTCCGACTTACGATCAAGATGGTGAATCCAGTTCTGATGACGAATCCGAGCAGATCACTAGCATGTTAAATCAATCTGCTGGCCCGAGTTCTAGAAATGAAGTATCGTCAAGCAATTCTCCTGTTGAAATAGTGGTTGATCTGAATATTACTAATCAAGAGAGCACTGTTGATGTTCCAAGTGAGGTGATACCGAGATCTTACTCATACCACCCATCAAATTCCATAATTGGTGAATTGTAAGCTGGTGTAAGAACGAGAGGCCAGATTAACAAAGCCTTGGGTTGTTTTTACACTAAAATAGCTCAAGTTCAAGATTATTGTACTTATCAGTGTTTAATATCCCAGATTGAGCCGAAGAATGTTTCTGAAGCCTTAGGAGATGAGAATTGGGTTCTTGCGATGCAAGAAGAATTATTACAGTTTGAAAAGCTGGGGGTATGGAAACTTGTTGACCTTTCGGAGAATCAAAAGGCGATAGATACTAAATGGGTCTTCAAGTGCAAGCGCAATGATCGTGGAGTGATAGTACGAAACAAAGCTTGGCTTGTTGTCAAAGGTTTCCATTAACAAGAGGGAATTGATTACACCGAGGTATATGCACCAGTAGCATGATTGCAGTCAATTTGTATTTTCCTTGCATTCGCTGCTTGGAAAGGATTCAAAGTGTATCAATTAGATGTGAAATCATCTTTTCTGTACGGTAAGTTACGAGAGCAAGTGTACGTCGGCTAACCACCGTGGTTTTTCAATCCGCTGAACAAACAGAAAGCCTATCTTATGGATAAAGCATTATACTGTTTGCATCAGGCCCCGAGAGCCTGGTACGAGACGTTATCTCAACATCTCATTGGCAACGGCTTTATTGGAGGAACAGTGGATAGTACGCTATTTACCAGAGAAGTTGGAAGTCATTTGATTATCGTACAAATTTATGTGGATGACATCATCTTTGGTTCAACAAATGACGATCTTTGCAAAGAGTTTGAAACTATCATGAAGAAGAAATTCGAGATGAGCTCTATGGGTGAAATGAAATTCTTCCTCGGATTGCAGGTTGATCAGTTGCCAAACGGTATTTTCATCCACCAAACCAAGTATGTTCATGGTATCTTGAAGCAGTTTGAGATGGATAGCACGAAGCCGTTATCTACTCCACTGGCACTCAATCATGGAATTTGCATTGATGAAACCGGAACCAAAGTTGATGATACTCTTTACAGTTCGATGATAGGATCACTCATGTATCTGACGGCATCTCGCCCGGATATAATGTATCCTACCTGCCTCTGTGCACGTTATCAGTCTAGTCCCAGAATATCTCACATGCAGATCGTGAAGCGAATTTTAGATACTTGAAGGGATGTCCAAGCACCGGCTTGTGGTATCCAAAGAATGACAACTTTGATCTGACGGGATATGCAGTCTCTGATTTCGGTGTTGACAAATTGAACGCAAAGTCTATGACGGCCGGTTGCCAGTTCTTCGGAACTCGACTAGTAACTTGGCAGTGCAAGAAACAAACCACGGTCGCTCTCTCTACTTGTGAGGCTGAGTATATCTCGGCTTCCAGCTGTTGTTCACAACTTTTATGGATCCAACAGCAGATGAGAGACTATGGACTGCAATTTCTTGACACTCCATTATATGTAGACAATAAGGCAGCAATCGATATAACTAAAATCCAGTTCATCACTCTCGAACAAAACATATCGAGATTTGTTACTACTTTATTCGTGATTGCTACGAAAACAGATTGGTACGAATTGAGAAAATCCACACCGATGAACAAAAAGCTGATTTTTATACCAAACCTTTCAGTCTTTCACGGTTTAAATACTTAATGAGACTTAACGATATAAAAATCCATTGACAGGTGCGGAAGCAGAGGTTGAATATGGATAGGACGACGAGTTCTCGCGATCCTCATTGGTTTGTTATCTTTTTAGATTAGATTTCTTTAAATACAAAAATCCAAAAATATGTTTTTGATTTTAGGGAGAGAAATGAAAGCAGAAAACATAAAAACATATGAAAAACCGAAAAGTACAAAAACATGAAAAAGGCAAAAAGAATTTTGTGTCAAAAAGGAAATGATAGTACATCAGTGGACTATCACAGTATGCTAAGGATGTGTAAAGTTTAAAAAAAAGTTTAAACAAGTCTTACTGTAGATGTGTCGATAGGCTTTACACGTTCAGCAGATTGTTTTCGGGATATAAACTAAATTTTACAACTGCTTAAACTTTTGGATTAACATCTCTCAGATATATGGACTTAGTACTCCGAAATTTCGTTTGAGAAATTGCCTGATTTTGAGATACGAGGTCTTTATAGATGATTGATATCTAGGGTATTATACAAGTTCTTCCGATTTTGCGTAAGCAATGACCTAGAACATCTATAATGCTTTTGCTAAAAACCCTAAACTGCAGCAAAATTGAAAAAATTGAAAGATCTAATCAATTACAGTCAAAATATTCCATTTTTGGAACACACCTTAAAGTCGATCCTTTATCTCTTTGTCAATACGGTGGTATTAACCTGAGCTCTCAAGGCTTCGCATAACCCAGATACAGATATCAATTACGCTATACTCACCTGTAAGATGAAATCTAGGAAATCTTGATACGGGAGTATATTCTGAAATGGGAACCATAGTTAAGTCAAGTTTCATAAGTCTAACTAAGATATCTTGGAACAATTGAGAAATGTATCGAAGTTTAAGTGGACAAACATATCGATAATCTAGGTAAACAAGTTTAAAACTTAAAGTCATCAAAAGGTCAATGGTACTGGTGATACGTCTCAATCAACTGATATGATCCTTAGACACGAATTACAAAAATATGTCTGTAATATGTTTGTACATAGTTTATTTGATTTCATATTTAAACCCAAAAAGATTTTCAGTGTGTTTTAGCATAAACTTTCGAAAATTCAAAAAGATTTGTTTCTACATTGTTTTCAACAGCCAATGATGGAAAGCGGATCTTCGGAGTTCGGAATGGTGCAAGTTGTTGGAAATCTTGATGACAACGGGTTGGGAGCTAATCTGTAAAATCAAAATACACGAAAAACGATGAAAAGTTCATTAATTTGAAACTTTAATTTGAAGAAGAACATCAATTTGTTCATAAAGTGTCAAACCAGGGTCATTAACTTGGACTCGGAAGACAAATCGGTTAACCAAGGTCATTAACTTGGACTTGGTCAACTGAATGGATTTTCATAACTGGTAAACATGTGAAAGTTCAGGGTCTAAAGTGTAAAAAGTTTAAAAAATTCAAAAATTCAAAATTGTTTCTGGTCAAGTTCTGCCGAAGTTGTAGGTAATGAATTGTAACATTTTATGATAACTTCTGGCGAAGTTGTTGGTCAGTTATGATTGAGATGTTGACAAGTTCGCCCGAACTTGTCTGAGTATAAATAATGAAGTTCGCTGAAATATCTCATTTCATCTGTTCATCTAACTTCGAGCGAACTTGAGCGTTGAAAGGAGATTTGTGATTTTGCAAAGAATACGTCTTTGTGCTGTCCAAATTAAGAATTAATATAAGTGATTGGCACACTTATATTAATGGCCGAGGTATAAATTGCATAGTTCATCCATAAAATTGATGTGTTTGAACCGTTTGAACCGAAAATGTTAAAATCAGTAGATCTAGGGTCATTTTGAACAAATTGAACGGTGATAGATGTTAATAAACATGTAAATAACATAAACAAACCAAAAAAATCAATCATCGGACCATGTTTGTTGTTGCAGGATATGTTGGGGAAGACAACAAGTTCGCCCGAACTTGTTAAAGTTGATTTAAATATCTTCGGGCGAAGTTGTCAAAATTCTAAATAAGATCTGAAAATACAACAAGTTCGCCCGAACTTGTTGTAAAATTGTCAAAACTTGTTTTCATCACAAGTTCACCCGAAGTTGCTGAAAATCAGAAAATTATCTTGTGTAATACAAGTTCGAGCAAGTTGGTTGAATATTGTAATGTTTGTATATCAAGTTTTCCCGAACTTGATGTATTATGTTTGAAAAATTGTGAAAATGCTAAGTGTTTGTTTTTTCTTGTCCGCAGAATATTCAGCTATCGTTTTCGAAGTTCCACAACACATGCATATCTCTGGATGAAAAGATTTATCCTTCGCGGGTTGCTTTTACAGAGATTCTTGAATTTATGGGAAGGATTCCGATCACAAAGGCTATTACAGACAAGCATGTTGTGTATCGATCGCATATATACTTTTTCTGGAATTCAGCGACCTTCAATGAAGAAACAAATGAGAATACTTCGGCTGTTCGAGTTGGAAATGAAGATAAAGAGATTAAAGTTTCTGAAGCTAATATTCGAACGGTTCTTGAATTCAACGACAATACAGATGATCCAATTAGCTTCGAAGAAAGGATGGTGAAAGGTTGTTTCTTTCGAATGGGATACAAAGGTCATGCAAATGAGCCGACATTAAAGAAAGGCGGTGTTCCTCTACCGTATAAGTTTCTTATTTACGCCTTATTCACGCGTTCAGCCACAGAAAAGCCGGTTTAGACGATATTTGTGATACCCACGACGAAACCAGGTACCACTTAATTGGTCTTAAACCTTAAGTCATGATTAAAACATTAATTGCGCGTAAACCTTGTAAACTTGTATGACTTGTGTGCTATGCTGAGCAATAGTTATTATGTCTCGGAGGAATCCGAGAGCACGTCATGATTAACATGACACTATTATGGACCAACGATGCGAGGTTGGTGTCCTTAGCCTTAAACAGCGTGTTAAACGAAGACTTGACGTTTAACAGCACATTAAACCTTTGACGTTGATTATTAGGTTATCGGTAGCATCAATTAAGATTCCGAGTTCCAGAAACAACTTAGTTTTGTGCCATAGACTGTGACATAAGGTTTGAAAATAATCGAAGCCCGGGCACGCAAAACGAAGCAGCTCCCGGTTAGGGAAACGCCTTCGTTTCGAGCATAACATAAGACAACCAAATGTGCAAGGAACGATCGATCAAGCTTAAAAACACTTAATCGAACGTCATACGAGACTTTTATGATTAAAACGTAACCATGCTCGGATTTCGAGACGGTTATGCCCAATTTTTAAACGAGTCTTTTGACAATAAGAACGCGAAAAACGGAGCCCGTTTCGCAGATCGAGAACGCGCCCGGGACCCGAAAACGAACCTAACGCAAACCTAAGATAAACATCATCTTTTAACACGTATAACGAAGCACGAGGTGTCCCCTTGGGACCCACACCCAAACCGCCACCCCATATATATATATGTTTTTTTTATTTTTTCATTTTATTCTCATTTAATTCCAAGAAAAATCCACCTTTCTCTCAAAATCTGCCATAAGCACAAGAATATCCAGCTGATTTTCATGTTAACAACTTCAAATCAAAGGTATAAACCTTGGTTCTTATGATTTTAATCATGTTTTCTTGATTAAACGCGATTTCTAGCCGAAAAACTCATTTTCATCCAAGATTTTTGGAGGTTTAAACATGTTTATGGGCTGAAAAAGAACACCTTTGTATTTTCCTGGTGTTATATGGTAGCCATGATCACAAATCTTTGGGGCTTGATGCCCTAATCAACACCTATTCGACAAAAATCGCATAACTATTCGATTAACCAAAATACAATGAAATAAAGCTTGATTGATCTAAGTTCTAGCATATTTGGATTGTACTTGATGTGTAGGTACTGAATATACCACCCACCCTCTTCTGGACTCACAAGAAGCACTTGGAATCGGAGCTTTCTCTAGGTATATCATCCGAGAACCGAAACTAGCATAGGCAGAATCTTGTTTTCGCTATAAGTTGATCCGTGATACTTGGATTGAGCTGACATTTGGTGTGGTGATGTAGGGTATTGTCAGGAAGGTTCACATAAAATGTTCGAAGTTTTTGAATTTTCTATGATTTTTGGTGAATTGTTTACTATTTTACCGAAAGAATTTCATAACAATTATCAAACGAATTCAATAAATCACCAAATTTTACAGAGACACTAAGGAACATATGTAGAATGTTGTGAAAAAATTCGGAGTCCATTGGTTGAGTTTGATTTGGGCTAAAAATCCGGGTTATTTGAGAGTTTCGTTAGCCGGGAACGCACCGAAACGAAATCGGAAAAATCTCAAATTTTTGTAAGAAGTTCCTAGACATGTAAAAGGTGTTCTGGATTTTGTTTGGAATTTTTTGACCACTTATGCTAATTAATTTAATTGTTTGAATAAATATTGTTTAATAAATAATTTATTTAAATAAGTAAAATGCCAAAATAAATTCCCAATTTTTCCCAAAATCTACAGATTTTTAGTGAGTTATATAAAAATGTACAGGTTTTTATTCAAATAATAGATTAAATGAGAATTTATGGAATTAAAAATGAGTTATTTTAAATCAATTTCGGCGGTTTACCGTATAACGAACCTACCGGAAACGGGAACTGACCCCACCCGACAAACACTATAATTGGAACAGCGGGAGTATTCCGGGAGATTCCGGCAAATTGGACACTATGGGAGTGTCCTAAGACAGTTCGGGGGAATTCCCGACGGTGAAAATGGAAACTTAAATTTCGACAACTTAGACTCCCCAAACACTCAAACTCCCTTGATGAAAAGTTAATCATTCTTAAACAACAACGTGTTGGCATTATTGGTATTCCCGTACCATTATCCGAACACGTTAAGCTGGCACGCGAAACGGTGCCCGGAAGCCAAACTGAAAACTAATACTACCCTGACGTCCATCACCATACCAGTGTCCTATAGACTCAATCCGGAGTAAAAAATCTTGACCAGATCCAAGTTATAACCATGTAGGTCCGTTGTACGGATTGTACGAGAACTAATCTGACAAACCTAAGGTAAACGTACGGAATCCGTTTGCTTAGGCGACATTGGATACACTCATTGTCTCTATTTAATCACCGTTTCATTGATATTCAACGTTACAGATCCTGGAAACACTTGGACATAGCTTCGCCTATGTCGTGACAAAATCTCTGAAAGTTACAAATGAAATCACAAACTACCTATTTATAGTTTTACAAGTTCGCTGGTGTGATGCAAGTTCTGGCGAACTTGCATAGACAAGTTCGGCCGAACTTGTCTTCAACACTACAATCTCAAGCGAACTTGACCCTATATATACATAAACTTCGTCATTTCGCTCCTAAATACAGACTTGATATTATATGATGACGTATACAACAGACATATGCATCAACAGACTCCTCCTTGGATGTTGCCGTAGTCATCATTCTTCAAATAAGTTCCTGATAATGTTCTCTTGATCTTTATTTCTTGAATAACTTTATCATCCATGCTCCCCCTTACTTTAAGCTTTCTGTTATCTTCAATCAACATGTTTATCTAGCTCCCCCTCAAATGATGCTCCGAATCTCTAAGATTTGACGATTAAAAACAATCACACGTATCCACACCCAAACAGTTTCTTAACAGTCTCGTTGGTCCGGCTCACATTCAACATTATTAGGTTTCCATGGAAGATATGAGAGATTTGAATGCAGAAATGTAAACATACTAAAATGTAATATTTACAGTTTGTATTTTTGTGAGAAAACGTGCTAGAGGATCATATCAGTTTTTTGAGACATATCACCAGTACCGATGACCTTTTAATGACTTTAAGTTTTAAACTTGTTTACCTAGATTGTCGGTATGTTTGTCCACTTAAACTTTAACACATTTCTCAATTATTCCAAGATATGTTAGTTAGAATTATGAAACTTGACTTAACTGCGTATCAAGATTCCCTAGATTTCATCTTACTGGTGAATATAGCGTAATTGATATCTGTATCTGGATTATGCGAGACCTTGAGAGCTCAGGTTAGTACTACCGTACAGACAAAGAGATGAAGGCTCGACTTTGAGGTGTGTTCCAATTAAGGAATCTTTTAAGCACTGCAATTAATTAGATCTTTCGATAATTTTCAAGTTTGCATGCAGTTTGGGGGTTTATAGCAAAAGTATTATCGAAGTTCTAGGCTATTGCTTCCGCAAAATCAGCAGAACTTGTATAATACCCCAGATATCAACTATCTATAAAGACCTCGTATCTCAGAATCAGACAATCTCTCAAATGAAATTTCGGAGTACTAAGTCCATATATCCAAGATATGTTAATCCACAAGTTTAAACAGTTGTAAAATTTAATTTATATCCCCGAAACAATTTACTGAACGTGTAAAGCCTATCGACACATTCACAGTAAGACTTGTTTATAACTTTTTAAACTTTACAAATATTTAGCGTACTGTGATAGTCCACTGATGTACTATCATTTCCTTTTTGGGCACAAGTAATCTCATTTTTCAATGTTTTTGACATTTTTGAGATTTTCTATTGTTTTTGGAAACATTTTAAAATAATGTTTTTCAATTTTAAAGATTTTTTTTTACAATTTTTAAAATTTTTTCTCCCCTAAAATTGAAAATATCTTTATTAAAATCGAAAATAAGAATCTTCCATTTTAACCATTTAACGACTTTTTACGAATGTGAACGCGAGACTACCATTTTGTTTGTGTGGAATATCACTCATGTCTCTTGTCTCTCTGTATGAACAACCACTGCTTCTGAAATGACCTTTAGCTTGAAGCTTGGTTATCCTGCACATTCAAACAAACTTTAATCAGTTTTGAATTGGAACCCAATCCATTCTGGATTTAGGTTTACCAAAATCATTAACATCTGAAGTAACAAACATTCACACTCTTTTTGATATTCAAACAACTTTGATAGAAACTTTATTTGAAAATTTTACTTTCTTTGATTTTTTAACTGTTTGAATTATCAATTTTTTCTCCACTGCTCTCTCTTTTGTCCTCATATTTGTATCTGATGAATTCGTTTTACTTGACTGTGTGTAAAATGATTCATTAGAACTTTTATCTGATTTTTTAGACGTATCCGAGGACAAAATCTTTTCTAAATACTCTCTAACTTTTTTCCTCTTTTTTCTCAATCTGTCTTTTTGCCCTGGTGATAACTTGACTTTTTGTTCTTTGGGCTTCTCTACAGTTTTCTCATTTTTCTTCTCTGTTTTCTTATCCTCTGGTCTTTTCTCCCCCTGAGATTTAACCGATCTTCTTTTCAGATTAGTCGGACAATCCCTGGAAATATGACCTTTGATTTGACATTTATAGCATCTTCTCGTATCAAATCTCTTTTTCAGGCAGTTAACAGCAATGTGTCCACCAAATCCACAGTTGTAACACACTCTGTTATCGTACCAATCTCTCCATTCAGACCAAACACCAAAATCAGCATATTGATTTGACGTGTAGTAGTCATCTTTCCTGCTTCTTCTGTAAAATTAATTTGACTTTGAAGCACTGTAGTCCGACCTGCACCACTTATTCTCAAATTTTTGTGAGTTTTTATAATGATTGGATGACCATACCGATGAGCTTTTATTTTTGTTTTGAAAATTTATAGAATTTTGTTTTTCATGTTGTTTTTATTCTCCATTCTGCTTAGAATGTTTTTGCATTGAGCATTCACCTTTTTCAGCAGATTGTAGAAAAGTTTCTTGAAATTTTTCTTTTAGTTTCAAAAATATTTCCTTTTTATCATCTTTATCATTTTCATCATCGGTATCATCATCACAATCCTCAATTATGACATAGTCATAAATTGTGACATTGTCACTTATTGGAATTTTCTTTTTATTATCATTGATCGGTTTTGGACATATATGTTCTAATTTTAATAAGGAAGTCACAAATCCTTTTAATAATTTTGCTAAATTAGCAGCTTTATTTATAACAGACTCAACTTCTTTTTCAAGTTGAGCAATTTTCTCAATATGAGAATTTATTGCTATTTGATTTTCTATATTTAATTTTTCAAAAACAATTTTATCATTTTTAAACATTTTTATTTTATTTTAAAAATCTAATACCATTTGTAATTTTCATTTTCTAAAATTTTTATTTTTTTCAAAATTCTTTTCATTTTCTTTTAATTTTTTATTTTCTAATGTCAAACTCTCAATCTCATTCAAGAGTTTGGCATTATCTGCCCGATAGTTATTTACATCATACACTGGACAGACTGGTTTAGAACTTGATCCATTTGCAGATGTACTTGAAAGTTGAGCTTCACAGTTCTTAACCACTCACTACATTCTCTTCTCTCTTCACCTGATATTTATTTTTCAGAGATATCCAGAGTTCTTTGGCAGTTTTGTACTCAGGCAATAGTATCAAGATATCTTCCTTAACAGATTGTTGAATCAGACTAATCATTTTCTTTTCAGCAAAATACTCCTATTTCTGTTGCGTAGAATACTTGTACTTCTCTAAAATATTCTGATTCTCATCTCTTGGAACGACATATCCTGTTTTGATCGCAACCCAACTTTGAAAGTGCATGGCTTGGACCCAGTTCACGAATTTTTCATTCTAGGCTTCATACTCATCTATACTCATCAACATTGGCGGCTTCACGGACCCCATTTCGTTTTCCAAATTTATCTGTCTTTCAAAACACTTGAAAAATGATTAGCAAACAAACAATTTTAATAAAATTTGACTGTTTAACTGACAATATCAACGTATCGGTTTGCTAAAAACGTTTAAAACTTTTTAGAAAACTGTTTTTATCAAATTAGAGCTTTAAACTCGTCTCGTCGATACGATTCTAACGATATCTAATGTCCGAGACGTTTTTTTTAGAAACCCTTGACAAGTTCGGGCGAACTTGTATATTACTTAACAAGTTCGAGCGAACTTGTGAGATTTTTCAAGAGAACTTACAAGTTCGGACGAACTTGTAGGAATTTTTAAGAGGCTTTACAAGTTCGAGCGAACTTGATGAAATTTGTTTGAAAAATAAGCAAGTTCGAGCGAACTTACCAAATATCTTGAAAAATCAATCAAGTTTGGGCGAACTTAAAGAAAAATTGTGAATTTTTCAGTCAACTTCGAGCGAACTTGATGTCAAGTTCGAGCGAACATGAGTTATTCGACATGGTTTTTTGCAATTTTTGACATGAATTCATTTGTTTTAAGCTCTAATCTTTTCAAGGGTTTTACTATTATGGATTTTACGTATTATACTTGAAAATCAGTCCATTTTGTCCGTTAATTGGCCAAGAAAAGTTAAAAATAGAAGAAATGAGTAGAAGATGAGATGTTCTATGTCCAATGTCTTCAAATTAGGCCAATCCTGCTCTGATACCACCTGTAGGTCCGTTGTACGGATCGTTCGGGCACTAATCTTACAAACTTAAGGTAAACGGGTGGAAACCGTTTGCTTAGGCGATATTGGATAAACTCATTTGTCTTTATTTAATCATCGTTTCATTAATATTCAACGTTACAGATCCTAGAAACACTTGGACATAGATTTGCCTTTGTCGTGACAAAATCTGTAAAAGTTACAAATGAAATCACAAACTACTTATTTATAGTTTTACAAGTTCGCTGGTGTGATGCAAGTTCGGGCGAACTTGAATAGACAAGTTCGGCCGAACTTGTCTTCAACACTACAATCTCAAGCGAACTTGACCCTATATATACATAAACTTCGTCATTTCGCTCCTAAATACAGACTCGATATTATATGATGACATAGGCAACAGACATATGCATCTACAAACCATTACCAACTTAGATACTTATTTGAGTCCATACTTGCATGTGTGTTATTAAAGTTGATCCAGTTGCTTGATCACTCGTGTGTTGAGACCACTACTCGCACTGTGAGTTTCACTTCGGTAGCTGGAACGCACCGAAACGAAATCAGAAAAATCTCAAATTTTGTAAGAAGTTCTTGGACATATAAAAGGTGTTCTGGATTTTTTTTGGAATTTTTGGACCACTGATGCTAATTAATATTAATTGTTTGATTAAATATTAGTTTATAAATAATTTATTTAAATAGTTAAAATGCCGAAATAAATTCCCAAAAATTTCTCCCAAAATCTACAGATTTTAATGAGTTATATAAAAATTTACAGATTTTATTCAAATTATAGATTAAATGTGAATTTATGGAATTAAAAATGAGTTATTTTAAATCAATTTCGGCGGTTTACCGTATAACGAACCTGCCGAACCGGGAACTGACCCAACCCAACAAACACTATAATTGGAACGCCGGGAGTATTCCGGGAGATTCCCGGCAAATTGGACACTTTGGAAGTTTCCTAAGACAGTTCAGGGGAATTCCCGATGGTGAAAATGGAAACTTAAATTTCGACAACTTAGACTCCCCAAACACTCAAACTCCCTTGGTGAAATGTTAATCATTCTTAAATAACAATGTGTTGGCATTATTTTTATTTCCGTACCATTATCCGAACACGTTAAGCTGACACGCGAAACGGTGCCGGAAGCCAAACTGAAAACTAATACTACCCTGACGTCCATCACCATAACAGTGTCCTATAGACTCAATCCGGAGTAAAAACTCCTGACCAGATCCAAGTTATAAACATTTCCAACTTAGATACTGATTTGAGTCCAAACTCGTATGTGTGTTATTAAAGTTGATCTAGTTGCTTGATCACACGTGTGTTGAGTCCACTACTCGCACTGTGAGTTTCACTTCGGTAGCGGGAACACACCGAAACGAAATCGGAAAAATCTCAATTTTTTGTAAGAAGTTCCTGGACATGTAAAAGGTGTTCTGGAATTTTTTTGAAATTTTTAGACCAATGATGCTATTATGTTAATTGTTGATTAAATTGTTTATAATAATTATTAAATAGTTAAAATGCCAAAATAAATTCCCAAAATTTTTTCCCAAAATCTACAGATTTTTAATGAGTTATATAAAAATTTACAGACTTTTATTCAAATTATAGATTAAATGGGAATTTATGGAATTAAAAATGAGTTATTTTAAATCAATTTCGACGGTTTACCGTATAACGAACCTGCCGGAACCGGGAACTGACCCAACACGACAAACACTATAATTGGAACACCGGGAGATTCCCGGCAAATTGGACACTATGGAGTGTCCTAAGACAGTTCGGGGGAATTCACGACGGTGAATATGGAAACTTAAATATCACAACTTAGACTCCCCAAACACTCAAACTCCTTTGATGAAAAGTTAATCATTCTTAAATAACAACGTGTTGGCATTATTGGTATTCCCGTACCATTATCCGAACAAGTTAAGCTGGCACGCCAATGGTGCTCGGAAGCCAAACTGAAAACTAATACTACCCTGACGTCCATCACCATACCAGTGTCTTATAGACTCAATCCGGGGTAAAGACTCCTGACCAGATCCAAGTTATAACCATTACCAAGTTAGATACTGATTTGAGTCCATACTTGCATGTGTGTTATTAAAGTTGATCCAGTTGCTTGATCACCTCGTGTGTTGAGACCACTACTCGCATTGTGAGTTTCACTTCGGTAGCGAGAAACGCACTTAACCCAAATCGGAAAAAATCTCAAATTTTTTGTAAGAAGTTCCTGACATGTAAAAGGTGTTCTGGAATTTTTGGAAATTTGATGCTAATTAATGTTAATTGTTTGATTAAATATTGTTTTATAATAATTTATTTAAATAGTTAAAATGCCAAAATAAATTCCCAAAATTTTTCCCAAAATCTACAGATTTTTATGAGTTATATAAAAATTTACAGATTTTATTCAAATTATAAATTAAATGGTAATTTATGAAATTAAAAATGAGTTATTTTAAATCAATTTCGATTGTTTACCGTATAACGAACATGCCGGAACCGGGAACTGTCCAACCCGACAAACACTATAATTGGAACACGGAGTATTCCGGGAGATTCCCGGCAAATTGGACACTTGGGAGTGTCCTAAGACAGTTCGGGGGAATTCCCGACGGTGAAATGGAAACTTAAATTTCGACAACTTAGACTACCCAAACACTCAAACTCCCTCGATGAAAAGTTAATCATTCTTAAATAACAACGTGTTCGCATTATTTTTATTCCCGTACCATTATCCGAACCGATATTAAGCTGGCAGCGAACGGTGCCAGGAAGCCAAACTGAAAACTAATACTACCCTGACGTCCATCACCATACAGTGTCCTTATAGACTCAATCCGGAGTAAAAACTACTGACCAGATCCAAGTTATAGCCATTAACAACTTAGATACTATTTGAGTCCATACTTGCATGTGTGTTATTAAAGTTGATCCAGTTGCTTGATCACTCGTGTGTTGAGATCACTACTCGCATTGTGAGTTTCACTTCGGTAGCTGGAACGCACCGAAACGAAATCAGAAAAATCTCAAATTTTTGTAAGAAGTTCCTAGACATGTAAAAGGTGTTCTGGAATTTTTTTTGGAATTGTTTGGACCACTGATGCTAATTAATGTTAATTGTTGATTTAATATTGTTTTATAAATAATTTTTTCTACAGATTTTTAGTGAGTTATATAAAAATTTACAGATTTTTATTCAAATAATAGATTAAATTGGAATTTATGGAATTAAAAATGAGTTATTTTAAATCAATTTCGGGGTTTACCGTATAACGAACCTGCTGGAACCGGGAACTGACCCAACCCGACAAACACTATAATTGGAACACCGGGAGTATTCCGGGAGATTCCCGGCAAATTGGACACTCTGGGAGTGTCCTAAGACAGTTTGGGGGAATTCCCGACGGTGAAAATGGAAACTTAAATTTCGACAACTTAGACTCCCCAAACACTCAAACTCACTTGGTGAAAAGTTAATCAACGTGGTTGGCATTATTGGTATTCCATGTACCATTATCCGAACACGTTAAGCTGGCACGTGAAACGGTGCTCGGAAGCCAAACTGAAAACTAATACTACCCTGACGTCCATCACCATACTAATGTCCTATAGACTCAATCCGGAGTAAAAACTCTGACCAGATCCAAGTTATAAACATTACAACTTAGATACTGATTTGAGTCCATACTTGCATGTGTGTTATTAAAGTTGATCCAGTTGCTTGATCACTCGTGTGTTGAGACCACTACTCGCACTGTGAGTTTCACTTTGGTGAAGTTCTGGGACATATAAATAGAAGTTCTAGAATTTTTGGAATTTTGCCACTAATGTAATTAATGTTATTGTTTGATTTGAATATGTTATAATAATTTATTATTTAAAATGCTAAAATAATTCCAATATTTCCCATTTACAAATTTTTATGAGTTATATAAAAATTTACAGATTTTTATTCAAATTATAGATTAAATGGAATTTATGGAATTAAAAATGAGTTATTTTAAATCAATTTCGGCGGTTTACCGTATAACGAATCTGCGGAACCGGGAACTGACCCAACCCGACAAACACTATAATTGGAACACCGGGAGTATCTAGGAGATTCCCGGCAAATTGGACCCTCTTGGAGTGTCCTAAGACAGTTCGGGAATTCCCGACGGTGAAAATGGAAACTTAAATTTCGACAACTTAGACTCCCCAAACACTCAAACTCCTTGATGAAAAGTGATCTTCTTAAATAACAACGTGTTGGCATTATTGGTATTCACGTACCATTATCCGAATCGTTAAGCTGGCACGGAAATGGTGCTCAGAAGCCAAACTGAAAACTAATACTACCTGACGTCTATCACCATACTAGTGTCCTATAGACTCAATCCGGAGTAAAAACTCTGACCAGATCCAAGTTATAAACCATTACCAACTTAGATACTGATTTGAGTCCATACTTGCATGTGTGTTATTAAAGTTGATCCAGTTGCTTGATCACTCGTGTGTTGAGACCACTACTCGCACTGTGAGTTTCACTTCGGTAGCCGAGAACGCACTTAACCAAATCGGAAAAATCTAAATTTTTGTAGAAGTTCTAGACATGTAAAAGGTGTTCTGGAATTTTTGGACCATGATGCTAATTAATGTTAATTGTTTGATTAAATATTGTTTTTAAATAATTTATTTAAATAGTTAAAATGCCAAAATAAATTCCCAAAAATTTTCCCAAAATCTACAGATTTTTATGAGTTATATAAAAATTTACAGATTTTATTCAAATTATAAATTAAATGGGAATTTATGAAATTAAAAAATGAGTTATTTTAAATCAATTTCGAGGTTTTACCGTATAACGAACTGCCGGAACCGGGAACTGACCCAACCCGACAAACACTATAATTGGAACACCGGGAGTATTCCGGGAGATTCCGGCAAATTGGACACTCTTGGGAGTGTCCTAAGACAGTTCGGGGGAATTCCCGACGGTGAAAATGGAAACTTAAATTTCGACAACTTAGACTCCCCAAACACTCAAACTCCCTTGATGAAAAGTAATTGCATGTGTGTTATTAAAGTTGATCCAGTTGCTTGATCACTCGTGTGTTGAGACCACTACTCGCACTGTGAGTTTCACTTTGGTAAGAAGTTCCTGGACATATAAAGGTGTTCTAGAATTTTTGGAATTTTTGGACCACTAATGCTAATTAATGTTAATTGTTTGATTAAATATTGTTTTATAAATTATTTACTTAAATAGTTAAAATGCAAAAATAAATTCCCAAAAATATTTCCCAAATTTACAAATTTTTATTGAGTTATATAAAAATTTACAGATTTTTATTCAAATTATAGATTAAATGGGAATTTATGGAATTAAAAATGAGTTATTTTAAATCAATTTCGGCGGTTTACCGTATAACGAATCTGCCGGAACCGGGAACTGACCCAACACCGACAAACACTATAATTGGAACACCGGGAGTACTCTAGGAGATTCCCGGCAAATTGGACCCTCTTGGAGTGTCCTAAGACAGTTCAGAGGAATTCCCGACGGTGAAAATGGAAACTTAAATTTCGACAACTTAGACTCCCCAAACACTCAAACTCCCTTGATGAAAAGTGAATCATTCTTAAATAACAACGTGTTGGCATTATTGGTATTCACGTACCATTATCCGAATGCGTTAAGCTGGCACGCGAAATGGTGCTCAGAAGCCAAACTGAAAACTAATACTATCCTGACGTCTATCACCATACTAGTGTCCTATAGACTCAATCCGGAGTAAAAACTACTGACCAGATCCAAGTTATAACCATTACCAACTTAGATACTGATTTGAGTCCATACTTGCATGTGTGTTATTAAAGTTGATCCAGTTGCTTGATCACTCGTGTGTTGAGACCACTACTCGCACTGTGAGTTTCACTTCGATAGCCGGGAACGCACCGAAACCAAATCGGAAAAATCTCAAATTTTTGTAAGAAGTTCATAGACATGTAAAAGGTGTTCTGGATTTTTTTGGAATTTTTCAACAATTGATACTAATTAATGTTAATTGTTTGATTAAATATTGTTTTGTAAATAATTTATTTAAATAGTTAAAATGCCGAAATAAATTCCCAAAAATTTCTCCCAAAATCTACAGATTTTTAATGAGTTATATAAAAATTTACAGATTGTTATTCAAATTATAGATTAATGGGAATTTATAAAATTAAAAATGAGTTATTTTAAATCAATTTCGGAGGTTTACCATATAACAAACCTGCCGGAACCGGGAACTAACCCAACCCGACAAACACTATAATTGGAACACCGGGAGTATTCCGGAGATTCCCGGCAAATTGGACACTATGGGAGTGTCCTAAGACAGTTCGGGGGAATTCCCGACGGTGAAAATGGAAACTTAAATTTCGACAACTTAGACTCCCCAAACACTCAAACTCCCTTGATGAAAAGTTAATCATTCTTAAAGAACAACGTGTTGGCATTATTGGTATTCCCGTACCATTATCCGAACACGTTAAGCTGCCACGCGAAGCGGTGCTCGGAAGCCAAACTGAAAACTAATACTACCCTGACGTCCATCACCATACCAGTGTCCTATAGACTCAATCCGGAGTAAAAACTCCTGACCAGATCAAAGTTATAACAATTACCAACTTAGATACTGATTTGAGTCAATACTTGCATGTGTGTTATTAAAGTTGATCCAGATTGCTTGATCACTCGTGTGTTAAGACCACTACTCGCACTCTGAGTTTCACTTTGGTAGCCGGGAACACACAGAAACCAAATCGGAAAAAATCTCAAATTTTTGTATGAAGTTCCTAGACATGTAAAAGGTGTTCTGGAATTTTTTGGAATTTTTGGACCATTGATGCTAATTAATGTTAATTGTTTGATTAAATATTGTTTTATAATTAATTTATTTAAATAGTTAAAATGCCAAAATAAATTCCCAAAAATTTCTCCTAAAATCTACAGATTTTTAATGAGTTATATAAAAATTTACAGATTGTTATTCAAATTATAGATTAATGGGAATTTATAGAATTAAAAATGAGTTATTTTAAATCAATTTCGGAGGTTTACCATATAACAAACCTGCCGGAACCGGGAACTAACCCAACCGACAAACACTATAATTGGAACACCGGGAGTATTCCAGGAGATTCCCGGCAAATTGGACACTATGGGAGAGTCCTAAGACAGTTCGGGGGAATTCCCGACGGTGAAAGTGGTAACTTAAATTTCGACAACTTAGACTCCTAAAACACTCAAACTCCCTTGATGAAAAGTTAATCATTCTTAAATAACAACGTATTGGCATTATTGGTATTCCCGTACCATTATCCGAACACGTTAAGCTGCCACGCGAAACGGTGCCCGGAAGCCAAACTGAAAACTAATACTACCCTGACGTCCATCACCATACCAGTGTCCAATAGACTCAATCCGGAGTAAAAACTCCTGACCCGATCCAAGTTATAACCATTACCAACTTAGATGCTGATTTGAGTCCATACTTGCATGTGTGTTATTAAAGTTGATCCAGTTGCTTGAGCACTCGTGTGTTGAGACCACTACTCGCAGTGTGAGTTTCACTTCGGTAGCCGGGAATACACCGAAACGAAATCAGAAAAATCTCAATTTTTTGTAAGAAGTTCCTGGACATGTAAAAGTTGTTCTGGAATTTTTTTGTAATTTTTGGACCACTGATGCTAATTAATGTTAATTGTTTGATTAAATATTGTTTAATAAATAATTTATTTAAATAGTTAAAATGCCAAAATAAATTCCCAAAAATTTTCCCCAAAATCTACAGATTTTTAGTGAGTTATATAAAAATGACAGACTTTTATTCAAATTATAGATTAAATGAGAATTTATGGAATTAAAAATGAGTTATTTTAAATCAATTTCGGTTGTTTACCGTATAATGAACCTGCCGGAACCGGGAACTGATCCAACCCGACAAACACTATAATTGGAACACCGGGAGTATTCCGGGAGATTCCCGACAAATTGGACACTCTGGGAGTGTCCTAAGACAGTTCGGGAGAATTCCCGACGGTGAAAATGGAAACTTAAATTTCGACAACTTAGACTACCCAAACACTCAAATTCTCTTGATGAAAAGTTAATCATTCTTAAATAACAACGTGTTGGCATTATTTTTATTCCCGTACCATTATCCGAACGCGTTAAGCTGGCATGCGAAACGGTGCCAGGAAGCCAAACTGAAAACTAATACTACCCTGACGTCCATCACCATACGAGTGTCCTATAGACTCAATCCGGAGTAAAAACTCCTGACCAGATCCAAGTTATAGCCATTAACAACTTAGATACAGATTTGAGTCCATACTTGCATGTGTGTTATTAAAGTTGATCCAGTTGCTTGATCACTCGTGTGTTGAGACCACTACCCGCAATGTGAGTTTCACTTCGGTAGTCGGGAACGCACCGAAACAAAATCGGAAAAATCTCAAATTTTTGTAAGAAGTTCATAGACATGTAAAAGGTGTTCTGGAATTTTTTATAATTTTTGGACCTTTGATGCTAATTAATGTTAATTGTTTGATTAAATATTGTTTTATAAATAATTTATTTAAATAGTTAAAATGCCGAAATAAATTCTCAAAAATTTCTCCCAAAATCTACAGATTTTTAATGAGTTATATAAAAATTTACAGATTGTTATTCAAAATATAGATTAAATGGGAATTTATGGAATGAAAAATGAGTTATTTTAAATCAATTTCGGCGGTTTAGCATATAACGAACCTGCCGGAACCGGGAACTGACCCAACCTGACAAACACTATAATTGGAACACCGGGAGTATTCCGGGAGATTCCCGGCAAATTGGACACTATGGGAGTGTCCTAAGACAGTTCGAGGGAATTCCCAACGGTGAAAATGGAAACTTAAATTTCGACAACTTAGACTACCCAAACACTCAAACTCCCTTGATGAAAAGTTAATCATTCTTAAATAACAACGTATTGGCATTATTTTTATTCCCGTAACATTATCCGAACACATTAAGCTGACATGCGAAACGGTGCCCGTAAGCCAAAGTGAAAACTAATACTACCCTGACGTCCATCACCATACCAGTGTCCTACAGACTCAATCCGGAGTAAAAACTCCTGACCTAGATCCAAGTTATAACCATTATCAACTTAGATGCTGATTTGAGTCCATACTTGCATGTGTGTTATTAAAGTTGATCCAGTTGCTTGAGCACTCGTGTGTTGAGACCACTACTCGCAGTGTGAGTTTCACTTCGGTAGCCGGGAACAGACCGAAACGAAATCAGAAAAATCATAATTTTTTGTAAGAAGTTCCTGACATGTAAAAGGTGTTCTGAAATTTTTTTGGAATTTTTGGACTACTGATGCTAATTAATGTTAATTGTTTGATTAAATATTGTTTTATAAATAATTTACTTAAATAGTTAAAACGCCAAAATAAATTCCCAAAAATTTTCCCCAAAATCTACAGATTTTTAGTGAGTTATATAAAAATCACAGACTTTTATTCAAATTATAGATTAAATGGGAATTTATGGAATTAAAAATGAGTTATTTTAAATCAATTTTGGCGGTTTACCGTATAACGAACCTGCCAGAACCGGGAACTGACCCAACCCAACAAACACTATAATTAGAACACCGGGACTATTCCGGGAGACTCCCGGCAAATTGGACACTATGGGAGTGTCCTAAGATAAGTCGGGGAATTCCCGACGGTGAAATGGAAACTTAAATTTCGACAACTTAGATTCCCCAAACACTCAAACTCCCTTGATGAAAAGTGAATCATTCTTAAATAACAACGTGTTGGCGGTATTCACGTACCATTATCCGACGCGTTAAGCTGGCACGCGAAATGGTGCTCAGAAGCCAAACTGAAAACTAATACTACCCTGACGTCTATCACCATACTAGTGTCCTATAGACTCAATCCGGAGTAAAAACTCCTGACCAGATCCAAGTTATAACCATTACCATCTTAGATACTGATTTGAGTCCATACTTGCATGTGTGTTATTAAAGTTGATCCAGTTGCTTGATCACTCGTGTGTTGAGACCACTACTCGCACTGTGAGTTTCACTTCGATACTCGGGAACGCACCGAAACCAAATCGGAAAAATCTCAAATTTTTGTAAGAAGTTCATAGACATGTAAAAGGTGTTCTAGAATTTTTTGGAATTTTTCGACCATTGATGTTAATTAATGTTAATTGTTTGATTAAATATTGTTTTTATAAATAATTTATTTAAATAGTTAAAATGCCGAAATAAATTCCCAAAAATTTCTCCCAAAATCTACAGATTTTTAATGAGTTAGATAAAAGTTTACAGATGGTTATTCAAATTATAGATTAAATGGGAATTTATGGAATTAAAAATGAGTTATTTTAAATCAATTTCGGCGGTTTAGCATATAACGAACCTGCCGGAACCGGGAACTGACCCAACCTAACAAACACTATAATTGGAACACCGGGAGTATTCCGGGAGATTCCCGGTAAATTGGACACTATGGGAGTGTCCTAAGACAGATCGAGGGAATTCCCGACGGTGAAAATGGAAACTTAAATTTAGACAACTTAGACTACCCAAACACTCAAACACCCTTGATGAAAAGTTAATCATTCTTAAATAACAACGTGCTGGCATTATTTTTATTCCCGTAACATTATCCGAACACGTTATGCTGACACGCGAAACGGTGCTAGGAAGCCAAACTGAAAACTAATACTACCCTGACGTCCATCACCGTACCTGTGTGCTATAGACTCAATCCGGAGTAAAAACTCCTGACCAGATCCAAGTTATAACCATTACCAACTTAGATGCTGATTATAGTCCATACTTGCATGTGTGTTTTTAAAGTTGATCCAGTTGCTTGAGTACTCGTGTGTTGAGACCACTACTCGCAGTGTGAGTTTCACTTTGGTAGCCGGGAACAGACCGAAACGAAATCAGAAAAATCTCAATTTTTTGTAAGAAGTTCCTAGACATGTAAAAGGTGTTCGGGGATTTTTTGGAATTTTTGGACCACTGATGCTAATTAATGTTAATTATTTGATTAAATATTGTTTTATAAATAATTTACTTAAATAGTTAAAACGCCAAAATAAATTCCCAAAATTTTCCCCTAAAATCTACAGATTTTTAGTGAGTTATATAAAAATCACAGACTTTTATTCAAATTATAGATTAAATGGGAATTTATGGAATTAAAAATGAGTTATTTTAAATCAATTTTGGCGGTTTACCGTATAACGAACCTGCCAGAACCGGGAACTGACCCAACCCAACAAACACTATAATTAGAACACCGGGCCCATTCCGGGAGACTCCCGGCAAATTGGACACTATGGGAGTGTCCTAAGATCCGTCGGGGGAATCCCGACGGTGAAAATGGAAACTTAAATTTCGACAACTTAGACTCCCCAAACACTCAAACTCCCTTGATGAAAAGTGAATCATTCTTAAATAACAACGTGTTGGCATTATTGGTATTCACGTACCATTATCCGAATGCGTTAAGCTGGCACGCGAAATGGTGCTCAGAAGCCAAACTGAAAACTAATACTATCCTGACGTCTATCACCATACTAGTGTCCTATAGACTCAATCCGGAGTAAAAACTACTGACCAGATCCAAGTTATAACCATTACCAACTTAGATACTGATTTGAGTCCATACTTGCATGTGTGTTATTAAAGTTGATCCAGTTGCTTGATCACTCGTGTGTTGAGACCACTACTCGCACTGTGAGTTTCACTTCGATAGCCGGGAACGCACCGAAACCAAATCGAAAAAATCTCAAATTTTTGTAAGAAGTTCATAGACATGTAAAAGGTGTTCTGGATTTTTTGGAATTTTTCAACCATTGATACTAATTAATGTTAATTGTTTGATTAAATATTGTTTTGTAAATAATTTATTTAAATAGTTAAAATGCCGAAATAAATTCCCAAAAATTTCTCCCAAAATCTACAGATTTTTAATGAGTTATATAAAAATTACAGATTGTTATTCAAATCATAGATTAAATGGGAATTTATGGACTTAAAAATGAGTTATTTTAAATCAATTTCGGCGGTTTAGCATATAACGAACCTGCGGAACCGGAAACTGACCCAACCTGACAAACACTATAATTGGAACACCCGGAGTATTCCGGGAGATTCCCGGCAAATTGGACACTATGGGAGTGTCCTAAGACAGTTCGAGGGAATTCCCGACGGTGAAAATGGAAACTTAAATTTCGACAACTTAGACTACCCAAACACTCAAACACCCTTGATGAAAAGTTAATCATTCTTAAATAACAACGTGTTGGCATTATTTTTATTCCCGTAACATTATCCGAACACGTTAAGCTGACACGCGAAACGGTGCCCGGAAGCCAAACTTTAAACTAATACTACCCTAACGTCCATCACCATACCAGTGTGCTATAGACTCAATCCGGAGTAAAAACTCCTGACCAGATCCAAGTTATAACTATTACCAACTTAGATGCTGATTTTAGTCCATACTTGCATGTGTGTTATTAAAGTTGATCATGTTGCTTGAGTACTCGTGTGTTGAGACCACTACTCGCAGTGTGAGTTTCACTTCGGTAGCCAGGAACAGACCGAAACGAAATCAGAAAATTCACAATTTTTTGTAAGAAGTTCCTGGACATGTAAAAGGTGTTCTGGAATTTTTTTGGAATTTTTGGACCACTGATGCTAATTAATGTTAATTGTTTGATTAAATATTGTTTTATAAATAATTTTACTTAAATAGTTAAAACGCCAAAATAAATTCCCAAAAATTTTCCCCAAAATCTACAGATTTTTAGTGAGTTATATAAAAATCACAGACTTTTATTTAAATTATAGATTAAATGGGAATTTATGGAATTAAAAATGAGTTATTTTAAATCAATTTTGAGGTTTACCGTATAACGAACCTGCCAGAACCGGGAACTGACCCAACCCAACAAACACTATAATTAGAACACCGGGACTATTCCGGGAGACTCCCGGCAAATTGGACACTATGGGAGTGTCCTAAGATAAGTCGGGGGAATTCCCGACGGTGAAAATGGAAACTTAAATTTCGACAATTTAGACTCCCCAAACACTCAAACTCCCTTGATGAAAAGTGAATCATTCTTAAATAACAATGTGTTGGCATTATTGGTATTCCCATACCATTATCCAAACACGTTAATCTGGCACGCGAAATGGTGCTCAGAAGCCAAACTGAAAACTAATACTACCCTGACATCTATCACCATACTAGTGTCCTATAGACTCAATCCGGAGTAAAATCTTCTGACCAGATCCAAGTTATAACCATTACCAACTTAGATACTGATTTGAGTCCATACTTGCATGTGTGTTATTAAAGTTGATCCAGTTGATTGATCACTCGTGTGTTGAGACCACTACTCGCACTGTGAGTTTCACTTCGATAGCCGGAACGCAACCGAAACCAAATCGAAAAAATCTCAAATTTTTGTAAGAAGTTCATAGACATGTAAAAGGTGTTCTGGATTTTTTGGAATTTTTCAACCATTGATACTAATTAATGTTAATTGTTTGATTAAATATTGTTTTGTAAATAATTTATTTAAATAGTTAAAATGCCGAAATAAATTCCCAAAAATTTCTCCCAAAATCTACTGATTTTTAATGAGTTATAATAAAAATTTACTGATTGTTATTCAAATTATAGATTAAATGGGAATTTATGGACTTAAAAATGAGTTATTTTAAATCAATTTCGGCGGTTTAGCATATAACGAACCTGCCGGAACCGGAAACTGACCCAACCTGACAAACACTATAATTGGAACACCCGTAGTATTCCGGGAGATTCCCGGCAAATTGGACACTATGGGAGTGTCCTAAGACAGTTCGAGGGAATTTCTCGACGGTGAAAATGGAAACTTAAATTTCGACAACTTAGACTACCCAAACACTCAAACACCCTTGATGAAAAGTTAATAATTCTTAAATAACAACATGTTGGCATTATTTTTACTCCCGTAACATTATCCGAACACGTTAAGCTGACACACGAAACGGTGCCCGGAAGCTAAATTGAAAATTAATATTACCCTGACGTCCATCACCATACCAGTGTGCTATAGACTCAATCCGGAGTAAAAACTCCTGACCAGATCCAAGTTATAACCATTACCAACTTAGATGCTGATTTTAGTCCATACTTGCATGTGTGTTATTAAAGTTGATCCAGTTGCTTAGTACTCATGTGTTGACACCACTACTCGCAGTGTGAGTTTCACTTCGATAGCCCGGAACAGACCGAAACGAAATCAGAAAAATCTCAATTTTTTGTAAGAAGTTCCTGGATATGTAAAAGGTGTTCTAGAATATTTTTGGAATTTTTGGACCACTTATGCTAATTAATGTTAATTGTTTGATTAAATATTGTTTTATAAATAATTTACTTAAATAGTTAAAACGCCAAAATAAATTCCCAAAAATTTACCCCAAAATCTACAGATTTTTAATGAGTTATATAAAAATCACAGACTTTTATTCAAATTATAGATTAAATGGGAATTTATGAAATTAAAAATGAGTTATTTTAAATCAATTTTGGCGGTTTACCGTATAACGAACCTGCCAGAACCGAAAACTGACCCAACCCGACAAACACTATAATTAGAACACTGGACTATTCCGGGATATTCCCGGCAAATTGGACACTATGGGAGTGTCCTAAGATAAGTCGGGGGAATTACCGACGGTGAAAATGGAAACTTGAATTTCGACAACTTAGACTCCTCAAACACTCAAACTCCCTTGATGAAAAGTGAATCATTCTTAAATAACAACGTGTTGGCATTATTGGTATTCCCGTACCATTATCCGAACGCGTTAAGCTGGCACGCGAAATGGTGCTCAGAAGCCAAACTGAAAACTAATACTACCCTGACGTCCATCACCATACGAGTGTCCTATAGACACAATCCGGAGTAAAAACTCCTGACCAGATCCAAGTTATAACCATTACCAACTTAGATACTGATTTGAGTCCATACTTGCATGTGTGTTATTAAAGTTGATCCAGTTGCTTGATCACTCGTGTGTTGAGACCACTAATCGCACAGTGAGTTTCACTTCGATAGCCGGGAACGCACCGAAACCAAATCGGAAAAATCTCAAATTTTTGTAAGAAGTTCACAGACATGTAAAAGGTGTTTTGGAATTTTTTGGAATTTTTGGACCATTGATGCTAATTAATGTTAATTGTTTGATTAAATATTGTTTTATAAATAATTTATTTAAAAAGTTAAAATGCCGAAATAAATTCCCAAAAATTTTTCCCAAAATCTACAGATTTTTAATGAGTTATATAAAAATTTACAGATTGTTATTCAAATTATAGATTAAATGGGAATTTATGGAATTAAAAATAAGTTATTTTAAATCAATTTCGGCGGTTTACAATATAACGAACCTGCCGGAATCGGGAACTGACCCAACCCGACAAACATTTTAATTGGAACATTAGGAGTATTCGGGAGATTCCCGGCAAATTGGACACTATGGGAGTGTCCTAAGACAGTTCGGGGGAATTACTCACGGTGAAAATGGAATCTTAAATTTCGACAACTTAGACTACCCAAACACTCAAACTCCCTAGATGAAAAGTTAATCATTCTTAAATAACAACGTGTTGGCATTATTTTTATTCCCGTACCATTATCCGAACACGTTAAGCTGGCACGCAAAACGGTGCTTGGAAGCCAAACTGAAAACTAATACTACCCTGACGTCCATCACCATACCAGTGTCCTATAGACTCAATCCGGAGTAAAAACTCCTGACCAGATTCAAGTTATAACCATTACCAACTTAGATACTGATTTGAGTCCATACTTGCATGTGTGTTATTAAAGTTGATCCAGTTGCTTGATCACTCGTGTGTTGAGACCACTACTCGCACAATGAGTTTCACTTCAGTAGCCGGGAACGCATCGAAACCAAATCGGAAAAATCTCAAATTTTTGTAAGAAGTTCTTAGGCATGTAAAAGGTGTTCTGGAATATTTTGGAATTTTTGGACCATTGATGCTAATTAATGTTGATTGTTTGATTAAATATTGTTTTATAAATAATTTATTTAAATAGTTAAAATGCCGAAATAAATTTCCAAAAATTTCTCCCAAAATCTACAGTTTTTTAATGATTATATAAAAATTTAAAGATTGTTATTCAAATTATAGATTAAATGGGAATTTATGGAATTAAAAATATTTTAAATCAATTTCGGCGGTTTAGCATATAACGAACCTGCCGGAACCGTGAACTGACCCAACCTGACAAACACTATAATTGGAACACCGGGAGTATTCCGGGAGATTCCCGGCAAATTGGACACTATGGGAGTGTCCTAAGACAGTTCGAGGGAATTCCCGACGGTGAAAATGGAAACTTAAATTTCGACAACTAAGACTACCCAAACACTCAAACACCCTTGATGAAAAGTTAATCATTCTTAAATAACAACGTGTTGGCATTATTTTTATTCCCGTAACATTATCCGAAAACGTTAAGCTGACACGCAAAACGGTGCCCGGAAGCCAAACTGAAAACTAATACTAACCTGACGTCCATCACCATACCAGTGTCCTATAGACTCAATCCGGAGTAAAAACTCCTGACCAGATCCAAGTTATAACCATTACTAACTTAGATGCTGATTTTAGTCCATACTTGCATGTGTGTTATTAAAGTTGATCTAGTTGCTTGATCACTCGGGTGTTGAGACCACTACTTGCACAATGAGTTTCACTTCGGTAGCCGGGAACGCACCGAAACAAATCGGAAAAATCTCAAATTTTTGTAAGAAGTTCATAGACATGTAAAAGGTGTTCTGGAATTTTTTGGAATTTTTGGACCATTGATGCTAATTATTGTTGATTGTTTGATTAAATATTGTTTTATAAATAATTTATTTAAATAGTTAAATTGCCGAAATAAATTCCCAAAAATTTCTCCCAAAATCTACAGTTTTTTAATGAGTTATATAAAAATTTACAGATTGTTATTCAAATTATAGATTAAATGGAAATTTATGGAATTAAAAGTGAGTTATTTTAAATCAATTTCGGCGGTTTAACATATAACGAACTTGCCGGAACCGGGAACTGACCCAACCCGACAAAAACTATAATTGGAACACCGGGAGTATTCTAGGAGATTCCCGGCAAATTTGACACTCTGGGAGTGTCCTAAGACAGTTCGGGGGAATTCCCGACGGTGAAAATGGAAACTTAAATTTCGACAACTTAGACTACCCAAACACTCAAACTCCCTTGATGAAAAGTTAATCATTCTTAAATAACAACGTGTTGGAATTATTTTTATTCTAGAACCATTATCCGAACACGTTAAGCTGGCACGCGAAACGGTGCTCGGAAGCCAAACTGAAAACTAATTCTACCCTGACGTCCATCACCATACCAGTGTCCTATAGACTCAATCCGGAGTAAAAACTTCTACCAGATCCAAGTTATAACCATCACGAACTTAGATACTGATTTGAGTCCATACTTGCAAGTGTGTTATAAAAGTTGATCCAGTTGCTTGATCACTCGTGTGTTGAGACCACTACTCACACTGTGAGTTTCACTTCGGTAGCCGGGAACGCACCGAAATGAAATAAAAAAATCTCAATTTTTGTAAGAAGTTCCTGGACATGTAAAAGGTGTTCTGAATTTTTTTGGAATTTTTGGACCACTGATGCTAATTAGTGTTAATTGTTTGATTAAATATTGTACTCTAAATAATTTATTTAAATAGCTAAAATGACAAAATAAATTCTCAAAACTTTTTCCCAAAATCTACAGATTTGTAAAGAGTTATATAAAAAATTACAGATTTTTATTCAAATTATAGATTAAATGGGAATTTATGGAATTAAAAATGAGTTATTTTAAATCAATTTCGTCGGTTCACAGTATAACAAACCTGCCGGAACCGGGAACTGACCCAACCTGACAAACACTATAATTGGAACACCGGGAGTATTCCGGGAGATTCCCGGCAAATTGGACACTATGGGAGTGTCCTAAGACAGTTCGGGGGAATTCCCGATGGTAAAATGGAAACTTAAATTTGGACAACTTAGACTCCCCAAACACTCAAACTCCCTTGATGAAACGTTAATCATTCTTAAATGAGACGTGTTGGCATTATGGGTATTCCCGTACCATTATCCGAACACGTTAAGCTGCCACAACGAAACGATGCCCGGAAGCCAAACTGAAAACTAATACTATCCTGACGTCCATCACCATAGCAGTGTCCTATAGACTCAATCCGGAGTATAAACTGCTGAACAGATCCAAGTTATAACCATTACCAACTTAGATACTGATTTGAGTCCATACTTGCATGTGTGTTATTAAAGTTGATACAGTTGCTTGATCACTCGTGTGTTGAGACCACTACTCGCACTGTGAGTTTCATTTCGGTAGCCGAGAACGTACTGAAACCAAATCGAAAAAATCTCAAATTTTTGTAAGAAGTTCCTGGACATGTAAAAGGTGTTCTGAATTTTTTTTGGAATTTTTGGACCAATGATGCTAATTAATGTTAATTGTTTGATTAAATATTGTTTTATAAATAATTTATTTAAATAGTTAAAATGCCAAAATAATTTCCAAAATCTACAGATTTTTAATGAGTTATATAAAAATTTACACATTTTTATTCAAATTAAAGATTAAATGGGAATTTGTGAAATTAAAAATGAGTTATTTTAAATCAATTTCGGCGGTTTACCGTATAACGAACCTGCCGAAACCGGGAACTGACCCAACCCGACAAACACTATAATTGGAACACCGGGAGTATTCCGGGAGATTCCCGGCAAATTGGACACTATGGGAGTGTCCTAAGTCAGTTCGGGGGAATTCCTGAAGGTGAAAATGGAAACTTAAATTTGGAAAACTTAGACTCCCCAAACACTCAAACTCCCTTGATGAACAGTTAATCATTCTTAAATAACAACGTGTTGGCATTATGGGTATTCCCGTACCATTATCCGAACACGTTAAGCTGCCACGCGAAATGGTGCTCGGAAGCTAAACTGAAAACTAATACTATCCTGACGTCCATCACCATACTAGTGTCCTATAGACTCAATCCGGAGTATAAACTCCTGAACAAATCCAAGTTATAACCATTACCAACTTAGATACTGATTTGAGTCCATACTTGCATGTGTGTTATTAAAGTTGATCCAGTTGCTTGATCACTCGTGTGTTGAGACCACTACTCGCACTGTGAGTTTCATTTCGGTAGCCGAGAACGCACCGAAACGAAATCGGAATTATCTCAAATTTTTGAAAGAATTTTCTGGACATGTAAATGGTTTTCTAGAACTTTTTTAGAATTTTTGGACCACTGATGCTAATTAATGTTAATTATTTGATTAAATATTGTTTTATAAAAAAATTATTTAAATAGTTAATATACCAAATAAATTCTCAATTTTTTTCCCAAATCTACAGTTTTTAGTAAGTTATATAAAAATTTACAGATTGTTACTCAAATTATAGATTAAATGGAAATTTATGGAATTAAAAATGAGTTATTTTAAATCAATTTCGGCGGTTTACCATATAACGAACCTGCCGGAACCGGGAACTGATCCAACCCGACAAACACTATAATTGGAACACCGGGTGTATTCCGGGAGATTCCCGGCAAATTGGACACTATGGGAGTTTCCTAAGACAGTTCGGGGGAATTCCCGATAGTGAAAATGGAAACTTAAATTTCGACAACTTAGACTCCTCAAACACTCAAACTCCCTTGATGAAAAGTTAATCATTCTTAAATAACAACGTGTTGGCATTATTTTTATTCCTGTACCATTATCCGAACACGTTAAGCTGGCACGCGAAACGTGCCCGGAAGCGAAACTGAAAACTAATGCTACCCTGACGTCTATCACCTTACAAGTGTCCTATAGACTCAATCCGGAGTAAAAACTCCTGACCAGATCCAAGTTATAACCATTACCAACTTAGATATTGATTTGAGTCTATACTTGCATGTGTGTTATTTAATTTGATCCAGTTGCTTGATCACTCGTCTATTCAGACCACTACTCGCCCTGTCAGTTTCACTTCGGTAGCCGGGAACACACGGAAATGAAATTGGAAAAATCTCATTTTTTTGTAAGAAGTTTCTGAAATGTAAAAGGTGTTCTGGAATTTTCTTGAATTTTTGGACCATTGATGCGAATTAATGTTAATTGTTTGATTAAATATTGTTTTATAAATAATTTATTTAAATAGTTAAAATGCCAAAATAAATTCCCAAAAATTTCTCCCAAAATCTACAGATTTTTAATGAGTTATATAAAAATTTACAGACTTTTATTCAAATTATAGATTAAATGGGAATTTATTAAATTAAAAATGAGTTATTTTAAATCAATTTCGGCGGTTTACCGTATAGCGAACCTGCCGGAACCGGAAACTGACCCAACCCGACAAACACTATAATTGGAACACCGGGAGTATTTCGGGAGATTCCCGGCAAATTGGACACTAAGGAAGTGTCCTAAGATAGTTCGGGGGAATTCCTGACGGTGAAAATGGAAACTTAAATTTCGACAACTTAGACTCCCCAAACACTCAAACTCCCTTGATGAAAACTTAATCATTCTTAAATAACAACGTGTTGGCATTATTGATATTCCCGTACCATTATCCGAAAACGTTAAGCTTGCACGCGAAACGGTGCTCGGAAGCCAAACTGAAAACTAATACTACCCTGACGTCCATCACCATACCAATGTACTATAGACTCAATCCGGAGTAAAAACTCCTGACCAGATCCAAGTTATAACCATTACCAACTTAGATACTGATTTGTGTCCATACTTGCATGTGTGTTATTAAAGTTGATCCAGTTGCTTGATTACTCATGTGTTGAGACCACTACTCGCACTATGAGTTTCACTTCGGTAGCCGGGAACGCACCGAAACGAAATAAAAAAATCTCAAATTTTTGTAAGAAGTTCCTGGACATGTAAAAGGTGTTCTGGAATTTTTTTGGAATTTTTGGACCACTGATGCTAATTAATGTTAATTGTTTGATTAAATATTGTTTTATAAATAATTTACTTAAATAGTTAAAACGCCAAAATTAATTCCCAAAAATTTTCCCCAAAATCTACAGATTTTTAGTGAGTTATATAAAAATCACAGACTTTTATTCAAATTATAGATTAAATGGAAATTTATGGAATTAAAAATAAGTTATTTTAAATCAATTTTGGCGGTTTACCGTATAACGAACCTGCCAGAACCGGAAACTGACCCAACCCAACAAACACTATAATTAGAACACTGGGACTATTCTGGGAGACTCCCGGCAAATTGGACACTATGGGAGTGTCCTAAGATAAATCGGGGGAATTCCCCACGGTGAAAATGGAAACTTAAATTTCGACAACTTAGACTCCTCAAACACTCAAACTCCCTTGATAAAAGTTAATTATTCTTAAATAACAACGTGTTGGCATTATTGGTATTCCCGTACCATTATCCAAACACGTTAAGCTGGCACCCGTAACGGTGCCCGGAAGCCAAACTGAAAACTAATACTACCCTGACGTCCATCACCATACCAGTGTCGTATATATACTCAATCCGGAGTAAAAACTCTTGACCAGATCCAAGTTATAACCATTACATACTTAGATACTGATTTGAGTCCATACTCGCATGTGTGTTATTAAAGTTGATCCAGTTGCTTGATCACTCGTGTGATGAGACCACTACTCGCACTGTGAGCTTCACTTGGTAGCCGGGAACGCACCGAAACGAAATCGGAAAAATCTCAAATTTTTGTAAGGAGATCCTGGACATGTAAATGGCGTTCTAGAATTTTTTTTGGAATTTTTGGACCACTGATGCTAATTAATGTTAATTGTTTTATTAAATATTGTTTAATAAATAATTTATTTAAATAGTTAAAATGCCAAAATAAATTCCCAAAATCTACAGATTTTTAATGAGTTATATAAAACTTTACAGATTTTTATTCCATTATTAGATTGAATGGAATTTATGGAATTAAAAATTAGTTATTTTAAATCAATTTTGGCGGCTTACCGTATAACGAACCCGTCGGAACGGGAACTGACCCAACACAACGAACACTGTAATTGGAACACCGGGAGTATTCCGGGAGATTCTCGGCAAATTGGACACTATAGTAGTGTCCTAAGACAGTTCGGGGAATTCCCGACGGTGAAAATAGAAACTTAAATTTCGACAACTTAGACTCCCGAAACACTCAAACACCTTTGATGAAAAGTTCATCATTCTTAAAAAACAACGTGTTGGCATTATTGGTATTCCCATACCATTATCCGAACACGTTAAGCTGGCACGCGCAACGGTGCTTAGAAGCCAAACTGAAAACTAATACTACCCTGACGTCCATCACCATACCAGTGGCCTATAGACTCAATCCGGAGTAAAGACTCCTGACCAGATCCAAGTTATAACCATTACCAAGTTAGATACTGATTTGAGTCCATACTTGCATGTGTGTTATTAAAGTTGATCCAGTTGCTTGATCACTCGTGTGTTGAGACCACTACTCACACTATGAGTTTCACTTCGGTAGCCGGGAACGCACCGAAATGAAATCGAAAAAATCTTAATTTTTTTAAGAAGTTCCTGGACATTAAAAGGTGTTCTGGATTTTTTTGAAATTTTTGGACCACTGATGCTAATTAATGTTAATTGTTTAATTAAATATTGGTTTCTTAATTAATTTATTTAAATAGCTAAAATGACAAAATAAATTCCCAAAAATATTTCCCGAAATCTACAGAATTTTTATTCAAATTATAGATTAAATGGAAATTTATGGAATTAAAAATGAGTTATTTTAAATCAATTTCGGCGGTTTACTGTGTAACGAACCTGCCGGAACCGGGAACTGACCCAACCCGACAAACACTATAATGGGAACACCAGGAGTATTCCGGGAGATTCCCGGTTAATTGGACACTATAAGAGTGTCCTAAGACAGTTCGGGGGAATTCCCGACGGTGAAAATGGAAACTTAAATTTCAACAACTTAGACTCCCCAAACACTCAAACTCCTTTGATGAAAAGTTAAATCATTCTTAAATAACAACGTGTTGGAATTATTGGTATTCCCGTACCATTATCCGAACACGTTAAGCTGGCACGCGCAACGGTGCTCGGAAGCCAAACTGAAAACTAATACTACCCTGACTTCCATCACCATACTAGTGTCTTATAGACTCAATCCGGGGTAAAGACTCCTGACCAGATCCAAGTTATAACCATTACCCAATTAGATACTGATTTGAGTCCATACTTGCATGTTTGTTATTAAAGTTGATCCAGTTGCTTGATCACTCGTGTGTTGAGACCACTACTCACACTGTGCGTTTCACTTCGGTAGCCGGGAACGCATCGAAACGAAATAGAAAAAATCTCAAATTTTGTAAGAAGTTCCTGGACATGTAAAAGGTGTTCTGGAATTTTTTTGGAATTTTTGGACCATTGATGCTAATTAATGTTAATTGTTTGATTAAAATTGTTTTATAAATAATTTATTTAAAAAGCTAGCTTGCCAAAATAAATTCCCAAAAATTTTACCGAAATTTACAGATTTTTAGTGGGTTATATAAAAATTTACAGATTTTAATTCAAATTATAGATTAAATGGGAATTTATGAAATTAAAAATGAGTTATTTTAAATTAATTTTAGTGGTTTACCGTATAACGAACCTGCTGGAACCGGGAAATGACCCAACCGA
Source organism: Scalesia atractyloides (assembly GCA_947069175.1). NCBI lineage: Eukaryota > Viridiplantae > Streptophyta > Magnoliopsida > Asterales > Asteraceae > Scalesia > Scalesia atractyloides. The sequence continues at coordinate 33,590,518 of CAMTDV010000024.1, read as the reverse complement.
CAAACACTATAATTGGAACACCTCGGGAGTATTCCGGGAGATTCCCGGCAAATTGGACACTATGGGAGTGTCCTAAGACAGTTCGGGGGAATTCCCGATGGTGAAAATGGAAACCTAAATTTGGACAACTTAGACTCCCCAAACACTCAAACTCCCTTAATGAAGCGTTAATCATTCTTAAATGAGACGTGTTGGCATTATGGGTATTCCCATACCATTATCCGAACACGTTAAGCTGCCACACGAAACGGTGCCCGGAAGCCAAACTAAAAACTAATACTATCCTGACGTCCATCACCATAGCAGTGTCCTATAGACTCAATGCGGAGTATAAACTCCTGAACAGATCCAAGTTATAACCATTACCAACTTAGATACTGATTTGAGTCCATACTTGCATGTGTGTTATTAAAGTTGATCCAGTTGCTTGATCACTCGTGTGTTGAGACCACTACTCGCACTGTGAGTTTCATTTCGGTAGCCGAGAACGTACTGAAACCAAATCGAAAAAAATCTCAAATTTTTGTAAGAAGTTCTTGGACATGTAAAAGGTGTTCTGGATTTTTTTTGAATTTTTGGACCACTAATGCTAATTAATGTTAATTGTTTGATTAAATATTGTTTTATAAATAATTTATTTAAATACTTAAAATGCCAAAATAAATTCCCAAAAATTTTTCCTAAAATCTACAGATTTTTAATGAGTTATATAAAAATTTACAGATTGTTATTCACATTATAGATTAAATGGAAATTTATGGAATTAAAAATGAGTTATTTTAAATCAATTTCGACGGTTTACCGTATAACGAACCTGCCGGAACCAGGAACTGACCCAACCCGACAAACACCATAATTGGAACATTGGGAGTATTCCGGGAGATTCCCGGCAAATTGGACACTATGGGAGTGTCCTAAGATAAGTCGGAGGAATTGCCGACGGTGAAAATGGAAACTTGAATTTCGACAACTTAGACTCCTCAAACACTCAAACTCCCTTGATGAAAAGTGAATCATTCTTAAATAACAACGTGTTGGCATTATTGGTATTCCCATACCATTATCCGAACGCGTTAAGCTGGCACGCGAAATGGTGCTCAGAAGCCAAACTGAAAACTAATACTACCCTGACGTCTATCACCATACCAGTGTCCTATAGACACAATCCGGAGTAAAAACTCCTGACCAGATCCAAGTTATAACCATTACCCAATTAGATACTGATTTGAGTCCATACTTGCATGTGTGTTATTAAAGTTGATCCAGTTGCTTGATCACTCGTGTGTTGAGACCACTACTCACACTGTGCGTTTCACTTCGGTAGCCGGGAACGCATCGAAATGAAATCGAAAAAATCTCAAATTTTGTAAGAAGTTCCTGGACATGTAAAAGGTGTTTTGGAATTTTTTTGGAATTTTTGGACCATTGATGCTAATTAATGTTAATTGTTTGATTAAAATTGTTTTATAAATAATTTATTTAAATAGCTAGCTTGCCAAAATAAATTCCCAAAAATTTTACCAAAATTTACAGATTTTTTGTGAGTTATATAAAAATTTACAGATTTTTATTCAAATTATAGATTAAATGGGAATTTATGAAATTAAAAATGAGTTATTTTAAATTAATTTCAGTGGTTTACCGTATAACGAACCTGCTGGAACCGGGAAATGACCCAACCCGACAAACACTATAATTGGAACACCGGGAGTATTCCGGGAGATTCGCGGCAAATTGGACACTATGGGAGTGTCCTAAGACAGTTCGGGGGAATTCCCGATGGTGAAAATGGAAACTTAAATTTGGACAACTTAGACTCCCCAAACACTCAAACTCCCTTGATGAAACGTTAATCATTCTTAAATGAGACGTGTTGGCATTATGTGTATTCCCGTACCATTATCCGAACACGTTAAGCTGCCACACGAAACGGTGCCCGGAAGCCAAACTGAAAACTAATACAATCCTGACGTCCATCACCATAGCAGTGTCCTATAGACTCAATCCGGAGTATAAACTCCTGAACAGATCCAAGTTATAACCATTACCAACTTAGATACTGATTTGAGTCCATACTTGCATGTGTGTTATTAAAGTTGATCCAGTTGCTTGATCACTCGTGTGTTGAGACCACTACTCGCACTGTGAGTTTCATTTCGGTAGCCGAGAACGTACTGAAACCAAATCGAAAAAATCTCAAATTTTTGTAAGAAGTTCGTGGACATGTAAAAGGTGTTCTGGATTTTTTTTGAATTTTTGGACCACTAATGCTAATTAATGTTAATTGTTTGATTAAATAATGTTTTATAAATAATTTATTTAAATACCTAAAATACCAAAATAAATTCCCAAAAATTTTTCCCAAAATCTACAGATTTTTAATGAGTTATATAAAAATTTACAGATTGTTATTCACATTATAGATTAAATGGAAATTTATGGAATTAAAAATGAGTTATTTTAAATCAATTTCGATGGTTTACCGTATAACGAACCTGCCGGAACCAGGAACTGACCCAACCCGACAAACACTATAATTGGAACACTAGGTGTATTCTGGGAGATTCCCGGCAAATTGGACACTATGGGAGTGTCCTAAGACAGTTCGGGGGAATTCCGACGGTGAAAATGGAAACTTAAATTTCGACAACTTAGACTCCCCAAACACTCAAACTCCCTTGATGAAACGTTAATCATTCTTAAATGAGACGTGTTGGCATTATGTGTATTCCCGTACCATTATCCGAACACGTTAAGCTGCCACAACGAAACGGTGCCCGGAAGCCAAACTGAAAACTAATACAATCCTGACGTCCATCACCATAGCAGTGTCCTATAGAGTCAATCCGGAGTATAAACTCCTGAACAGATCCAAGTTATAACCATTACCAACTTAGATACTGATTTGAGTCCATACTTGCGTGTGTGTTATTAAAGTTGATCCAGTTGCTTGATCACTCGTGTGTTGAGACCACTACTCGCACTATGAGTTTCACTTCGGTAGCCGGGAACGCACCGAAACCAAAAGCAAAAAATCTCAAATTTTTATAAGAAGTTCCTGGACATGTAAAAGGTGTTCTGGATTTTTTTTTTTTTTGAATTTTTGGACCACTAACGCTAATTAATGTTAATTGTTTGATTAAATATAGTTTTATAAATAATTTATTTAAATACTTAAAATGCCAAAATAAATTCCCAAAATTTTTTCCCAAAATATGCAGATTTTTAATGAGTTATATAAAAATTTTCAGATTTTTATTCAAATTATAGATTAAATGGGAATTTATGGAATTAAAAATTAGTTATTTTAAATCAATTTTGACGGTTTACCTTATAACGAACCTGCCGGAACCAGGAACTGACCCAACCCGACAAACTGGGAGTATTCCGGGAGATTCCCGGCAAATTGGACACTATGGGAGTGTCCTAAGACAGTTTGGGGGAATTCCCGACGGTGAAAATGGAAACTTAAATTTCGACAACTTAGACTCCCCAAACACTCAAACTCCCTTGATGAAAAGTTAATCATTCTTAAATAACAACGTGTTGGCATCATTGGTATTCCTGTACCATTATCCGAACACGTTAAGCTGGCACGTGAAACGGTGCCCGGAAGCCAAACTGAAAACTAATACTACCCTGACGTCCATCACCATACCAGTGTCCTATAGAGTCAATCCGGAGTATAAACTCCTGACCAGATCCAAGTTATAACCATTACCAACTTAGATACTGATTTGAGTCCATAATTGTATGTGTGTTATTAAAGTTGATCCAGTTGCTTGATCACTCGTGTGTTGAGACCACTACTCGCACTGTGAGTTTCACTTCCCCACTTTTGAATGATTCTACTGTTTTCTGGAGACTTACATGTTATAAACTGTGTTGATTACACCAACTGGGAGTGAATCTTACTCCCCCACTTCTAAACTGTGATACTGTTTCTAAGATGATTGGCATGTTACGAAACTGTGTTTATTGCACCAACATATGATGTGAATCATCTAACACACGAACTACCTCCCCACTGCAAGACAAGTGATTAACGTAAGCCTGTGGATAGCGGATAGTACTATCGGTTTGACCAACCCAGTGCCACGTCTGACGATGTGTCGGCACTAGGCTACTGCACTCGTCCTAATTTGGTTGTGTTGTTAGGCATAACTACTATGGGGTGTTGATTTGCACGTGTCGCAGTTGATGGGCCGGGAGTGTCTTTGTGACACGGTCCGGTGGCCGGGAGTGTCTGGGATGACACGGCCTGGGGAAAAACAGTTAAGGTTCACTTGTATACTCGTGTAATTCCATCTGTGACTAAAGGACTGTGACCAATGCAATTAAACTTGTTAACACATATTGTTACACAACAATTAAACCAGTGGAACTCACGCAACTTTTAGTTGACCCTTTTTTAAAAACTAATATGTATTTCAGGTAAAACTAAACAGGAGTAAGGAACGTGCGTGTGGATGGCTTCGGTAGTGAACAGTAGCAGAATAAGAGCTGTGATAGCTCATAGTACCGTACTTGAACTTATGATTTGTAATATGATACTAATAGTATGTTGTAACCGAGGTTCCCTTTTATGTGATATCATGTTTTTAAATTATCGGGAATTACCATGTGTCTGCCGCACCCTGCAATTGTCTTCCGCTGCGAGTCGGGGTGTGACAGAAGATGGTATCAGAGCCTTCGGTTATAGAGAACTAGGTATCTCTAAAGAACCTAGACTATAATCCTAAGTTAGTCTCCACACGCTGAGAACCTCTAGAAACTGAGTAGTATGGCTATTACCAGGAAGCACTGGTGGGGCAAATAAATTATTGTGGTTCGGAACACCATAATTTATCTGCTCATACTTGGGAGTTCTGGGAACGTCATTGAGATAGGACGGAAATCCGTCTATTAACATCACCAACCACAAATAATTTTTTTATAAATCTTAAAAATCAAAATTGCGTGCAATACGTGCTTATGTGTATATTTGTGGAATGTTGAGTTCAGTATTTCGGTCAGTTAATCAGTGTTGTGTGTGGTTTTCTTTTTTTACAGGTAGCATGTCACATCGTTCGAGTCACCAGACTACTTCGCATATGGAGACTGACCCTGAGGAGGATCCGCTGACAACCCTTTTGACATCGAGCAACGAGCCAGATCTCTCTGGCTACTGTTGCGGACCTTACCCACCCAGACCTCGTACTAGGCACGTGGGAGAGGCCTCGAGCGCCTACCGTTCCCATCTCATCACCTGACTAGCTCCTCGGAGCATAATCTTACCCCAGATATTGCAATACCAGTAGGACCTATTCCTCGGAGCCCTATTCCCGTCACAGGGCATTGGGAGTGGGAGCCGGTAGCACCCCGCTTACCATCACCAGAGACACGCCTGACCCTTATACTCCTTCCACTCCGAGTGCTTATTCACCCTCTTCATCTAGCCCTCTTGAGATACCCACCTTTGGCCTCCGACAGATGGCTCATCGGAGGGTACTTACACCTGTACCTGTGTTTACACCACCCATTTCCCCTATTCGTCCGATACCCGTTCCCATAGGGACCCAGCAGCATTTTACCGCCCGTTTTCTGACACCACCTCGGGAGGACCCTTCCCCATTTCACACTTACGAGCGAGGTGGCCCTTCCCAACTGTTTAGAGAGCCTTCCCCACCCATCTAGGCATACCTGTTCCTCCTTAGGAGGTACCTGTTCCTCCTCATGAGGTGCCTGCTCCCATCACCGAGAGCAGCTTGATGGGGTTTCTGTTTGAGCAGATTTCATTATTACGGATGACGCGGGATGAGGATGAGCAGCAGAGGAGGTCGATGGGAGACTACCTGATCGTCTTACAGCAGGCGATCATCGCTTTACAGCAGGGTATGGGATATGTTCATCATTAGCAGAATCATTTCCGGGCGTTGGTATACGGATGTATCGGTGCCCTTGTAGGTTTGGTAGCAGGTCTTGATACGGGAGCCGATAGAAGTTATGTGTCGATTGCATTTTTGCCACTCTTGAATATGCATGGTGTTGACCTGAAACAACCCTATACCGTTGAACTTGCCAGCGGGAAGCCGATTACCAGTCACCAACTTATTGTTAATTGCCCTATAACCCTTAACGGTTACCAGTTTACTATTGACCTTTTACCAGTAGAATTGGGTAGTTTTGATATTGTTTGAAGGAATGGACTGGCTGTCCAACCATCTGCGGAGTTGTTGTGTGAACAAAAGGTTGTGAAGATTCCTTTATCCCCCACAGATGCAATTATGGTACAAGGAGAGAAGTTAGGCGCCACGTTGAACCTCATATCTCACCTCAAGGCATTGAAGTGTATACGACAAGGATGTGATGTGTTTTGGCCAGCGTCACGACCGAGGAACCAGCCGAGAGGTATTTTGAAGACATCCTGGTAGTATGTGAATACCCTGATGTGTTCCCGGAGGAATTGCCCGGCTTGCCGCCCAATCGGCAAGTCGAGTTTCGCATCGACTTAATACCGGGAACAGCACCCGTTGCCAAAGCCCCATATCGTCTTGCACCATCTGAGATGCAAGAACTATCGACGCAGCTGTAGGAGTTACTTGATCGTGGTTTCATCCGTCCTAGTTATTCCCCTGGGGAGCCCCCATTTTGTTTGTAAAGAAGAAGGATGGTAGCTTCCGCATGTGCATTGACTACCGAGAGTTGAATAAGGTCACTATCAAGAATCGTTACCTTCCTCCGAGAATCGATGATCTTTTTGATCAGCTGCAAGGAGCTCGATACTTTTCTAAGATAGATCTTCGGTCAGGTTATCCTTAAGTGAAGGTCCAAGATGACGATATTCCTAAGACAGCGTTTCGAACTTGTTATGGCCACTATGAGTTCCTAGTTATGCCCTTTGGTTAACCAACGCACCCGCGATGTTCATGGACCTCATGAACAGGGTATGTAAGCCATACCTTGACAAATTTGTCATCGTCTTCATTGACGATATCTTGATCTACTCCAAGAGCAAGGACGAGCACGAGCATCATTTACGTGCTATCTTGGAGATACTACGGACCGAACAACTATACGCTAAGTTGTCTAAGTGTGCTTTTAATTACAAGCCGTACAATTTCTAGGGCATGTGGTGGATCAGTACGGAATCCACATGGATCCAAGCAAGATTGACGCAATTAAGAATTGGCCAGTGCCGAAATCTCCAAAAGAGATACGCCAATTCTTGGGACTGGCAGGATATTACCGCCGCTTCATTGAAAACTTCTCAAGTATTGCCCAATCGCTGACCTCTTTGACACAAAAGGACAGGAAGTACGAATGGGGTGAAGACCAGGAAACAGCGTTCCAGCTGTTAAAGCAAAAACTATGTGAGGCCCCAATCCTGACGCTACCCGAAGGCAATGACGACTTTGTCGTATATTGCGACGCATCGCAACAAGGGCTTGGATGCGTCCTTATGCAAAGGAATAAACTTATTGCGTACGATTCTAGACAACTGAAGGTGCACTAGAAGAATCACACGACGCATGATCTGGAACTTGGCGCAGTTATATTCGCATTAAAGATTTGGAGACATTATTTATATGGTACCAAGTGTACTATATATACTGATCACAAAAGCCTCCAACATATCTTCGATCAAAAGGATCTGAACATGAGGCAGCGCAGATGGGTGGAATTGTTAAATGATTACGATTGTGAGATAAAGTACCACCCGGGGAAATCTAATGTGGTAGCAGATGCGCTAAGTAGGAAAGATCGAATTAAAACCCTTCGAGTGAGAGCCTTGGGAATGATTGTGCAAACAAGCTTGATAGATCAAATCCGGAACGCGCAGATGCAAGCCCTGAAGGAAAGCCAGTTACCCGGTGAAGGATTGCACGGGAACGAGAAAAGTTTTGTGAGGAAAACGGACGAAGTGTTGTACTTTAAAAATCGAGTGTGGATTCCTACAAGTTTGGAGCTAAGACAGTTGATCATGGACGACCCATAAGTCGAAATATTCAATTCACCCCGGTACAGATAAGTTGTACCACGACCTTAAAGAGTTTTACTAGTGGCCAGGGATGAAAAAGGACGTGGCCGAGTACGTGAGCCAATGCTTGACTTGTGCGCGAGTCAAGGCTGAGTATCAGAAACCCTCAGGAATGTTGCAACAACCCGAGATACCTCAGTGGAAGTGGGAACAAATCACGATTGATTTCGTGACCCATCTTCCGAAAACGCCCCGTGGTCATGATGTGTAACGCCCCGCGTTTCTATACTTTCTATATTTGGAAACTTTGTATCGTACTTCTATTTTTAGTAAGCATTGTATCATGTATTCGTCTTTCGTTGTAAACATGGAAAACCGAGACTTGAATCGTAATGATAAACTCGTATTTTAACAATATTATGTTAATTATAGTCATGTTACACTTATACTTGTTCATACTTTAAACGTGTAAACGTATTCGTGGTACTCTTATTCGTAAATGTGTGATAACTTGCAAACATGGTATGTATGCGTAATCGAGACTCAAACGTGAAACTCGTAATCATTAAACTAAATTCGTTACGAAAATATAATTATCTATTCATTTATTAAGTTAATTAATTAAATTAATTAATTAAATTAATTAATTAAATTAATTAATTAAATTAGTTAATAAATTTAATTAATTTATTTTTACAAAAATTGAAAATGCTATTTTATAAATATATTAACATTTAGGATTAAAGGTTAATAAATACATATATATATTTTTTTTATAAAGTCCAAGGTCAAATTGTAATTCTTGAATCTTAACTTCAGGGACTAATCTTGCCATTTTGGGTAAATTGTTTAAAGGGTTTTAATTAAAAAAAATACTATATATAAATAATATACCAAAACCGGGATCCGCGGGTTTCGAACCCGGGACCTCCAGTTCAACAGCCAAGCGCTCCACCACTCCACCACTTGCCACACATCTGAAGAACCCGGAAACACAAGCATATAAGCTTTGTTTCCGGGTCAGACCTGATCGCAAAGGAGGGCGGCAGCAGCGGGTTTTGGGCGGGATTGGGTTGGTTTTTTGAGTTTTTATCAACTTTTAACACTTAATAACCCACCTAAACTCACCTAACAACTAACCTAACTCATCCCTATAAAAACCACCTCTAATCCAAGCACTTTACACTTTAATCTCCCTCAAATCTCTCTCAAAATCTTCCAAATCAGCTGCAAAATTACAAGTTCGAGCAGAATTCTCATCTTCACTAAAGTGAGTGTAACTCACTCATTCTTAACGAAATCACTCCATTCTTTTTCCTACTTGCTTGGATAAACTTTAGGTTGAATTCCTAGGGTTCTCCATGGAGAATCCAGACCTGGAAATGCCCCAAAATGTCCACAAACTTTCTGTTTTGTCTAAACTTTTATCAAACTTGTGTTTTAACTTCAACAAACTTGTGTTCTTGTGCTTACAATCAAGCTTATGATTAGTAAAGCCTAACCAAGCTTGTTAACATGAACTAAGGGCTGTTTTAACACCCTAAACTTTATGTTTTTGAAGAGCATTAAGCTCACAAGTGATGCAAGCTATTATGCTTGTTCATGTGTGTCCACAAGGAAGCTTGGGCTATCCTAACTTGAGACCACGCATCACTTGATCATTTCATCAAGATCCCAAACTAGTTTGCTAGACCTAAAGTGTCTCAACCCCACAAAGCCGTTGACGATTGTCCACGTGTGCTCGTCGGGTTGTTGAATACTTGGCTACTTGGTATCTAGATGACACCTTATCATTCTTGTCTTTACATTCTTGTATAGTATATAGTTCTTTTACCCTCCTTGTTACCAATGGTAACTTGTGTAGTGGTGAACATAATTCGAGGTTTAAAGTGGATGGTTTAACCTCCCACCTCATACTTGACATACATGACACTAGAGGTTACAAAGTAGATGCTTCATCCTCCCACCTCCTACATGATTATAATGATAAATATATAACTATATTATAATTCTAAAACCGAAACCTTGATAATGAACGCATAATTACCTATCAAGTTATTAAGTTTAACACTAAAGTATGTAATTCCTTGTCACGATTCTAATAGGTCCCGAACCTATGAAATCACATCCAACTCGTAAGAGTTACTATAGTGTCAAGAACGAGTGTTACATCTTAGTGAATACTTTCATATCATAATACTTTATCAAACTTATTTTTAATCATGCTCGAATACTCCTAATCTCCCGTTGAAACTCTATACTCATACGCCTCGTTTCCTCTTGTAGGATAATTCGGCGTCATCCTCGAACCAACGTCTTCACGGATTATCAAGTGTAGAAAAGACTTAGCAAAACCATGAGTACACTCGACCCACTTTTGTTTATAACACTTTTCGGGTGTAACATGTTTCCATATACAAAATCATGAACACTTAAACTTTATGAAACACACAAACGATCCCATATACATCAAAACTTGAATCTTATACTTGATGCTTGTCTTGGATATTCGTTATGCTATGCTTTAGTCATTAACTATTTTTAGCCTTTGTTTGACATGCTTAGCGCTATAGGAATTCACGCATCCACCTCCATCGTGTTATTCGTGAGGTCATGTTAAAACATCGTGATTGCGTTAAGGGTTTGATTATTAGTATTGCATGCCTTGATATTGCTCTTGTATAGATTTGGTTGCCATGAGGATTGTTTAAACTTATTCGTATACGTATGCTATGCCTAAACTTGTGTACTCGTCTTTGCTTTCGCATTGACATTATTTTAAAACATGTTACAGGTTGAAGGAGATGATGCTATGAAAACAATATTGCAAGGACTAGATACACACAAATTAGACGTTAGGTTTAATGTTGATGTATCAATTTTGTTATGACTTTGCAAATGTTATGTTGTTTCTTTGTTTTATTACATTGATATATTTGACAATTCTTATGAAATGAAATATGGTTTAATTAATTATTGTCACTTATTAATGTTGTGAGCAATGAGCAATCTCGTTTTCGTCTCATCCCGATGTTTCCGCCATCGGTTGGGGTGTGACAGATTGGTATCAGAGGCATAACTATAGGGAATTAGGTAGAATTGCCATGTTCGACCTAGTCTATAGTTCTAAGTACCCACTGTGACCATTCTTGATTATGCTTAAAACTTTATGCTTCCTACTTTGCTTCTCTCTTTCCTTTGGTCTTAATACATATACATGGTGTCTTCCTAAGACACTTTTACACAATACACGTTTGGACGCTTGAAGACACTCGTAATATAAACGAGACGACTTCACTAAAATAGGTATGAAAACTGCAATTTGGTGAACGACTCTCAATCCGCCATACTTATTCTTTTTACACGCAATTATGCCATCAAGTTAGGAGTGAAATCCAAACCTTGATGGAAAATTTCCAACTCAAAACTCTAGTGGACCCTTACCAACGAATCGGAATTTGCTCTTCATTTGGTAAGTACCAACCACACGTAGGGTACGAAATCGTCAAGTTAGGGCTGAAACCCGCACCTTGTCGATTAAGTCCCATTCCTTGATTTTCGCTCTCGCCAAAGTCTTGATTTTTCAATCGGTTAGAGACGTGTAGTAACTGGAAGGGTAAAATGTCGTTAGTCGCTTCTCGATGAGAGCATTTTACCTATAGGCCAAAGCACGTTTCTCTAATTCGAAAAGATCTTCGATTCGCTTTGGAATTGTCGACGATTTTCTACCCAAACCATTCCCATGTTTTATGTGCCTATTCTTTTTATGTGACTCAAATTTTATGTGTTTTAATACTTGTTACCTCGTTCATTTCAAACCGTTACACACTCGCACGTTTATCGCAATAAAAAACAATACTAATCCTCGTGAAAAAACTAAATTTATACTCTTTATTTGCATTCATACGTGAGTATACGTGTTATACTTGTTGAACTCATGCAAACTATGTGAACCATACTTGATGAACACATGCTTCTTATGTGAAACTTATGTGAACTTTATTCTTACTCACGCATGCAAAACTTATTTTCTCTTATTACGATCAAGTCTCATGCTTTTTCTTGTTTACAACCTCTAGATGCCTCCTTTCCATAAGTCGTTGAACCATCCCAAAAAGTCCAAGAAGTCGGGTTCCAAGAAGGAATCCAACAACGAGGACTCGATATCGAAGCAAGAACTGATTGGGCTCGTTTTGGAGCAAATGGTCGGGCAAATGGCTAAGATCATACTTGTTAGCCAAATCCACACCATACAGCCGAAGCCACACCTAAATCATCCGCTGAGTCCAAAGCCGATACCCCCAAACCATCTTACCAATTCAAGCATTTCATGGCTTGTAAACCGGTGGAATTCACTGGCATGGACAGTGTTATCGCCATGATCAATTGGTTTGATTCAATGGAGCTTATCTTCCTTCAGGGCGGCTGCCCTGAGGAACTCCGAACCCTTAATGCCACCGGGGTCTTCCACAAGAGAGCCCTCGAGTGGTGGACCACCGAACGAAACACGCGTGGCAATGAAGCAGCCCACGCGATAACTTGGGAAGAGCTTAAGGAGCTCATGAAGGAGCAATTCTGTCCTCCCCATGAGACCTAGAAACTTGAAAACGAGTTTTGGAATCTCACACAACAGAGGAGCGACGCTGAAGGATTGATCGTGCGCTTCAAACAGTTAAGTATCATTTGCCCTGGGCAAGTCGATACTTTTCCCAAGTCAATCGCCAAGCTCATCCGTTGCCTCTCACCGGTGATCATGAACCATGTAGCCGCAGCCAACCCGAAAACCCGCGAGGAAGCCTATGCCATAACCCTCCAACTCAACCATAACCGCATCCTTCAGGGGGCCTACGACAAGGTCCCTACGAAGCATGCGCACCAAGCCGTTGCCAACACCACCGAATCACCTACCCCTCAAGCCAAAAAGCCCCACAACAAGAACAAGAAGCGGGAGGCTTCTTCTCAAAACAACGCGGTCGTCACTCCGCCTAACCCTGCACCCCTAACTACCATCGCCACTACCCAAAACAGCAACCAACCCGCACGTGGTTACACTGGCCCTCATCCTCAGTGTACTACTTGCAACTACCACCATCCCGTCGGTGTCGAAAATGTGCCAACTGTAATAGGTTGGGACACCTCTCTAAGCTTTTGTCGCCTACCCCAGAGCCAGCAAACCCGAGCCCTGTTACCCAATCCTAACTCTAACCCGAACCCAAACCGCCAAGCTCAAGCGACTCCTACTCGAACTTGTTACAATTGTGGCGATCCTAACCATTTCGCCAACGTTTGCCCGAAACGCGCCAACAACCAGAAGCAACAGCAGACTGAGCCTACAAAAGGATGAGCTTTCGTTCTCACCTCAGCTCAAGCCCAAAGTTCGAATGATGTCATCACTAGTACGTTCCTTGTGAACCATATCTATGCTACTTGTCTGTTTGATACTGGCGCGGATAGAAGTTTTGTATCCGTTGAATTTGAACCCTTGCTAAAGTGCGTCGAACTAAAATGCCTACCCGTTTGCTGTCGAAGTCGCTAACGGTAAGACCATCTTTGTTGACTCTGTTCTTTCTGGTTGCTCCCTAATCTTAAACGATCATAAGTTTTCCATCGACCTCGTACCTATGCAAATGGGTAGCTTTGACGTCATAGGAGGCATGGACTGGCTTAAGCGAGTTCGTGCTAAAGTCGTTTGTTCTAAAAATTCATTCGTCTTCCCCTACCTCAAGGTGACTCTTTACACGTCTATGGTGAGAAACCTACTAAGGGTCTCAAGCTTATGTCATGCATCAAAGCGAACAAGTACTTGCGTAAGGAGTACTTTGCCTTTCTCGCCCACGTTGTGGAAAAGAAAGACAAAGGTCCTAGCATAAGTGATGTTCCTGTCGTTTGTGAGTTTCCTTCTGTTTTCCCTGAGGATCTCCCTGGTCCTCCGCCTCCTCGAGCTATCGATTTTCGTATTGATCTGATCCCTAGCGCAACTCCTGTTGCGAAAGCTCCTATCGTTTAGCACCCTAGGAGATGCAAGTGCTATCAAGCCAACTTCAAGAGCTTCTTGATAAAGGCTTTATACGCCCTAGTACTTCCCCTTGGGGCGCTCCCGTGTTGTTCATCAAGAAGAAAGATGGGTCTTTTCGGATGTGCATTGATTATCGTGAGCTCAATAAACTTACATTCAAAAACCGATACCTACTTCCTCGTATTGACGATCTCTTCGATCAATTGCAAGGTGCGAAGTGCTTTTCAAAGGTTGACCTCCGTTCTGGCTATCATCAACTTCGGGTTTCCGAGGAAGATGTACCCAAAACCGCATTTCGTACACGTTATGGACACTACGAGTTCGTGGTCATGCCTTTTGGTTTGACCAACGCTCCTGCAGTGTTTATGGGTCTCATGAATCGTGTGTGTAAGCCTTTTCTCGATCATTTCGTCATTGTATTCATTTACGATATCCTAATCTACTCCAAGACGAAAGAAGAACATGAACGACATTTGCATCTTATTCTTTAGCTTTTGCAAACCGAACGTCTTTATGCCAAATTCTCCAAGTGTGAATTTTGGCTAAAAGAGGTTCAATTCTTAGGTCACACCGTCAATGAACTTGGTATTCATGTTGACCCTGCAAGGATAGAAGCTGTGAAGAATTGGATTGCACCTAAGTCACCCTCTGAAATTCGTTCGTTTCTTGGCCTAACTGGGTATTATCGTCGTTTCATCTCGAACTTCTCAAAGATTGCCGTTCCTTTGAGTTCGTTGACTCAAAAAGATAAACCTTTTGTTTGAGGTCCCGAACAAGAGGAATCTTTCCAAACGCTCAAGGACATGCTTTGTAATGCTCCTATCCTCACTCTCCCCGATGGGAATGACGATTTCGTCGTGTATTGTGATGCCTCTAACCAGGGTCTTGGTTGCGTTCTCATGCAACGGGACAAAGTAATCGCTTACGCGTCGAGACAACTCAAACTCATGAGAAAAACTATACTACTCACGACCTTGAACTTGGTGCAGTTGTTTTTGCATTAAAGATTTGGCGACACTACCTTTATGGTACAAAGTGTACCGTCTTTACCGACCATAAGAGCCTCCAACACATCTTTGATTAAAAGGAACTCAACATGCGTCAATGTCGTTGGGTAGAATTGTTAAACGACTACGACTGTGATATCCGCTACCACCCTGGTAAGGCGAATGTCGTGGCCGATGCACTTAGTCGTAAGACTCATGTCAAGAGTGCTCGTTGCTACCAAATCATGGGAAAACTAACGAGTTGATTCGACAAGCACAATTTGTGTCATTAACGAGGGTAACCTCGATAACGAGTTGAATTGCGGAGTCAAAAACCCACTCGAAGCTAAGCCTGATGGTATTCTTTACTACCATAGTCGTATTTGGATTCCCGATCGTCTCAATCTTCGGACTACTTTGATGGACGAAGCTCACAAATCCTGATACTCCGTTCATCCTGGAGCTGATAAGATGTACCATGACTTGTGCGCATCCTATTGGTGGCCTGGAATGAAACGTGATATCGTTCTCTACATCTCCAAATGCCTTACGTGTTCCAAAGTCAAGCCAGAACATCAACGTCCCTCCGGTTTGATCGAACAACCAGAAATTCCTGTATGGAAATGGGAGAGCATAGCCATGGATTTCATCACGAAATTGTCTCGTACCTCGTCTGGTCACGACAGCATTTGGGTTATCATCGATCGTTTGACCAAATCCGCACACTTCCTCGCCATTCGTGAAGATTACAAAGTCGAGAAATTGGCCCGTATCTACACGAGTGAAATCATTAATCGTCACGGTACTCCTCTTGATATTATTTCTGATCGCGATGCTCGTTTCACTTCTCGCCTTTGGCAAACTTTCCAATCCGCCCTTGGCACTCGTTTGAATCTTAGCACCGCTTTTCATCCTCAATTCTGACGGTGAGACCGAGCGTACTATTCTAACTCTAGAGGATATGCTTCGATCATGCGTAATCGATTTTGGCGGCAACTGGGATTTGCACTTACCCTTGGTAGAATTCTCGTACGACAACAGTTATCACGCAAGTATTTAAATGGCTCCATTTGAAGCACTGTATGGTCGCAAGTGTCGTTCGCCTATTTGTTGGCACGAGATCGGAGACGTACAACTCACCGGTCCCGAACTTATACAAGAGACAACGGACAAGATCCTACAGATTCGTGACAACTTGCTCAAAGCTCGAAGCCGACAAAAGAGCTATGCTGATAGAAGACGCAAACCTTTGGAATTCGACATAGGTGACCACGTACTTCTCAAGGTTGCACCTTGGAAATGTGTTGTTCGTTTTGGTAAGAAAGGCAAACTCGCAAGTGATGCAAACTTTATGTTTTTGAAGAGCATTAAGCTCACAAGTGATGCAAGCTATTATGCTTGTTCATGTGTGTCCACAAGGAAGCTTGGGCTATCCTAACTTGAGACCACACATCACTTGATCATTTTCATCAAGATCCCAAACTAGTTTGCTAGACCTAAAGTGTCTCAACCCCACAAAGCCGTTGACGATTGTCCACGTGTGCTCGTCGGGTTGTTGAATACTTGGCTACTTGGTATCTAGATGACACCTTATCATTCTTGTCTTTACATTCTTGTATAGTATATAGTTCTTTTACCCTCCTTGTTACCAATGGTAACTTGTGTAGTGGTGAACATAATTCGTGGTTCAAAGTGGATGGTTTAAGCTCCCACCTCATACTTGACATACATGACACTAGAGGTTACAAAGTGGATGGTTCATCCTCCCACCTCCTACATGATTATAATGATATATATATAACTATATTATAATTCTAAAACCGAAACCTTGATAATGAACGTATAATCACCTGTCAAGTTATTAAGTTTAACACTAAAGTATGTAATTCCTTGTCACGATTCTAATAGGTCTCGAGCCTATGAAATCACATCCAACTCGTAAGAGTTACTATAGTGTCAAGAACGAGTGTTACATCTTAGTGAATACTTTCGTATCATAATACTTTATCAAACTTATTTTTATTCATGCTCGAATACTCCTAATCTCCCGTTGAAACTCTATACTCATACGCCTCGTTTCCTCTTGTAGGATAATTCGGCGTCATCCTCGAACCAACGTCTTCACGGATTATCAAGTGTAGAAAAGACTTAGCAAAACCGTGAGTACACTCGACCCACTTTTGTTTATAACACTTTTCGGGTGTAACATGTTTCCATATACAAAATCACGAACACTTAAACTTTATGAAACACACAAACGATCCCATATGCATCAAAACTTGAATCTTATACTTGATGCTTGTCTTGGATATTCGTTATGCTATGCTTTAGTCATTAACTATTTTTAGCCTTTGTTTGAAATGCTTAGCGCTATAGGAATTCACGCATCCACCTCCATCGTGTTATTCGTGAGGTCATGTTAAAACATTGTGATTGCGTTAAGGGTTTGATTATTAGTATTGCATGCCTTGATATTGCTCTTGTATAGATTTGGTTGCCATGAGGATTGTTTAAACTTATTCGTATACGTATGCTATGCCTAAACTTGTGTACTCGCCTTTGCTTTCGCATTGACATTATTTTAAAACATGTTACAGGTAGAAGGAGATGATGCTATGAAAACAATATAGCAAGGACTAGATACACACAAATTAGACGTTAGGTTTAATGTCGATGTATCAATTTTGTTATGACTTTGCAAATGTTATGTTGTTTCTTTGTTTTGTTACATTGATGTATTTGACAATTCTTATGAAATGAAATATGGTTTAGTTAATTATTGTTACTTATTAATGTTGTGAGCAATGATCAATCTCATTTTCGTCTCATCCCGATGTTTCCGCCATCGGTTGGGGTGTGACATGATGCGATTTGGGTAGTCGTCGATCGATTGACCAAATCCACACATTTTATTCCGATTCGTACTACTTATAAGACCGACCAGTTGGCCGATATCTTTACTTATGAAATAATAGCTAGACATGGTGTCCCGATTGCTATTATTTCCGACCGAGACAGCCATTTTACTTCGCGATACTGGCAAAAGTTACAAGAAGCTTTGGGACACGAATTGATCTGAGCACTGCTTACCATCCCCAAACTGATGGCCAATCGGAACGCACGATTCAGACACTAGAGGACTTGCTTCGTGCTTGTGTCCGGGACTTCGGAGGAAGCTGGGACAAGCATCTCCCGCTAGTGGAATCTTCATATAACAATAGTTACCAGCATTCAGGCAGCCCCATACGAGGCACTCTATGGTCGAAAGTGCCGATCCCCACTTTGTTGGGCCGAGGTGGGTGACACTCAACCGACGGGATCTGAACTAGTTCAGGAAACAACCAATAAGGTCCATCAGATTCAGAATCGTCTGAAAGCCACTCAGAGCCGACAAAAGAGTTGGGCTGATATATGTCGGAAACCGCTATCGTTCAAAGTGGGCGAACGGGTATTGTTAAAAGTATCTCCATGGAAGGGCGTTATCAGATTTGGAAATACCGGAAAGTTAGCCCCGCAATACATTGGACCCTCGAGATCCTAGAAAAAGTAGGTCCCGTAGCGTATCGGTTGAAGCTACCAACCGAGCTTAGTGCATTTCATAACGTCTTCCAAATTTCCAACTTAAAGAAGTGCTTTTCAGACGAGGCCACTCAGATACCGTTGGAAGACATACACGTTGATGATAAACTCCACTTTGTGGAAGAGCCGGGGGAAATAGTTAATGGCAGGATCAAACAATTAAGGCATAACAAGATTTCACTAGCTAAAGTCTGGTGGAACTCAAAACAAGGACCTGAATTGTAACACCTCGTGTTTTTAAGTCCGATATTTTTTTGACACGTGTCTCGGAAATCATTGAAGGTCGTGTGCTGTAACAGGAGGGACCAAAGTCGTTGAAATAATAAATGATAACCTCGTTATGCGATTGCTGAAAGTTGAGGGACTTAAAATGAAGATTTGGAATTTTCCAAGTCCTGGGCACCCCTTACGGACCGTAAGGCTCAAGCCATACGGTCCGTAAGAAAACAAAACCTGTGGGCGCCTAAGGTCCTTACGGACCGCAAGGCAAAGCCCATACGGTCTGCAAGGACCTGCTAGCGACCAAAATGTGGCAGAACTCAGTTCTTACACCTCTTACCACTTTTGGCACCTTCCTTGCATGCTAGCCACGTACCTTGACACTTGTTTACTTTCCCCAACACCTGGCAATCCTCCTGGAATCCTCCATAGCTTTTAAAGTGATCTTTTGGTAGTTTGCAACCAACATTCATGCAACTTTAACTCATCAAATTCACCTAGAGGAGTTCCTGGCCATCATTGAAGCATTCCTTCTGTTCTTAGCACTCACTTGGATCAATTGTAAGTGTTTAATTCGTGCTAAGATGGTTTCTTATAGTTTTTAGCTTAGAACAAAGTCTTGTCGTAAATACGCCTTGACTTTGATCTAAATCCGTGATAGTCCAGCCATTGATCGTAACGAAAGTGGCTACGTGATTGTAATGATGTAGGTGTTAATCCTTAAAAGGGCACCTCCTGATTACCACGGATTCTTGACCAATTGACGAGTCAACCGAAAAGTCAACAAAAGTCAAACTGTCAAGTTTTGTAAAAATTCATAATTTGTGATTCAGATGTTATAAAATATGTTTTGATGCACTAAACATTAAAAATAAGTATTAGAACATATATCAACCAATTCGGCTTGTCAACATTTGGTCTAACATCGGTTCGCAACCGAAAGTCGCAATATTTGACTTTTCCTTTGACTTTCGCTTCTCACCCGATTTAGCCACTTTGGCTACTGAATTTTGGTCACTATAATACCATATTTAAGAATAGAGACATCCTAAAGTTTCATCACTCGATTCATTAGAAATCTGAGTTTACATACAAGTTCCCCTAAAAATTACATAAACTTTGCAAAAAGGTCCTTTTTGTACAAATCTTGGTTTTAAACATACATGCATGTAAAGATAAGCTATAAACTGATTTATAAACATTATTTAATTATGACTGGTGTCAAGAATCTTATTATAATATAAATTCCGCAAAGGACATAATTATGGCATTTAAATGGCTAAGATGCCCTTTTAACCCTTTTTAGAAAGAATAAACATGGTTTAATCATGAAGATGATATATTCACTGATGTAATATGATAGTATGACCGTTTGGGATGTTCATTCAGATTATAACCTGAATGAGGACTTAAGATTCGTTAATTGCCGATAAATGACTAAATTACCGTTTTTCACGCAAAATGGTTTTCATCAATCTTTTTATAACCAAAACTTAAACCTACTGATGTACTAAGTTAAATGACATATTGTTGGTATATAAAACAATTCATAACTTCTGTTTAACTTAAACATCTATTTAAACGCCATTTTAGCGACTTTTACGTCTTTTCGGCGCATAGCATGGTTTAAAACCATAACTATGAGCTAAGACTTGATACCTACTGATTTATAAACTTATTTTTAACATCTTAATAGTAAGGTACAAGTCCCGAACTCAGAATCCCAATTTTGGCTTCAAAGCTATGTGTGAAATTACTAAAATGCCCTTACGGGACATAGATTATTTCAAAATCGTCAAACACACATATATTTGATATCCTACTATTATAGTGTTATAAAATGAGTATATTTATAGAATATTAACAACCTTGACATCAGATTCATTTTAAACATCTTTTATAAACCTTAAAATGACCAAAATGCCTTTGTAAGGCATAATTCGGTTTTAAATATACCTCGGACCTATCTTTTGCAAAGCTACTAATTTTATAACATATTTTAAACATATATTCATATGGAACGTGTATATGACTCTCTCGGTTACCCGATTTAGCCTAGTGTGTTTGGTAAGCTTAGTAGCTAATTTACGTACTTAAACCGAAACGGGTTTAACTTTGTCATTTCTCTATCAAAATCTGGAATGTTGTTGGTTTACCCACATTAGACAAGTTTATATACTTGCCGGGTCCAACTAACATCCTATTCCGGTCATCGCTTAATCTAGCGTACCATATCTTATTTCAGCGTAAGACTAACCGGTCCAAGTCTAGGACTTAATTAAGGACCCGTTAGCATTCTAATATTGGTTGTTAATTACCATCACTCCAGACTGAACGCCTTCTGGTAAATTGTACCTGTACTTGCTTTGATCTGCGACTAAGTTCTGACTTTCCGAAGGCTTAACTTCAGGTAAATACCCTTAACTTATTTTCCCTATACGGGCTTGGGATACGATAAATTATTACCGCTTGGTTGGGTATGGGATCATGTTTTATCAAGTTGTGGTAATTAACTAAAATATTGCATAACCTGTTTTGATCTGTCTTGTCTGAAACTAAAACATTGGGGGTGGACTTGACCGTGTCCGGGATATTCTTGGCTCACTAAAGTGCTAGTGGCCACGACAATATAGCATGGCGTGTAGGCATACACTGGGTAATTGCTATCTGCTTTCTATGTGAAAGTTCATAGTGGTGTGTCAGTCGATCAGGTCTCGGTTTCTGTACCGGGCTCCATATGTAAAAGCCTGACATGTAAATCTGTATACAAGGTCATTTGTACTATCCCAAGTTATTTATGAAAATGTGCCAAGTGCACTAAAAACCATTTTTGAGAGGATTATCAAAATGAGTTGGTTGAGTGTATTTACCAGGGTAAACTGACGTAGTTTCAAAGATTAAAAATACAGGTATAAGTACGCAATAGGCCGGAAGCTGCGGGGCGTTGACATTAAGGAGTTGCGACCTTAGAGTTGAGCCTATAGAGTCTGTTATCATTTGTGTATGTTAGTTCTGATCCGCCTGTGGATCTTATTACAAGCCTTGATGTATATTTGTGTTTTCCGAACTTTTGGACACTTATGGTTTGTAATAGTTTATATTTTACTCCAAGCCTTCCACTGTGTTGCTCTGTGTTGTAATTGGTTATGATGATATCAACTGTACGTCACGATACTCCCCACCGGGCCCACCGGGATACACGTGGAAAACGGGATATGACCTAGGAGTAACACATTCCTTAGACTTGTTTTTAGTGTTTGATCTCAAACGACACAGTAACACATTCCTTAGACTCTCGAGTCTAGGCTATAACCTAGGATTGTTCATTTCCTTATTTTATTATTATTCCTTGTTTTGTGTTTTAACTTATATTGAAGCAGGACAATGCCGCCTAAATTTTCGAGAGGAACAAAAGGAAAGGGGCTGATGAGGAGTGGATCCTCAAAACAAGGGCCTTCTAACGCCCCCGTGTACAACCCCTACGAAGGTTCGGACGATTCCTCGTCACCATGGGAGCCATACCCGAACTTACCTCATGAATACTCACCACCGTCAGACTCCCATCATTCGCAACATTCGCACCATACCCAACAACCCCAACACTCCCATTCATCTCAAGAATACTACAACACCGACGTACGCCTTCGTTCCCTTTCGGTAACTGCTCCAGAAGATTCTCCGGAACCAATGGTGGAAGATTCTGACCCAGAAATGCCAGCAACAGGATCAAATGGGTCACCCCATAGACATATCCAGCGGTTCTAACTCGTACAATGGAACCCCTCATCACTACACCGACAGCTACGAGGAAAGGTGGGGGCAATATGTATTCTACAATACCCCTTCTATCCATAATACCCCATCCTACCACGACACACCTTCATACCACACTCCACCACAAGAACCACCAGTGGAGCAGCCACTACCACCTCCACCTCCAAGAAGACGTGGGGCGCGCATGTCAGTGCGCCTAGGACCGAGAGTAGGGTAACTCTCACCTAACCCTTACCCTATTATTCCCGAGGACCCACAAATGGGTGGGCCCTCTCATACCTCACCGTTTGTTGAACATTTACCACAACCAACGGTTGAGCCTGAGCCTCAACCACCATTTCCTATAAGTGAGCCGCCACCACTACCACCATCAGGTTTTGATAATCCTATCCGTACTTATTCAAACCCATCCGGATATAACCCATTTGAACCTTCTACCTGGCCGGAGCATAGCCACAGTCATTATGTACCGCTTCATGACCCGTATCTAGAAATGGCCATGAATGCACACTATCCTAACCCATATCCCTACTAACCAAGTGGATATCCCTATTATAATTATCAACATCCAGTTGCACCATCTCAACCCCAACCTCAAACGCAACTGCAGCAGCCACCTCCAACAATGGAAGTTCTTACTGAAGCAATAGAAAAGGTCAAGGAACTTCAGCAACAAACAGCTAAAGACAACAAGAAGAATAACAAGCTGTTGAAAAGGCTAGTAAGAAGCTAAGAGGGAAAAAGGATTAAATTCATAACTATCTTTGTATTTGTTATTTTAAATTAAGTCCCTGCATGGACAAGTCTTATTTAGTCCCTGCGTGGACATTTTAATTATTTCAAGTATAGTCCCTGCGAGGAAAATTTTCCTTTATTTAAGTCCTATTCATGGACTCTATTGTATCGTATGGCCATTATTAATGAAATTTTGGAATTTTCATTATGTATTCCTTTCATCAAGTTGTTCAAGCGACCGTCTCGATTTTAATCTAAAATTTATGATCTGCGTAATATTTCCAAAAAGTTCCTCTTAATGATTTACACCCGCCAAGTGATTAGGTCACATGAATTGGTAAAACGGTAGTTATATGGTTTTCTACCATGATAGTTAAGGTTGAGATTTTCCCTTCTATCCAGAGGTGGTGAACTATGTTCTAAACCTCCCTAGTCTGCCTGCTCTGGACTAGTTATTTAAATCATTTTAAGAGCTTATTCAAAAAAGTTAATATATTCAAAATATTAACCTCCTGGTAAGTGTGACTTGAGGAACCACACGAACCGTCTAGGTAATGGACTATGTCCAAACCTACGTGATCTATTTTGATTATGATTAATCATCAGTGCGATGATTATTTTACCTGACATCCATTGGTGGTGTGATGCTTCCATGCTATATTTATGTCCATTAGTGAAAACGACAGATGTAGTCTATGGCTCCCTGTCTCGAGGTAGTAAAACTACGTTCGAACCTCGAAGCTTCGCGATCCTTTAGTGATCTTAGCGTTTTGTAATTTAAGTCTTTTCGACTAAGCCTTTGGTGCTATTCTTTATGTCCTTAGTGACAGGTCTTCGTGCCACCCTTAATCACCCCCATAAAATTGACAACTTTGTAGGCTTATTATGCTATATCATACGTTGCGAGTCATCAAGGATGAATGACTAATTTAAATTATATTATTAATATTATAGTTTCATCAAGCAAGGTGGCAGATTCTAACAAAGTGAATAGTCAAAGAAAGGAGGATGACGCAAATGAGAACATCGTTATAACCAAAGGAGATCTTCAAGCACTCATTGCTACGGAAGTTGAAAAGGCATAAAGGATCGTGCTGATAAGCCAATAGAATCAAGTGCTTCACATTCTAAACACTCGTCCAAGCACTCCTCCAAGCATACCACCAAACAACACTTGAAACCTTCTTTGGAAAAGAAGGAACACTCGGAGCACTCCTCAAATGTGAGGGGAGAGAGAGAGAGAATTATCAGAAAAAGACCAAGTTTTCGAAGGATGGTTGTTCGTACAAGTACTTTGTGTCTTGCAAGCCGCGAGACTTTACTGGTGAGAGAGGAGCAGTGAAAACTCTGAGATGGTTAGATTAGATTGAGACGATTGTAGAAATTAGTGGATGCGCGGAAAAGGATGTGGTCAAGTACGTTTCTCAATCATTTAAAGGTGATTCTTTGATATGGTGGAAATCAATGATTCAATCATCTGGGAAAGTTTATTTGTATAATCTGAGTTGGGAAAAATTTGTGGAGTTGATAAAGGAAACTTACTGTCCACCTCACGAGTTGGAAAAGATTGAAACAGATTTTCTAGGTTTACATATGAAGAACTTGGACTGCAGGAAGTATCTGTCTGATTACAACGCCTTGTCCAGATTGGTACCCTACCTGATTACCCCCGAAACCAAACGCATCACGCGTTTTATTGGTGGATTGGAACCAGAAATCAAGGGGAATGTCAGGGCTTCAAGGCCCGAAACTTTTAGATCTGCAGCAGAGCTAGCGTTGACACTTACTCAGGACTTGAAGAGACAGCGGTCCATCAAGTCTGAAGCCAAAGGAAAGAGAAAAAGAGAGGACGACCGGAATCACTTGTCAAACAAGAATCAAAGGTTTGGATTCAACAGGAATCAGCAGAGGTCGGATGATAGGCCTAAGTGTAGGAAGTGCAACCGACGACACTTTGGATCGTGTCGGGACGACTCTTAGTCTAAACCTTGTGGGATTTGCAAGAAGTCAGGGCACAAGGCCCTAGATTGTAAGGATCTTAAGGATACCACATGCTACAACTATGGTGAGAAAGGGCACATTACACCCAACTGCCCCAATTACAAGAAGGACGACACTGCTAAGGATAATGGAGCGAAGAAAGGAAAGGCTCGTGTTTTCCAAATGAAAGCAAAGGAGGCTGTGAACGACGACAATGTGATAACAAGTACGTTCCTTATAAATGATGTTTATGCTAGAGTTCTCTTTGATTCCGGAGATGATAAATCTTTTGTAGATCATAAGTTTAGTGCCTTATTAAACTTGCCTGTAAGAACTCTAGACGTAACATATGACGTAGAACTCATTGATGGAACGATTGAGAGCGCTTCTACGATTCTAGATGGATGCTCCATATTCATCAAAGATCATCCCATTCCTGTTTCACTTCTGCCAATGAAATTAGCAGGATTCGATGTAGTTCTTGGTATGGATTGGTTGTCTAGTAACCAAGCCCATATAGCCTGTAACAAGAAACTCATCGAGATTAAAACTCCAAATGGAGATACACTCGCTATATAAGGAGACCGATATTATGGAATGTCGGAAAAAGCATCGTTACTCAAAGCATCAAAGTGTTTAAAGAAAGGTTGTGTCATTTATATGGCACAAGTGACCATTGACGAGCCAAAGCCAAAGATTCAAGACTTGCCTGTTATCTCTGAGTTTACAGATGTTTTCCCGAAGACTTGCCTGGTTTGCCTCTAGACAGACAAGTGGGGTTTAAAATTGATATTATACCAGGAGCCGCCCCTATTGTGAAAGCCCCATACCGATTAGCACCCACAGAGATGAAGGAATTGCGAACTCAGCTGGACGACTTACTGGAAAAGGGTTTTATTCAACCCAGTTCCTCACCTTGGGGAGCTCCAATCTTGTTTGTAAAGAAGAAGGATGGATCATGCGAATGTGCATTGACTACCGTGAGCTAAGTAAGTTAACAATCAAGAATCGCTATCCATTACCCAGGATCGATGATTTATTTGATCAACTTCAGGGAGCGAGCTACTTTTCAAAGATTCATTTGAGATCTGGATATCATCAACTCAAGGTTCGCACAGAAGATGTTTCGAAAACAGCATTCAGGACAAGATATGGACATTATGAGTTCTTAGTGATGCCATTTGGGCTCACTAATGCACCTGCAGCATTCATGGATTTGATGAATAGAGTCTGCAAACCGTATCTTGATAAGTTTGTCATCGTCTTTATGGACGACATACTTATCTATTCCCATTATCAGGTTGATCACGAGAAACATTTGAGGTACATACTAGAGTTGTTAAGGCAAGAAAAGCTCTATGCAAAGTTTTCAAAGTGTGAATTCTGGTTGCGTGCAGTACAGGTTTTGGGTGACGTGGTTAGTGAACGTGGAATTCAAGTTGACCCTGCCAAGGTCGAGGCAGTGATGAACTGGCAAGCTCCCAAGACACCATCCGAAATCCGTAGCTTTTTGGGTTTGGCCGGTTACTATAGAAGATTTATTGAGAACTTTTCAAGAATAGCTACTCCATTGGCTACCCTGACCCGCAAAGATGTCAAATTTGTTTGGGGTCTGAAACAGCAGGAAGCTTTTGATGTGTTGAAGCAAAAGCTGAGCAATGCTCCTATGTTAACTCTACCTAAAGTTATTGAAGATTTCGTAGTTTACTGTGACGCTTCACATACTGGCATGGGAGGTGTACTCATGCAACGGGGAAAAGTGATCGCTTATGCTTCAAGGCAATTAAAGATACACGAAAGAAATTACACCACGCATGACTTGGAACTAGGTGTGGTGTTTGCGCTGAAGCTATGGAGACATTACTTATATGGAACCAAGTGTATTATATACACAAATCACAAGAGCCTTCAGCACTTGTTCAACCAGAAGCATCTGAATATGCGACAGCGTCGGTGGATGGAAATGCTAAACGATTATGATTGTGAAATTCGTTATCACCCAGGTAAGCAAATGTGGTTGTCGATGCCTTGAGCCATAAAGAAAGGGTTAAGCCTATTCGGGTTAATGCCAAAAGCATTGAAGAAAGAAATAATTTGAAAGATAGAATCTTGGAAGCCCAAAAGCAAGCGTTATTAGAAGCAAATCTTCCCAATGAAGAATTGGGAAAAATGGTGGAGCAACTGATTCTAGGAAGTGACAGAATTCTTAGATTATGTGGGGAATTTGGATTTCTGTCTTTGGAGGACTTAGGGATTTGATCCTCTAAGAAACACACAGTTCTAGATAATCGATTCACCCGGGTGATAATAAAATGTATAAGGATTTGAGACCCGATTATTGGTGGTCCGGATTGAAGAAATCGATAGCTACTTACATCGCTAAATGCCTGACGTGTTCACAAGTTAAGGCCGAGCATCAGAAACCGTCAGGGTTACTGCAACCATTGGAAATTCCCATGTGGAAATGGGAATGTGTAACCATGGATTTTATTACTAAATTACCAAAGACGAAGCGAGGAAATGATACAATATGGGTAATTGTTGATAGATTGACTAAGTCGGCTCATTTCCTACCTATTAATGAGACTTATAGCTCAGACAAACTAGCAAAGCTTTATGTGGATGAAATAGTATCCCTGCACGGCGTACCAGTATCTATTGTGTCGGATAGGGACACAAGGTACACTTCACATTTTTGGAAATGTTTCCAGCAAGCCCTGGGCACCCGACTAAATTTTAGTACGGTATATCACCCGCAGACTGATGGGCAAAGCGAACGTACTATTCAAACGCTGGAAGATATATTGCGTGCATGCATTATCGACCTATGAGGAAGCTAGGATAACCATTTACCACTTATAGAGTTTTCCTACAACAATAGCTACCATGCAAGTATCGAAGCCGCCCCATTTGAAGCCTTATACGGGAGAAAGTGTAGGACACCTGTTTGCTAGGCAGAAGTTGGGGAAGCCCAACTAACAGGACCAAAAATTGTCCTGGAGATGACAGACAAGATTTTGCAGATTCGCGATCGTGTCAAGGCTGCCAGGGATAGGCAGAAAAGTTAAGCAGAACAAAGGCGTAAACCTCTCGAGTTCCAGGTAGGGGACAAGGTCTTGCTAAAGGTATCACCTTGGAAGGGCGTAATGCGCTTTGGAAAGAAAGGCAAATTAAGTCCTAGGTACATTGGACCGTTTGAAATTATTGAACGAATTGGGCTGTTGCTTACAAGCTGAAATTGCCAGAAAAGTTCAATGGAATCCATGATTTGTTCCACATATCCAATCTAAAGAAATGCTTGGCCGATGAATCGTTGGCAATGCCTCACGAAGACATGCAGATCGATAAAAACCTGCGTTTCATTGAGAAACCGGTTGCGATTGAAGATAGACAAGCCAAGAAGCTTCATAGGAAGCATGTGCCTATCGTGAAGGTCAAGTGGGACGCTCGTCGAGGTCCCGAATATACTTGGGAAGTGGAGTCAGTCATGCGACAGAAGTATCCACATTTGTATGATTGAAATCTCGGGGTCGAGATTTATTTTAAGGGGGTGAGGATGTAACACCTTGTGTTTTTACATCCAATATTTTTCTGACACGTGTCCTGGAAATCCTTGAAGGTCGTGTGCTGTAACAGGAGGGACCAAAGTCGTTGAAAATAAATGATAACCTCGTTATGCGATTGCTGAAGTTGAGGGACATAAAATGAAGATTTGGAATTTTCCAAGTTCTGGGCACCCCTTACAGACCGCAGGCTCAAGTCATATGGTTCGTAAGGAAAACAAAACCTATGGGCGCCTAAGGTCCTTACGGACCGCAAGGCAAAGCCCATACAGTCCGCAAGACCTGCCAGGGACCAAAGTGTGGCAGAACTCAGTTCTGCCACTTCTTACTGCTTTTGGCACCTTCCTTGCATGCTAGCCACGTCCCTTGACACTTATTTACTTTCCCCAACACCTGGCAATCCTCCTGGAATCCTCCATAGCTTTTAAAGTGATCTTTTGCTGGGTTGCAACCAACCTTCATGCAACTTTAACTCATCAAATTCACCTAGAGGAGTTCCCGGCCATCATTGAAGCATTCCTTCTGTTCTTAGCACTCACTTGGATCAATTGTAAGTGTTTAATTCGTGCTAAGATGGTTTCTTATAGTTTTTAGCTTAGAACAAAGTCTTGTCGTAAATACGCTTTGACTTTGATCTAAATCCATGATAGTCCAGCCATTGGTCGTAACAAAAGTGGCTACGTGATTGTAATGATGTAGGTATTAATCCCTTAAAAGAGCACCACCTGATTACCACGAATTCTTGACCAATTGACGAGTCAACCGAAAAGTCAACAAAAGTCAAACTGTCAAGTTTTGTAAAAAATCATAATTTGTGAGTCAGATGTTATAAAATATGTTTTGATGCACTAATAACTTAAAAATAAGTATTAGAACATATATCAACCAATTCGGCTGGTCAAGATTTAGTCTAGCACCGGTTCGCAACCGAAAGTCGCAATATTTGACTTTTCCTTTGACTTTCGCTTCTGACCCGATTAGCCACTTTGGCTACTAACTGTTGGTCACTATAAGACCATATTTAAGTATAGAATGACTTCCTAAAGTTTCGTCACTCGATTCATTAGAAATCTGAGTTTACATACAAGTTCCGCTAAAGTTACATAAACTTTGCAAAAAGGTCCTTTTTGTACAAATCTTGGTTTTAAACACACATGCATGTAAAAATAAGCTATAAACTGATTTATTAACATTACTTAATTATGATTGGTGTCAAGAATCTGATTATAATATAAGTTTCCGCAAAGGACATAATTATGGCATTTAAATGGCTAAGATGCCCTTTTAACCCTTTTTTAGAAAGAATAAACATGGTTTAATCATCAAGATGATATATTCACTGATGTAATATGATAAGTAGGATCGTTTGGGATGTTCATTCAGATTATAACCTGAATGAGGACTTAAGATTCGTTAATTGCCGATAAATGACTAAATTACCGTTTTTCACGCAAATTGGTTTTAATCAATCTTTTTATAACCAAAACTTAAACCTACTGATGTACTAAGTTAAATGACATATTCTTGGTATATAAAACAAGTCATAACTTCTGTTTAACTTAAACATCTATTTAAACGGCATTTTACCGACTTTTACGTCTTTTCGGCGCATAGCATGGTTTAAAACCATACTATGAGCTAAGACTTGATACCTACTGATTTATAAACTTATTTTCAACATCTTAACAGTAAGTACAAGTCCCGAACTCAGAATCCCAATTTTGGCTTCAAAGCTGTGTGTGAAATTTTAAAATGCCCTTACGGGACATAGATTATTTCAAACTCGTCAAACACACATATATTTGATATCCTACTATTATAGTGTTATAAAATGAGTATATTTATAGAATATTAACAACCTTGACATCAGATTCATTTTAAACATCTTTTATAAACCTTAAAATGACCAAAATGCCTTTGTAAGGCATAATTCGGTTTTAAATATACCTCGACCTATCTTTTGCAAAGCTACTAATTTTATAACATATTTTAAACATATATTTATATGGAACTTGTAAATGACTCTCTCGGTTACCCGGTTTAGCCTATGTGTGTTTGGTTAAGCTTAACGTAGCTAATTTACGTACTTAAACCGAAACGGGTTTAACTTTGTCATTTCTCTATCAAAATCTGAATGTTGTTGGTTTACCCACATTAGACAAGTTTATATACTTGCCGGGTCCAACTAACATCCTATTCCGGTCACCGCTTAATCTAGCGTACCATATCTTATTTTAGCGTAAGACTAACCGGTCCAAGTCTAGGACTTAATTAAGGACCCGTTAGCATTCTAATATTGGTTGTTAATTACCATCACTCCAGACTGAAGCCTTCCGGTAAATTGTACCTGTACTTGCTTTGATCTGCGACTAAGTTCTGACTTTTCGAAAACTTAACTTCAGGTAAATACCCTTAACTTATTTTCCCTATACGGGCTTGGGATACGGTAAATTATTACCGCTTGATCGGGTATGGGATCATGTTTTATCCAGTTGTGGTAATTAACTAAAATCTTGCATAACCTGTTTTGATTTGTCTTGTCTGAAACTAAAACATTGGGGGTGGACTTGACCGTGTCCGGGATATCCTTGGCTCACTAAAGTGCTAGTGGCCACGACAATATAGCATGGCGTGTAGGCATATACTAGGTACTTGCTCTCTGCTTTCTATGTGTAATTTCAGAGTGGTGTGTCAATCGATCAGGTCACGATTTCTATACCGGGCTCCATATGTAAAAGCCTGACATGTAAATTTGTATACAAGGTCATTTGTACTATCCCAAGTTATTTATGAAAATGTGCCAAGTGCACCAAAAACCATTTTCAAAAGGATTTTCAATGAGTCGATTGAGAGTATTTACCATTGTAAACTTACGTATTTTCAAAGATTAAAAATACATGTACAAGTACGCAATAGGCCGGAAGCTGCGGGGCGTTGACATTAAGGAGTTGCGACCTTAGAGTTGAGTCTGTAGAGTCTGTTATCATTTTTGTATGTTATTTCTGATCCGCCTGTGGATCTTATTACAAGCCTTGATGTATATTTGTGTTTTCCGAACTTTTGGACACTTGTGGTTTGTAATAGTTTATATTTTACTCCAAGCCTTCCGCTGTGTGACTCTGTGTTGTAATTGGTTATGATAATATCAACTGTACGGGGATACACGTGGAAAACGGGGTGTGACATGAATATACCTGGGAACTAAAGGATGAATTCCGTAGAAAATATCCTCACATTTTCCCCTTACTAGACATGGTAAATTTCAGGGACGAAATTTCTTAACCATGGGAGACTGTGATACCCACGATGAAACGAGGTACCACTTAATTGGTCCTAAACCTTAAGTCATGATTAAAATATTAATTGCGCGTAAACCTTGTAAACTTGTATGACTTGTGTGCTATACTGAGCAATAGTTATTATGTCTCGGAGGAATCCGAGAGCATGTCATGATTAACATGACACTATTAAGGACCAACCATGCGAGGTTGGTGTACTTAGCCTTAAACAACGTGTTAAACGGAGACTTGACGTTTAATAGCGCATTAAACCTTTGACGTTGATTATTAGGTTTCGGTAGCATCAATTAAGATTCCGAGTTCCAGAAACAACTTAGTATTGTGCCATAGATTGTGACATAAGGTTTGAAAATAATCGAAGCTCGGGCACGCAAAACGAAGCAGCTCCCCGGTTAGGGAAACGCCTTCGTTTCGAGCATAATATAAGACAACCAAATGTGCAAGGAACGATCGATCAAGCTTAAAAACACTTAAACGAACGTCATACGAGACTTTTATGATTAAAACGTAACCATGCTCGGATTTCGAGACGGTTATGCCCAGTTTTAAAACCGAGTCTTTTGACAGTAAGAACGCGAAAACAGAGCCGGTTTCGCAAATCGAGAACGCGCCCGGGACCCAAAAACAGACCTAAACACAAACGGAATATAAACATCATCATTAAACACGTATAACGAAGCACGAGGTGTCCCCTTGGGACCCACACCCAAACCGCCTATATTCATTTTATTCTCCTTTAATTCCAAGAAAAATCCACCTTTTCTCTCAAAATCTGCCATAAGCACAAGAATATCCAGCTGATTTTCATCTTAACAACTTCAAATCAAAGGTATAAACCTTGGTTCTTATGATTTTAATCATGTTTTCTTGATTAAACGCGATTTCTAGCCGAAAAAACTCATTTTAATCCAAGAATTTTGGAGGCTTAAACATGTATATGGGCTGAATAAGAACACTTTGGTATTTCCCTTGTGTTATATGGTAGCCATGATCACAAATCTTTGGGGTTTGATGCCCTAATCAACACCTATTTGACAAAAATCGCATAACTATTCGATTAACCGAAAAACAATGAAATAAAGCTTAATTGATCTAAGTCCTAGCATATGTGGATTGTACTTGATGTGTAGGTACTGAATATAGCACCCACCCTCTTCTGGACTCAGAAGAAGCACTTGGAATTGAAGCTTTTGCTAGGTATATCATCCGAGAACCGAAACTAGCATAGGCAGAATCTTGTTTTAGCTATAACTTGGTCCATGATACTTGGAATGAGCTGAAATTTGGTGTGGTGATGTAGAGTATTGTCAGGAGGTCCACGTAAAATGTTAGAATTTTTGGAATTTTCTACAATTTTTGGTGAATTTTTTACTGTTTTACCGAAAGAATTTCGGAAAAATTATCAAACGAAGTCAATAAATCACCAAATTTTACAGGGACACTAAGGAACATATGGGGAATGTTCTAGGAAAATTCAGAGATCACTGGTTGAGTTTTGATTTGGGCTAAAAATTCGTGTTTTTTGCGATTTTCGGTAGCCGGGAACGCACAGAAACGAAATCGGAAAAATCTCAATTTTTGTAAAAAGTTCCTGGATATGTGAAAGGTATTCTAGATTTTTTTGGAATTTTTGGAGCATTGATGCTAATTAATGTTAATTGTTTGATTAAATATTGTTTTATAAATAATATATTTAAATAGTTAAAATGCCAAAATAAATTCCCAAAATTTTTTCCAAAATCTAAAAATTTACTGAGTTATATAAAAATTTACAGATTTTTATTCAAATTATAGATTAAATGGGAATTTATGGAATTAAAAATGAGTTATTTTAAATCAATTTTGGCGTTTTACCGTATAATTAACCTGCCGGAACCGGGAACTGACCCAACCCGACAAACACTATAATTGGAACACCGGGAGTATTCCGGGAGATTACCGGGCAAATTGGACACTATGGGAGTTTCCTAAGACAATTCGGGGGAATTCCCGACGGTGAAAATGAAAACTTAAATTTGGACAGCTTAGACTCACCAAACACTCTAACTCCTTTGATGAAAAGTTAATCATTCTTAAATAACAACGTGTTGGCATTATTGGTATTCCTGTACCATATCCAAACACGTTAAACTACCGACTTTGACTGGCACGCAAAACGATGCCTGGAAGCCAAACTGAAAACTAATACTACCCTGACGTCCATCACCATACCAGTGTCCTATAGACTCAATCCGGAGTAAAAACTCCTGACCAAATCCAAGTTATAACCATTACCAACTTAGATACTGATTTGAGTCCATACTTGCATGTGTGTTATTAAAGTTGATCCAGTTGCTTGATCACTCGTGTGTTGAGACCACTACTCGCACTGTGAGTTTCACTTCCCCATTTTTGAATGATTTTACTGTTTTCTGGGGACTTGTATGTTATAAACTGTGTTGATAACACCAACCTGGGAGCGAATCTTACTCCCCCACTTCTAAATTGTGATAATATTTCTGAGATGATTGGCATGTTACAAAACTTGTTAATTGCACCAACATATGATGTGAATCATCTAACACACGAACTACCTCCCCACTGCAAGACAAGTGATTAACGTAAGCCTGTGGACAGTGGATAGTACTATCGGTTTGACCAACCCAGTGCCACGTCTGATGATGTGTCGGCACTAGGCTACTGCACTCATCCTAATTTGGTTGTGTTGTTAGGTATAACTACTATGGGGTGTTGATCTGCACGTGTCGCAGTTGATGGGCCGGGAGTGTCTTTGTGACACAGTCCGGTGGCCGGGAGTGTCTGGGATGACACGGCCTGGGGAAAAAACAGTCAAGGTTTCACTTGTATACTCGTGTAATTCCATTTGTGACTAAGACCGTGACCAGTGCAATTAAACTTGTTAACACATATTGTTACACAACAATTAAACCAGTGGAACTCACGCAGCTTTTAGCTGGCCCTTTTTTAAAACTAACATGCATTACAGGTAAAACTAAACAGGAGTAAGGAACGTGCGTGTGGATGGCTTTAGTAGTGAACTGTAGCAGAATAAGAGCTGTGATAGCTCGTAGTACCGTACTTGAACCTATGGTTTGTAATACGATACTAATAGTATGTTGTAACCGAGGTTCCCTTTTTATGTGATATCATGTTTTTAAATTATCGGGAATTACCATGTGTCTGCCGCACCCTGCAATTGTCTTCCGTTGCGAGTCGGGGTGTGACAATATTCAAGATATATGGCTTGCGTGGTGACAGTGTTGGTGCTCAACAAGAAGTTTAACTTTTCTAAAGTGATTTTCAAGTTTATGTCAAAGAATATGGGCAGAGACAGATTGGTGATGTATCCAAGGTTTGTTCAGATGTTGATAGACAAAAAATTCAAAGACATTGCGAAAGATCTGAACGATATTCTATATTTGAGCCACATGGACGAGACAACTCTAAAGAAGCTCAAAACATTTCAAACACAAGATTCTGCTCCAGTTGCGAAACCTGTGTTTGGTGCTATTGTCAAATCCGATTATGTGTCACCACCAGATGATAAATGGAGGAAGGATGGTAGTGGAGACGATAAGCATGAGGTTGAGTTGTTAAAAACATTTGAGGAGAAAAGAGGTGATTGGTATATAAAGAAGGTTATTTTCGTTGAGAAACCAAAACGAAAAAGGGCGTCAAAGAAAGTTGAAAAAATGTTAATCGACGAGCCTGATGAGAATCCTCAGAATGTTGAAGGATCGAGTGCAGCGGTAAATGTTGAAAGCCAAGAAGTTGAGACTTTTACAGCACATGGTGAACGTGATGATGTTATATCTGCTACTTTTGACAAAGATGATGAATCTTCTGAAGATTCTGCTGATATTCGCCAGAGAGAAGCAGAGAAAGAAAAAGAGGAAGAACGTTTGAAAAAGCGCGGTGAAGACTTGTATGAACCGTCTGCTGAAGAAGGGTCTGATGAAGAAAGGCCTAAAAAGAAATCAAAGCGTACAAAATCAAAGGCTGGTTTCAAAGAAAACAACTTGCTGTCCAAGCACAAAAGGCAGAAATAAACCTTAGAGTCGAAGATATTTGAGCCAGAAAAAAGAGAAAAGCAGTTACACAAGAACCTCCTGTTTCTGATTTGCAACATATTCCAATCGTTGAAGCTCAAGATCCACCTACTGTGACTGTGAATATTCAAGAGCCACCACAACAACCTCCACAAGAGACAATTTCTTCTGAACAATTAATTTCTCCAAAGCAGACAAAACCAAAATCTACTCCAAAGAAACATACTTCTCAGAGTTAAACATCAGCTCAACGTCAAGAACGTTATTTCTCGAGTGAATTTGAAAGTTTTCCAACGCCTCCACGCAATGTTAACACGGAGATCTATTCTGATGAATTGCTTGATATGTTCAATGAATTTAAAAGTGCAAGAGTTGGAACGTCGAATCAAAGCTCTTGGAGTTCAAGTTAAGAAGAACAAAGTCGAGAAAGAGATTTTGAATGATAAAATCAAGTTCTTGGAAGATGATCGAGGGTTTTTTAAAGCAATGGTTGAAAGTTTGGGTGCAGCTAATGAAAATATTCTCAAAGTTGTTGAAGAACTTAAAGCTGAAAAAGATCAAACAAATTGAAGATTTCTCAGATTGCAGAAAGTGTTAACAAATAGCCTGGGTATTGATTTTATAGCAGAGTATGATAGAATAGATGCTCAGGAGGCGAAACATAAAGCTGAGAAAGAACTAGCAGAACAAAGAAAGGGTAAAGGGATTGTTGATGGTGCCCCTAAACCTACAGAGGAGCCTGTGATAGAAAAGATTGTTGAAATAGAAAAAGCTCTAGAATTTGAGATCATTCCTGAAGATGAATTGATCAAATCTTCTGAGTTAGAAAAAGAAACAGAAGAGAAAGATGACGATGATGAAGATGATAATAAAGACGACGACCCTGCAGGTGATTATATGAAAGATGATTCAGATCACGATGATGGTGGTGATGATGATCAGGGTGGCGTTGGTCTAAAGATTGATTCTGCTAAGGTGCATACTGATTTTGATTTTGAGTCCTTGATAAATGATGAAGTAAGCATGGAGGATTATCAGAGTAAGGGGGAACATACAGAGCAAACAGGGCCTCAAGATGATGATGTGTCTTACGCATAGTTGCTATGCCTGTTGCTGTTGTTCATGATAAACCTTTGATGATTATGTTGAATCCGAATATTGAAGAGGGGGAATTTTTTCACGACTACACGAAAGAAGAGTTGGCCAAGATGTTTGAAGTTGATGCTGATTCTTTCGAATTTGATTTTGAAGAAGAGTTGGTGAACATGAGTACTTTTGAACTAAAGGATTATGTGTACAAGTGGTACCAGAGGCAGAGGATTATGATCGTGTTATCTTTGAAGAGTCTTCTGACGATGAAGATGAAAAATATTCTGGTGTCAATACTGACAGTTTTCCAACGATTGAAGAAATCATGAGTCAGATTGATGTGGATTTGTTAAAGCAAAAGATTGACGAAGTGGTAAAAGATGGAAATATCCCTAAACGTTATACTAAAGAACAGATTGCTGAAGCAAAGAAGTCGTGGTTTAAGGAGATGCCTAAAGAAAGAAAGTTCAAATGACCACTAGCATTCTTTACTCGTGATAAAGACAAATCTCTTGGTGATATTCTGAGTTGGGGATGGATTAGAGAACTTGACGTTTATGCTATAAAGAGAGAGTTTGGGGTTCAATACTTCAGACATCTTACTGATATAAAGACGTTACCATTTTGGGATGTTGATGAGTTGGTACAAACAAGAAACATTAGTTTTCAAATGAAGTTCAACGAACAACGGCTATGGAGGGTTATCAAGTTTGAAGCTTCTAGAGGTTTTGAATTATGGAAGCCGTTTATTCCGAAACGTAGAATCAAGATTGACAAAAAGACAGGGGAAAAGGATGCTACGCTGGTAATGAAAAGGCCAAGGGCTATGAAGAATATGCCACTAAAACCAATTGAACAAGACTTTCATCCATCTTTTATGTGGTGGCAAACGGATCCTTAAACAAGTGAAGTAGTGATAGTGTTACGATCTAACGAAACATGGGATATCACTAAAGAAAAAGATCCTAAATGCATCGAACGAAGGAGGATTTGGGGTTTATGGCGAACTATACGTATACTAGTCCCGATGTGGCTAGTCAATTGTTCAAGAGAAGATGTGAAATGTTTATTCTTTAACAAGATTGGTTTTGGTAAACGTGAAGAGGTCCAAGCCAAACAATACCAAGGTGTGATCAATGTATGCTATGCACATGGTATTAACTCCGATCATATATGGGAATCAAGATGGAAAGAGTTAGAAAGGGAAGAATTTTTGAAAGAGGAACGACGATTAGAGAAGATACATGAAAGGGGTAGAGAGGCAAGGCTCAGAAGATTTCAATTCATGAAGTGGGCACCTCCTACTGACCAAACGCCTATTCCTAAGTAAGAGCAAAGACGAAGCCGTACAAGAACTTTTTTGGAAGAGGTTGAAGATTGTGAAGACTGATCAAGACTGCGACAATATCCAATGGGGAGTCTGTTGATACATGATGTCTATTGTCTAGGTCTTGGATCGAGTCTGTGTGATTAGGGCTTGAAATTGTTAGATATTGAAGTATTTATGTTGTAAAGGCTCAAGTTCGGCTGAAGTTATATTTTTAAGGACAAGTTCGCCCGAACTTGTCCTAGCCAAGCCACACTTCGAGCGAACTTGCATGTCTATATATATGCGTCTTGGGTCTTTGTCATTTGTAACTTTGCATTCTAGACGATGAAGCTCTGTCTGTTTGGATTCTCGATGTAATATGACTTTGGACTAATAAACAGACACTTTAAACAGTAAATCTTGTGTATTCGATTAACAATTCACGTAATTCCGCTTACGATGACTTTAGATACAAATTAGGTAGCAGTGGAGGAGCGATCCTAACAATACTGATAAAATAAAATGTTTTAATAAAAAACAATTTACTCAAAACACAACCTAGTTAAAAGATGAACAACATAAAACGCAATATAGTTTAAAAAATACTTTGAGATGTGCATGGCTCTTTAAAATCCTTTATCTCAAAAATATTGAGTTTTTGACCTACACTTTGTAATGGCAGCATCAATTTCCATCTAAACATCTTCAAAAATTGTTTTGGTATATATTTCCGAAACTTGTTTCTCTAAGACAAAGTCACTCCACAACTTAGACTGAATATACCTTGTATCATAATCATTTCTCCTATGCTCATGCCTTTGAAACTCCATTGCAGTTTCAAAATGAGTGAAAAACTCAACAACGGTACACCTTGGATTACAAAACTGTCCAAAAAAGTAATTCTCACTTTCACATCTAGATGTAGTACGCATAAGACCAGCCAAATTATCTCCACGGTAATAAGAGGGTATCCAATCAAATCAAAGATCATACATATCCTTTAACCATTCATGATTTTCTAAACCAAAAGTAGACATTATTGAATGCCACTCAGTTTCAAAATCTTTTGTAATAATATATCATTCCAAACAACACTAGTCATTCTTGTATTAAAGTCAATGTTGGATGACAAAACAAGACCAACCTGTATAAAAAGCAATAAACATATTTAATCAAAATCAAAAACATAAAACACATTATGTAAAAACAGTTATAATAAATCTCAATGATATAAAAAATGGTTGTGGAATGTATTGTATGATGAATAAAACGCAATAATATAAAATTTATCAAAATTGCAGTTTATTAGATCATAACATGTATTCAATTATACATTTACTAAAATACAAGAGTATGCAATTGATTAAAAAAAGCATTATTCATAAAACGCAATGTAATACCTTTGTTTTCAATTTCTCCCATATATGCCACATACATAGCCTATGCCTAGTTCTTGGAAGAGCATCCTTAATAGCTCTCTTCATTGCAGCATCTTGATCAGTAACAACAACTTTAGTCTCTATTTCAAAAGCATTAACAAAAGAACTTAAAAGCCATCGATAAGAATTTGCAGTCTCAGAACCAAGTAGTGCACTAGCAAATGTAACATTCCTAAAATGATTATCAATCCCAGTAAATGGTACAAAACCAAATCATATCTACATAAAACAAACAGGTAATGCATTAGAAAACACTAAAATAAATGAATATATAACGCAATAAAGGTAA
Organism: Scalesia atractyloides; assembly: GCA_947069175.1. NCBI lineage: Eukaryota > Viridiplantae > Streptophyta > Magnoliopsida > Asterales > Asteraceae > Scalesia > Scalesia atractyloides. The sequence continues at coordinate 33,550,232 of CAMTDV010000024.1, read as the reverse complement.
AAAAACATACTTGTTCGATTTGTAGGTAGCATCAAAACCTACTATATCACCAAATTCTGTATAGTTTCTTTTTTATTGCTCATCAGCCCAAAAAAGTCCTTTCAATCTACTATCTTCACCACAACAACAAATCACATGTATATCCATGAGTACATTCTTTCTTCCTAATAAGACGCCTAACTACCATTTCTGCATCATACTCACCAATGTAAAGATTCAAATTCCTTCTTAGTTCTTACAATCAACTTTACTAGCACCAACTTCACCAAAACCACCATACATTGTTTTCATAATATTGAATGTTTTAACATGCCCATCATTGATCACAGATAAGCCAGATATAAAACTTTCTTTAACATAATCAATACTCTGGCAGCAGGCAAGAAATGAACATCTTCTTCATCAACAAAGATATGATTACGTTCTTCTTCAAAACAGTAGATTTTAAACATATTATTGTCCTCTAAAATTAATTTCAAATGAGCATTGCATACAACTCTTTTTGAACCTCTATTACGTCTAACAATCTTTTTACTATTATCACCAACAGAATCAGAGTCTATTGCTTTGAAACATTAATCCTTCTTTTGAACACACAATATATCTTATTTTTACTAAACCACCATATTTCCAAGAGGTATTTTTTCTTTCAGAAAAACCAGTAGCAAGTGCATATCTCTGATTAAACGCAAAAGCCTCATCAAAAGATTTAAAAAACATTCCAACAGAAGTTCTAATTGATTCACTGACTTTAGGTTTGTAATGCTTTCTTCCATTCTTTAAGCATACACGTTCTGCCCATTTGGAATTGAAATCTGAAACATTTAATAAGTAACTATAAAACACAATACTTCTTGTATAACAAACAAAGTTTTATTTAAACATTATAACGCAATAAAAATTACATATATAAAAACTTTCAATAAATAGCTAATTGATTATAAGGAAATCTTATATAAAACGCAATAGTTCTTTACTTAAAACACAACAAGTTAAGTAAAATGCAACGACTGATAAACAATTTTAGTTTTCACAAAAATAATGAATAAACGAACAAATTACTGTTAAATTATACAACATTAATAGTTAAACATATCAAAAAGCAATAATTTAAAACAAAAAAAACGATTTGTAAAACGTAATTGATTGTCTATCGGCAAAATAACAAAAAATTACTCCGAATTGAAGCTTTACTTACCAACGGAGTCTGCAAAAGCCATTAAAGTTCTTGAATTGACGATCGAAACTAGTATATTGCTTGAAAAAAAGTTGAATTTACGATCGTTTCCGATTTAGGGTTATGTAATCGCAGTTTTGTTATGCAATCGATGAACTGAGAATATAGGTAACAATATCTAGTACGATATTTAGAACGAACCGAACATTTAAAATGCCAAAAATATCCCGCCTTCTAAATAAAAAATTAGAAATGGACAGCTAAGATGATTTCCCATGCTTTCTAGCAAATATAAATTTCCTATTTGATCCTCACCTTAGGTTTTGGTATGATTTATTATATTTGATGCAAAACATGTGCAATGTTTTATTAGTTTTTATTTTTTAAATAAAACCACATCTATTACAAAATACAATTTTCGAAAATGTCATTGAATTAATAAACAAAAATACAGGGTTTTATTAGTTAATCTTTTAGTGTATATATATATATATTATATTTATGTGTGTGTGTGTTGTTGGTTTGCTGTTACTAAGACACCACATGATAAATTGATAAGACTTGGTACGGAAGGGGGTGGGCGATAAAATCAATAGTTTACTAACAACTGGAATGAAAAATAACATTTAAAAGGCAAGGTTAAATAAAGTTAAAAAAAAGAGAGAAAAAAAAGTACACAAGATAGATAATGCTAATAAATGTATGCACATGTGTGCATGGCTGCTCTGCATGATTTCTTCGATGCTTTTCAAATATAATACGATGATCTTTTTTCTAAAACAATAATGCACGAGTGCATACAGATCCACATTTCTGATTTGAGCGAAAGTTACAGAAGATAAGTTACTATATAATCAATTGTACAGCTAATTTGTTCTGTCCATGATCTTGGATCAATCCAAGTAGATATGTAAAACTTGTTCAAATCTAGAGGGGGTGTAGGATACATTAGGCTAAAATCTAAATCAATACATGAAGTCATTGGTGTGGTGTTATATCTTGTGAAAACAACATACCCAATAAAATCCCACTCAAAGTCAGGCTATTTGTGGGGTATGCGGAGGATGCGATGTAGGCAAGCTTTACATCAATCCCAAAGGATAAAAAGACTGCTTCCAGTAAGACCCCCAACTCCAAAGTCATAACAACATAAAAGACGTTAAAAAAGAAAAAAAAACGCCCCCATTTTTACACATATAACATGAACTAGTACCACATCAACCAGACAAATAAACAAGCGATAACATGCAAAAAACAAACTAAACCCTACTCCTAAAAGTCGACCTAATCCTACGTCTCAACAAACTCCTATCATCAACCATGTCCTTGGAGAGATGCAAGTGTAACAAATCCTACCTAATTTGCTCCTCCCAAATCAATTTTGGTCTACCTCTACTCCTCCTCCCCTCCAAAGTAATAGTTTCTATGGTTCTAATCGTGGTCGTCACTTGTCTCCTCTTAATGTGCCCATACCATCTCAACCTCTCTTCCTTTATCTTATCCGATACTCTAACTATCCCCAGACGTTCCCTAAAGATCTCATTTCTTATCTTATCCAACCTAGTGTGCCCGCACATCCACCTTAGCATCCTCGTCTCTGCTACATCCAGCTTACGTGCCATGTCCTCGGAGAGATGCAAGTGTAACAAATCCTGCCTAATTCGCTCCTTCCCAGTCAATTTTGATCTACCTCTACTCCTCCTCCTTCTCCTTTCCACAGTAATAGTTCCCTAATATCTTGTGAAAAAGGAAAACTTAAAACATCATTATGAAAATTATAAGGTAAGATCACGAAATAGACACCTTGACCACAAAATTAACAAAATAGACATTGACTTTTAGCATATACAAAAATAGACATGTTCAAATTACTACCTAAGATGACTAGAATTTAGCCAGCACAAAAAACCTTAAAGGAACAATGGGTCACAGATAAACCAATCAAAATAATACGTGTAAAGTGTGAGCTAAGTTCAGCCAACAAATCAAAAGCAACGGCTTATTCAGCCAACGTATAAAAACTGCTTGGTAAATTTAGTAGACGGATGACAAAGTCCGGGCTAATTCACTATGACGTCTTTGGTAACTTCTTATATCAGGTAAAAAGGAAAAGTTAAAACATCACTATGAAAATTATTATGGGAAAATCACAAAAATAGGGACGTTAACCGACAAAATTAACAAAACATACCTTGACTTTTAGCTTATGCCAATATAGACATGTATGTCGCCTAAGATGGCTAGAATTTAACCAATCAAGAGACGACGAATTTGATCCACCGCCTATTATGGCTAGAATTTAGCCACTACAAAAACCATGAAAATAGAATAAACTAAAAAACCAATCAAAATAATACACGTGTAAAGTGCGGACTAAGTTCATCTGGCAAATGAAAAGCACAAGCTAATTAAGCCAGTTGATGAAAAGGCATAGATTAAATTCAAATGGAGAATAAAAAAGGATGGCTAAATGTAGTTGGGCAATGAAAAAGCGCTGGCTAAATTTAGCTGGCGGATAAAAGGGCGGGCTAAATTCGGTCGGTGAATGGAAGGTACAAGCTAAAATCAGTTGCAGATGAAATTGAGCAGACGAATGAAAAGTAGGGGCTAAATTTAGCTCACTCTTTCCACATGTATGAATCTAAATGGCTATTATGTGGACTTTTTTGTTCTTTCACCGTGTGTTTCTATGTCGTCTAAGCTCTAGTCGTCTTAGCGGGTCCTATTTTAGACATGTCTGTTTTGGCAAATGATAAAAGTTCATTTCTATTCTGTTAATATTGTCGGTTAACATGTCTGTTTTAGTGATTTTTCTAAAAAAATATAAAATAGCCTCATGTGAGCAACCACGCTATAGCTACAGAAGTACGGATTCGTATGTAGTAAACTCTTAGTTTTTAGGGATGAGGTTGTGTACAAGTTTTACCCATGCATGCCACCCTTGCGTTGCATCAAAAACACCACAGATATCCCTTTGTTTACATTCAAAGATGAGATGAGACCCTCTCTTTCGCTAGAGTTATTTTTTTATATCCAAGTGTTTTAGTAAAATCATAAGTATTTCTATAAAGGTCTTTAGTTATAACTATTGGTTTCTAAAGGGTTCGTTACCTACGGTAGCGAAATTTAGAAAAAGCCTTGATATTGACATGACAAAACTCAAAAATAACGAGACTTCTCCTTTGACTAACAGGCTCTCTAGAAACCAAAACAAATTCAAAAACCTCCACCTCATAGAAGGCTAGAAGCGCTTATAATTTTTCTAGCTCAACTAAAAATAAAAATAAAAACTTCCATCTCACGGTTTTCATCTCACCTGTGTAGCCTTCTTGTGATGATCCTGACATGATGTGTTAATGTTTCCCAGCGACTTAAACCTCCTTCAACTGTTACATAATTTGGTTGGCAAAGTAAGAAAAGGAAGACACACAAGATCACCATCTAGGCTAAATAATTGCATTTGGTTAATATTCGACGCGAAAGTCATGCATGATGAACTTAATGACCTTGTTTGGTACAGCATTATAAGATGCTTAGAATTTTTGTTTTGTTAAAACTTAATCAATTTTGTAAGTCAATGGAAGGCATCTAGAACACAAAATAATCAAGTGGAATTTATTTAATGTTTTCATGAGATTCATTTCTCAACATCCACTATTTTTTTATATGCCATGATTGGGTCATTACTATGAGTACATACAGCTAATTTCTTTTGTGTTTGGAATGTAAATACTTCCAAATTATTTATCTCACCGCATTACTGAATTAAAAACGAAATTTGTAAAGCAAACATGAGACATTCAAAAAGAGAATAGCATCTATTCCATAGTCAGTAACAAATAAAACAAAATTAAGCTTCTGATGGCAGTAAAATGTCAACTATCTCTATAGACTGCACATGCAGGCATCACATGGCATCCATTTTCTGTAATTGATACATTCCATCTTATTCACATTGTGTGTGTATATATATAGAGATAGATATAAGCATTGAACCTCAACTACAACACCACAAAAAACTTCAGAGTTACTTGTCATAACCATAAGAAAAAAAAATGGCTTCTACCTTCCCTTCAACAGATAACATTCATCACATCCGCTCAATGAGTCTACCAGCCTTAGCACATCCAAGCACAATTCAGGCTGAAGAAGAGATATGTGAATTCAGAAAATGGGAGGCATCCACATCAAATGTTCCAACCGCAGACAATATCTGCGGTGCACTAGTGAGGCTGCAAGGATTATACGAATGTGTTGACAGTCTTCTCAGTCTGCCTCTGACCCAACAAGCGCTTACTCATAGCCAATATACAAACCTCGTCAATGCGTTGCTCGACAAATCCATCAGTCTTATGGATATTTGCGAGTCCACAAGAGATTTGGTTTCACAAGCGAAAGAAAACGCTAGAGATATTCAATCTGCCGTCAGGAGAAAAAAAGGAGATGTAAGCATAGCCACTTCCTTTATGAAGAACCTCAAGAAAGACACCAAAAAGGCTATTACATCTTTGAAGCAAATTGATGAAAAGATTGGAGGCATGCCTCCTGTAGATTTAGATCATCATGTTTTGTCAGTTATTAAAGTAGTAAGGGATGTTGGTGTCGTGAGGTCTTCGGTTTACAGGTCTCTCTTGTTGTTCTTGTCTGGATCTATTGCAAAATCAAAGGGGACAAGGTGGTCTCTAGTTTCCAAAATGATTAACAAAGGACCAATTGAGGAAAAAAATCAGGTCCAAGTCTTCAATGGAGATCTTGAGTCCCTTTTCGAAGAAATGGAGAATGGTCTGGAGTGCATGTTTAGGAGTTTGATCAAAACAAGAGCCTCTCTTCTAAACATTCTTCCTCCTAAACATAATCTCAACTTGCTTAGCACTGTCTCAATGGATCAAGCTTGATAGTGTGCACTTGAAGTCAATCATCTGCTTTCAAAATTCCTGGATTTACAAGGTTTGTGAGTCACATATAAGAATCTTTGTGGTGATTTCACTAGCAATAGCATGGTCTTCATGAAACTCAAAGTTCTGAGTACATGTCTATCCACTCGTTTTCGTGTACTTTTTTCTGTTTATGAAATAAAGTTGAAGTGTGTTTTCCATGTTAATGTGATTTTCTTAATGTACACAACCATGTATGTTTGAAGCCTTAATCTTGAATAATCCATTTTTCATATGGTTAGCACATTTACCTAGTGATGTTTTTAATCATGTTATAATTTATTTTATTTATTTTTTACGTATGGAGTTCACAAGACCCATCCAGTAACCGAACCTGCTAAAAACTTCTCCAATAAATAGTTATTACGTCCTAGGTATATGTATGTAGAAACTAACTATCCTCCAAAGAGAACATCGTTCATGTTGGGGAATTTGTTTGTTATGTGAGATAGTAACTTGGATTGTGTATGAGATACTTTCCAAAAAGAAGTATTTATTTAAACCCTATAAAATGGAACGGGCTTTGAAAATTCTATGTTTTAAGGCATAAAACTAGAGCAGGAACTAGTATTATTTTTATCTTTTTAAATTTATATTTAACATGAAGTACTCCTTTAATAATATATAACTAGTGTTTCGGACCAGTTCATTCTGACAAGACCGTTAAATCAGAAGAAAAAAAATAGATGTAAAAACGTTAAATTATGCACGGACGTTGTGGCATGTTAACATCGAAAAATTTAAAAAGAGGATCAAAGATTATGGTAGAAAAGAATAACTAAGTCGAAATGGTAAAATAACATTATTGAAGCAAGTTTGAATTAATAATAATAATAATAATAATAGTAATAATAATTAGATGTATACTATATAATAAAGTAAACCTATAGGGGACACATATCATTTATTAAAGGTATCTATTTTTTTTGTTTTCTCGTCTTCTTCTCTTACTTATCTTGTATTAATATAATTTAATTTAATTAAATATATAAAACAAGATATATATGATTAAGAAGATATATGATATTATATTAACTCTAAAAAATTTTAATTAGGAGTAAACTGTCAAAATGGTTCCTGAGGTTTGGCCACCCTTACCATTTTAGTTCAAAACTCAAACCTTTTTAATCTAATTTCCGTGGTTTCAATTTTATTGCCATTTTCATCCAAAAGCAAAATCTGATCAGATTTTTCAGTTAATGTCCAATTTTTTTTGTCTTTTTTCTCCCTTTTAACGAAGGGAAAAATGTTCAGATTTTTTTAATTTGTTATAATAAAACGTTAAAAGAACATTTTGGTTTTCATTAAAAGGGAGAAAAAAAAGTTGGATATTAACTGTAAAATCTGACCAGGTTTTGATTTTATATGAAAATGACAACAAAATTGAAACCAAAAGAACCTAGATTCAAAAAATTTGAATTTTGAACGAAAATGGCAAAAATGATCAAATATTAAGGAACATTTTGGCAATTCACTCTTTAATTAAATATATAAAACAAGATATATTTCACTAAGAAAATATATGATACCACATTAACTCTTTTTAAAATTTTATTATCGACTATATCCTTTTAAAACACTTTTATAACATATTTAGTCATTTAATCAAGTATAATCTTTTAATTTATTAACTAACAAGATATATGATATCATATTAACTATTTTAAAATTTTAATATCGATGATATCCTTTTTAAACACTTTAAGGTATTTATTCATTTAATCAAATATAACCTTTTAATTTATTGTTGTAATTATTTTATTTATTGATGATATCATATTAACTATTTTAAAATTTTATTATCGGATTTTTTTAAAACACTAGTCATCTAATGAAATATAACTTTTTATTTATTGTCGTAAAATTTTAATTTATTGTTGTAAATATAGGATATTCTATACTTTCTTAAAACAAAAAGTCGGTGGGGGATTTCTCACCAACACCCTCCACTATTACAATTTATTACTTTTAGCCCATCTCTTCTTATCTATTATAATTTGCAGTCTTAGCCCTTCAACCGTTATAATTTTCATTTTTTACTAATTTGATTATATTTGCGTGGCGTTTTAGGAATTGTGTTTGCGTTTTTTAAAATTTTCTATGTATCCGGTTTTAGTCAGTTTCTGATTCTCATTGTTTTTTTACGTTAGCGTTTTGCGTAAACCCTTATACACGTAGTTTTAACCTTTGTGTTTTTCCTATAACCTTATAAACACTTTGCAACGTTACAAATTATTGAAATTTTTCATTTTTTGTCCATTCTGCCTTTTGCGTATTTAAAGTTTTTAAGCGTTTTTAACTAACTTGGTTATATCTGTGCGGCGTTTTAGAAATTACGAATTATTAAAAAACTTCACTCCTTTTCTTCACTAACTTGGTTATATTTGCGTGGCGTTTTAGGAATTGTGTTTGCTTTTTTATTATTTTCTAGGCATCTGGTTTTAGTCGATTTCCATTTCTCATTGTTTTTTTACCTTGGCGTTTTGCCAAAACCCTCATACACGCTCAAGTTAAAACCTTTGTGTTTTTCCTATAACCTTATAAACACTTTGCATCATAACGAATTATTGAAAATTTTCATTTTTGGTCCCTCCCAGCCTTATGTGTATTTAAGGTTTTTACACGTTTTCACTAACTTGGTTATATCTGCATGACATTTTAAGAATTACGACTTAGTGAAAAATTCACTTATTCTTTTGGGTGCATTGTGATTTATACAAAATTGCTTTATCACGGACATGGCTATCGATCATCTTTCTTTTTTGGATGCATTGTCTTTTACATAATTTCGAGTCATCCTTTCGAAGCTTAAGATGTACCCGTGCCGCAACGCGCGCGGGCAATGTTACTAGTTATATATAATTTACATGTGGTATAATACATGGGGTCTTTTAAATATATAACTTTTTTATTATTTAGTATACAAAATTACATATATTCAACATGTGTAACACACAAGGCAGATTTAATTTTTATTGTATGGTATGTAAATTAAATTTATTCAACATATACAATAAGCGGGGTGTTACAGATATAACTTTTTTATTAGTTAATAAATACAAATGTACATTTACTCAACCCGTACAATACACGAGGTTTTAAAGATATAATTTTTTTATTAGTTAATATATAAATTACATTTATTCAACCAGTGTTATAAACGAGATTTTTAAAGCTATATCGTTTTGTTATTTTGTATATATAAATACATTTTTAATGGCAACACTTCATCTTACTCTATTACACCAATAATTCTAAATTAATCGCTTATGCCCAGGTTTGAACCTGAGACATCTCCTTTAAGAGGCAAAGCATCTACTAAGTAGGTTAGTCCTACATTGACATAAAATTACATTTATTTAGCCCGTGTAATACACGGAGTTTTAACTTAATAAATTATAAAGTATAAGAGTTTTACAAAAGGAAACCACAAGCATCATTTTGTACTTTCACTGGAAATAACCAAATAAGAAAAAAAGGAAAAATAATATGAAAAATTGGATCAATATAACCACGATATCACACACTAACAACCAATAAAAACAAAGAAAAGCTTAGTAGAATTTATCCGAACCAAAAAGAAAAAAAGGAAAAATAATATGAAAAATTGGACCAATGACCACCTATATCTACCAATAAAAACAAAGAAAAACTTAATAGTTTATCCGAGATGGATCGAGACCTTCTGATAACTAGTAGTATGCAAATATGTAATATTTTTTAAAATCGAAATATATAGTTTTCTTTTGTTTTTTAACTAGAGGAGGGTTGCGGCAGGTTGTTTGATGTCTATTAAGCTATTCATACTGATAGCATCTTATATTGATAAGATTGTGTGTTTTTAGAGACAAAACATAACATGAATTAATCCATTCGCTACCTAATAAATACTTGGGAATGAACAGCAGCAGCTTGTTGTTAAGAATCAGCAATGGCAGCAAGATACATAAGATTCCTCTCAAGCTTTGCTTGAATTCTGACATAGTACATGCAAGCAAATTGATCAAGATTATGAATACTAAAATATAAAAGGCCGTTAAATATCAGTAGACGCTTGTTTCAACATTTTATAAACATATAATGTGTCAATTATGATTAGCCAAATGATAAGAAACAAAATAACCTACAACCTATGTTTTTCTTTTAAACCATTTGACTATTTAAGAGACTGCATACACTAAATAGATATTCCTGGGAATTTCAACCCATGTTGATATTGAAAATAATTTAATCAAACAGAAAATTAATTATTTTATTATTAATTACTGAGGTATTGGCCAAACCAGTTTATTCCAACTTGAACAAACTGATTGAAGAAAGGTAGAAGAAGACTGTCCCGTTATCGGACGAATTTAAATAACACGCAAAAACTAAAACCAACCTGGCGATTTAAGAAACCGAGATTCTTGAACTGCACGGATGATTCCTGTCCTTAAAGGATTTTACGCGCTCGTATTGCTGTGAGCTGCAGCGTAAACTCCCAGGATTTAATGCAGAACTGATCTGGTATTCCAACAGCAATGGAAACCAGAAAACACAGAAGCTGGAGAAGAAACAGGAACACCAGAGAGGAGGGCTGTGAAATTTTTGTGTGTGAATGGGTAGCAGGAGGGCTTTATTTATAGGTTGGGATTTCAACAGAGAATGAGAAAAACGGGGAATGAGATAACCATTATCAACCAGGTTCGAATTCGGTTATCTATAGATAACCCACACGATTCGAACCCAGTAGAGATATCCCATACGAATTCGAACTATTACAGATAACCCCCACTGTTTCGAATTCATCTCTATATCCCTATCTCTTTCGATCCACTAATCAGACACACCTGAACCGGACCCTAGCTAAAAATAAAAGCTCCTCAGCTCCTAGCGTACTTGCGAAGTGCAAAGTGCCCCTCAAACTCGCCCATTCGCGCCTCAAATGCGCCCATTCGCGAGCTCGCGGCTCGGCTCGGCGCGCGTGTGGGCTTAACCCACTTCTCAACCCATTTAACACTTTGGAGGCCCATAAGGGGTAATCCCTTATAAGGCACTCAACTTTCACCTCCCCCACCAATGTGGGATGGAGGAAACATACCAACTTGTATGTTCCTCATTAATATTTCCAACAATCCCCACCAAGTTGGAATGTTTCCTCTCACTTTGACAGATGGTGTCACTAGGTGTCGCGAAGATTAAACCCAGTTTATGTTGATAAACAAGAAGAGACAGATTCGATGGTGTCCTATGGAATTAAACCATTAACCTGATAGCCCCCTTCGATTTACCCCCACACATCACCGGCCGACTTTGCGTTCTCACTGAGCGCGAATATGGTCGTGCGCTATAAATCCTTTTCATGATCCTTTAGAAGACAAACCACTTATCTTCACTCGAGGCGGCACCACCTCTAGATCATATAGGCAAAGTTTTACATCATCCACGTTGCTTGGATGCATCCAAAACTTTGTTAAGAGCATTAGCTCACCCTTATTCTCGGCAACGACGTACTATCATACCTCACATGGATCTATCAGAAATTGATAGTACCTTCTATCTTTAAGTGACTTCGTTTTTACCCATTAACTTGAGAAATAGGAGCACTAAGTTCAAGTTGGGTTTCCATCACTAACGATTCTATTGTGATTTTAGACCCATGTCTCTCGCGGTATTCACTACCAAATCTCTCGCCAGAGGTTTAGTAAACGGATCAGCCAAGTTCTTACTCGTCTTGACATAGACAACCTTGATGGTACCACTTTCAAGAAGTTGTCTCACATAATTGTGTCGTAGACCTGTGTGTCTTGACCTCCCATTATACACTGCGTTGTATACTTTAGATAGTGTGCCTCTCTATCACAATACATGGGAATATACGGCATTGGAACATCCCACAAACGGATGTCCGTAAGTAGATCTCTAATCCACTCTGCTTCCTTACCAGCCGTTGTTCGTGCTATGAACTCAGCTTCCATAGTTGAGTGGGCAATACACGTCTGTTTTTTGCTCGCCCAAGAAATTGCTCCTCAACCCATTTAACACTTTGGAGACCCATAAGGGGTAATCCCTTATAAGGCACTCAACTTTCACCTCCCCCACCAATGTGGGATGGAGGAAACATACCAACTTGTATGTTCCTCATTAATATTTCCAAAAGTTGACATATTCCTTTTTAGTTATAAGGTTCTCGACCCATTCGTAACTAAATGGGTCAAAACTGCCGCCTCCATAATCAACTTATTAAATCCCTCCTCAAACCCTCTTTACTACCTATATCAATGTTGTCGCATATATTGATAATTGTACCTGAAGAATGCGTATCCTGGTTTTGATGTTAGGAGCTGGAAAGCCTTTTCAAGTTGATATCTCGATAACTTAAGCTCATTTCAGGCTTAGCCAACTTGATTTCCGCCTCTTCGAGACGGGTTCTTGATTCTTTTAACTCGTTTTCATGCTCAACCAACTTAAATTCAGCTTCTTCAAGACAGTTTCTTGATTCCTTCAACTCGTATTCATGCTCTGCTAACTTAACTTCAGACTCTTGGAGCCACTTTCTTGACGTTTTAAGCTCGTTTATTCGTTCATATAACTTAGATTCAGCCTCTTAAAGCTGCTTTCTTGAGGCTTTAAGATTGTTTGCACACTTGGATGACTTTAATTCAGCATCTTCAAGCGGGCGTCTTGATGTTTTAAGCTCGTTTTCGCGCTCAGTTAACTTAGATTCCGCCTCTTGAAGCCGATGTCTTGATGCTTTAAGCTTATTTTACAATCAGCCAGCTTATGTGTAACTTATTTGATTTATCGTCATTTTAAAAAAAAAGACTAAAGTACAAATACCATTGGTTGTCACGTATTAGAAAGCTTAATCATAGATTAGCCAACTTATATTCAACGTCTTCAAGCCGTTTCAAAACAATCTCCAAGAATTCAACGTCTTTAACTGCTCCTCAACTTCAGAACGTCCAGAGCAAGGTGAAGACTTCCTATTAAAAAACAACTTTCTTATTATATCTTGACCCATAAAGTGTATCCAAATAATTATCGTTTAAGACTTGTCTTAGTAAAAAACATTATTTTGAGCAATATAATTTTATAACTATAGCTAACATAATTATTGATAATTGAAATATTAGAAGCTAATACCAACAAACTTGCACAAAAAAGTAGTCATTTTAATATGAAAACATGGTTCAACAACAATTACTTAATTGAACACCGACATTAAAGCGTAAAAGCTAACTGCTATTGGAGCGTCTTCAATTAACCAAAATGAGACATTGTTATTTTTTTAGTTAGATCTTGTTTCAATAAATTAACATTAATATAAATGCCTTTGCTACCAGAATGGCTGGATCAAACCTATACAGTAATCAAGACAAACTCTTTTCTACAAACCCTAACTTTATTAGCAAAATGTAAATTCATAACCTAAATGAATACTCAGAAATCAAAAATCTGAATTCTTTGACTTTTTTAGTCAAACCACATGAGCGAAATCCTAAATCCTGTTATCTGTGATAAAAACTTACCAAGAGTTTGGACTTCTTACTTAAACATCATGAATATCATCCCCTAAGCAATCAAACCCTAACTTATTAAATTACAAATTTTACCATGAGGGAGAGAAACAGATGGTTGAAACCCTAATTTTATAGCTTGACGGCAGTGATGATGATGTTGGTGTAGGGCGCCTGTATTGGTGGAAGATGCCGGGTGTTCGAGCGATGCGGATTGTGGTGAGGAATTGCCCTAGTGTTCGAGAATTGCCCTACTGTTAGATGGCGGTGTTGATCGGCGATGAACATGATAGTTGTGTCGTAGTTTCAATTTGAGGGAGGATTAGGTTGAGTGACGTGGGTTACCAGTGTTACCCGCAGATGTAGGTCATCAAAACCTGTAAACAGGATCTGTAGCTAAGATCATATCCAAAATGTTATATATAGTAATAATTCGTTATCATATAAAAATTATTAAAAATATACGAGAAAACACTGCAATTGTTTTTTATTGTGTTTGACCTTCTGTTGACTTGTCAACGTTGACCATAGTTATTGTAGCGACGGTGCTATTCACGACTGGTTGGAACTGATGCACACACACAAACACTCTCTCACGAGAACACAATCATAATAGAAATGAAACGCTAATGTTTACGTGGTTTGGTCTAATATGACCTACGTCCACACGTACAACTAGCGGGTAACTTTATTATTTTTTGCTCCAGGGAATTACGAAGGACCTCTCGTCTATTTACAATTACTAGATTAAGGTTATAAACTTTAGGAACAAGAAACATTAATTTAGACAACCTGTTAGATTAACCGATTCGAAGTATTAGGGTCGATTGCCCAAAGGCCAAATACTCTGCAATCTTAACAATCTCTCACTTAAGGGCTTTGACAATCTTCAAACTTCGCTTCGTCTTGATATTCCTTTGTTTAATCTTCGTTACAACTAGTTGCAATGTCCTTCTCATCAGTCCGAAAGCCCATTAAAGTTACGCCGAGCTTTACCTCATTAGTATAGACCTCTCCTACCAATGACCCTTACTCTTCATGCTCCCACTGTAACACGATTGTCCCTCTACTTGCATCTGAAAACATATTAGGAATCTACACTATACATTAGAGCAACTAATCACAAGAAAAGACTCTCTCAGATGGTTTGCTGGTTCTATAGACCCATTGTGGACATGGAGTTATAACTAAAGCACTTATCTTCACTATGCTCCTAATGTTGCCAAACTCTTTTACACTTACACCTCTAGCTATCTTTTTTGAACCTTTTCGTATTTTTTATTTTTTTTCAGAATCTGTAAACTAGCTTTGGGTGTATCCATTGCAAATGTAACCCTCTTATGCACACATACCTTACACAACTAGACTTTTGCTTTCTTCATAACTGGATCTCTGAACCCTATGATTTGTACATGATCTCCTGGCCCTTTGATCTTTGTCGGATCTCTTGACCCTCTGATCTGTATTAGATCTCCTTACCCTGTGTGGTGGTCTTCTAGTTTTTCAATAAGTAGAGGATTAAAAGCATGACTCCTGCTTTCCAATTGGTTGGTTTTGCATTAATTGCTACTCCATCAATCTTATTAATTGGCGCACCCATTGTATTTGCTTCTCCTGATGGTTGGTCAAGTAACAAAAAATTTGTATTTTCAAGTACAACACTATGGATTAAATTAATCTTTCTGGTAGGTATCCTTAACTCTCTCATCTCTTGAACCTATTGTCCTAGATCCAAAACCGAAATGGCCCTCTGAATTATTCTTACACAATCATATTCAATATAAGTCCCCAAAATCAAAATAAATAGAAGAAAAAGAAAGATAAAATTAGATTATTAGGTTATATTACATTAGAAGGGGGCCAAACTACTTGTTCTTGAAAAAATGAAGATTTCATTTAAATTAAGAAAAAAATTTGGGGTCAATCTGAAGAGAGTGTCTAGCCCAACACTATACAAATATGATCCAAACATATATATCATATATGTGTGGAAATATTGTGTATTATTGACATATTGGGTGTCAAGAACGAAACAAAAATTTATCTTTGCCAGGGAGAAGACGCGGATTCAATTCCGCTATCTGCCCAAAAACAAAATGAAGTCATTTATTTCAATTCTAAATTAAAATGCTAAAGGATTTTGTATAGTTAGTCGTCATAGTGTAGTTATTTTATCTTTCTCCTCTTTGCCTTCTACTCCTACCCAAAAGAAAATATGTTAACTAATTACTAGTTACCAGAGTAAAACATACAATTTTTTTTTAACAATCGAACTTATCAATCTTCGGTTTTTCTTCCACCATGATAGCACAAAAAGTTGAACCCTAAAATGGGAACCATACATACTACTTGTTAGGGTACCACTGTTGTTATGTGTCCGAAAATAGATTAGAAAAACAACTACTATTGTAATTGATTGTGTATGTTTGACTAATGATTGATGGTCAACGTTTACTAGAGTTAACCAACGCGGTACTTCAGTGGTGGTACTATTGACGACTGGTTGGAACAAATGCACACACACTAACACTCTCTCACGCACACAGAAGTAGAAGAGTAAAATGAACACGAGTATTTTATGTGGTTTGGTTTAATCTAACCTACATCCACGGGTGCAACTAGCGGGTATTTTATTATTCTGTGGTCCAAGGAAATATAAAGGCTATAACTTTATTTATAATCACTATATTAGGGTTACAAACATTTGGAACCAAAAAAGTTAAGTTAGGCAACCTACCAAATTAATCGATTTGGAACATTAGGGTCGGCTGCCCCTAGGCCAAAGCCTCCACAATCTCACAGGAGGAACATGTGGTTAGCATTACACGTCTTATTCGATTATAAAAGAAAAGAAAAAGAAAAAGTTTGATTGGAGATTGAATTAAGCTACTTTGCAATGAAATTAAGAAGCAACAAAAGACAAAGAAAACACAGGAGAGCTTAAAAGGTTTTAGGACAAGAAACGGGTAATCACTTTCAGTTCAGGTTTGATTACTAATTTTCATGACTTAATCCGTAATAACAATATTTAATTGACTACATAGACATAACTTATATTAATACTTCTACTGATCTAGAGCATGATCCATGTGCATACAACCAATCGTTCGATCCTTCACGAAACTAACTAGGATGTACCAGGCACGATCTAGTGGCATATTATAAACCCTTCAGCGAATCAAAGGAGGATTCAATCACACCAAAAGGAATACAAATCACTGGCCCGTGATCAACATCTTTTTAAATGATTTGTTATATGTATCTGAATAGTTACATAAACATAACTTATTTTCATTGATTAATTAGCTTTAGATGCAAACATATTAAACGACACTAACAAGATCTACTATACATCTAGAGTTTCTCTAGAATGGAATCACATTTTCGAGAAATTTAAAATAATTAATTCACCTATTACCACAAGCAAACAAAACCACAAAACTTAATACAAACTCGAATTTTATGATTCATGAACATTCTTTCCATCTCACCTATCGGTCCACCTTTATCTCACTTTCTCTATGTCGATGACGTCATCTTCATTGGAGAATGGCCTTTAAATAATGTGTTAAACCTTAAAAGGATGCTAAGGTGTTTCTACCTAGTGTCGGGGCTTGGGGTGAACCTAAAAAAGAGCAATCTTTATGGGGTCGGGGTGGAGGATACTTATGTGCAACTTATGGCGGACGTATTAGGTTGCATTAAAGGTGTCTTCCTGTTTAAATATATTGGGCTTCAAGTCGAGGCGAATATGAACTTGATTAAAAATTAGGATCCGGTAGTAGAGACCTTTAGGAAGCGGTAAGCATTGTGGAAGGCTAATATGTTGTCCTTTGGGGGCGTATTACTTTGATTCGGTCGGTTTTAAACGCGTTATCTACGTACTACTTCTCCATGTACAAGCCCCGGTTGGTGTAATTAACAAGTTGGAGAAGATACGTAGGGATTTTCTTTTAGGGCGACTTCGGAGAAAGATAAAATGAAATGGGTTTCGGGGAATGGAAAAGCACAATGACTCCTAAGGATATAGACGGGATGGAATTTGGATCTCTTCAAATGGCATACTTGGCCATGCTCTCAAAATGGTGGTGGCGATTCAAGACTAATGGAGCTAGGTTATGGAGGAGGGTTATATGGCCAATACATAGCCACTCGAGGTCGTGGAGTTTTATTTCGGGTAGGTTGTCCCTTCTTGAACCTTGGAAACAGATTCCTAACATTTCAACCGATTATGGGGCTTTATGTGTGGATTTGGCAACCTTATTTCGGGCACTACCTGGTTGTCAAAAGGAGTTTAGCTTCTGGAAAGACAGATGGATTTTTGAAGAGCCGTCAAGTGCAAAGTTTCCTCGATTGTTTGAATTGGAAAGAAATAAAAATGCCTTAATTACTGAGAGAGTGTTTGAAACTGTATGGCTCCGTAATTGTCTGCGCAAACTGAATCAGAGCCCCTAGTAGCGCGAAGAATGCACTGATCTGGCCGAACTCAATACGACGATACAGAATTATGACTTCAAGGATGGGGTGGACCGATGGGGGTGGGCTTTGGAGGCTATTGGCGAGCTTTCGGTTAGTAGCATTCGAAACAAAACTATTTTTCTAACCTTGGACCGGAGTTCGAATGGAATAATTGGACTCCAATTAAGGTTAACTTTTTGATTTGGAGAATCATCCAAGATAAAGTCCACACGATATCCGCCCTCGCTAGAAGAAATGTGTATGTTCCGAATGCCGATGTAAATTGTGTAATGAAGAGGAGGAATCAACACTGCATTTGTTCGGCTTGTGTTGTGTCATGGACCAGATTTGGGAGTTCGTAGCTGACTAGTGTAGGATACGTCCCATCTTCGTGTTAGATCTTAAAGATATGGCTAGCATTTACAAAAGGAACGGAGGTTCAATCAATTGGAAGAAGGTGGTCTACCTGGTTACACAAACTACACTTTGGGTGATCTTGAAACACCGAAACGAGGCAGTGTTTAATGCGAAACAGATTAACGTGACAGGGTCAAGGAGGATATCAGGCTTTATGGGTTCCTGTAGCTGAAAAATCGAGGGAAAGCAGTAACGCTTACCTGGGAGAACTGGTGCGCATTTAATTTAAATTGTATGAGGCTATGAGTGTATGTTTTTTTGTGTATGTTGAATTCTTAGTGTGATTTTCTGATAACAGTTGGTTAACATAAGTTTATGTTGGTGATCTTTAAAAAAAATTATATTTCGGCCTCGTTCCGTGGGCCGACTAGCAGCCAAGCGGCCTTCGAACCGCCCAACCCTCAAAACTGTTGTCGTCAATTGCTGACCTAGTCATCTGTTATTCATCAATACTATATAATAAAAGAAACCATTTTTGGGTCACCTGTCATCATATTAAGCCATGTCTTACGGATAATAATTATTTTAGTTTAATCTCTTCTAACTAATTATAGATAACCCTTCTACTAAATATATATTAGGTAATGTCTTACTCATAATTATTATTTTAGTTTAATCTCTTCTAATTAATTATAGATAACCCTTCTACAAAATATTATTTAGTTAAATATAATTTATATCTTATCACTCAAATTGATGTTTTTTGCTTCTTGAATAACATGTTTGACCGCTGTATCTTCTTTTCAGTACTCATATCCGCAATCACCATATCTATCGTGTACCGAGTATATCCATTAGTTTTTTTAAATATAATTTTCTTATTATTTGGTACATAAAATCATATTGCTTCAAGCCATTTAATACAATATTACATTTATTCAACCCGTGTAATACACGTGGTTTTAAATATATAACTTTTTTTATTATTTGGTATATAAAATTACATTTATTCAACCCGTACAATATGGTTGTTATAGATATAACTTTTTATTATTTAATATAAAAATTTCATTTATTCAACCCGTGCAATAATGTGGTTTTAAAGATATATTATTTTATTATTTAGTATATAAATTCATTTATTCAACCCGTTTAATACACTGGGTTATAAGCTAGTTATTATATATGTAAAAGGTTGACCATTTAGCCACAGTAGATTTGACCTTTTTTTTGCTTTTAAAAATTATCCTATTAACTTTTAACATTGACATTTATATCCCTTCAACTTACTAAAAAGTTTGTAAAATGTTATTTTGACCAAGCTGAGTTTTACGTGTTTATTTTTATATGTGATTCGGTATAAATTCAAGTTATTTACGTTATGATAGATAAGCAATTGCAAAAACATCTAGTACGCTCAAGTCACGTTAAAAAAACCGACCACGCAACGCAGGGAATCAATTTAGTTTATTTCATTCACACCGACTTTCTTTATGGGCTGCCTAGCCGCTAGACCCAACTAAGTTCTACAGCTAATTCCTTTTAGCTTTGCTTTCCTGCTCGTCTGGTATTACCCAGCCCAAGATCTCTAAATTAGCCCAATTAGTTTCAATTTTTTGATTTTCACACACAGCCAGCAATTCCATCAAACAACTTTCCTAACATTTATTTGACGATCAACATTTTTTCATCATCCGTTTTTGGTTTAAATTTCACAAGTCTACCTCGTTGCTTTTCAAATATTTGTTTTCATGAAATTTGATCACTCTAGCTCATTATCATCTTAAACTACAAAAAAAAAGCAATATATTTCACTTTAGCTCATTATCATCTTAAACTCAAAAAAAAAATAATAAAAGCAATATATTTCATAGTAAATAAAGGATTTCATAAATTGTTAAGCGTATATAAAATGTACCAATCACATGACGAAGTTACTGTAAGATGGTAAAGACGGAATTGATTGTATTCCATTTAAGTTACAATATATAGAGATAAACTAGCTCATGGGCTCGATAATAAAACCCTAAATATTATACACCAATACTCCCCCACAGTCACAGTGGCAAAGAATCGGACAGACTAGAAAACAACAATAAACATAAACAAACAATCATCAAAACTAGTATCGACCTCCGTCCTTGACTTGTAGTTTAAACTTCTGGCAAAATGCCAGCAAACTTCAATCCATAATCTTCAATGACATTCCACAATTTTAAGTGATTCTGTAACCCTACAAGAGTCATCCAATGAGACAATGCGGCAATGGGGGGCAGCGGCACGGCGGCGGTGGATCGTTTACCTTCAGGCGGCACGGCGGCGGATCGTAATCCTGCAGATGGCACGACGAGAGATCGTAGTCTAATGAGCGGCAGCCGCACGGCGGCAAGGAGCGGCTTGACGGAGATGCTGAATCAACAAGATGGGCCGTAGCCTTATCTGTGTGGTAAGAGACAGTAAGAAAGATGCGGGCAATGCTTGTTTAGCAACCAAAAATGGTGTATGTAGCAACATGGATTTAGCGACACACCTGCTACCTTGCTTCTGTGTTCTATGGAACAATTGACTTGATTAAATCAAGTAAATCCACTGAATCCACCCAATTTAATGCCACCATCAATTTGTTTTGAAAGTTATGCATCTTGAAATAGCAAATATAGCCTGGGCTCTTCAATAATATGTGTTAGAATACCATGTAAGATGGTAAAAAACTAAATTAATTAGATTCTATTGAAGTTATATACTAAGATAAAGCGGCCTATGGGCTCCATAATAAAACCCTATTAATTATACACTAATAGCTACCACTTACATGTTTGGGATTTTCGTGACTGCAATGTGGTTAAGGTCGAAAAATTCTAAGTATTGTGCTTATATGTGTGTTTGAAGGGTTTTTTTTCTTGATTTAATAAGTAGCGTTGGGTACTAAGGAATGGAAGGTGGAATTGAATGAATCATTCTGACATAATGAAAAAAAAATGTTTGATTATCATGCGATAACAGAAAGGAGCATTCCAAAGTTGCTTGAGAAATCAATTGTAATCGGATCTCATTGTGTGTTAATGCGGTTGAACCCACATCTTATCACAATTTTGTATTTATTAATCGTGGTGTGATCTCATGAACTGTTTCAAGCCGAACTTTTCAATTAATTATAAACCTTTAGTAAATATACACACGACACAAAAACTAAACTTATATGACTTCATAAGAATTACCTCTATTTATTTTTCATTTTGATTTAATTTTAATTATAAAATAAGAATATTACCTCAAAATTTGAAATTAATTAAGAACTTTCTTGGGTACTATAAAGAAAAGGACGAGGAAGGGGTTAGTTATTGATAATTTGGTGAAAGGTGTATTTGTATTTAAAAAAAAAAATAAAGAAGTTATGAAAATAACAATAATATTAATTTAGATCTTTCATGCAAAATATGTTACTCCTGAAGATGATATCATATTCCGCATGGCTAGATATGAATATGTTTGTGAGTCACCTATATATGAGTATAAATTTCATTGTAGCTAACAACTTCTCAAATTATATATATAATAATATCAATACTTTTATTATTAATTTTTTTAGCATTATTATTATTATTATTATTATTATTATTATTATTAGTTATATTCTATACACTTGTGTTTTGTTACTTTCTCTTTTTTTTTATCAAGGTGTATAAAGTAATGATTCATTCCATTACTTTGTTCATTCTATTCTCTCGTTCATTACATATGGGGTTAAGAATGTTTTGCAATGACCATTCCATTACTTTATTTATTCCTTTCATATAGCTACCCAAACATAATGTAAAAATAATATTTTTTTTGTAGAGTGTCCTCTAAATTGGTAGAACCTGAGTGCCAATCATTTGCCCAACTTAAACTCCAACAACTACCACTTAAGCGTACTACTGCTCAAGAAATCTCCAATTGTTAGTTTTTCAAGTTTTGGGAAACATTAATAAAAATTGACACCAAATTGCATAAAGCACCCTACAATGTACAAATGAAATAAGAAAACAAAAATTGTAGTAGCAGAGATGAACATAACTTTAGATAAGGATGTACATTTTCATAACTAAGAAGTTTAAATAATGATTCATTGTCAGAAAACCATGTCTTTCTTTCAATTGGGTTCCTATTTTCCACCATATATCAACCATCAAAAAAGAATAGTGCACGAAGGTAGTCAAAAAGGGTAAAAAATTTGACCAGGTCAAATTTGAAAGACATGATGATAAAAAAAAATATAATATCCTTTTGAAAATAAGCTTAGTTTTAAAAAGGTGTGTTGCGCTCCAAAGCGTTTAGGTACTGAAAGCATAGGCGCGGGACAAAAGCTTCACTTACTTGAGTGATGCGTTGCTCTATGCATAACCAAATTAATATATAAATATTGGTATTGTTATTCATAAATATAACTATTTAAAAAAATAAGATATCTTACATGATAGGAAGTTAAGCGAATAAATTGCATATCTCTCATGTTTTTTCCTCTATAGCATTCAAATGTGAATATTTTTACTTTGTGGTTCATTAATATGAGACACACCAATCCTTCCATTAATCGATCCAACCTATAAGTCAAAACATTTCTGGTGTAATAAATAACAAATATAGATGTATGCATAGCATTAATGAAAAGCATCAAAAATAAACTTGGTTATTGAGAGCTAAAAGATTATTCATGAATAAATAAATTAGATGAGACTTATAAACATTAGATGAGACTTTCGGTTACTTTTTTATTAGCTTTGAACTTAAAACTTACAAAAAGTTATGTAAGTTTAAAACGTATCTTAGGTGTTTTTTAAAGAAAAATATGAAGAAATTCTTAGTATTTTCATTTTATAAAACAGAGTGGGGAAGGTAAGAAAGGAGCAAAGGGTAGGAATTTTAATAGATAGTTTGCTTACTTCTAATATGCTAATACAAACCATTACAAAAGTTGATTACTTGTATAATATATTGTGCATCTTTGAGGTTCCATTACAAAACCATAATTGATAAAATTCTTCATAAATATTTAGAACATAAAAAAATATATATATCCATAAGAAATAAAATTTTGGAAGTAAAAAAAAGAATCTCACCAGCCACTCTTTATACTCTTTATGACCTAGAAAGTTTTTTTTCATGGCAATAACAATCTCAGTTCTGGGCTTACCAACACCAAAAGGGTGCTCATCGATTGGAAGTAAAGAAAAGAGTCTCACCAAGCCACTCACTGTGACCATGTAAAGTTTTTCATGGCAATAACAATCTCAGTTCCGGTCTTACCACCACGAAAACACTATTCATCAATCCCGTCGTTGTAAGCTGACCCACACCTACCTTCACCCAACACGCTATCGGGGCAGATGTGTCTGGTAGACATTATAAAGTGTAAAAGCTAAAAACTTTTTAAGTTAGACGAGTGTCAAATCCCACCTTCATTATCGGGAGTTGGTGGCACATATGACACCTTCCTCCCATTTGAAGGACTAAGATCATTAACATCTGAATCAAACACTTAAATCATTAATAAAAATTATCTACTTTAAATTCAATACTCAAAAAGACAAACTTGATTCTAAATTCATGCAAACCCCACTTAACATTACACTTGATATGCTCAGATGTGCTCAATAAACATGATCATTAAAGAAATTATAACATTCCCAAGTTGAATATTGAGTCATTAATCCACAAGATGCAAATGTAAGCGTTGTACAACGGGCTTTTGTGTTATCAATTGCATTTTTGTATAGTTATAAAAACCATGTATTATGTATCACGATACACATGGTCGTGGTACAAATTTAAACCCATTAGCATATATGTTCAAAGTAAACCAAATTGAAGAAAGTAATTTGAGATTTCAAGGAGGTATAACCTTACACGCTTTCAAAAAGTTTGCCGTATATTTTTGAAGTTTAAGGTCTCAACTATATATTTCGAGATTACATTCCCATGTAGCAGTAATGGTACTAAAAATAACCAAAAGATTTATTATGTGTAACATTCACAATTTTTAACCATTGTACAATTTCTATCATTTTCGTATTCAATAAAATGTTATATTTTATTTACGAAATACGTAATCGTATGATCGAGCGAAACGATCTTCACAACATTTTTGGAACAAATTCCAAGTAACATATGCCTTTACACCTTTCATATAGCTTAAAAATCAAGTTAGAAGGGTTAAAAATGACAAAAAAGTGAAAATGCAAATCCGGGGGCCCGGCCAGAAATAGAAACTTATTTATCATAAGCCCTGAGGACTGTAAGACCTAAAGCCATACGGTCCGTAAGGGGTGCCTAGTAGCAGAATTAAGCTTGTTCACCAAGTTCTGTCATCTATACCCATCTTCTACCACATAGCATCGAATTTGCCACCATTTCTCTGGTTCAAACACCTCATTAGACACTTGTTAACATCTAAGAACCAATGCCAGCACTTAGCATGATCTCATGAACTTGATGCAAGTATAAATAGAGGTGATCTTGAGCCATTTCAACTTGCACTTAAATCTTTCTTTCTCTTTCCTATTGGAGCTTGCTTCTGCTTATAGAGGCCTCCTACTAAAGTTCTAAACATTCCTAGAACACAAGTAAGTGTTCTTCCTTAGTCTTTTTCATTATTTTGGCTAGTTATGAGCCAAAAGTCAAACAAATTGACTTTTCTTTGACTTTCGGTTCTGACCATTTTGGTCAAGTCAAAGTTCAAATTGAACTTTACAACGTGATCTTAATAATGAAGGTGTTAACCCCTCGCAATTACACCCTCTGATCATCACGTTTAGTAGGCGAAATGACGAGTCAAAATTTTACGAAATAAAAGTAAAAAAATGAATAAAAGTGCATTTTACGACGAAAGTGGTTTCGGGTATTAAAACATAAAGTTTTGACAAATAACCAGTTGTATAACATAATTAGACATGTCTAACTCGTCATTTCTAGTTTAGCGCTTTTTCTTAGTCGAAAGTCGAATGGTTTGACTTCTGCTTTGACTTTCGAATCTGACTCGTTTGGTCAACTTTAGGATCTGACCAAGCCCATTTATATGACAATAGTAATATAGGGAATAACCCTCTGAGGTTATACCTTATGGTCATGTCGTTTATTTAGTCAAATGACAAGTCAACTATATATACTTTTAAAATGCCGGAAATGCTCTTTTGGCACAAAAATAGTTTGAGACATCTATGGTCATTATTTTAACTTATAAACTGATCATACAACATAACTAAACTAGTTTTGACATGTTAGACTCGTCATAGGACGTATTTAACCATATGAAACCGCAGTTACGCATACAACCCGTTAAAGTGGCGTAAACCACTTTAACAAGTCGTAACAAGTCAAAACACACCTAGATACTTCCAAATCAGAATGTAAGGTATTATGAACCATATTACACGAGATCCCCTCTTTTGGTTTATAACCTTATTCTATCCGTTCCTCTGATTAAGTCACATTATACACTAACCAATCCAAGTGAGTTCATAGCTCCCCTCTTTTACGTTTTCTAAATGTTTTGGGGTGACTCATATATGCTAAACTATTTCAAGTTTTCAAAACGAGTATATGGTTTACATATAACAATATGTTTTCAATAATGTGGGAAACTTGTTGGTGGTTATCCATAACACGAATGACATTCATTAACTTTGGCCAAGCCGACCAGTAGTATGTTATGGTGCCATATGACTGACAATCCCGTTATCAAAATTCTCGGTGTTTGTGGGGAAGTTTGGGGAACGATAGAAACTGTTTTTTAATAAACCCTTTGGTGGTTTGTTAATTGAATATTTTAATAGACCCTTTGGTGGTCTGTTAGTCGAGACGAGTCAACACAGACTTGAATATATTCACCAAAACGACCACAGTTTACACAATTAAAACAAGGACGAATGGTTTATACAAAACAAAGGACGATTGGTTTATACATAACATAGACGATTGGTTTATACAAAACAAGGACGATTGGTTTATGACACGGACGACTGGTTTATACATAGCAAGTGATTTAGATAACGAGACGAGTGTAATATGCTAAGAGCATGGTGGATACGCCGCTGGTACTTCCTATATATAAATGCTCTACTTTATTACTCATCGTATCGTTATCCAAATCACTTCAAACAAGGACAAATGGTTTTAGACAAGTTACGAACAGTGTTCAATTAAAGATATATAAACCATGCAAAGATTTTCTTATACGGTTTTACAAAAGAAACGCTTTTGTCAACATTCATGGCTACAAGGTTTTTTAACTCATACCAACTTTTATAGTTGGTTAAACATATTGCAATGCCAAACATTTTAGTACAAGTTGGGATACAAGGTTTTCACTCGTCGACTCTCGTAGTCGGGCATGTATTGCAAATACTAATACAAAGCCATGAATGTGACACACAAAACCTATGTTACTCACCAGCATTATTTATTGACCATCTTTTTCACATATGTTTCAGGTACTAATGTGTGACGATTATGAACGCATGCTACACGTAGGAAGGACTCAGCCCGTAGTTTACTTTAAAACTTAAAGACAATTGTTTGTATTTTATTTGTGTTATCAAAAGATAATGTAAGTTATTAATTCAATAAAACAAAACCTTGAATACCATATGTTTGAAATAATTCCTGTAACGTGACTCCCTAACGTTTCCGCCGCAGTTTGTTGTTTTACGCGGTCGAGGTGTTACAGAGATTGCTATTAGAGCCATGGTTATAGGGAATTAGGTTATTAGTAATGCTTTTGACCTAGAGTATAATCTTACTAGGACCTTAACTGAGGTAACTCGCATATAGATTCTTAATACAATATCATCACCTATCCTTAGGTGATTACAAAACAATGCAAAACCATTAATCAATCTTAAAAGTCAAAATTTTCCAAGAATTTTTACAAGAAATCATCATCTATCCTTGGATGATTTTTTTTAGGCTTTTAAGCCTTTGATGTTTTCAAAATCTCGTCAAAGTTTGGGTTTTAATAATGTGAACACGTTCAATCTGGAAGGGTGGATGCCTGTACCCTGAATTTTCTTCTAAGTACAAATCCACTTAATCGGACCAGTCACTCTTACCTAGGAACTCTTGGGGTGAGTGTCCACTTATAGGCTAAAGCATGTCTTCGCGATACATTATAAAGACCTATTTACTTTGAGCAGTCACCGTGTCGTTTGTTCGTTTTAATTAACGAATAAATGATCACAATCCTTATGTTTTGTCGATATTTTTAAACGTTTCTTTTTTACTATCCAATATCAATCTCACTCGTTTCCTCTCATAATTTCCTCTCTTTTAGAATGCCTCCTCGTCGCAACGCTACCCAAGACACCAAAATGGCAGCTTTGATCGCTCAGCAAATGGTTGTGATACTTCCAAACCTTGTGACCCAACTGAATAAAGCCAACAATAACAATAACAACAACAATGCACCTACTCCTTGTAACTACAAACAGTTTAACTCGGCTAAACCACTCAAGTTTTTTGGGTCTGAGAGAGCTACTGGGCTCCTACAATGGTTTGAGAGCATTGAGAGCACCTTCCGCCATGTTTAGTGTCCTAACGAACGCAAGGTAGAGTTTGCTTCGAGTGTTTTCCAAAAGAGAGCACTCACGTGGTGGATGGAGTCACGAGAGATCGAGGAGCAGATGTAGCCATGGCACAAACGTGGGAAGAACTTAGAGCTCTTACGATGAAATTGTATTTTAATAAACCCTTTGGTGGTTTGTTAGTCGAATATTTTAATAGACCCTTCGGTTGTCTGTTAGTCGAGACGAGTCAACACAGGCTTAAATGTATTCACCAAAACGACCACAGTTTACAAAATTAAAACAAGGACGATTGGTTTATACAAAATAAGGACGATTGGTTTATACATAACACAAATGATTGGTTTATACAAAACAAGGACGATAGTCAAAAAAATAAAAAAATAAAAAAATAAAAGAAAATCTGGAAAAAATAAAAAATTATAAAAAATCAAAAAAATTCCAAAAAAATAAAAAAATCCAAAAAATCTAAAAAAATCTAAAAATTCAAAAAATAAAAAAATTTCAAAAAATACGAAAAAAACCTAAAAATTCAAAAAAAAAAATCTAAAAACTAAAAAATTGTAAAAAATCAAAAAAATTACAAAAATTTCAAAAAATCAAAAAACATAAAAATCTTCAAAAAAACCAAAAAATTATAAAAAATTCCAAAAATAAAAATATAAAAAATTATAAAAGTCAAAAAAATCAAAAAAAAGTTCAAAAAATCCAAAAATTCTAAAAGTTCAAAAAAATCGCAAAAAATGCAGAAAATCCATATTAAAAAAAATAAAATTAATTTTTTTGAAATATTTATTATTATTTTTTTGGTTTTTTGATTTTTTGATTTTTTGAATTTTTTAAGATTTTTTTATTTTTATATTTTTTTTTCGTTTTTTGGATTTTTTTGATTTATTTCGATCTTTTGAGGTTTTTTTTATTTTTTATAATTTTGTGATTTTTTTAATTTTTATGAATTTTCAGATTTTTTTGAATTTTTTGGATTTTTATTTTTAGAATTTTTTTTAATTTTTTGGATTTTTTGAATTTTTTTTGCATTATTTCGATTTTTTTGAGGTTTTTTTATTTTTATAATTTTTTGATTTTTAGAATTTTTATAGAACTTTTTGGATTTTCTTTTAATTTTATACTTTTTTGAATTTTTTTATTTTTTAAATTTATTTTGTTTTTTTAGAATTTTTTAGAATTTTTTGAATATTTACCTACCTAAACTCTAAACCTTTATAAACTCATCTTTACCCAAACCCATCCTAATCTATACCCATCCTAACTCATACCCATTATAACATCTTCTATAAAAAACCATCCTAACTCAAACCCATCCTAACCTAAACCCATCCTAACCTATACCCATTTTAACCCATGACCCAAACCTACCCAACCCATCGCTTTTGCCACCCCTAGTTTATACCATAGGCTTCAGTTATTTATTTATTTTTAAAATAGCTCATACAAGTGGATGTAGCCATGGCACAAACGTGGGAAGAACTTAGAGCTCTTACGATGAAATTGTATTTTAATAAACCCTTTGGTGGTTTGTTAGTCGAATATTTTAATAGATCCTTCGGTTGTCTGTTAGTCGAGACGAGTCAACACAGGCTTAAATGTATTCACCAAAACGACCACAGTTTACAAAATTAAAACAAAGACGATTGGTTTATACAAAACAAGGACGACTGGTTTATACATAACACAAATGATTGGTTTATACAAAACAAGGACGATTGGTTTATGACACGGACGATTGGTTTATACATAGCAAGTGATTTAGATAACGAGACGAGTGTAATATGCTAAGAGCATGGTGGATACGCCGCTTTTACTTCCTATATATAAATGCTCTTATTGTATTATTCACCGTAGCGTTATCTAATCACTTCAAACAAGGACAAATGGTTTTAGACAAGTCACGAAAGGTGTTCAATTAAAGATATATAAACCATGCAAAGATTTCTTTTAAATCGATTTCTTATAGGGTTTGACAAAAGAAACACTTTTGTCTAGATTCATGGCTACAAGGTTTTATAACTCATACCAACTTTTATAGTTGGTTAAACATATTACACTACCAAACATTTTAGTACAAGTTGAGATACAAGGTTTTCACTCATCGACTCTCGTAGTCGACATTTATTGCATATACTAATACAAAGCCATGAATTTGACACACAAAACCTATGTTACTCACCAGCATTTTTGTTGACCGTCTTTTTAACATATATTTCAGGTGCTAATGTCTGACGATCATGAACGCGTGCTACACGTAGGAAGGACTCGGGCCTTAGTTTACTTTAAAACTTAAAGACAATTGTTTGTATTTTGTTTGTGTTATCCAAAGACAATGTGAATTATTAATTCAGTAAAACAAAACATTAAATATCATGTGTTTGAAATAATTCATGTAACGTGATTCCCCGACGTTTCCACCGCAGGTTGTTGTTTTACTTGGTCGAGGTGTTACATTAGGCCAGATAAGAAGCGCTATATAAAGAGCATTCAATTAAGCACAAGTTTCAAAAACCAAAGTTTCTACATTCTGCTAATGATTTGGAAACTCTCTTTTTATCTTAAAATTAAAAAAAGGCTGGTTATGATTAGACTGGTTTAGCCAACTTCCTTCAACCTCTTGTACTAATAATGTTAGGATCTAAGTTTTAATACTTCTAAACAAATACTAACAAAATAATATAATTCACAAGTAGATAAATCTTATCAACAACTGTTTTTCAATTATTCATAAGATCCAAAAGTTTTACGATAAAAATTCTAAAATTTCTATCTAAGTCTGATCACTAACTAGAACTATTCGTACAAAAGAGAAGGTGTGAAGTGATAAAATTGATCTCTAACAGGTGAGATCTATTTATACTATGTACTAAAGCTCTGTTCATGATAGGCTGACATCACCCTGATAGTGACATCTAACATTCCTAATTGATGTGCAAAATATGGTCTATAAAAACTAATCTAATGTAGACACTCTAGTTTTAAATTTATAAACTAAGACTCTCTAAATGCTAGACCACTACTGACAGGAAAGTGTACCTATTGTACGTAGAAAAGCCTAATAAAGTCCAAGTATCAAACTCACGAGACACTAGTGACGCTAACTTGACTCTAACTCAACTAATTACTTATTACGGTTAATTGTTTTGACGGTTTTTATTTAATTAATCTAATAATCTAAAATTAAACTAAAGCGAGCTAGACAACCAAATGAATAGGAACAGAGTTTGAAATCAATCAGAAGGAAAATGACTTAAGCAATGAACCCCTTAGAACATCTAATGACTTATGACTTTGACAATCGACTAAAGATCCGATATCTAACCCGACCAACCTCCCGCTAGGGATGATTCAGTCCTATAGTAACTAGTCAGCTCAAAGCAGGACCCTCACTCTCTAGTTCCTAGAAACCGAACTATGAAGAACAATCAGAACACGTAATGAAGTGCTAAGATGGACCGACTCGACCTATCGACACCAAATCCCACAACTATTAGGATATGTGACACCACAGGTATTAACGACCCTATAATTGTGAAGCTAACCCCAACTTGATACACCGAATACCTAGGAGCAACTAAACGCGAATAAATAGACAAACCCTGAGCTATCAGAGGTCCAAACTATCAAACAATGCCTAGAACAGACCTAGGAATCCCAAATCGTATTTATAATAATCAAGATTGGATGCACACCTTAATCTAGCTTATCAGATTGACTTGGTTACCTTGGATTATCTCTAAAACCAAATTCTAGATCGAGAATCTGGAATAAACGACCTATAAGTGACCAAAATGTGCCTAGGGTGAATTTCTTCTTTCCCAACACATCCAAATCAATAACCAAACAATAATCACAGCCAAGAACAAGCACACATATTCATAATCAGTAACGAATCAAAGTTATTTTAAATCAAAACGCACTATAGTCGAAAAAGATCAAAATATAACAGTCAAAACAGAGGTTCCAAGTTCATCACGACCTAGGTAGTATGATAAAACTAGCCAAAAATCTTGTTCGAATAATCAAAACAATAATATCCAGTAGCAAGAATCATAATCAAATGAGTCTAAACGAAAAAGAAACCGAAAAATAAAAATTAACGCGTGTCGAATCTTCGCTCTTGGTTCCCGATCCATTCTCGTATCGATCCTTCTCCCTTCTCTTAGATTTGTCCTCTTGATTGTCCCTCCAAATTTACGACTGATGTTGTATGATATGTTCTATTCGTATGATGATATCCCCTTTATCAGCCAAAATTCCACCGCATTTTTTCTTTTTTTTTCTAGTATAAGTGGGCTTCTTCCATCAAATAATTCATCTCAAAGCCTAATAACAGCCATAATTAACGTGGCCCATGTCACAATCTTTTATATTCCATTCGATTTGTACCAAGTCCAATTGATTTCTACCGTCTTGTATTATCTGTCAATATGACATTATGACATTCAATTAAGTTTCAAGACTCATTATGACATTCAATTCTCAATTATCACTTTTATACGTGATATATCTCATATCTTTTAATTTATCCAACCCACAAATAATTATGACATTCAATTCTCAATTATCACTTTTATACATGATATATCTCATATCTTTTAATTTTTCCAACCCACAAATAAATTAGTTCATAAACATTATTACCATTTATCTATTATAAAATGTTTTTACTCATTTTCTCTTGTGTAAATTTCATATATGAACCAGGATTGAGTAAAAATTAATATAAACGACTTCAAATCTACTCACAAGTGTAGGAATATTTATACAAAAGTAAGTATAATTTAGAGCATATCAAATATCGCCACACTTGACCTTTTTTTCGTCCCGGAAAAAACTTTGCAGAATCAGAACTAGGATCACTGGTTTCAAAATTTTAGTTTTCTTAATTTAAGAGACTCGAGAACGTTTAACCACGATTACCGGTATAATTATCCACTTAAACCCAACCACCAACTCATCAAGACCCTTTCATGCTAGCATTAAGTTCAAGTTAACAATTCATCTAAGGATCTCACACTCAAGGTCAACAAATTCACCTAATCACGTCTTGAACTTATAAGGAAAAGATTAAAAATCTACCACTTTATATAAATAACCCTTATCTATTTTAAATTAATTTTTTGACGGATGATAATTTGAGCTTTAACAATTTTTTCTTATGTTTAACTCAAAGTGCATAATCACCAAGTCGCTATCCCAGTGGAAAACACCATTAGCTTCACATTTTTTTAACTTCCACCTAGAGGGTATACCGCACCCGAGTCACCATCCCAGTGGTTAATACTAGACCTGGCAATAAAAACCCATTTGGGTATTTTGGGTTATTTTAAAAATAAGGATGGATCAGGATGGGTTGGGAAATAATTAAGGATGAGTTAGGATGGGTTGTAAGATATCTATTAAAAATAATTTGTGGTTAGGATGGGTATTAAGCTGGGTAAATAGATAACTCTAAAAGAAGAATCGTCAAATTCTTAATCTTATTCAAGTGCTCGTAGATGTAAACAAAAAATAAAAAAATCTAAAAAATTACGAAAAAATCCGAAAAATTTTGAAAAAAAAATAAAAAAATCTTAAAATACAAAATAGTCAAAAAATAAAAAAATAAAAGAAAATCTTGAAAAATAAAAAAATAAAAAATCCAAAAAATCCAAAAAAATCAAAAAATTCAAGAAATAAAAAATTTCAAAAAATACCAAAAAACCTAAAAATTCAAAAAAAAGTAAAAAATCTAAAAAATCTAAAAACTAAAAAAATTGCAAAAAAATCAAAAAAATTTCAAAAAATTTCAAAAAATCAAAAAAACATAAAAAACTTCAAAAAAACCAAAAAATTATAAACATATCCAAAAATATAAAAAATATAAAAATTATAAAATGTCAAAAAATAAAAAAAAAGTTCAAAAAATCAAAAAAAATTCAAAAAATCCAAAAATTCTAAAAGTTCAAAAAATCGCAAAATATACAGAAAATCCAAATTAAAAAAAAAATAAATTAATGTTTTTTGAACTATTATTATTTTTTACTATTTTTTGATTTTTTTGAGTTTTTGAATTTTTTTGAATTTTTTAAGATTTTTTTATTTTTAGATTTTTTTTCGTTTTTTGGATTTTTTGGATTTTATTGATTTATTTCGATTTTTTGAGGTTTTTTTTTTTTTTAATTTTTTGATTTTTCAGAATTTTTTTGAATTTTTTGGAATTTTTTATTTTTAGAATTTTTTTTTAATTTTTTGGATTTTTGAATTTTTTTTGAATTATTTCGATTTTTTTGATTTTTTGATTTTTATAATTTTTTTTATTTTTAGAATTTTTATAGAACTTTTTTGGATTTTCTTTTAATTTTATACTTTTTTTGAATTTTTTTATTTTTTAAATTTATTTTGTTTTTTTACATTTTTTTAATTTTTTTTGAATATTTTACCTAAACTCATCTTAAACCTTTAATAAACTCATCTTTACCCAAACCCATCCTAATCTATACCCATCCTAACCCATACCCATTATAACCTCTTACATAAAAAAATCCATCCTAACCCTAACCCAAACCCATCCTAACCTATACCCATTTTAACCCATGACCCAAACCTACCCAACCCATCACTTTTGCCACCCCTAGTTAATACCATAGGCTTCAGTTATTTATTTATTTTTAAAATAGCTCATACAAGTGGATGATGGAATTTTTTAGACGCCACTAGATCCGAATTTAGTCTCCTAAAAAGGAAAACGTATGCCAATTTAATTTAAAATACTTATAGATTATTTACTTATAATGGTATACTATCAACAGTTCGGTTTTTCAATATCCCCTACGATGAGAACCCAGAAGACTTCATGATTTAAAATAAGGTAAACTAAAAGCAATGTAGGCAACCCTCTAAGTCAGCTGGGCCTACCAGTACATCCCAGAAAATGCGTCTTTTATCTATTCATATCTCAAATATATAATATTTTGGAAACCAAAAATCCGAATTGTACTATTATTTTCCATTTATTTGCAAAATTTTGTTTCCAGAATATTTTCGATTTTTCAATTTTTAGGATCCTTTAAAATATTTTCGACTCAAATCTACCTAAAAAGACGTAGTCTCCCATCCCCACACTTAAATCTCATATTGCCCCCAATGTGGACGGAAACCAACTAAAAATAAAGAAGAACGAAAGTCCTAAAATAATATACAAAATATAAAAATATAACAAATCGGAAAAGACTTGGCTGGTTAGGATAAAAATCAGTGCCAGCTGCGCGTATCTTCATTCCAACCAAACGATCGTATAGCATTTCATTCGTGATCGTCTATCAAACTGGTATGCTGGGGTTGCCTTTATAAATAGATAAACAGCTCCAAAATCCCCGCCCAAATGGAGATTGAGTACAGACGGGTCAGTCAAACCTGCACAAGACAAAACAAACAAACCCCTGCATAATATCGAATCAAAAATAAAAGTGACTCATAATACAAACTCTACAACTTGGGTGACATCCCCGCACTTAATCCTCAATCTGGAGGCTTTTCCTTTATCCAACCCCGGTCTAACCTGTTTAATTTAACCGTTCGTCGTCATTTATTAAAAAGCTAACAATGAAACTAGAAAATATTTTAAGACATTCAAACGGGTCAGACCACCAAAATTTAAATTTACCTGGACTAAACCTGATATAAGACATGTAATGAGGAAGATGGTTGTCGCTGCACTTTAGTGTTGCCTTAAGCTTCCTTTTGCACCATCTTTGTATCCTCAAACCTTTTCGATCCAAGTTCCTTCGCGCCTTCTCCCGTGTTCTTGTTGGTGTGTGTGGCAATCCAACATCTAATCTCTCCACTGGCCAGCTATCCCACTCTTTAGCCACTTCCCCTTCTTCTATGTTTGGTGTATTTCTGATCTCCATGGTCGGCTCCCCTACAAGTAATGTCTTTAGATATGCGAGATCACCAACCGAGTCAAATTCTTCATCTTCAAGAGTGGGCAAACCTATCAACTCATCACCAAACACCTCCTTCCAAGATGGTACATGCTCCTTCTTCTCATCCTCCATCTTGTCCAGTGGCTCACAAACTTCTTCTTCCCTAGGAGACGTGGTGTAGTCAGGCATCTCTAGTTCCATCTCTTCCACCACTCCTCCATCATCT
The DNA here is from genome assembly GCA_947069175.1 of Scalesia atractyloides. NCBI lineage: Eukaryota > Viridiplantae > Streptophyta > Magnoliopsida > Asterales > Asteraceae > Scalesia > Scalesia atractyloides. The sequence continues at coordinate 33,514,105 of CAMTDV010000024.1, read as the reverse complement.
TCACTCCAGAAGTCATCATCAATGGGTTCAGGATTGTAATACCATGGCGCAGAATACCAATTAGGTGTCACGTCCTGTTCAACCGGAGGTGGACTGAATCGTCCGTTATCGTCTCCAGTTCTATGTCTGCCAACTTTGGATCACAAGGAAGTTCTTCTTCAACCTCTTCTAGCTTTACTTCTTCTACTTCTTCCCATCTCTCAAATCCAATATCATCGTCATAATAACATCCCAAGTAAATTGTATTGTACTTTGATTTTTCTGAAGATTTTCTTCCACCAATCTTATTCTATCAAGTGTAACTTGAATTTCCCTATCTCTTTCTTCCTTATCAGCTCTAATCTGTTTAAGCAATTCGTCGCATGTTTGATATGGTCGATAATATGAATGCAGATATGGTTGCGGCTGTGAATATGAGTTAGCATAGTAATCTGTGGAATACCCCGATGAATGTGAACAATGTATGGGGAAATGGGGTCCTCCACAGATCTCGCACATGATAAATATATTTACAAAAAATGAAAAGAAATATATATAAAAAACTACACTACTACTAGACGCAAACTCTAAGACTCAAATATAAATAAGACTAATTAAACAAGTAAGATCAGTCAAAGTTAATAACGCAATCGCCTAAGTGTCCCCGTCAACGGTGCCAAAAACTTGATATGCAAAATATGGTCTATAAAAACTAACCTAATGTAGACACTCTTATTTTAAATTTATAAACTAAGACTTTCTAAATGCTAGACCACTGATAGGAAAGTGTACATACGTACGTAGTAAAGCCTAATGAAGTCCGAGTATCGAACCCACGAGACACTAGCGACGCTAACTAGACTCAGACTCAACCAATTACTTAACTGGATTAATTGTTTTGAGGGTTTTTATTTAATTAATCTAATAACCTAAAATTAAACTAAGGCGAGCTAGACAACCAAATGACTGGAACAGGGTTTGAAATCAATCAGAAGGAGAAACCATCAAGGCAATGAATCCCTTAGAACATCTAATGACTTATTACTTTGACAATCGACTAAAGATCTGATATCTAACCCGACCAACCTCCCGCTAGGGATGATTCAGTCCTATAGTAACTAGTTAGCTTATAGCAGGACCCTCACTCTCTAGTTCCTAGAAACCGAACTATGAAGAACAATCAGAACACGTAATGAAGTGCTAAGATGGACCGACTCGACCTACCGACACCAAATCCCACAACTATTAGGATATGTGACACCACAGGTATTAACGACCCTATAATTGTGAAGCTAACCCCAACTTGATACACCGAATACCTAGGAGCAACTAAACGCGAATAAATAGAGAAACTCCGAGCTATCAGAGGTCCAAACTATCAAACAATGCCTAGAACAGACCTAGGAATCCCAAATCATATTTCTAATAATCAAGATTGGATGCACACCTTAATCTAGCTTATCAGATTGACTTGGTTACCTTGGATTATCTCTAAAACCAAATTCTAGATCGAGAATCTGGAATAAACGACCTATAAGTGACCAAAATGTGCCTAGGGTGAATTTCTTCTTTCCAAACACATCCAAATCAATAACCAAACAATAATCACAGCCAAGAACAAGCACACATATTCATAATCAGTAACGAATCAAAGTTATTTTAAATCAAAACGCACTATAGTCGAAAAAGATCAAAATATAACAGTCTAAACAGAGGTTCCAAGTTCATCACGACCTAGGTAGTATGATAAAACTAGCCAAAAATCATGTTCGAATAATCAAAACAATAATATCTAGTAGCAAGAATCATAATCAAACGAGTTTAAACGAAAAAGAAAGCGAAAAATAAAAACTAACGCATGTCGAATCTTCGCTCTTGGTACTCGATACATTCTCGTATCGATCTTTCTCCCTTCATAAAGATTTGTCCTCTTGATCGTCCCACCAAATTTACGAATGATATATGATATGTTTTGTTCGTATGATGATATCCCCCTTTATAAGCCAAAGTTCCACCGCCCTTCTCTGTGGCTTGCTTTTTTTTTTTCTAGTAATAAGTGGGCTTCTTCCACTAAATAATTCATCTCAAAGCCTATAACAGCCACAATTAACGTGGCCCTGTCACAATCTTTCACATTCCATTCGATTTGCACTAAGCCCAATTGATTTCTACCGTGTTATATTATCTGCCATTATGACATTATGACATTCAATTAAGTTTCAAGATACATTATGACATTAAATTCTCATTTATCACTTTTATACGTGATATATCTCATATCTTTTAATTTTTCCAACCCAAAAATACATTAGTTCATAAACATTATCACCATTTATCTATTATAAATTTTTTTTACTCGTTTAAGCTCATTTTCTCTTTAAATGTGTAAATTTCATATATGAACCAGGATTGAGTAAAAATTAATAATAACGACTCTAAATTTACTAAAAAATATAGGAATATCACCATTTATCTATTATAAATTTTTTTTACTCGTTTAAGCTCATTTTCTCTTTAAATGTGTAAATTTCATATATGAACCAGGATTGAGTAAAAATTAATAATAACGACTCTAAATTTACTAAAAAATATAGGAATATTTATATAAAAATCTGTATAATTTAGAGCATATCACGAAAAGAAAAGATTCCATAGATGTTGCAAACATTTGTCAAATCCTATCATATGTCTAAACAATGATACAAGATATATACTATTACATTGGGAAACCACTATCTAGACTATCCTTTGTTGTTATGATCCAAACATTTGTTTGGTAATACAGATGTTTGGTCTTCTTTATCAGACCTTTGGCTTCAATGAACTTTAGCCTTCAACATATGTTGTTTCTTCTTGAACAGTGGTTCCAAGTCTTGAACAGATGTTTTCTTTGTTCTTCAACAGATGTTCAGATTAGGTGTTCAAGATTCACTATCTTTGGGGAGAGAATTGATTCATCAACTGTTTAATTCTTGATCTTTGTGTGATGTCTTGGCTTTCGGATATTATTTGTTCTTTTATAGGTCCAACAATCTCCCCCTAGAACAGATGATGCCAACACAGAGATTTATTTGATCAACTTTTATTTTCTCGTCAACTCTTCTCTTGTTAATTAGCCTTTGAATTGTAATTCAAAGTCAAGAGAAACAGTTTCTTCTGGGTCCCTCTCTAGTGGTAGAATTATTACGTGTTGCAGATTTTCATTTTTTAGACAATAGGCACTTTTCATTGTGATCTTCTCCACCTCCCCACTAGCCCTGAGCAGAGTCAAACCATGGGTGTCTTTTCTTGACTTCCATTTTAGAAAGTTATGACTAGGAGGATTTGATGGGACGAGAGTTATTGTTGATGAGTTTGGGAAGACTGGTTTTCCCTTGATGGTATCAACTAGTTCTTCTTTCCCAGTATCCTTCTTCAGTTTAAAGTTTCTTTTAAGAAATTCCCTTACAGCTCTTGATATGTTTCTTGCTAATGGGAACTTAGAAGGTTTAACCAAAGGTCTTGATAGGAAAGTCTAGTTGCTCATACTCTAGCTTTCTTGGTAATGAGGGATCCCTTTCTCTGTTAATCTCTAATTGTTTATAGCTTTCAAGGGTTGTTGATTCACTCCATTTAGCCATTGTTTTCATGGTGCCCATTTTTGCAGCAGCCAATTCTTCCTTCTTTCTCCTCATCTTCAGAGTCGTTTTGTCATTTAGCTTTTTGCCATTTTTCCAATTTGGGGGTGAAGGAGTGATATTGGGGAATAGCTTCAACTTTTCAATCCTTACTATTATATTTAGCAAGGATTCAGTTGGCCACCCTATAACTGTTCCTTATCAGCATCATATGGTTTCTTTTTCACGATGTGATTAAGGTAATCCTATTTAAGCAGCTTTATGAGATATACATCAATATGGGATCATGGGATAGGTTCCTGCAAATCATGCTGGCATACCCTCTTAAAGCTTCTACCTTTTTGTATTCTTCTGTTAATATCTATAGGATTTTCTTATCATCCTTCCATTGGCTTCTATCCAATACTTCCATTGGCTTCTATCCAATACCATTCTTTTGGCCTGTCTTTTCTTCAATTCTAAGTATTCATTGACACTTCTGGGCTTGGAAGGTTTGCAGATGGAATAAGTGATGACGGTGCTGTTGATGATGCTGTGATTTTGGTGGTAGATGTTTTGATGGGTGAAGTGATCATTTTTTGTTTTCTTGTTTGAGAGATAGGTGGTAGTGAAGTGGTAAGTAGTGGTGTTGTTGTAACATATATTGGTACTTTTGAAATGCCAACATGTGTTAGGGGTGCAATGGTTTGGAATGGGATAGTGGTTTGAGTGGGTTGACTAGTGGTTTGAGATAAAGCAGTGGTTTGAGTGGGTGGACTAGTGGTTTGAGTAACCTTAGACTTTTTGGCCGAATTTGCTGGTGGAAGCATTCTTAGGTTATCACTACTCTCCCCCTTTTTGGCATCATCTTTAAGATGCCTAGAAGTTGGAGCAATACCTGTAGCTTGGATGAGATAATCTTTTATGGCTTGATCTGGTTGTGTATCAGAGGATCTTACTTCAACCATATTTCTGATTAATTCCATGTGAATGTTGTGAGTGACATCGGCAAACTACTTTTGTAGTAAAAGATAAGCTTGGGCATGGAACCAAACATTTTCTGCAAGTTCTGCATTTGTAGGAGGAGTAGAGTTTTATACCAATATCTTCATCATGTCTTTTATGTCACCCACTAAAGATTCTAAATTGGATACTCTAGCTGTCATTTCCTTATATCTTAACTCATCACCTAAACGAATAGGATCATCTGAATTCCCATCTGGTTTTGAACCAGATGCCCCTTTGTCTTGGTACTAGAGACATCCAACTCTATTTGAGTGTACAATTGTTAGACTATTGTCTCTACAATTGTAGTAGCTTCCCTACTTGAAATACCTTCAAGTGTCTCTTGAGACACATGAGGTGTAGCCTCCTCTGCTTGTGAGCTAGCAATGATTCCTGGACTTGCCCTAGTCACTTGTGGTGGTGAACTCTTAGTGATTTGTTGGTGAGAGGAACTAGGCATACACAAGGTAGGATTATCAAGTGCATCAAGCAGTGGTATTTTGGTAGATAGTAGAAGTGTAGTGGGTGGTGTTTAAAGAGAAGCAGTCCTGGGAGGGGGGTTGAGAAGAAATGCTCAATTGAGTTATCTCCACCTTGATATGGGTCCCCTATGCTTAGACCACAATCTTTTTGTGAGGGTATGTGAGAAGTTTAGATAGGTTGAGATGTTTGCATCTATTGTGAGGAAGTAACACCAGATATTTGCTGCTTTGTGTTATAGCAGGCTACCCTGGCACCTCACTTCCAAAGTCACCCTTTTTGGTATTTTCTATTTGGATTTGGGCTTGCGGATGGAAGTAATCCTTTTGAAATAGCTAGTGTGTGTTCCAAAGTACTGGGTTAGGTACTGTGGTCACCAGGAGAAGTGGGCTCTACAACATATGTAGTAACATTTGTTGCTCGATTTGGTAAAACTTTTTCTTCATCCACACTTTCTTTCATGCGGGTGAATGTTTCATTTGAAAAACTTTTTATTTGAAGAGCCTCACCTCTTGCAAAAATATCTTGTGCCAGCACCCTTTGTAAAAGACAGCTTTATCAATCTTGGGTACAAAAGAAAGGCTATGGGTTTGCCATCTTTCTTAAATTTTACATTTGCAACCATGTCAAGAAACAGAGTTTTTGATAGCTTAAAATTTGCATTTGTTAAAATAGTATATCCCAAAACTGTATTTTCAAAGGAGTTTCATTATATCTAGTGTTTTTGGTGATAAACATATGGGTAGGGTATAGATGAAAAAATTCATTGTAGGTGAAAATTAGGTTTATAAATTGCTGCCCTTGCCATCTATCGATCATACCCACTTTCTATGAATTCATGATGAAGATCAAATTTTTGGAAAAGTTTCACTACCTGTCTCATGTTTAAGCCAAAGTTGTGGAAATCAACTCCAGGCTGATCTGAACTGCAACACTGTTGACTGTTGGGATAATGGTATGGTATTTTATCATGAAGTAAAACACGTGAATTTGCCCAAAAATCTTCAATATTTTGCAAGTGGATGGGTGAATTGCGACAAGGATGCTGTGAAATTTAGATGAGGTGATGATGTCAATGATCGCGTGAAACTCTATGTTTGCAGAGGATTTTAAGAGATATGGAAGGTAATTATGGGGTGGTTTCATGATAAGAGCCATTGTGAAAATAGATCAACTCTTCTGAGAATCTTTTAAATAGATAATATTTTGAGTGAAATGTGAAAATCTTTTCGAAAATCTTTGAATCAATAATATTTTGTGTTTGAAACAATTAGTAGCGTGACTCCTCGAAGATTCCACCACTGGTTGTTATACGTGGTCGGGTGTTGCAGTATTGCTCCAAATTGTGCTAATGCTTCTAATACCTCAACATTTTGGATGATCAAATGGTTAGCTTTAGGGCCGTAGACTAGGAGTGTAAAGAGGGAAAGTTGTGAGTTTTTTTTCTAAGTGTAGATGAATGTATGATCTTGCCATTTATTACAACTTACATCACATGCCATCTAAAAGTCAACGTCAACTCCACTGTACTTGCACTTCAACACTCAAAAGAGAAGAATGGTGTTTGGGCCCCCTCTCTTAGCCGTAGGATATGAGGGAAGGGCGGGGATTGGGGTGGGGGGGTTGATTTAGTTTGAAAATTGTGGTCTTGAAATGATGGTCAATAGATATTTAGGTGATTAGTTTAATAAAGGGATTAGAGCTTTATTCAACACAAATCTTGCCTAGTATTTACTAGACACTAAAATCACACTATAATATTTTGTATGATGAAAAACCACACGTATAGGTGTTAAAACGAAATCAAACTGACATTTACGAGATAAACTGGGATTTATTATATAAATTTTACATAATATTTTATCTTCATAACACACCAAATACGAACCAACATCACATATCAATCACATTTTAGTGTTTGTTGGGCAAAGATTGCAATTTCCGACGTTAAAACACAGAAAAATAAAACTTGTGCAATCCACCAAATAATTACGATATTTACTTATCCAAAATATTTTTTCTAGTTATTCACACCGAACACATAATATTGCCATCGATTTAATGTTACGGGTCATATTGGAACCATTTCGACACAAAAAAAATGTTTTCCGGATAATCAACAATGCTCGTTATATAAATTTTATCGTTACGTAATAAGACGATACCTTCACACCAAATGCAATAAACCATGCATTTCCCTGGACATTGCTAGACCTTGTGGGCTTAACATATACTTAAGTCTAAACAACAAAATTAATTAAATAAATAGTGATTAGGTTGTACGGATCAACCTGAAAAATTTGCAGTTGTCAAATTCTCCCCCATTAAAAGAATTTTATCTCGAAATTCAAGCTAGTCATCCAGAACAGGAGTCTTCTCAAATAGATGGGGATACTTTATCTTCATTATCCTCATGTTCCCAAGTAAACTCTTTTCTGCGCTTGGAGTTCCAACGAACTTTAACCCATTTAATACGACTTCTCCTCAACTTTTGGACTTTCTAGTCTATGATCTCGAGCGGTTCTTCAATAAGTGGAGTTTGTCGTTGATACAATCTTGTCCGTATGAATGATAAGTGTCTCATCAGACATATACTTTTTGAAGTTCGACATATGGAATGTGTCCTGAACGCTAGTAAGTTCATCGAGCAACTTTAGTTTGTACACGACGGTACCAACCTTGACCTAAACCTCCAATAGCCTAATGTATCTTGGATTAAACTTACCCCACTTAACGAACCTTGCAACGCCATTCCAAGGCAAGACTTTTACTTAAACCTTGTCTCTTGACCTTGAAAGTTAATAGTATCGGATTTGAAAAATCTTGTCCGTTGTTCCTTGAGCTAACTCCATTTAGTTGTTTCTCGATGACCTCCGCACAACACCACGGGGACCAGCACTTCCTTCCATACAAAGCCTTAAACGGAGCAGTTTTGATCCCCTGTCATAACTATTATTATATGAGAACTCTACCAACGATAAAAGAATATTCCAATTTCCACAACAGTCCATCACACATGCACGAAACATGTCCTACAAGTTTGGATGGTCCTTTAACTTTGACCATCCATTTAGGATGATAGGTCGTACTTAGGTCAAAGCAAGATCCGAAACCCTTTTGAAATGAATGCTAAAACCTTTCCATGACGTGCCACCATTACCCAAATCATATCATTACCCCTGGACGTTCTATGTGACTTCCTAATGAAATCCATTGAAATTTGTTCCCATTTCCATATCGAGATCTCAGGTTGTTGTAATACGCCAGACGACTACTGTTATTCAGCCTTAACTTTGGAACAAGTCAAACACTTTCCCACGTAGGTCATAATATCACCCTTGAGATTAGGTCACCAATAAAATTCCTTCAAATCATGATACATCTTATCGGCACCCGGATGAATCGAATACTTAGACTTATGAGCTTCGTCTAAAACCAAATCACGTAAACCGCCAAACAAAGGAACCCAAATACAACCCATGAAATACAACGTTTCATTTCCTTTGGTTCCAATTGTTGTTCCATACCCGCAAGGATTCTTCCTTAATAAATTCCGGTTTAAAGGTTGTTTGTTGTGCGTCCCGAATTCGAGCGGTGAGGATCGTTGAAATCGTTAAACCTAACGTACGAACACACAAAGTCTTAACCCATTCCTTTCGACTCAAGGCATCCGTGACTACATTCGCCTTGCCCGGGTGATACTTTATCTCACAATCGTAGTCATTCAACAATTCGACCCAACGACGTTGACCCATATTTAATTCCTCCTGATTAAATATATGCCGAACACTTTTATGATCCGTGAAAATGGTACACCGTGTATCGTAGAGATAACATCGCCAAATCTTCAAAGAGAACAATACCGCACACAATTTCAAATCATGGGTAGTGTAATTCTTCATGTGAACCTTCAACTAATGAGACGCATACTCGATGACTTTTTCTTGTTACATTAGTACGCTACCTAAACCTTCATGCGTCGCATCACAATGTTTTACGTTTCGCTCTAAATTTTACAAGTTAAGAACCCGCATTTTTGATTCGATTTAGAAAGTAGGAAACTATAACTATATATATATATAAAGAGGACAAAGTAATACAAAAAGAACTCTGTTCGATTTTTTAGTCTATCTATATGAGGAGATCATATGAAAAATGTAACCGATTCTTTCGTTTCTTTGGGCCACTGGCCATCCGCCGGGAGTTTGGGTTTAATACCGATATTTTAGCAACAAATCTAATAAATCTAAGTGTAGTACTTGGGGTCTTGATCTTTTTTGGAAAGGGAGTGTGTGCGAGTTGTTTATTTCAAGAATAGGCTGGATCCAACCAGATGTGCTTTTTCTGTTATAACTAGGAAAGTTATATCTAAGAAAGAAGAGTGCATGATCTCGCGAATTACTTCTGAATAAATTCAGAAATCATATGTAAGAACTATAGCATTTCGTAATTTATTGGAAAATCCACTTTGATTCTCTATCAACCAATAATGTGGGTGTGTGCGTTGTTCATAGGTTTTACGTCTATGTTTTTTAGTTTGACAGTCTCAGAGTAGTGCATGGGATCTGAAATATGAATAATATCTTTATTATTTTTCATGTATATTCAATCCCTATATTATATAACTAGGGTCATCCCCGTCGGGCGTTGCATGATTTACATTGTGGTTGGCATATATATGATTACAAAAGCGTTGTGTAATCTTTCTCATGTTTGGTATCTTTGCGCGAAAATCTTTACCGTGCTTCATTTCTAGGTTTGCTTACTATGAATGGACATTGAACTCCATAATTCTAAAACCAAGAGTAGAAATGGCAGCTTTAGTTTAACGCGTTTTTTTCTTGTTGGAGATATTCTATCCATTAAAAAACTCCCGAAGATTTCGAAAGCTGCTACATTTCACAAAAGTACATACATATTGAATTTGTGCGGTACTGCAAATGGCGGCCCATTAACTCTAGAAAGCCTTCCATACCATACCCGTGTTAGTAAGTGGTTATGCTTGTGGCTTTAATTCCATCTCAAGATTAAGATTGATCTGCAACGTCCAAATGAGTAATTATCGCTTTTAAAACACGACTAAAATCTTTACAATATTATATAAATAAAAAGCCATTTCAGCCTATAGATGAAAAAAAAATGGAATTTAAAATGTGTATATTGGAAGATGCCAAATTTTAAATACCTGGTGGCTATCCGACTTTTGAGACCACTGATCATTAAAGTGCAGATTGCATACTTTAAGATAGATAAGCTAGAATCCATAAAGTTGGCCTTCAAGGCCATTAGTCTCTTCAACATGAATCATCTGAAAATTCATCATAAAAGATGCAACATCATATTTACGAATTTAGAAAGATAAATATTGATGAGAAGAAATAAAGATTACACTTGGGAACCAATGCCTACTCTCATATGCCATGTAGATTAGCTAAGGATTTGTCTCCTGTAAGGGAATACATTAATTAAACATAAAACAATAATAATAACCGGAAAATTGAAGAAAGTGATATCTACATACATCAGAAGCACTTAAGCTTACAGTGGTTTAAGAAGGCTCTCTGAATGCAAAACCCTTCTGGATCCGTTTAGTGTTTTCAGGGTTACCATCCAAATACCCTTGAACTGTATGGAACAATCTTTAATGAATAACCAAAGACTTGCTAGCGGCTATAATATTCTATGAAACGCTTCTTTTTAAATGTAGTTGGGAAGTTTCTTAGCATGCCTAAAACAAAAGAAACCTTATCAATAGAAGAAAACCCATTGTGTTCCCAGCGAAAATGTGCTAATACAAAAATCTTGGCTCATAATTGTCTAAATAATTTATCAAAATTTTTATGGGTTTTAATAGCAATTTTTATAACCACATTTAAAAATTTAATAAAGACGAAACTATAAAGGTGGGTTAAAATTAATAACCATAAAAAGAACGATGAATATATAAAACTATATAAAACCATTTGTAGCTCGTATATGTTTTAAACTATTAACACATGTGAACCTTCCTTATTCATGCAAAAGAACAATACCGAGGGTTATAACGTTTGGATTCAAAGGACAATCACCGTGGTTTATGTTATGACTCGTAAAATTAGTCCACTTTGGGCCCAACTAGCAGGTTGTTTAAGGAGCCCAACAAGAGAAAAAGTCTGTTGGACCGTGAAGAAACCATCACAGAGTATAAAGTCGAATAAAAAATTGATCACATCCGTAGATGGGCATAATCGGGTATTATTAATACCCGGAACCGGTTCCTATCCGTACCTGGGTCCTAATACTATGGAGAGGAACCGGGTTCTCTGAGGAACCGGTTCCGATTCCTACCCGAGTATTCGCCACTAAAACTAGAACCGATTGTAACCAGTTACGGGTAATATGGGTCCGGTTCCGGGTACTGACAAGAACCGGTTCTGTCGAAATTTTCAAATCAATAGCTACTAGTTTATTGTTTGGAACGAGTTTCAACGGATAGAATACCATTGGAAACCGATTATTTAATATAAAAATCGGTTTTTTTTTTTATATATAATCCATCTTCTCGATTCCCTTTCATTACACTACAAACAATCAACACTTACACCTTTGAATTCAAATTTTTGAAGATACAAAGAAAATGCAATGACGAGGTTGTGATGGTTTTCGCATTTAATGTTGTTTGCAACCTCCAAGAATCGATCCCAACGGCTAGTAATCGGTTCTAACGGTAACTTTATTCGCGGGTACAGTAGAACCGGGTACTGGAGGAACCGGGTACGGGTTAGGAACCGGGTACGACCTATTTTTTATCCTAAAATGTGGAACCGGGTAGGACCTGATGGGTTTTTTGAACCCGGAACCGGTTCTACCATACGTCGGGTAAGAACTGGAACCGGTTCCAGGTCGGTTCTACCGGGTCAGGTTTGGAACCAGGTATTATGCCCATCTCTACATCCGTGTAGGTCAAAAATAAATATTGTTAACGGTGTCTTCTTCTTCCCAACTCTGCTCTGTGATTACTGGTTCCCATCATTTCTATCCTGTAATACTTTCAGTTTCTAAATTGTAATCATTCGTATATCAATATAAACTCATGTTCGAATTAGTTACGAATCATCAATTCACAACATTGGTGCTTTCATTGGTCCTCCACACAAATGGCTTTGGAGGATGCTTCGTTCCATTTACACGCTTCTCAAAATCAAAATCGTGAACTTCTACTCGCTATGCTTGATGAGATTTACAATCAATTGGCGCTAATTCCTATTCCACCTCCACTTGAGCTTAGCGATTTACCAGATGTCCTATTCGATTCGGAATTAGGTGTGTCCGATCCGACACCGCTTTTGCCTCGATTCACTGGTGTACATCCAGAGAAATGGCTCGCATATGCAGAAAGGTATTTCACGTGTTATAGGATTTATAATTATAATACCGATAGATTTCCTTATCTGTATAATTATTTCTACGATGAGGCAGCAATATGGTTTAGTTTTTCCCAATTCACGGAATGGTCAGATTTCATAGAGGCTCTTCTGCACCGATTTGGTTACTCACAAAATGACCAGACCGTATATCCTTTACAATCCACCAACACTAACTCTGCTCTCCAGGTATTTGATGAAATGTCTTAGAGTATTGAAAAAGAAATTGTCACTGAAGTACATGAAACCATGGATGATGAGGTATTCGACATTCAATATTAGTTGATGTTCATGAGTCACTAAGAGTTACGAATATTCAAATGGATATATCTGATTATATATGTGTGCTTACATGTTTTAAACCTTGTCTAGATTTAGTCTTAGCAGATGATTCAAAGGTGACTGATAGAGTCGAAACCAACGTTTGTGATTTTGATTCTTTTGTTAATTCAGTAGTTAGTCACTCATAATATACAAGTACATGTATCGCAACAAAATGAGTTGTGTTAGCATAATTTATGTTTTTGTGTCAGTAGTGTGCCATTAATCAAATAAACTAAATCGATATAGTCCGAACAATGTGGGTACCTGTATCGCACCAATTTTTGTATTTGTTTTTATAGTTTTCTTCTGATGTGACATATTTCTTTTTTACATCGATCGAAAACCACAAAAGCGAATTCGCCGGTATCAGTAACAGTACTGTAACAATGTTGTTCGGCTTTAATCCGTCCGGTTTGCTACGGTACCATAACCATACGGACACTCTCTATAGCTTATAGTACCAATAAAATGGTCTATTGCGAATATAAACTTAGTTTTCAATAAATTTTATGCCATCACGTCAAGAAAACCAATTAAACGTATACAGAAGTAGTCCTGATGTTCAAACGATATTGGTTCGGTTCTTCACCGTAAGAAAAAGATCAACCATCTTTGATGCGCTCAAATAAAACTTTTTTTCGAATCGTAGAAACAATAAAGTCGAAAAAAAAGTATATTTTAAAATCTTATAAAAAGTTGTTTTATAATAATAAACCAATGAAAAATGTAAGCTTTGATAACATGTACGTTTGTGCCTTGATCACTTATACATTACTATCCACAAAATTGGTTTTGAGTAAAATTTATATGAAGACGTAAATAAAAATACGTATGTTGTAACAACGTACTCAGAGTTTAATAAATAAAAGCCATATCTCAAAAGTACTAAGTGTAAAACAAAAATATACTCAAAAGTAATTATAATAATGAAACACCCAAAACCCAAGGTATCAACTTTCAGATTTACTTCTTTTTAAACCATAAATTTCAATAAACCTGCAGTGGAAACTTTAACAAAATACATTTAAGTCGATTAAAGGGAGTAAAATGGTTGTCCTTAATTAAAGAAAAAACATGACAATAGATGGGATGCTAGTCGTCCAACGAGAGCCTTCGCCAATGCCAGCTCGCAAGCTGTCCAACTTTAAACCTGATTACATACTATAAGTCAGCTACAATGAGTAAGTTCTACTTTAATAACACAACAATAAACTTTAGAAACAACTAACCACAATACCCATGTTTAACACATCACTAATAACACATAACTTCATACTACATATCAAGACGTATCACTTATTATAATTGTAAACATGTACGCTTTACTATACGTAGTTTAGAATTACTTCCAGGCTAAAAAGCCACCGACCATAACATACTGTTAGTCGTTGCTACTGTAACATACCATTAGCCGTAACTATCATATCCATACCATTAGCCATGGTTACCATATCCATACTGTTAGTTGTAGCTATTGTATCCATCGTACCCTTAATCACAATTACCGTATCTATAACATTCTGTTAACCGCAGTTACCTTTGATCATGATGTAAGACTTCAGTGTGTATTGTAGACACCGACATTAATTTAGACGCGATACATCTCCTTTTCCTTTAACAATGTGATATACATTCTTTAGATACTTTTCATCTTATTACTTCACTTTAACTTTTGAAAAGTTTGTATATGTTAGGTTTGTAACTCAAAGAATGTTAACTTTAGACGTATCTCTTTATCACATTCCTGACACCTATGAGGCTAGAAGCCATACTGTTACTTTATTTAAAACGGCCATGCTATGAAACATACTTCACTTTAGTATACTTTATCAAACAATATCTTTCTATGAAACATAGTATGTTGTGAGTTACTAAGGTTGTCTTTATGAATCACACTTTACTTGAAACACTTTATCGACTATTCACACAACCCTAAAATAGTATTGTAAAGAGGGGTCTAGAAACTCACCTCTGCTATTGCTCTTTACTAATTAGTTATCAGATTAATCTTGACCTGCGAATGCCTGAGTTAACCAAGTCAAAATTAACCTAGTATTAAACTCAAAGGTAACATAACTAGCTCAAATTTTCGTTCTCATAACCGAGTGAAAGTCACAGTAAACATTTTGATGAACATAACCTTTTTTTTTCAAAATTTTCATTGACCAAATTTTTCTCTCAAAATATTCTTTGACCAAAACAATTCATTGGTTCGATGGGTTAAAAGAAAAGTTATTTGTTCTTGCTTGGAAAACCCTAAACCGAGCAGCTATGGTGGCTACGATGATGCAAACCTATAACCAAATCAACATTTCAACTTTAGGATTCCTAATGCTCCGAAAATAAGGGTTTATAAAGTCCCCATGTATAATCACATGTAAAGACACAAGCTTTAACAAGTAAACTCACATTTTTTTTTCTCGAACAACATAAACCAAGACCAAACCCCATTAATCCATCTGAAATTTGACCATTATCTCACAGTAGAGTCACGAGAGGATGATGATGATGATTTGGTGTTGCTTTTCTTTGAAAAGTACACTTAATTGCAACTAATGACACCATGAAAGTTTCCTCCCTATACATGATTGTGACAGAATTACCCAGTTACTCCTGGTGGGCCATTCCTGTGGTTTCCCCTACAAATTGGGCTTTTAAGTCCAAATACCACATATTTGTTATGAATATTATATGTGATATGTATTATATCAGATTTCCCATGAAGATCAAGATTTACCTTTAGATCTACCAAGCAAGTGGATGAACCCTTTGTCAAACATATAGATAATGTACCATACTACTTGTCATCAAATAGTTAACCTTGTCTACCAAATAGTTAATCTTTTTGTAGTATAAATACTAACTCAAGGTACAAGAAAAATGCACCTCATGTATACACTTTCATAAGTTATACAATTCTCTACTTCTTGCTCTTATAATCTTTCTAAGGTTCTTAAAGTATTAGCACAATCTTGTGTTATAATTCTTGTTATATTATAACACGTTATCAGCACGAGTCGCTTATATATTAATCAAGAAAGGCTTTAACAACAAGATATCAATCATAAGCATTGTAAGCACTTCATTAACTATATAATTTACTTTAAAAAAATTAAGTACAAAAGATATTATACATATTTCATAATTACGGGACTACTAACAATCTAATATTTAATTATGCATCTAACTTTTACTTTTATCGCAACTAACTTTTATTTATATACACACGCTCACATTTCATTTAGAGTTTACGTTTATTTATGTATACTAACATTTTTATTCTTATTATTATGCATCCTAATTTTATATCATATAAAATAACATTTCTTTAATACATCATTATATTATATATATATATATAACCGTTATATAACAGCTATAAAACAGTAATATAACCGTTACAAAACGGTTATAATTTACCCCTATAAATTACCAATTATCAATCTCATTTTTCTACAACAAACACTTTTCATCTCAAGGTTTTTCAAGGAAAATTTTGAAGATGATTCACCCGGTTTTAGTAGTGGCCGGCATAATATTAATAGTATTGTCAACCTTAATGTATGAGCTTCCACCTCATCTTTTTAGTACTTATGTCTTCATTTATTTGTTTATAGTTGTACCCATGTATGTTATCTCATTTTTAATGAGTATTTAGATTTTAATATATATCTTATTATGTTTAGCAACAAAATGGCAAACATCGCAAAAATTGAATTCCCGGCTCTTAATATCACCGGAGAAAATCATATGCCGTGGACGGCACATGTTAAGCGACATCTCAAGTTAATGGGTGTTTTAGAAACGATAACAGAGTGGAATAATTGTAGCGATCAAGACAAGGCAAAAGCCAAAGTCTTCCTCCATAAACACA
Organism: Scalesia atractyloides; assembly: GCA_947069175.1. NCBI lineage: Eukaryota > Viridiplantae > Streptophyta > Magnoliopsida > Asterales > Asteraceae > Scalesia > Scalesia atractyloides. Next base: position 33,497,444 of record CAMTDV010000024.1, on the reverse strand, counting down.
TTGATGAAATGTTGCAATTTGAATATTCAAATTGTGATGATCCATACGTTTTGTGGGAAGATTTAATAGCAGATTTGATCATCAAAGGGAAGTTTTACGTCCCACTGCTAGAGATGAATGGAACAATCTCAGGTTCCAAGATTTTAAAAGGTGAATGAGTACACCTCTACTTTGTTCAGAATATGCTCAAAGCTCCGATTTTGTGGGCAAACTGATACAAGGAAGATATGTTGGAGAAAACTTTCTCCACATTTCATGCATAAAAAATAAACTTGCAACAAAAATATCGGTTGCAAAGGTTTCAAAGATATTCTGATCTAAATTCTTTTCTCCTCGTACAGAGAAAAACAATGTGCTACTATGAAAAATCAAGCTCGTCCCATTGGATCATTAGCCATTCCAGAAGGAAATTGTGTTATTAATGATGATACTAAAGACTCTGGAAGAAATGGGGATGAGGTCGTGGCCGTGGACCATTTTGGTAAAGGTAATTTTAATGGTCGCAACCAGTCCTTCAAAGGAAATAATAATTTCCGAGGTAATTCCCATGGTCGTGGATGTGGTCGCGGTCGTGGTCGAAATCAAAGAACCACTAATTACCACACTTCACAAAATACCAATTCCAACCAGTATAACAAAAGGAATGAAGCTGGTAGGTCCGAAAACAATGGCACTTCTTGTTTCAGATGTGGAAGTACAAACCATTGGTCAAAGGCTTGTCGTACACCTTCACATTTATGTGAACTTTACCAAGCCTCTCTCAAAAGAAAAGAAAAGGAGGTGAACCATGTGGATAACTTTAATGATATCAATGTCGCGCTGAATGTTGTCGACTATACCAATGAGGTGGAACTCTGAAACAAATGTTGTTAAGCCATAATAATTATATGCAACAATTATGTAGTTTCCTTTATTATAACTATTTTTATTATGTTTCATTAGTCTTCCTTTTCATGTAATGTTTTCAACCAATAAATAAACTCCTTATTAAAAATAATACATAATGCCTTCGTTATACACTTATTATTATTCTTATTTTCAAGATTACAATGAATACCAGTGGAGCACAAGAGCAAACGAATGATTCAGATATATGTTAGCGGATAGTGGGCCACACACTATACTTAAATATAAGAAATATTTTTATGAGTTGAAACCAAAAAAGGAATCGTTGATACAATATCGGGTCCTACAAACTTGATAGAAAGAGTGGGAAAAGCGAATTTGATATTACCAAATGGTACAAACCTCCTAATAGAGAATGCTTTATTTTACCCAAAATCAACAAGAAACTTGTTGAGTTTCAAAAACATATATCATAATGGATATGATACTCAGTCAAGGACTGTTGATAATAAAAAATATTTGCACATCATGAGCAAAGATCGTATATTGGAAAAACTGCCAATGCACCATTCTGGATTGCATTACACACACATTAATGTGCCTCGAGCACATATGGCAGTAAAATAAAGTTTTTATGATCCTGAGACATTTAACTTATGGCATGACAGATTAGGCCATCCAGGATCTACAATGATGAAAAGAATTACTTAAAACACACATGGACATCCATTGAAATATCAAAAGATTCCCCAATCAGATAAAATGCCTCTATGTACCTCTTGTTCACTTGGAAAACTAATTACAAGGCCTTCGTCCTTAAAAGTTGAAAAGGAATATGTTGGTGCTATGTTTGTTGCCTCCGTCATCGTATAACATCAGTATGTATTTAGAGCGAAACGTTGAGTTTTACATATGTTAAAGAGGTAGTTCGACGAAGTTAGACATGTAATGGACTAGTTCGTACGAACTACGCCAACAGCCTTTTGGTGCGAACTTGAAACTCTATAAATAGGAGAGTTGAGATTTCATTTGTAACAGTAAGAGGATTTTGTAACTTGGACGGCAGAGCTCTGTCCAAGTGTTTCCAGGAATTGTAACGTTTGACAATCAATGAAACAGTGATTAATTAGAAACAAACGTGTCTACAATGTCGCCTAAGCAAACGGATTCCGCGCGTTTACATTAGGTTTTCTAAATTAGTGCCTGAGGATCCGTAACCGGACTTACAAGTGGTATCAGAGCAGGAGATGACTAATTTGAAGACACTGGACCTAAAACATCTCATGTTTTACTCATTTCTTTCTATTTTTGACTTTTCTTGGACATTACACGGATAAAATGGACTGACTTCAAATATAATATATAAAATCCATAATTAGTAAAACCCTTGAAAGTTTCAAACCTTAAAAAAAACTAATTCATGTCAAAATTTTAAAAAAAATCAAGTTTTGGGGAACATTTTTGTCCGAATTGACTAAGCCTACTTCGCACGAAGTAGTCCAACATTTTACAACTTGAACTGGTTGTACTTCGTATGAAGTAGCTCTTCAAATAATTTTCAAATTTTATATCCTAGTTCGTACGAACTAGGATACTCCTAATTCGTACAAAGTAGCTCTTCTAAAACTAATTCGTACGAAGGCATGAAATTCCCGGAAAACTTCTCGGACATTATACATCATTAGATTCTTATAGACGAGACGAGTTTAAAGCTATAATCTGGTAAAAACAGTTTTTGGAAAAATTTTAAACGTTTTTAGCAAACCGATACGTTAAATTGTTGATTAGTCTTATTTTGCAACAAACTTTCCGAAAACCAAATTTTTATCGAAAATGGAAGTATTGAATTTGAAAAAATGAATGATTGGGAAGAGGTGCCTTCATATTTGAATACTCATGAACGTATAAATATTTGGATTAAAAGATTTGAGAATTTCAAATGTAAAAAGGATGAATTGTGAATGATCTTTATAGAACGATTTTATGCCATGGATAACAAGTTAAGAGAGTTTGATAGTGTATTTCAATTTCAAGATTATGAGAAGATTTTGAATTTTTGTAGATGCATTACCATCAGAGTGGGATGGCTATTTGAAAGAATTAGAAAAGGAGCCTAGTTTGTCAATACATAAATTTTTGAAAAAAATTAAAGATCACATTCCTGTAATTGAAAATGAAGGTTTTAAAGAAGGAAAGTGAGTTTGTGATTAAAATGGAAAATGAAAGTGTAGAAGTTAATAGTGTTGTATATGATGAAGAACCAGAAGAATCTAGTCAATGCTATTATACTGATAATGAAATTCAAAATACTTGTCAAAGTTTTAAGAATCCTGAAGTTTATCAATCTTTCGCAAGTCTATTCAGTAATCAAGGGAATGATCAGAAGACACAGATCAAGAAAGTAGTGAAGATTGAGATAGCTGAAATAGAAAGACATTGCATAAAATATCTTGAACCATGCAAGTCTTGTCTAGAAACGGATAAAAAGATTAAGGAACTAAAATGTTACACTGAGAGTCTGATAGCAAAATGTTTAAAGCCGTGTGAATCATGCATTGGTAAAGATAAGAAATATATGGAGCTTAAACGTCATACTGATAATTTTTCATATGATTACAAAGAAATGAAAGAAGCTTACGAAAAATTGAAAAGAACATATAAAATGGTCGAGCAAGCAAATCTTGAACAAGGCGCTACGATCGACATGTTAAAAGCAACGGTTGTAACGCCTCGTATTTCCGCACTCCACTACTTTTAAGAAATAGTGTCGTACCACTAAATTATTTATTTGTCCATTTTTATTATCATTGTTATTGTTATTTATTTGTTTATTCTTTTTTTAAATAATAATAATAATAATAATAATAAAAAAATAAATTCGACAGTTTTATGAAACTCGTATTTAAAAACGGATCTCGTAAATGCGTCTAGGCCACTCAAAAACCTAGTAACAAGCTAACGGGCTTTGAGCCCAACACCTAAACCTATCTAAACCCTAACCTAAATAAAACCTAAATATATTTAACTATACACACGCACTACATACCGCATACACACACACCCTCTCCTATCATCTCTCCCTCAAGAAACCAGTCACCGCCGCCGCCACTCCGGCCGGCCACCGGCGACAACCCCTCTCCTCCTTCCCTTCACTCCCACACTCGAACCCCCCTGCTTCCTCTCACTCGAGACGGGTCGACAACCGTCTTTGGCTCCCCTGACCACCGCAACACCCCCCCATAGACTCACATTCGCTCACCACTCAGCCTCCTCCCGCACCTCTGAGCATCGAACAACTGGCCACCACTGAAGTGGCGGTGCAACGAGGCAGACGACCCGAACGGCATCAGCGACGACGGTAGTTCAGCAGCAGCAGCAGTGGCTCTGACCACGGCGACAGGCGGCACAGCAGAGGCGACGGTTCAGGTTATGTTCGGATCTGTTCTTGTTTCAGTTTTGTCTTTTTGGTCTTGTTCGAGTCTGTTCAGCCTTGGTTTGGCTCGGGTTATGTCTCGGTTCTAGTCGGTTCAGTGTCGTTTGACTCGAGTTTGGTTCAGTTGGGTTTTGTTCCAGATCTGCTTCACAACACGGGTGGATGCAAGTTCAGTTCAGGTTTTCGGGTTCGGTTCGGGTCAACGACTAGTCAACGGCAGAACCGGTCAGATTCGGGTTCGGTCTCGGCTCAGTCAACTCGGGTCAGGCCCGGTCAACGCAGCTGGCTATGGTCAACACGGACTCGGTAAAATAACGACGCTTTTTCATTTATATTGTTTCATATATGTATATGTTTAGTTAAGAAATCTAACTTTAAAACGTCGGACCGTTACATTAATACTTATCTACGTTTTTTTTGGCATTTGACGAAAATCTGATAAGTAATGTTGTTGAATCATTTGGGCTCGGCAAATATATTGATACTTCGTTATTTAATGTGTTTCGATTAGTAAGAACGGTAACTTTACAAAAGATATAAATATATTGTTTGAAAATTTGTGAGTTTTGAAGTTTAATCGACAACTTGTGTTGTCGGGATCGTCCAAAAACAGAGGAAACTCTGCCCGTTTTTCGTAAAATATGTAAAACCAAGACATGTTAACCTATAAAACGAAGCTCATCGAATTTAATACTTTTAGAAAATAAATGTATTCTTATTTTAATAATACTTCGACAACTTCTAACATTTAAGTACTTTCGTTACTCATGTTGACGGCCTCGGCATTTCAATCCCAAACTCTTCGACTCGCCACGAGCGTACCAGCGGAAGCTTTGCAAAGTGAATTTTGATGACACATGGAATCTAGTAGGATTGCCTAGAAACGCATTTAAACTTTAAATACTTATTGTATTGTATTTGTTTCAAACATGTATTTCGTTTCAATATCTTGTATTAAATCGTTATCAATGAAATGAAGTTATAATTGTTACGTGTCGGGATAATTTTGTATTATTTGATTTAAACTATGTAAAAAGGTAATTATTAAACACTTGACATAATTAGCGTTATGAAGCCTCTTGCAATCTAGTTTTCGTCTCATCCCGATGTTTCCGCCATCGGTTGGGGTGTGGACAACGGTCATGAGCAAGCAGATGGCGATTAATACTCATCTTGACACGATTGCTAAACTGAAGAAAGAGCTTGAAGATATGAAGATCGAGAGAGAACAGGTTAACAAGTTGTTGATCAGCTATTCAACATCGTCATATGTCATTGATCACATCCTTCCAAGAGTTGAAAAAGAAGTAAATGTGTCTGAAAACCAGAAAAAGGATCCGGGTTGTCATTGTGTTCCACCCCCTATGTGGAATAGTTATGCTATAAAGAAACTTGACGGGGTGGATGAGGCGCTCAATTTAAAATTGAAAACTGAATTGAAAGACGAGTTTCCTGAAAACATTGATGTAACCTATGACAGTGGATCCGAAGTGGTTCCAAAAGGTGGTAGAAAACGTTTTTGAAAACATAGAGGATAAAAAGAATAATTCAATTCTAGTTCTGAAAATGAAGAAAGTTTTCATAAGAATTATATTTAAAATCGGAACACAGTTTGAGTGATGACCTGAATATGATCATGTACATGATGAAAAGTTCTGACAAACTATATTCTGATAATGAGTTTCTGATTCAGAACGTGAATATTGATAAAATTGATAAGGTTTTCAAACTAATTGAAATAAATTTGTCTGAGCTGGATTGTAAAAAGGTGTCTGATAATTCCAAACCAAAGATCTTTCACGGTAATAATAAAAAAGGAAGAAGAAAGAGAAAAAGAAAAAATTATCCAGAAGATAGAAGAAAAGGTTTGAGATTTTCCAAGAAAAACAGTAAAAAGTTCCAAAAACCAAATTTTTCAAAGAAAATAAACTTTGTTTTTGGAAAAGCTCAGCAAAAGAAAAAGACAATTTGGATAAAGAACTTTCAAATGTTAAATTTGATGTAAAAAATTACTACAAGAACAGGTTAAGGAATGCTTCAGATGTAACAATGTTGGACAAATTGCTAGGCAATGTCCACATCCTAAACCTAAATCTGTTCCTGTTGAAAAGAAAGAAGTTAAGAAAGATTCTGAAGTTTTGAAGCATAAATCACCGATTTTGTACCAAGACAGGTTTGGAATCAAGTTAAAGAATCTAAAAATAAAGTGAAACCAGTTAATTCTACATTTTCAAAATTTGAAACTGGTAAATCTTCAAAAAGTACTGAACGAAAAGATTCTACAATTTATTTCAAACAAGCAAAGTCTAATCAAATATAGGTGATGAAAAAAGGGATTTTTCTTGAAAAAAATAAGAGTTCTGTGTCGACCAGGAAACAAGAAGGGTTGAACAGAAATGGGTGATAAAAGAAAAAGTTGTTGACGAAGTTAAACAATCAGTGAAAATTGAAAGTTTAGAAGGACTTTCCAAAACTTGAGAAAGTCAAGATTAAATCTGATTGTGAAAAGAAAGTTAAAACTGAAGTTGAAGAAACAACACCTAAGACTGAAAAGACTTGGGTGTCACTATTCAACTAATTGTTTGAGTTATTGTGCAGGAATTTCCAAGATAAAAGCAAATGATTGAGAGTGGAGTTCTGATGCACTCAATGAAGAGAGGGGCCGGGTTATCAAGTTCTATATAAAGGCCATTTTTACAAATTTTGAATTTACAATAACGTTTACTTTAAAAATTTTTACAAATTTTTGAAGAAAATTTGAATTGTTGTTTTAACGTTTACTTGAAAGTTTTACAAAATTTTTCAAGAAATTTGAAAAAAATCCACGGAACCCTCACTGTTGAACAGACAAAATTCTTGGAAATAAATGTTTTAAAAACACAAAAAGTGTCATAATTTTTGTTATCATGAGGGGGAGAGAGATTAAAAGAAAATTTATGTAGCAGTAATGGATGGCGAATTGATGTGATTCTCATCGGTCAGTTTTATTTTTTTTTGAATTTTAGGGGGAGAAAAAAATTTTGAAAATCCAAAAACATCTAAAATTCAAAAGTACAAAAACATTGAAAAAGGCAAAAAGAGTTAAGTGTCTATAGGGAAATGAATAGTACATCAGTGAACTATCACAATATGCTAAGGATTTGAAATGTTTAAAAAGAGTTAAACAAGTCTTACTTTGATATGTCAGTAGACTTTACACGTCTAACAGATTGTTTCTGGGATATAAACTAAATTACAACTTGTTAACTTGTGGCTTAACATATCTCGGATATACGGACTTGGTACTCCGAAATTTCGTTTGAGAGATTGCCTGATTCTGAGATACTAGGTCTTTATAGATAATTGATATATGGGGTATTATAAAAGTTCTTCTGATTTTGCATAAGCAATGGCCTAAAACTTATATAATACTTTTGCATAAAACCCGAAAACTGCAGCATATTGAAAAGTATCGAAAGAACATCAATTGCAGTCCAAAAGATTCCATGTTGGAACACTATCTTAAAGTCGAGCCTTCAACTCTTTGTCGTACGGGGGTACTAACCTGAGCTCTCAAGGTCTCGCACAACCTAGATACGGGAGTATATTCTGAGGTGGAAAACACAGTTGATTAAAGTTCATTAAAATTACCTAACATATCTTGGAACAATTGAAAAATGTGTCGAAGTTTAGGTGGACCAGTATACTGACAATCTAGGTAAATTTGTTTAAATTCTTAAAGTCTTAAAAAGGTCAATGGTACTAGTGATATGTCTCAAGAAACTGATATGATACTCGAACACGAACTCACAAAAATATGTCTGCAAATATGTTTGTAAATAGTTAGTGTTTGTTATTCATTTCATAAAAACAAAAAGATTGTTTTATCTTTTTAGTTTCGATCACTGGTGATGAAATGCTAATTTTCAAAATCTAGAGCTGCTGAGGCGAAATTTAGAAAATTTGAAATTCTTCTGAAAAGTTTAAAAGTTAATTAATGTGACGTTCTGTACTTTTGCGCTTTCTATTTTTAGCAAGTCAAGATGTACTTTCCTTATTTCGATACTTGTACTCTCGTTGTAACGTTTTTCATTTCAGTTGTAATCGTAGACTTTTGATCATAATGAAAACAAGACTTTTTCACGTATAAATTGTGTAATTATTCGAATATTTGAAACGTTTGGAACGTTATACTTGTGAATCTCGAATCTTGATTAAACACGTGAAGCATGTTAAACAACTTAAAATCATCGGATCCTAACTCGTGAACGAGAATCGCTTAAAAATCCGTATCGTTAAAACACGTTTATTTTATCTTGTCATTTATTTTAATTAATATCTAATTATTTAATTATTAAGCTACTTAGTTAATTAATCATTTATTTATTAATTAATTAAACTAGTTATTTGATAATTAAATAATTAATTAAATCATTTTTTTATTTTATTTAGATAAAATATTTAATAATTATTTAATCAATTTAATAGTTCCTAAAAGAGAATTAATTTCTTAAACTTGGTTAACTTAATTGAGTTAAGTAAGTTAACTAATATAACCCAGTTAAGTTCTAAGTCATGTATTAAAGGGTTAGTTGTGTATTTTAATTAAATTATGATTCGGGGACTGTTTTTGCCAAATAATGAAACTTGAAAAACATTAAAAGAAACAAAAAGTGGCCGCGGGACTCGAACCCGCGACCATAGCAAATCCGAACCAAACCAACGTCCAGAATAAGAATTTAATTGCATTTATACACACGTTCGTATTGAATAACCTTTCGTTTTCCCGCCTAAACAAACCTGCGAAACTTAACCTTCACATCACTGACTTTCGGGAACCCCTGCCCCTTGACTTGCCATAACCGATTACGAATTTACCCCAACAAGCATTGAATCGGTCCTCTTCTAATACTCGACTCCTCCTTGTTTTTCATCTCATCCCGATGTTTCCTCCATCGGTTGGGGTGTGACAGATTGGTATCAGAGCCATGACTATAGGGAATTAGGAAAAGTAGGAATGCTTTGCCTAGTCTATAGTTTAGGAGCTTTCTCACTATGTGTTATTTAAAACTACTTCCATTCTATCTTATTTGCTTCTCCCTATTCTTTTTGGACTCTTAATATACATGCCTTTCCTAAGGCTAACACAATACACACTTGGAGGCTTGAAGACACTCTTATAACACAAACGAAATGATTCACTAAAATAGGGGTGATTCCCACATTTGGTGATGACTTTCATTCAACGATACTTTGAATTTTGTAGGAAATTTACCCTCAAGTTAGGAGTGATATCCAAACCTTGAAGGAAATTTCCATTTCATACTCTAGTGGACCCTTATCTTTTGATAAGTACTAACCACGTTAGGGTACGATGTTATCAAGTTAGAGGTGAAACTCGCATCTTGTTAACTACCCACTCCCTGATTTTCGATCTCGCCAAAGTTTCGATTTTCCCAATCGATTAAGGACGTGTAGTAACTGGAAGGACAAACATCGTTAGTCACTCCTCGATGAGAGTGTTTGTCTATTAGGCCAAAGCACGTTTCCCTTAATTCGAAAAGGACTTCGATTTACTTTGGAATAGTCTTATGTTACGTTCCGTGACAATCCATGTTTTTTTGTTAAATCTCTTTTATGCTATCTCAATTTTAATGTGTTTTATATTTGAGCGTATCCTTTCATTTCAAGCTAGGAGACACGAATCACGTTATCTTCGCAATCTAAAACAATTAATAATTATCTTTCGTGAACAAACTAAATTTACGATGCTTTCATTATCTACATTACAATACATGAAACTCATGATCATGTTATGTGAAACAAATTGAAACTTTTGTATGCTATGTGACACTATATGCTATGTGATGCATTCATAAAAACAATTTTATTAAACAAAACATTATGATCAAAGTCTCATCCATCTTTTGCTTCTTTTGATTCTTAGATGTCTTCCCGTCATCACTCAACTCCACCAAGAGGTCAAAGATCTACTCTAAAAAGAAGATGATGACCTTCATGGCTAACCAAATTGCTCGCATTGTCCCCAAGATCGTCACCGAGATCCAAGCTTCGAACACTCCGAACTCCTCTACTGACTCGATGACACCCAAACCCAAGGATGTAACCTTCAGCTATAAGCACTTTGCTTCTTGCAACCCTAAGCCCTTCACTGGCAAGGAGGGGGTGACTGCTATGCTTGAATGGTTCGATAGCATAGAAGTTACTTTCATCAATAGCGAATGCCCTGAAGAGCTTAAAACACGTAGTGCTACTGGGGTAATCCAAGATAGGGCCTTGGAATGGTGGACCAATGAAAGGAACATACGTTCGAATGACGAATCTTATGCGTTACCTTGGGAGGAACTAAAACAACTTATGAGTGCACCTTTTGCCACTATCATCACCCTACCACCTCAAAATGTCGTCATTGTACCGCTTGTAATCGTTTTGGCCACACTGCACCCTATTGTCGCAACAACCCTACGCCACAAGTTCAACAACCACCCCAAAACCCTAAACCAACAGCCAATGTTCGAGCTTGTTACAAGTGTGGGGATACTACACATCTTCGTCCTCAATGTCCTCAACTAAATCAAGAGCAACAACGTCAGACAACTCCACGATGACGATCTTTCAACATCAATGCTAAGCAGGCGCAAAGCGACAATGAAGTCGCTAAAGGTACGTTTCTCGTTAATAATCTTTATGTTTCGATATTATCTGATACTGGTGCAGATAAAAGCTTTGTGTCTGTTGAATTCGAATCTTTGCTAAATTGTACACGCTCTAAGCTACGAAAGTCGATCACAGTCGAAGTTGCCAATGGCAAGTCCATTTCAGTCGATTCTATTCTTCATGATTGCCTTCTTACTCTTAACGAACATGTTTTCCCTATCGACCTTATACCCATGCAATTGGGTAGTTTCGATGTCATAGTAGGCATGGATTGGCTTCGTAAGAACCATGCTGAAATTGCTTGTCACGAAAAGTATGTTCGTTTGCCCCTTCCATCTGGCGATACTTTACACATCTATGGGGATCGACCTTCAAAAGGACTAAAGCTGATGTCATGCACACAAGCGAACAAGTACTTACGCAAACCATACCTTGCCTTTCTAGCCTATGTTGTAGAAGAAAAGGGCAAGGGAAGAACGTAAGTGATGTTCCAGTGGTGTGTGATTTTCCAGACGTTTTTCCGAAAGATTGTCACACACCGACCCGCAGCGGAATAAGAGTCGGGGCATAATTGGGTTATCACCAAAGCTCATGACATTTACTATTATGTTTCATATTTAATAAAGTCAAAGTTACATTTTCAAATATCCAAACATGTTCATTCAATACAAAGGAAATAAACCAAACATAACAATCCCAACTCTAAAACGTTTTATTCTTCTAGTCCAAGTCCTATGTGTTCCTAGCTGCTGCTGGTTCACCTGTATCATGTGTAAAATGGGAGTTTTTGGGTCAACATAAGTTGGCGAGTGAACCTTATTAGATAAACATTTATTAATAAATTAATTGTTAGTTTATCAATGAAAATTTGTGCATAATCATAGATGAGCAAATGTAAATAATCAAGCAATGGCAAATAGCAGTCACAACTATAACATACAATAACACATGACAGCATACAAGAACATACCAACATCATACTGTAAATAACATAAATGAAACTGTGCGATCAAGGCTCAATCAAACGGAGCCGATCGTATTGCATGTACTGAAAATGAAAATGTCTGTGCGATCAAGGCTCAATCAAACGGAGCCGATCGTATTGCATGTACTGAAAATGAAAATGTCTGTGCGATCAAGGCTCAATCAAACGGAGCCGATCGTATGTGGGCACGCCAAGTTCAACCGCATAATAAAATGGGGAACATGCTCAACGCTCATAATGTAATGGGGAGCGGCGGCCTATGAAATTGCATGTACTGAATAATAAATTGCATCCAATAATAACTACTTAACAGCATCAAACTGAATACACATGTTCATGATATGATGTATGCACAATGGTTTAGTTATAATATATATATACAAAGACACATGATACACCCCAAAACGTGATTAAAACGGGGAATTTTGTAGAGATTCACTCACCTTGGGTGCGTTGGATTGGAGATGGTGATATGCGCACGAATTAGATGAGCGGAACAACGGGGATTACTAACCTAAATAATAACGGAAAAATATATTAAATGGGTGGATTTTATTAAGGATTTTAATGAAATTTTTAGATATATTTTTGTGAGTTTATGGCTATTTTCTATCTTTAAAAATGTTATTTTTAAGTATTTTTAATTGATTTTTAAATTAAAATAAATAAATAAAAATATAAAAAAAAATTGTTTATTTAGCGTTGACCGTTGACCGTTGACCGGTCGGTCAGCGTATTAGTTTGCGCCGGGTGAGGCTCGAACCGGCGACCTCCCGTACGCGTGCACGCAGCTCTACCAACTGAGCTACGTGTCTAACCCGAAATAATCTTGTTTTTATTTATACTTATACACTTATTCAGTCAATCCGAAATTCTCTTTAATTTCAAAAACATTTTAATTCAACGGACCGGTGCAAGTGACGGGTTTCGAACGCGCGACGTATGGTTCATGTTGCACACAGTCCACCGCTGGACTGTGTGTCTAACCCGGTTATTATCTTGGTTTTTATTATACTTAACAACTAACTGAGTTAACCCGGTTAGTTTTTGATCGAAAAGGCATTTTATTACACAAGGTGTGCGTGTAGCAGGGATCGAACTCGGGACGTGTGTGTGTTTTGCACACAGTCCACCGCTGGACTGTGTGTCTAACCCGTTTAAAATACCGATTTTAATTAGTCTTAAGTTGTATTGCGTCTTCATCTTCTTCGTTGATTTTACACAGATAACATATTCCGACTGTTATGACCAATTCATGACTTATACGCTTTTCAGTCATTACAAGTAATTTAAAAGTAAAGAATGGAGATAGTTTGGGGAAAAAGATGTACCGATTGAGGTTGTTCACAGAATTCCGGCAGAGGTTCGTCGGTACTGAAGGTGAACTCCGGCTGTTGAAACCAATTAACAGCTTTGTTCGATTATTTAAGAAGTTGAGTCACTTAAACAAGGTTTAATAGAAGTTTGGGAGATCATACCCGTTCACGGTGTGTTTCCGGCAGTTTCAGGAGTTTTCCGGCGAAGGTAAGATTTTCGACAAACGTTGACTAGGATCGATTCTGATGGTGGAGTTGTGTTAGTGACTGATTAATCACATGATTGAAACAGAAAGAGTCGGAGGAAATACCGTGTGGATGTGAGTCCCGGTTTTCCGGCGACTTGCAGAATTTTTCCAGCGGTCTGATTCAAGCTTCTCCGGTGGACTGTAAGGTTGCGGAAATGCAATTGAAAGCTTTGCGGAGTGTTTTGAGTCGCAGGAAAGGTCTAGGATTGAAGTAGTTCGAGAATTGACAACTTTCGGTTATTAAACCGATCTACTTCCGAATTCAAGTTACACTCATGGCAGCATTGATTGGAATCGTCCGTTTATCGGTTATGCTCGCTGAATCGAGAGTATCCAAATCGACTTTGGGTGTTTGATAACCGATTTCAGTTACAATTTGTAAAATCGATTGATTTACCTTAGTCCATAAAACTTATTTGTTTCCTAAAGATGACAGAAAACAAACAAGTGGCGGAGTGGTGATGTGTGTGTGCGTTAAGGCTTTGATGTTGTAACCGGCTGACCCGGGTTCGAGTCCCGGCAGCTTCATAATTTTTTTATTTATTTTGTTTTAACTTTTTATCAAATATAATTTTTATAGTTTAGTTTATTTATTAATTATGTATCGTTTTAACTCAAAATAATCACAAATATTTAATGTAACTTTTATAACTTGATACTTGATTACAAAACGGAGCGGGTTTTGATAACCCGTTTTTTTACAAATGTTACAAAGATCTACCTGGTCTTCCTCCTGCTCGATCAGTCGACTTTCGTATCGACCTTGTAGCTAGTTCAACACCTGTTGCTAGGGCTCCTTATCGTCTTGCACCTTCTGAGATTCAAGAATTGTTAAGTCAACTACAAGAACTTCTCGATAAGGGTTTCATTCGTCCAAGTACCTCACCTTGGGGTGCTCCTGTCCTTTTCGTCAAAAAGAAAGATGGTTCGTTTCGCATGTGTATAGATTATCGTGAGCTTAACAAACTCACCATCAAAAATCGTTATCCTCTCCCTCGTATCGAAGATCTTTTCGATCAACTTCAAGGCGCAACTTGCTTTTCAAAAATCGATCTTCGATCTGGTTATCACCAACTTCGTGTCCTCGAGGAAGACATTCCTAAAACAACTTTTCGTACTCGATATGGACACTATGAGTTCGTGGTTATGCCTTTTGGCTTGACCAACACACCAGCTGTGTTCATGGATCTTATGAATCGTGTTTGTAAACCTTATTTGGATCGTTTCGTAATCGTCTTCATTGATGACATTCTTATTTATTCAAAAACTCAAGTTGATCATAAACGTCATTTACGTCTCATTCTTGAACTCCTTCGTACTGAGCGCTTGTACGCAAAATTTTCGAAGTGCGAATTCTGGATCAAAGAAGTCCAATTCCTTGGTCAAGTTGTTAGTGAAAAGGGAATTCATGTTGACCCTGCCAAGATCGAGGCTGTTAAGAATTGGATCGCGCCTAAATCCCCATCTGAGATTCGTTCTTTCCTTGGATTGGCGGGTTACTATCGTCGATTCATCTCAAACTTTTCAAAAATTGTTGTCCCTCTTACTATGTTGACTGAAAAAGAGAAACCTTTCGTTTGGGGTCCTGAGCAAGAAGAATCATTTCAAACTCTTAAGGACATGCTTTGCAATGCTCCTATCCTTGCTCTTCCTGATGGTAACGGTGACTTTGTAGTATATTGCGATGCATCGAACCGTGGTCTTGGTTGCGTTCTCATGCAACGAGACAAGGTCATCGCTTATGTTTCTCGTCAGCTCAAAACACATGAGAAGAATTATACGACTCACGATCTCGAGCTTGGCGTAGTCATTTTTGCGTTAAAGATTTGGCGACACTACCTATATGGTACCAAGTGTGTGGTTTACACTGACCACAAGAGCCTACAACATATCTTTAACCAAAAGGATCTAAACATGCGTCAACGACGTTGGGTCGAATTGCTTAACGACTACGATTGCGACATTCGGTATCATCCAGGCAAAGCGAATGTCGTGGCCGATGCACTTAGTCGTAATACTCATGTTAGTAGCATTCGTTGTTCTCAAATCTCGAGCGACCTTCACACTTGCATTCGTGACGCCCAGTACTCATCAGCCAATGAAGGCAGTCTAATCGACGAGGTACGAGGTGTTTCTATCGATTGTCTAGAGACGAAACCCAATGGGCTTCAATACTACCTTGGTCATATTTGGGTGCCCGATCGTGATAATCTTCGTGAGCTCATCATGAATGAGGCACACAAAACCAAATACTCTATTCATCCTGGTGCTGATAAGATGTACCATAACTTACGTACGTCATATTGGTGGCCTGGTATGAAGAAGGACATCGCTGTATACGTCTCTAAGTGCCTCACATGCTCGAAAGTCAAAGCTGAGCACCAGTGTCCTTCTGATTTGCTCAATCAGCCATAAATCCCCGTTTGGAAATGGGATAGCATCGCTATGGATTTGATAACCAAACTTCCTCGAACCCCCTCTGGTCATGATAGCATTTGGGTTATCATCGATCGTCTCACCAAATCAGCTCATTTCCTTGCTATTCGTGAGGATCCCAAAGTTGAGAAACTTTCTCTAATCTATACGGATGAAATCATATGTCATCATGGAATTCCTCTTGACATCATCTCTGACCACGATGGTCGTTTCACTTCGCGTCTTTGGCAAACTTTCCAGTCCGCTATGGGTACTCATTTGAATCTTAGTACAGCCTTCCATCCTCAAACAGATGGACAGACTGAACATACTATCCAAATCCTAGAGGATATGCTTCGTTCTTGTGTCATCGACTTTGGTGGTAATTGGGGTGTACATTTACCATTGGTTGAATTCGCGTACAACAACAGCTATCACACAAGTATTCAAATGGCTCCTTACGAAGCATTGTATGGACGCAAGTGTCATTCACCTATCAGCTGGCATGAGATTGGTGATAAACAACTTACTGGCCCTGAGCTCATACAAGAAACAACGGATAAGATTCTTCAAATCCGCGATAACTTACTTAAGGCCAGAAGTCGACAAAAGAGCTATGCAGACAAAAGACGAAAGCCCTTAGAGTTCAATGTTGGTGATCACGTGTTACTCAAGGTATCTCCTTGGAAAGGAGTAATACGTTTTGTAAGAAGGGTAAACTTGCACCTCGCTATGTCGGTCCTTTCAAAATACTCGAAAGGATTGGTAAGGTGGCATATAAACTTGAATTACCCCAAGAGCTTAGCAACGTGCATCCAACCTTTCATGTCTCGAATCTTAAAAAGTGTATAGCTGAAGAGGGACTTCAAGTTCCTGTTGAAGACTTGCAAATAAATGAGACACTTCACTTTGTGGAAAACCCCGTTGAAATCATGGACCGAGGAGCCAAGCAACTTAGGCGCAGCAGAATTCCCATAGTCAAAGTTCGTTGGGAAGGAAAGCGTGGTGTAGAGTTCACTTGGGAACTCGAGAGTGAAATGAAGACCAAGTATCCACATCTCTTCGAGCAGCCTTCCTCCTAAAGCTTTCGTGGACGAAATCTCCTAAAGTAGGGGAGACTGTGACGTTCCGTACTTTTGCGCTTTCTATTTTTAGCAAGTCAAGATGTACTTTCCTTATTTTGATACTTGTAATCTCGTTGTAACGTTTTTCATTTCAATTGTAATCGTAGACTTTTGATTACAATGAAAACGAGACTTTTTCGCGTATAAATTGCGTAATTATTCGAATATTTGGAACGTTTGGAACGTTATACTTGTGAATCTCGAATCTTTGATTAAACACGTGAAGCATGTTAAACAACTTAAAATCATCGGATCCTAACTCGTGAACGAGAATCGCTTAAAAATCCATATCGTTAAAACACGTTTATTTTATCTTGTCATTTATATTAATTATTTATCTAATTATTTAATTATTAAGCTATTTAGTTAATTAATCATTTATTTATTAATTAATTAAACTAGTTATTTGATAATTAAATAATTAATTAAATCATTTTTTTATTTTATTTACATAAATTATTTAATAATTATTTAATCGATTTAATAGTTCCTAAAAGAGAATTAATTTCTTAAACTTGGTTAACTTAATTGAGTTAAGTTAGTTAACTAAGTTAAGTACTAAGTCATGTATTAAAGGGTTAGTTGTGTATTTTAATTAAATTATGATTCAGGGACTGTTTTTTCCAAATAATGAAACTTGAAAAACATTAAAAAGAAACAAAAAGTGGCCGCCGGAACTCGACTCACAGTCGCCGGAGAAGACGACCGGAGACTCGCCGGAAACTTCGTTTCCCTCTTGTTCGGTATATCTACGTCCTTTATTTTTTTTGTACGTGTATATATATATATATATATATCTGCATATACACTGATTAAGAACACGTATATATATATACACTTTCACACACAGTCACTTTCAGTTATGTTTTAATGAAGAGGACGAAGTCAAAATACAAGTTAAGTATAATTTAAACTAGTAGAGACGCCAAACTGGGCCTAGCCCAGTGGTGTTGACGCGCACCGGTAAGCTGGAGGTCTCGAGTTCGATCCCGTTTGATTCCCGGTTCGTTGTGTCCCTTATCTGGCCGTTGTTGTTGGACCCTCTAGGCCGGCCTACCTTTTTGTTTCTTTTACTATTTGTTGTTGCAGATTGGGCCAGGCCGGTTTCCCTTGGCCCGGTGATAACCAGCCTGTTATACTTATTACTGTTTCTACACATAAAAATCAGTATTCTTCCTTCGGAATAAATTATTATTAATATTATTAAAATTGTCTATCATTACTGTTATTATCATTATTATTATTATTAATAATATTATTATTATTATTATTATTATTATTTATTATTATTATTATACAATTATTATTATTTCTAACAATATTATTATTAAAACTATTATTAACGTAAATTAGTATTAATACAATTATTAAAAACTAATATTATTTGATTTTGGCTAGACTATTATTAATCATATTATTAGCATATTAATCTATCAGGTTTAATTAAATACCGAACTAGTGTATAAATTATTCAACGTAATCGGAATGGCACTATTCAAGTCCATAACCAATAACGAACCATGCTTGTATTCTAGGCTAATCGTTTCATTGATCCATCCCTTACTCGTGCGATTCCAAGAAATTGATACGCAACATAAGGTGAGTATATTTGATCCTCTTTTTGTGTTTAAACACTTTGGGTGCAACAAGTATTTGTATCAAAACACACCATCACATGAGACTTATTTATTCACACTCTATTCATAATTTAAACATGAAAACATGTGATACTTGTGAATCTTATATGCTATGTAAACACTTCATGTCTATATGCTCATTAACTTTGCTAGCCTACCTTAACAATTATAGCGCTATAGATTAACGCACCGCCCTTGAGTCTTAGGGTATTGTTAAGTAAAACATATTAACCTCCCTTGAGTCTTGGGGAAAGGCACTTTGCGTTGGAAACTTGGGTTTGACATATAGTGACATCGTGTCAGCATATTAGTAACTTGTATTATGTTATCATGTTGGATATGAGCATTCAAACATTTTTTTTATGTTATTATGATATATATCAAACTTGTATACTCGCCAACCTTTGTTGATTTTTATTTTAATACATGTTGCAGGTTAACAGTCAAGTTGAAGATGAAACAAGCTAGGATGGCCTAGAAACTCATCTTTTAATAAAATATGTTTGGAATTTTATGTTATGCTTATTTGGAACAATGTATGAACTTTAGACAATTCCATAAAATGGAATTTAATTATATTGTCACATTTAGTGTTATGATGTTTTGAGCAATTTGTTCTTCTCATCCCGATGTTTCCGCCATCGGTTGGGGTGTGACAATTATTTGAAACTTACATTTGGATAAATACATCAGTTTTGTTTCAAAATGTTTAATCAAGATCATTAATTTGAACTTGATATATAAATCACATATTCAAGGTCATTAATTTGGACTTGATTATCTGATAGGATTTATAACTGATAAGATGATTAAATTTGAATGATAATGTCTTTGAGAAATTTCAAAGTTTGAATCTGAAATGTTTATTTGAAAGTTTTTGAGGAACTTTGAAACAAAAAGTAGATTTTAAATGGGAGCAAGATAAACACGTTGATTGAAGATAACCAAAAGCTCAAAGTAAGGGGGAGCATGTTGATTATCAAGTTTTATCAAGACAAGCTCAAGAAAAGAAAATAGGATTGAAGAAGATTTGAAGATCATGGATGTTAAAGTTATTCAAGAATTAAAGATCAAGAGAATATTAAAGACTCTGGAGATTTAATTGAAGACTGATAACTACGGCAACATCCAAGGGGGAGTCTATTGGTGCATATGTTTATTGCCTCTGTCATCGTATAACATCGAATCTGTATTTAGGAGCGAAATGTTGAGTTTTATATATGTTAAAGAGGTAGTTCGCACGAAGTTAGACATGTAATGGACTAGTTCGTACGAACTAGGCCAATAGCCTTTTGGTGCGAACTTGAAACTCTATAAATAGGAGAGTTGAGATTTCATTTGTAACAGTCAGAAATTTTGTAACTTGGACGGCGGAGCTCTGTCCAAGTGTTTCTAGGAACTGTAACGTTTGACAATCAATGAAACATTAATTAAATAGAAACAAACGTGTCTACAAAATCGCCTAAGCAAACGGATTCCACACGTTTACATTAGGTTTGCTAAATTAGTGCCTGAAGATCCGTAACCGGACCTACATAATCACCAATGTTTCTTGAAAGAATTCAAGGTGATATATGTGGACCAATTCATCCACCATGTGGACCGTTTAAATATTTCATGGTCTTGATAGATGCATCCAGCAGATGATCTCATGTTTCTTTATTATCAACTCGTAATGTT
Organism: Scalesia atractyloides; assembly: GCA_947069175.1. Classification (NCBI taxonomy): domain Eukaryota; kingdom Viridiplantae; phylum Streptophyta; class Magnoliopsida; order Asterales; family Asteraceae; genus Scalesia; species Scalesia atractyloides. The sequence continues at coordinate 33,477,103 of CAMTDV010000024.1, read as the reverse complement.
GCCTTTGCAAAATTTCTTGCTCAAATTATCAAATTACGAGCACCTTTCCCTGATTATACCGTTAAAAGGGTGAGACTTGAAAACGCTGATGAATTTACATCACATGCTTTTAACGATTATTGCATGTCTATGGGAATTGTTTTCGAACACCATGTTGCTCATGTACATATACAAAATGGCTTAGCTGAATCATTAATCAAACGTTTACAGCTAATAGCTAGACCATTAATAATGAGAACAAAACTTCATGTGTCTGTTTGGGGTCATGCAATTTTACATGCCGATTCACTGGTTCATGTGAGACCTGTGCAAATCACAGATAGTCCCCCGTACAACTTATTTTGGCTATGAGCCAGATATTTCCTACCTTAGAATTTTTGGGTGTGCAGTATATGTTCCTATTACACCACCACAACGCACAAAAATGGGACCTCAATGAAGGTTGGGAATATATGTTTGATATGAAACAGCCTCCATCATACGATATCTTGAACCTTTAACAGGTGACGTATTTAAAGCACGTTTGAGACTGTCATTTTAACGAGGCAATGTTCCGAGCATTAGGGGGAGAAAATAAAAAAAAACAAGAAACTGATGTCTCATGGTGTGTGCCTTCATTGTCCCATCTTGATCCTAGAACAAAACAATGTGAGACAGAGGTTCAAAAGATAATACACTTGCAAGAAATTGCAAATCAATTGCCTGATTCTTTTACTGATACAAACAGAGTTACTAAATCTCATATACCAACTGCTAATGCTCTAGCTCGAGTTGAGATCCCAAGATTGGCAATAGATAATGAGATAGCTCATGAGTCTCAAAAACGTTTGAAACATGTAAGGCCAATCGGTTCGAAGAATAAGAATCCTAGAAAAAGAAAAGCACTTGTAAAGGAAATTGACCACAAAGAAAATGATCTTGATAAAACAGTGAATACCGAAACCTCTCATGAGGAAGATGTTGATGATACTAACAAAGAGATATCAATCAACTATGGTCATAAACATATCATATGGAACCGATATGAAATAGATATATTGATGAGATATTTTCTTATTCTATAGCAAGTGACATCATGGGTGGAGATGATGATCCTGAACCAAAATCTGTCAATGATTGTCAAAATAGACATGAATGGGGTAAAAGGAAAGGCGCTATGCAAGCTGAATTAGATTCACTTAACAAACGAAAAGTTTTTGGATCTATTGTTACACCTAAGGCTGTAAAGCCAGTTGGGTATAAATGGGTTTTTGTATGAAAACGGAATGAGAAAAATGAGATTACAAGATATAAAGCGAGACTTATAGCTCAAGGTTTTTCACAAAGGCCAAGGATTGACTGTGAGGAAACATATTCTCCTGTTATGGATGCAATAACCTTTAGATACTTAATCAGCTTAGCAGTTTCTAAAAAGTTATAAATGTGTCTTATGAATGTCGTTACAGCTTACTTGTATGGATCACTTGATAGTGACATCTATATGAAAATTCCTGAGGGATTTAAACTCCCTGAACCGTTAAGTTCAAAACCCAAATAAATGTATTCGATCAAATTACAAAGATCTTTATATGGGTTAAAACAATCTGGAAGGATGTGGTACAATCGTTTGAGCGAGTATTTGATAAGTAAAGGATATACAAACAATCTTATCTGTCCATGTGTCTTTATTAAGAAGACAACGTCAGGATATGTGATCATAGCTGTATATGTTGATGATCTAAATATAATTGGGACGCAAAAGGAAATTCATGAAGCAATTATTCTTTTAAAGAAAGAATTTGAAATGAAAGACCTTGGAAAAACCAAATATTGTCTTGGTTTACAGATTGAACATATTAGCAATGGAATACTTGTGCATCAAACAAATTATACTGAAAAGTTGTTGACACGTTTCAATATGGACAAAGCAAATCCTTTAAGCACTCCAATGGTCGTTAGATCACTTAATGTCGAAAATGATCCATTTTGTCCTTGTGAGGACAACGAAGAAGTTCTTGGTCCAGAAGTACCATACCTCAATGCAATTGGAGCACTTATTGTACGAGACCTGACATTTCTTTTGCAGTGAACTTGTTAGCAAGATTTAGTTCAGCTCCTACTAAAAGGCACTGGAATGGGATTAAACATATTTTTCGATATCTTCGAGGTACTGTTGATTTAGGCTTTTTTATCCTAACAATTCAAAAGAAGGGTTAGTTGGTTATGCAGATGCAGGTTATTTATCTGATCCTCATAAAGCAAAATCTCAAACTGGATATGTATTCATGAATGGAGGAACTTCGATTTCATGGCGTTCTCAGAAACAAACACTTGTCGCAACATACTCAAATCATGCTGAAGTCATTGCACTACATGAAGCTTCAAGAGAATGTGTATGGCTGAGATCTATGTCACAACACATATTGACTTCTTGCGGGTTAGAGAAACATCAAAGGCCAACTCCCATTCATGAAGATAATGTGGCTTGTGTCTCTCAAATGAAAGAAGGGTATATCAAAAGTGACAGAACAAAACAAATGTGACACCCGGCTATTTAGGATGTCCCGTACAAATGTAACACGTGTCATGAATGGATAAAAAGGCCGTATTTGATTATTTATGATGTTTATATATGGTATTTGATGTGTTGGTAAATCCAAAGTTTGATAAAAATTACGTTGGAAATATTAAGATAAACGCTTATCGCGTAACGGTTAAAATACGAAACAAACGTCGGTGACCGCCGAATAATGTTAAAATCCCAAAAATAGCCCATTATGAGTTAAAATATATTTAATCATAATCGTAAGGAAAAATAATTCAAAACGCTAAGAAACTCTATTTTTCGAGTTTAAGGGCGTACTGCGCGATACTACGCGTATCTGACAAAATACTGTCAACACAACCAGTTCAGGGCAACCAATAATTATTATAGTAATAATTTAACAAGTTTATTTTTATTTTTATAGAATGATAAAAATAAATTAAAACGCTTAAAATCCCTATTTTGCGAATTTAAGCGCGTACTGCACAACACAGCGCGCATACTGCCAATTACCGACAACGTAACTGGTCCTGGCAAATAAAATGTTGATTAGTAATATTTTGGTGTGTTTATTTTTATAGAGCACTGAAAATAATTTAAAACGCGTTAAAACGCTAGATAAAATACCCGGTATCCAGTTAAATACATGTATAATCTATATATATGTATATGTAAACAATATATATGAGAGAAGGGGGCATAGGTGGCGGCCTAGTGGCTGACCACCTTTTTAATTCTTGCTTCCGTTTGACAAGTGTGTGCCTTGGAAATCAAAACTAATCATGTTTGACACTTACACACTCCATTAAACCCATTCAAAATCAAACAAAATCTTCACTCCTCTCTCTCACTAAACTCATGGCCGAACACCCTAGAACACATCCATTTTCATTTTCAAACTTCATTCTTGAAGATTCATGATCATTCAAACAAGATTCAAGTCCATTTGAAGGTTTGGAGGTGATTTCCAAGTGTTTCAAGCAAAATCCAAGCTTCATATCATCAACTCTTGTTCAAAACCTACTAGAATCTTGAAGGTATAACATTCATTTTTAAAAACTTGTTCTTGATTCTTGATGAATGTTGATGATGATAGAAGTTTCTCTTGTTCTTGAGTTTAAACACTAACTTGAAAATACTATCAAATGGGTTTTTAATAAAAATAAAAATGGACATGTGTGTGTGTATATATGTGGCCATGAGTATGTGTGTGTGTGTGTGATAGAGTTTGAGTTTTGATGTTGATTGATTCTTGATGGATAAGATGATAAAAGTTCATGCATGCATCAAAAGTTGTCATAAGAGAATGTTCTAAAAGGTTTTTAGTGATTTGAAAAGATGAACATGAAAAGTGGGTTTTTAGAAGCATGTATGTATATATGTGTGAGCCGTGTATATATATGTATGTATATGCATGCACACATAATTTGTAGTTAGTTCATAAATGTGAAGGAATGTGTCTTGCATTTATGTTGAATGATGAGATGATAATGATATGAAGATTTGAATGTCATGGATAATGTAAACATGAAATAAATATATGTCTAGATGCATATGAGTACATGCAAGTTGAAAATGATATGTTATGGATGCATTAGATGCACATACAAGGACATGCATGTTGATATATAATCATGAAAAGATGATTTGATAAAAATAAATTATGAACAGATTCTAAACACTAAAATATGAATATTTGAAGTGTTAAAATGATATAAAACTTTGACATAAAGTTTACTAGCTTTGCATGTTGTACTTGGTGCTTTGTGAGTTGTAAAATACATGAAATTGCATGATTTATGTGACCTACACAAAAACTGCACCATTATAATCATTATTTTAATCAGTAAATAACATGTATTGTGTTAAAATATGAAGTTGTTTCGAGTTCGGATGGTTAGGGTAACGTTTGACGCAAAACTATGCGGTAAAAACGGTAAAAATCACCTTTTTAGAGGGTTTTTATGAAACTATTTTAAATCAGTAAATAAACTGATATTTTTAGTATAAATATAAGTATATTAACTTATATTTAGTTTATTTGGTGTTTGGTTAGTCATACGTGACTTTCGGCACCCGAAAACGTTACCGAATCGTTAAAATACACATTTTTCAACATACACTAGAATGGGTTGTTCATGGGTGAACCTTATGTGTTAAAATGTGTTATGTGATTAAATATGTGAATATGATAATATGTTAAGTGTTGACATGATAGCGGGAATTAACACTATGCATGTGCGCTTGTATGTTTAAAATCGGTAAAATCGCGTTAAAATGTGTAACTTATTTATCAAGCATGAAAATTGATACATAGGTTAACTTAATTAGTTATTTCATGTAAGCATGCTTTAAAAATGATAAAGTGTATAAGTTAATGAGTTTTCGCGTGTTATGATATTGTGAATATGTGCACGTTTATGTATATATATTACGACGCGCAAATCGTAGATATATAGTATTTATAAACGGGAGTGTAACGGATAAAACATTAAGGTCACCAATAAAATCGTTCAAGTCGCAAAAATCTATATATATATATATATATATATATATATTAATATGCCAACATAACCAAAAATGATATCTTTTCGAGAAAATCTCAAAGTTATGTGAAAATTCTAAGTATTTGAGAAACTTAGGAATTTGTAATATATTGATTATTAAATCGTGCCTACGTATGTTAGGACGTGTAGAATCAAATTGTGGGATCGCGATAATCTAATTACGTACCCAAAGGTGAGTGTCACTAAACCCCTCTTTTTACTGTTTTAGTATATGTTTTGGGGGAAGAACACGCCTTAAAAGGATAAGTATACGTTTTCATATAAAATATGCCTTTGATTAAACTATAAATATATTTTCTTGAAAAATATGATTTGAAATTATGTGATATGTTTTTGGAGAAAAGCATTGTTTTGGATATATATGTTTCGGGATGAAACGGATTTTGGAATAATGATATATGCGTTTCGGGGATGAAATGTGGATTTTACGGCGTTATGGGATAGAACGACGTGTGGATTTAAAATGTTTAAATCTAAAGTTGTAATGAATTGGCCCGGTCTCAAGAGAGTAAGTATCGGGATTAGGCTTACGTTTCGGTGGGGACGTCGGGGATTCGTACAACGTGTTATATTAAATTTTATCATTTTAGTAGGATATATATATTGTTCATAAGGTTGGCACTTGGGTGACCCATTGCGGGCACTTTGCGCGAACTTAGCCATTTAATCATTAATATGGATTGCGTGGAATTGTTGATAGATCTATCGGGTTGACAACCCCGTCGCGACTGGTAGCTCCGTGTCATGTCAAGCGATGAATTTATATTCTGTTATTGTCTAGCGTTGATTATACCCTTAATGTTAATATATAGTTCGTATTGTCTTGCAAACATTCGTGTCTGAACATTTGATGCAATAAATTTAATATGTAAAATTTGGGAAGATGCTTAGTTCGGAGGTTTCGGGGAAATGCTTGCGACGGCTGACTCATGGATTTTATTAAGGAAATAAATTAACTTTCAAAAATATTATTTGGATGTTTTGATAATAAACACATAATTAGAAAGTTTTCCTTGTTTTAAATTTGAATATGTGAGCTCACCCTCCTTTGTGTTGACACTTGATTTTAACGTGTTCTTCAGGTACTTGAGCATGGCTTTGGGAATCTTTGGCGTATCTTGTGGTTGTGATGCATGTTTGTTTAATAATAAACTTTGGACTAAACTTATTTGGGACCGACTGTATTAAGATCCATAAGGATCAAGACAATTTAACTATGTTATGGTTGTGGTTTATGTTTAAATTTGTAAACAATGTTTAATTTAAGTAATATGTCCAAAAAAATTAATGACGCATCGTCCACTAAGATATTTATGGGGCACCAACTTCCGTCACCATTACGTTTGTATTTCCGCTGCGACATTTTTGGGGTGTTACAACATATACCACCAAGATTCTTTGCATATACTCGGGACCTTATTAAAGACAGTCAGGTCGAGATGAGATATATCCAATCCAACAACAATTCAGTCGATCTTTTCATAGAAGCACTACCTACAACAACTTTCAGGAAGCACGTTCATGACATTGGCATGCGTCACGTACGCAGAATGTGATACCTTACAAATTGCAACTTGAGGGGGAGCTACAGACTGCACTCTTTTTCGCTTAGCTAAGGTTTTTTCCCACTGGGTTTTTCTTTAGCAATGTTTTTAATGAGGCGGTGATTAAAGACCCAAAAGTTTGCAAAGTGTCATCCAAGGGGGAGTGTTATGAATATTATATGTGATATGTATTATATCACATTTACCATGAAGATCAAGATTTACCTCTAGATCTACCAAGCAAGTGGATGAACCCTTTGTCAAACTTATAGATAATATACCATACTACTTGTCCATCAAATAGTTAACTCTGTCTACCAAATAGTTAATCTTTTTGTAATATAAATACTAGCTCAAGGTAGAAGAAAAAATACACCTCGTGTATACACTTTCAGAAGTTATACAATTCTCTACTTCTTGCTCTTATAATCTTTCTAAGGTTCTTAAAGTATTAGCACTAATCTTGTGTTATAATTTTTGTTATATTCTAACACGTTATCAGCACGAGTCGCTTATATACTAATCAAGAAAGGCTTTAATAACAAAGATATCAATCATAAGTATTGTAAGCACTTCATTAACTCTATAATTTACTTTAAAAAAAATTAAGTTCAAAAGAACATTTTATTATACATATTTCATACCTACGTGACTACTAACAATCTAATATTTAATTATGCATCTAACTTTTACTTTTATCGCAACTAACTTTTATTTATATATACACGCTCACATTTCATTTAGAGTTTACGTTTATTTATGTATACTAACATTTTTATTCTTATTATTATGCATGCTAATTTTATATCTTATAAAATAACATTTCTTTAATACATCATTTATATTATATATATATATATATATATATTTATATACTATTAAATATATTATATATATATATAACCGTTACAAAACGGTTATAATTTACCCCTATAAATTACCAATTATCAATCTCATTTTTTCTAAAAAAACACTTTTCTTCTCAAGGTTTTTCAATAAAAATTTTGAAAATGATCACCCGGTTTTAATAGTGGCCGGCATAATATTAATATTATTGTCAACCTTAATGTATGAGCTTCCATCTCATCTTTTTAGTACTTATGTTTTCATTTATTTGTTTATAGTTGTACCCATGTATGTTATCTCATTTTTAATGAGTATTTAGATTTTAATATATATTTATTTATGTTTAGCAACAAATGACAAACATCGCAAAAATTGAATTCCCGGCTCTTAATATCACTGGAGAAAATTATATGCCGTGGACGGCACATGTTAAGCGACATCTCAAATGCAATGTGTGTTTTAGAAACGATAACGGAGTGGAATAATTGTAGCGACATCTCAAATCAATGGGTGTTACAAAACGGTTATAAATTTACCCCTATAAAGATGTTACAAATAAATAAAATAATAAAAAAATAAAAATAAAAAATACTTTGTTGAAGTTGCTTATCTGTAATATTATATAAGTCTTCTAGAAATATACTACGATTTTCTTGCATTCTAACATGTCTCTCTTCTTATTACACCATTCATTTCTTAAATCTAGAGTATCACTAAAATAATCGATTATATTTAATAAAATACATTATTTTGAACATTATAACTATATCAATAAAACCAATGTGACAGTCTTTGTCTAAATGTGGTTTTATATAATAATAAAGTTTCTCATTAGAGAAATTGTTTAAAACTTTAGTTTTTAATGTAACTTGAGAGAGGGCATTCACAATCGATCATCCATATTTATTTGAGTGCATTCTTTATATTTCATAGAATGATTGTGTGTGGAGAAGAAAAAATATTACTGTTATCGTAAATTTGAAGAGACACATTGTTCACTCTCTATAATTCCTTTTAAAGTTGTTGTAAGTGAAGGAGATAGAAAATATAATGCTAAATGTATAATAAAGAAATATTTAACTGAAAATAAAAGAGAGAAAATAGTAATTTTTAATGTAATTAACGAATTATTCGAAATGGAGTACAGATTCTGAAAGATTTTGAATGCTCTGACATGATGATGGTTTTTTTTTTCAACCTTTAGTTCTCAAATTAATACAGGAATTCTTATTTTCTTTTAAACGTTTTATTAAAATTTGATGACTATCATGATAGTTTTCTAATTGTTTACCAAGGAGAGTTCTAGTGATATGACCTAATGGTTGTTTATGATCAGGGGCAGACCTACTAGTAACGATAGGGTGCGGTAGTACTCATTGAAAAAAACATTAGTGTAGTTTTTATGTAAAATTTTGATTGCACCCATTAAAAGTTTGCTTAAGCCCTCTGGTTGCCCCCAAGAAGCTTGTCTCTGTTGGGGTTTAACGTGAAGAAAGAAGAAGATATAGTAACACTGGATTTTTTCCGGCCGGCAACGAGAGTTCTGCAAGTAAAATATGGAAGAGGGAAGAAGACGTTAAATAAGACTGTGATCTTAATATTTAACATTATATTGATTTATTTATTTACTCCTTTTTACTTTTTACTGTTTACCATGACACTAATTGTTTACCACTTATTACCAGAAGTTAAAAGATAGGGCCACCATAGGCTTCTAGCCTTTATTCTTATTAAAAAAATATTAAATTTGGCAACTTTATAAAAAAAATTATTATTTGTTTTTTTTCGGATGAAGTGTCCAATTGTTATATGTATATGCACTAGTAAATTTTCCCACGTCTTGCGATGGGTTTGAAATGTAAAGTAACTGTATATGTACCGTCTAATGAAACGTATTATATTTGACCCGACTTGTTTCTAAAAAAAGTTACGTCAAAACTAGACAAACTAAAAATGTATATAAAAATAAACAAAAACATATTATATTTGATCCAATTAATTTGCGAAAGAAATTTACGTTAAACGTTAACCAATTTTAACTTATACCGACACGTACATAAAAATAAGTACACAATAAATTAAGCTTTTTTTATGTTAAAGAATGGTAAGCCACGTTGCGACAACATCAAAATGTAAAGTAACGCGAATCATTACCATCTACTGAAAACATATTATATTTGACACGACTTGTTTTAAAACAAATAGTATGTCAAATTGTAAAGCAAGTAAAAAGGTTAAAAAAACACAAAAACGTATTATATTTGAGTCAACCCATTTCCATAAAAGTAGACTACATTGAAATAGGGATGAGCAATGTACCCATTCGGTACAATACCGGTACCGAAAAACAGGAAAAAATGGGTACCGGTACCAAAAAAAGGGAAAGTGGTATACCGGTACCGAATATACCTGGTACCAAATGTTCATCCCTACATTGAAACGAAAATTAATCTGAATTTATACCGATACGTACATAAAAATAAACACGTAAAAATAAACATTGAAAAACTGATTAAAAAGTATTTAGAAACGGGAGAATTATAAGTGTTAATACTAAATGTTAAAGTGAGAGAAAATAAAATAAAATAACTAAAAAGACACTAAAAGACAAAAAAAATGTGGGAGGTGGCTGCTAGTGTAGATGTCACTTTCCATTGTAGCTATATATAATAACTAAGTTATGCGCCGTCCGTATTGGGTGGCGCTAAACCGAATATTTTTAGTTTAATAAATGTACGCCTTTATTTCGGTTAGTTATACATGTTATTTATAACACGATCTCAAAAAAGATACATCGATTCAATCAATGAAACAAAAACACTACCATAGTTATGATTAAAAAATAACTAAAACGATGGCAAACATGTAATTTAAGTTGTGGGCAAAACAATAATTTGTCAGGACCGATTAGCGAGTGCTAGATAGCTGTTTGGCACGAATAAAAACTAAATTGACTCAACGAAGTAAAATAAAACACTACCATTCATTGTTTTGCCCAAAAAAAAACGATGATATCAATTTTTAGCTGGGTAAAATCGTAATTTTAAAATGGAGGTAAAATAATATTCTGAACTGAGGGCAAAAGAATTTTTTTATTTTGAAATGGCGGCAAAATCGTAATATTTTACTGAGGGCAATCATAATTTATAACTGGGGGCAAAACAAAAATTTTATTTTGAACTGGGACGAAATCATAATTTTAAACTAGGAACGAAATCGTAATTTAGCAGGACTTGAGCTGAAGGCAAAACCATAAATTTTTTTAACTGGGGCGAAGTCGTATCTTTTAAGTGAGGGCATAGAACCTATAAACAACTATTATGTGAAAAAAAATAATGAAGGCCGCCACTGTTGGCCAACCAAATAAAAAACTATTCTCGCCGACTAATGTAAATGTATGTATTGTAAATAAAATAAATGTAAATGTAAATTTTAGCTTTTTAATTTTATATGGATGGATTATAAGATGAAGTTTATTAATATATAATATTTATTATATCATTATTACTTTTTCTGTATTTAGATTTATTACTTCATTATTTTTGTTATCATAAGTTAACTATCATCTCAAAAATAAATTAAAGAACATATGTCATTTTCTTTGACGAAATACATAGCTAAAGAACCCAATCAAGTATCAATTCAGGTATCCTATTTCGATTTCATGCACAACTAGGTTTTAACCCCGCGGCTTTGCAGCGCGCTAAACCGAATCATTCTACAAAGTATGTTAGATATAAAATAACAAAGTAAGTATAAACTCTGTTAAAATATCAAAGGCTCATGTGACAAATCGGCAATGCCGAGTAAACCAAAATATATTCTAAAGTTTGGATCCTTGGTAATTCTCATAAGATAGAACATACCAAAATATATACAGAAGTTCATACAAACCATTTTTTGGATTCTCCGTAATTCTTATGAAGCGCCAAAAGATTTGCTCCTCGCGTGGTCGCTGTCAAAATTCCATGAAACTTGTAAGCATTTTATTATAAAACTTTTAGTACCGACCAACAATCGTCTACCGTTCAACATCAAAATGCACAGGTATAGATCATTTCAGGATATAAGCATATAATCGACATATTATATGATATAAGCATATAATCGACATATTCTATATTCAAACCATGAGAGATATGATGCATCTAGGTCAATAACTTACAGCTCCAGAATAAGAACTTATAATTTAAATAATACTAACATTCAAGTTAAAAACGTTGAACATCACCGTATCCACAACTGGTAACTCATTATTGGTATTGATCAACAGCTAGTCGACCAATAATGTTTATTAATCATTTTTTATTCTTTAAACAACAGCAGCAAACACGTTTATTAAATCAAACAGTTTTCAGTAAACACTTCAGCATGTTAGTAAAGAAATCGAGGAGAATATGCAACAGATTGTAATAACTCTTCATGGTAACTTCAGTTCTACTTTTCATGTACTTTCACTTTCATTTTCTCCAGTTTGAAAGTTTATTAAAGTAATTTGGGATATTGGATTTAAATAATCCCAACTTTCACCAATTGGCCGATAACACTCCCAACTTTCATTTTGTACTACACCACTCCCAACTTTCAACTTATTGGCCGATAACACTCCAAAACCAGTGCCACGTCACCTGCCACGTCAGCATTTGGGAGTGCTATTGGCCAATAAGTTGAAAGTTGGGAGTGGTGTGGTACAAATTGAAAGTTGGGAGTGTTATCGGCTATGATGCACTGGGACGGGTACGGAACGGGGTACGGGTACGGGGACGGGCACGGGAAACAGCAAAACTAAAAAATTCAAGAAGCGGGGACGGGACGGGTACGGGAATAAAAACATATAAAAAATAAATATATATAAAAGATAATGTAAGCTAGACCCTTTTACCGATTGATACTTTTGAGTTTTTTAATGAAAGTTTATATTAAAAAATGGATCCAAACAACATAATAAGTAGAACGTATTAAAGTTATTAATTAAAATATAAACAATAACAAAACAAAAGGATTTATATATTTTTAATATTAAATCAAATAAAAAATTAGTTTAAATTATTTTCACATTTGTTATAATGGATCTTTTATCATGTTATTTAAATGGGCCACAAAACAACATGAAAAGGCCCACCTAAAAAATAGGGGATATCGTCTTCATCTTTCCAACATAACAGGGTTCCCGACATAACAGCAGCGGCCAGCACCCTCATTGAACTACCGTCACCCACCACCGGATAATCATGTAACACTAACGATACCTTCTTCTCTTCTGCTTTCCTTTAACTAGGACGATAATTGATGGGTCAAAGCATCAATAAACTTCACCGTTAGAACTTTAATCAGTATAAAAACCAAAAAAAATAAACCGAAACTTCAGGGAAACGTTTCCTGCACGTCCCCAAACCCCGTCCCCTTCCGCAGCGCGTTTCCAGGCCGTCTCCAACAAGCCGGGGACGTTTCCCGGCCGTCCCCGTGCCGTTTCCGTCCCCTAGCAGTCCCCGGGACGGGAGACGGCACCTCATAGGCGTTTCCGTGCATCCGAGGTTATCGGCCAATTGGTGAAAGTTGAGATTATTTAAATCCAATATCCCAAGTAATTTTGAACCAAGTTTATTATATATAAACTAAACAATATCGCCTTTTCTATATGGTTAGTCCTCTTAAAATAGTGCTGTTAAAAATATCTGAAGCTAGATCAGATGGATTGGATATGAAAGTTGTATAAAAGATAATGATCATTCTTTAAATTTCAAATATGAGTTAAACACACAAATGTGAAGACAGACTACCATATACTAACAAAGTTCCATAATTGTTACTTTTAGGCCACCTTATTTAACCATTTCATGCCTTGGGCCACATGCTTTATGGTAAAAACCATTAATTGATTCAGCATTAATGTGATTCATATACAGCCCATACAAAAAAAAACTGAAAAAGAAATGTGTGTTCTTGTTAAGCCCATATATACAGCACTAATGTGATTCATATACACTACAAGAATAATGGGCAATAGCGGGCGACATCCAATATGTCGCTGCTATTGCCCTTATCCGCACCCGGTGTCCCGGATGTCGCCGCTATTGCCCTTATCCGCACCCGGTGTCCCACGTGAAACCCTAGCCACACGTTTATTATCCTCATCCAACGGATGGGGTTTAACAAACCCAATTGCGGCCAAGCTTTACCAGCGACCCTTTAGCGGCAACATGTCACCGCTATTACCTTTAGCGGCGCAGATCAGGCTTTTTAGTGGCGACACCTGTTGCCGCGATTGGCCCGTTTTCTTGTACTAATATAGATTTATAGAAAAAAGAATACCTTAGTTTTGCGAGAATATTTTGAGTAGCCGAGCCTTTCAGACTCCAGCTTAAGATCAACCATGAGATCAACGACAATGGTCTTGCTCTCCAAATCCTGTTATAAGCATTCAGATGAATTTTTGTTCAGCTAATTTGGCCCATCCGACAAGTTCCATTTTTCTTCAAGTTTCAACCTTTACCCGTTTATTCTAATCGATAAAAATATAGCACAAATTACACAATTCCAAGTATATGTATATCTACAGCCACCATTTTCCATCACCACAACAACCACCATCAACAACCATTCTTAGCTACTAACCACCAGCACTCACCACTGTAAACCACTACTTTCAAACACCACAGTTTGCCGGTACCTCTTCTGCCGGCAACAATTACCGGCGTCTAAACCAACATGACCCATCATTTCCCTGGTGGTTGGAGGTGTAGTCTCCACCACCAACGATTTTTTAAAGAGATAACATTCCCGTAAAATTCTAGTAATAAAAAGGGTAAATAGTTAAACATAATTGGTTTGTGACCATTGATATGATGCTAAATGCTAAATTACTAATAACAATAATTTGACCTAACCCATTTAGCCAACCTATCTCAGTTTTAAAACACAACTCCAAATATCCACTACGTGACAATCACACAGTCCTTTAGCAAGCATAATATATTGAAAAAATAACCCAAGATTTATGTTTCAAGATCACAGTTGAGATACTCACACTGAAGCACACGTGAAAGTGAAAACAATAAGCAAAACCAAAATATATCTGAGAACAACGGGATTTTGTCCTTGAATCTATCCTCCATCCACAACAATAAAGGCTAGATCAAAGCACACAAACCATAATATTGCAAGAATAAACTCAGCAGCTCCTGTAAAACCAGCCCACTTTAGATAATGTTCATTAAACATTACAAAGAATGACACCAACAAATTAAATATCGTACGAAACTTACTGCCAAGTAAAGTTTATTAGTAATGTGGGTGAAGCTCTTTTAAATTCCAAGTGCTTCAAGTAATTTTGTTGGTTTTTTCTTCAAATGTGGTGTGTTTTAGAATGCTGTTTTGTGATGTTGTTAAATGGATAAATGGTTGGGGCATACCAGATCATCGGATCTTCCTTCGCGGGGGCCGATTACACTCACCAAACTTCATCGACATACTCTTCAACACATGATCTGAAATCAACAGTCGTCAAAACGAATACCAGCAACGAAACAGAACCCAAAGTCACCAGACCCGCCGGAACTATACCAGATCGGGACATGCAGCACTGAACAGAACTCTTAACTTCTTACCGGAGCATGATAGTTCTTCAACGGAATCCTACCCAGCTCGTCGGAGGCGATGGTAGGCTTTCTAATCACCACCGCCATCACTCCGCGGTAACCATCACCAAGTCTCCCTCTCTGCCTTTTGTGTGTGGGTGTAAACAGTGGCGAAGCTTCCAAGGGGGTCGAAAACGTATATACCAAGACTGGGGGTCGAAAACGTACATACCCAAAAAAATTTATACGAAACCACATAATCTCAACTACTGAGCGAAAAACTCGGGGGTCGGCCACCCCTCCCGCCCTATAGAAGCTGCGCCAATGGGTGTAAAAACAGAAGCGTAGAAGTTTTAGGGTTTTGTGTTGCTTCAACATTGAGACGCGTGGTCAGGCGTTTCTTAAACACGTTAAGAAGCAACCATGCGTCATGTGTTGAAATCCCCTAAATACCCAACAACTATTCATTCAGTATTCCTACCAAGAGCATTCACATCCAATCTATCAAAAATATAGATATATCCCATTAAAAAACAACTCCTATTTTAATATATTTTCAAAAAAAAAACAAATACTTTTTCTCTCTCCTTTTCAATTAAAATTTTCTTATACATTTATCATTACATTTTCTCTTTCTTCACTCACAATCACTTTCAATATTTATTAAAAAAGTATAGGGGTGAACAGTGTCCTCCCAAATATACAGATGGACAGTAACATTTTCTCTCTCCTCCACTCACAACCACTTTTTATACTTTTTATATTTTAAAAACCCCATACAAATAATTTGATTCCTAGGATGTGAATGCTCTAACATATATTAATAATTTGATGGTTTGTTTTAGTTGATTTAATGACTATGGTTTACTAAAACTTGAAGTTTATGATCGAATGTTTGAAGGAAATGAAACATGTATTTGACCTTACCTGAACCGGACCGAAAAAATATTATATATCGATAGACAAACAACCTTTAAAAAATTCGCACCCCATGAATAAATTTTTTGGATCCGCCACTACTTATGATGGTTTATTAAGTTTCATGGTATTCATATACAGGGGAATGATCCACTAAAAAGTGGATTTTGTCTATGTAGCCTAAGAAGAATTGTGATGTTGACATGTGGCACTCTTTATAAGAAGCAAGGAAGGGCATTTTAGTACTAAAACATTTTGGTTCTTATAAGTAGAAGTATGAAAATGACATATGACACTCCTTTTGTTTTCTAAAAAATACAACAAAAAATGTAGTACAACAAATTTTAACACAAAAAATATAATACAAAAAAATATAGTACCAAAAAATATAGCACAAAAAAATATCGTACAAAAAATCTAGCACAAAAAAATTTAGAAAAAAAACTTTTAAGACAAAAATTTCAACACAAAAATATAGCACAAAAATGTAATAAAAAAATTCAGCACAAAAAATGTTTTACAACATAGAAATACAACACGTTTTTGTGGGTTTTTTAGTTGGCATATTTTATATAGTAATATGGTACTCATATTAAATATAAAAAGACGCTCGATTTTATGGAAATTTTTATGAAAAAATAATGTCGTATAAAAAAGTTATAATGTTTAAAAAATAAGGGTGAAATATGCGTGTGCCATGCATGTGGAGAGAGAAAGTCAGTAAATAGGACTTTCCCAAAATACCCTTACACTTCTTTTTTTTCATACATTTTCATCTTAACCATTGGTTTGAAAAATTAATAATTAAGATTACTTATCATCCTATTTAGACAAAATCAATTTTTTATTTAATCTTACCCCTGCATACGACAACATCCTCACCAGTAGTCCGCCACCTCGTCACCCTCCCTCCTCAGTCGTCCGCCACCTCATCACCGACATCAGCAACCGCCATCATCAACAGCCGCCTTCATCATATCTATCCAGGTAAGTTTAATTTATGTTTTTTTTTGTGTTAATTTTAAGAAATTATGGTGTTAATTTACTGAATTTTGGTGTTGATTTTCAGAATTGTTGTGTTAATTTTGGTGTTACTCATGTCTATTATGTTGTTTGATTATGATATTCATTGTGATAAAATGGTAATTAGAATTGGTATGATGTTCAGCAGCTTACAGAAGTAAAAAACAAACAGTCTTCTTCTAGCAGACTACAGAGGTTTGGTGCACCTCTTCGGCTGCAGATGTCTGTAGATGTGGTCCGAAAACTACAAACATTTTAGGGAGGATATTCCACGGTCCTCCAAACCGCCAAGGTGATCCCACCACCATTGAGCAAAAGGCCTAGTTTTCTTCACCAGGTTAAGATTAGATTTTTTAGGATGAACCAGTGAAATTTTCTTTGCATTTTAAAACACACGTATTATATGTATTTAAAAATATTAATAATATCAAATAATTATTTCAAGACGCAGGTAAAACAAGCATGCCGCAAAGTTTCTTTCGAAATATAAAATCATATATATTAAACTTATAAGAGGAGAAATAATATGTTTAATAACAATTAATATCAAATATAAATCTTAACAATATTTTTAATATTATTATAACATTAAAGTTACTATTTATTGTAGTTAGCTTTAAATATATGTCGAAGAATTCTTTAGCGCGCTGCGATTGGAATTCCATATGTGCAAACAATATAAAATACTATTGACATTTGTATTAGATTAACAAAATTGAAGTTATAAAATTACATTGTTGTGAAAACAATCTTTGAACCTTAGGTAGAATGAGTGTTTTCTTTGCAGGGCATCGTTTGTATCAAGATGAACGGAAGAACATATCTTGTTGATATGCATGGCCGTTAATGAGGGGATGCAAGTGTCGCAATCGCACAGGGCTCTCGTATTTTCAGAGGCCCATAGTTTTTAAATTTTTTTATATATAAATAAAATTATTAGAAAACATATATTTATAAAGTTTAAAATCCATTAACCTTTTTTTATTAAAGCTAAAACATTTAAACAAGGTTTTATAACCCAATAACTTTAACTTTAAATTAAGCCATCAACCATCTAAACACAATTATCATATATATTACCCATTTAAACTGATTTGGCCCAATGTAAAGCTTAAAGAATTCTAGGTTATTCCATTTCGTCTTCTTCGATCAGGGTATTAGAGTATTAGATGATTACTAGGGATATATCCGTAATGACGATTTCATTCAGTCCTTTTACCATTAAAGTTATAAGGACAACTGGGAAGACGAGTAAGATTGATTTCGTTTAAGTATGTAAATAGATGGTTTGCTATAATATTTTGTTTTGTTTATTGGTATGTACTATTGAATTATATTACATATATAGTGTGAGGTTCAATAAGGAATAATAAAAATGTGAGAAATCGGGGAACAATGTACAAAAATTCAATTTAAAATACTAAAAATTTTTTTTTTTTCAATTTTTTAGGAGCTTTGGCAGAAGATGTATAGAAGCTATTCGAATAAAAAAACCATTTTTGTAATTTTTTTACATTTCTTAACTTCTTTTTAAGCATTTTTATTTTTTTTTGGTTTTCGATTTTCTTTATTGAAAGGGCTACTACATGTATTTATATGTAAAAACTTAAAAATAAATTTTGAAAAAAATCAATATTTAACATGTTACATTGGATTTTTATGGTATACATAACATGTTAAATGCACTCTTCCACGGTTTCTTGGTTTTTAAGTGTTTCCCATTAAACGCAACCTATATATATATACACGTGGTAAAGCTTAAAGTGATGACATGTGGCAGAGCGCTAAATTACACACGGGGTAGAAATGTCTTTTCACCGGTTGTTTTATTTGAAACATTCCTTTTGTCAGCGCACCTACCTTTTTCAGCTCCAATTATTTTGTAATACTTGTTACCTCTTCTCCGTGATTTCGCAATCTATTGACTTTGGTTTTAGGAGATGATTTACAAAGTAATATCATTCATTATCTTACGAATCTAATCAACTTTTTTTTCTCTGGTTGTTATTAGTCGCTTAAAGTATGTTTTCTTTTTAGCGTTTTTCATTTTCCAAAGGTTTGTAGGTTTTTTTCTAAACCCAAATGTATACGTCATTGGCGTTTTTATGGATATCTACTGTTATCGTAGGTGTTTAAGGCATTTTAATTTAATATAAGATAAGTGTTTTTTTGTTTTCTTTTTAATTTCCTTTGTGTTTTTTATTAATCATTTTTGTTAATTATGATTTTAATAATTTCTTTCTTCAGTTTTGTATATAAGGTCAGATTCGATGTTTGGGTGTTTCTTTGTGGCATTTTTGTATATATGTATAGGATTTATAGTAACTATAATCCATTGTTAATTATGATTTTAATAATTTCTTTTCTTCAGTTTTGTATATAAGGTCATGATTCGATGTTTGGGTGTTTCTTTGTGGCATTTTTGTATATATGTATAGGATTTATAGTAACTATAATCCATTTATGGCGTGTATTGTTTTTTTATATATGATTAGGATTTATAATAACTACAGTCCATGCATGGCATGTATTAGCTTTTTTTTGGTGTTTTATTTGTGTGTTGTATATATGCTTTTGTTTTATAATAAGTGCAATCTATGCATGGTGTGTATTACCTTATTAAGGATGTTTGGTTTTTTTTTAGGTTTATTATCTGCATGTTTTTCCTTTGTTATTTATACTTTTTGATGGCATGGTTTTTTTCTATTTTTTCTTGTTAAGGTCAAACCGTCGCATCCAATGAAAGAGTATGTCTAAAAACTGGGTTTACTTTGCACATTCCCGATGTTATAGAATATTTAAAGCCCAAGATGGGAATGACATTCGACAACCTTGATGGAGCTTATGTTGTGTATCATAAGTATTCTACAGCCGCTGGCTTTGCTGTTCACAGGGTAACGAAAGAGTAAATTCTAAGGGTCTTAAGGGATAGTATTATGTTTGTACTAAAGTGGGACATAGTAAGGCAAAAAAGGTTGATACATTGGATGAGAAACAAAAGGAAAGGTGTAGGTCCGTTCTCGATCCGATAACCCAGGTCCTAACTTGATTAGCCTAGTCTTAAACGTACGGATCCATTTTAGATTTAGGCTACAATATTAACCAAGTTCATTTTTAACTATTGTTTCATTAATATTTCAACGTATACAGATCCTGGAAACAACTGGACAGAGCTTCGCCGTCCTGTCTACACAAACATCTACATTCCAGACACAATGACTCAACTCACCTATTTATAGACATGCCACCTCGTGCGAGGAGAACCATCTAACTTCGTACGAACTGAGTTCACTTTGTACGAAGTGAGACACTTGACTTTGTACAAATTGAATACTCACTTCGTACGAATGAACAATAAAAACATGAAATGTGACATTAAGCCTTATTACAGACTCGATATGTCCGAAATCGTAAAAACATTAACCGAAAATCAAATCGAAGCAGTTCGAAATCATCAAACAAAACACTGAACAGACCTGAAAGTCACCAAAACCGATCGAAAATCAACCGAAATGATCCGAAACTCGATCGAAATAGTGTGAAACTCGTCCGATTTGCAAACGATTACACGCAGAGCTTCCGTAGCTCTGATACCACTTGTAGGTTCGGACCTGTTCATCGAAGAACACAAGCTCTGCGTTTAATCCAGTTTAACGTACGGAATCCGTTAAACCAAACCGTAATCGTAACAATGAATCGTAAATAATCAACGTTTATTAAGTTCTAACGACAACCGGACAGAGTTTCAACGGCTACGTTACAAAACGACTCGATCATGAACTTGTTGGAGCTCTTCTATGAAGTGATGTTCTATTCATGTACGAAGTCGTCGAGCTTGATATTTATAGGTCATGCATGCACTTCGTCCGAAGTCATGCATACAGATCGTACGAACTGGATGTTGAAGTGCACTCATGCCAATTCATACAAAGTTATCATTCTGATTCTTCAATTTGCATGATTCATGATAATGCCATGAATGATTATTGATGATGGAATATCTATGATGTCATCATGACATCATACCCGATTATATCCATGCATCGTGCCGTACTGAATCCTAACCTAATCTAACAATTCCTAACACAACCTAGCGAAACCTCTGTCCGGTATAATACAACCTCAAGACATTTTGACAATACATGTACAATTAGATTTCTATCTATGGCCACATGAATAATGCACTAACAGGAACACAAATAAGTCATGTTTAAAAACACCTAATAATCGTATCTTGAAACAATTGAAACATTTGTAGAAATTTAAGTGGGCAAACAATACTGACAATCTAAGTGAACTTGTTTAAAGCTTAAAGTTTGTTAGATCAACGGTGTTGGTGACATGCCTCAGTAAACTGATATGATCCTCTAGCACGTTTTCTTACAAAAATATAAACTGTAAACATCACATTTCAGTATGTTTACATTTCTATATTCAATATACAAAATTCAAAAAGATTTTCTTTCAAAATCTTCCATGGAAACCTAATGTTGTGGGTGGAACTTTTGACCCATATGCTGATGACATATCCTGATATTATATATATGATGCTGCGACCGGGATACTGAACCAGGATATTGGTAACATCCTACGGGGTATCCTACTCGCTATTAACATTAATCTTTGGTTGCAAGGTACCAACGGATATAAAGACTTGGTCTCCCCGAAGACTCGCTCAAGACGGTTAGGATACGAACGTTAGAACCGGAGAAAGAGTCTACAACGGTCACAAGGGAATATTCAAGGCATCCCTAGAATATAGGATAGTTTGTTATATTCGATTACTATTTATAGGGGGCCTGGATCAGCAGTAGAACACATACAATCTCGTACACTTTCACTTTCTAATTGCAGCAACAATCACAAACACTCACGACACTTACATTATTCGATCATTGTAACGCTTAGAGCTGATCCAAGTAGTATCCCCAAGTTGTATCCTGCTGTTTAATCAATAAGAAGAACAAAACAGCTGACGATTGTCAGCTCCCGAGGTTTTATGCCGGCGATCTAGATTGATCAAGGGCTTCCTCGTTCATCCTGTGTAAATTTCTACTTTTATCGCATTCATTTATCATTTTGATATAGTTCATTATCCTGAAACTGTTTTCATAATCAACCAACGAAAAACATTTTTGCTACCTCACATACTAAGTTTGATCACTTAATTGCTTTAGTAATTTTTGACCAAAACACCTAATAATGTTGAATGTGAGTCGGACCAACGAGACTGTTAAAATACTATTTGTGTGTGGATACGTGTGATTGTTCTTAAAAGTTAAATCTTAGAGATTCGAAGCATCGTTCAAGGGGGAGATTGCGGTTTCACTTGAAGATGTTATCCAAGGCAGATTAAGACTTAACATCACAGATTTCTAGCTATGTCCAAAGGGGAGACTGTTAGTGCACTATTTGTGTGGCCATAATTAGAAATCTATTTGTACATGTAACGTCAAGTTTCTTGAGTCTGTAATATACGGGACACAGGTTTCGCTAGGTATCGTTAGGAGTGGTTAGGATGATCTAGGATTGGGTACGACACGATACGAAGAGAGCGGGGATGATCGGGTATGATGCCATCATCAAAGGTGATGACATCATCATTGCATATACATGATGTCATAATTGGAAATCACAAATATCAATAATCAACTTGCAGAAAAAGAATTAAACTTTTGCATGTTTGTTCGTACGTATGAAAACAGAATATAATCGCATGGATGAAAATGATCTAACTCGTAAGTAAGTGGAATTTCACATACACACGGATGAGAGCAACTTCATACATACAGACCGACATCAACTATAAATAAGCTTCATCTACATTCGTTCAAGGCATCTCTTCAAGACTTCATACCGGTCAAGGATAGGATAGAATGTTTTGTATCGGAGGCATCGAAAATCTGTCCGGTTATCATCAGATAATAATAAACCTTTGATATTTACGTTTGTGTACATGATTACGCTTCGTTTTACAGATTCTGCACGTAAAAGCGGAGTTATACACAAATCTTGTGTTATTTGGTGAACCGATCCTGCTCATACAATGAACAAAGGACGCGTTCGTTCATTTATGTTCGTGAACGTTTCATAACTTGTTTGTATATGTTTGATAGTTCATTAGTGTTTTTAGTTCTTATATATTCGACAGTTAAGAAATTTAATAAGTATTTGTGCTATTATATATTTTTTTTCATAAACACTGGTTTTGTGTTCGTTTGTTTCCACTTATATTCACGAACGTTCGTTTGTTACCTTAAATTAACAAATGAACACGGACATATATTATCGTTTGGTAAGTGTTCATGAACAGTTCGTGAACACATATATTTCCTTAACAAATGAATACGAACAAGGTCTTATTCGTGTTAGTTCAATTCGTTTGCAACCCTATCCACCGCGTCAATCTTGTCCCTAGATTGGTTTGATCCGATTGTTGAGAATCGTTCCTAGGGTTTTTAGAGTTTTGGCCATTTGTAGAATAATATGAGAAGAAATTTTGTGTAAGAATACAAACAATAAGTTTTAAACCAATAGAAATGCTTCATTTAATATGTGTATTTAATATTATTGACATACATGTAAATTTACAATTTTAATTTATTTATTTTATCCATATAAATTAGCTAAGTAATTAAACTTGTAACTCATTTTGTAAAATACTCTTTGCAAACAACCTAAGTTATGGTGAATGAAAATTTTTGATATGTGTAGGATAAATTTGGATATGCGTAGGTTAAAGTGTATGATAAATTCTGATACATGCAACAGAAAATTTAGGATAAATTTGGATATGTGTAGAATATATGTTTGATAAATTTCGATATGTATAAGATAAATTTTGAAATGTATATCAGGGGAGAGTTTAAATGAGAACGCTAAATATCGCGAGAACCATGAGAACGAATGAAAAACCGCAAAAACTTGGCCAAAAACATTTCAAAATCAAAATTTCTTTTTTACACTTATCATTATTATTTGAATACAAGTTAGAAATTTAAATTACATGTTTAAATTTACGTGAATTCGTAAATAAAGAAAATTTACGCATGTGTAAGTTTACTATTAACACAAGTGCAAATTTATTATATTTTTACATATGTGTAAAACATCTAATAAGAGTGATTTGAGATGTGAAATGAATTATTTGATGTTGTAAATTTTCTTTTAATGTTGCATCTTAATTAAATGAGATTTGTATTAAAAAAACCTTGATTTTGATTGGTTTTTTCATTCGTTTTCGCGGTTTCGCAAGCTTTCTCAAGATAACCATCCCCTATATATATAGAGACAGGGTTTATAATACCAAACCACCTTTTCGTGTCGATGTGTACACGAGCATCTCAACCGCATATCTGATCTAATCTATGCCTTTAATTGAATGCAATGGCACAATGGTAATTAACTTTGCATAATTAAGCACGTTATTTGCATAACTACGCATGGGTTGGGTTAAACCCTAATCACGCATGGGTTGGATTAACCCTACTTACGCACGCTATATTGGTGGTCGCGTACGCAACGCATGATCATGAGGTCTTGTACGTTAACCAACCTATATATACGTATGTATGTATACAAATATACGATTCGATTCAATTAAAAACGTACACGAGTTGTGAGAACCATGAGAACTCCTACTTCATGCGCGAGTTGGGTCTCCGTTTTTCGCATAAAACGTAGATAAAATTTTTTATAAATACATCTGTAAAAATAGAAAAACAAAAAAATTGTCGAGTCAGTAGTTACGCCCGATGTAAATTTTATTTACGCCCGATGTAATTTTTTTTACTTCTGATGTAAATTTTTGCATCCGACATTTTTTATTTATTTATTTATCTTTGTTGGAACAAGTTTTTTTCTTTATAAAATTGTAAGAACTTTTTTTTAGAAAAACTATTGGACGGTCTAGTTCTAATGGTTCTCACAACTAAAAGTGTTTTCATATATATATATATATATTCTAGGAGCCCATTTCTTTCTATTAGGCACATGGTACCTGAGTTTTCGGAAAGAACCTTGTTGGTAAGAAGTTTTGTAATTGTTAGAGTTTGTTGTCAGGTGTTGAATATGTAACTTATGTAACTAGTGAACCTTTTGATATATCAACACGTAGATAAATAATATTTGTATATTTGAAACTAGGTTATCACCCGTGTGCGACACGTGTAGAGAAATGTATGCATATGCCATATAATGTGAAAATTAAAATAAACATAAAACAATATTAATACTTAATAAAATTTTGTATGACATATTAATGTCTTCACTTGAAAAGAGTTATAAAATTTATAAACTTAATTACATGGGTTGTGAAGTTGTTGACAAACTTATAAACGTATTGACTGGTTATGACTATCTGCTTCTTATTTTCAAAAATGGCCATGCTTGAAGTCGGCTACAAAATGAAACAAATAATTTTTAAAAAATATAATAAAACATAGTTTCCAAAGGGACTATGATGAGAAAGAACACACTCTATAGGTGATTATCTTAAATGTACATGTTCCTCAGAGTTAATCCAAACAACATCCATTGTTTTTCTTATAGCAATGTATTCTTTAATTTGCTTATAACCCATCTATTTGGTAGTAGTTAATTGACTAAGATAACGAAATGTATTTGGATCTTCAGCTTAGTATCTTTTTAATCCTAGAAGCATAATAGAACACATTAATAAGAAAGACACCCCCCCTCTATGTTGTAACTGGTGACAACTGTTAGTTTAAAAAATATGAATAACCTAGTGTTGGGTATATACGAGTATGTATAAGATTTGAAATCCCTAAACTTAAGTAAATTATTTTTATCCAAAAGGTAAATAAAGTTTATTTTTTAAGTTAAACAAACTAAATATCGGACCTACGTATAAGATTACACATTTTGAGTATAAATAACTTCACACCAGCTCATACAAAGTTTGCTCTTTTATTAAATATAACTAAGAAATTGAGGTGTTCTTTCCATATGTTTGCGCTTAGATTTAGTTGGAAACATTATGTACACATTATGTATGAAAAAGAAAATCTCATGCTTTTCCATATGAATAGAATTTACGTATCCAAGGGAATTATAATCTTTCTATCCGAACACCATTGGTCTCCCGCTACAAAGCAATATATGACCTAGGTAAACGTCATATATGCGTGTGCATAATGGATTAATCCACCTATATTTTTCTATAGAGAAACAAAGCTATCGCGTACGAAGCATGGATTGTGAAATATCTAGACCGACCCATTGATGTTCATTCTCAAATGTTGTTTCACACTAAACCCGGAACCATAACCTGCCAATCATGAGAGTAAGAACAACACAAGTCTTTAATGATTCCAGAAATTTAACAAAGAACAACCTTTCAACTAATTACTGAATGAACGTCTATAAAATATCATATAATCAGATTAATATCTCCACCTCTACTTATCTCTTGTTTCTACATCTATACATTGCAATAGGCACCTTTGGAATACACATCCAAATATGATAAGTCTTACCAAAGGGCCTTTGGCCTAATGGTATCAAGGTGTTGGATAAGGCTTTGACTTTTCATGTGGTGAGGGTTCAAGTCCCATTTATTATGTTTTGACCTTTTGACAAATTTACATTCAAAAGAGCCACTTTGAAAATGCAAAATCATATATCACGAAGGTAAAGAAACAAAGACATATAAGCTTTATTAGATGGTTTAACAAAGCCTCACCAATTTTCTTCAAATCTACATAAAACTAAAACTATGAAAATCGTATGATTTTTGGGTTTGACTATAAAAGACAAAGCCATAGATATAAATATTCATAATATGCAATAAAGTAACTAAAATTGTTTAGTTTCCATGTACTTGAAACAACCACCAGGAAATTAATGTTCCATTAGTGTGCTGGGTGAAGATGGTATCAATTCTGCAGGTCTAAACAAATGGTCATTTTATCAAAGTATGCTAATAGCTAATAATCATTGTAAATGTAAAACTCACCTCATTATTCCTCCTTCTTTACACTTTCTGCCATTTGAGGTAGAAACACCAACCAACAACTTTTATTCAAGTCTTGGTAATGTTTTGGCTAGAGAAACCATCTGAAGTGCAAAGCCAAAAAGAAAACTGTTCTCACAGGAAATAGCTACATCTATTAGGCTGTCATTAAGATAAATACATTTATAAATGTAATTATAAGTTACAACAACCAACCTTTTCTGTAACAGATTATCTAGCCATGGCCATGGTAGCCAGCATCTCACTTAAGTTCATTAAGTTAGTTGAACCATCATTACCATAGGTTGTACAATCATCATATTCAGATTTCAGAGTATCCATTATATTCATCGTCCTAGTAAAATATCATTAATATTCATTATTAGAATCATTTAAAACATCATATGTCTCAATAATGTATATATATGTGGGCACTCAGGGGACAAAAGTGAAATTACACTAATTTTAAAGTTATTTTACTAATTTCGTGAAAATAACGTTAAAAGCGATGGACGGTTAATCATGCATCATGTGGTGGCGTTGATAGCCGAAAGACATGGGGATACATGCACTAATCGGCCTTTGTCACGGTTGTTGAGTGTCATGTGCCCTATGTCCAAGGCATGATGCAAAGCTACTATCGAGCCAGGGGTCTCACTACAAGCAGTCTCTCTATTGTTACGGGGCAGAGGTCAGGTTGTCTACATCTTACCCTCCTCAAATTCTACCTTAGCTTTGCTATTGGTGAGATTTACTGAGTATGATGATGATATGTCTCAATAATATAAGAATACAAATAAAGTAATGAAAGAGAGTTAAATGTAACAATGAGAAACACAAAACAAATGAATATGAGATATGGAAGTGACCTATAGAGATAGTCCATAACCTCTGCCAATATAACCGGTGCAACAAAATCTTAGAATCCTGTATGCACTTTCCAAGTCACAAGAGTTGGGTACAAAACCAAAATCAAGAAACGTTACCTCATAATTAAGAAAACCTCTCTCACGCAAAGAAGATTTAGCTTTACTTGGTTAAAAAGTTTGAGTTGGTTCTAAACCCAAAACCAACATCGAGCCCACATCAACATAACTAAGTCTCAGTTTTGCTTTGATAAAAAAATATACCATTTATAATAATTTTAGTCTTTTTTTATTCTGGTTCTGTTCTCTCTGGTTTTAGACTAAGGTACATCATTAATAGACCACCGCCACCTAAAACAACTCCAGTACTAACATAACTCTAATTTTGCTTTGATAATAAACTGCTTCATACATCATGTTTTATAACATTATATACCATATGATTTAGTTAGGTATATAAATGGTTAGGCATGATGTTATTGATGGTCTTTATTTGGTGGCTATAAGCATTAATAATACATTCCTATTAAACCTCAGTCTTCTTCAAAACAGTTAGAGGTGTCAAAGGCCCGACCCATTAGGTATCGGGTAATAAAAAACTATTTGTATCTAAAAGAAACTATTTGTATATGATAAGTCGTAAGTGAATTTGAAACAACTTTTTATTAGTTCATTCTTGATAAATCCTTTCCAACCATTTGTCCACCCACCACATCGGCATCCCAAATTATTTGCATTACTTCCAGCAACCAGATTTTTAGGTGCGATCTTTGGTATGCCAAGAGCAATCATGAAAGACACATTAAATCGAACACAACATGACCAATGTCAGTTCAAAATAGAATATTCACTCCATGGTTCAAGATATACAAACATCTCCTTACATTTGAAATTTTGAAAAATTAAACAACAAACCTGGTCAATTTGCAGAATACATAGTAGATAATCAACATGCCATGAACCGGGAAGGATTTTCCGTATCTCCTCATTTATTCTTAAACGACGTTCAACCCAAGCATATCTCCTCTTTGTGTTTATCTAACTTTGCTAGCTCTGGTAAAATGCAAGATGTTTTAATTATTTTATACTAACAGTTGAACCTACAAAAAGAAATTAATTATAGAAAAAAACATACCAGCTCCTTCAAAAATCGGCTTATAAGATATAAGTTCCTTATCACAAAAGTTCTTCACCAACTCTTCTCTCACTAATGGCTCTAGCACATCAACCACCAGCAAATAAATAAATTTGCATCTGTAACTCACTATTAGGGTTAATATGTTAAATTTTTCAGCATAAACATACAAATATACATTAAAACAACATCCCAAAACAATTTCATAGCAGAAGGGAGAAGACGATTGAGATCTATCGTCTAGGTTTAGAAAAAAGAAAGGTATTTGGTTATTCGGGTCATACAAGTTAGATATCCACCATAAGTCAAATTAATTTACCATTTGAAATTATAAATGATACACAAATGAAGAGATTCAATGATATTGCCAAATCTATCAATAATAATCACGAATTAGATGAAGACACTGACCTTGATCTTCTCCAAACTTACTAATGAACAAAAATATTCAAAATTGGGTAATATTTTGGATTGAACGTAAAACCCTAACTATTTCTCTGATTTAAAAAAAATCAAATAAAATACCTAATCAACAAAAACTTACCACTGCTCACCACCATCGTCGTTTCTCCAACCCAAAACACCACCATCGTCATTTCTGCATTGCAAACCCTAACCTTCCAAAGACAAACCCCTACCCCCTAGAGATGAAAAATTGCTACGGATGACCCGTTGGACCCTAGTCAAGAAGTGGGTAGCTTCTTGTGCTAGGTAGCCAAAGGTATCAAAAGCAAAAGGGACAAAGACATGTTGGTTCTCTGCACAAGCTTTAGCGTGCTTCTGCACTTTCTTTGATTCTGTTTTTTAGATAATTGCCCAACTACAAACCCGTTTTCCCTTAAACCAACCAAAGAGGAAACCCCTGTGAGGTCCCCACAAGCATGTTTCCCGCCAGCCCAGCCAAAGACGAGCAGATCCGCTGGTCGTAGAGTAGATCTCCCTTCCATAGAGTCCGTGAGGAAATTCACAGGAGCCTCTTTTTTAGTAGAAATCCCAACTCTTCTCAGGATGTCCCACAAAACATCTCGCACCCAGTCATGCCGATATTTAAACCTAGGTAGCTCTTTACAATGGACTGCGTGCTCCACATATTTATCCATAAAAGCTTTACGACATATCAGGCAGGTTTCATCTTCCGGGTACAAAGGGATCATCAACTGGTATTTGAGAATGAATCTGTATTCTACTGCAGACATGCATTGTCTCAACCCCTCAATTGGATAACAGTAAAAAAATCTTGAGCATGGGGGCCCTTCAGGCACTCAA
Organism: Scalesia atractyloides; assembly: GCA_947069175.1. Classification (NCBI taxonomy): domain Eukaryota; kingdom Viridiplantae; phylum Streptophyta; class Magnoliopsida; order Asterales; family Asteraceae; genus Scalesia; species Scalesia atractyloides. Next base: position 33,446,864 of record CAMTDV010000024.1, on the reverse strand, counting down.
ACACCGCCTTCTGGCGGGGTGACAAATAAAAAACTTCTCCCAGGATTTGAGCAATTTTGCTGAACAGGGCATTCGTCAAAGTTTTTTGTGCCTTCGAGTGGGCGGTGTACTTATTATAAAAACCAACAATATCAAAGTCTGAGAGAGAGACATTTAAACGTTCGAATGTCTGCTTAAAAATAATTAATTTGCTTAAAGAAATGGCAACATGAGACATTGTGATCGACCACAATCGGCTACTCTGCTATTCAGCAGCTGCTTACTATTTCATATATAGTAAAAGTAAATATATAATTGAATGTCACTATTTATTGGTTCAACCATTCTTATTTTAGAAAAAACAATCTCTGTGTTACTAAATTCGACTTAAATTTGGTAAATGTCATAAACTAAAAAATTTCCCTGCGTGTTGCGGCAGATCCAAATGTAAAGTAACTCGGATTTGCATAGTGAAAACCTGAATCATTTCAGAACAAAAGTTACTTCAAAACGTCGGAGTTGTACAATGAAAACCTGAATCATTTCAGAACAGACGTTACTTCAAAACGTAGATAAACTGAAGATGTACATAAAAATAAACACACAAACGTATTATATATGGTACCAATTATTTGCTAAATAAATTTACATTGAACACCAACCGACACCTACAAAAAAATGTTTTCTTAAGCTAAAAATGGTACCGCGCGTTGTGGTGGCGCTGAAACGTAAAGTAAGTCGATTTTATAGAGTCTAACGAAAACATATTATATTTGAACGTACTTGTAAAACAAAATTTATGCCAAAAGGTAAATCAAGTAAAAACTTAAAAAACCTAAACATATACTGACACGTACAAAAAATAAGAAAAAAATTATGTTTTTTTTAACCTAAAAATGGAACCGCACGTTGCGTTGTTGCCGAAACGTAAAGTAAGTCGGCTTTATAAAGTCTAACGGAAAAATATTATATTTTACCCAACTTGTTGAAAAAAAAATTATGCCAAAACGAAGATCAATTGGAAATGTAAAGGGAAAAAAAGCAAGGAAAAAAAGCAAAAACCAATATTGAATCTGAGTCTACCAATTTTCAAAGAAACGTATTTAACTTGAATTTGTATTGAAGCATACGTAAGCACATAATAAATGGGTATAAAGTTTTTAGGAAATTGAAGGGTTGTAAGTGCGAATACTAAATGTTGAAGAGTAAATGATAAAAGACAAAAACTTATTAAAGACAAAAAAAAAAAAAAAGGAAAAAGAGGATGATCATGGCCAGCCACTGATCATCACTCTTCTTATTGTAGGTATAGACAATAACTTTCATACTGTATTATTTTTTCGTAAGCATGTTTTGTTCATAATGTTTTACGTTTTTGAAAATTTTTGGTTTCTTAAATATTTATATTGCTTATGTGATTTAAGGTATTAATTAATTACATATTTCATATCATTTTCTAATGGCCGGTATCCATGTGTTACACCAAATAATATCGTAGTATACGTGTGTTTATTTATGTTAGTACTTGCATATAAAATAATTGATGTGATTTCTGCAATTATTTGTTTATCGTGCACGTGTGGACGTCATTAGAAGTCCTATTTATTACATCAATTAAGCTTCATTATATGAGAACCGAATAATTATTAGTCAGGAGTACAGCTAATCTGTTCTGTCCAAGATCCTGCACCATCTTAAACAAGTTGATCAATATATAATATTCCCCATGAAAATACGTTCCTTTGCTGCTTAATGACAAGTTGATTTTAATTGGGATACAAGTTAATTTTTTTTATTTGAATGGTGGAGAATTTTTTATTAATGAGAAAAAAAGGAACTTCATCCAACAAGGAGCTAGAGACTTGTAACATTCACATGCATATATATCTACAAGATGCTAGAGACTTGTAACATTCACATGCATGTAACTTAGTTCGATTTTTACCCCAAGGAACCTGATTGTCGTGATCTCTTTGATCAGCTTCACAGTGAAGATTTGTTTCTTGGAGAACGACACTTCATTTCAAGCTTTTCATAAGCACCAACAAAATATCATTGTAATCTCCTGGACAATTCTTTTTGACAAAATACTCCATTGGATGCTCTAGTGGTACTCTCCATTCGATCTCCGTCTGAGAAAGCTAGCGTAGATAGGTGGTAATCCAAACAATTGAATAACATGCGGAAGGATAATCATGGCGAAATAGCATGATGTAAAGACATGTTCCATCGTTTTCTTAGTCTCTCCACAAAGCAGGCAAGGAGTAGAGGTAGACTTATTCGCCTTCTATGTAGAGCGAGCAAGGTCAGTATCCGATCCAAGTTAGCCCTCCAACCAAAAATATTTACCTTCATCGGGAGCCATTTATTCCATAAAAATGCCCATGTATCACTATGAGTGTAAATTTGATTAACCATGGTCCGAATGGACTTCTTTCCAAAAGCCCAGTACGACCATACGCACCGCAAACCCACATCCAATAATTCCGAGTGCAAGATTCAATAGATTCATGCACTCATGAAGTTTCTAGATTTCTTAACTTGTTGTTAGAACTCATTTCCATCTCCATGTCCAACGATTGTGGAGCCTTCTTTAATATATCAATTACCAACTTTGCAACCCTTTATAATCTCTAGCTGGAATATTGTAGGTAACCTTATCCTACATCAATCAGCCTTTTTATCTAGCCGTAACATTCTAGATGGCCCGCTAATTCTTAACGAGGTGATTTCTTGGGTAAAAAAGTCAAAGGGTAAGGCTTTCTTGTTCAAGATTGATATTGAGAAGGCATATGATACAATTAACTGGGAATATATTGATGCAGTTCTTCTTCAAATGGGCTTTCCAGTGTTATGGCGAAGCTGGATGAGAGGTATTCTAAAGGCGGCAAGAGCTTCGGTTTTGATTAACGGGTCCCCGACGAGTGAGTTCCAATGTGAAAGAGGAGTCAGACAGGGTGATCCTTTATCTCCATTTCTTTTTATAATTGCTATGGAAGCACTAACGGGCTTCGTTCGAAAGGCTGAATCAATAGGTATAATAAAAAGGGTGAATTTGCCTAACGACGGACCGAGTCTGACTCATCTAATGTATGCTGATGATATTGTCTTCTTGGGCGAATGGGCGGAAACAAATGTAAAGAATATTATCAGATTAATGCGGTGCTTCAACCTCATATCTGGGCTGAAAATAAATCACCTTAAGTCCAGCCTCTTCAGGATAGGGGTAGAAGATGCGGCAGTGGAAACGTTAGCGACGAGGTTTAACTGTAATGTTGGGGTCTTCCCCTGTAAATACCTCGGCCTTTTACTTGGTGCTAACATGAACCTAGCTCGAAACTGGAAAATGCGTAATCGATACTACTAAATCGAGGTTATCAAAATGGAAGGCGAAATCCTTGTTAATGGGTGGTAGAACGACTTTGTTAAAATCTATGTTGGATAGCTTGCCGTTACATTTTTTCTCGTTGTATAGAGCGCCTAAATGTGTGCTGGAGGTTCTGGAGGGTCTCCGTAGAAGATTTTTCTGGGGCGGCAATGATGAAAAATAGAAGACAAGTTGGGTTTGTTGGGAACGCACCATTGGACCAAAAGATAAAGGCGGCATTGGCTTAGGGTCTCTACGCGATATGAACGTCAGTCTTCTTTTGAAGTGGTGGTGGCGATATAGAGTTGAGGAAGGGAGCCTATGGAAAAAAGTGGTCAAGGCAATCCATTTTAATCAAAGGGCTTGGTCTTTCTTACCAATTAAACCCGGAATACCCGGGGTGTGGAGTGCGATCATCAAAATCGACCGTGATTTGGCCAATGCAAATATTCAGTCAGACAATTTAATTAAAGGGGTGGTGGGTGATGGCTCGAGGATTCGACTGTGGATTGATAGGTGAGTGGGGGAGGAATCTTTAAAGAATTTATTTCCAAATCTCTTTCGTTTGGAAGTTGATAAAAATGTGACAATTACCGGAAGATATAATGGGCTGGAACAAAATAGTGGATGGAATTGGGGTTGGAATACAGAGCCGTCGTCAGTCTTGAACTACAAGAATTGGCTAGGTTCAATGCTTTGCTGTGTGGGGTACAATTTTCAGACCGCGCGGATGAATGGAAATGGGTGTTAGATTCTGATGGTTTGTTTTCGGTCAAATCATGTCGTGAGCTATTCTCCAGATTTGCTGTTCCTTTTTACCCTTTTGATTGGGTTAAATGGTTACCGAAAAAATCAATTTATTCGGTTGGCGAGTTGAACACGATAGGTTAGCGACATTGGTCGGGTTGAAAAAACGTAGTATTCACCGGGGAGAAACTTTATGTAGACTATGTCAGACCGGGAGGAAAATGCGGATCATTTGTTTACATCCTGTTACGTGGCTGCGGTAATTTGGAACAAGTTTAGTCAATGGTGCAAAATTCCGCAAATTTTTGCTTTCAATACAAGGGATCTCCTAAGTATACACAAGAGACCCAATATAGGCAGCATAAAGAAGCAGGTAATTCAAGGAATTGTTGTAACGCATCGTATTTTATTATTTTTCTAAATAATATTAATAATATTCTTATTCTAACTGCATTTCACGACGTTCGAGATCGAAAACAGGCTTCAGAAGTTTATCGGGCCGCTCTAAAACGCAGAAACCAGTTAACGGGCCTTGGGCCCAACACACACACTAACCTACCTAATTAAACCCTACACAAACACACTCACACACACTATACACACACACGCCGCACCCCTCATCTCCCTGCCTCCCCCTCTCTCGCGACTCTGGTCAACGGAGCAAGTCCGGCCGGCACCGATCTCCGATCGCGCAGCACACACCCCCTACAACTCTCCTTCTCCCTTGTTCCTTCTCCGTTGAAGACCACGACAGCATCAGTGGTGACCGGTAACACCAGCTCTCGCTCCTCTCTCTCTCTACACAAGCGGCCGACCACCACCCTTGGTGGCGACGCACGACCATGACGACAACAGTTGCGGTTCAACATGGGTTAAGTCTCTACTCAGTTTGATTCGGATCTGGTTCAGTTTAGTTCGAGTCGGTTTCAGTTCTTCGGTCAGTTTTGTTCCAGGATTTGGCGTCGATGATGATGATTTGACGGTGGTGGTGTCGACGACAACAAGAGCCGACGCACGGCGGTAGCCGGCGTCGGCAGAGACAGCGGTTCAGTCCAACCCGGTTCTAGTTCGAGTTTCAGCTCAGTTCCGGTATCGACTTCAAGTTCAGGTTCCGGTTTCTCAGTTCAGGTAAAGTTTTCAGTTTATTCGGTTGAGTATGTAGTTCAGTTTCAGTTTCAGTTTCGGTGTCGTTTCGGTTCAGGATAGAAATAGTTCAGGTTTTGTTTGTTTATATTTCAATTCAAGTTCAATGGTTGTTGTTTCAGATTCGGTTCGGTCTTGGCTCGGATTTTAGTTCATGTTTGGCTCGGGTTTCGGTCAAAAACAGTCAACCGACTTAGTTGGGTGTTCCGGCTCAAGCTCAGTCAATTCGGGTCTCGTTTCAGTTTGGTGTTCGGTCAAATCAGGTCAAACCTGGTCAACTGTGGTCAAACAGTCAACGGGTCAGATTCGATGTTCAGTAAAAATTCTAACGACTCTATGTTCATTTCTATTAGTTATGTTACTGCTATTTTAAACGCCAGACTCGTTGTAATGACGCGTATGTCGATTTGTTTATTTTCTATTTAGATATTGATGTTATAGCGAAAACGAACCCTATATAACTGTTTATAAAAATACATAGAAAATTTATATATTTATTGAAATGTTGCGTTTTGACAAATAATATCGACACTTGTGTGTGGGGATCGTCCAAAAACAAGGGGAAACTCTGGCCGTTTTTCGTCAAAACAAACGATTATATATTTATTACACCTTACGACAATATATATTTCTTTAACGACAAAATATATATAAACATATTACACTTTGACAAAATATATTTAAAAACTTTACGATGGAATATATTTATAATTATTGTACATCTCGATAAAAAAATATATGTTTATTTATATTATACTTTTCGACGAAAATATACCTATTTCTTTATTATGATTTTCGACAAGAACATAAATTTATTTATTATTTATAATTTTCGACAAATACATTTATCTAAACGACCAATTATATATAGATATATTATTTTTTTACATATATGTTCAATGACACAATATTTGTACATTAAACCTTTCATCAAAATATATACATATTTATTTATCATACATTCGACCAAAATATACTTATACATATTAAACCTTTTGTCCAAACATAGATGCCTAGCATGTTTTTCGTTAAAACATATAAACATATATACATGTTTCTATTTTGCTTTTCATCAAAAAGACTAAAGATAACGTATCAGATTCGAATAATTTTGATAATTATAAAGGTATATGTATCGTTTATTTTGACGGCACTCCTAGAACACTTTTGACGAAATTAAATTTAGAATTGTTACACTATGTTAAATATACACGTACATCCAAATTCCATCTCAAATCCTCCTACTTAATTCCGTTTACTCATACACCTTCGTTTGCCATATAAGGTGTCCTCGACGTCTCATTCTCCAACTCATTAACTCGTCACGAGTTTTCAAGAAGACTTAGCAAATTTTGTGAGTACACTCGACCCACTTTTATTTATATAACTTTTTGGGTGTAACATGTTTCTATATACAAAAATCACAAACACTTAAATTTTATAAAACGCACAAACAATCCTATACACATGACTACTTGAATCGTATACTTGTTGCTTGTCTGGGATATTCGTTATGCTATGCTTTAGTCATTAACTATTTTTAGCCTTCGTTTGACATGCTTAGCGCTATAGGAATTCACGCATCCACCTCCATCGTGTTATTCGTGAGGTCATGTTAAAACATCGTGATTGCGTTACGGGTTTGATTATTAGTATTGCATGCCTTGATATTGCTCTTGTATAGATTGGTTGCCATGTGGATTGTTTAAGCTTATTCGTATACATATGCTATGCCTAAAATTGTGTACTCGCCTTTGCTTTCGCATTGACATTATTTTAAAACATGTTACAGGTTGAAGGAGATGACGCTATGAAAACAATATAGCAAGGACTAAATACACACAAATTAGACGTTAGGTTTAATGTCGACGTATCAATTTTGTTATGACTTTGCAAATGTTATGTTGTTCTTTGTTTTGTTACATTGATGTATTTGACAATTCTTATGAAATGAAATATGGTTTAATTAATTATTGTCACTTAATAATGTTGTGAGCAATGAGCAATCTCGTTTTCGTCTCATCCCGATGTTTCCGCAAACGGTTGGGGTGTTACAGATTGGTATCAGAGCCATAACTATAGGGAATTAGGCAAATTGCTACGCTTTTGACCTAGTCTATAGTTAAGTACCATACTTGACCATACATGATTCACATGCTAATTTCTTAAAACGTCCTTTATGTGCTAAATTCATTAAATGCTTTACGTGTTCATACTTGTTACATTATCTCGATCATACGCCTTTCCTAATGCATTTTACTCGATTATACTAAACTCGAAAACACTCGTATTACGCAAGTGAGACGACTTCTCCAAAATAGGCGTGATATCCCCAATTTGGTGAACGACTCTCACTCCGCCAATTCTTTATTTATTTATTTATTTATTTTATTTTTTTCACGAAGTTACACCATCAAGTTAGAAGTGACATCCACACCTTGATGGGAAACTCCTATTCAAACTCTAGTGGACTCTCGTCAAGTGTTGAAATTAAGTTTGACCCGACGAGTACCAACCACACTTATGGTACGAAATCGTCGAGTTAGGGGTGAAACCCGCACCTTGTCGATTAAGTCCCATTCCTCGATTTTCAATCTCGCCAAAGTTTCAATTTTCCAACCGATTAGAGACGTGTAATAACTGGAAGGGTAAAATGCCGTTAATCGCTTCTCGACGAGAGCGTTTTACCTATAGGCCAAAGCACGTTTCTCTAATTCGAAAGGATACTTCGATTCACTATGGAATAGTCGACGTTTCTCTACCCGAAACAGTCTAATGTTTTCTGAGACTCTCTTTTATACCATTTCAATTTATACATGACTTTTTATATACTTGTTACCATTCCTTTCAAATTTCCAATTTATTATAAGGTTTTTACGCAATTCATATTAAACCTTTTCATCCACTTATACATTATTTGCATACATGATTTCGAAACGTCATCAACTAGACTTATATTTCTTGAAAAGTCCGAAATGGAGACCGTCGTCGAGATAGGAGTGAATTCCTTACCTAGACGATCAAACTCCGTTTCTTTCCTTCCTTAAAACGACCTCACCAACGGATTATGGGCGATTCCCATACATCGGTGATCGTTACCAACCCTCCTTCTTAGAGACTTTATTACACAAACCACATGTTTAAATTGTACACCTAAATATTTTATCATATTGTCAAAATTCTTAGTTAGACGAATTTCAAAACGTACTATTTATCAAACGTATTTCCCATCCTGTAATTTATTTCATATAAATCACATACGCATATACTTGGTCACCACATGAAACGTTTTGTTTCACGATTTTCAAAACTCAACAGAATGCTACCTACCAACTTAATCGGTCCAAGGAATACCTTGCCCACAAATCTTATGTTTGACATAATCACTAAAACACGCTCACGCGATAACTTCACTTAAGAGCTTTCATTTGTAAACAAAAGCCAAACCAATATCTTATAGACATTATGGGATCGTTTTACTAAGGGTATGTTGGGATTGTTATTTTTTATTATTTTATTTATTTTATTTGTTTATTATTTATTTTTAACCAGATTCCTTTGATTATTGTGTTTTTTTAAGCGCAAAAAAAAAATTAGTGTTTGGTAAGTATATAATAATAAAAAAAACAGATTTCTTTAGTTTTGTAGAGATCAAAGCTTATTTATTATATATATATATATATATATTTATCTAACACTCAAATCGTTGATTATCTGGTTGTTGGGATATCAAACAACATAATCAAATCCAAACGCTATCTTTCTGCAGCACGTTTTGTTATAGCTAATTATCTGATTCTGGTTATTCAAAATGCATAAACTATTTTCAAAACTCAACCCCAAACACCCTCTAAACCTCTTATCGCGAGTAAGAAAACATTTTGCTAAACACCTTTCAACGATAATTAAATCCATTATCCCAGATTTCCACTCAGGGTCAACGTTTCACAAGAACAACTGAATTTCAAATTTCTTATCTTGATGTAATATCCTTTGAAAACAATGCGAACCTACTAATTTAAGACCTTGTCATACACCACCTAAAATGTCACCTCAATTTCAAAACACGTGGGCAAGAAAACATTACAAGGACCAACCACTTTCGACTTACTTAAATTCCCCTAAAACAGTGGTAGCACTCCCGTCCATTACAAAATACGTAACGCGTAATCAATAAGTACCTTATATTCTTTTATATTCACAAACTAGATCATACATTCTAAGTCAAATTGAACCTATTTTAGAAACGATAACCTCAAAGTTTTGCTAAAAAAAATATACATGTATATCCTCATACATGGTTTGGTCAACTGTTGCATGACATTTTAATCGTATCATTCGTTTTACATACCCTGATTTCTCGACTATTTTATGTAAATAAATTCGTTGCATACAATTCATATCTTACGTACAATCATCGTCTTTTACACTTGTTGACGTTCATAACTATACACATATTCATGTTCATGAAAATACGTGTCATCATTCATGCTTATACTTATCATCACATTCATGCATATACATCTTATATCCATGCTTATACTTATTTCCATACTTATGCTTATACTCATACACATACCTATACTTGTACTCGTATTCATATTCGTGCCTATGCGCGAGCGAAACGCGAGGGATTCGCTTACGTGGGCCACAAGCTTATTGCACGCAAACATGCCTACGCACTACATTCTTACACACACGCAAACTTATTTTCAGAATTTATGTACACCTTTATTCATGTGCTGCTAGTACAAGCTATGCGGATCATGTGATGATCGGTATAATCGCGGGTGCACACGGGATTATAGCGATAAGCGCATGAGAACCATAGAGTGTACTACCGCGTATAGTAACACATGGAACGTAACATTGCATCGAGTAACAAAACGATCGCAACGTGGTCAAAACATGGTGGATACGCTGCTGGTACTTCCTATACATAAGTGTTTTCACCATGCTGCCAAACTTTCGTAATACGTGCCATGAGAAATTCGGTGTTTTACAGACCATAATATGACCTAACACGCCAGCTTTAAACAACTCACAACTGCATTGCTAAGTGCGCGCTACCCGATTATCCACGACGAGTCTTAATCCCTAACGTAACGTTTTCGTTTGTTCATATACATATGCCATCCTTACACGAGTATTCGTTGATCGAATCAATCGTCCGCTCTTATGCCTCCGTTACCCCCGTTAACCTTGTCTTTTTATACAACCTCGTTTATAATCAATCGTGTAAGCATTCAAACCCTAAATGCCTTCTTACTCTAAAGTTATCTCCCATTCTCGTTGAAGGCAACACACTTACTTGGCCGCTACCTTGATAACTGGTCTATTTTAAATTACCTAACCTTAAGCTATTCAAACTTGTTTAAACACTCATCTATACGCACACATGCACGTTTTACTTATGCTTGATGCCTCAAATCATCCTAGTCAAGCAACTTCTTGTTGCAAACCTAACTCTTCGTTGCTCTAAACTCCATGCTTACCCTCACGTATCCAGAACTTCAAGTCTTGACCGTTAACCCTCAATTCCTTAGCCAATTCCTTTCGAGTCTTCCTCGTGAATAAATTTCGGGACGAAATTTCCTAAAGGAGGGGAGACTTAACGCATCGTATTTTATTATTTTTCTAAATAATAATAATAATAATATTCTTATTCTAACTGTATTTCACGACGTTCGAGATCGAAAACAGGCTTCAGAAGTTTATCGGGCCGCTCTAAAACGCGAGAAACCAGGTAACGGGCCTTGGGCCCAATACACACACTAACCTACCTAATTAAACCCTACACAAACACACTCACACACACTATACACACACACGCCGCACCCCTCATCTCCCTGCCTCCCCCTCTCTCGCGACTCTGGTCAACGGAGCAAGTCCGGCCGGCGCCGATCTCCGATCGCGCAGCACACACCCCCTACAACTCTCCTTCTCCCTTGTTCCTTCTCCGTTGAAGACCACGACAACATCAGTGGTGACCGGTAACACCAGCTCTCGCTCCTCTCTCTCTCTACACAAGCGGCCGACCACCACCCTTGGTGGCGACGCACGACCACGACGACAACAGTCGCGATTCAACACGGGTTAAGTCTCTACTCAGTTTGATTCGGATCTGGTTCAGTTTAGTTCGAGTCGGTTTCAGTTCTTCGGTCAGTTTTGTTCCAGGATTTGGCGTCGATGATGATGATTTGACGGTGGTGGTGTCGACGACAACAAGAGCCGACGCACGGCGGTAGCCGGCGTCGGCAGAGACAGCGGTTCAGTCCAACCCGGTTCTAGTTCGACTTTCAGCTCAGTTCCGGTATCGACTTCAAGTTCAGGTTCCGGTTTCTCAGTTCAGGTAAAGTTTTCAGTTTATTCGGTTCGAGTATGTAGTTCAGTTTCAGTTTCAGTTCCGGTGTCGTTTCGGTTCAGGATAGAAATAGTTCAGGTTTTGTTTGTTTATATTTCGATTCAAGTTCAATGGTTGTTGTTTCAGATTCGGTTCGGTCTTGGCTCGGATTTTAGTTCATGTTTGGCTCGGGTTTCGGTCAAAAACAGTCAACCGACTTAGTTGGGTGTTCCGGCTCAAGCTCAGTCAATTCGGGTCTCGTTTCAGTTTGGTGTTCGGTCAAATCAGGTCAAACCTGGTCAACTGTGGTCAAACAGTCAACGGGTCAGATTCGATGTTCAGTAAAAATTCTAACGACTCGATGTTCATTTCTATTAGTTATGTTACTGCTATTTTAAACACCAGACTCGTTGTAATGACGCGCATGTCGATTTGTTTATTTTCTATTTAGATATTGATGTTATAGCGAAAACGAACCCATTATAACTGTTTATAAAAATACATAGAAAACTTATATATTTATTGAAATGTTGTGTTTTGACAAATAATATCGACACTTGTGTGTCGGGATCGTCCAAAAACAAGGGGAAACTCTGGCCGTTTTTCGTCAAAACAAACGATTATATATTTATTACACCTTACGACAATATATATTTCTTTAACGACAAAATATATATAAACATATTACACTTTGACAAAATATATTTATAAACTTTACGATGGAATATATTTATAATTATTGTACATCTCGATAAAAAAATATATGTTTATTTATATTATACTTTTCGACGAAAATATACCTATTTCTTTATTATGATTTTCGACAAGAACATAAATTTATTTATTATTTATAATTTTCGACAAATACATTTATCTAAACGACCAATTATATATAGATTTATTACTTTTTTACATATATGTTCAATGACACAATATTTGTACATTAAACCTTTCATCAAAATATATACATATTTATTTATCATACATTCGACCAAAATATACTTATACATATTAAACCTTTTGTCGAAACATAGATGCCTAGCATGTTTTTCGTTAAAACATATAAACATATATACATTTTTCTATTTTGCTTTTCATCAAAAAGACTAAAGATAACGTATCAGACTCGAATAATTTTGATAATTATAAAGGTATATGTATCGTTTATTTTGACGGCACTCCTAGAACACTTTTGACGAAATTAAATTTAGAATTGTTAAACTAACTATGTTAAAATACACGTACATCCAAATTTCATCTCAAATCCTCCTACTTAATTCCGTTTACTCATACACCTTTGTTTGCCATATAAGGTGTCCTCGACGTCTCATTCTCCAACTCATTAACTCGTCGCGAGTTTTCAGGAACTCTTAGCAAATTTTGTGAGTACACTCGACCCACTTTTATTTATATCACTTTTTGGGTGTAACATGTTTCCATATACAAAAATCACAAACACTTAAATTTTATAAAACGCACAAACAATCCTATACACATGACTACTTGAATCGTATACTTGTTGCTTGTCTGGGATATTCGTTATGCTATGCTTTAGTCATTAATTATTTTTAGCCTTCGTTTGACATGCTTAGCGCTATAGGAATTCACGCATCCACCTCCATCGTGTTATTCGTGAGGTCATGTTAAAACATCGTGATTGCGTTACGGGTTTGATTATTAGTATTGCATGCCTTGATATTGCTCTTGTATAGATTGGTTGCCATGTGGATTGTTTAAACTTATTCGTATACGTATGCTATGCCTAAAATTGTGTACTCGCCTTTGCTTTCACATTGACATTATTTTAAAACATGTTACAGGTTGAAGGAGATGACACTATGAAAACAATATAGCAAGGACTAGTTACACACAAATTAGACGTTAGGTTTAATGTCGACGTATCAATTTTGTTATGACTTTGCAAATGTTATGTTGTTTTTTGTTTTGTTACATTGATGTATTTGACAATTCTTATGAAATGAAATATGGTTTAATTAATTATTGTCACTTAATAATGTTGTGAGCAATGAGCAATCTCGTTTTCGTCTCATCCCGATGTTTCCGCCATCGGTTGGGGTGTTACAATTGTGTTGGTTGCTTGTTGGTCAATCTGGAAGAGCCGAAATGAAGCAATCTTTTCTAGAAAACGGTGCAGTAGCGACAAAATTTTTGGCAACATTCAAGCATCTTCTTTTATGTGGTACAAGAGTCGAACGAGGTGTCGGGATATGGACTGGGACCGATCGCGAAATTTCTGTTTGGAGTGAGACCTATTAAGTAAGGCAAAAGGGTGAAAGCCTGGGTTGGTAGTCTGTTTTCTTTTCGTTTCTGTTTGGTGAGATTGGATTTGTAAAATCTCTATTTACTTGATAGAGAGGAAATGATGTAACTTTTGGGTGATAAATATATTCAGCAGTTAAAAAAAAAAGGTAACCTTATCCTTATCCTGAGTGGTTTAGCTGTCACCTAGGTATTGATCCATAACTTGATGTATTTGTTATCACCAGCCACACCTTTAATCAGGTTGGTGATGTCGATCTTTGAGAGAGTAAGTGCTTGTTCCGTCTTTGAAATATTATTCCGAACTCCCGATAAGCTCATGTTAGATGGCATTGAGGTCCAGTTCTTTGGATAGTGATGAAGAGCGATAATTACTTTACCCCATAGGCTTTGGTTTTTTGTTCATAAACCTCCACCATTTTTGAGCATGCCAACGCTGGTGTCTTTTAGCGAGCTTACTCCTAGAGCACCGGATACCTTTGGGGGTGTGACCTTCTCCCATTCCACCCAATGGATTTTGGTTTTCTCATTGTTGCCTCTCCATAAAAAAACTCTCTTAGGTTCTCCAAGCTTTTGGTGTGTCTTGTACAATGAGGTATAATATTTCGGCAAGCTGTTAGAACCGAGGTTAAAGTATGATCCTGCCACCAACGGATAATGTTCAAGCTTCCCATAAGGATATTCGTGTTTTGAATACGTTGAAACTCCAAGGTTGGAGATCCGTTAACTAACACAAAAAAGCTGGTAGTTAATAAAATTCCCTGGACCCAAGTTCTCCACAGATTGGGAAAGTTGATTTACTTTAAGATTAAGTCAATGAAATTTCAATTAAGAGAATCAATGCATTTTCAAAATCTATTTTGAAGATAAGGGCTTTGGATTTATGTTTCTTTAACCAAGTTAGGGCCTCACTAAGGGTTATCAGACATCTAGAATGTTCCTACAAGAAAGAAATGTTGATTGATGACCCAATATTACCGAGCCCAATAAGACGCTTGAGATAGTTGGCTAGCACCTTGGAAGTTACCTTGCTAACGCGCCTGGTCATACTAATTATCCGATATTCACGAGGAGAAGTCAAATCAGACATTTCAGCGATGAAAGTTATAAAAGAAGACCCACATCCCCACCTTATGACCCCGTTCTAGCATTTAGAAAATCTTGTTCTAAGACATCTCAAAACCATTTCATAAAGCAAAACTTGAGGTCACTAGGTCCCGGTGCAAAATCGCTACCACAATCCTATATGACCTCTTTGACTTTTTTTCAAAGTAAACGTGGTGATGAACAAATTGGTGTAAGACCTAACTAAATTAAACAAATAAATTTAACACCTTTTACGAACTACTTCCATAAAACTTTACTAGTTTTAAAACTCAAGGTAGCAATGATTCAGTTTACAGTACATGTACTTAAGTTTTAGGTATTGAAATAAAGTTAACAAAAACACGGAAGCATATATTTATGAGGAGTGTTCGGTTCGTCGCACAACTTGATCTTCATCTGGTTAACTAAGGCGAGTATCACCTGTTATTTTAAACCCATCCAAATGGTTAGTAACTTAAGCATTTAAACAAAATGTTAAACCAAGAAATCAAAAATTAATTTTTATTTTGTACAGCCCTGCGCGTCGCGGAGGGATTGCTTGTCTCCCCATGTGGCATGGGGATGGCAGTTTTAACCGAACGTTTGACCAGGCTCCCCGGCACATCGTAGGAGGGCCTGGTTTATCCTCTGCGTGGTGCGGAAAGGTCAATTTTTGGGTAGGTTGCTAAAGCTGGGCAACTTTTTCATCCTTAGCCAAATTTCGCCATTTTGCATCCGATACTCATCCAAATCGGTCCAAACTCCATTTATCACTTGGGTTTCATTTAACAATATATTTAAACTATGACTCACAACCCGGACCCATAAATATTGAGTTTTTCACTCTTATTATTCGGTTTGGGTTTAATACCCGTTTGACCCGTTATGAGACTTTGAGCTCTTTAGCTCAAATCATCCGAATTCTTTCATCGAGGTTCCTGATCGTTTTTCAACCATGATGAAGAATCATGGTTAGTAAATCGGACAACACCTCGGCTTCTACGACCCCACTGGTCATTTATACCTTGGTTCACTCATTTGTTATCTAGTTTATGGCCTTATAGATTGTAAACGACGTGTTTAGTTCACCCTTGTGACTCTCATAGTCCACAAACGACAATTACCACTTTTAGTCATTTTATCCATGGTCCTTGACCAAGTCCATTTGCGTTGGGCATCACCTCTGCTTCTATGACCCCGGGTCATTTATGCTTTGGTTTTACATGCCTTCGACACGGTTGTTTAAAACTCGTTTTTCTTTACTTATTCCACAATTTATCAATCAACTCTTTGAGCGTTTCATTTTAGTAACATCAAGTTTAATTAATAATAATAACGTCACATTATAGCTACGTACCTCAAAGTTTCCCTTTTGAACTAGCTTCTTTCTCGGCTTGGCTTCCCTACTCTTCACTTGAGTTACCTATAGGCTTAACCCCAAGTGATCATATTATACACACTTATCATTCAAGTAGCTTGAAATGAAGGATTCATTAAAATTCCTTCCTAACAATTTCATTTAGTTTAAAGGCTAAGTAGCAATATAAGATTCACTTAGGTATTTTATCAAACACCGAATGGGCATTGGATTAAGCTATTCTATTTAGCGAAATTTGACCACCCTTTACTATATTACCTCTACTCACAAGTTCACACTTTCTTTGAAATCAATATAATATGTAAATTTTAGTTTTTCATAAGCTAATACTTAACCTAATCATCATATTTCATGGGGTCTACCCTTATGACCAAAACCCACTTCTTCACATACATGGGTAATCATCCATGTTGGTGCATAATGTTTGCTTCCTACATCGTCGTGTCGTGTCATTGTAATAGGGCTTTTACATGTTAGATTTTGAGTTTGTTTGTGTATGGGTTGGTCCATACTGATGAGTTCATCCGCACGGATGAGACCCATCCACACAGACGTGGTCATCCGTCCCAACGCATTTCCCAAGTCAATAAATAGTGGAGGTGACCTAGTCATTTGTAACTTTTGCATTCAGACGATGAAACTCTGTCAAACTAAAAACCTAGATGTAAAATTGATTATATGAATAGAAAACATTGAAAATTAAGTAAAACTTGTGTAGTCACCTAAATACGATGGATTCCACACATCTTACTTAGGATTTAGATATCACCATAACTTAAACGTCGACATAAACAGAACTTTCAATTGGTATTAGAGCTACGGTACTGATTCAATTGATCTAACAGTTGATTGAATCACCTACGTTCATGAATTATGGGTTTTTATGGCTTTTTAGATGTAAATCATCAAATTGAAGGTCAATTCACGGATAAAAAGTAAAATTGAAACCATAGGATTGTCAGTAATGATTTTCGACCTAGTATGTGCAAGAATCATCAAAAGATTCGAAGAAATAAAGATGTTGGATCGAAAAGTTGAATCAGCAGCGTTCGAATGGACGAGATCACATTTGTACGCATGAGTCATTCATCCGCACAAATGAGCCTTGTCAATTTGAAAAATCGTGTTCATCCGCATGAACCAGTCTAGTCATTCGCACGAAGGAGCTTTCATCCGCACGAAAGACTCTCGTTCGCACGAACCAACATCATTCGTTCCAAAATCAACCAGTCATCCGCGCGAAAGAGACATTCGCACGAATGAACATTCCTTATCCATGCGAATAAGTCAAATGTCTAAAAAAATTGGTGATTAAAAACATTTTTTGGTCGTAGTGACGAAACGAGTTGTAACACCTAATGGCAACCTCCCAAATGTGGGGCAAAAAACCTCATCGAGGATAATGGCAACCTCCTACATGTTGGGGCAAAAATCATCGAGGACGATGAGTCCCTTAGGGGGGGTGATTATACACCTAATGGCATACCTCCCAACATCGTCCGTGGACAGGAGAGATTCCTGGTTCATAAGTAATGCCCTACCTCTAAAATCACCAACGCGTTTTCGGCTTAATGCTAGTGGATGATAGGAGAACTCCACAGTTAAGCGTGCTTAGGTGGGAGTAGTACCAGGATGGGTGACCTCTGGGAAGTCTCCACCGGGGCAACCAAAAACAATTCCGTGAGCTCTTAGCGGCAAAACGGACAATATTGGTGATAACGAGGGGCAGGGGTGTTACACGAGTGTCCCAAAAAAATTTGGTGATTGAATTTTTTTTCGAGATTTTAACGTCAAATACGGGATGTTCGGGGACACCGTTGGAGGCTTTAGAGAATGGTTAAGATGATGAAATCACAGAGTGTTAAAGTTATTTGGGTAGTCATGGATACCTATGCAGAATGATTATCATTTGGTGTAGTGACTAATAAGGGGCCTAAAAGAAAACTGCACATTTGCTAAAAACTGACTTTTGTGGAGCAAAATGTCATATTAGAGTTTTTTTAGAGAAATAGCTTACTGAATTTGCTTAGTTTGAGGGGGAAATTCAGTGAGAGTTTAGAGGGGTCAGAATTAGCCAAAATTGAGGGGAATAAACATTTTCAAATATTAGACATTTTTGGAAGTTCAGAGGGAAAGACATGCAACAGTATTCCAAGTGGTTCTGATTAAAATTTTTTCTATGGATGCATAGAATCTTAGATGCTTTAGTCTGTGATCATAGGAAGTTTGGATTCTTTAGACCTTAATCAGATTGATGTCTGAGGGTTTGAGCCCGAGTCTTCGTACAAGCCGGTTAGCAGGATTAACATTAAAATGGTGCATCAGTATTGAGTATTGTTGATACTTAAAGATATCGCATGGCTTTCAAAAATTTACCTGATAGTTCTGTGATAGTCTATACTGTTAAAATGAATCTTGAGCATATGAGTTGTTTTCTAGACTAACCACTGCGGAATGATGATGTTTGTTGATTAAGTTGCTTCCGGAGCTAACGTAGAAGGCTATAGATCTGTTATCATGACTAAAGAGGAAGATTGTAAATTTGATATTTCTTAGATCACAATGTGTTACTAGATGATTTGTTATCCGATGAAGATTTGAAGATTGTTGAGATTACCGTTTACACTGATCAATGATTCAGGAGTGTGTATAAAAGAAAACGTCACATTTGCTGAAAAACTGACTTTTATGAGCAAAATGTCATATTAGAGTTTTTCAGTGAACATAGTTTACTGAATTTGCTTACTTTGAGGGGGAAATTCAGCGATGAGTTTAGAGGGGTCAGAATTTGCCAAAATTGAAGGGAATAAACATTTTCAAATATTAGACATTTTTTGGAAATTTAGACGGGAAAGACATGCAACAGTATTCAGGTGGTTCTGATTAAACGTTGTCTAGGGATGCATAACATCTTAGATGCTTTAGTCTGTGATCATAGGAAGTTTGGATTCTTTAGATCGTGATCAGATTGATGTCTGAGGGTTTGAGTCCCGAGTCTTCGTACAACCCGGTTAGCAAGATTAGAGTCAAGTTGATGCATCAGTATTGAGTATTGTTGATACTTAAAAGATATCACATGGTTTTCAAAATTTTACCTGATAGTTCTGCGATAGTCTATTGTGTAAAACAGGTTAATCTTCAAGCATATGAGTTGTTTTCTGGACTAACCGCTGCAGAATGATGATGTTTGTTGATTAAGTTGTTGCCAGAACTAACGAAGAAGGCTATACATCTGTTATCATGACTGAAGAGGAAGAATGTGAATTTGGTCGTGGAAGAATATTTCTTAGACGGGAAAGACATGCAATAGTATTCAGGTGGTTCTGATTAAACATTATCTAGGGATACATAGCATCTTAGATGCTTTAGTCTGTGATCATAGGAAGTTTGGATTCTTTAGATCGTGATCAGATTGATGTCTGAGGGTTTGAGTCCCGAGTCTTCGTCCAACCCGGTTAGCAGGATTAGAGTCAAGTTGATGCATCAGTATTGAGATTGTTGATACTTAAAAGATATCACATGGCTTTCAAAAATTTACCTGATAGTTCTATGATAGTCTATTGTGTAAAAATGGTCAATCTTCGAGCATATGAGTTGTTTTCTGGACTAACCGCAGAGGAATGATGATGTTTGTTGATTAAGTTGCTACCAGAACTAACAAAGAAGGCTATACATCTGTTATCATGACTGTTATCATGACTGAATGAAGAGGAAGAATGTGAATTTGGTTGTGGAAGAATATTTCTTAGATCAAAATGTTTTACTAGATGATTTGTTATCCGATGAAAAATTGCTGATTGTGGAGATTACCGTTTACACTGATCAATCATTCAGGAGTGTGTATAAAAGAAAACTCTACATTTGCTGAAAAACTGACTTTTGTGGAGGAAAATGTCATATTAGAGTTTTTCAGATAACATAGTTTACCGAATTTGCTAGCTTTGAGGGGGAAATTCAGTGATGAGTTTAGGGGGGGTCAGAATTTGCCAGAATTGAGGGGAATAAACATTTTCAAATTTTAGACATATTTGGAAATTCATACGGGAAAGACATGCAACATTATTCAGGGTTCTGATTAAACATTGTCTAGGGATGCATAGCATATTAGATGCTTTAGTCTGTGATCGTAGGAAGTTTGGATTCTTTAGATCGTGATCAGATTGATGTCTGAAGGTTTGAGTCCCGAGTCTTCGTACAATCCGGTTAGCAGGATTAGCGTCAAGATGATGCATCAATATTGAGTATTGTTGATACTTAAAAGTTATCACATGGCTTTCAAAAATTTACCTGATAGTTCTGCGATAGTCTATAGTGTAAAAATGGTTAATTTTCGAGCAAATGAGTTGTTTTCTGGACTAACCGCAGCGGAATGATGATGTTTGTTTATTAAGTTGCTGCCAGAACTAACAAAGAAGGCTATACATCTGTTATCATGACTGAAGAGGAAGAATGCGTATTTGGTCGTGGAAGAATATTTCTTAGATCAAAATGTGTTACCAGATGATTTGTTATCCGATGAAGAATTGCTGATTGTGGAGATTACCTTTTCCCTGATCAATCATTTAGGAGTTTGTATAAAAGAAAACTCCACATTTGCTGAAAACTGACTTTTGTGGAGCAAAATGTCATATTAGAGTTTTTTTTAGAGAACATAGTTTACCGAATTTGCTAACTTTGAGGGGGAAATTCAGTGATGAGTTTAGAGGGGTCAGAATTTGCCAAAATTGAGGGGAATAAACATTTTCAAATATTAGACATTATTAGAAATTTAGACGAGAAAGACATGCAACAGTATTCAGGTGGTTCTGATTAAAAATTGTGCATAGCTTCTTAGATGCTTTAGTCTGTGATTGTAGGAAGTTTGGATTCTTTAGACCGTGATCAGATTGATGTCTGAAGGTTTGAGTCCCGAGTCTTCGTATAAGCCGGTTAGCAGATTAGCGTCAAGATGATGCATCAATATTGAGTATTGTTGATACTTAAAAGATATCACATGGCTTTCAAAAATTTACCTGATAGTTCTGTGATAGCCTATAGTGTCAAAATGGTTAATCTTCGAGCAGATGAGTTGTTTTCTGGACTAACCGTTGCGGAATGATGATGTTTGTTGATTAAGTTGCTGCCAGAACTAATGGAGAAGGCTATACATTTGTTATCATGACTGAAGAGGAAGAATGTGAATTTGGTCGTGGAAGAATATTTCTTAGATCAAAATGTTTTACTAGATGATTTGTTATCCGATGAAAAATTGCTGATTGTGGAGATTACCGTTTACACTGATCAATCATTCAGGAGTGTGTATAAAAGAAAACTCTACATTTGCTGAAAAACTGACTTTTGTGGAGGAAAATGTCATATTAGAGTTTTTCAGATAACATAGTTTACCGAATTTGCTAAGCTTTGAGGGGGAAATTCAGTGATGAGTTTAGGGGGGTCAGAATTTGCCAAATTGAGGGGAATAAACATTTTCAAATTTTAGACATATTGAAATTATACGGAGAAAGACATGCAACATTATTCAGTGGTTCTGATTAAAATTTGGTGCATAGCTATAGATGCTTTAGTCTGTGATCGTAGGAAGTTTGGATTCTTTAGACGTGATCAGATTGATGTCTGAAGGTTTGAGTCCCGAGTCTTCGTACTAATGCGGTTAGCAGATTAGCGTCAAGATGATGCATCAATATTGAGTATTGTTGATACTTAAAAGTTATCACATGGCTTTCAAAAATTTACCTGATAGTTCTGTGATAGCTATAGTGTCAAAAATGGTTAATCTTCGAGCAAATGAGTTGTTTTCTGGACTAACCGCTGCGGAATGATGATGTTTGTTGATTAAGTTGCTGCCAGAACTAATGAGAAGGCTATACATTGTTATCATGACTGAAGAGGAAGAATGTGATTTGGTCGTGGAAGAATATTTCTTAGATCAAAATGTTTACAGATGATTTGTTATCCGATGAAAAATTGCTGATTGTGGAGATTACCGTTTACCTGATCAATCATTAGGAGTGTGTATAAAAGAAAACTCACATTTGCTGAAAAACTGACTTTTGTGGAGGAAAATGTCATATTAGAGTTTTTCAGAAACATAGTTTACCGAATTTGCTACTTTGGGGGGGAAATTCAGTGATGAGTTTAGGGGGGGTCAGAATTTGCCAAATTGAGGGGAATAAACATTTTCAAATTTTAGACATATTGGAAATTAACGGGAAAGACATGCAACATTATTCAGGGTTCTGATTAAAATTGTGGTGCATAGCTTTAGATGCTTTAGTCTGTGATGTAGGAAGTTTGGATTCTTTAGACCGTGATCAGATTGATGTCTGAAGGTTTGAGTCCCGAGTCTTCGTACAAGCCGGTTAGCAGGATTAGCGTCAAGATGATGCATCAATATTGAGTATTGTTGATACTTAAAAGTATCACATGGCTTTCAAAAATTTACCTGATAGTTCTGTGATAGCTATAGTGTAAAAATGGTTAATTTTCGAGCAATGAGTTGTTTTCTGGACTAACCAAGCGGAATGATGATGTTTGTTGATTAAGTTGCTGCCAGAACTAACAAGAAGGCTATACATTTGTTATCATGACTGAAGAGGAAGAATGTGAATTTGGTCGTGGAAGAATATTTCTTAGATCACAATGTGTTACTAGATGATTTGTTATCCGATGAAAATTGCTGATTGTGGAGATTACCTTTTACCTGATCAATCATTCAGGAGTTTGTATAAAAGAAAATCACATTTGCTGAAAACTGACTTTTGTGGAGCAAAATGTCATATTAGAGTTTTTTTTAGAAACATAGTTTACCGAATTTGCTACTTTGAGGGGGAAATTCAGTGATGAGTTTAGGGGGGTCAGAATTTGCCAAATTGAGGGGAATAAACATTTTCAAATTTTAGACATATTAGAAATTTAGACGAGAAAGACATGCAACAGTATTCAGTGGTTCTGATTAAAATTGTGCATAGCTTCTTAGATGCTTTAGTCTGTGATTGTAGAAGTTTGGATTCTTTAGACCGTGATCAGATTGATGTCTGAAGGTTGAGTCCCGAGCTTCGTATAACCGGTTAGCAGATTAGCGTCAGATGATGCATCAATATTGAGTATTGTTGATACTTAAAAGATATCACATGGCTTTCAAAAATTTACCTGATAGTTCTGTGATAGCTATAGTGTCAAAATGTTAATTTCGAGCAATGAGTTGTTTTCTGACTAACCGTTGCGGAATGATGATGTTTGTTGATTAAGTTGCTGCCAGAACTAATGGAGAAGGCTATACATTTGTTATCATGACTGAAGAGGAAGAATGTGATTTGGTCGTGAAGAATATTTCTTAGATCACAATGTTTTACAGATGATTTGTTATCCGATGAAAATTGCTGATTGTGGAGATTACCGTTTCACTGATCAATCATTAGGAGTGTGTATAAAAGAAAACTCTACATTTGCTGAAAACTGACTTTTGTGGAGGAAAATGTCATATTAGAGTTTTTCAGAAACATAGTTTACCGAATTTGCTAGCTTTGAGGGGAAATTCAGTGATGAGTTTAGGGGGGGTCAGAATTTGCCAAATTGAGGGGAATAAACATTTTCAAATTTAGACATATTTGAAATTCAACGGGAAAGACATGCAACATATTCAGGGTTCTGATTAAACATTTTGGATGCATAGCTTTAGATGCTTTAGTCTGTGATGTAGGAAGTTTGGATTCTTTAGACGTGATCAGATTGATGTCTGAAGGTTTGAGTCCCGAGTCTTCGTAATCCGGTTAGCAGATTAGCGTCAAGATGATGCATCAATATTGAGTATTGTTGATACTTAAAAGTATCACATGGCTTTCAAAAATTTACCTGATAGTTCTGCGATAGCTATAGTGTAAAATGGTTAATTTTCGAGCAATGAGTTGTTTTCTGGACTAACCAGCGAATGATGATGTTTTTTATTAAGTTGCTGCCAGAACTAAAGAAGGCTATACATTGTTATCATGACTGAAGAGAAGAATGGATTTGGTCGTGGAAGAATATTTCTTAGATCAAATGTGTTACAGATGATTTGTTATCCGATGAAAATTGCTGATTGTGGAGATTACCTTTCCTGATCAATCATTTAGGAGTTGTATAAAAGAAAACTCACATTTGCTGAAAACTGACTTTTGTGGAGCAAAATGTCATATTAGAGTTTTTTAGAAACATAGTTTACCGAATTTGCTAACTTTGAGGGGAAATTCAGTGATGAGTTTAGAGGGTCAGAATTTGCCAAATTGAGGGAATAAACATTTTCAAATTTAGACATATTAGAAATTTAGACGAGAAAGACATGCAACATATTCAGGTGGTTCTGATTAAAATTGTGCATAGCTTCTTAGATGCTTTAGTCTGTGATCGTAGGAAGTTTGGATTCTTTAGACCGTGATCAGATTGATGTCTGAAGGTTTGAGTCCCGAGTCTTCGTACAAGCCGGTTAGCAGATTAGCGTCAAGATGATGCATCAATATTGAGTATTGTTGATACTTAAAAGATACACATGGCTTTCAAAAATTTACCTGATAGTTTTGTGATAGCCTATAGTGTCAAAATGGTTAATCTTCGAGCAGATGAGTTTTTTCTGGACTAACCGTTGCGGAATGATGATGTTTGTTGATTAAGTTGCTGCCAGAACTAATGGAGAAGGCTATACATTTGTTATCATGACTGAAGAGGAAGAATGTGAATTTGATCGTGGAAGAATATTTCTTAGATCACAATGTGCTACTAGATGATTTGTTATCCGATGAAGAATTGCAGATTGTGGAGATTACTGTTTACACTGATCAATCAATCAGGAGTGTGTATAAAGTTGATTACGGCGCGGTCTTCGAAGTTTTTATCAATTGCCAGTTGGGTTTTTTGAAGATTAAGAGATTGAACTATGAATGTTAGAAGATCAAGTTTTAGCTATGCGAGGTAAATCAAAAACCAAACGCGGATGTGGTAAAAGTTGAAATGGAGAACCTACATTGATTAATTCCAAGTTGGTGATTATTCGTGAAGATTGCAGTTAAGCAAATCAGAGGAGGTCGAAAACCGTGCAAACAAAGAACTAAAGTGTCATTCCAGGGGAAATCATTTCTGTGTGTATATGCTATTGCAAATGCTAACCCGAATCATCATTTAAGGGAGAACTATTTAAAGATATCAAATGCTTGATTGATGTTGCAGAATATTCAAACACGGCTTAAATATTTAAAGATCAAGATTCGACAGTGACGTACAAGGGGGAAACTGTTAGTGTATATTCTGTCTGTCCGCCACTAACGAATAGGCTAGATAGAGCGTGTGTTGAATATTGTATAGTTGCGTGTTAGAATCGAAAAAAATGACATTTTTGGAGAAGATGAGAGTGATTCACACGGATGAGATTCATCCGCACGGATGAAGCTCATCCACACGGACAAGCCTAGTATGTCCCAAATCATCATGTCTATATATAGGTGTCATGTGTTAGAATTTGATAAGTTTTAGAAATTCAGGGGAAAGGCTGGAGAGATTGTAACACCCCGACCACGTAAAACAACAAACAGCGGCGGAAACGTTGGGGAGTCATGTCACAGAGCTATTGTTTCACAACACATGGGACATAAAGTTTTGTTATTGAATTTAATTGTTTACATTGTCTTGGGAAGATACAAATAAAACATAGCATTTTCTTGCAAGTTTTAAGATAAACTAAGGCCCAAGTCCGCCCTATGTGAAGCATGCTCAAAGTCAAACATTCGCTCCTGAAACATATGTGAAAATAAAACGTCAGCATAAAAATGCCTGTGAGTAACATAGGTTTTGTGATGATGATTCATGGCTTGAGTGTTAAAAGAAATGTCAACTAATACAAAAGTAGCCATGAACCATTATAAAATGTTTCTTTTATAAAATCATATGAAAATCAAATGATTTAAAAGAAATGATGCATGGTTAACTTAATAACCAAAATATGTTATGCCTTATATAAGATATGTCATGTTTTGTATAAATATGTCATGTCTTGTATTTTTTTGAAGCAATTTAGATAACGCTACGATATGTAATATAACAAAAGCACTTATATATAGGATGTACCAGCAGCATATCCACCATGCTTTTATCATATTACACACGTCTCGTTATTTAAATCACTTACCATAAACCAACAAATGAAATGTCTTGTTTAAACCAATGTCATGTGTTAATCAATGCCATGTAAAAACCAAATGTCTTGTAAAAACAAATGTTATGTATAAACCAATGCCATGTGTAACCCAATGTCATGAATAAACAATTGTCTTGTATAACCAAAATGTCATGTATAAAACAATGTTTTTGAATGAACAAATGTCTTGTTTAATCAAAGGTTTTGTTTTATAAATCATTGCTTTTATTGTGTAGACATATAAATATGGGTTGTTGGCGAATACATTCCTTGTTATCTGTCAGATAAACCCTTATAAAGACAAAGGTTTATCAAATGTTCATCGGATTTTGTCATTCTCTAAGGTCACTTCCAAACAAACCTAGGAAGCGGGAAAGGGATTGTCAATCCTATGGTAACATTACATACTATCGGCCGGCGTGATCAATGTTAATGAATATATCATTGTCGAGTTCAACATACCAAAATGTCTAAAATAATGTAAGCATATCGTTAAAATGTTTTGAAATGTTACTAGGTATGCTAGGTCAACATACGAAGCAAAATGTCTTTGAAAATCATGTACTAGTTATGCTAGGTCAACATACGAAGCAAAATGTCTTTGAAAACCATGTACTAGGTATGCTAGGTCAACATACGAAGCAAAATGTCTTTGAAAACCATGTACTAGGTATGCTAGGTCATCATACGAAGCAAAATGTCTTTGAAAACCGTGTACTAGGTATGCTAGGTCAACATACGAAGCAAAAAATGTCTTTGAAAATCATGTACTATATGTACTAGATAAGCAAAATATGTATAATGTCATGAAACCAAGAAAGTAGTGATGACACATATGAATCACCCCAAAACATTTGAAAACGTAAAAGAGGGGGGCTATGTACTCACTTGGGGTTGCGTATAAGTCTTGTTCGAATGATAAAACAAAGCTCAAGAGATCAAGGATTCAAGTGTGTCCTAATATCGGATAACTATGTTAGTGAGTCGGGACTTTAATTGAGGATTGGAGAGAATGAAGTCTTATAAACCAAACGAGTGTTGCAACTCATATGATATGGTTTACTAAACTTAACATTCTGATTTGGAAAGGATCCTAAGTGCTTTTGACCGTTATGACTCGTTAAGGGTTTAGCTTACGCTACGTTTAACGGGTCATTAGCGTAAATGTATGATTGGATGGTCAAATATGTCCTATGATAAGTCTTATATGCCAAAACATAGTTTTATAATGTTGTAACATCACGTCAAAACTTTGGTTACATATGCTTAAAATCGATTTATGCGCAAAAAGGCATTTTGGTCATTTTTAAAGAACATAAAAGCGACTTATCATAAAACTAACCAAACCTTATGACCATAAGGTATAACCTCAATAGGTTATTCCCTATACAAATATGGTCACATAAATGTGCTTGATCGAATCCTAAGATTGACTAAACGAGTCGAATTCGAAAGTCAAAGTGGAAGTCAAACCGCTCGACTGACGACCCAAATAAAGCACTAAACAAGAAGTGACGAGTTAGACATGTTAAAACATGTCTAACTAAGTTAAAAATGATTTGGTATCAAAACTTGGAGTTTTGATACCCAAAAATAGTTTCGTCATAAAATGCGCATTATGCACATCTTTGACCGAAACTTTGACTCGTCACTTCGACTAGTAAACGTGGTAATCAGAAGGTGCAATCGCTAGGGATTATAACCTTCGTGATCACGATTACGTTGCAAAGTTCAATTGAACTTTGATTTAACCAAATATGGTCGAACCGAAAGTCAAACAAAAAGTCAACTGTTTGACTTTTAACTCAAAATAAGCTAAAATAATGAACAAGACTAGGAAAGAACACTTACTTTTGTTCTAGGAAGGCAAGAATACTCAATAGGAGGCCTCCAATGGAAGCAAACTCCAATTTAGAGCAGATAGGTGAAAAAGAAGGAAATGAGCAAGTGAAAATGGGTGAAGTTCTTTGCTATTTATAGCGTGAATGAGCTCGCAAGATCAAGCCAAGTGTCCCTCTAGGTGTTAACAGATGCTAGGTGTCCTTACACATGTCCAAAGGAAGTGAAATGGTGGAAAAATCGCGACTTGGGGGCCAAGGAATGCAACTGTGTTTGACAACTAACTTTCTACTTCTGACAGTCTCTCACGCCCCGCGAGAGACTTAGCCTATTCTCTTGCGCCCCGCCAGACACTCATCTTTGGGATTTTGGCAGATTTGGCCTCTGGACTTATTTCGTCGGTTTTGTCACTTCTAAGACCCGTTAACCTAACTTTTAGGCTCTATAAGGATGTTAAGGTATACGTAATTTGAATTATGACCCAAAAATTGATGGATGTCGGTTCGTTCGGTTGTACAGTTGCGTTTTTCGCTTAATTACGACGAACGCTATAACGAACACGAAAATGACCGAAATTGCGCAACAATTGATATTTTTGCATTCTCATCAATAAAATACAAGACTTTATTGATTACAAAAATATTTGGATTTGTATATGTGGTCTGTATTAAAAAATACGAGAATCGGCAGACTTTCGCGGTTTGTCGTAAATAGTCCCTGAGCTTGAATAAGCATGTTTTTGCCATACCGAACCCCTCAATACTTATTTTCTAAATTATGTAAAGGGTATTTAGGGTATGCTTAGCTTATGTCCTTGTTGCCTGATGCTCTCTCAAGCTTGTAAAATGATGTATGCTCTTTCGGTATGAATGAAATCCTTCTATTTCTTCTAATTCTTACGAGATTTCTCTGAATTAGCTCTATCCAAACTTCCGTCTAAATCTGCCGATCCGGAACTTTCATATACGCTCCGTATTCGCTCAAAATATAGTATAAATACGAGTAATATTATTTAAAAAAATATTGCGTATAGGGTTGCATATACGCCTGTACGCGGCTTATTGTTCATCCCCAATTCAATTAACCCAAAACCCTCACTCCCAAATATCAAATTGTATCAAAACACAACTGTTATATGGTTTAACTATGAAACAAACTTGAATTTATTGAAAAATGGGTTGAAGTTTTACCTGGGATTTGCCAAAATACGCTCCAATTACGCTCTTATTCTAACCTTTGTTGTAATTTCTTTGATATTGGGCGGAAATCTTGTTGGACAATCGGTGATTTCTTAGTTGATTTGGTGCGACTGTAGTTGATTTGATATTGGGTCAAGGCTACTTTTATCTTTGAAATCAAGCTTTTTTCTGAGTAGGGGGTGCGACTGTAATTGTTGCCGCACAATATTGAGCTCTTCTACCACATCGACCTCCTCATCCATAGTTTACACGGTAGTAAGTTAAGTTTATGCTAGAATACATCTACATCTTCGAGTTGTGTCTTACGCTCTACACTATTAAATCAACACAGTGTGTAAGCTGCTAAAATCGTTCTAAATCACAAAAGGTTTGTAGGTTTTTACCTTTCTGTATGTACTTTTGCATCCTACAAGCACACGCCAACCCAAAACTAATCTGCATATGGCAACTAGATGATGTATTAAGTTTCTGCAACACCTCTAGCTTCCTAAATAACTCTCCTTTCAGCAAGTCAAGTGCTTTATGGGACACATTTCCATGTAGGTTATCAAACAGTGGTAGTCTGTGTTCGTTCATCGTTTTTTCGATGCTTTCTTGGAAAGTTTTTTCTATTTCTCTAAATGTGTTGCAACTATATCCATGACACATCCCAGTATTCGGTTCAACGAACTTCTATCTCGAACATATCTATTCATATTAGTGTGCTGGCTCTCAACTCTGTTAGTGGTGCGCTGGCCAAAGTTGCGACTCCTATTAGTCCATGCGGAAATGAATATTTCTATATAGTCTTTGAGCCAGTTATTGTACACGTAGTTAAAGACCCCTGAAAAAGTAAAATAATAAATTAAATTTTAAATGTGTGTAAAGATAATGGAATGTGTGAGTCATTTGTTGAAGACATACTTACTTAAATGGTTAAAAGCCATAAGTCGGTTATACATCTTGCGCAAGTTGTAGTCGTATATGGGTTCTGAAGTAGACTCGCACAATGTCCGCCAGTATGACAAAAATTTCTCCTAAACTTTGTTATTGAAGGCTTTCTTGCAATGTTTACAGATATTCTGTTGGATGTGAAACTGACATAGATACCTAGAGGCGTTAGGGAATACTTTATCACACACGTTCATTAGGGGTAGCTTTCTATCCGTTACTATCGAACGTGGCTCCATACATTCCGTCAACATGACTTGATCCTTTCAAGCACCCGTGGTACAAAAATTAACTGGCGTTGGTCCCTATCCATTACATCACTGCATTCTTTGCAAATAACAACATGCGTGGTACAAAAAGACTTGCAGGTCGACGTCAAACCTAGAACCTAGACAAATGGCATGTTGTAGATGTTTGTTTTGTGTGTTGCGTCGATCAACTGCACATTCGGGAATGCACGCCACATAGTACTTGATTAGGGATGAACATAGAAAAGCTATGTTATGACATATGTCACGGGTTCCAGCCGGGTCTCGTAAATGAAGTGATTTCCGTAGAGCATCATTTCCAATGTATGCATGGGATTCTTTCCGTCCATCTGTGATGCTCAAATTTTCCGAACCGCATTTTACACGTCTTTCTGAACATGGAACCTGTCGAGGTATTGTTTTCTTTTGAGTTGTCAGCTGCTCGACCAACTTGTATTCGCATTCAGTAAATCTTTGCAAAAAGGCGTGGCCCAACAGATTCTGCGCAGGTTCGTGCTTATGTTCCGGGTTTTCCACTACTAACTCCCATGTATCATGACCGCCCGCACCGTGAGTAGTGAAAATGGGCAACCAATGCTGCCAGCTTTGCTAACCGTTGCTTTACTACGATGCTCACCACTACGGTCGCACACAAGCCATACCTTTCCCCGTACTACCACCAATATTCTTCGATTGACGGGTCATAATAATGTAACCATTCTCGTTTGCTCTTTCTTGTACCAATTTCTTCTATTTAATTAGAGACATGAAACGCTAAGAAATAGACGCATTTAAGTTACACTAAATATTTATTAGTCTAGTTAATTATTTTTTATTGTATATACTAATTTGAATATGTAACATTTAAGTAAATTAACTGATACCTGCTTAGTTTGAAACGAATTATTTGGGTTAGTTGCTTGATAATCATCATACGGTGGTGTGTCTGAAGGCTAACCACCATATCCTCCATCGTATGGATTACTCAGGTTAGGATGTTGCTCATAATAATACGGTGATGTGAATGGAGGCTCACCATTGTATCCTCCATATTCATCTGAATTGTCTTGTTGCACGTAAGAAGATTCACACCTGTATCTGTATCCGTAATCCGGATACCCTTGTTATGCCGGATAATATGGTTCGTTAACAGGGGCATGCTCAGCACCGTATTCTACGTGTCCATCTGGATCACCTTGTGGTACGTACGAAGATTCACACCCGTATATCCGTAATTCGGATACACTTGATGCGTCGGGTAATATGGTTCATCAACAGGTGGAGTCCGAGCCTCATTCAAGGCTGGAAATGGTTTGTTTTGTCAACAGCGACGCTAGACGCAACCTCCTCCTCCTCTTTAGAATCTGGAATGCCTAATTCCTCCTAAAACAATGGTATGATAGATATTTATAAATCTAAAAAACAACAATGAAGAAAGTTAAGCTAGTAAATGATACCAGATCGGTTTCAAGAACCCACACAGTCATTAGAATACTGTCTACAAAATAATCGTCGTCCCAAAACAATGACATTTTAGCTCCACACTCCTGCGACAATTAACAAACCGAAGAAGTGAAGAATGCAGATGAAAGGAAGCTTTAAATCGTATGACGTGAATAATCAGATGAAAGTCTATATAATTGTTTCAAATTCACAAGTATACGCCTCATATAGCCGCGTATACCTTTATTCACGTGCCCAGACAACAGCGTATATGAGCCTCGTATACAAGCCCCGTATAGCTTTATACTAGGCGTACATCGATCTGATTGATTTGACATTGTATGAGTTTTGACATCTAGTCGGAGAACTTGCCTTATCTACGCCATGTATAGAGCTATACGCTGCGAATAGGCATTTTGGTGTGCAAATATGTACACCTATATTTATTGACGATCTATTAGTTTTTGGTTTTGACACATACTTCATGTATATGGACATCGAGTGATACAACGCAAATCATGTTCACTACACCAAAATCATTGAATGGTTTAACCTGAATTGAATGGTGGTGATTTATATCTAATAGTACTATGCCGCTAATCTGCGTCAAATTAATTTGAAGGCTGGAACTAGTCTTTTGGCACATCCCGAGCTCTAGATTTATTCCTAAACATCTCTGACACGGTAACACAGATCAAGACACATGCTATGGCACATCCTCAAATCTAATTTTTTTCACCCACGTGTGAAAACAAAGAGCTCCGGTATTTTTTGATAGGATGGTTAATTGGTTAATAATGATGAAGAATCTATTTACGTTATTTTGGTACAATTTAGAAAGTTAACATTAATAAGAGGCACGTTTCTCTTTTATCAATCATCATGTGCACTTCTTGGAATTAGCTGGCGTTGGTCCCTAGATGGTTAAACAAAGCCGTGGGCTTATTATTGCCATTGATTATGGATCAAGAGATGCTTTTCTTTCAGGCTATGGCTTAAGTAAGCTCTTTTCTAATATGAGTTGTTCCCCAGCCACCCTAACCTGGCATCTTCAGTGGCACAAATATCTCATCTTCATAGTTTTGGGTGAATATACAAATTCATCTTCTCACGTGTCTCGCTTACTGCGAACCGGCCAAGAACCTTAAAACGTCATATTATTGCCATTTATATTTTATTCGATCTGATTAAAGAAATCCTAGCAATTTGTATGTCCACATGGTTTTTTGTGTTTTTCTATGTGTTAAACCTCCCACTTCCTACAATCTAGCTCCTGAAAGAAGGACATGCCAGTTCACCATCTAGACTAAGTTGCATTTGGGGAAAACATTAGAGATAAAGTTCATATGAGAAACAATTCAGGTAGCTTTTAAATGTGACATAATACCATGCTTAAAGTTATATATGTGAACAAATGATATAACAACCAAATACATATTATAAGTTAATGTTTCTAGATATGTTTTTCCCAATATTCATAATTTATTTGGATTTCAAGGCTGGGCCATCACAATGATTAAACAGCTAATATGTTCTGCCTTTGATTTTGCAAATCCTTCCAAACCAATAATTTAACTAGATATCACACCAGAAACAAACTTTGTAACTCATAATTGAGACAATACTATGAGATAATGGCATCTATTTGATAAGTGTCAAAATAAGACAAAATTAGGAGGCATTGTTGCCTAGTTGGCAAAGAAGGTCAACTCTTTCTCAGGAAAGGCAAATGTTGGCTTCACATTGTGTGATTGATTCCCTCTCTCTCCACTTAATATATATAACAAGCCATTGGATCCACATCTACCATCACAAAACTTTTGAGTCATTTTACAAAAGCCAAAGAAAACAATGACTTCTACAACTTCTTCAGCAGAAGATACACATCATGTCCGAACAACTAGTTTGCCAACCAGATCACACCCAGTCATTGTTCAGGCTCAAGAGGAGATAAAAAAATTCAGAACATGGGAGGCGTCTGTCTCGCCTGTTCCTACTGCAGATACCATCTGCAGTGCGCTAACGAAGCTCCAAGTATTGTATGACTGTGTTGACAGTGTTCTCAGTTTGCCACAGACCCAACAAGCCCTTACTCATAACCAATGCACAGAATTGGTCAATGAGTTGTTGGATAAATCCATAAGTCTTATGGATGTATGTGGCTCTACTAGAGACTTGGTCTCACAAGTCAAAGAAAATGCTAGAGTTGTTCAGTCAGCCATGAGAAGGAGAAAAGGAGATGTAAGCTTAACCACTTCATTTATCAAGAACCTGAAGAAAGATGCAAAGAACGCTATGACATCTTTGAAGCAAATCGACGAGAAGATAGGAGGAATAAGACCCATAGATATGGACCGACACCTCTTATCAGCTATTAAAGTAGTAAGGGATGTTGGAGTTGTTAGATCATCTGTATACAAATCATTGTTGTTGTTCTTGTCTGGATCTGTTGCAAAGTTAAAGTCATCAAGGTGGTCACTTGTACAAAAAATTATTCGAAAGGGAAGCACAGATAGAAACGATCAGCTTGAAATTTCGAATGAGGACATGGTGAGCCTTTTTCAAGAAATGGAGAATGGTTTGGAGTGCATGTTTAGAAGTTTAATCAAAACAAGGGCGTCTCTACTAAATGTTCTTTATCGCTAATGTTATATATTACAAGCATCACCTTTCTAAATGTGAGCTTTAAAATTGTACTACTTGCTAAAATCATTCATGCTTTAGCTTTTTGTGATGAAAGTGTGCAATTGCAGCCATGTATATTTGAGCATAATTAGAATTTTGAAATAGATAAATCAGTTCCTCATGTGATTTATTCATGTTTCATAACTAAGTTTATGTCATTACTTTTATTTACTTCTCAAGTTCAACATGAACCAGCTAGTCTCTATCTATTCTTGGTCGGCTTGTAGCCATGTAATTATATGACTTTTTACAACATATCCTTCCTAAAAGCAGTCTTGCTTAAGATTTTTGTAATGGAAGTACTCACTTGCAATAATTAGTATGTTTATCGTAATAAAACATTAGAAATGGATAAAGCATTTCCTCTTTACAATTGATGCCTTTACTTATTGGTTTCTCTTATATACTTCACTTCTCAAGTTCATCTTGAACAAATTGTGGGTTTTGCACAAGGATTTTAAACGCTTTAAAATTCTCCATGGAACTTTAATTAAGAAATAAAAAATATGAACATGGTGTTTTTTAGAATTACTACTTTTGAAGTGTATGATTAATAAAAGAATGAATGATCTACATGATGAGGAGCCAGATATCCTCAAAAATTCAAAATTCCCCGAATACATAACATCCAAGCCATTGGATCTACAACTAACATCCAAAATTGTTTGAGCTAACTGACAAAGGCGTAAGAAAAGGATGGCTTCTACATCTTCTTCGGTAGATGATACACGTCATGTTCGATTGACTAGTTTGCCAACAAGATGACCACGATTACTCTTAAGGGTCATAAGAGATCCACAAGTTCAGAACATCCATCTCATATGTTCATAACATAGCTACCATCTACAAGGCATTAACGAAGTTACAAATATTGTATGATTGTATTGACACTGTTTCAAATTGTGCTAAAGTCAAACATAAATCAACGGGGAACTTGTTCAACATTGTTGATGATGAGTAATCTAACACAGCGAACCCATGCTTGTTACTTATTGGGTTTACACATTACATACACAATGGAAGGAAATTCGCATGAAGTACCATTCACATGTACTATTAGGCCCAAAATTGTGACCGATGCCTATCAAGACCAATCAGATTTGAAATTATAAATCAAGGGAGATTGTAAGGACCGGTTTTGTGACTTTTGAACCACAAATGTAAAAGAGTTCGCATGAGGTTGCGAATACTTTGATAGGCATGCGACAACTTAAGAAGTAATGCGTGAACTTTACAAAATTGCATGTATGGGATACCAGGCACATGAATTGGGTGATTTGTGATACCAATTGTAAAGCCCTAAATTGACTATACATAACAATCAAAGGTGTAACATCTGGCCCCTCATACCACCATTATTGTCTTCTTTCCCCCTTATGGGTTGCCTATCCAGGAACTCACATATTTGCTTTTGGTTGCCCAAGTATTACTCCCACCCGAGCACGTTTAATTATGATGTTTCATGTGCTCGATACTTAACTAAGCCCAAAACGCGTTGGTGATTTAAGAGGCAGTGCATGTCTTATGAACCAAGAATCTCTTCTACCAGTGTGGGATTTGCCTAGAGTGTTACAATGGTCTATGTTAATCTTTTCAGTATCATTGCAATCATCCTGCTTAAGGACTCATCATCCTCGATGAGGATTACCCCACCTAATTAAAAACAACCGAATTAGAAAACCATATATTTGTACAAGGGATCTTCGAACAAGGAACCACATCGAAGGAAAAAAACAATAAGTTGAAAAAACAAAAAAAAATTGAAAGAGAAAGAAGACTAGGCCACGGTGCTTCGAGTGCAACAAACTAGAATATTTAATGACTTACAATGAAGAACGAGAAATCAAGAAGAGCAATGATGCCTTGCAACAAACATAATTTCTAGTGAAAGGAACTGAGGAAGACACCTGTAGTGAAGTATGGTATGTATATCCCACCTTCAAGAACCCTTTATTTTGTATTCACAATATGTTCAATGCTTTCAAAAGAACTTATGGCATCGGAACAAGAACAAAAAAAATGACACCATGTTAAAAAGGGATTAGGAAAAGTTGATTGAATATCCAAGGAATTATAAGGGAAATACCAAGCGTATTCCATGTCCCATTCCTTAAAAAGGAATATTTTTAAGTTTAGATCCCTTACTTAAACATGGATGTGAGGTTGTATTGGAAAGAACAAAAGCCGAATTAAGGATTTGCTCTCATCAGTTAATAAGAAAGAAAACACTAAGATGTAACATAAAAATAAGAAGAGACCAAAGAGAATATTTTGGAAACACAATGTGCCACAACCAAACCAACTGGTCTACAACGCTGGTTGTGATGATTTTAGGTTCGTTTTACATTTAAACAAATACCACAACCCGGATTTTATGTTGCTTAAACGGTGTCTTGCGTGACCCATGAGTCAAACGACCGGCCCCGTTTCTTTGTTAACCGACAACCGAACCATATGATGATTCTAAACCACACGATATTTAACAGAGATGGATTGTATATCAATTAGTCGTTTCATAATACCCATAATTATCTAATTTAATTCCAATTTAATCCACCATTATCACCATTAAAATACATAGAGAACCCAAGATGATTATGACGAATTCGTCCTGTTGGGATTACCCCTATAAAAGAACAGATGATAAAATGCCAAAACAGGTCTGTTCTAAATGATCCAGAATAAAACAGTGTTTTGATTCACAGCTTCCTTCAATGGCAAGATATCTAACATCTGGTGGTTCTAACATCTGCTCAAGGCTAAGCTCTGTTGGTTATAAAGAACTGGTAAAGACCAAACCTTAGTTGAAGTCAAAAAGTCTGCTGGAAGTCAAAGGTCTTCTCACCCTTTGAAGAATATTTGAAAGCTTCATCAGTGGATGAGCTCATCAGTGGTTAGCATTATAATTAGTTAGCTATCAGTGTTTTGTAAATGATCAGAGGATAGCATCAGCAGTAGTTAGAAGTTGTTAGGTCTGTTAGACGTCATTGTCTTGGTGATGTCAGCAAAGATGCCACAGAGGTTAGGATTAGTACTATAAATAGACAGTGCATGTACTGTTCTATTTAGCTCACACACACACACTTATATTGTACTATCTAATCTGTGTGAGCTCGGGCTGAGGGAGAGTTAGTGATTCATGCATGTAATTACTTGTAATCATTTCAATCTTTTGAGTAATGAAATCATTGTGTGATGAAAGCTAATCTCTCACTTGATTGTGTTACAAAGTTTTAAATCATATTCTGCTGCAAGGTATTATATGTTTTATCTTATTTATGATCAATTTGTTTAAAACAACACAATCAGGTCAAACTCAGTTCCTAACAATTGGTATCAGAGCTTGGTCAGTCGAATTCAATCTAACAATCGATTTGACATAAAAAGATCAGCTCAATTTTAGTGATGCTGTGTTGTTCATATTTATGAGAAAACAGAGTAAGAGCCTAATCACGTTATATACGATTTCAGTGTGTGTGTTGGATTTTGTGATGATTCCATGATTGACGGTTGCTAAGGATTCATCTAATGTCTTCAAAGACTGAGGTGAACCTAAACCTTAGGAACAAGATCTATATGAGGAACAAAAATTATGGAAAAATTTAAAATGGTAAAATCCAATAATGGTTATGGGTTGATATTTAAACCAGATCAAAAGTAATGAGAAATTAGCAAAAGCATTTTGCAAAAATTGACTAAGGTTCTCAAAACATTATTGTAAATGATTCTGGATTGATTATTCTTTCCTTAAAAGCCTTGCAGTGAATGTTACGACATCTGCTTATGGGAAGGTTAAAAGGGGAATAGAAGAAAAAATCACAAAACTCAAAAGTGTGTTTATCTCAAAACTTTTAATAACAAAAGAAAAGAGTATAAACATAAAACACCTGAGAGTTCACAGACCAGTACTACAAAAGGAAAACCTAAAATTGAATTTTCGTCTCTGCTCAAACATCTGTTACCAAACAAGCTGAGTGCAACCACTGTTTACAGGTAGGTTCAGGTAACTGAAGTATCCCAAGGTAGCAATTGTTTCAAAGAGAACTTAGAACATCTATCAGGTGAACTTGATTCATTTATCAATAAATTTTTACTAAATTTTTTAATTAGTAAAAATTTCATGTTTCTATCAGGACATGTGTTAATCTTTTTCGTTTTTTTTTAAGTAATACATGATGAGCTTTTACTTGTTTTTGATAGTTAAAGCTCAAATACCTGCCAGGAAGTAAAACCTTTCTATTTTAGAGAGAAGGGAGTTACTTTTCCTTGGAAATAGATCAAAAGAAATTTGTATGATGGTCAGGGTCAAATTATAAATGCATGAAAATTCCAGTAAGGCCATGTGAAATGTTTTATCAAGATTAAACGTGCAGGTAATTCTATCCAGAGAAGGGGCTTCCAAAAGTTAACACTGACATCAGACATCACTTTGTGAAGGATTGCTACGAAAAAGGTTTGATTTCTTTACAACATGTCCATACCAAGGAGCAACTGGCAGATGTGTTGACAAAATCACTTGATGCTCACACTTGGCAGTCTGATAATCTAGGCTTGGAATGCTAAACATGGATTCAAAACAATTTTTTTTGTGATCCATGTGTCAATAGCAATAAAATATTTTTAGAAAATCAAAATCAATCCTTAAAAATAGTTTAAAATTGAATCTCTCAATAAATCCTCAAAGTCTGTTCAAAGCTCTGATAGCACAAAAACACTGTTCGCTTAGAAAAATCTATCCACTGTTATGTGTCCTCTGATAAAGTTATAATTGGTCACAACCACTGGTAGTTTACTCTAACAGAGGTTAGCCAAACAACTGTCTTCCATTTTCAATCAGCGGGTACACGTGGACAGATGTTATTCGACAGTCATCGCATCAGATGCCACGTCATCATCACTTTTTAGAAAACCCTATAAGACCTTGTTTCTATCCCAAACAAAGGTTTCATTTTCACTGTGCAATTTCAAAAATTTCTAAACCATTCTCTTAAGATCATGGCTCCCAAAGCGAAATCAAAGAAAAAATCGTCACAGGAACCACCAAACACATTCTTATCATCAAACATCCACAC
Source organism: Scalesia atractyloides (assembly GCA_947069175.1). Classification (NCBI taxonomy): domain Eukaryota; kingdom Viridiplantae; phylum Streptophyta; class Magnoliopsida; order Asterales; family Asteraceae; genus Scalesia; species Scalesia atractyloides. The sequence continues at coordinate 33,406,963 of CAMTDV010000024.1, read as the reverse complement.
AATTGTCACACCCCGAATAAGAGTCGGGGCATAATTTGGTTATCACCAAAGCTCATGATGTTTACTAATATGTTTCATATTTATTAAATTCAAAATTACATCCTCAATATTCCAAACAAGTTCATACAATTACAAAGAAAAATAACTAACTAAACAATCCAAAGTCTAAACCGGTTTATTCTTCTAAGCTATCCTATATGTTTCTTGCTGCAACTGGATCACCTGAATCATGTGTAAAAATGGGGGTTTTTGGGTCAACAAAAGTTGGCGAGTGAACCTTGTTAGAAAACATTTATTATTGATTTCTTGTTATATTTATTATGGAAAAATTGTGCAATAATCATATGTGAGCAAACGTAAATAAACATACAACAACAATAACATTAACAAACAATAACATACAATAACAATAATAATAACAAACAATAACAAACCACCTTGAATGAATATATGACATGAATGATAATGTAAATGTTGGCAACGTCACGTTCACGCTCATAGGTAATGGGGAACGGTTCCGCTCATAGGTAATGGGGAACAGACGGCTTATGATGAAATGTATGTGCGATCAAGGCTCAATCAAACAGAGCCGATCGTATGTTGGCAACGCCTCGTTCACGCTCATAGGTAATGGGGAACGGCTCACACTCATAGGTAATGGGGAGCGGCGGCCTATGATAATGTATGTACTGAAAATGATAAATTTAATCTAAACATTAACCACACAAACATATTGAATACACATTTGATCATGGATATGATGGATGCACAATTGTTTAAATGTAATAAATAGTAAGACACATGATACACCCCAAAAACGTGATTCAAACGGGGAATTTGTAGAGATTCACTCACATTGGATGCGTTCGTTTGATGATGCTGAATGCGCACGAGTTTAGAGGATTGATCGACGAGGAATAACTAACCTAAATAATAACGAAAAGGTACGGTAAATAAGTGAATTTTATTAATAATTTTATAGGATTTTTTTAGATATATTTTTGTGAGTTTAAGGTTATTTTCTAACTTTAAAAAAACATTATTTTTAAGTATTTTTAATAGATTTTTAATAAATTAAATAAATAAAAAAAATTTTTTATATATAAAATGTTGACTTTTTTGGGTTGACGTTGATATTGACTTTGACTTGTTGACCGGTTCGGTCGTGTATATTGTTTGCACTGAATGAGGTTCGAACTTGTGACATCCGTACGCGTGCGCAGCTCTACCAACTGAGCTAGTGTCTAACCCGAAATATTTCTGTTTTTAATTATATTTATATACTATTTAATTTATTCCAAAATTCATTTATTTTAAAAAGGATTTTAATTCTATCGAACCGGCGTGCGTAACAGGTCTCGAACCCGGGACCTGTTGATTAACATTGCACACAGTCCACCGCTGGACTGTGTGTCTAACCTGGTTAAAACACTTGTTTTTATTTCTCTTATATACTAACTGGAAGTTTTCATATTTGGGTTTTATAAAAAGTCTGAATATTGTGACGAATCGGAACAAGGTCGGACTCGAACCCGGTATCGCTATGTTTCAATTGCACACAGTCCACCGCTGGACTGTGTGTCTAACCCGAGATATAACCCGATTTATATTAAATTTATATACAAACTATACTTCATCTTCTTCTTTACAATAACCCAGACAACTGATTTTCGACTGATCTTGTTCAACTCAATTAACAGACATATAAGTGATTAAAATGTAACGGATAGGAAAAGTTTTGGGAATGAACATACCGGAATGATGACTTTTCTCAGAACTCCGGCGAAGTCGTCGGCTCTGTTTTGTGAACTCCGTCTGAGCGGACCAATTAACAGTTTTGATTAACTAATTGTGAAATTGAATGACTAAACAAGAGTTATCAGAGAGTTTAGATGATTATACCGATTCACAGCGCGATTTAGGAATTTTCAGAAAACTTCCGGCGAGTGCTGATTATCCGATATCGTCGCCTGGGACTGATTCTGGTTGGAGGGTTTAAGTTAGTAAAAGTCTAACAACAGATAGAAGATGAAAGAATTGAGAAATTTACCGTTTTGATGAAAGACACGGTTTTTCGGCGAAAGTCCGGCGAGTTCGGAAAGCGATTCCGACGATCAGAAATTAAAGTAAAAGTCAAATTAGGGGTTCTGTGAGTGTTTTTAAGTCGCGAACGATGATATTGATAGAGTAATTCAGGAAGTAAAAGATTTCGGTTTCTAAACCCCCAAATCATATGAATCGAAATAATAAAGACCGAATTGATTGAGATCGTGCGTCGTAATGGTTGCATCGGTTATAACCAGTAATATCAACACTCAAACGTCTGGAAAGTTGAAAGTCGATTACCGGTTTCAGTTTGGCTCAAAACAGATGACTTCACAGATGAACTTATGTTTTATTTGTTTCCTAGATTACACAAAGACATCAAGTGGCGGAGTGGTTAACTGTTTGATGTTAAGGTTTTCCGGCTGACCCGGGTTCGAAACCCGGCAGCCCCTTTTTATTTTTATTTGCTTTATTTTTATTTTCTAACAATTTTAATTTCCATATTCTAAAATGTTTATTAGTTATGTATTGTTTAAAATTAAAATAAGCATTAAATGAGCAACAAAAATATGAAACTGATTATTCGATTAATAAACGGAGCGGGTTTGGAAAACCCGTTTTTCGACGGATGTTACAGTATCCCTAACAGGAAAAAGATGCGGGTATTTTTCGTGCATTGAGTCTTCACGTTCCCAAGTAAACTCAGGTCCCCGTTTCGACTCCCAGCGTACCCTAACAATTGGAATACGACTCCGTCTTAAACGTTTTTCTCTGAAGTCCATGATCTCTACTGGTCTTTCAATGAAGTGCATAGATTCATCGATCTGAATATCTTCCAGAGGAATATGGAGGTTTTCATCGGCGAGACACTTCTTTAAGTTTGATACGTGGAATGTGGGGTGAATTCTGTTGAGTTCTTCTGGTAGGTCAAGCTTGTATGCTACAGGTCCTACTCTTTCGAGTATCTTGAAAGGTCCTACGTAGCGTGGTGCTAGCTTGCCCTTCTGGCCAAAACGAACTACTCCCTTCCACGGTGATACTTTTAAAAGTACATGATCACCAATGTTAAACTCCAAAGGCTTTCGTCGTTTGTCTGCATAACTCTTTTGACGACTTTGTGCCGCTAGAAGATGTTTCGAATTTGATGGATCTTGTCTGTGGTTTCTTGAATCAATTCTGGACCGGTGATTTGAGCTTCTCCAATTTCGTGCCAACATACTGGAGATCGGCACTTACGACCATATAAAGCTTCGAAAGGTGCCATGCCGATACTTGAATGATAGCTGTTGTTGTACGAAAATTCAACTAATGGTAGATGAGCGTCCCAATTTCCCTTGAAGTCTATGACACATGCTCGAAGCATATCTTCAAGAGTTTGGATGGTGCGTTCAGATTGTCCATCAGTTTGAGGATGATAAGCGGTACTGAGGTCTAATCGTGTACCCAAAGCGGCTTGTACGGCTTGCCATGTTCGTGAAGTGAAACGACCATCACGATCTGAAATAATGCTTAACGGTACACCATGACGGCTTACGATCTCGCTGATGTAGATACGAGCTAACTTCTCGTTCTTGAAATCTTCGCGGATTGGAATGAAGTGAGCTGATTTTTTAAGACGATCAATGATTACCCATATAGTGTCATACCCACCAGAAGTGCGAGGTAACCCGGTAATGAAGTCCATGGTTATGTTTTCCCACTTCCATACAGGTATTTCAGGTTGGACTAGAAGTCCTGAGGGTCTTTGATGTTCAGCTTTAACTTTGGAACATGTAAGGCACTTGGAAACAAAAACAGCGATATCCTTCTTCATGCCATGCCACCAGTAGGTGTATCGAAGGTCTTGATACATCTTGTCGGCTCCTGGGTGTACAGAGTATCGTGTTTTGTGCGCCTCATTCATAAGAAAATCACGAAGATTATTGTGATCGGGAATCCATATGCGATCTAGATAGTACAGAATACCGTCGGATTTAGTTTCAATTTTAAGTTCAGCTCCACAAGACAGCTCCTTGCGTACGTCGTTTTCCGTTACTGATAGATGTTTGGGCTTCTCGGATTTGGTCTTTGATGTCGGTTATGATTTGCGAACATAGAAGACGAATGGAGTTCGCATAACCCTTTCGACTGAGCGCATCGACCACCACGTTTGCCTTGCAAGGATGATACCTAATTTCACAGTCGTAGTCATTAAGAAGTTCGACCCATCTTCGTTGCCTCATGTTTAATTCCTTTTGGTTGAAGATATGCTGAAGACTCTTGTGGTCAGTGTATATTTCTCACTTAGTACCGTAGAGGTAATGTCTCCATATCTTAAGAGCGAACACAACGGCTCCAAGTTCTAGGTCGTGGGTGGTGTAGTTCTTCTCATGAGTTTTGAGTTGTCTAGAAGCATACGCTATCACCTTTCCTCTTTGCATTAGAACACAGCCTAGTCCTTGCCCTGACGCGTCGCAATAAACCACGAAGTCATCACAACCTTCAGGAAGAGTGAGAATAGGTGTGTCACAGAGTTTTTCTATAAGGGTTTGGAAGGCTTATTCTTGTTTGGGTCCCCATATGAAGGGTTTTACTTTATGTGTTAAAGCCGTGAGTGGTACAGCGATGCGGGAGAAATTTGCAATGAAACGGCGATAATAACCAGCCAAACCAAGGAATGATCTTACTTCGGTTGGTGTACGTGGCGCTTGCCATTCTTGTACTGCTTTGATCTTTGAGGGGCAACATGTATTCCCTTGTCATTGACGACATGTCCAAGGAATTGTACCTCTTTTAACAAAATTCGCATTTGGAGAATTTAACGTGGAGTTTTTCATTCTCTAAGAGTGTAAGGATGAGTCGAAGGTGCCGTTCATGATCAGACTTAGACTTTGAGTAAATGAGGATGTCGTCGATGAAGACTATAACAAAGCGATCGAGATAGTGTTTGCAGACTCTGTTCATTAGATCCATGAAGACAGCTGGAGCGTTGGTTAAACCAAATGGCATGACCATGAATTCATAATGACCATTAACGAGTTTGGAAGGCGGTCTTTGGGACGTCTTCTTCATGTACTCTGAGTTGATGATAACCAGAACGAAGGTCGATTTTTGAAAAACAGCTGGCGCCTTGAAGTTGGTCAAGAAGATCATCGATGCGAGGTAATGGGTAGCGGTTCTTGACCGTTAACTTGTTGAGTTCTCTGTAGTCGATACACATGCGAAACGTTCCATCTTTCTTCTTCACAAAAAGGACAGGTGCACCCCAAGGCGATGAGCTAGGACGTATGAATCCTTTGTCAGTCAGCTCTTGCAATTGACTGGCTAGCTCTTGCATTTCGGATGGGGCTAACTTATAAGGAGATTTTGCAATTGGTGTATCTCCAGGTATAAGATCAATGCGAAATTCGACTTCTCTCACGGGAGGAAGTCCTGAAATGTCATCAGGGAAAACTTGTGGAAAATCTTTTACTACTGGGATGTCTTCGAGTTTCTTCTCCTTGGTTCCCTTTTTGACGACATGAGTTAGAAATGCGACATAGTTCTTGCGGAGATATTTTCGGCTTGAAGACAGGACATTAATTTGAGCCCTTTCGAAGGGGTTTCTCCAAAGATTCGTAGAGTCTGACCGTTTGTAAGAGGAATGCGTATAAACTTTTCGCGGCATACAACTTCAGCATGATGTTGGCTGAGCCAGTCCATACCAATTATAATGTCAAAGCTTCCCAACTTCATAGGTATAGGTCAACTGGAAAATCGTGATCGTTTAGAGTGAGAGTACAATTGCGTATAATAGAGTTTAATGAGACCGGTTTTCTGTCAGCAACTTCTACCGTTATGGATTCCATGAGTTTATCACGAGTTTGGTTGAGGATGGGTTCAAATTCTAAGGACACAAAACTTTTATCCGCACCAGTATCAAATAACATGGATGCATAACTACCATTGATGAGAAACGTACCGTTAACCACATTGTTGTCAGCCCTAGCTTGATTAGCGTTGATGTTGAAAGCTCTTCCTCTTGCAGGTGGAGGAGCTTGGTTAGCCTGGTTTACTGGATTAGCTTGAGCTTGGGCATGGATGATGTTCACCAGATGTGGACAGGTGTTTCTGAAATGGTTCGGGTCTCCACAGTTGTAACAAGCCCGCATAGGTTGCACCATGGGATAGTTGGGTTGGTAGTAGGATTGGGCTACATGTTGGGGAGGTGGTAGTAGTAATGGTTGTTGGGCTTGACCCACTATCTGATTGTGGGCTTGGGTTGAGGGCTGATGGCGGTTCGTTCGCTGAGGTTCGCGACAGGTTTGAATGGTGTGACCTGCGCGACCACAGCCGGTGCAATGCTGGCAAGGATGATCAGGAAAATGATGGTATTGGCAACGGTTGCAATTTGGGTATGGGCCGGAGTATGGCTTCCTATATGGTGCAGTTGAGGGGGCAACTTGGGTAATGGGTGCAGCAGGGATAGGAAATTTGTTTGTGTGACAGCAAAGTTTCTGGTGTTTCGTTTCCTCTTATTAGCAAACTTTGAGGAGGAGGTGGAATGGTTTGAAGTTTGGCCCTCAACGGGGGCTTTCTTTTTCTCGTCTTTAAATTTGCCGTTGCGAATACGATTCTCGGTAAGCTCGGTAGCTAGTTCCATAGCAGCTTCGAGTGTTGCAGGCGAAGTGCTGAGAACTGAGTCTTGAATTTTCGAGGGGAGGCCTCGAATATAGTGTTCGACTAAGCGGTATACTGGGGTGAACAAGTTGGGGATCATTTGGTTCAACTCTAGAAACCTTTTGTTGTAAGAAGTATGATCTCCTTCCTTTTGCTTTAGCGAGTGGAATTCATCCTCTAACTTTTTGATCTCGCTTCTTGGACAGAAGCGTCTCGTCATGATTTCCTTTAACTCCTCCCATGTTAAGGCCATTGCATCTTCGATTCTTCTCTTACCCTTTTCAGTATTCCACCAGGTAAGAGCTACTCCAAATAGCCTCCCGGTTGCGTAACGTACCTTGCGATCCTCGGGACAATCGCAGTTGAGGAAGGTGTTTTCCATTTCCTCAAAACAGTGGAGGAGGGCAGTGACACCTTCGGTCCCTTCAAATTTCGGGGGATCGCAAGACTTGAAATGTTTGTATGAGCACTTTTTGGAGGGAGGGTTGTCGATGTTTTGGTCTTCTTGCTGGGGAGGATTGATGGGATTTGCGGCGAGAGCTTGTTGGACTTGAACTACGATGTCAGGAAGCACCGTGGCCATTTGTTTTGCGATTTGGGTGGCCAAGCGTTCGTTTGACCTTCCTGACCTTCTACTCCCACGTTGCTGCCTAGCCGACATCTATAGGAACATACATAAGAAGATTGTGAGTTTAAGGAGTCTTTTTAGGTGTCATGTGTCTTAAAAAAAATAAAAATAACATAAACATCAATAATGCAACTACATCCATAGGATGTCTTGGGTTTGCTCATGTTTGGGCCTCAAATGTCCCCCATACCTTCACCTGTATAGTCATGTGGGCCCCCATGACTATTGGCTTAGTAGGATTCACATTGGTATTGGCGGTTTAACACTCGCATCACCCGAATGAAAACCATGAAATATGTTTGCGAGATGTATGGTCGGAGGGTGTCCAGGTGTAGACACAATGACAACTCAAAGTGGGGTTAGCTCACACGACCTTTGGTATAGCATGCTTTAGCCTAATAGGTCCTTCGTACTCTCATCGTTAGTCCCCAGGTAGGCAAACTGGTCCTTTATTTTGGATTTATACGAATGCCAAGCCTAGACAGGACGTTCCAACTACCGGTACTTGTACCCTTCCAGTTACTACATGCCCGTCATGAGAACTCACTTTGATGTGATTTGAAAATACAAAAATCGTTGCAAAAGTCATGGAAATTGTATGGTGTGTGCTCTCATGATATGATATGTTACGAGAATATGATTCATGATAGGCATTGTATAATAATATGTACTTATGAACATGCTTGCATAACATTAAATGTAACAATAAACATAAAGCATATAAACATCATGAATTTTGCATGTAACACACAAACAATTTAAAAATTCTAATCAACTATAGTATAGGCTATAAGGGTCTAATAACCTATCCTATATCCCTATAGTCATGGCTCTGAAACCAATCTGTCACACCCCGACCCGCAGCGGAATAAGAGTCGGGGCATAATTGGGTTATCACCAAAGCTCATGATGTTTACTAATATGTTTCATATTTATTAAATTCAAAATTACATCCTCAATATTCCAAACAAGTTCATACAATTACAAAGAAAAATAACTATCTAAATAATCCAAAGTCTAAACCGGTTTATTCTTCTAAGCCATCCTATATGTTTCTTGCTGCAACTGGATCACCTGTATCATGTGTAAAAATGGGGGTTTTGGGGTCAACAAAAGTTGGCGAGTGAACCTTGTTAGAAAACATTTATTATTGATTTCTTGTTATATTTATTATGAAAAAATTGTGCAATAATCATATGTGAGCAAACGTAAATAAACATACAACAACAATAACATTAACAAACAATAACATACAATAACAATAACAATAACAATAACAAACAATAACATACAATAACAAACGACCTTGCATGAATATGACATGAATGATAATGTAAATGTTGGCAACGTCACGTTCACGCTCATAGGTAATGGGGAACGGTTCCGCTCATAGGTAATGGGGAACAGACGGCTTATGATGAAATGTATGTGCGATCAAGGCTCAATCAAACGGAGCCGATCGTATGTTGGCAACGCCTCGTTCACGCTCATAGGTAATGGGGAACAGCTCACGCTCATAGGTAATGGGGAGCGGCGGCCTATGATAATGTATGTACCGAAAATGGTAAATTTAATCTAAACACTAACCACACAAACATATTGAATACACATTTGATCATGGATATGATGGATGCACAATTGTTTAAATGTAATAAATAGTAAGACACATGATACACCCCAAAAACGTGATTCAAACGGGGAATTTGTAGAAATTCACTCACATTGGATGCGTTCGTTTGATGATGCTGAATGCGCACGAGTTTAGAGGATTGATCGACGAGGAATAACAAACCTAAATAATAACGAAAAGGTACGGTAAAATAAGTGAATTTTATTCATAATTTTAATAGGATTTTTTAGATATATTTTTGTGAGTTTAAGGTTATTTTCTAACTTTAAAAACATTATTTTTAAGTATTTTTAATTGATTTTTAAATTAAATAAATAAATAAAAAATATAAAAAAATGTTGACTTTTTTTGGGTTGACCGTTGACTATTGACTTTGACTTGTTGACCGGTTCGGTCGTGTATATTGTTTGCACTGAGTGAGGTTCGAACTTGTGACCTCCCGTACGCGTGCACGCAGCTCTACCAACTGAGCTACGTGTCTAACCCGAAATATTTCTTTTTTAATTATATTTATATACTATTTAATTTATTCCAAAATTCATTTATTTTAAAAAGGATTTTAATTCTATCGAACCGGCGTGCGTAACAGGTCTCGAACCCGGGACCTGTTGATTAGCGTTGCACACAGTCCACCGCTGGACTGTGTGTCTAACCTGGTTAAACACTTTTTTTTTATTTCTCTTATATACTAACTGGAAGTTTTCATATTTGGGTTTTTATAAAAAGTCTGAATATTGTGACGAATCGGAACAAGGACGGACTCGGACCCGGGATCGCTATGTTTAATTGCACACAGTCCACCGCTGGACTGTGTGTCTAACCCGAGATATAACCCGATTTATATTAAATTTATATACAAACTATACTTTCATCTTCTTCGTTACAATAACCCAGACAACTGATTTTCGACTGATCTTGTTCAATTCAATTAACAGACATATAAGTGATTAAAATGTAACGGATAGGAAAAGTTTTGGGAATGAACATACCGGAATGATGATTTTTCTCAGAACTCCGGCGAAGTCGTCTGCTCTGTTTTATGAACTCCGTCTGAGCGGACCAATTAACAGTTTTGATTAACTAATTGTGAAATTGAATGACTAAACAAGAGTTATCAGAGAGTTTAGATGATTATACCGATTCACAGCGCGATTTAGGAATTTTCAGAAAACTTCCGGCAAGTGCTGATTATCCGATATCGTCGCCTGGGACTGATTCTGGTTGGAGGGTTTGAGTTAGTAAAAGTCTAACAACAGATAGAAGATGAAAGAATTGAGAAATTTACCGTTTTGATGAAAGACACGGTTTTTCGGCGAAAGTCCGGCGAGTTCGGAAAGCGATTCCGACGATCAGAAATTAAAGTAAAAGTGAAATTGGGGTTCTGTGAGTGTTTTTGAGTCGCGAACGATGATATTGATAAAGTAATTCAGGAAGTAAAAGATTTCCGTTTCTAAACCCCCAAATCATATGAAACGAAATAATAAAGACCGAATTGATTGAGATCGTGCGTCGTAATGGTTGCATCGGTTATAACCAGTAATATCAACACTCAAACGTCTGGAAAGTTGAAAGTCGATTACCGGTTTCAGTTTGGCGCAAAACAGATGACTTCACAGATGAACTTATGTTTTATTTGTTTCCTAGATTACACAAAGACATCAAGTGGCGGAGTGGTTAAGTGTTTGATGTTAAGGTTTTCCGGCTGACCCGGGTTCGAAACCCGGCAGCCCCTATTTATTTTTATTTGCTTTATTTTTATTTTCTAACAATTTTAATTTCCATATTCTAAAATGTTTATTAGTTATGTATTGTTTAAAATTAAAATAAGCATTAAATGAGCAACAAAAATATGAAACTGGTTATTCGATTAATAAACGGAGCGGGTTTGGAAAACCCGTTTTTTCGACGGATGTTACAACAATTACCTCTGTACTTTCGAAATGACGAAGAAAAACACAGATTTTCACTATATCATTGATATCTTGTCTTCATCAAAGTATAAAACTTTGCTCTCTTGTAATGCTCCAATCTATCAAGACACCCTACGAGATTTCTGGGCTAACGCTGAACTCGAAATTCAAAATAAAAAGCCCTAGACAATCTCATCTAAAGTAGGAGGTATCATGGTTGCAATAACTCCACAAACCATCTCAGAAGTATTTCAGATGGACGATCTTGCAGGTAAAATTTCTTTCCCTAAGGGTGAGTATCAAATTGATTTGATCGAAAGAGGGTATACAGGACAGTTAACAAAAGCCACTATGGAAAAAGGAAAATTTCCACCTCCTATGAAATTCTGTTTCATGCGTTGCTCACCTGTGTTTCAAGTAAAACAACTACTTTTAACGAAATACCTTTGAAAATCCAATACTTGGGATATTCTATTATGGCTAAAACTGATTACAATTACTCCCAAGCATTGTTTAAAGATTCGGTAACAAATTTGGAAAATGTGAAAAACAATAAAGCAAATGCTTTCTTGTTATTTCCAAGATTTTTAAGTTATTATTTACAAAAGAAAATTCCAAAAGAGAATGCACAAGCCATTGCTCAAGGTATATCTTTTCATATAAACAATTTAACGTCTGAAACATTTACTCGCCTTATGCCAAAGAGTCAAAAGCTTCTGAAACACAAGTAGGGGAGTCTGAGCAAAATTTGGATGGGTTCACATCTACTCCTCAGATTCAGTACACCATGACGGCTTACGATCTCGCTGATGTAGATACGAGCTAACTTCTCGTTCTTGAAATCTTCGCGGATTGGAATGAAGTGAGCTGATTTTGTAAGACGGTCAATGATTACCCATATAGTGTCATACCTACCAGAAGTGCGAGGTAACCCGGTAATGAAGTCCATGGTTATGTTTTCCCACTTCCATACAGGTATTTCAGGTTGGACTAGAAGTCCTGAGGGTCTTTGATGTTCAGCTTTAACTTTGGAACATGTAAGGCACTTTGAAACAAAAACAGCGATATCCTTCTTCATGCCAGGCCACCAGTAGGTGTATCGAAGGTCTTGATACATCTTGTCGGCTCCTGGGTGTACAGAGTACCGTGTTTTGTGCGCCTCATTCATAAGAAAATCACGAAGATTATTGTGATCGGGAATCCATATGCGATCTAGATAGTACAGAATACTGTCGGATTTAGTTTCAATTTTAAGTTCAGCTCCACAAGACAGCTCCTTGCGTATGTCGTTTTCCGTTACTGATACATGTTGGGCTTCTCGGATTTGGTCTTTGATGTCGGTTATGATTTGCGAACATAGAAGACGAATGGAGTTCGCATAACCCTTTCGACTGAGCGCATCGGCCACCACGTTTGCCTTGCCAGGATGATACCGAATTTCACAGTCGTAGTCATTAAGAAGTTCGACCCATCTTCGTTGCCTCATGTTTAACTCCTTTTGGTTGAAGATATGCTGAAGACTCTTGTGGTCAGTGTATATTTCACACTTAGTACCGTAGAGGTAATGTCTCCATATCTTAAGAGCGAACACAACGGCTCCAAGTTCTAGGTCGTGGGTGGTGTAGTTCTTCTCATGAGTTTTGAGTTGTCTAGAAGCATACGCTATCACCTTTCCTCTTTGCATTAGAACACAGCCTAGTCCTTGCCCTGACGCGTCGCAATAAACCACGAAGTCATCACAACCTTCAGGAAGAGTGAGAATAGGTGCGTCACAGAGTTTTTGTTTAAGGGTTTGGAAGGCTTCTTCTTGTTTGGGTCCCCATATGAAGGGTTTTCCTTTATGTGTTAAAGCCGTGAGTGGTACAGCGATGCGGGAGAAATTTGCAATGAAACGGCGATAATAACCAGCCAAACCAAGGAATGATCTTACTTCGGTTGGTGTACGTGGCGCTTGCCATTCTTGTACTGCTTTGATCTTTGAGGGGTCGACATGTATTCCCTTGTCATTGACGACATGTCCAAGGAATTGTACCTCTTTTAACCAGAATTCGCATTTGGAGAATTTGGCGTAGAGCTTTTCATTCTCTAAGAGTGTAAGGATGAGTCGAAGGTGCCGTTCATGATCAGACTTAGACTTTGAGTAAATGAGGATGTCGTCGATGAAGACTATAACAAAGCGATCGAGATAGGGTTTGCAGACTCTATTCATTAGATCCATGAAGACAGCTAGAGCATTGGTTAGACCAAATGGCATGACCATGAATTCATAATGACCATAACGAGTTCGGAAGGCGGTCTTTGGGACGTCTTCTTCATGTACTCTGAGTTGATGATAACCAGAACGAAGGTCGATTTTTGAAAAACAGCTGGCGCCTTGAAGTTGGTCAAGAAGATCATCGATGCGAGGTAATGGGTAGCGGTTCTTGACCGTTAACTTTTTGAGCTCTCTGTAGTCGATACACATGCGAAACGTTCCATCTTTCTTCTTCACAAAAAGGACAGGTGCACCCCAAGGCGATGAGCTAGGACGTATGAATCCTTTGTCAGTCAGCTCTTGCAATTGACTGGCTAGCTCTTGCATTTCGGATGGGGCTAACCTATAAGGAGATTTTGCAACTGGTGTAGCTCCAGGTATAAGATCAATGCAAAATTCGACTTCTCTCACGGGAGGAAGTCCTGAAATGTCGTCAGGGAAAACTTGTGGAAAATCTTTTACTACTGGGATGTCTTCGAGTTTCTTCTCCTTGGTTCCCTTTTTGACGACATGAGTTAGAAATGCGACATAGTTCTTGCGGAGATATTTTCGGTCTTGAAGACAGGACATTAATTTGAGCCCTTTCGAAGGGGTTTCTCCAAAGATTCGTAGAGTCTGACCGTTTGTAAGAGGAATGCGTATAAACTTTTCGCGGCATACAACTTCAGCATGATGTTGGCTGAGCCAGTCCATACCAATTATAATGTTAAAGCTTCCCAACTTCATAGGTATGAGGTCAACTGGAAAATCGTGATCGTTTAGAATGAGAGTACAATTGCGTATAATAGAGTTTAATGAGACCGGTTTTCCGTCAGCAACTTCTACCGTTATGGATTCCATGAGTTTATCTCGAGTTTGGTTAAGGATGGGTTCAAATTCTAAGGACACAAAACTTTTATCCGCACCAGTATCAAATAACATGGATGCATAACTACCATTGATGAGAAACGTATCGTTAACCACATTGTTGTCAGCCCTAGCTTGATTAGCGTTGATGTTGAAAGCTCTTCCTCTTGCAGGTGGAGGAGCTTGGTTAGCCTGGTTTACTGGATTAGCTTGAGCTTGGGCATGGATGATGTTCACCAGACGTGGACAGGTGTTTCTGAAATGGTTCGGGTCTCCACAGTTGTAACAAGCCCGCATAGGTTGCACCATGGGATAGTTGGGTTGGTAGTAGGATTGGGCTACATGTTGGGTAGGTGGTAGTAGTAAAGGTTGTTGGGCTTGACCCACTATCTGATGGTGGGCTTGGGTTGAGGGCTGATGGCGGTTCGTTCACTGAGGTACGCGACAGGTTTGAATGGTGTGACCTGCGCGACCACAGCCGGTGCAATGCTGGCAGGGATGATCAGGAAAATGATGGTATTGGCAACGGTTGCACTTTGGGTATGGGCCGGAGTATGGCTTCCTATATGGTGCAGTTGAGGGGGCAACTTGGGTAATGGGTGCAGCAGGGATAGGGAAATTTGTTTGTGTGACAGCAAAGTTTCTGGTGTTTCGTTTCCTCTTATTAGCAAACTTTGAGGAGGAGGTGGAATGGTTTGAAGTTTGGCCCTCAACGGGGGCTTTCTTTTTCTCGTCTTTAAATTTGCCATTGCGAATACGATTCTCGGTAAGCTCGGTAGCTAGTTCCATAGCAGCTTCGAGTGTTGCAGGCGAAGTGCTGAGAACTGAGTCTTGAATTTTTCGAGGGGAGGCCTCGAATATAGTGTTCGACTAAGCGGTAAACTGGGGTGAACAAGTTAGGGACCATTTGGTTCAACTCTAAGAACCGTTTGTTGTAGGAAGTATGATCTCCCTCCTTTTGCTTCAACGAATGAAATTCATCCTCTAACTTTTTGATCTCGCTTCTTGGACAGAAGCGTCTCGTCATGATTTCCCTTAACTCCTCCCATGTTAAGGCCATTGCATCTTCGATTCCTCTCTTACCCTTTTCAGTATTCCACCAGGTAAGAGCTACTCCAAATAGCCTCCCGGTTGCGTAACGTACCTTGCGATCCTCGGGACAATCGCAGTTGAGGAAGGTGTTTTCCATTTCCTCAAACCAGTGGAGGAGGGCAGTGACACCTTCGGTCCCTTCAAATTTCGGGGGATCGCAAGACTTGAAATGTTTGTATGAGCACTTTTTGGAGGGAGGGTTGTCGATGTTTTGGTCTTCTTGCTGGGGAGGATTGATGGGATTTGCGGCGAGAGCTTGTTGGACTTGAACTACGATGTCAGGAAGCACCACGGCCATTTGTTTTGCGATTTTGGTGGCCAAGCGTTCGTTTGACCTTCCTGACCTTCTACTCCCACGTTGCTGCCTAGCCGACATCTATAGGAACATACATAAGAAGATTGTGAGTTTAAGGAGTCTTTTTAGGTGTCATGTGTCTTAAAAAAATAAAAATAACATAAACATCAATAATGCAACTACATCCATAGGATGTCTTGGGTTTGCTCATGTTTGGGCCTCAAATGTCCCCCATACCTTCACCTGTATAGTCATGTGGGCCCCCATGACTATTGGCTTAGTAGGATTCACATTGGTATTGGCGGTTTAACACTCGCATCACCCGAATGAAAACCATGAAATATGTTTGCGAGATGTATGGTCGGAGGGTGTCCAGGTGTAGACACAATGACAACTCAAAGTGGGGTTAGCTCACACGACGTTTGGTATAGCATGCTTTGGCCTAATAGGTCCTTCGTACTCTCATCGTTAGTCCCCAGGTAGGCAAACTGGTCCTTTATTTTGGATTTATACGAATGCCAAGCCTAGACAGGACGTTCCGACTACCGGTACTTGTACCCTTCCAGTTACTACATGCCCGTCATGAGAACTCACTTTGATGTGATTTGAAAATACAAAAATCGTTGCAAAAGTCATGGAAATTGTATGGTGTGTGCTCTCATGATATGATATGTTATGAGAATATGATTCATGATAGGCATTGTATAATAATATGTACTTATGAACATGCTTGCATAACATTGAATGTAACAATAAACATAAAGCATATAACATCATGAATTTTGCATGTAACACATAAACAATTTAAAAATTCTAATCAACTATAGTATAGGCTCTAAGGGTCTAATAACCTATCCTATATCCCTATAGTCATGGCTCTGATACCAATCTGTCACACCCCGACCCGCAGCGGAATAAGAGTCGGGGCATAATTGGGTTATCACCAAAGCTCATGATGTTTACTAATATGTTTCATATTTATTAAATTCAAAATACATCCTCAATATTCCAAACAAGTTCATACAATTACAAAGAAAAATAACTAACTAAACAATCCAAAGTCTAAACCGGTTTATGCTTCTAAGCCATCCTATATGTTTCTTGCTGCAACTGGATCACCTGTATCATGTGTAAAAATGGGGGTTTTTGGGTCAACAAAAGTTGGCGAGTGAACCTTGTTAGAAAACATTTATTATTGATTTCTTGTTATATTTATTATGGAAAAATTGTGCAATAATCATATGTGAGCAAACGTAGATAAACATACAACAACAATAACATTAACAAACAATAACATACAATAACAATAACAATAACAATAACAAACAATAACATACAATAACAAACCACCTTGCATGAATATATGACATGAATGATAATGTAAATGTTGGCAACGTCACGTTCACGCTCATAGGTAACGGGGAACGGTTCCGCTCATAGGTAATGGGGAACAGACGGCTTATGATGAAATGTATGTGCGATCAAGGCTCAATCAAACGGAGCCGATCGTATGTTGGCAACGCCTCGTTCACGCTCATAAGTAATGGGGAACGGCTCACGCTCATAGGTAATGGGGAGCGGCGGCCTATGATAATGTATGTACTAAAAATGATAAATTTAATCTAAACATTAACCACACAAACATATTGAATACACATTTGATCATGGATATGATGGATGCACAATTGTTTAAATGTAATAAATAGTAAGACACATGATACACCCCAAAAACGTGATTCAAATGGGGAATTTTAGAGATTCACTCACATTGGATGCGTTCGTTTGATGATGCTAAATGCGCACGAGTTTAGAAGATTGATCGACGAGGAATAACTAACCTAAATAATAACGAAAAGGTAAGGTAAATAAGTGAATTTTATTAATAATTTTAATAGGATTTTTTTAGATATATTTTTGTGAGTTTAAGGTTATTTTCTAACTTTATAAAAACATTATTTTTAAGTATTTTTAATTGATTTTTAAATTAAATAAATAAATAAAAATATAAAAAAAATGTTGACTTTTTTTTGGGTTGACCGTTGACCATTGACTTTGACTTGTTGACCGGTTCGGTCGTGTATATTGTTTGCACTGAGTGAGGTTCGAACTTGTGACCTCCCGTACGCGTGCACGCAGCTCTACCAACCGAGCTACGTGTCTAACCCGAAATATTTCTGTTTTTAATTATATCTATATACTATTTAATTTATTCCGAAATTCATTTATTTTAAAAAGGATTTTAATTCTATCGAACCGGTGTGCGTAACAGGTCTCGAACCCGGGACCTGTTGATTAACATTGCATACAGTCCACCGCTAGACTGTGTGTCTAACCTGGTTAAAACACTTGTTTTTATTTCTCTTATATACTAACTGGAAGTTTTCATATTTGGGTTTTATAAAAAGTCTGAATATTGTGACGAATCGGAACAAGGACGGACTCGAACCCGGTATCGCTATGTTTCAATTGCACACAGTCCACCGCTGGACTGTGTGTCTAACCGAGATATAACCCGATTCATATTAAATTTATATACAAACTATACTTTATCTTCTTCGTTACAATAACCCAGACAACTGATTTTCGACTGATCTTGTTCAATTCAATTAACAGACATATAAGTGATTAAAATGTAACGGATAGGAAAAGTTTTGGGAATGAACATACCGGAATGATGATTTTTCTCAGAACTCCGGCGAAGTCGTCTGCTCTGTTTTATGAACTCCGTCTGAGCGGACCAATTAACAGTTTTGATTAACTAATTGTGAAATTGAATGACTAAACAAGAGTTATCAGAGAGTTTAGATGATTATACCGATTCACAGCGCGATTTAGGAATTTTCAGAAAACTTCCGGCAAGTGCTGATTATCCGATATCGTCGCCTGGGACTGATTCTGGTTGGAGGGTTTGAGTTAGTAAAAGTCTAACAACAGATAGAAGATGAAAGAATTGAGAAATTTACCGTTTTGATGAAAGACACGGTTTTTCGGCGAAAGTCCGGCGAGTTCGGAAAGCGATTCCGACGATCAGAAATTAAAGTAAAAGTGAAATTGGGGTTCTGTGAGTGTTTTTGAGTCGCGAACGATGATATTGATAAAGTAATTCAGGAAGTAAAAGATTTCCGTTTCTAAACCCCCAAATCATATGAAACGAAATAATAAAGACCGAATTGATTGAGATCGTGCGTCGTAATGGTTGCATCGGTTATAACCAGTAATATCAACACTCAAACGTCTGGAAAGTTGAAAGTCGATTACCGGTTTCAGTTTGGCGCAAAACAGATGACTTCACAGATGAACTTATGTTTTATTTGTTTCCTAGATTACACAAAGACATCAAGTGGCGGAGTGGTTAAGTGTTTGATGTTAAGGTTTTCCGGCTGACCCGGGTTCGAAACCCGGCAGCCCCTATTTATTTTTATTTGCTTTATTTTTATTTTCTAACAATTTTAATTTCCATATTCTAAAATGTTTATTAGTTATGTATTGTTTAAAATTAAAATAAGCATTAAATGAGCAACAAAAATATGAAACTGGTTATTCGATTAATAAACGGAGCGGGTTTGGAAAACCCGTTTTTCGACGGATGTTACAACAATTACCTCTGTACTTTCGAAATGACGAAGAAAAACACAGATTTTCACTATATCATTGATATCTTGTCTTCATCAAAGTATAAAACTTTGCTCTCTTGTAATGCTCCAATCTATCAAGACACCCTACGAGATTTCTGGGCTAACGCTGAACTCGAAATTCAAAATAAAAAGCCCTAGACAATCTCATCTAAAGTAGGAGGTATCATGGTTGCAATAACTCCACAAACCATCTCAGAAGTATTTCAGATGGACGATCTTGCAGGTAAAATTTCTTTCCCTAAGGGTGAGTATCAAATTGATTTGATCGAAAGAGGGTATACAGGACAGTTAACAAAAGCCACTATGGAAAAAGGAAAATTTCCACCTCCTATGAAATTCCTGTTTCATGCGTTGCTCACCTGTGTTTCAAGTAAAACAACTACTTTTAACGAAATACCTTTGAAAATCCAATACTTGGGATATTCTATTATGGCTAAAACTGATTACAATTACTCCCAAGCATTGTTTAAAGATTCGGTAACAAATTTGGAAAATGTGAAAAACAATAAAGCAAATGCTTTCTTGTTATTTCCAAGATTTTTAAGTTATTATTTACAAAAGAAAATTCCAAAAGAGAATGCACAAGCCATTGCTCAAGGTATATCTTTTCATATAAACAATTTAACGTCTGAAACATTTACTCGCCTTATGGCCAAAGAGTCAAAAGCTTCTGAAACACAAGTAGGGGAGTCTGAGCAAAATTTGGATGGGTTCACATCTACTCCTCAGATTCCAGCTGCTGAGCCCACTGCTCTTGGTGACCAAAGTAGTTTAACCACTGCTGTGCAACCCACACCAAAAATCACCAAAAAAACCAAGCAGAAATCCAACAAGCCCACCAAACCTCTCAAAAAGGGTCTTCTGGAAGATGAGATCCCAGAAGTTAACCCTGTGACAACACAAAGGTCACAAGAAACCACTGTTGCTACTTCCTCACAACAGTTGGAAAGATCTCCACCCAAAACCACAACTCCTCATGATTCCTCACAAAAGGAACATGTTGTAAGTACATGGACACCATAACTTGAAACATTACCCTCATTTAAGAGTATGTTGAACTGTCCTTCTCCCAGGGCAAATTCTCTTTCTACATCACTCCCCACATCCCAAATTACATCAACCTTGCTGTCTCTATTTGAGGTCATTAAAAGTCAGACACAAAACAGCCTCTCTCACCAACACATAACTGAGAATACAACTTCCACAATGGCTGTGTCGGATAAAATTTTATTGACTAACCCACAAACAGTTGAGGAGGTTACACCACTTGAATTTCATGAAATTCTTGTTGGTAGTTCAAGTGGAGCAGCTACTACAGATGTTGAATCCACTGATTTACATCTGGACAGTAGTTTCATATATAAGTCTCCCTTGAAGGAAATTTCTACTAAGGCTACCATGGCAACCACTGCTAGTATTAAAACCACTGTTGAGTTTGTTAAGGAAATCTCTGCTGTAGAAAGAAGTCACTAGTACCAAGAAAAAGGGGCATCTGTGTTTGAAACAGGGGTTGGAACCTCTGTTCACGATAATATAAATATAACTACCACTTCTGGTAGGAGTTCAGATGATCCTATTAAGTTAGGTGATGATCTAAAATGTATAGGTTTGACGGGGAGAGTTGCAAAAATTGAGACATCAGTGGCAGATATCAAAAATATGTTGCAACAGATGTTAGAATCTTCAAAGTCTCAAAACACTGCTCAATCATCTGTTCTCCAAACCACTAATGTGATATCTGTGATGATTCTAGCATGTAACAATGTCAAACAAGTTATCAATGAACGAAAATTGTTACGAATTTTGTGTTTTATTTATGAGTTTTGTATTTTTATAATGACAATTGCACATATTCAATTCTTGCACGATTTCGAGTTTTCAAACGACTTCTGGAAGTGAAATCGCAAACTGTTACGTAAACGTAATCAGATTAATGCGACATACACTCCAGAACAATGACACAAGCCAAACATGTCACACCCCGACCCGCAGCGGAAATGGTGATCGGGGCATGATTGGGTTTTCATCAAAGCTCATGACATTTATTATAAAGTTTCATATTTATTATTTCTTTTTAAAGGAGAATCATTACAATCAATCATACAAGTACAACATGTTCTAATACATTTTTCATAACTTCATTATTTTTCTTCTAAGGCAATTTCCTACGTGTTCCTTGCTTTAACCTGTCCACCTGTATCATGTGTAAAAATAGGGTTTTGGGTCAACAAAAAGTTGGCGAGTTAATCCTATGAAAAAAATTTTAAACGTGTTTATTGTATCGATTTTAAAATAAAGTGCATAACCACATATGAGTAAACGTAGATGTAAATTTAATCACAAAACACATAATATTAATTATTGCAGACACATACACCAAATGATTGTTTTTGAGGCACGCGATGTTCAACTCGTCTCCCACGAGGAACTGATGGGCCTAATGAATGATTTTGAGGCACGCGTTGTTCAACTCGTCTCCCACGAGGAACTGATGGGCCTAATGAATGATTTTGAGGCACGCGTTGTTCAACCCGTCTCCAACAAGGAACTGATGGGCCTAATGAATTGATTTGCACGCAACTTGACTAAATGTAAACACACATTACAACAAACAATATTTACATTATAAGTTTAGATCATATAATGGTAATAGCACGAGTTTGAATTAGCGAATTAATTTAAGCGACGCATGATACACCCCAAAACATGAATAAAAAAGGGAATTTGTAAGAATTCACTCACAGTGGGTGCGTTTCTTGGATTGATGATGAATGCGCACGAATTTGGATTTGACCACGATAGAAACTAACCTAAATAATAACGAAATGGTTCGGTAAATAAATGGATTTTATTTGAGATTAATAATTTTAATTCATAACTTTAATAGGATTTTTAGATTTATTTTTTTGTGAGTTTAAGGACATTTTCTAACTTTAAAAATATTATTTTTAAGTGTTTTTAATTGATTTTTAAATTAAATAAATAAATAAAAAGAAATAAAAATTTTGACTTTTGTTGACCGTTGACCGGCCGTTGACCGTTGACCGGTCGGACTGTGGTTGAGTGTGCACTGAGTGAGGTTCGAACCCGGGACCTCTCGTACGCGTGCACGCAGCTCTACCAACTGAGCTACGTGTCTAACCCGAAATATTCTATGTTTTAATTATATATATATATATATATATTACTTAAATGTTAATTTATTTGGTTTATATTAAAAGGGTTTATATGTCGAACCGGTTGCAGGGACCCGGAGTCGAACTCGGGTCCTTCGGTTTGTAAGCGCACAGCCCAACCAGTTGGGCTGTGTGTCTAATCTGTTTAACTTATGGTTTATATTATTCTTATAAACTTACTGTGACTTGATCTGATTCAGTTTTAAAAATTTTGGTTTTAATTCGGAAAGTCGGTGTGTTGTAAGGTTCGAACTCGCGACGTGCGCTGTGTGATTGCACACAGTCCACCGCTGGACTGTGTGTCTAACCCGGTTTAATATCCTCTTTTAATTAAACTTATACACAATGTTCGACTTTGTCTTCTTCATTCATGAAGACACAGACAAAGATGTTCGACTGTTCTTGGTTAAATCGTTCGTCGAACATATAATTGATTGAAATGTAATGGATAAAGAGAGTTACAGATTCGAATGTACCGAACAGGATGTTTTTCTCAGAACTCCGACAAGGGTCGTCGGCTCTGATTTGTGAATTCCGTCTGAGCGGATCAATTAACAGTTTTGATCAATGAGTTATGAAATTAAGTGACTAAACAAGAGATATCAGGGGGTTTAGATGATTGTACCGATTTACAGTGTGATTTCAGAATTTCCAGAGATTTTCCGGCGAGTGCAGAATTTCCGGCAACGTCGTCTGGAACCGATTCTGGTTGAAGGATTGAAGTTAGTATATGTCTAACAATGGATTGAAAACGAAAGAGTCGAGAAATTTACCGATTTGGTGTAAGTCTCGGTTTTCCGGTGAAAGTCCGGCGAGTGCAGAATTTCTCCGGCGAGTGCTAAGACTTCGATAAATTGTGCGATTTTGAGCGAAAAGGTTACCAGAGACTTGGGTGTGTATTTATAGGGAAGAAACAGAATGAATCGAGTCCGAATTTGATCTTGATTCGTGGTCAAAACTTTTCCGGCGGTTATGACTGGGATTGCGGGATTAGACATTGGTTATAACCGATGTCGAAGTTAATACACGCGTTCAGTCAAAGGAAACGGTCGAAGTCTTGCGAAATCGTCGGTAATTCCGGCGACTGCGGATTGGGCGCGTTGATTACTGAATTTGATTTCGAGTTTTATTATAAATATTATTTGTTTTAATAGTTATCACAAACGAGTCAAGTGGCGGAGTGGTGAGATGTTTGTTTGTTTGATCCGACTGACCCGGGTTCGAAACCCGGCAGCTTGATTTTATTTTTTAGCACTTGTTTTTACCATTTAATGATTATAGTTTTTAAATTCTAAAATGTTTATTAATTATGTATTGTTTAAAATTAATTTGAGCATTAAATACGCAACGAAAATTTATAACTGGATATTTGATTAATAAACGAAGCGGGTTTTGAAAACCCGTTTTTCGACGGATGTTACAAAACATACCTTAAATAACCTTTACATAATTTAGAAATAAGTTTTGAAGGGTTTGGTATGTCAAAAACAAGTTTATTCGATCATATGGACTATTTACGACAAACTATGAAAGTCTACTGATTCTCGCAGCGACGTATGCTCCAGAACAAGGTCACAAGCTTAACATACCATAAATACCCTTTACATAGATTAGAAGTAAGTTTTGGGGCTTCGGTATAGCAAAATCACACTTTTACAACTTCAGGGGCTATTTTGCAAATTTTGCGAAACTATGTCTTTTTGCGTAATTCGCTATCCGAAACATGTACGGACATTCAAAAGTTTTTCTAATCATCAAAACATTATATTTTAGTGATTGGAATGCGAAAAATCTGTCCGTTATGCATTTACGGTCATTTGCGCGTTCGTTACGATTTTCATCGTAATTAACCGAAAACCGCAACCGTACGACCAAACGAACCGAAACCCGGAACATTTTTGAAGATTTCTCAAGTTCCCTATACTTATTCCACCTTATGGA
This sequence comes from Scalesia atractyloides, assembly GCA_947069175.1. Lineage (NCBI taxonomy): Eukaryota > Viridiplantae > Streptophyta > Magnoliopsida > Asterales > Asteraceae > Scalesia > Scalesia atractyloides. The sequence goes on along the minus strand of CAMTDV010000024.1, from coordinate 33,382,872 downwards.
GCTTGAAAATCAGGTTAACGGGTGTTAGAAGTGCCAAAACGCGACGAAACGTGTGCAGGGGCCTGTTCTGCCAATTATGAAACTTAGGGACCAGCTGAGGACCATACGGACCGCATGGAGAACCCCATACGGTCCGCATGGGGTGCCCAGATCACCAAAAACATGGCAGCAGCTTGTTAATTCGTTCTTTGACTCATCAAACGACTTTGCCACCCTTGTTTCTACATTTGACACACATGAGACACTAATCTAACTTGTGGGTGAGTCATGGGACACTTGTTAAGCACATACAACATCAAGAATCCTATAAATACCAAGGTGTTCTTGAATCTTGAACTTTTGCAACCATCTCTTTTGTCCCATTATGCTTCAATCCGAATTTTGCTACCATCTTGGGGCTTTCTCTGGTGTTCTTGGTCATTCCTATAGTGTTGTAAGTATTCTCTTTTATGCTTTGTTCAATTCTTGTAGTTTAATTGGATTAAAAGTCGAAAAGTTTGAATTTTGTTTGACTTTCAGAATTAATCATGAATTGATCATTCAAATTCAATTGAACCTTGCATTATGATGGTAATCAAGGTGATTATGATCTCTATTGATCATACCTACTGATTCCTATCATTTCAAGTCTCTATGACAAGTCAAAGTTTCGGTCAAAATGCGATTTATGCGCATTTTATGACGGATCTAATTTCAGGTGTCATAAAAGTTTGTTTTGGTACCAAAACTCTTTTATAAACTTAATTAGACATGTCAAAACATGTCTAAATCGTCACTCTTAATTTAGTGCTTGTTTAGAGTCGTAAGTTGAACGGTTTGACTATCGCTTTGACTTTCGAATCTGGCCCGTTTGGTGGATCTTCGGACCCGACCAAATACAAATTTGTGACCATAATTATAAAGAAAATAACCCTCTGAGGTTTAACCTTATGGTCATGTCAATTGGTTAGTGTTATGATGATTAGTTGATATAATCTTCAATAAAGACCAAAATGCTCGTTTCGCAAATAAATCAACGAAGAGCATATGTGACATAAAAATTGACATACAATCTGATGTAACAACAATATTAAACATATTTTGGTAATTAGGACTTATCATAACACATATCTAACCATCCGAAGGCGTAGTTACGCAAATGACGCGTTAAAGTGGCTTAAACTACCTTAACGGGTCATAACGGGTCAAAAGCACTTAAGAATCTTTCCAACTCAGAATATTAACTTTATTAAACCTTTTCACATGAGTTTCAATACTCATCTGGTTTATAGGGTCTCATTCTATCCGTTCCGCCGATTAAACATAATTATCCGATTTTAGGACACGCTTGATTTCTCGGACTTTTGAGCTTGTTTTGATCTTCGATTCAAGGTTACAATAGCAATCACAAGTGAGTACATAGTTCCCCTCTTTTATGTTTTGCAAATATTTTGGGGTGATTCATATGTGGTTGTTTTCATACTTACAAAATACGATTACTATGGTTTATATAAACAATACGATTTCCATAATGTGAATGAACTTGTTGGTGTGTTGTATTCATAACAAGAATGACATTCATTAACAATGGCCAAGCCGACCAGTAGTAAGTTACGGCGCCTAGGACTGACAATCCCGTTACCAAAATTCCCGGGATTTGTGGGGAAATTTGGAAAGCGACTGAAACTGTATTGTAACATACCCTTTGGTAGTATGTTATACGATTAAGGGTCACCATGGGTGGTCTCGAATAAGTCAACAAAGGTTTGAATGTATTCACGAAACGACCAAAAGTTTTCACAAGTAAAACAAGGAACGATGAAACAATGAACGATTTGTTTATAACAAGGAACGATGAACGATGAACAATTGGTTTATAACAATGAACAATGAACGATTGGTTTATAACAAGAAACTAAGAACAATTGGGTTACGAATAGTAACTAGATAACGAGACGGGTGTAATGTGAAGAAAGCATGGTGGATACGCCGCTGGTACTTCCTATATATAAGTGCTTTTATAATATTGCATACCGTGTCCTTATCTAAATTTCTTGGAACAATGTTTTCAAACAATGATACACAACGATTATCAATTTAAGATATAAACCATACGAGGTTTTCTTTCAAGACGATTTACTACTCGGATTTACGAAAACAAACGTTTTTGTCAAGATTCATGGCTACAAGTCTTTTATAAACTATAACTAACTTGTATTAGTTGGTTAGTTATCACTGCAATAACAAATACTTTTGATAACAAAGTTTTCAATTAACGACTCTAGTAGTCTGACGAGGTATTGCAATATATATTCAAGGCCATGAATTCGACACACTCACAAAACCTATGTACTCGCCGGCATATATTTTTGCTGACTCGTTTTCACATATGTTTCAGGGAATGATGCTAGATGATACTGATGCGTGCTCACGTAGGAATGGACTTGGACCTAGTGCCTTAATAACAAAAAAGACAATAATTATGCGTGCATGTTGTTTTGTTGTTCAAAAATTTCTAAGACAATTATGACAATATAACCTATGTGTAATATATAATTAAAACAAACTTCAAAAACCGAGTGTTTCCGCCGCGTGTTGTTTCATGCGATTTGGGGTGTTACAACTGATATAATCAATCAGGCATATCCTCTGTTTCAACAACAACGCCAACATGCTGACCACCAACATGAAATACGTGTAAACATGTTCAAAAATGAAGTCGAAACAAGATATAAGAACACTCAGTCAGAGCTTAAGGTTATCAAAGAAACTCTCACAATATTGCCTGGCACTACCCCTGCATCTATCTTAGAAAGAACTGATGATGCCAAAAAGGGGAGAAAAGTGACTCTATGAAAGAAACCTCAGTAACTTCTGCTGAAACATCTGTCAAAGAAAAGAAAAAGGGAGGTGATGAAACCCTGGAAATTCAAGCAGATGATAAAGTTGCAACAATGAGGATGCGTCAATCTCAAAATGAGAAAAAGGAGAGTGTTTTGAAGAGGGAGCAAAAGGAGTTGAAGAACACTGCAACAGATGTTGATGTTATAAAAAGCACAATAGATGTTATGACAACAGTGGTTTCCACAAACACTTCTAAACTTTTATCAGAATCAATATTCACCCCTATAACCCAAACTCCCGCAAAAACTCCTTCATCAAAACTGGCGTATATTAGAAAAAGAAGAAAGGTCACAGTGAATGATGATGACTTACCTACACATAATACCTTATCATCTTCACCATTTATCCAAACAAGTACAGAACCTTTCATCACTCAACCATCACCAACATCAATCATACTCACTCAATCACCTACTGGTCACAATCCTTCTAGAAACATACCCTTGGAAACACCATACCCTCTGGAACTAGCTACAGTTCAAAAAGAAATGTTACAATTTTATACAGAGGCTGATCCATCCAAAAGAGCCTTCCCATCTCTTCTTGGATACATAATTCCTAAAAATGTTGATGAATATCTGAAATTGAAAACCAGGCAAGCCAAAAACATAGCAAAAGTGAGGAAAACGGAAAGGTAATGCCTACTTGTCAAGACTTGAGCAGCATGAGCTAAGTAAAGTCAGAAAACTAGAAGAATATGCAAAAGAGTTAAACAAAAAGAAGACAAAAGTATCACCTGATGATGATCCTCAGATAAGGAAGAATGCACCAGACTGGAACAGATTTAAAAACACACATGCAGATCTTATCTTAGAAGCATCCATCCATGCCTTGAATCAAAGAAAAAGGCAGTTACAAATGGATGAGGAAGAAAAACATAGAGGAGCTGACATTAGTAAATAGGCTAACAAAAATCAATCTTTACATGAATTAGAAGATGGTTCATCAAAGCCTCAAGCTCAACCTACTGAAACTTTAAAAGAGCTATCAAGTAGTGTATCTCTTTCAAGCTCATCACAAATAAAACTTCTCCCAAGAAACCCATTGAACTCAAAAATACTAAAGTGGATGTCTGATAAATAGCCCATGTATTGACTTTGCTCAAGTCCAATGGGAAAGTTGAATATATAACAAGGAAGGATGCACTAAGCCTGGGTGTAGCTGACCTTCAAGATCTTTTGGAACTTCAACTATGCAGGGATGAAGATGATAAAAATTCCAAGAATTTTGAACTATTGTTCAAGAGACAAATCAGGGAAAAACTGATGAGAGAATAAAGATCATGAATAAAGAAGAGTTTTGGCATCATTTGTTCTAGGGGAGATTGTTGGGATTGACCCCTACAAAGAACAGATGATAAAATGCAAAAACATGTCTATTCTAAATGATCCAGAATAAAACAGTGTTTTGATTCACAACTTCCTTCAATGGCAAGATATCTAACATCTGGTGGTTCTAACATCTGCTCAAGGCTAAGCTCTGTTGGTTATAAAGAACTGGTAAAGACCAAACCTCAGTTGAAGTCAAAAAGTCTGCTGGAAGTCAAAGGTCTGATCACCCTTTGAAGAATATTTGAAAGCTTCATCAGTGGATGAGCTCATCAGTGGTTAGCATTATAATTAGTTAGCTATCAGTGTTTTGTAAATGTATCAGAGGATAGCATCAGCAGTAGTTAGAAGTTGTTAGGTCTGTTAGATGTCATTGTCTTGGTGATGTCAGCAAAGAGGCCACATAGGTTAGGATTCGTGCTATAAATAGACAGTGCATGTACTGTTCTATTTAGCTCTCTCTCTCTCTCTCCACACACACACTTATATTGTACTATCTTATTTGTGTGAGCTCGGGCTGAGGGGGAGTTAGTGATTCATGCATGTAATTAGTTGTAATCATTTCAATCTTTTGAGTAATGAAAACATTATGATGAAAGCTAATCTCTCACTTGATTGTGTTACAAAGTTTTAAATCATATTCCGCTGCAAGGTATTATATGTTTTATCTTATTTATGATCAATTTGTTTAAAACAACACAATCATGTCAAACTCAGTTCCTAACACGTCTACTATACATCTTGAACCTTATACCAAATGATATCTCTTATTTTCCCTATTGAAACCCACTCTCTAAACCTGTTGAACACCATCCAAGTTCGCGAATTTGAGGCACAACGAATCTAGCGCTCATAAATTGTTCATTTGATACCTCCTTCATTCTACACAAAATCAGGTAATTCAAAAGCCTAAATTCGATTTTTCGTGCTCTACAAAATCCTATTATCAATTTATGTGTTAGAAGATTCTATGAATCCAAATTTTTGTTTCTTTTGTTTCTAGGGTTCTTAAATACTAGAATTTAGGGCTTTTTGACTTACGATTATGTTTTGATGAAAATAAATTTAGAATATCATTTGTTATCATATGTGATAGGTTTAGGTCAATTTTGAGAAAAACAATTGTCATATAGATTTATTATGAGTTTTGATTATATTAAAATTTGATGAAAAATCATATAAATAGTGGGTCTTAACAAAATAAAACCCATGAATATTATTTTCTGAATTTCTATAAAATAAATAGAACTTGAATTTTTTCATAAATTTCATGATCAATGGAAGTATTTCTATAATAAAGGACTAATCAAATATTTAACATTAAATTTAGTCTTTTATTTTAAATGTAAAAGATATGATGATAATTAATCAATTTAAATAAGGAAGTTATAACATAAAACTAAGTACCCTTTACGATCTTTAAATCGTTATAACTTTTTCATATGTTAATATTTTTTCTTTTAAATACACCATAAAAACGGTTTTTTTATTCTTTTTAATTTGAGTACAATATTGTTATAGTTTTTTTTAGTAAAAACGAAAACATATGAAGTTTCATTTTTTAGTGTTTTATTGTTTATGTACACAAGTGTACATGAGTTCAATACACAAATGTACAACAGTGTACAAACAGCTTGTACACTTGTGTACGTTGTAGGAACAACGGCCTGTACAATTGTGTACACATAACTTCAGTGAAAATTAGAAAACAAATACAATATTCAGTTATGATAGGATAGCAAAATTACCAATACACCCTTAACTTTAATTCATAATTAATTATATCATTAACCTCTTTATTTTATTGTCTTTTTTATAACCATCCATCTCAAATAGATCAATTATTAAGAATGGTTCTCACGGTTCACAAATAACATTAGGTTCACTCTAGAACCCTACCCTATATATATATATATATATATATATATATATATATATATGGGATGGGTAAAATGAGAACCACCTTCAGTTGTGAGAACCGTAGGATCCAATATAAACTATTGATCAAAAGTGTTTTAATGGATGAGATTAAAAGACAATAAAGCAGTTGTAACATGTGCTTTAGTTAATGAGTTTTTGTTTTTAGTGGGATAAGGGTAAATTGGTATTTTTACTAACTCTTTAATGATTGATAATTAAAGTTGTAATCATTGTGTTTTAATTAATGTTTGTGATTTAGTTAATGTTATTTTTGAATCATGCAGTAAATTTTTTTTTACGGAGGGGTTCAAACATTTTTTGCGCGCCGGTTTTAAACATTTTTACGCGCGGGTTCAAACTTTTTTACGCCCGGTTTTAAACTTTTTTTACGCGCCGGTTTAGAACTTTTTTTACGAGCGGTTTTAAACTTTTTTAACGTGCCGGTTTAAAATTCTATTTGCGCGCCGGTTTTAAACTTTTTTTACGCGCGGGTTCAATTTTTTTACGCGTCGGTTTAAAAACTTTTTTTACACGCCAGTAAAAAACTTTTTTACGCGCGGGTTTAAACTTCTTTTACACTCCGGTATAAAACTTTACGCGGGTTTAAACTTTTTTTACGCATGGGTTTAAACTTTTTTTACGCTCGGTTTTAAACTTTTTTACGCGCGGTTTTAAACTTTTATTTTAACTGCACCGTTTTAAACTTTTTTTACGCGCCGGTTTTAAACTTTTTTACGCGTTGTTTTAAACCTTTTTTATGCGTTGGTTTAAACTTTTTTTACGCAACTCGCGTATAAAGCTTTTTTACGCGCAGTTTTAAACTTTTTTATGCGCCGGTATAAAGCTTTTTTTACGCGTGGTTTTAAATTTTTTAGGCGCAGTATAAAACTTTTTTTACGTGCCTGTTTAAACTTTAATATGATTTGATTAATTTTGATTTATTTAATGTGATTAATTTAATATGATTTGATTAATTTTGATTTTTTTAATATGATTAAGACTTTAAGAGAGAGATGATTGATAGAAAAGTTTGATAAGACTTTAAAGAGATAGAGTGAGGTAGATATGACATTTTGAGTAAATTATTAAAATAACCTTTAAGATTTAAAATAATAATGTATAGGTGGCATGATCTGAATGGTGGAGAGTGGTTCTCGCGGTTCTCGCAACTGGGGGTGGTTCTCCGTTGAACTGAATCCTAGATATATATATATATATATATATATATATTACCATGTATATACTAATAAGAAGATGATTTTGCTTTTAAAAGAGTAATTGATTAAATGTTAAAACTATATTACAACTTCTAGTTGTGTCGGTCAAAACATAACTCCCATTAACAACCGTTTTACCTAATTAATTCTTATTCCTACAAAGTTTAAGATTTAAATTGCAACTGTTACATACATAATAAACAATAAATAAATAAATATAACACTAAGTCTAAGTTTATATAATCTAATACACTCCCTTAAAATAGACTTAGTTTAGTGGAGATCTCCAGAAGTGTCTTGTTAGCTTCATCCAATGTCTTTGTTGCTAACTGATTTTTCTTTTTTTTTTGAAAAGTTTTATCACGTCATTCCAATTGCCTCCCGGAAAATATAGTTTCGTTCTTCAATTGAGACCGGTCCTTCCATCCTGGTGTTTCTCTTGTAGATAATTGCACTTATGTTCAATGATAATGATATTGATTATCAATTTTTGTTGTTGTTGATGTCAGGTTCAGATTGTTGTGCAATTAACGCCTTAGAGAAGAGTTGTTCATGGAATAGGGACTTAATTTTGCAAGTGTACCCTTTGATCATGACCACATATCCTTGCATTTGAAGTCGTTCAAGGCTTAGTATACTTTTTTTTAATCCTAGAGAATAAAAGACACTAGGCATTCTTAAAATTTAATTAAAAATTTCTTAATTCGACAATTCCTATGCCTCTTAAAAACAAGATACCTGACTTATCCGTTTTTTGCTTCGACACCAAAAGAACTCATTAACTCCTTTAAATTGTGTTTTGACATAAGATACTTCAGACCATAAACCACCATATGTTCCAGTGATTGTATATTCTTCTGCATAGTGAAAATTCTGTTGCTTGACCACTCGCTCCAATTTCAATCGCTTGTAGTATGAGACTTGTGATTTCATCTCCTCCATTGATCTTGCAGAAGTCCATTAGATGCCCTGGTTCACGATAGTAGTAACATAATTTTTGGGATAGTTTTGATCTCTTATTTTTGTCTTCCATTTGCAGCGTGTAATTATATATTCACACACATTGGCGAAGCTTTATTTGAGCCAGGGGTAGCCCGGCTCTGGCCCCACCGATTTTTCACCCGTAGTGATAATTTTACCGAAAATTTCTGATTTTTTATTTGTAGTGTAAGATATTAGATTTTTTAAGAGTTCGGCCCCCACTTAGTTTTCGTTAAACCACCGTCATTGTATACACACAGCATGCACACTCTTTCTCTTCTATCCTTCTATCTTCACCACCTCCACCTCCATCACCACCACCACCATTCCGGCGCCACAACCATCCCCTCTATCTCAGCACTCGTACCTCATCTCCCCATCGACCCCTCGTACTAAACATCATTAATTTATTATTATTTTTTGTTTGAAGGTAAAAAGAAAATTAAAAAAATAAGTGTGTAAATATATAAATGCGTGTATAATGTATTATAGTTATTTTTTTATTTAAAGATAAAAACAAAATTTATAAAACTAAAAAAACAAAAGAATAAATTGAAAAGTGCCAAAATCGTCCCTAAGTTTGAGAAATCCCAAAATCATCTATGGGATTTACGATACTTTTTAACTGGGTTTGCTATTTGGATGGAAAAGGCAACATATATGACAACTCAGGCGCCAAATATAAAATACTTTATTTCTACACTGAAATGATAAAAGTAAGCTAAACACATGAACTTTTAACAATTTACTCTGTAATCTAATAAAAGACCAACTAAACAAAACTGACATTTCAAAAGACTATACGTGCACGGTGTATGACTAAAATTGCAAATTAAAATTTATTTTTAATCACTAAAACAGTGACGTTTCTTTAGGTTTTGTTGGGCCTGCCACTAGGTTTGTTTCTTACAGGAAGCCACTAAATTAGTGGATGAGTAATTAAGACGAAGAAATGAAAAACCTTTTTGGTATTGTTAAACCATTTTCATGTTTGTGATGACATCAAGAGGTTCTAGAGTCTTCTAGGCTCTCGACATATAATTAAATACCGAAACTTAATAACAAGAATCATTCATAATACAGAAGAAGCGTGTGCAATCTGCAGATTAGGCTGGCATTGTTTCCTGATTGGTATACAAAGCTCTGATGTTATTTAAATCAATCGATTAATATGAGCAATTAGTGAGATTCTTTTTTTCTCATGGGTCTTGTAGCTCTTTATCAGCCGCCCTTCTTTAATCTTTAAGGACACACATCTTTGTCTTTTTGTTTCTACGATGTCATCCAAGTGGCCAATCTGTCAGGAAGTTTTACATCAAATAACGTTTGAGTCCTTAATTATACACTAAATTAAATCTAGAGCACAAATTACAATAAATATATAAATAAATAAATAAAAATAACCAATAACCACTACGACTAACATGTACATTAAAACAATTGTATGTGGTTAATGACATGTACTGTGTTTTACATAAGATACACATTGTTCGACTTGATGTTCAGCTTTCCATAGGCAATTTCGTAGTTCAGTAAGCTGATTTTTTAGTTTCCTTGAACTCTATATTTATTGTAGCTACTGGTAATCTTGGTAACTTTATTTCTTGGAAAAACTGACCATGTGACAACCTTTGTAACAAAAATCAACTATGTTAGTTTATGCACAGTAGCTACTGGTAATATACGTGTCCTGTTTATTTTTGGATACTTTGTTTCATTAGGCTATAACATTTCTAAAATTTTAGAGTCAAGGGTGTTGTTTTTATGGGGCCGGGAGGGGCGCCGACCCCCCGAACTTTTCGCTCAGTAGTGTTATATATGTAGTTTTCGTATATAAATTTTTGGGTATATACGTTTTTGACCCCCGGTTCTATAGAAATTTTTGGGTATATACGTTTCCGACCCCCCGGTCAAAAACTTCAAACTTTGCCACTGTTGAGAGTCCCGTTGTCCTACTCCGACAGACTAATGTTGTCTTAACTGAACTCACGCTGACTTTAGAGTTTGGCTTGGGTGTTCCTTGGAAACCGCCGGCTACCACTTGACAGTCGTGCGACCGCAAGAGCAGAACTCTCTGGCGTAGCACACAATAGAACGAAAACCCCGTGGGCTCAGGATAAAGCCTGACACCTCTGCAAGGAGGCTAGGCTCTATCCATCATTGTCTAATCCACAAAAGTGACACAAGTGGGAATTGAACTTGGGTCTTCATTGGAGAACCCAAGTCTCCATACAACAAGGCCACAAGTGGTGAATTTATGCTAATTACCCAGGCTTTATTTGACAGAAAATACAATTTGATTTTGTTGGACCTACCAAGGAACATATGATATTCAAAAGCCGAAAATATGATTAAGTAATCAAGAAATAAACAAAAGATTGAACTAGCCTCTCTCCAAAGATAGTGAACTTGAGCACATAATCAGAACATTTGTTGAAGACAAAGCAAACATCTGATCAAGACTTGGAACCGCTGTTCAAGAAAATCAACATTTTTTGAAGACTAGAGTCTGTTGAAGCCAAAGGCCTAAGGAAGAAGACCACACATATGTCTGGCCAAACAGATGTTTGAAATCAAGGCAATAGAGGATAGCTCTAACAGTGGTTTCTAATTTAACGGTACTTGTTTTATCAGTGTTTAGACTAGTTAGAACAGATGATAAAATTTGCAGTAAACATCTGTGGAATCTTTCCTGTTAGGATTGTTAGATGTCACTATGAGATGATGTCAGTCAATCACAAACAAAGCTTTCATACTTAATATAAGTAGATCACACCTGTTAGTGATCTATTTGATCAGACACATCACATTTTCTCTTATACAAACAAAATTGTTAAGTGGTCGGTTGAGGAGGAGTCTGTAGAGTCAACCTTTTGTATAACGTTTGTAATCATTGGTTTCTAACTGAAAAACAATCGTTGATGATTACTTCTCATTTATGATTATTTATCTTTTGTTATACAATTCAATATTGTTTTGAACTTAAACTGTTTTATAATCACAAACCTTATAAACTCGGACATAACAGATTTATAGTAATAAAATTTACCGTAATTAGAAAATATGATTTAACTAGTTTTTTTTAATTATGCTCGTTTATAATTTTATAAATATAGGTTATTAATATATATAAAAAAATGGTTTCTATCGGTTAGAGTTCTTGCTTACTTTTCTTTCCTACTATCTCTCCACCAATGTGTCGCCACTCTTGTTTACTTGTCGGCTCATTATCCTCATTGTTTGACGACTTTCTTTCTCTTCTTTTCTTCTCGTCGTGTCACATGGATGCATTGTACTTACATACATATTAGATATTACTTAAATATGCCACAATCATAGCTCATGCCAGTAGCTTCCGTCCCATGCATAGCTTAACGTGATGCCATTTGCCATCGCTGCTATGGCCTTATATTTGTCGCCACCATTTCCCGTCACATATAAGACAAGTGATTAAGTTATAATTAGTTTATAATAGAGGACTTTATAATGTAATTTATTTATCTATACAAATCCATTGTAATCAAGTATTATATTTCAATAATACAACATTATGCTATGATTTGGTATTAGAGCCATACATAAACCTCCTTTTTTTTCCGATTACCATGGCTGCAATTACAACTCTCATAAATCCGGAGAAGACAACCGATAACTCCCACAAATTTGTTTTTACCCTAAAACCTACAAATTATGGCTACTAGAGATCTATGGTCAAACCATTCCTGATTTCTAACAATCTTTTTGGTTATGTGGATGGTACAATCCCATGTCCACAACAACAGGTTATAAAACTGGAACTACTACTACTGATAACAAAGCTATCTTCCATGGGTTGCCATTGATGCCCATGTACGTATACTCATCATCTTAACCGTATCTGAAGAATCTTTTCAGCATGTCTAAGGCAAATCTTCTCACAAGGTATGGCTTTCACTTGAATGTGCATATGCACCAGTTATTTCTTCCCATGAATTCAAACTTAAAAGTCAACTACTTAGAATAACTATGAAGGTGATGAGAAACCTGCAGAGTACCTAAGTCGTGCTCAAGAATATGCAACCGCTCTAGCAAACATAAGTGAATCAATGAAGGATAAGGATCTTGTCATGCTTACTATTATAGGGTCTTTGTAAAGAATAAAACGGTCTCAAGGCAAATCTTTTAGAGCGTTCTCCAGCAGTTAATTTTATTGAGCTTCATAGCCTTCTTAGCAACCATGATTACCAAGCTTTTACCAATCCATGCAACCAGCCCGCAGGCCTTTGTGGCTATGGCCACACCAGAAACACCACTACCGAATTTGCAGGCCATTCAGAATCAACTCGGTTGTCTCCAACTAATGGATGCTCAACTCGGTTACCAATTAAATATGATTACTCCAGCTTCCGCCTAGCAGCGGCATGCTTTCTACGCTCCTCGGTCACAATAATCGGGGAAGTCGTGGCTCCGGTGGATCTTATCGAGACAATTCTCGCAACAACATTAATAATGGTGGTTCTCGTCAGTTCTCTTAGGCCTCTACTCAAAACATGGTGTATGGTCATTGTAACCGCTAGCGAACCTGACGGGGAACACCACCCCCATCCCACCATCAGTAAACTCGGGGAAATCTTCCTGTTCATCCTGAGCTCTCTCTCTCTCTCTCGTGATTCTCTCTATCTCTCTCTTCATTCTCTCCCCTTCTCTCTCTCGCTCTTGATATGATTGGATGAAGATAGATGGGGAAACCATTTCCTATGGATGGGGGAAGAGGAAAGGGAAGAAGAAGGTGGTAATGTGGAGATGAGGTGGACGTGATGTGGAGGCGGGCGAAGAGGAACCACACCCTATGGTCTTAGTCTAATAGCACAAAACCGTATAAACAATTTTAAAAATTGCAACTCTGGTTGTCCACGATTTATATAAAATATCAAATTTCAAATTTACTTATGATGCACCCCATTTAGAAAAAAACAACACCAAGGTAGGCAAACCAAAGACCAAATAAGTCACTATGCTTTAGATGTATACCTTACCAAAAAGACCAAATTACTCAGGTCTAACATTAAATAACTTTCTTTTCAACGATATAGTTTATAAGAGCATTCAAAAAATCATCAGAAGTTAATCAAGTCTCATAGATGAACTTATCTTATATTTGAAAATTAAAGCATTCGAAAAATCATTAAAACTTACTTAAGTCTCATAGCTAAACTTATTAAATTTTCTGAGAAAAACCCTGAATAATGATGGCCAATACAAATATGAGCAAAAAACAGCAATAAGCAATATGTTCAACAAATATAAATGAATGAACACCAAGACAAGAGACAATATACGAATCAAAGCATTTAACAAGTGGGAAAATAATGATTCGAGTCACGGACCTGCTCGGTTGCTAGAAATTTCGATGCCTAGACAGTAGACTCACGAACCACTCCACTCCAATGCTCGAATCAATCATCGCCCCCAAAAACTTGGTAACACGCATCAATCAAATCAAAACGAATTGACGAACATAGTAGGAGAAGAGGCAATTTAATGGTTGAAAATTTGAAAGGTGTAAACCGCTCATCAGAACGTTTGTTTAAATATTGAAAACAATATTGGCGGTTAATCCCATTGTATCATTATGTATTTTACTCATCACCAGTGTTTTGAAAATCGGTTTTTAAGTCATATCGGGTTGGGCTCTAAAATGGTTCAGCCGGTTGAAACGGGTTATATGGGAAGGTTGAACCGGATTACTAGTTAACCCTATAAATTCCATGAAATACAAATTCATCTCAAAAAACAATACAGTCTCAACTAAAATTTATGTAACTAATCATAGTTTTATCTAAAAACAAGGGTTCAAATTCTATAGACACACTTAAGCAATGGCTCAGCCGTTAGCGACTTCGACTGCGAATGGATTTGGCAACTTAGATCGTACGCACTTAAGCAAAGGTTCAAATTCTATAAACACAAAACTTCTATCTGCGCCAATATCAAATAGACATGAAGCATAGACATGGTTTACGAGAAACGTACCAGTGATAACATCGTTGGCATCTTGCGCCTGAGCGGCCGTAAGGACGAAAGTTCTGCCTCGTGCTTGCTGAGGCTGCTGGTTGGTGTTGCGCTAGGGGCGGACATTGGCGAGATGGTTCGGGTCGCCACATTTGAAACATGCTCGCACAGGGGCAATTTGAGGCTAAGGCTGGTTAGGGGAGGGTTTGGGCTACAACAGCTTGATCCTAGTTAATCATCGGTAGTTTGTGGCATTGGTGAGAAAAGTGCCCATACCGATTGCAATTTGCGCACTTGCGGCATGGAGCGGTAGTAGGGTGATGGTGCTGGCATTGGTTACACTTAGGTTGAGTGCCAGTGTAACCCTTGCTTGAGGTTTAGTATTGTGTGCAGCAGGCATAGTTTGCAAAGGTTGAGGGTTCGGCAGAGTAACGGCCGCACACAGAAGCCTTCCGCTTCTTGTTCCGGTTTTTCTTGTGTTGCGAGGACGAGGGTTCAACAGTGGTGGTGGTATCAGTGGTGGCTTGGTATGCGTTCTTTGTAGAGACCTTGTCGTAGGCCCCATGAAGAACAGAGTTGTTGTTCAGCTCTATGGCGATACTGTAGGCATCCTCAATGGTTTTAGGGCAGGCGGAAGCTACATGGTTAATCAAAACAGAAGGTAAGCAACGGATGAATTTGGTGATGGCTTTGGGTGTGGTATCGACTTGGCCAGGGCAGAGTATACTGAGTTGCTTGAAAGTGTAACCAGGCCAGTAGTGTCACTTCCGACTTGCTTCAGATTCCAGAACTCGTTATCGAGTTTCTGAAGCTCGTGGGGAGGACAAAACTCATCCTTCATTAGTTCTTTCAGTTCTACCCAGGGCAAGGCGTGGGCTGCTTCGTTTCCCCTATTGTTACGCTCGTAGGTCCACCATTCGAAGGCTCTCGAACGGAACACCCCTGTCGCGTTCAGGGTTCGTAAGACGTTGGGGCATCCATTTTGCATAAAGGTGAGTTCGATCGCGTCGAACCAATTGAACATGGCGGTGGCGCCATCATTGCCAGTAAACTCCATGGGCGTACAAGCCATGAATTGCTTGAATTGGAACGTCGCCTTGGGAGGTTCCACCTTTGAGTCAATAGAGAATTTGGGGGTGTCATGGATGGGTTGAATTTGGCTAACGATGTCGGGGATAATTTTAGCCATCTGCTCAGCGACTAAACCTATGAGTTCTTGCTTTGATATAGACTCCCCATTGTTGTTGGAACCCTTGGATTTCATTGATGAACTTGGAGAAGACATCTAGGGTTGAAATAGAAAGGAAAAGAATGAGAATTGATCATAATGTAAAAATAAGTTTTGCATGTATAAGCATGGGTATGTTCCGTACCATCTTTTACGATAGATATTTCTCAACTGCTGACAGAGAAGCTCACATCAGGGAGTATGCCGTTATTCGACAAGGGATCAACGAGCCTGCTTTGGAGTTTATTACCCAATTCTCAAGATTGGCCAGTATTGTAGGAGAAGCAGCAGGATCTGCTGCAGTTCAAGCTGAGAAGTGCAAATGGGCAGTTAATGATCGAATTCAGAAATCGATCATGTTCATGAAGTTCAAGGACATCACTGGGTGGCCGATGCAATTAAGACTTTTGAGTTTGAGAGAAAGGAATTCTTATCTCTAACTGGGGAAAACAAAAAGAGAGATAAGGATGGATTTCCGAAACAAGCTACGGGTCAGTCATCCACTGCTGCAAACCATCAGGTGCTTAGAATTCAAGCGAATCGAAACCCTGGAAATCAGACACGTCATTGGAAGGCAAGACCCCTGAATCAGACGCCTTTCTAGAATCAGACTCAGCCTAATGGAGGACCTAACAGGGCTCAACCGATGAACCAGGAATCAGACCACGAGTCCTTTGTGCAAAACTTATGGCAAAAAAAATCAGGGTGTATGTCATGGGGGCCGCGGGAACATCTTCAGATGTGGCGAGACTAGGCACATGATTAGAGACTGTACCAAGCAAGATACTAAGAGGATTACTGGAGGGAATGTTCCCCCACCAACACTGAAGGTAGAGTGTTTGCACTTTCTGCTACGGATGCTGCTAATGCCTCAGGTACTGTGTCTGGAACCCTTTCAGCTTGGTGATCATAGTATCTATGTGTTATTCGATACAGGAGCAACACATTCCATAGTTTCCAACTCGTTCACTGGATACCTTAAGATCGCACTGACACCTTAGACCACGCTTTGTCTATTTCTACTCCTATAGAGAACTCTGTCCTGATCACTCATGTGTATAAAGATTGTCCTATCCGTATAGAATCCATTGTGTGTAATGCAGATCTCTTTCTGATGCATATGTGTGATTTTGATGTGATCCTTGGGATGGATTGGTTAACTCGCCACTGTGTGGCTATTGATTGTTATTCTAAACGTTCATATTTGGCAATCTTGTCATCCTGATCTTATTTATCAGGGGGTTCAACCCCATAAACCTCTTAAGATTATTTCTGCACTCGAAGCTCATAAGTTAATCCGCACGGTTGTGATGGATTCTTAGCTTCGATAAAAGATACCTCTGTTATTCGAAATGGCATCGATAGCCATCTTGTTGTTCGTGAGTGTCCTACGTATTTCCGGATGAACTACCGGGACTATCACCCGACCGTGAGATAGAATTCACTATTGACTTGATCCCTGCTGCCGAGCCTATCTCTAAAGCACCGTATCGCATGGCTCCATTGGAACTGAAGGAGTTGAAGGAGCAATTGCAAGAATTGTTAGAAATGGGATTTATAAGGCCAAGCGTCTCACCTTGGGGTGCACCGGTTCTTATTCATCAAGAAGAAGGATGGTAGCATGCGGTTGTGCATTGATTACCGAGAGTTGAATAAGATTACCATTCGCAATCGTTACCCTCTGCCCCGCATTGATGATCTCTTTGACCAACTTCAGGGTGCTAAGTTTTTCTCGAAGATAGATCTTCGGTCCGGTTATCTTAACTGAAGATCAAGGAAGAAGATGTTCCTAAGACTGCCTTTCGGACTCGCTATGGCCACTACGAGTTCTTGGTTATGCCTTTTGGGCTAACAAATGCACCTGCTGACTTCATGGACTTGATGAATCGAGTATTCCATGATTTCTTGGACAAATTCGTCATAGTTTTTATCAACGATATCTTGGTGTATTCTAAGAGCCGAAAGGAACATGAAGGACATCTGCATGTCGTGCTTGGAACTTTGCGACATGAGAGTTGTATGCAAAGTTTTCAAAATGTGACTTTTGGTTAACTCAAGTTGCATTTCTAGGTCACGTTGTATCGGCAGATGGAATCAAGATGGATCCTTCCAAGATTGAAGCAATCACGAAATGGCCTAGACCAACCTCCACCACTGAAGTTCGGAGTTTCTTGGGTCTAGCCGGCTACTACTGAAGGTTTGTTGAAGGATTCTCCACCATTGCCTTACCCCTCACACAACTTTTGAGGAAAGGAGTTCAGTTCTCATTGAACGAGGAACATGAAAAGAGCTTTGAAGAATTAAAGAAACGCCTCGTATATGCTCTGATACTCACTCTTCCTTCTGGACCATGCGGTTATCAGATCTATAGTGACCCTTGAAGAAAGGCTTGGGTTGTGTGTTAATGCAACATGGGAAGGTTATAGCTTATGTGTCGCGTCAGCTAAAGCCCTATGAAGTTAATTACCCGACGCACGACTTAGAGCTAGCTGTAGTTGTCTTTACACTGAAGACTTGGCGACAGTATCTGTATGGCGAGACTTGTGACATCTTCACTGACCACAAAAGCCTCAAGTATATATTTACCCAGAAGGAGTTAATTATGAGGCAAAGAAGGTGGTTAGAACTTTTGAAGGATTACGACGCTAGTAGATGCTTTGAGTCGGAAGAATTTTGGGACCGTATCTTGACTTCATATTCAACCTCGCATTATCTCGGATCTCGATAAGATGGATATCGGAATTCACATTGGCAAGTCAGATGGTTATCTTGCTAGAATGCACATAGAACCTGATCTCATATCACGAATTAAGGAAGCACAGAAGCATGATGGAGAACTTTGGGCTGTTGTGCAAAATCTCGAGGTGGGTAAATAATCAGAATTCCACATAGATGAACATGGTGTGATATGGTGTGGCAAAAGGGTATGTGTACCCAATTATTCTGCCCTTCGCGAGTCACTGTTAGCGAGGCTCACAGCTCACCATTTTCTATTCACCCTGGATCAACGAAGATGTATCGAGACTTACGTCAGAACTTTTGGTGGAATGGCATGAAGGAAGATGTTGCCCGATACGTAAGTAAGTGTCTCACTTGCCAGCAAGTGAAAATCGAGCACCAACGAGCAAGCGGTTTATTACAGCCATTAGATATCCCCGTATGGAAATGGGATGAAATATCTATGGATTTCGTTACGGGTTTGCCATATACATTCAAGAAGAATGATACTATATGGGTTGTAGTCGACCGACTATCTAAGTCAGCTCACTTCCTACCGATTCAACAAGGATTTTCGGTCAGCAAGTTGACCGAAATTTTCCTTCAGGAGATTATCCGACTCCACGGCACATCGTCTTCAATTGTTTCGGATAGAGATCCAAGATTCACTTCACGATTTTGGAAAGGCTTCCAAGCAGCTTGGGGAACGCGATTGAAGTTTAGTACTGCTTTCCACCCATAGACAGACGGACAATCAGAGCGCACGATTCAAACTTTGGAAGACATGCTTCGTGCTTGTGCACTAGAATGGACTAGAAACTGGGATGAATACTTGTGTCTTGTTGAGTTCGCCTACAACAACAGTTGGCAAGCAAGTATTGGTATAGCACCTTTTGAACTTTTGTACGGTCGGAAATGTCGAGCACCGATGCTGGGAAGAAGTTGGAGAGAAGATCATTGAAGGACTCGAGTTAGTCCAGATTAATAATGAGAAAGTCACCCTTGCATGAGAGAAATTGAAGGAAGCTCAGAGCCGATAGAAGAGTTATGTGGATCAACATAGACGAGCTTTAGAATTCAAAGTTGGTGACCACGTATTTCTGAAAGGATCACCCTGTCGTGGTATTCGTAGATTTGGTATCAAGGAAAGCTTAGCCCTCGTTTTATCGGTCCGTTCGAAATTCTAGAGAGAGTTGGAGAGGTTTCTTATCATCTAGCGTTACCGCCTCAACTCTCGCATGTTCATAATGTCTTTCATGTATCCTTGCTGAGGGGATACAATTATCACCCGCTCCATGTCATTAGTTATCCGTTGCATACAATTCAGGAGGATCTTTCTTATGAAGAAGAACTTGAAGCTATTTTAGACCGTCAAGAAAGGGTTATGCATAGAAAAGTAATTCCTTTCTTTAAGGTTTTGTGGAAAAACCATAATGGACGAGAAGCAACCTGGGAAATCGAGGAATCAATGCGTTCTGCATATCCTAGTCTATTTGAGTCAGAGAACCTTTAGTCCAGGTAACTGTGAACCTTGCTTTGTTTGTGTGATGAAATTTTGACCTTTCTGTGTTAATACATATTCAAATTTATGTGGATATCTCTCTTCTGTGATTAATCATCCGTGGTAGATATTCGTATCAATAATTACTCCTTTATCGTTTACTTTTCCGTTTGGTTTTGTACGTATGGTGGAAGAACTGTTAGGGCATGGTTGTAAGGCAATTGACATTAATGGTCATGAACATAATTGTGAATTACATGTACAAATGTGCACCTTTGGGATTTCTATCATATATATCAGCGTATCGGTCATAAAACCCTCATTTTGATACTACCATATTGATCCGTATCTGCGAATTTTGAGGACGAAATTTCTTTTAAGGGGGTAATAGTTGTGATAACCGAAAAAAATAGTAATGATAGTAATAATAATCATAACTATATACTTATAATAATATAATCATAGAAATCTTGTATATGTAAAGGATATAAACAATTGTCAGACAATTTGCATATTGAGGATGAGGAATTTTGGTGAAGAAAATATTGTATGCATGAATTATTTCCATTTGACTTTGTACAATTTTCTCTGCAAAACCATGCAACTTGAATCTCACTAGAAGTCTCTTTCACCTCTATAAAATTGAGCATCGATCATTCTTTTTCCTCACCCCATCTCAATTGATTCATTCCTTCTTCCATATTACTCCATTCTTATATTGCCATGCTCTAGTAAAGAAAACTGGTTCCGGTAACCGAAACCAAACACCATACTGCCACCACCTTTCATTCACCGGATATGCCTACTAAACCACTTAACTATCCCTACTAAACCACTCGAAGCTTTAACCACGGAAAAAATACGAACCGAAACCATTTCTGGTGAAGAAATATTAATTCCGGTGATACTTACATACCTTCCGACGACGTCTTTCGTAACCAAAACATGTTTTTACCAAGGTAATCATAAACTAAATCTTTATTTTTGATACTTTAAGGTTAACCTATAATGAAAATGGAATACATAATTTATTTGTGAATGTTAGTTTTCTATAAAAGATAATGAAGAAGAAGATAAACCAGTGAACTGAGTAAATAAATAAATTACGAAGCTGTTTGTTCACAAGGGCTCCTGTAGCCCAGTTGGTTCAGCAGTTGTTTACAACCCAGAGGTCTCAAGTTCGAATCCTGCTGGAGACATATATTTTTACCAAAATCAATTTTATAAAAACATCAGAATTTATGTTAAAGGCATCAGATTTCTTATATAAAACATCAGAATTCATAAAACAAGCATAAATAACTAAGTGATCTACTGGTTAAGACTCTAACTTATAACATTGGTTCAAATATTGCAAGAGGCATCCTTTTTAATACATCAGAATTATACTTAAACTCATCAGAATATTAGTTAAACTCATCAGATTTCAAAATACATGTCAAAAGATAGTGTAGTCCAATTGGTGAAGA
Source organism: Scalesia atractyloides (assembly GCA_947069175.1). Lineage (NCBI taxonomy): Eukaryota > Viridiplantae > Streptophyta > Magnoliopsida > Asterales > Asteraceae > Scalesia > Scalesia atractyloides. The sequence goes on along the minus strand of CAMTDV010000024.1, from coordinate 33,361,636 downwards.
CTTGGAAATTAAAAACTAAAGGTTTTGGGTTCAAACCTTGCTAGTGACATTATTTTTATTAGATTTTTTATTATAACATCAGATTTCTTATTAAATAACTAGATTTTATAAGATAAATATAAAGGATTAAATGGCTCACTGGTTAAGTCTTTTTAATTTGTGATGGATCACAAGTTCAAGTCTTGTGACTAACATTTATTTTTAATTAACGTTTATTTTATTTAAACCTGTATTTAATGATTATTTACTTATTGTATCTTTATAATTACGATTATAAAACTATAAATAATATTATGTTTTATTAATAAACACAAATATAAATATACATATGTATTCTTTAATCTAAGCAAAATTATATAAATGATTACTTAAGCAAACTTGAGGTTTTAAACTAGACATAAAATAAACAAACAAATACTTATAAACTTCTATGTACAAACACAACCTTATAATATTTATATGGACACGGTGTAAGTTTATACGAACACGCTTTGACAAGTATATATTTTAGACAACAAATCAAGAAGTAAGGTAAGGATCCTTAACCCTCTTCCTTTGTTATCTGGTACGTTTGCTATATACCCTTATTATATGTATGTATGTATGTATGTATGTATATATATATATATATATATATCTTGGAAATTCTAACGTCTTTGAGCCTCAATTCAATTGACCGTCCGTTCGTTTCTTACTTCAACTAAAATTGTTATGCAACATGCGATACGTTTATGATTATCTTGTGCTCTTATCGCGTGTTCCGATATTTATAATATCTGTTAATGTTATTGTTATATTTATTTCTAATTATCTGAAATCCGCTACCCTAAGCTCTTTGGCTCCTCCCGTGACGGAGTTATCAGTTCACGGCATCCCTATGTACAAGTGTGGTACATAGCAACTAGGAGGCGTATGGATATATCCTAGAAATATTTCTGGAGATGGATGACGGGTAAGCCAACCCGCACCGTCTCATGTGACAGACTTTGTGGTTGTCACCTCTAGCTCATAGGTACATCCGTATGATATGATTCAGTTCAGTTATATGTTATGCTTTGTCGTGTTGTGCTTCTTGTCAGTGATATCATTTCAGTTGTTTATTTATTTGCTATTTGAGCCTATTATTCCGTACTGGGCATTTGGCTCATTCCGTATATTTTATTTCGCCACAGGTTCACAGGGTACTTTGGACGGGGTGAAGAGTGAAGAATAAACCATAGGATGCAAACCGGAGATTTTATCACCTTTATAAAACTTATATGTATTTTGAGACTTAGGGCTATGAACTACCTTTGAAATGTAACCCTAACTTTAATTAATGGAATTATGACTTTTGTTCTGATCCACTGTTATAGTGACATGTCAATTCATCCGGGTTGGGGTGTTACACTTATGATGCGTTTTTATGTTGTTTACGGGTTTAGTTGAAACTTTGTTTATTAATTTGATAGGAAGTTAGGAAGTAGAACTTGATTGTTTGAAAATTGAAATTGACCCAACCCGACCTGATCTGATCCGATCCGCTTTGAAACTTCGTTTGTTTATGTTTACTTGTTTTACATGACCCCACCCGATCCGACCCGCTATGAACCGAAATTTTTTATATAGCTAGGGGCCCAAAATATTTAAAAAAATTTCGCACCCTAGGAAAAAATTCCTGAGTCCGCCACTGCCCCACGCCCCTTATAGTTTGAGCTATCTCATAGAGAACCGGTAACAAATGTGACGTGATTTCGTGTAAGAACTAAAATACAGTCCAGAACGTATGTAAACAAACACCACTTGGAAGTCAAGTCTCTTCTCAATAATAAAAAAAACTGTATAAATATATCTTGTATATATGTTACAAGCTGAAATTTACATGGCTATAGAACTGTAAAATTTTGACAGTCCAAAAAGATGGAGCTGGTTAACAACACTGATATACCAAGTGTTGCAAAAATCACATCTGTGAGAAAATATTTAGTAGGGAAACCCTTGTTTTGATCAACTTTCGAAACATGCACTCCAAACCATCCTCGATGCCTTCAATGCTGCAATCTAATTGCTCAAGACAAATTTGAGGCTGATCTTTGCTTTCAGTTGTTCCTTTTCGAATACATTTCGAGATTATGGACCATTTAGTCGCTGACTTAGACTTCGAAATAGACACAGAAAAAAATGACAAGAGCATTTCAAACACTGAGATACTAATTTCACTAACATCTCTAAGTACCCTAATCACCGAAGAGAGATGCATGTCAAGATTCAAGGGTTTTGAGCCATAAGTGTGATCGATATGCTTCAAATCCGCAACACCCTTTTTGACACCCTTCATCAGTTTCTTTAGGAATGACGTCTCAATGACGAAATCCCCCTTTCTCCTCCTTAGAGCTGATTGAACATCTCTAACATGCTCTTTCACATGTGAAACTACATCTCTAACCGAACCACAGATGTCCAAAAGCATCATGGATCGATCACGCAACTCGTCCACCAATTTCTGATGCTGATGGTGAGAAAGGGCTTGTTGGGTCAGTGAAGAGCTGAGAAGATTGTCAAAAGATGTGTACAACCTATCCAGACTTGTTAAACCACTGCATATTGTTTCTGCATCAGGAATACATGGAACAGATGTCTGCCATGTTTTAAAACTGGTGAGCTCGTCATCGATTAGAAGAGTGGTCGGGTGTGATCGGGTTGGCAAACTAATTGATCGAATGGCTTGACGAGTTTTGGATGATGAGAAAGCCATTCTTTAGGTTAAGGTTTGGCCAATGACCGAAACTTTGGATGGTGACTAAAGATTTGTGTTTGGGTTCTATTTATATAAACCAAAGCTGGCGTAGATAACTCCTAGAAATCTTTGGAGCATGTGAAACAACATGTGCGATCCTAAAAATGTGTTAAAGTTGCCTTCAAATCGGCCTACATATTTCTTATTTCTTGGTGGCATTTGGTAGGATTGAAGTAAAGAACTAACGTGGAAATCAAGACTGATTAGTTAATTAATTCATGCCCACGTATGGCCTGTCTGGTAAGGCCAACATTTAAGTAACCTGAATAAATTTGTTTGTTTATGTTTACGCGTGGACGAATGTGATAGGACTTCTAGAATTATGATGCACGAGTGACTTGTTAATTACTCCCCTCCTTCCAAATCTACCATTGAAACTCATAAAATTGTATCTTCCACACCAACGTTCAAACTTCAAAGGGAAAAAGAGGTCATTTGTTTTACACCGGTACGGGGCGCTAACCAGCATCCACCTCAACTAAAAATAATCAATAGCGCCTCTATCTCTATACCATAGACGCCATGGGTGGGGCGATATTTAATGCTTGCCAGCACAATAGCAAGCATTCACGAGCTAGAAATTGTAGGGTTTGTACCATTTGACCGTTGACAATGATACAATTTAAAAATTATTTCGAAAATAAAATAATCTATTCTCTATATATACACACTCTCTCATATTTTATTCCACCAAAAACACCTCCACAACTATTTTAACACTCTCTTATCAATTTTTATACTCTCAAACCTTTATTTTAATGGCATGCCGTTGGACCGAGGTGGAGGATACCGCTTTAACCCAGGTTGGGCGGAAAGGGTTGATTTAGAATTCCTTGACGAAGCACCTCAAACTTGGGTATGATGACTACTACAAACGTGTAGGTGAAAATATTCGTGGATGAGAACAAATTCTCGAAAGGCTTATGCATCTACACCTAAAGTATTCAAATTTTGAGAGATGCTACGTCACTACGTTAAACCGTGAGGAAGGTGTAACCAAGGATGCACCCTTGCCGAGGCACGGGCCGAGTACAAAGCAATATACGTAAGGTTGTTTGATCACGTTGCTACTTGGAGGATTTTTCTAGCCCAAAATAGAGGTTTTTCATAGCACCACCTTAGATTATGTTTGTTTTATTTATATGTTTGATTTTTTTATATCTTATGTTTTTAAGTAGTTTAAATTTATGTTTTTATAAGTTATTTAAATATTATGTTTTTTTTTTCTAATTTATTTATATGTTTGGTTTTTTCTATTTATTTAAATGTAAGAAATATAAAAAAATATTTAAATGTTAGAAATACTAAAAAATAATTAAATAGGTAATCATTGAAGGGGCTATTCCATATCGTGGGTTTTATTCTAAAAAGGTATGAAGCCCCTTTTTCCTACTTAACTCTAATGTGTCGCAATGAATCCCTACAGGGCTCCAACCATACCTTCTAGCCTTAAAATACTTAAAGTCCCTCTATGATAAGGCAATCCCAGTGGCATATAGGTAGCTTTATCATTTTCATTTCAAGGTGAGGGATTCGGCCGGAGTAATTCAGTATACTTTAATATACTTTTGGATCAATCATTTTATGTATAAAAATTACTTATAATGCATTTTTTACTATAATTATCCTTTGTTCTAGTGAAGCCCATCATTTCTTGATTGATCCAATATTTTGATATATATCTAATAGTGCATCAGAATATATCATTCAAGACGTAAGATGGGTATATGTAATCATCGTTTCACCACTTGTTCCTTGTCTTGATTATCTCCAAGGATCATCCACCATAAGTTCTAGCTTGGGAATGATAAGGACATACGTCATCTTTAATGTGATGGAGAAACAAATTAAATCTCCTACCACCATTTCTAATTTATTATCCTTAAGGTGTTGTGAACTACCTTTTAGGGATTTGGAATTTGGAAATACTAGATTCGGACTGAAATTTAACAAAAGAATTTTGAAAATTAAAGACTTTGAAATCTATAAGAATTTAAATTTGTAATGGATTTGTGTGACAAATAAATCAAAAAAAAAATGTAATCTATCAACATAGCCAGCACCTACTAGTGGCCTTTGCCCCACGAGTGCCATCGTTGCGTCCCCATTGTTGCGTCCCCATTATTTCCGCCTACTAGCTACATTTGCCATCATCAACCCTCAACATCTGCCACCACCTCCATCGTCTTCGACTTACCTTCGCCATAACCAACCCAACCTATCAAATGCCCTCTGCCTACCAGACATCGCCACAACCATTGTTGGCCGCCATCACTAGCACTGTTGGGGAGGCGGGACAATAGGGTGATTGAGGTAAATTAGGCGTCACAAGTGAGAGAACTACTAAAAAGGAAAAAGATGACATTTGTTAAGAGATACAATTAAGAGAAACTTTACACTTACCTCCTAGAGTTTGTTATATGTTCTTAATTGACGATTAGATCACTTTGTGTATGCCGTATACTCTAGCCTTGCATTTCTAGTGGGTTCAGTTTCTCTTAGAAGTTTCTCTTAGATATTATTTCTCTTAGATATCTGGTTCAGGACTGTTTTATTTGTTTTTTTTTTTTTGTCTAGCTTCTTGCTAGTCAGATTTTCGTTTTGTAATAAATGGTAGTCGTTCAAAAAGAATTTTGGAATGTCCTTTACATCCTATTTCTTTTATATGAATTAATTACATAGAAGGAAGGTTATTGGAGTTAGAAATGTAGTCTAGATTAGAGTGAAAAAAAGGTTTATTGAAGTTAGAGGAGCATAGAACGACGGATATTGGAGTTAGAAATGTGATCTAGATTGGAGTGTAAAAAAGATTTATTGGAGTTATGAGAAACATAGAAGGGAGGATATGTAACAAAGATCAAGGGTTAGATAAGCTTTCGATGGGATGGTCATACATTGTTTTTCCACAAGGTTTATAAATAATAGGAGGTTGAGAACTCTATCCCTAGTATTGAGGTTGATGGGGATTGGATAATCAAGCCTATGAGTATAAAGAAGGAGGTCCTTTAGAAACTGGTTTACAGAAAGTCTTCAGAACCGGCACATGTTAATTTGCTCTGACAATTTTCGTATAGGAGGCGACTTTTCTGGATAGTCCTTTCTCTTGTGAGGAAATTAAGGTGGTAGTTTTCGAATGTGGGGATGATTGCTCATTGTGTAATACCCTAAGTCTTTTAAACAAAAACACCCAACGGAAAATACTAACCGTAAAATTTCTTGCTTTACGAAGATTCTTCAATATTTGGTAACCATTTATGACCCTTCAATATCAATAATACATCCTTGATTGATACTTATTATGTATATTTATAAAAACACATCTTTAAGAGCCTACATGATTTCCACTCCCGTACAATCCGCATCCTGACTCGATCATCAACCATCTCGTGCTTCAAATGAAAACAGAATAACTTACGGACATTATACATCTCTATCATTAGTTATGTAAGTGACTTCATACAATACTTATCTAACATAACCAAAGGACCACGTCAAATTTCCCCCACCAATGAGGATCCATTTGATCATAATCACGGATATAAACTCCAAATTATAAGTTCAACTCCCGACATTTATGCTTCACATACCTACACTCTCATTTCCAGTATCATAACAATAAGATTAACAACATTATAATATATATATATATATATATATATATATATATATATATTTAAGTCCCACAACATACCTAATTACAAATCCCAACACATACATAGATAGAGTTCCTGTCTACTTACTCACCTATTAATGACCCGTTTGATCCATCCATTTGGATTCAAGCATAACTAAACTATAACTAGTCCAGTACTACATCCCATACCTTGGCACCACCATTAACTAACCCTCTTTTCATAATTCTCATTCTTCTTATGCATAAAGGGAAGTTAAATTTGGGAATCACTTACCTCAAGTCATCATGTTCATGCTTTCCTCCTCTAGACCCATTAGTCTTCCATGCTTAAGTCCATCTTGTCTTGATTTGTATCTCTTCATGTCATTTATACTCATCTCAAGTATGTTTACATTCAAACTCATTTGCACATTGACTTTCAAAGGTCAAACTATACTATGTATACAATACAAACTACTTACAAAATAATTACATTTCATCAAATTCCACATCTTATAAGGGATTATGTACATATATATAGTTGTGATTACTTTCCCCTACCTCCTAAGTATTCATCAATCAAACTACTCACCTTATGTGTATGTGCATAATCTAGAATTTCATTACTGCATTTTCTGCACAGCTGTTGTTCAAGGTCACTTTTCCCCTTCTAAACCTCATAATCTAACTTCACTTTAAAATACGAAATATGATCCATTCAAGGACCTTTTTAGGCATATAAAATACACCTCCAAACGATTTTTCTATATTATATATGATTTTTCAAACTTATTGTAATAGGAAATTATATTACGAATTTTGACACCATCCATCCCTTATGTTCAAATAACACACTACTTTTTAAATTATTACAACATAATTTTAACATGATTGCTAGCTAGTATGTCCACATACTCCACAACTATCCCAATTTCAACTATTGAATTACATCAAGCATATAATCAAACACATAGTGTGCATACCACATACTAAACTCCTAGCACAAGCTTTTAATTCCTATATTCAACTAATCATATGAAAATCACCAATTACGTCATATTTTACATTCCATTCATGTTCATCAAGTGCTTGAATACAAATTCACTCACAAACATCTACTAAATATGTTCTATCAAACACTTGGTTTGTGTACCATATCTAAAGAACAATGTACAAATAATTCATTCTTACCTTCGTAGTTCATAACATCAAGCATCATCTTTATTACTAACCAAAAAAGTTTCATGCATGCATTAACGTCTAACTTACATAACTTAAAGCTATTTATTCTAACATAATCGATTTAATCAAAAAGGGCTTGGACTTGTGTTCTTGTCCAAAACCCACTTTAATCCACTTATTAGTCTTCACCAAAATCACTAAATTATATAATTTTCTACCCACATACTTGTTCATAAAGTGCTTCCAATCACAATTCATACATGAACCCATATAGAATCACTAGGGTTCATACAAAACTTCCATTACTCTTGAACTCTCTAACATGGTCATCATCATAAAATGAGTTTATTACAACTTTATCAATTTAACTTGATTTGGAACTAAATTTATCAAATTCTCTTAAGGGAGCTTTTCCCTTGAAATAGTCGAACTCCTCTCCTGGAGTTCACTTCTCATCTCAAAAAATCTCAAAATCCAATTAAGTAGGTGTTATCTTTGGCACTTTGTCACATTTAGCCCCTCATCTTTGTTAACTACTATCTTTTATTAAATTTTCCTATTCCCTTCACTTTAATGATAACTAATTAACTGGCTTAATTAACCTAGTTAACTTTTTGTTTCATGCAATAAAGGTAGTAAACATAATTATTATCAAGATTTGGGTTTGGGGCGTTATGCGTGAGGTCTTGACGTATTCAATTTCATACTCATAAAATGGTATCGGGATTTATTTGTGCATGGTTTTTTTAGTATCTTGCAGGCTTTTTGTGGCCATGGGGTTATTAATTTTGTGTGTAGTTCATCGTTTGTTTCGCTCATTCTGTAGGTTAAAGACCCTACATCTTTAAACGATTATAGACCAATTAACCTAATTGGAGATTAGTAAGTTGATATTTGAGTTCATTGCTAATTGCCTCAAAAAGGTCATTTACTCCGTTATTTTTTTCATGGCTTAAGAAGGATAACATGAAAACTTTTATCTTGAAAATAGATTTTGAGAAAGCCTATCACAATGTTAGCTGGGAGTTTGTGATGTCCATTATAAACCAATTGGGTTTTTGGATAGGTGGAGTAATTGGATTCAGTGTATTCTTCCGCCTGATATATCTTTAATTAATGGATCCCCTACTTTTGAATTCAAATGTCACAAAGGTATAGGCAAGGCGATCTTTTGACCCCCTCCCCTTCATTTTGATTAGAGACATGGAGCTTTCTCTTGCATTTAAAAAAGGCTTACGAGGTTGCGCCTTTTAAGGGGTTTCAAACCCCGAATGGGGTCCTTTGATTTTGTATCTCCTATATGAGAACGATGCTAATTTGTTGGGGAGCGGTCTAGTGATAACACTAAAACATTGTTTTGTTGCTTTTATGGCCTCTAGGACCAATCTTATTCGGGGCTTAGAATTAATCTTATTAAGTCTAATCTCATAGTTGTGGGGTGGAAGTGGAGGGAGTTAATTTTATGGCCTCTAGGATGGGATATGTGCCTAGGTATTTGCCTTTCAAGTACCTTGGTCTTATGGTGGGAGCCAATAGGAATATGATTAGTAATTGCTTAACTGGAACCTGGTGAGTGAAGTCTTTGATTCCTGTTGGCTATATGGAAAGCTTATTCGTTATCTATTGGCGGGAGAGTGACCCTTATTATATTGGTGCTCGAAAGTCTCCCAAATTACTAATTCTCTTTATATAAAGCGTCAACAAAGGTTATTGAACGTTTGGAAGGGTTTATGAAAAAAAAATTTATGGGGGGGTGTTTGATGGAGGTCAATAAAATACATTGCGTGGCTTGGGAGAAAGCTACGACTACTAAAAGAATGGGTGGGAATGGTTTTAAAAATAACAATATATGAACAATGTTTTGTTGTCTAAGTGGGCTTGGCATTACAAGTTGGAAAAATAGACTTAGGAGGAGAGTTAGCGATGTTTTTCATTGGTTAAATCAATATGGGAATCGGTACCTTTCAATATATATAAGCCATGAGTTCTATAAAAATAGCGGGGCCTTGGTGTATAAAATAAATTTTGGCGGAGTTCGCTTGCCAATTTGGTCAAAGGGGTGAATGGCTACGGTGAAGACATTAAATTTTGGTTGGACTTGTGGCACAGTATCAAATCATTTTAGGGACTTTTCACAATCCTTTTTAGATCAAAAAGGGATAAATTATGCAAAATAAAAGACAGGGTTAGATGGAGACGTATCTTATCGCATGGTCTTGACGTTGGTATCTGGAGTCGTACACTATTGAGGAGATGTTAAAGCGGGAATAGCTTGTTATGTTGTTTGATAGGGTCTATAATTCAAACTGGAAACTTTTATTTGAACCGAAGTAAACAGCCCGATTCAAGAGGAGCAACGTCTCCAAATACACAATACTTTGACAATGAAAAACAAGAATGAATAATGTGAAAATAGACGATGACATTTAGAAACTACTCCATAAAGTAGGCATAGGAACAACTCTTCAACCATTCATTTTCCCACTAATAACAGGCATAGTAACTGCTCCCGCACTTCCAATTTACTATTCACTCCTTGACCAAGTGGATCCAGCTTAGGCCTAAAAAATATTCAATTTTTCCACATGGGCAGTTGTAGCCTGTTTCCTTCTTCTCGCATATACTTTAATTAGGCCTTTATCATTACTTCCCTCCCGATAAAACGCCTTGTCCTCAAGGTGGAATGTAGGAAATTGTTCTTCCAATAGATCATAGGATTCCGAGGTAGCTTCTTCCATGGGGAGATTACACCAAGATACCAACAATTCTAAAACCAAATGATCAACTTTGGAAACCAATGATGAGCAATAATAGAATTTGGTTGTAAGTAAACTTCCCAATCTTTAGTGATGGTTAATGGAGGTTGCTGGTCAGAAGATAATGATCCATGGACGGTTTTAAGCATGGACACATGGAACATTGGGTGGATTCTAACAGTTGGTGGAAGCTCTGCTTCATATGCAACTGGACCTACTGCCCATTTAATATCGAGATAGGCTGAAAACGTGGAGAAAGATTTTCATATCGACGTTTGGCTAAACTCTTCTAACGATAGGGTTAAATTTTTAAGAAAACAAAATCCCCAACATGAAATGTCAAATCTTGTTGTTTGTGGTTGGTTTAATTCTTCATCCGATCATGGGCCCATTTCAGATTGTTTCTAAGAAGCTTTAGCATATCATCTTGGTCTATTAACTGTTGCTCTAATTCTTCATTCTTAGTCTCCCAATGACATAAGGGAATAAAGAAGGGGACTCCCTACTGTAGACGATGGTTAAAGGAATGGTGGATCTTGCCATATGATGCCCAATGTTATACAAATACTCAACCCATGGTAAAAAAGTACTCCATTTGGTAGGTTGTTCATTAGCAAAACACCGTAAATAGGCTTCAAGACAACAATTCAAAACTTCGGTTTGCCCATCCATGTAAGCATGGTAACTTTTACTCAAATGAAGCTTAGTTTGGCTCAAACGAAATAATTCCTGCCAAAAATGGCTGAGAAAAATCATGTCCCGGTCGGATACAATGGATCATGGAAATTTATGCAACTGAATTACCTCCTTACAAAAAACTGCAGTCACCCCTTTTGCAGTGAAAAGATGCGAGAGGCAAAGACAATGAGCATATTTTCTCATACGATCACCACCACTAAAATAGTATCATAACGACCTAAAAGAGGTAAACCGATGGTAAAGTCCATTGAGAGGACCTCCAAATCTGATTGGGAATGGGTAAGGGCTGTAGTAGACCAGCAGGAGACAATGTTTGATATTTCTTCTGTTGACGGATGACACACTGCTGCACAAAATTTTGAACATCTTGTTTCAGTTTGGGCCAGCAGCTTATGATGGATGAACTTGTAGTTTGTTAACTATATTGTTGGTAACTTGGATATTTTGGAGTCCCAGTTTGATGCCAGCCACCTTCACACAATAGGGTACCATCAGTGTCAATAACTTAACAGAATGGGGTCAGCGAGATAAGGCATTTGCTCCTCTATTCTTTTTCCCTGCTTTGTTATTAATAGAAAAGTCATAAGGAATAAGTTTCAATAGTAAATGGTGCTAGTCGATAGTTGTAATCCGATTCTAAAGTAACAACTTCAAGGTGTAATAATCGGTACGAATGGGAAAATGGTGGCCAAGCAAGTAATGACTCCACTTTTGTACCGCCAATACTAAAACCAATATCTCCTAGTCATATGCTAATTTACATCGATTAGAAGGCGAAATCCCTTGCTAACATAGGCCACGAGGTGATCTACTTGAGACAATATAGCCCCTACACCATGAGAAGGCGTGTCACATTCGAAGACAAATGGTTGTGAGAAATCGGGTAACCTCAAAACAGGTGTAGACAACAATGCTTGTTTCAATTTATTAAAAGCATTTAAGGCTTCTTTTGACCACAACCATCTTTCTTAGCCAACGCTATGAGAGGTCGTGCTATCAAACCAATAGTTCCGAACTACATGTCTATAGTATCTGTTAGACCAAGGAACCCCCTTACTTCCTTGACTGTTGAAGGTGTTGGCCAAGCATGCACTAGTGAAATCTTCTCATCCTCAACTTTTACACCTTCCGAATAAATCACAATCCCGAGAAACACCACTTGTGGCTACTCGAAACAACATTCGACATCTTAGCAAAAAATTGATTGTCGTATAGTAACTTTAAAGCTTGTTCCAAATGAGATTCCTGTTGCTCCATGGTATGGCTGTAAATCAAGATATCGTCAAAAAATACAAGTATAAATGGTATAAAAGGGGAAAATTAAATCATTTATAATAGCTTCAATAGTGGAAGGGGCATTTTTCAACCCAAATAGCATAACCTTGAACTCGTAGTGCCCTGAATGAGTACGAGAAGCCATTTTTGCAACCTGTTGAGTAGTCATTCTAATCTAGTAATACCCAGATCGTAAATCAAGCTTAGAAAATACTGTTGCACCATACAATTTATCCAGTAACTCATCGACATTCGGAAGGGGGTACTTGTCGGCTACCGTTATCATGTTAAGGGCTCGATAATCGAAACACACTCTCCATATATTATCTTTTTACTAGTAATATCAGACTTGAAAATGGACTAATGCTTGATTGAATAAACCCGGTTGTCAAAAGTTGGTCGACCTGTTTCTCTATTTTGATTTTTTGCGAATAGGATATCGGTAGGGTCAGATATTGGGTGCTGGTGCGTTGGGAATTAGGTGGATTGAGTGGGTTTGGGTTCTAACAAGTGGTAAGGTTTTGGGTTCATAAAAAAATAGTGGAGTATTGGTTGATAATAGGTTGTAGTGGAGTTGGAATTTGTGGGTTGCTTACTAGAGGTGTACAAATCGGTTTTCTTAAAACTAAATGGTTTTTTTTTTTTGGGGGGGGGGGGGGACAAAAAAACCAGTTTGGTTTTTTAACCAGTTTTATACAAGCGAACCCAAACCAGTACTAACCGATTCGGTTAAAAATCGGTTTGGGCCAAAAAAACCAGTTTCAATTTTTAAACTGGTTTCAAACATCAAGAACATTAACCAACGATTTTTTTCGGTTTCGGTTCTAAAACCAGTTTTTTTGTACACCTCTACTGCTTACTGGTGCGACAGCCAAGTGTGGGAAGCTAGATGATTTTTGGGTCCCGTTTCAATACCTTTTAGCTTGTATCGTTTCCCATCAATAATGAAAATCATAAATAATTCTTTCCAACTTGTTTGAATTGTATTCAAGGTAGCTAGCCACTGAATGCCCAAAACCAAATCAACCCCTCCAACTGAAAATGGTGAAAGTCTTGAATAATCTTCAAATCATTAACTAGTACAGAGATACTTTTGCAAATCTGATCACATCGAATTACATCCTATTACTGATTTGAACCCGAAAGGTGGTATCGGTCGAGTCTCAAGTTTCAACTCTTTCACCAAACAATCTAAGATAAAATTATGGGCGGAACCTCCATCGATTAAAATTAAAACCTCGGCAGAATTCAACATACTGTGGACTTTCATCGTTATGGGATGAGATTTCCTGAGGATAGCATGTAAACTGATCTTAGTTGTCTCCTCGTGTGTCTCATCAGAATTAGTTATTTTAGTTTCTTGCTGCTCCAAGTCCTTTTCGGCTTCTAACAATTGTCAATGTACCCACTTTACATCTATATCCATGACCATATTTCTCCCCACGCCTGAAGCACTCAACCCGTAAATAATGATTTTATTTTTTGGTGCCTGAAATTCTGAATGGAACATTTAATTGGTTTGAGGGTTGAGAGTTGTAAGGTGTAACGGTTTTGGAATCAAGTGGTCGCGGTGGTTTGGAATTTGATGCCCCGGTAGAACTCATTCTAGGTCGGTGCTGGTTAGATTTGGACTCAAAATCCAAAGCAAGACTCATGGCGTTGTAAACAGCTCGTGGATTGTGTATTCTCACAACAACCTTTAATTCTTTCTTCGACCTGTTGAGAAAAACCCCTAACAAACAGTGGTCTGGCTAGTTTGAAACCCCCGAAGATCGCTTGGCAAATTCTTAACAGTATTCTTGTACAGATGCAGTTTGTTTGATACGGCATAGGTATTCATGTGGATTTTGAAACTTGGTTGGACCAAAGATTTTGGTGAAGGTTTTCACTAACTCTTCCAAGAAAGTCAAAGTATGATCATCCGAAAGCCAGGAATATAGGTCTAAGGCATCTCCCTCTAGGTGCATAGAGGCTATTTCTACCTTCTTCTCATCTGGTATCTTACAATACCAAAAATACTTTTCCGCCTTTAGTACGCACCCACGTGGATCCCCTCCATTAAATATAGGAAAATCAATTTTCTTGTAGGGTTTGTATCTGGTTCATCCCTTCCGAGAGCTCTCCCATTCATCAAAGATATTGCCCTTAGATTGGTCTCCTTTCAAGGCTGCAATGTCTTCCTTCATTGAATCAATAGACTCTAATTTTGCAGCAATAGCAGCCAGTTGAACAGCGATTTGGTATGGGTTTGAGACGCTGCCATCAAAAGTGTTCCGGGTTTAAACCATCTTTCATTTCCCGGCAATGCAACCAAATGATAGGATCTATAACTCAAATAGGAAACTTTTATTTGAACTGAAGTAAACAACCCGATTCGAGAGGGGCAATGTCTCCAAATACACAATGCTTTGATAATGAAAAACAAGAATGAACAATGTGAAAGTAAAAAGCCTACTTTAATAGACGATGACATTTAGAAACTGCTCCATAAAGTAGGCATAGGAACAACTCTTCAAGCCTTCATTTACCTGCTAATAATAGGCATAGTAACTGCTCCCCGCTCTTCCAATTTACTTCTCACTCCATGACCAAGTGGATCCAACTTAAGCCTAAAAACATAATTCAGTTTTTCCATATGGGCAGTTGTTAGGACTGTAAAGGAACCAAACGTTCAGCGAACAGTTCGTGAACTGTTCGGTGGGAAGTTCGTTTACATTCATTTGTTTAATTAATGAACAAACATGAATGAGAAATTACGTTCGGTTAGTTGAATGAACGAACGAACACGAACAGATGTATCGTTCATTCAATTGCGTTCGTGAACATTCGGTAATGTGTTCATCAACACATGTTCGTTTGTTTGTGTTGTTCATTACAGATTTTTAGCATTTATTTATTTTATCTAATCTTTTTATATTCTTTAATTTTTATTTATCTCATTACTTAAACAAATAAAATAGAAAACCCTATCTCTACCTTGTTTATGCACCGTTCCACTTTCCTTCTCATATTCAGATCGAAGAATACTATCGACGTTCGTTCAACGGTTAGGCCTTCAAGGTCCTAGCATAGCTCCATCTCACCATCCACCTCTAGTCACTGTCGTCTTTTCCGAATTTATCTGTGTTGTTTGTTTCGTGAACTAACACATTCATTTCCTTAATGAACGAACACGAACAGAAAATCTCGTTCGATAAGTGATCATGAACCATTCGTGAACACATTATATCATTAACAAACAAACACGACCAAGGCCTTGTTCGTGATCTTTCGGTTCATTTACAACCCTAGCAGTTGTTGCCTGTTTCTTTCTTCTCGCGTATACTTTAATTGGGCCTTTATAATTGTTAGGTTCGACTAGGGGTAATGGGAAAATTGATTCTTGGTCTTGGATAGGGGAACGCTCAGGATTTTTTTTCGTGGCTTCGTGTAAAAAACTATGGTACACTGATTTGAATGTAACATGTTTGTTATGGAATAGTCCTGTTAGGTTCTAGAAGTGTGAGACTGACGTATCAAATATACGTAACGGCTATGGTAGCGAATTGGTATTTATTTGGGTTACTTTGTATTAGGTTTGGAACTGTTTAAGTCATTTGATACATGCCTAAGGCCATGTGGGCTAGGTAAGCCCAATGGGAGCCCATGTGGGGAGTGGGGAGGGTAAATAAGCTAGCTTATGTCATTTCTAGGGTTTAAGCCTTTAGAAAATACCTAAGGAGCCTTCATGAGCTAGAGAGAGAAAGATAGGTGACGAACTTTGTACTAGACGGTTTTGCTATTTTATAGTAATAGAATCGTGTGCAAAGTTTGAAAGTGATTCGCGTGTTATTCTCGTTCATCTCGTTCTTATTTTTCGATTTTCTTGAATCTCACCAGGTTTGGATTCCGCCCACCCTTGGTGATTGTTTGATATAATTATTAGATCCGGATTATTCGGGACTTACAATTAGTATAAGAGCCTTCGAACCTGTTTCTAGGCTTGGTTTGATATCAAACATTCAAGTTTTTCCGGAAATTTTCGGTTGGTGCTCTTTGTGTTCTTCGCGTTCTACATCGTGTCCTTCGTTTTGTTTAAAAAATCATTATATTTTGCTTGTTGGTCTGCTTGAAAAGTGTTAAAAAGGATAAAAGTTGATTCGTTTTATTATTAAAGAAAATCTTTATTCAAGACATAAACATCATATCAACTAGCCTTTGCTGTTCGAAATACATAACATTTTTATTTGAAATACAAATATTCATCATCATTGGTCATCATTATCATCCGCAAAGCATTCATCATCATCATCCGAAAAGAATTCCTTTCATCCGAAATCCATCATCATCATATCATCTGCCAACATCATCCATCCGAAATACTCACTTCCATCAGAAATAATCAGGGGCGGCTCTTATGATATGCGGGGAGGACTTTCGCACAAGCCTCATGATTTCGAGGGGCACGAGATTTAAAAAAAATTGATATATATATATGTTATTTAAAAAAAATTGTACACACATACCAAATCCAATATAGAGGCCCATTATCAAATACATTTTTATGCTTTATATTTTACCTAACTTAACATTAGGTTTATTGGGTCCAACCCAATACTAATATGATTTTAAAAAAACACTGAAACATGCTAGAAACTGAAAGGACGATTGAACATTGAAGTATTGAATGGCGATTCTGGATTGCTGGAAACATTGACATGCAATTTGCTATGAAAAACGCAAGGATGGCTGCACGAATCATTGGTTAGCTATTATATTAACTTATTAGTTACTACGGTATGTAACTCATTAGAATACTACGATTTTGTCATTATCATAATTGCATTGTTTATCAAATACTACAATTTTTGTCATTTTCGTAATTATATTGTTTATCATTAAAGCATATGGGCACATTTTTCGAGCTCGAACAGGGTACGTGAATTCTCAGAGACGCCACTTGAAATAATCTTCATCATCATCCAATTGTCATCAAATCATCATCTTCATCATCCAACACACAATTCAGATTCGAAACAACTTTTCGAAACACATCATTTCGAATCATCAGCTTTCGATTTGATCCGAAATAGATCTTCGGAAACTCATCAGTTAAAATCACATTGTCCGAAATCATCATCTTTAACATCCGAAACCATCACCACTGCTATTTCTACCTCCGCCGCACTCATCATCGACGTCCACCGTTCATCACCTCTGAAAACCAACCATCGTATAGATCATTACCATCTTCGTCTACCATCAACTAAACCATCATTAGTCGCCATCGTCTCACCGGACCTCCATAACCAAACCTGCAACACCGTTTTCCGTCGACCATCCTCCAACAACCGTCATTCAACAACCGCCGGTAACATTGAACTACCGCATCATCCTCGTAACACTCGAACCACCAGTTACCGTCCAACCCACAACATCTCAACGCCACCACGTCCAGACCTCCGTCGCCGTTGTTCACTAACCTGCAACTACCGGTCATCTTCTTCATCCTCATCACCGTTCAACATTATAACAGCTACTGTCTCATCTCCTACTCATCATTATCACCATCAAAATAACATATCGACTCTTTCATCACCCTCTCCAACCTTACCGTTCCTCCGCCGCACCGACATCCACCGTGATCACTGATATCACCATCGCCAATCATCTTTATCTCCGTTCCATTCTCAATTCCACCCCCGCCGCATTATCGTTCATCGTTTCTACCGTCGCATCACCAAACGACATTCGGCTGCCATCACCACTCACCTCCGTACAACAACCATTAACCTCCATCGTCAAACGTCCTTCTTCTATCACCATTAACCACCATAACCCAATAACCTGAAACTACTACCCTCGACACCTTCAGCCACATCACCTCCGTCGCGTCACCGTAACTGTGAACTACCATTAAATCCCTCCGCCGATTAGCCACCATCAATGACCTTCGTTGTTCCGCCGTTCAGCCACCGTAGCCGTTCAGCGAATTTTGGTTGTGTTTACTGTTTGTTGGCTTTTGAGAGAAAGATTAGTGGCTGGTGAAACTTTTGAAACCGTCAGGGAAGAATAATAAACGTTTTTATTTGTGACATTTGTTTGGTGATTATGTCGGGAAAATATAAAAGAAAAAGGAAAATTATTTGTGACAACGTAGGTGTGGTGAAAGGTAAACGGGTAAAAATCACTGTTTTGACAGAACTGTGGTGTGTGTGTGTGTTGACATTTAAATTGATTGGCTGAAAGTGACGTTTAAGGATTGGATTGTGGATGTTTTCGATTTAAAGATTTAAGATTTTATTTTTAAGGTTTATTTATAATAAACAATAATAATAATAATAAACATTAATCATAATATTAATAAATTATAATAATCGTTTATTTTAATTTAATATTAATCTATATAAACGCCAAAAAAACCTATTTTAACATAACTTAAAAAATAAAAATGAAAAAAATCACAAAAAGGTGTTGGTTTTGTGAAAAGTTTTGACAGGTTTTGAGGTACAATACAGGAAGCGGGTTTGTAGAGTGCAAAGTGTTTGGGTTAGCGAATCCACTGGTTCTTGTTTTGGCTCGTGTTCCTCAGGTTTTGACAAGCTTCCATTTCAGATAACTTGGTTCAACAATGAATTCTCAAAGCATTGATTCTGAACCTGAGTCGCTCTGGCAAAAACTCGATAATTTCGGTTCTATTGAGGGTGAAATTGTAGAAAACTTGATCAGTAGGTTTACCCAGCTGCTTTCTGAAATCGAGAAGATAGAATTAAACGTGACACGTGGTAGGATCAACAAGACGTTTCTATATGGTTTGCCACGTAACAAGACATGGGACTATCGTGTTGCGGTTATCATGACGACTTACAATTTTTGTGAAACGAACCAAGAGATGCGGCCTCCTTAGTTAATGAATATGTTCAGGAGGACAAGCAGAGGAGTTAGAATCATGAAAACACGCTGTCGACTATGTCAAACTGTCAGAAGGCCATTGCGGCGTCACCACTTGCTACTGATCCCAACGCTGCTCAGATTTCCTCACCTTCAACTGTGGCTGCTACATATCTGATATGGATGCTGCTCATCCCGATGAAGTGGCCGAACCGAAACCTCAAGCCAAACAAGCTGTAGTCAATAGCCCAGCACCCCAAGTCCAAACTCAGACTGACAAACCAAAATCGCTCATTGACACAGTCGACTATCTTCTGTGTACTAAACATTGCAGGAATAAGGCTGCACAACTCAGAGAACTCAACTCTAATATGGCTAATGATTACAATAGTGCAATGGCTCAGTGCATCAGCCTTAGACAAAGCAACAAGTTGCTTACTGAAAAGGTTGAAGAACAAAAGAAGGATATGTCTCAGCTTCACTTGGATCTCAATCAACAACAATGTTGGGTTCATGATTACAAAAACAAACTCAATGTGAAAAACATGAAACCTGAGTCTGTGAGAGCTGAGCTAGAACTCCTGACTGGCATGTATAACATAATGAAGTAAATATAAAGAAGTTTGATACATCCAGCAAAGGCAAGATGTCTGCAATGTGCAACTGGCGTACAAAACGAACCAAGGGAAGGGTTTAGGATACAATCAGGTTGCCCCACCATATAATCACAACTACACAAGAATGCCTGAAACCAAGGAAGAGCTTGAAAACCACAACATATGGTGTATGGCAAACCCAGTGATTATGCATCTGATACACGGGGTTCTGCTAAACCTGTAAATGTTCAATTGAAACAAAAATATGTGAACAATACTAATGCTTCTACTTCACGTGCAGAAAAAGGGTCATTAGCAGATAGGACGGAAGAAGATGACGAATCGTCTTGTGCTGATAATTCTTCCGATGATTCAGCTGAAGTTCTGCTGTTTCATCCGATAAACCAGGACTCTTCGATTCTATCAATATTGATGAAGTGAAGACTGATGTGAAGCCTCCTAGTACGCAAACTGACCAGTCTGAACCCTTTATTAGTGTTGTAAAGGTCAGATCAAGCAACATGAGCCGAAGCAAGCAGCTCAAGGACGAAGAAAGAAGAATTCGAAACATCAAAGACACTCACGCTCTCCAAAATCATCTACGGGCAGCAATAGTCCGCAAAAGGCTCATGATGTGAAAAATGTTTTTGTTAAGCCGGTCAGTAATGGCAAATATGAGAAATATGCATTTGACCGTGCTAACTAAGCTTTTGAGAAGGTTGGTGAGATTTCTGAACAAGACTTGCAGTCTAAGCAAAACAAGAAAAATTAAAAGAAATCTCCACAACAGAAGAAGGCCCTTGCAAACGACAAGTATAGACTTCTGAATTCATCATTGTCTGCAAGAAATGTGCAAGGAACTCAAGCACATAAAGGATTAGTTCATCTTTCAGGGCCTGCAAGAGCAAATCAAGCTTTATCGGAATGCCTTATACGTGAAGGGACAAACATGCTTCAATTGCGGCATTCCTGGTCACATTGCTCGGAACTGCACACATAGTCCCCATGTTCCGTATTATGCTCGAAATCAGAAGGTTACACCAAAGGATAACAATCATTTCAAGCCGTATCATCACCTAAGGAAATGAAGAATGTGAATCCCAAGGTTAAACCATCTGATGGGGATTGGAATGCTGCTAAAGCTAAAAGAAAACAAGCTTTGAAACCTACCCAAGCTTTGAAAAATAACATGGTTGAAAAGCAAAACTGCCTTGCTAAAGGCATCTAAGAAATTAGAAACGCCTAAACAAATTTGGAAAGCAAAACAAAAGGCAGCAACATCACCAATCCTCGAACGAAAGGGGACTTGTGTTTGAAAGAAGTGTCTTATTTTGATGCTTCAGGAATACCCAGGACCACGATGGCCTGGGTACCATAGTCTTATAATCTCCTTATTTTTCAGGGACAACTAAGGACGAGCTGTTGACAATCTCTGGAATGTTGATAGCGGTTGTTCCTGAGACATAAAGGATGACTTTTCACTATTGCTAAAACTTCTATTTCTTTAAATTTTATATGTTTCCGTTAGAGGAGATGAGGTAATATTTTATCAGCGAAAAGGTACAATTTAAATTTCATGCTTTAATTTTGAGATTGATTTATCTTCAATTTAATGATGGAACCATTAAGCAAAAACAACAAAAATATTTTTCAATCTCTTTCGTTTATATCTTTGTATATAAGTTTTCATTATTAGGTAAATTTGTGCATAAAGTGTGATGCACAAATTTAGGGGGAAGAGGGAGGTATATGTACATATGCATTGTTTGAGGAGGAGAAAATGAGAAAAAGAAAAATACAAAAACATTTGAAAAATAGAAAAATAAAAAAATCAAATATTTTATTGTATCATTTGGGAAGTGAAATGAATATTCGTCTTAAAAGGCTTGACTAACACATGTAAGGTGTCATAGCTGAAAAGACTAGGATCTAATGTGATATGTCGATAAGCTTGACACTCAAAGTGATAAAAAGATACTAAGTGATACAAACATAACAAACTATGTATCATGTGGGAGCATACCATCGGCGTATGATTTTATGGTCTTAAATCTTGTGTTTGATAGATAGCCAACGTCTGAGGTTTCGGGTTTGTATACTGTTGAGTCATCCGAGGATATCTTGATTGTCCTTCTGTTGCCTCAAGGTTATATGCAGACCTAGGCACAGTCAGGATATCTTAAAAAAGCCAAAAAGAGGCCAAAAACCTTAAAAGGAAGAAAATCTCATAACGAGAAAATTTTGTGTGCTTTTAAAGCCAAATTCGTACCGTAAAAGGTATTTGCCTAACCCTCGTCAGACATTTTATTGGTCACTCTGCTGTACGAACGTACTAACGTGTTCACCAATAGTCTGACGTTGTAAAATATAAAGGATGATCTCAGTATATTCAACTGCTACGATGAATCGTTGTGCTTACCTTGATCGCAGGTGTATGTCATGGTATGGGACACACGGGTATTATAATATAATATTACCTTAAGCACATCACGAAGTTAAAATTTTGAAAATTGAGCATTAATGTTTAAATGGACAAATATATTGGCAATCACTTAGACCAGTTTGAATAAGCTCGCACTAAAAAGTGTTCCTTGGTCGGCCTGAGAACGATTTTGATCACAATGCAAATTATAACTCTTAGTTAGTTTATTTGATTATTTGCATTTC
Organism: Scalesia atractyloides; assembly: GCA_947069175.1. Classification (NCBI taxonomy): domain Eukaryota; kingdom Viridiplantae; phylum Streptophyta; class Magnoliopsida; order Asterales; family Asteraceae; genus Scalesia; species Scalesia atractyloides. Next base: position 33,339,202 of record CAMTDV010000024.1, on the reverse strand, counting down.
TGTTTATCTTCTTATATTTAAAAATTAAAAAAATAGAAAATCCAAAATCCAAAAAAAAGTGTCTTGTTTTTATAAAACCAAAAATCCAAAAATAGAGTGTTTTATTCGTTTTACTAAATTTAACCATTTTTGAAGATTTGACTAATCATCAAAAGATGAAGAAATATGAATTATGAAGTCCGAGTACAAGTACTTGGATGCACCAAGTGTTCATATGGTACTTTCCTTTGTTGCAAATAAATGTTTGCTTAAGAATTTCTGAGAATTTTGCAGAACTTGATTTCAATCAAGAAAGAGGGGTTGATGAAGTTTGAGATGCTGTAAGTTGCTGACAAGGCATGAAGCATCACAACAACAAGATGTACCTGAGTCAGAAGAACCGGATACGAATTGTTGTCTGACAATGATAGTACTCTTGAAGAAGTACCTATGAACCTGCTTGAAAGTGAAAGATCGAAGAAGAAAAGAGCTGTTGAGAATCCTCCTCTCGCATTTCTTTTACAAAGATGTTTCAAGCAAAGCTGGTCGAGATCCTGATATGAAGCTAACCACAAGAGAAGAAGAAAGAGTCCCAGTGCTGAGAGTTCAGAAGTCTAAGAACTTCCAGAACTACTGCAGCACAACGACAACGATAGACTCCGTTAAAGACGTTTCTGAAGTCATGTTATGAAGGCAATTTGATGCATCAGTCTAGGAGAGATTGTTAGTTCCTAGAAGTGTGATACTGACGCATCAAATATAGGTAACGGGCTATGGTAGCGAACTGGGATTTATTTGGGTTAGTTTGTATTAGGTTTGGACCTGTTTAGGTCATTTGGGACATGCCTAAGGCCATGTGGGCCATGCAAGCCCAAGGGGAGCCCATGTGGGGAGTGGGCTTACCCTAGATATATAAGCTAGCTTATGTCATTTCTAGGGTTTAAGCCTTTAGAAAAGACCTTAGGGGGTGAAGAACTTTGTACTACACGGTTTTGCTATTTGATAATAATAGAAATGTGTGCAAAGTTTGAAAGTGATTCGCGTGTTATTCTAGTTCATCTCGATCATCTCATTTTTACTTTCCGGTTTTCTTGAATCTCACCAAGTTTGGATTCCGCCCATCCTTGGTGATTGTTTGATATCATTGTTAGATTCGGATTATTCGGGACTTACAAGTTCAAATGGGTTCTAAGCAAATGAATCGGCTCCCAACTATGGTAGTTCTAAGTAGAAGAAACATTCTTATTGATTCTCTCTCTTGTATTCTGTGTGGGTTAGCGGAATACATTGTTGATCACCTTTTTATCAGCTTGTTGGGTGTCTTCTATGGTGTGGCAATTCATAAGTAGCTAGCGTAAGGTGCCTCAGATTACGCTAGCCTCAGATTTTTGGTTTTTCGGTTAGGGACTTGATGAAGCTGCATCTTGATAAAATGTTGGGGCTGATAGAGAACGATGTGTTTCAAGGGATAGTGAGCATCGCTTGTTGGCGTATTTAGAAGGTAAAAAAACGAAAAGAAAAGAAATCCAAACAAAGCTGTCCAAAGTTGAGATTGTTGTAGATGTCAAGTTTCTAAGCTTTTTGTAGTTTAAAAATAGATCAAAATTCAAGTCTATGCAATGATCAGATTGGTGTTCTTTTAAATTGATACAAATTCCAGTTTCGGCCTGCTGCTCCTTTTGTAAGGGTCACAATTTAAAAATAGATCAAGATTCAAGTCTACGCAATGATCAGATTAGATTAGTGTTGTTTTAAACTGATACATAAGAGCCCAAACTCTAGCTTTAAAGTGGTCACAGTGTTGCACTTTTAATTTTCACAGTATGTTTCATATGTATCTAGCTTTCTCTAAAATTCGTCGCCATTGAAAAATAAAATATAAAAATTGAAGCTGCATAAAAGAAAGAAAGAAGAAACCTACATAGGATTAACATATTTTTGTATGTTCTGTTTTCTGCTTGATTAGGTCACTTTAAGACACTTTCTAAGTATCATTGCAACGAAAAGTAAATCACGCTGATTTAATATTTACATAAAACACCCACACAAACAAAAGGCATAGTTTAAACCAACAAAACCCGTATGAAGGAAGGGGGGACGCTCAGTGCCTTTCAGATTTTTAGGACGGCGTCGTCGTTCTACATTTCTACGAAATACACCTGGTTGAGTACATCGCCACAGATGAATCAACTGCGGGTGCACCATAAACTCTAGGGTGGTCACTCTCCACACCGTAATCCATCATCGGACGGTACTCAAGATCCTCATCATGATCACGAACAAACTCCGGGATCTCCATCTTGTTTCTCCTAACATGGTCCCACAGATAATCCAATCTACTCACGTACTGCAGCTTCCCATATAACCTACACATACACCCGCACACATTCGATTATCATTATTCACAGAACAATATTAGTGACAAAACATTTTAGAAATATATTATCTTTTATTGTTGTTTCAATACGAAGAAATAATAACAAAACAGTGATACGTAAAAGTGCGTACCCTCCAGTGAAGATGAAACGGCCGAATGTGGCGAGGAAGAGCCTGGACTGTAGATCTGGATGAACGAAGTAAACCGTTTCGAGATTCTGTTTGACGGTGACCGGAATCGAATCGTAAACTGACCGGAGGAAGGATATTCTGGGGAAATTCTCGCTCTTACAAACTTCGGTGTGGATGTAGACCACCGCAAAAGGTCTTTCGAGTTTTGGAAATATCTTCTTCTCCAAATATTGATTCAATACATCGAAACTTAGCTCCTTAGCTGCAACAGATCATGTAACTATAATTTATAGGTTGACTGATTCAATTTCAGATATTAATCAAACGTAAATACATGAAGATCCACAAATCATGTAATTATATATGTTATTAATCGTCTGATTCAACTTCAATCAAACGTAAACGCGTGAAGATCAACAGATCATGTAACTATAATTTATAAACCGCTTGATTCATCTTCAATTATCAATACAATACAATGTAAACATATGAAGATCAACAGATCGTGTAATTATAATTCATAAATCGATTGATTCACATAAAACTATCAATTAAACATAAATACGTGAAGATCAACTGATTATATAATTAATCCATAAATCTCTTAATTCAACTTCAATTTTCAATCAAACGTGAGCACATGAAGAACACATCATATAAGTATATTTCTAAACCACTGAATCAACTACAATTATAACTCAGACGCAAAAACACGAACTGATGAACATTAACACTTAACAGATCAAATTCAAATAACAATAAAACGTAAGCACATGATGATCAACAGATCATGTAATAATAATTTACAAATCGATTAATTCGCCTTCAATTTTCAATCAAACGAAAACACATGAACATCAACAAATCACGTAATCACAACAGATAAGTCAGTTAATTCACCTTTAATTGATCAACATCAACAGATCAGCTTACCTGGAAAGTACTTTCCAATAACCCTTAGGATTTTACGTCCACGTTTATCTCTGCCTTTGATCTTAAACACATTAAGCTTCTTTATTTCTTTTTCTTGTTCCGGTGAAAGCTCCTCCGCCATGATCGCCGATGAAAACCACAATTATTGGTGAAGAAAAGAGGATGATTATTTATATTGTAAAAGATAAGATGAAATTGCAGATAAGATTGGATGATTATTATATCGAAAAAGAGGATTCGGTGAAGAAAAAGTGGAAAGATAATTTAGGCATAAAATAATTGAAGATGGAGAACGGGTAGATGATGGAGTTGAAATGGATATGCCGGAGGAATATTCTGATTCGTGGATTGTAAGCCGTTGGTTGTGGGGATGATTGTTCTGTGATCTTGGCCGTTGGTGTTTTCTGGGGATTGGGCGTGATTGACGTTCGGTTTTGTTTATGTGGCCTATGGTTGTCGTTGCTGTGGGAAAAGGTCAACAATGTTTAAATTTAAATTAGAGTAAACTTCTGTTTTGCACCCTGTGGTTTGGTTACTTTAACGATTTTGTCTCAATCCTTTAAAAATAACCAGTTTACTCCCTGATCTATTAAGTCCTCCATGATTTTACTCCCCGCCCCTAAACGTCATCCATTTTAATGGTTAAATGTTGTCACGTGCAAAGCACCTGATGGGCAATTATGTCTTTTCCCAGTCCTTATTAATGAATAACCTTCTAAAACCCAAACAAGCCAATCTATCTGCTTCCCCATTCCATCTTCTTCGCCATTTTCTAAAAAAACTCTAACAAGAGCCCTTATGTCTAATCATCTCTATTCACCATCCTCTTCACCTACAAGTGCCTCGTCAATCCTCGCCACCAACTCTTCTCTTGCAAGTGCCGCCGCCGGCAATTATCACCAACGCCAAGAATCACCACCCTAGCAAAAAAAAAACACCGGAATCATCATTAGTTTCGCCGTGTTCCATCATTTCTGAGATCCAAGCCAAACTTTGTTGGTACCGGAACATAAACTACCATCACTGCTGGTTCAGAACCCACCACCATCGCTTCCAGACGTTGCTCTGGTTCAGATCCATCACCATTACTTACAAATTGGAGTTGAATCCTTTATTCAGATCTGTCAATTTTAGCCTACAAAATATACGACAACTGGAAACATGTGAGATCTAAGAATTCAAAGCTCAGAAAAATACACGACAACTGGAAACACGTGGGATCTGAGACTTGAAGAACTCGATCTCTGTTTATTTTCTTCTATTGTGAGCAGTAGTATTTCTCAAATACAACAATAAGAAAAAATAAATGTCGATTATTGGGTTATCTTGCCAGCTTCTGTCATTGTCAATGTTTAATTCTTGAAAAAAGGATCTCGCAACTTCATATGTTGACCAACAGATGGCGGCTGCTGGTGCAAGAAAAGCATTCTTGGCATCCATCCTCTAAAAAGCCCTCTGTAACCGTCATATAATTTGTAGAGGATTCAACTTATAATATAAACATATATTTTGCTCTGGTTCAGATCCACCACCATCAGTTCACCATCACTTATAATCTAGACATATATTTTTTTATCAATTAAAAGATGTTAAAAATATCTAGGATGGGAAAAGACTAAAATACCCCTCATGTGAGAGCCATGTGACCAGGATTTAACAATTGAATTGGATGGCGTCAGGGACGAGGAGTAAAATAGAGATAAGCTTCATAGATCAGTGAGTAAAATGACTATTTTTAAATGATTGGGGCAAAACCGTTAAAACGACCAAACCACAGAGAGCAAAACGAAAGTTTACTCTTTAAATTATTTTCGTTATGGTAACTTGAAATTATGGGCATGTTTTTTTTAACGGCAAACGACTTTTTATTCAACACTGAAAGTTTAGCTAATACAAGAATGGTTAGTAAGTAATTAAACCAACCATCTCAAAAAATACATCACCTATTATCGATAATACAGTTTAGGGTAAATTGCACTCGTCCTTTATGTTTATACCGTATTGCAACGAATAGCCTTTAACTTTAATAATTACAGTCACAATCCTTTATTTGCAAACTCGTTACACTCTACATCCTTTAGCACTAACAGATTAAAATTTTCAGTTAAGTTTATTCACTTAAGGGTATTATGGTCATTTTATATTTTTATTTAAATGTTTAATAAATAAAACCATATAAAATTACATATACACTTCATCTTCCCCAATTTCCAAACCCTAACCCTAACCACCACATCTTGCCACCATCACGTCATCCTGCTGCCACCACCTCAAATCTCTTCACCACCGTCACTCCGGCCACCATTCACATCAACGTTGGTTCCCTCCTCTATTTCAAATTGTTTTACCAGATTAATCCAACCCCATTTGTCAACGATTCTAAAAGACTCCTTGAATCTTTCAACGCAGTTTCATTGGTTCATTCATCAATTCAACACCAGATTATTATACCTTTCTTGTTGCAATTTAATCCACACGAGTATTCACCTCTGAAAGTTTAGGCCTTTTTCATGGATTCCTCTGTTTCATGTTTCATTGGTTCATGGATTCCTCTGTTTCACCTATAAAACACGTATTTTTTCTCACAAAATCCGTTTCTTTTCAATCGGCATCAACTCGTGGTATGGGTATTATTAGCTATGCCCCATTCAAATTCTTTTGTTTGAATTTAATACAAAAGTCCTAAATAATCTTTGGTTCAGATCTAAGATTAGCTATGCCCCTTTTGGTTCAGACCTGAGATTATTTAGCTATGCCCCCTTTTCAAAACTGACCGGAGGTGATGTTGTTCGTGGCGGCGACGGCGGCTTTGTGGTGGTGGTCGGTGTAACACCCGTCGATGGTGATGTTTTGTGTTTAGCGAGAGCAGGCGGTGGTTGCGGTGGTTTAGGAGATAATGGCGGTGGTGCTTTCGAAAGATGCTGGTGCTTTGGTTGCCGGAGGTTGGTGGTGGTAGATCGATGGTGGCCACTAGGTGGTGGTGGTGGTGATTGGTGGTAGGCATAAACAGAGAGACTGAAGGATTTAGGTGAAAGAGAGAGAGAGAGTTATGTGTTTAAGGAAGAACAGGTGTTAATATCTTTTATTTTTGGTTATGATTTATTTTCAATATTCTTTTTCAATATGTATAGGCAAAATGACCAAATTGCCCTCACATGAGGTGCATGTGACAGGACTTAACGTCTAAAACAAATCAAGTTAGTGTTAAAGGACCTAAGGTGTAACAAGATTTGCAAATAAAGGATTGTGACTGTAATTATTGAAGTTAAAGGCTATCCGTTGCAATACAGTACAAACAAAAAGGAAGAAAAATATAATTTACCCTACAGTTTATATAGGAAAATCAACTTAAATTCTCGAACCTTATCCACTGTTGCCAATCCAGATTTTGTTTCTTCGCACGGCTTTTTATCCATAAGAAAGAATTTGCTTGTATTTCTCCGAAAATTCCTTCGACAGTTACTCTCTTTCCGTTAAAAAATGCATCGTTTCTTGCTTTCCATATGGTCCAACAAGATGCCAAGATTATTGTTTGAATGTACTTGCTTTTGACTTTGTCGGGCATCATGCTTCTGTATATATCCAGTAACTCCTTCGTGGAAAATGCATATATTGGTTGAACTTTGCACCATAGACTAACTTTCTGCCAGATGATAGCTGCCACATAACATTCGGTAAAAAGATGGTCTGTGCTTTCTTCGTAATCGCCACACAGTTTGCAGTTCGATGAGCTTGTTAATATACCTCTTTTCTTTAGACCCTTCAAGGTAGCTAGTTGATCCTGAATCCCCTTCCATCCAAAAATATTTACTTTTATGGCACCCTTTTTACCCACACATAAGGACAGTACGGAACCGCAAAACGGCACAGAGCTTCTCTTGTAGATTTAACAAAAAAAGACCCTCCCCGTTGACCATCCATTTCCACTCGTCTGAATGATTTCTCAAGTTTATGTCTTGTAACAAATTTATAAGATGCTGCATTTGGTTTCTTTGCACACTCGAGCTTGGATTTGAACTCCATTCCCATGCTTCCGATCTATCTTTGACATTGACATGTTTTCGTCTTTCTGACCCAAAAAGCTTCGGAAAGTATTCTTTTAGCGACCTCTCCCCAACCCACCAATCCAGCCAAAACCGTGTCTCTCTTCCATTCCCCACTTCACTTCTCATCAAGCATCCGACATTTAAATTGTAATTTTCAAGATCTCTCCCAATCCGAACAATATTTCTCCAAGTGCCTGTAATACCTTCTCTAATTGGCATATATGATGAAGAAAAAGTATGTAGATGTATTGCTTTTATTGTTTTCACCCAAAGTGCATCCTTTTTCAGTTTTAAGTCTCCACCACCATTTTAAAATTAAGCTTGTATTCATATCCTTTAATGCACCCAGCCCTAACCCCCCTTTTAAATAGGCCCAATGGTCCTCTCCCAGCCCACCCAAGCCATCTTTGATTTTCGTCACCCCCCCCCCCCAAAAAAAAAAAAAACCGCCTTAAAGTTAATCTACCACCCGAAGATAAGGATCTTCCTTTCCATAACGATAATCTTATTTTAAAACGCTCTATTATGCAATTCCAGTGACGAAGTTGATTCATATTTTCCCCTACAGGGACCCCCAAGTATTTACATGGAAACTTCCCAGTTTTACATTTTATAACCGAAGCCATTTGATCCACTAATTCCTCCCCCACCCCGATCCCAATAAGATTGGATTTAAAAAATTAATTTTAGGTCCTAAGGTAAGGTGAAAGCATATCATTAAACGGATCGTGTTACGGATAGACTCCTCTTCCCAAACCCCCAAGAATACAATATCATCTGCCTACATCATGTGTGAGATTGTTGGTCCGTTATTAGGTAGTGATATGCCCCTAATTTTTTCCAATGTCGATCTTTTATTAATTAATCTGGTTAACGCCTCCATCGATATTATAATAAAAACGGAGAGAGCGGATCGCCTTGGCCAACTCCCCTATAACACTGGAATTCTAAAGAAGGAGACCCGTTGATTAAAACCAATGTTCTAGAAGAGGCCAGGATCCCCCTTATCACATTCTCCAAACCGTTGGGAACCCCATTTGATGTAAAACCCGATCGATAAAATCCCAATTTATTGTGTCATAAGCTTTTTCAATGTCAAATTATAGAATAAGTGCCTTTTGTTTTACCTTTTTTGCCCATGCTATTATTTCCTTTAAGATTAGTGGACCATCTAGTATGTTTCTTGATGCTAGAAAACCGGACTGGAATTCCGAAATAACAGACACCACTATCCCTTTGAGCCTATTGGCAAGGACCTTAGATATTACTTTAGAAATAGACCCAATTAAACTTATAGGTCTATAATCAGATAAAGAAAGATGGAGAATCCGTACCTTTCGGAATAAGCGCTAAGAACAACGATCCACAACCTCGGTTGATGGTTCCTTCCTTGTGAAAACACTCCATAATCTTACCCAAATCCTCTTTGAACGTCTCCCAGTAATGTTTTAAGAACCCAAAATTGAACCCATCCGACCCCGGTGCCTTATCACTTTCACATTCCCATACCGCCGATTTAATCTCAGTTAGACTAAATGGAACCACAAGGCTATTGGCTTCTTCATTGGATAACTGTGGCAAGTTTGGAATCACAAAATCGGGCCTATTTTTCATAGGTTCCCGAAATTTGAAAACGAATAATTTTCTTGCTTCTATCTTAATTTTTACCAGATCAGGTACCCACACCCCATTTACCATAATCCCATTTATACGCTTATCAACATTTTTTTATTGATTAGCCCGTGGAAAAAAGCAGAATTTTCGTCGCCCTCAACCGCCCACTGAACCCTCGATTTTTGTTTTAAATCAATAGTTTTAGCCATAAGAATATCATGCAAATCTTTGTTACAATTTGTGCAAGCCTGTTTTTCAGTATCACTTAGAGTACGATGTTCCATTACATCTTCTAAATCCCTTATTTTTTATTCCAATTCTTTCCTCGTAGCATTTACCCTATCCCGTTCCACACTTAACCAAGCTCTAATTCCCTGTTTTATTAATTTAAGCTTATCGGCCAGTTTCAAATCCGGGGGACCTGTACGGACCGAGTCTTGTATCGCCATTTGAACCACCCCATCCAAACCCGCCCAGCCTAGCCAAGAATTATAAAAACGAAAAGGAATAAAACCGAAGTTACTTACCGAGGTATACAATATGGCATGTTTGGTTTAAGCTTTTTGAAATAACTTATCGACTTATTGGTTTTTTGAAAGTCATAAGCTCGAAAATAATGTTTGGCAATAAGGGTGTATATGAGGGGAAAAGTGACTTTTCCAACAAGTCACTCTATACTGACTTTTTCAACAAGTCAATAAGAAGCTTATAAGCGCTTTCAAACATGCCCTATGACTAAGGATTTGAATCAAATACAAATTAAAGAGAATAAAATAAATAAGAAGAGTTAGAAGAATTTAGAGTATTATTTAGAGAAGAGAAATAGTATAAAGGTATAAAAGGAATTCTACGTTGATTATGCAAGACACATGTCAATTCTCTCATTATTTTAAAACGATCATAACTTTTTCATACGACATTTGTTTTCAAAAAAAATCAGCATAATAACAAACGATTTTTTATCTTTAATATGAGTATGATATTGGAATATAAAAATAAAATAAAAAATTCAATTTTTACTGGTTTTCTTTGTATTGTGTTAAAGGTTAGGTCATTGTATCTTTTAACTGGTTTTGATCATTACGTTTTACTATGCTTTCTATACATTATTTTATTATCAAAACTTATAACACATTGTTAAGTTGGGTTCTGGCCACATTTTTTCGGAACCTATAGCACAATTTATGACAAAATAAAGATGGTGTTATATTTAGGTTTTCTATACATTGTATTATTAGTTCTGATTATTGTGTTTTTCAAATGGGTGAGTTTTCTGTACCTTGTGTTATAGGTTTTGTTCATTATGTTTACTCTTTTATCCATTATGTTTTAATATGTTTTTCATTGTGTTTTATTATGTGGTTCATCGTGTTTTTGTCTGTCCTCAATTGTGTTTTAGTATGTTATTTATTGTGTTTTTTTGTTGTTGTCTGTTGTGTTTTAGTCTGTTGTCTATTGTTTCTTTTATCTGTCTACATTGTGTTTTATCTGATGTCATCAATTGTGTTTTTAGTTTACTTTTCATTGCATATTTAGTTTATACTCTTGGTGTTTCAAGTTATGTCCATTGTGTCTTTTAGCTGTTGTCATTGATTGTGTTTTTGGTTTAGTTTCCACATTATGTCCATTGTGTTTTACGTTATGTCCATTGTGTAATAGACAACTAGGTATTCAAAAAACAATTAATACTATAACAATAAGGTACTCATATTAAAGATATAAAGACGTTCGATTATGGTATATTTTTTTTTGAAAAACAAATGACGTATAAAAAAGTTATAACACATAAGACATCGAATGTGTTGCTAGGCCACCGGTGTGACAATCGGCAAATTTTCAGGTTAACCCGTACAACATAATCACTAATTATTTAACTAATTTCGTGCATTTAGGCTTAATTAAGTGGTAATTAAGTCTATTAAGTCTAGCAAAGTCCAGAAAATGCATGGATTATTGCATTTCGTCTTAGTTCGTTTTATCGTGTATCGATAAAAGCCCGTCTTATGAGCGTTGGTGATTATCTGATAAACGTTTTTGTGTTGTAATTGTTCTAATACGCCTAGAACAATAACTAATGGCATTACTATGTATTCGGTGTGAAAAATAGGTAAAAGCGTCATATGGATATTATGGTATCGCGTTACCGGCTTTGATCACGTATATATTAATTTTGATAAAAATTAAATCATTCTATAAGCAATTTTCACCAAACAAACTTTAAAAAAAATCAATAAGTGATGTTGATTAGTATTTGGTGTGTTAGGGGATAAAAAAATAACATGGATAAATATATAATAAATCCCAGATTTTCTTTTACAAATCTCCGTTAGGCGGATAACTAGCCGAAATAATAACCATATTGCAACAAATCACAAGCTAAACAATTTCTAGCGAACTAGTTAGTGATGATTAGTGAACAAATGCCTAATTAGGATCCTAATCCTCCTAATTTACCTAATGACTAAAATATCTAGTATTGTCATCAATTCTTGCAATTACAACAGATTTGAGAGAGTTTTGAGAGTGTAGAGGAGTTTGGAAAGTGAAAATGGGTGATAGGAATCTTGTTTATATAGTGGAGCATTAGGTTTTGTGTTTAATGGGGGTTTTGTCACACCCCAACCGATGGCGGAATCATCGGGGCGCGACACTAAGCGATACAGATTGCTCGAGAGAATCCACAACGACTATTATAAACGGCAATATTTAAAACGTCAATTTCCCATACAATTAACATATAATCATTCCATAATCATTACAAATCTAACGTTTCTCAAGCAAATTCGAAATTCGTCAACTAGATTATTACAAGTTTCTAGAGCAAAACCCTAAGTCCATTTGCAGCAAGTAGAACTCATCAACCTGCAACATACGTTAAAATAATTGTCAATACAAAAAATGTATTGGCGAGCATACATGTTTGATATAATAGCATAGTAGATAGAAAACGTGGCGAAATACCTCATACATAAACATGACCAACACATACAAACTCACAAGCTAAATTTTGTCATGTAAATTCCTCGAAAAAGGCTATAGGCGCGATGTGTGACTTCCTAGCTAGACCCTGTCGGGTGTTAGCCAAACTATAGTACCATACTAGCTAAGGTGGGAGTTAACGGAAAAGTGTCCTATCATATATGTATCAAGCATCATGTGTAGACTTGTGTAACGGGTATTCGCATGTGATAAACAGTTTAGTTTTGTGTTGTGTATTTTGATATGAACGTATGTTACACCCAAAAAGTGCGTTTTAAACGAAAAAATGAGTCAAGTATACTCACTGTTGGTGTGATTAGAGAGAGTGTCGGGATCTGATGTGGATTGAAGGGAACGTCGGTTCAGCCTGAAGCGAACAGAAGTGCATCAGTCTTCCGAAATGTTGAAACGGTCGAAACGTGAAGGAGCAGAGTACAAGTTCGGGCGAACTTGACTGTTTTGCTTATCGGAAGTACAAGTTCGGGCGAAAGTTCGGGCGAACATGTCTGGTTTCCTGAGAAACCGGACAAGTTCGGGCGAACTTGCCTTATTTTTGTTGAGGGTGATACAAGTTCGCTCGAGCTTGTATGGTAGACAAGCTCGAGCGAACTTGGTTGATTTCTTGGGAATTTTGGCAAGTTCGGCCGAAGTTGGTCACCAATCTGGTGACAACTTCGAGCGAACTTGCTCACTTTGGAGCGAAATTCACCAAATCGTGCGTTTTCACGTTGTTTGCTGAGTAAATTGAGTGTCCCTCCCTCCAACCTTAAGCTACTGAGCAAAACATAGGTTGGAGAGGTCTTTTTAGGGCAAGTTTTAGCCATTTTACAGAAACTCGGGCTAATCCGGCGAACTTGTCGATTCGTACGGGTTAGTCCGGTTTGTGCAAGTGACTGTATCGTCCTTGTGCTTCCGGATCTGAGTTTTCTTGCTTGACAACGGCTCGTTCCACTTCAACGTGACGAAACATACGTCACTTAGTCCGTATTTTGTATCAGTGTTCCAAAAGGTTTTTCTCAGATATAACACTTGGTTAGTCGAAATCATTAAGATTTTAGTTTGGGAAGCCAAAGCTAAGCCCAAATACCCTTGTTTAGTGTAGATCTAAGTGGAAAACAGAAGTTTTGTAGAAAAAGATGAAGATTTTTATAAACAGAAGGGATTTGATGAAAACGAAGGTAATCCTTGTGCAAAATCATTGTAAAACGTTGTAGTTTGTATGAAATCAGGTTGATTCTTACTTGGAAAACAAAGGAAATCGGTTTCGGGAGTTCTGGAGCGAAGTTAGCAGCAAGGGATGCGAGAATGAGGGCCTGGGTATTTATAGGTGAGGAGAGAATGCAGGGCAGGAACATCAAGTTCGGCCGAACTTGATACCATTTCAAGCGAACTTGGCAAAAGTTCGGGCGAACTTGGCCAGTTCTGCTTGAAAGGTTCAAGTTCGAGCGAACTTGTGTATTTGTTTGGAATTTTTGGTGGTCTGGTAAGTTCGGGCGAACTTGGGATGTCCAAGTTCGGCCGAACTTGGCCTATTAGCGAAGTTTCGTTCGTTAATTTCGCGTTAGGTGTTCGATTGGCGATTCGATTCGTATTAGATAGATATATTAAGCGTTTTAGCGGGGCGTTAAGCGTATTACTCGATTAAATTAAATAAAAATGCGATAAATAAGCGATATAGCATGCGTTTAGGTTCCCAAGTCTTGCGAGAGTCCCGTCAATTAAGCGAGCAGATAGCCTTGGAACATCACGCAGTGGTTTTGTTGATTAGCGAGGGCGACATAAGCGTTGTGAAGTGCGATGTAGTGCGAAAATATGCGATGTAGCGTAATAAGCGATATAAAACGAGAGCAGCGAGCTGCGAAGAGTTAACGAGCTGCGAAGATGCGGGTTGTTACAGTCTCCCCTACTTTAGGGAATTTCGTCCCGAAATTAATCTGTGAGGAAGACTTGAAAGGTTGATATTAATGGATAGCGACATATAGCGATAGGGCGTTGAGGATGAATGAGCGATCGATCGAGGATTGACGGGTGAAAGCGTCTCGGTGGTGCAGGAAAATCGATGAGTAAAAACGACTTAGTTAACTCGTGGTTAACAACTCACGAGTTGGCGATCCAAAAAATGTTTTTATGTTTTTGAAAAATCTTGGTAAACTATTGCGAAAAGGCATTTGAATAAAAACTCAATTAGGAAAATTTTATTGCGTTGCGGCGTTAGGCTGAGTCGATTTAACCCACGTTGTAAGAAATGTTTTTGTTAGTCAAAGGTTTTAAATAATTCAAAAATTTTAGTAAATGACCCAAATTTTTTGTAAACACTTCAAAATCTTTAGAAACTTCCATTTATTTCCAAACACGTCGGTAAAAATAGGTTTTAACGGTATCAAAAATTTTAACTAACGTCGAACCCACATGGCATCCTTCCATGAGAGTTTGTTAATATGACTAAAACACTTATATATAGGAAGTACCAGCGGCGTATCCACCATGTTTTAGTCATATCACTTCCGTCTCGTGGAGCGATGTCAGGTGTGTTGACAGGATATGGATAGATTTCGATATTCTTGGTCCTTGCGGGGAAGAATAGGACCAAGAAGTTACAACGATTAGATAGCGTTGAACCCCACATGGCATCTTTTCATGGAAGTTTGTTAGTATGGATAAAACACTTATATATAGGAAGTACCAGCAGCGTATCCACCATGTTTTAGCCATATTGCCTACGTTCCGTGGAATGCTGTCATGTGTGCCAACATGTCAAAGATGGACTTTGATCCAAACGGTGAAAGGTTGGACCAAGTTTGAATAGGGAACCAAGTAGCTTGTACAGAGAGGTTGGTTGCATACTTGGTTAGCGATAAAAGTGCGCGGGAAAGGTTCAGCAATTGAAATAGCGAAGTGGTAAGAATGAGAGATGCGATAAGCGTTAAAGTGTTATGAGGTGAAGATGATAAGCGAAGAGATAACATTCGGGCGTCGGGAAGATAATGCGATAAGCGAAGCGATAGCGATAAGCGAAACGATAGCGATAAGCTAAGAGATAGCGATAAGCGAAGCGGTAGCGATACAGCGTCGTGAGGATAATGCGATAAACGATGCGATAGCGAAACGACAGCGATACGCAATGCGATATAGATTTCATCAAAAGCGGGTTCGCGTCGATGTAGACTTACGAAAAGTCTAGCGGTGGCGCGATCAAGAAGTGATGAGATGTTATGCCTTTGCGAAGGAGTTTGCGTGTGAAAATAATCATCATGAATTTTAAAGGTCTAATAACGTTCAACTACACATGGCACGTCTCCACGGGAGTTTGTTAGTATGGCAAAGCAGTTATATATAGGAAGTACCATCGGTGTATCCACCATGCTTTAACCACACCGTCTCCATGCCGTGGATAGGTGTCACGCTTTGTCGACATGGTTAAGACGCTTATATATAGGAAGTACCAGCAGCGTATCCACCACGCTTAACCATGCTTTTAACGTTATGGCACCATTACACCTCATTACGATCCCCATGCAGACACCAGGTTTATCCGTGTGCACCCGCGATTAATTAGTGTTTGCATGATTATCGCAACTTATTCTAAAGACGCATTGTGGGGGTGGGGGTAGAAATATATTATATCATGGTAAGCTATATAGCGTTAATAAATAGATTTAGTGTGTGAGCCTAGACTAAGTGCGATGACTCGAGAAGGAGAGAGCGAGAAAGGTCGCCGTATGTTGAAACGACATCGAATAATAGAACAATTATAAAGCATAAGTACTAAGGTCGAAAATCGTACCGTTAACAACGTCATCCTGCGCCTGGTCGGTGTCAGTGTCGACGTCTTCTGCTGCGGGGGCTGCGGGTTGAGCCGGCGGTGCTGGAAGGGCTAACGTATCTGGTTGTCATGGTCCAGTGCGGCAGTTGCTAGTGAGGTGACCGAAGTAGTTGCAGTTGATGTAATAGCGGCAACTGGCTCCGACTTGGGGGTGATACGTGCACGTCAGGCACTGGGGATGAGGCCCTGTGTAGTTACGCCTTGGGTAGAACGGAACTGCCTGGAGAGGTTCAGGGTTGAGCGGTGCAGTCGCCGAGTAGTTGAGACTCGAGCTCTTTCTCTTGCGGCTAGGCTCGCGGTGGCTCGTGGTGGTGCGTCGTCGTCAGACAGCTCGATAGTAGTTTGGTTCAGATTCTTGGCAGGGTTCTTGGAGAAATATCCATCCAAGACTCGTTTGTCATTGATTTCTGCGGGCAACTGATAGGTTTCTTCAATGGTAGCCGGTCGTGCAGCTTCGACAAAATCGCCCACACACTCAGGCAAAGCACGTATGTACTTTTTGATAGCCTTTTCGGGTGTGTCGACTTGGCTTAGGCAGATGATGCTGAGCTGTTTAAACCTTGTTGTGAGGTTGGCATTGTCTCCTTCGACTTGCTTGATTTTCTAGAACTCGTTTTCTAGCTTTTGGACTTCGTGGGGAGGGCAGTATTCTCTTTTCATGAGTTCCTTCAGTTCCTCCCACGATAATGCGTAAGCTGCATCGTTCCCACGTTTGATGTGCTCGGCTGTCCACCGGTCGAGTGCTCTTGATTGGAATACTCCTGTAGCACATGTGGTATGAAGATGCTCAGGGCACCCACACTGACGGAGGGTAACCTCGATCACATCAAACCAATGGAGCATCTGAGATACACTTCCTTCACCTGTGAAGACCATTGGGTCACAGGCCTTGAACTGTTTGAAGGAGAAAGTAGACTTTGGGGCATCGGACTTAGAGTTCTCCGATGTCTAAGAGTTGCGGAGGGCTTGAACTTGGGTGATAATCTGAGGAATGACCTTGGCCACAAGCGACGCGATCTTCTTATCAGCGTTTCTTCTAGCTTGACGTCACGAGTTGGAAGCGTTTGAAGACATCTGGACAAAAAGATTAGGAATGAGATTCGATCATAATGATGATTTCTTTTTAAATTTGCGATACGATATAGCGCGATAAAAACTTGTTATAGTTGATATAGTAACACGTATTTCGATGATCACATAGGAAAACACGTATATCCTAGATTCGCGCGTATTCAAATAAGTACATGTAACCATATGCTATATATGTATATATATATAGATACGTATATACTTGGGGGTATAGCGCGAGGACGCGATTAGGAGGGTTGTTATGATTTTTTTGTTTTATTATGAGTATTAGCTTTTGTTTTGGATTGCGATGGCTGTGCGAGTTGTGCCTACGTTTGGGGAGCGAAAAGCGACAAATCGAGAAACCGATAAAGCGTAAAAACTTCAATTCGAAAACACATAAGCATAATAAAATTCGATGATGCGTAAAATCGACAGTTGCAGGCTTAAAATTAATAGAGCGTCCTGGGTTTTGAGACAACGACTACCCAAAGTGATTCGATAATTCCGTTGAGTTTGGGCACACGCTTTGGCCTAATAGGTAAATTCTCTCACCGCCTCGCGGCTAACGACATTACCCTTCCGGTTACTACATGTCCCAAATCCGCGAGATAGTCGAGACTTTGGTGAGATTTGAGTGGGACGAGTTTTCAAGGTTCGGGTTTCACCCCTGACTTGATAACTTCGAATCCCTGATTGTGGTTTCCCTCCCGGACCCATCAGGAGGTTGCCACCGGATAGAATGGGAAATTTCCGTTAAGATGTGGATATCACTCCTAACTTAACGGAGAATTTCGTGCTAATCGGAATACGCGGAGTGACTCGTCGAGAGTTCGCGGTTTTCACACCTAGTCTCGACAAATCGACTCGTTTGTGATGTACGAGTATCTTTGCAGCTTCGTGTGTTGTGTCCAAGTCTTAGGAAAGACTCCGTATAGCATTTTAAGTCCAAAGATAACGTTTTAATTGGATAAGCAAGGAATAAGCACATAGTTTCCTACTATAGACTAGGCAAATTACCTAATTCCCTATAGTTATGACTCTGATACCAATCTGTCACACCCCAACCGGTGGCGGAATCATCGGGGCGCGACACTAAGCGATACAGATTGCTCGAGAGAATCCACAACGACTATTATAAACGACAATATTTAAAACGTCAATTTCCCATACAATTAACATATAATCATTCCATAATCATTACAAATCCAACATTTCTCAAGCAAATTTGAAATTCGTCAACTAGATTATTACAAGTTTCTAGAGCAAAACCCTAAGTCCATTTGCAGCAAGTAGAACTCATCAACCTGCAACATACGTTAAAATAATTGTCAATATAAAAAATGTATTGGCGATCATACAGGTTTGATATAATAACATAGTAGATAGAAAACGTGGCGAGATACCTCATACATAACATGACCAACACATATAAAATCACAAGACAAATTTCTCATGTAAATTCCTCAAAGGCTATAGGCGCGATGTGTGACTTCCTAGCTAGACCCCGTCGGGTGTAAGCCAAACTATAGTACAATACTAGCTAAGGTGGGAGTTAACGGAAAAGTTTCTTATCATATATGTATCAAGCATCATGTGTAGACTTGTGTAACGGGTATTCGCGTGTGATAAACAGTTTAGTTTTGCGTTGTGTATTTTGATATGAACGTATGTTACCCCAAAAAGCGCGTTTTAAGCGAAAAAAAGGGGGTCAAGCATACTCACTGTTGGTGCAATTAGAGAGAGAGTAGGGATCTGATGTGGATTGAAGGGAGAAGGGAGCGCCGGTTCAGCCTGTAAGCGAACAAAAGCGCATCAGTCTTTCGAAATGCTGAAACGGTCGAAACGTGAAGGAGCAGAGTACAAGTTCGGGCGAACTTGACTGTTTTGCTTACTGGAAGTACAAGTTCGAGCGAACTTGTCTGGTTTCCTGAGAAACGGACAAGTTCGTGCGAATTTGCCTTATTTTTGTTGAGGGTGATACAAGTTCGGGCGAACATGTCTGGTTTCCTTGGAAACCATACAAGTTCGAGCGAACTTGGTTGATTTCTTAGGAATTTTGGCAAGTTCGGCCGAAGTTGGTCACCAATCTGGTGACAACTTCGAGCGAACTTGCTCACTTTGGAGCGAACTTGTCTGAAATGGTCACCAAATCGTGCGTTTTCACGTCGTTTGCTGAGTAAATCGAGTGTCCATCCCTCCAACCTTAAGCTACTGAGCAAACATAGGTTGGAGAGTTCTTTTGGGGTGAGTTTTAGCCATTTTACAGAAACTCGGGCTAATCCGGGCGAACTTGTCGGTTCGTACGGGTTAGTCCAGTTTGTGCAAGTGACTGTATCGTCCTTGTGCTTCCGGATCTGAGTTTTCGTGCTTGACAACGCCTCGTTCCACTTCAAAGTGAACGAAACATATGTCACTTAGTACGTATTTTGTGTAAAAATCAATGTTCCAAAAGGTTTTTCTCAGATATAACACTTGGTGAGTCGAAATCATCAAGAATTCTAGTTTGGGAAGCCAAAGCTAAGCCCAAATACCCTCGTTTAGTGTAGATCTAAGTGGAAAACAGAAGTTTTGTAGAAAAAGATGAAGATTTTTATAAACAGAAGGGATTTGATGAAAACGAAGGTAATCTTTGTGCAAAATCCTTGTAAAATGTTGTAGTTTGTATGAAATCGGGTTGATTCTTACTTGGAAAAAAAAGGAAATCGGTTTCGGGAGCTGTGGAGCAAAGTTAGCAGCAAGGGATGCGAGAATGAGGGGCTGGGTATTTATAGGTGAGGAGAGAATGGAGGACAGGAATATCAATTCGGCCGAACTTGATTCATTTCAAGCGACTTGGCAAAGTTCGGCGAACTTGGCCAGTCATGCTTGAAAGGTTCAAGTTCGAGCGAACTTGTGTATTTGTTTGGAATTTTTGGTGGTCTGGTCAAGTTCGGGTGAACTTGGGATGTCCAAGTTCGGCCAAACTTGGCCTATTGGCAAGTTTCGTTCGTTAATTTCGCGTTAGGTGTTCGATTGGCGATTCGATTCATATTAGATAGATATATTAAGCGTTTTAGCGGGGCGTTAAGCGTATTACTCGATTAAATTAAATAAAAATGCGATATGGCATGCGTTTAGGTTCCCAAGTCTTGCGAGAGTTAACTAAGCGAGCAGATAGCCTTGGAACATCACGCAGTGGTTTTGTTGATTAGCGAGGGCGACATAAGCGTTGTGAAGTGCGATGTAGTGCGAAAATATGCGATGTAGCTTAATAAGCGATATAAGTTACATTATGATCTGAATCTCTGGTGCTAGGTGTAACGAGAGCACGAGCTCGAAGAGTTAACGAGCTGCGAAGATGCGGGTTGTTATAGGTTTAAAGGTGATTGGGAAGAAATGGGTGGGAAAAAGTGGCCAACCCTTAGCCGGGAAACCATATTCTGCGGATTAAGGGGCGACGCGCCCCGCCATGGTGAATTGAGTTTACCGCCGCGTAGCGCCACGCCTCATTTAGTCAGTTTTTTGGTTTATTGCATTTAGTCCCTAAACTTTGATTCTTTCATCATTTTAGGCTAAAACTATGTATTTTAACATGTTTTCAAGTATGAAAAGCGTATGTAAGTATAATTCGAGTATCGTGAATGTATGTATGAGTATTTGCACATATAACAAGTGTCAGTTTGCAAGTAAACACACATTTAATAATTGATTGCGTGTAAAACAAGTATGTATAAAGTACGGATTTCATTATGATCAAAGCTTCGGATTACCAAATTGAAATTGAATGAATACAAGTTTCCATAAATAGAAATACGATACGCTTACTAAACAGGGAAAGTAAAAAATGTGAAGCGTTACACCTCAAGTCACCTTTCTCCCTCCCCTCCACGTCGGTGAAAAAGTCGAGGCCACCCCCTCCACACCGGGCAACGGGGCGGTGTGCCAGCGTGGTTGAAGCCTCCACGCCGTTTCCATGCTGCGACACCGTCCGGTCTAAAAATCAGCCAATAAATGTAGGAAAAAAAGTAACAATTACACGAAATCTAAAAACTGTCTGGGGACCAAATAAATCAATTCAATTTAGATGACGAACTTGCAAATGTTATATAGTATAATCAAGGTTTAAATGTACGAAATCGTGTCTCGAGGCGTTTTCCCTTCGCCTCACGAGGCGTACTTAAAAATGAATATAAAATTATATATCTTACAACAAATAAAATACTAACCAATCTATCATCATATTCATCAAAAAACAAACATAAACCCTCCCCACCCCTGCAGTTTTTCTTAGCACATAAACCTTATGAAGCGCACGCACAACTTGGTTTTGGGCGCCTCGATTTAAGAGGCGCCTTAAGACGCACACCTCAACCTTTGTTTCCCTAAAAATTCGAAGCTTAATTTGAAATACCTAATTTAACGTTTCTTTACACAAGGTAAAAATCACAAACCATATAAATTCAGGTAAAATCTTCGTTTAAACTTGATTTTTTTTCTAGTTTAGAGTGATTTTTGTATGATGATCGTTGTGTTGTGTTAGATCATCAGATGTAGTTTTAGGTGGATTGTGTCATTAATCTTTTGACTCAGTGGTTCATCATCTTTGAGTGAATCATTCTAGGGTTCTTGGGTTAAGGTTTAGGTAATTTCTTAATAACAATAATTTACTTGAAGATTCTTCTTGGTGTCTTGATTTTTCGTTTTTCTTTCGAAATTCCAGAAAAGTTTACATAACAAAGCCGCCACCGCCACAATCCTCACCTCCATAAACACCATCGCGTACCACCGCTCCTGTTGTCAATGCTCCCACCAGGGCCGTTCCAATATTTTTGGAGGCCCTAAGCGAACTACAAAGTCAGGGCCGTTGTGAGATTTGAACCTAGAAAAATATCAATTGGCAATAACAAATCGCACAATTAAGTTGTAAATTGCGAATCTCAAATCACAAAATTGCTTTTTTATGGTTACTCAATCGCAAATATGGCTTCATCGCAAGCAATCAATTACCCCTAATTTCTTCCCCAATCGTCATTCACGTCAGTTGCGAGGCCTAGACACTTTATTTGTTTGGGTCATTATGTATGTTTTGTTCATTGGGCTAAATACATATGTAATAATGAAAAAAAAATATTTGAGGCCCCTACTTTTTGGAGGCCCTAGGCATTTGCCTAGAATGCTAAGTCACTCGGTACGGCCCTGACCCTTACCACTGGCACCATTGCCGCCACGGTCACTACATCCACAACCATGATTATTGGTGTCGTCATCGCGATCGCCACTGTGACCAGTGACAATTTGCAAACATTGTGGATTTGGAAACTCTTAATCATTTTAACACGATGTTTGTATGTGTTGTTTTTGTGTAGTTTTTTTTTAATATACACGAAAATGTGTGTTTGCTTAAATTGCTTTACAAGATGTAGGGATGGTGGCTTCATTTTAATGGTTTAGTTGAATCAATTCATGGTGGAGGTTATGGTGGATAGTGGGGTCGATGGTGGATAGTATGATAATGTGCTAAAATTAAAGTAATTGGCCTATAAAATACTACTATCATTATTATTACATTTAATATTAACATACCAAATAAAAGACAGCAAAGTGTAATTGTTAAATCATCAAATAATAGAAGTTAATTGGACTAGTCAAGCTTATTTTGCTGGCCATTGAAAAAAAAAGCATAAAGCTGCTTTTGGAAGGAACAACTACCAAAAAGTAATTATATAAAGTCGGTCGTTATTCGTTAACCAATATATTATTTGCAATGATAATTAAAAACTGACATATGATATGTCTTTTAAAATAACTAAATATTTTTAGTGACAAATTTGGATCACTGACGTATACTACATTATCATCGTGCCATAAGTGGAACCACCCCACTATATCTATGTACATTAGGCAATAATGCATGTAAACCACTTCAGAAGTAGGGCCGTACCGACTGACTTAGCATTCTAGGCAAATGCCTAGGGCCTCCAAAAAGTAGGGGCCTCAAATATTTTTTTAATTATTACATATGTATTTAGCCCAAATGAACAAAACATAGGTAAATGGGGTGTTTGGTGTTGCGTTTTCAAAATAGATTTTACGTTTTCAAAACTGCGTTTTGAAAAAGCTTGTAAGTACATGCTTCTCCAAAACTTCGTTTTGGAGACAGATAATCACTTTTTCATCCAAACACTTATTTAGATTATTTATGTTTTACAAACGCAATAACCAAATAATCACTTCAAAATGTAATCCCAAACACCCTCAAAGACATAATGACCCAAACAAATAAAGTGTCTAGGCCTCGCAACTGACGTGAATGACGATGGGGGAAGAAATTAGGGGTAATTGATTGCCTGCGATGAAGCGATATTTGCGATTGAGTAACCATAAAAAAGTAATTTTGTGATTTGATATTCGCAATTTACGACTTAATTGTGCGATTTGTTATTGCCAATTGATATTTTTTAGGTTCAAGTCTCACAACGGTCCTGATTTTGTAATTCGCTTAGGGCCTCCAAAAATGTTGGAACGACCCTGTTCAAAAGTAACTAATAAATTTTGGAAAAAACTAAATTATTTAATTTTGCAAATGACGCCATATTCAATGATTCATGAGAAACTATTGTGGGGGCTTTCAAACGACGCCATATTCAGTGATTCCTGAGTAATAATTGTTGGGGCTTTCAATAAAATAATGATAATTAGAGATGGGCAAAATCGGGTATTATTATTACCCGGAACCGGTTCCTACCCGGAACCGGTTCTGCTTGGATGTCATTGGAACCGGGTATGGTGTGGAACCGGGTCCGGTTCCTATCCGGGTTCACAGCCAATAATATGGAACCGTGTAGAACCGGGTACGGGTATTATGGAACCGGGTATGGTGTGGAACCGGGTATGGTGTGGAACCGGTTCCTGATAGTGTTCAGAACCGGTTCCTGACAGTAAAAATCTGTTTTTTACTGTTCAGAACCGGTTCCTGACAGTAAAATCTGACTTTTACTGTTCAGAACCGGTTCCTGACAGTAAAAATCCTGATTAAAAAATCGTTTTTTTTTTTATATAAACCCCTTCCTACTTACCGGTTCCTGATAAATGTTATTGTTGGTGTTTTAATAAAGTTTGTGTAACAATAATCGATTAAAATTAAAAACCCCTTCTACTGTGTTTTTTTACATCTATTTTTGGAACGCTACTATTGTGTTTTTTATGTTTGATTTTTATTATTAGTTACATTGATAAATAAAAATATTAACAATAATCGATTAAAATTAAAAAACAAATTAATCGGTTACAATATATAAAAAAAATTAACCGGTTACAAAAAAAAATAAAAAATTACTCATAACCGGTTCTAGTAAGATTTTATTTCTTTGATCGTTTACTAGCGGCAGGTGCAACACTTTCCGACGAGTTTCTCTTAGGTACGGGTACCTCGGTACAATCGTCGTCCGAATCGTTAGTCTCCACTTCTTCGTCCTCCTCTTCGTCAACAATTTTATGCTCTAACTCAACTTCATCTTCTAGACTAGTTTTATGTTGAACACGATCAACGGCATCCAAATGGTCCTTTAAGCATATTGCCATCTCTAGCGATTCCGGAGTTAGTCTTGTTCTTCTAATTGACAAAATCCTGCCACTAAGAGAAAACACACTTTCCGAAGCTACCGTGGAAGCTTGGACCGTTAGTATATCACGAGCCATGGTGGCTAGAATCGGGTATTCGGATTCTTTCGATTTCCACCATGCCAAAACATCAAATTTCCTATACTCCTCGGTGGTCATAGTAAGCGAATACTGATTTTTTTTATATCTCCCAAGTTCACTTGTTGGTTCACTACCCCTTTGTTGTCTAGCGGTCTCGTCTCTAACGACATTCAACATGGTTATAAGTGGATCCCCGCTTGTTTCATCGTTAGAGGCCGTGGACCGAGACTCAAACAAATTTGTATGATTTTTTTCACCATATTTTTTTAAATAATGATCATAAAGTTTGGCCATACACTCATTGAATATTTTTTTTGTTTTTGCTTTTAAAGTTGGATCCTCCTCATGCATATCCAACTTGTCATAAATTTCATCAATTAAAGCTTCAACACCCGGTACGTTTAAAGCTGGATTTAAAGCAGCGGCACATAGAAAAACGGGTGGTAGTTCTAAAAAATATTTTTTAAATTTTTGAATCATTGGTCTCGTCATATTCCTTAACATGTCACTAGAATTTTCAAACTTTTTAAAATTAGTTGTTATCAAATACAATTGGTCCACAACTTTAGAACTAGTAGGATAATAAACACCGGAAATCAAAGTCGTTGTAGTTTTAAAAACTTGTAAAAAAGTACTTAGGTTATTAATATTTTCCCAAGCCGTGTCGGGAAAGGGGACGACAAGGTACTCATCACTTAAAGTTGTATGAAAAGATTTTAAAGTGCCCATTTGCTTTATAGCCATTTCAAACATATGACAAGTTGAATTCCAACGAGTCGGTATATCCCAATTCGGTCCAATAATTTTTTGGTTGACATCTTTACAAAGTTTTTTATATTCTTGATATCTTTCTTTTCCACTTTTGAAAACATCTTGGAGCATAGCTCTAAATGCTATAATAAAATCGGATACAAATTGATCTTTTAAACCGGTTTGCACTACTAAGTTAATAATATGTGCAACACATCGTGTGTGAAAAAAAACACCATCAAGTATTGGTTTGTACTTCAACTTTAATTTTTCAATCGCCGTTGTGTTGTTTGAAGCGTTATCAAAGGATATTGAAAAAATTTTATCTTCTAAACCATATTTAATTATTGTGCCATTTATAATTTTATAAATATTTTCTCCCGTATGAGGAGAAGGAAACTCGTCAAACGCAATCGTACGCTTCATCATTTGCCATGTATCGGGATCAACCCAATGAGCGGTGACACATATGTACGATTCCGGTAAACCATGTGGAGCCGACCACACATCACTAGTTAGGTTTACACTAGTTTTTAAATTCTTAAAAAAAACAATTAAATCTTTTTTTGCATTTTCCCATAAACTTAAACAAAGACGTTTTAAAGTGCGACGACTTACATGTTTATAGCGAGGTTGTAGCGTCTCCCGAATAAGATTTGTAAGATCGGGGTCGTCGAAGTGTCCAAACGGCAACGCTTTTTGTATCACCAACTTCGCCATCCGATCGCGAGCTAATTTTTGCTCATAACGAAAAATGGAACCATCTTTGGAAAGTGGAACTTGACCGGATGTCATTTCCTTTAAAACTTTGCAATACTTATTAATGTGCTTCGTTAACGTTGAGTTTGATTCCTTGGCTAATAACGATCCACAATGTTTACATTGAGCTTTTTGCGAGCCGTCACTCATCTCGACCAACTCCCAATTGCTCCAAACTTCCTTACTGCGATTATGAGACAATGTTCCAACCACATATGGAACCGAATGTTCTTGAGGAACATTGTTAACGGATTGGGAATTTGCGTTTTTGGAACTCTTTGAGGCCATTTGTTGATTAGAATGTGAAAAAGAACAAGAAGGAAATGTAACAAGAAGGATAAATATGAGAAATTGTGTGTTAAACAATAGATTTCAAAAAAATATATATAGAATCGGTTCTAACGGTCAGGAACCGGTTCCAACGGTCAGGAACCGGTTCCAACGGTAACTTTTTTAACGGCTATAACCGGTTCCAACGGTAACATTTTTAACGGATATAACCGGTTCCAACGGTAATATTACAACGGCCAGGAACCGGTTCCACGTAGGAACCGGGTACGGGTAGGAACCGGTTCCTACCCGATTCAGATGGTAAAATTGTGGAACCGGGTTGGAACCAACGGGTATTTTGAACCCGGAACCGGTTCTACTTACTGTCGGGTAGGAACTGGAACCGGTTCCAGTTCGGTTCTACCGGTTCGGGTTCGGAACCGGTTTTTATGCCCATCTCTAATGATAATTGAGTAAATAAACAGGCTTGCAAGCTCAGGTCTCCGGCGGCCCAGTCTCTACTTTTTTCTCTGGGCCTCAGCCCAATGATCACAGTTACTGAAGCCCAGTTTTGTAGGTTTTGGACTGCATTTTCTAACCTTTCCTCCTTTTGCACTAATTACTTAAATAGGTTTTGGGAACACAATGTGTGCAGATTCGTTTAGTTTGAGTATTTCTCATTAAGTGATATTTTCACTTCTTAACAATTAGTAACCACCAAGCAATTTCAATCAATTTGACCCGAAGATAAGATTGTACCTTCTGTTTTGTTCAATTCATATAAGGTCCAAAAAAAGTCCAAACCGTGAAATTAAATCGAAACGAAATCGTTAGGAAATGTTCGATTCGTAAGGTTTTAATTTTCAAAGGTTTAGTTTTGGTTTTTGATGATAGAAAACCGTTACTAAAGGTTTGACTCAAGGTTTAACCTAAAAACCGTCAAAAGTGGGCATGAATACCCTTAATCATACCTATATCCTTCTTTGATCAAATTAACAAGCAGTGATCCCTACCACTCTTATTGCATTTTTGCGGGAGGGGGATGCAACGCAGTGGTCTGTGTTACCCCTCCCTCCCTGGCGCATTTCCACCTCAACTCCCTGTTGAGTGATACCGTTAGTATAACAAATGGCCTTAATACTAGTTTTAAGGGCTTACAAAGCGGTATCAAATGAGGTAAATCGTTCGGAATTGTAAACGAGTAGTGTAAATGGGATATGTATACAAGTTGACCCGCTAACTTCTTCACTACCCATTTTTTACAGCCACCAACCCGTTTAACACATTTACAACTTCCTTACTATTTACACATTTACAACATCTAAATACATTTATCTTGTTTCTTAAAGGAGTGAACTGGTTGATTCGAGTTACACGGATAACTGTGTTAGGGTTAGAGTTGGGGTTGATGTCTTAACACTATTAAATATATGGCTCATGTTTGGGTCCGACGATTCAACCCTTCAACAGACAAGATTAACACCCCATATAGAAATAAATTGCATGTTTAAGTTCGTGAGCCTAATGAATCTTGGTATATTAAGCTTGGGCTTGACCACGTTTATTAAATGACCTTCAATTTAGGCTCAAGTTCATATAAACTCGACTTGATTCAAGCTTTTAGTGAGTCAATCTCTAGTAGCTCACTCGTTTATACCCTTACAAATGAGCCTAATTCTCTTTACAATACCTTTCTAACAATCTTTGGCTCATGACTTTCTTCATATTCTAGCAAGGAATACAACTTTATCTTGTCGCACAATGATAATGATATTGTGACAAGTACTCTCCACATCAAATATCCATCTCATTTTCAACCACGTACTAGGCATAGTCGTATATTGTTGTGGCTTACCTGCATAGAAATCCCTAAACATACACCTAAATTTTTTAGACTCCACATGTGAACCCTATCACTTAACTATGTATCGGGTGTACCTCCCTCAATATGACATGAAGTTAGTCCCATCACATCATGAAGTTGTTTTGCCAAACCCACCTTATTTCTTACAACATTCGTAGTCCTTTCTTAGATCTGATTCATACATTACATAACCGATGTCAAGCGTTTTACCGATTCTCCCCAACATTGTAGCCCTAACGTATATTTCCATGTTTTCAGACTTAGTACCAAGTGGATATAACGGTATACAAAGTAAAATTGGTATATAATTCTTCCTCGTATGCATTTTTACAAACCTTCCCACCACATCTAGTTATCGACATGTTTTATTATTAGGAAATAACAAGGTTCTAATGTAATTCATGTAAAAATTTTGCACAAATTTACATATGCTATTCTTAGCCTCGCATTTGTGATCTTTAGACATCACATTTATCTTACATTAATTCACTATGTAGTTAAATATGATATTATAAGTTAGCAATTAACATCTTAAATATAATATTCATAGCCTCACAAATCTACATATATACTTATTGTAGTTTAACATTTGTTCTACTTAGTAACTAAAAGATGGATTTTTGTTGAATATATTTAAAAAACCTAGTTGGTTTAGACGAAAGTGAGTGAAAATAGAAGTGTTTGAAGCTTGTAAGTGAAACTAGTTAGTCCACTACCGTGGGTGTTAGACTTGCGACTGCTTCAAGACAGGATTTAAGACTGTGTAGAAGTCCACCGACAATGGTAGCGAAGTTGTAGAATTCCACAATGACGGGATAACCACGAATGAAGGATATTTCAGTGATGCTTATGGTATAGCTTTCATGCACGTGACTCTTTTCTTCACAATGACCCCAACTTGTTTGCTGCTATATCCGAGATCACATAAATAAGGTATGTAGTCCTCGGGTAGGATTTCGAAAACCAGTCATGGATTTTTGGCTTTTGATAGGTTGACGTGTCCATGTAACACCCCGATATGTTAGCTCGAATCCTAGCATGAAACATGTCTAGAAACTCTACACATAATTCAAAGAGTGAATTGCAAATTTTGTCCTTTATCTTTATACCTAATTTCAGACGATGTACTTTGCCCTTCAAATTGACGAGTTTTGTACTTAATGTTTCAAAATCTAACATGGTTTGTCCTTTAGCCCTAAACTAGTTAATTTGAATTGTTAAGTGAAGGGCAAATTGGTCTTTTTACCTATTTATTTACCAAAACCATTTTAATAATTTTAATAACTAAAACAAAATGAATTTTAATTATTATATATTATATATATATAGATAAACACATTCCAATGGAGTCAACCCCCCTTAAACTACTCCTCATCCTTTACCCTCCTCTTCCGTCACCACCTACAATCATCCGCCACCACACTCCCCACACCAAATCTCATCTAAAACATAGTATAAACAATGTATAAGCTTCCAGATTCATAACACAATTTGTGCCACTAATTGACAATGAATATCACAAATCTGAATCTGGATCTATTTTATTGAAATATTCAGAAAAAAACAACAAATAATGTGAATTGAATCATAATCGCAAACAACACTAATTAGGGTTTTAGCCCATTTAATTCAGTTGATTTTCCTCCACTTGGAACTCAAATTCGTGGAATCACATAGGGAGCACCCATCTCGTTTCAACATCCAGCAGCAAATCTGCCAATGGGAATGCATCGGGGAGGGTACGATTGTGAAAGAACCCCATCTAAAGTCCAATTTCAAAAATAAGGTAGTTGTTAATCTCAACCTAGATGAATTTGTCCAAGAATCGAGCGAAGATTCTGGATACATTCATTAAGCGCATGAACACACAAGCACCGTCGTCGTTTCCGATCTATTCATCTCCTTCCTCCTAACAGGAATCTTATCTGGCTGCATTGGAGTGTTCACGTGCCAATTCTATTTCTCTTTTTCCAGATATACTTTTCAAACGGGTCAACTTGTTATCATACGCCGCTTTTCAATCCAGATCTGAAACAATCGTCCAAGCATATGATTTTGTTCACGTTGAGGTCTTTGGCATGTAGGAGTTTTTTCAGCAATTCTTCTGAGTAACCACTCGACGCTTGTTGATTGCATTCTCTGATAGGGTTAGGGTTTTGAAAGGGATTTTGGTGTGTTGGCTGTTCTGGTACGGTGGTGGTGGGGTGATGGTGGTGCGGTGGTTGTGTTTAGAAAGAGTAGAGTATTTGTATAGAGAAAGATATAATTACATATGTATATTTTTTTTTAATTATTAAAATAGTTTTTTAAATAATTGGACAAAAAGACCAATTTACCCTTTAGTTAACCATTAAAATTAACTAAGTTAGGGCCAAAGGACAATAGATGTATGATTTTGAAACATTAAGTACAAATCCGTTAATTTTAAAGGTAAAGGACAGCGCCTGAAATGAGATATAAATATAAAGGACAAAATTTGCAATTCACTTTATTCAAATATGATTGAAGGAGAGTGGTTATAATAATAAAAGGGGTTAAAAAATCATAAAAACCATATATATATTCGAAGTTGAGAGGTTAATTCTGCCTAAAAGACAATCTTTATAAGTTTTTGAGGTCCCTTATGGACCGCAAGAACATCCTCTTACGGTCCGTAAAGATGTTTAAAATATTCTGCGCGCCAGGGTCCCTTACGGACCGTAAGGCATAACCTTTAAGGTCCGCAAGGGGTGCGCTGGCATCAGAGTAATCGCTAATTACTGGCAGCAACCTTTGCTACAATCTTGACACATAAACACCTTCAATGCCACACTTAATCTTATGGTGATACCTCAGGTGCCACTAATCAGCTTCTAAACCATTCTTAGGACACTTATCACAACCTCACCACTTGTAGATTAGTATAAATAACCTTCAAAGTTGCACATTATTCTTTACACCTTTCTCATTCTTACTCTAAACCTTATTATGGAGCTTGCTTCCAGTATTGGAAGCCTCCTTCTGAGTTCTTAAAGTGTTCTTCAACACTAGTAAGTGTTATTTCTAGTCTATTTCATTTTATAGGCTAGTTATTAGCCGAAAGTTAAGCAAATTGACTTTTGCTTGAATTTCGGTTCCGACCATTTCGGTCAAGCCAAAGTTCAAAAGGAACATTGCAACGTGATCGTGATTGTAATAATGAAGGTGATCATCCCTTGTGATTAAACCCTCTCAGGCTAAGTAGGCGAAATGACGAGTCAAATTTATATAAAATAAAAGTAAAAAACGTAAGTTTTGCAAATTACGCTAAATGAGCTTCTAATCATCAAAACCTTAATTTATATCATCATAACAGTTCATATAACATATTAGGACATGTTTAATCATGTCCAACTCGTCATTTCCTTATTAGAGGTCATTTCGTAACCGAAAGTCAAACATTTTGACTTCTACTTTGACTTTCAATTCTAACCTTTTTGGTCAAACTTAGAAACCGATTAAGGCTTGTTTGTGACAATAATATTATAGGGAATAACTCTTTGAGGTTATACCTTCTGGCCATGATGTTTGAAGGGTCATTTGACGAGTCCTATAAATATATCATAAAAAGGTTGAAAATGCCCTTTCGGCATAAAAAATTATTTTAAATACATATGATACATAATCTGACATCAAGACTGATCATAAAACATTATAAAATGTGTTTTGACACACCGGAGTCGTTATAGACATATTCAACCACCTGATACCATATTTTCAAGTGCGACTAGTTAAAATAATATAAAGTATATAAACTAGTCGAATCGGTTAAATAACCCATATCCAACGAGGCTGTGCACTCGGACGATATAAACCACATTCGTGCTTAATCTAGCGAAACCAAGTATATTGTAAGTAGCCAGTCAAAGTCCAAAGGATATATAATAACTCGTGAACATTCTAACGGATCTATTTCCGTTCATTCCAGACTAGAAGCCTCCAGTATATTGTACCTAAGTTTAGGTTGTTTTTGAATTACAGCTGTGCTAAAACATCTTGGATTTGTAAAAACTAGCGCAGGTAAATACTCTTAGCCGATTTCCTTTTATAAAGGCTTGGGATACGACACTAGCCACTTGGTCGTGTATTGATAAAGGGCGAATGATGTCACAGAAATTCAATTAACCCGTTTTAATCCGTTTTGCTTAATAACTTAAACATTGGGGGTTAATACGATCGTGTTGTGGATATCCCTGACTCATTTAGTTGCAAATGGCCACGACCTAAGTGCGGGGTGTAGGCATACACCTGACAGACGCTAATGCTATATCTATATATATATGTTATTGAAAATGTAGTGTGTCGATTAATAATGTACCGAATTTTTGTTCCGGTCCCCCAACTGTATTGACAAGCATGTAAAACTGGTAACAAGAGATATAGTTTGTCCCAAGTTATTTAAAAATGATATAACAAATGGTATTAGTTACATTTTGAAAAGATTTTTCAAAAAGAGTCTGTTAATTGTATTTCCCAGCGAAAGTTGACGTATTTTCAAAAGAATAAGCGCAAGTTATTAGCAAGTACGGAATAGGATGGAGCGGCTTGGTCTTAAGATATTGGAATTTGCAACTCCACGGAAAAGACCCTTATTAGTCTAAAGTCACATTTTATGTTCGATCCGCCTGTTTTTTTTTTCATACGAACAACTCGTAATAAATTTTTTACCTTATTTTAAAGTTTGTACTTATATTATTTGCTTTTATTCCCATCTTCTGTTTTGCATTGTGATTACTGATATCAATCGTCACGCATATACCCCAAGTTCGGGCCCACTGGGATATTAGGGTGTGACAATCCATCACCGATTAGAAAGATGTTTGTAGGGAGATCTCTCTCGTCCTCGAGCGTTGCCTAAAGAGGTTTCATCTTGGTCCCCAAGGCAAAGTCCGCTACTCGGCATGGTGGACTTCTGCAACTCCATTACAATTTCCGGTGGACTTCTGCAAAGTCTTAATTTCCATCCGAAGCAGCTGACAAGTCTGCCAACTGGCATGGTGGACTTCTGTAAATCCATTACCATTGTTGGTGGACTTTGCAAAGTCTAATTCCCATCTTAAGAAACTAATAAGTCCGCCACCAACTTACAAGCTTCAAACACCACTATTTCCTCACTTTTCTTTTAAACCAACTAGCTTTAAAGAAAATTTTTGTTTCTTTGGGCCATTATCCATAGGTAGGATGTACAATCTCAATGTTAAACCTATTATTAGAATTTAAACTAAAATTATGGTAAAACTTATTATTATTTGTATTTACGATCTTATGTAACAATATTAGGACATGTATTAGTATTAATATTTAACATTCATGATAGGTTATATGGACAGTTAATTGGTTGTTACTAACTCCGTTTAGGAGTTATGTTTGCCGACAGGATTAACCGCCAAAAATAACGGTCATTAGCAATGTATATATTGGTGATTCTGGGTTCCAAACTTAGCACCGATATTATTCATAATCCTTTGATTAATCCACTATTATTCTCTACAAATCCCTTTGATGATTACAATTGATTGGATGTCGCGGTCCGGTCAAAGATAGAGTTAAAGTGTGTTCCTAATTACCTTAAACTATATAGTTAGTGGCAATAAGGGTGTCGAATCTACGAAGAGTCCATGCTCCGTGTTTAAACTAAGTTAATTAAAAGACACCTTATGAAGCTTGCTAATTTTTATCTTTTGGTTATTTGATTTGAAAGGTTGTTGGAAATATCCAACGATTAATGATTGATAACAAAAACTGGATTAACTATTTAACTAACACTAACAGTACTTTGTTTTTTGATTAAAACGATGATTGGTAAAAGAATCACACCCGGTTCAAAATCATAAGACCTAAGGTTCTCTAACACAAGCAGGTTGGAATCACAATCACAATTTGGTATCAACGGGTTTGGTGTTTCAAGGTTTAGGCGTCAGTAACTATCAACATCAAACAATGGACAAGAATATGTTTTGTTAATCAAGAAAATGCAAACCCAAATATCATTCCAAAGCAAAATTAACCGAATTCATTTCACAGAGTCAATGGTGCGAGTATATATCAAAATTTGTGAATACAAAACAAGATTAATGCAATTAACACGTTTGTTCAAAGAATCAAACGCAAACATAATGATTAACAAACTAAAATAACGTTTCAAGAACCGCTCTACACTGGTGTGAAACATATAATATTAGCCGCTCATGGCTTGTAGAACTTGGAATTCAGATAAAATTGCTGAACATTCGATCTTGATTTTTTTGATATTGGATGATGATTAGAGAGCTCCAGGATCGAAGATAATTATTAGAGAGGATCATCTGTAAGTGATGATAATTTACTTCTCGGTGTTCTTAATTAATTTCTTGTACTAATGCTAGTTTAGGTTAGAATAAGAATGTTCTTATCTAAGCCCACTAAGCGTAACATCAAAGACTGTATAATAGTAAACAACTAGATTGTTGCCATATGTTGCGCGTTGCGCCGACGATGGCTTAGTTGTTTATAGATGACGACACATTATGTGATGCGTTAACCATATGAAAACGCGTGTTTCGACGTATCCGATCTATAGCATTGCGATTACAAAGAAACATCATCGAACACAAGTTGGTTTCTTTTATGAGTGTTCCACCTAACCACTACACCACCCTTATCTTTGCATCAAGACTTAGCAATGTCAAAACATATAATAACTCGATTTTTTTTATCGAATGAAAACGCATTGTATTTGTCTCGACTCGTTTCCGAACGCAGATTACGTCAAACGTAGACCAACAAAGGCGCACATAAAAATAAGTATGAAAAAGCATTATATTTGACTCCACTGTTTCCGAAAAAATTACGTCGAAACGTGAACTTACATCAATGCATAAATAAAAATAAAAACGTCAGAAAATCGTGTTTTTTTCTTTTAAGCTAAATAATCAAAACACAGGGGTAATTTTGAAAAGGTCGAACTCACGTGGTGAAATTACATTTTATATTGATTTTATAAGTGTAGGGAATGTAAGTGTCAATTTTGAAATTTTGGGGGTTGTTTTTGTCAAGTTCAAAAGTTTAGGAGATATTTTGTCTTTTTTGTTAGGGTATGTTTTTGTCAAGTTTGAAACTTGAGGGGTGTTTTAGCATTTTGTAACATGAATTTATATCACTTACGTTGAAACGTGAATTTATACCGACTTACATTAAAATGTCAAAACGT
Organism: Scalesia atractyloides; assembly: GCA_947069175.1. NCBI lineage: Eukaryota > Viridiplantae > Streptophyta > Magnoliopsida > Asterales > Asteraceae > Scalesia > Scalesia atractyloides. The sequence continues at coordinate 33,303,719 of CAMTDV010000024.1, read as the reverse complement.
AGACCAACTAAAAACATACATAAAAATAAGCATGGAAAAGCATTATATTTGACCCTACTTGTTTCTGAAAAAATTTACGTCGAAACGTGAATTTAGACCGACGTGTACATAAAAATAACAACATGAAAAAATAGTTTTTTTTTCTTTTAAACTAAATAATGATAATACGGGTAGTAATTTTAAAAAGTTAGAACTCAAAGGGGGTGAAAATGACAATTTGCAAATTTTTAGAAGTGTAAGAGGCTATAAATGTCAATTTTGAAAGTTTAGGGGCTACTTTTGTCAAGTTCAAAAGTTAGAAGTTCTTTTGTCTTTTTGTTTGGGATGGTTTTTTTGTCAAGTTTGAAACTTGAGGGGGTATTTTAACATTTTGTCCTAATGACTCTTTATTAAAGATACATTTTTTGGAACGATGACTTTTTTGTATAGGCTACCACACTTTTCAAATTGTCGAGCCCCGTTGACCCACTCGGGCAGTCTATGTTGTCTTAACCGGGCTACCCTAGTTTCAGTGTTTGGCTTGGGCGTTCCCCCGGGAAATCATACTGTCGGTTGTCACATGACAGTCGTTGTGTCACCACAAGAGCAGAAAACATATATGTATCAAGATAAATATATGCTTTAAAAATATATTTACTAATTATTATATATCTTGTAAGGGTTGAGGGTGTGTTTTACTCACTTACCCTAAGTACTCAATTATAACACCCAGTAGAATTATGTCAACTGGTACTCATTTTATGTGGGGCACCTTAGTTCAAGTATTCACCTTTGTTTTAATAATAAAAAGTAAAAAATAAGTAAAAATACACGAACTAAAGTAAATAAAAAATACAATAAGGTAGAAAACAAAATACTAACCCTCGCTAGAATCATAGTGTTCTAGTGTTTTAGTTCAATAGGGTAGAATGAGATGGACAAGATCAATTCGAAGTCTAAAGTGTGTGTCTTCATTCCACAACTCATAGATTACATCGGTAGAGGATTCAAAATGTAACTTGCTAATATTGCATTTCATTCATGCTTTATAATCATATTGTGCAATATGATACAACCGTACATCAAAATCTTTATTTTCTCACGCTTCATTGACAATTCCGGTCGATTAAGTATATCCCATCTAAATTTTATAACATCAAACCATCGTTCAACATCTTTTCTTGCCGACTCTGGCATTTTCTTGAACTTTTTTCCTTGAGGTCAACCGGGAAAAGTGATACAGAGCAGAAGCAAAGCAATTAAATAAAGAGATTTATTCTCAAGAAAATGGATAGATTTCTAAATACTGTCACAATAGGCTCTATTTTATAGGGGATTTCTAAATTTCAGCTTTGCCAAATATTAAATATTACAACTCCACATAAATAACTTGAAATACACACAATAAAGAGCAGCGTAAATCATGCTAATCATATATTTACACGTTATTGGCAAAGAAAGTAAAGTACGAAAGATTGATAAATTGGGGAAAATTTTTGTTGACGAAATCGAAGTCTTAAATCATGGAATTCAAGTCTAGAAGCTGGCCACACCACCTGAGGTTGTTTTCCACAAGATCCGGCTCATCGAGATCTTTATGTCATGGGGTCTGTAACTTAAACCATAGCCCAAGTTACGTCAATTTAAAGTTTGGGCCTTATTTTCCCTCTTTTCCCCTATCAAACTGGTCCATGTAAGAGCCAGCCAGTTCTTGGGCCCACTCCTCATCAAAAAGATTTCACAAAAACAAATCAAACTCGGGTAAATCCCATCAGCAAATAGTAGCCACACTCATATTAGTGCCCGTTAACCTGAAAAAGGGCACTTTGGGAGGTTCCATGCATTTTCGTATTGACAACGGAAATTGATTGAGAACATTGATATTGTAATCGAACCGACACTGAAGGTCCGGGATCAGGCGGTTCTAGACGGAAGTTAGTGCGTAAAGTTAACGTAACCGATTCAGTAGAATGTATTAAGAATGGAGTAAAAACAGAATGCAGCGGAAGTCTTCATTCATTCCGAAAGAGTATACATCTTTAAGTCCAGCTGCCGGAGTTCCTGGAGAGAATCCCGCAGCACCTCCCCGTAGGGATGCCAAAAACTTAAATGACAAATGAACAACACACCTATATATAGGGTAACAAGTTTGCCCGGAGTGTGCATGGACAAGTTCGAGCGAACTTGACCATCACATGTCAAGTTCGGGCGAACTTGACCTTCACAGGTCAAGTTCGGGCGAACTTGTCCCATTTACACTATAATCTCCATATTTTGGTCGTGTATTCGATTCTAACCTATACAATATTCAACGCACGCTCAATCTAGCCTATTCGACAAGTGACGAACACAAAATGCATCAACAGATTCCCCCTTGTTTGTTACTGTCGAAGCTTGATCTTGATCTTCAAAACTCTGAGCCGTGTTTGAATATTCTACAACTTCAATTAAGGTGTCTGCCGATGTCGTCGAGACTCGTCAACAGATTCCCCCTTAATTGATGATCCGGGTTTGCATTATCAACTTTAAAAACCGCTGAAATCTCCAGTTCAGATCTTTGGTTGCATGGTTTCCGGCTCCTCTGATTTACTTGACCGACAAATTTTCTCGAATAACCATCAACTTGAAGCTAATCAATGCAGCAGCTTCTCCATTTTGACGATAACCGCATCCGAGTTCAGTTTTTGAATAAGCGTTGAGCATCGAGAGTTTATTCCGCACACTCCTAAAGTATCAAAAACTCAACCGGCAATTTATAGAAACTTTGAATCACTGCACAGGAAAACTTCTAATCAACGAATACCCTCGAAAATCTGAAATCCCGATTTTCCATAATCACAGTTAAGCACCCTTCAGAAAGATTTGATTAGCAAATCGATAATCTGCTCAATCATCAAATCTTCATCGGAAACAGATAATCTGGTAACGCGTCGAATCTAAGAAACATACGTCCGTGACCAAAATCACATTCTTCCTCTTCAGTCACAATGACAAATATATAGCTATCTACGATAGACCCGCGCCACTTAATCACCAAACATCATCATCCAACGGCGGTTAGTCCAAAGAGAAGAATGATTTCATCTGCTTGAAGACTAAAAATAATGGCCACCAAAGGCTATCATCAGTTATATCTTTAATAACTTCAGATCGCATTGGTAATTTTGAAACCATCCGTCTGCGGAGCTAGTCATTAATTACTAAGATCATCACCGAACGTTTTGAGCGTCTTAGTTCACGACTCTAATCCAGCTAACTGTTCCTTCACCGAAAATCAGGACTCTAACCCTTAAGCATCACTCTGTATCATGATCTGAAAAATCTGAACTTCCTGTGATCACCCGATGAATCTCGATCCTCTGCATTTCCCGATAATCTACAATCGGTAACCACCTGGATACTGTTGCAGCAGTCACGAATTTCAAAATGTCGGAATCTTCATATATCATAAAAATTTTATTCCCCCTATTTTTGCAAATTCTGACTATACTGAAATTTTCACTGAAATTCCCCCTCAAATCTGGAATTTTCAGTATTCATCAAATGCGGATTTAACGTTTAGGCCCATTACTAGTCACGACACCCAAATGATCAACATTCTGCATCGGTATCAATGACTCTCCCGTTATCTTAAAAATTTGTGACCGTATCACCAAATCTGTACTCTGAAGCTCTAGACGGTGTCCCGAACATCCCGGTTCGGTCATCTAAAACTCGAAAAAATTTCTATCACCAATTTTTTTCAAGACACTCATCCCATCAATACGATCAACAAAATTTTTCCATGCCTTTTTTAGGCTCCTTGGACAAGTTCGGGCGAACTTGTCCACAATGATACAAGTTCGGGCGAACTTGATCTCCAAGACATTCACTGTCCAATCAAGTTCGGGCGAACTTGAACCAGCCCATTTTTACATTTTTCGGTCCAGAATCTTTATTTCTTCGAACTTCGAGATGAATCCACCATAGATCTGGTCGAAAATGGTTTTCTAACAATCCTATCCGTTCAATTTTACTTTTTGTCCGTGGATTGTATGTTTATTTGATGATTTACTTCTAAAACCCCTCCTAATGTCCATAAATGTCCAAATTTATGAGCGTAGGTGATAACCGTAGCTCTGATACCAATTGAAGGTCCGTGATCAGGCGGTTCTAGACGGAAGTTAGTGCATAAACATATATAACAGTTTCGGTAGAATGTTATTAAGAATGGAGTAGAAACAGAATGCAGCGGAAGTTTTCATTCATACCGAAAGAGTATACATCTTTAAGTCCAGCTGCCGGAGTTCCTGGAGAGAATCCCGACAGTACCTCCCCGTAGGATGCAAAAAACTTAAATGACAAATGAACAACACACCTATATATAGGGTAACAAGTTCGCCCGGAGTAATGCATTGGGAACCAAGTTACGGGCGAACTTGTCCTTCACAGGACAAGTTAGGGCGAACTTGACCATCACAGTGTCAAGTTTGGGCGAACTTGTTCCCATTTACACTATAATCTCCGTATTTTGGTCGTGTGTTCGATTCTAACCTATACAATATTCAACACACGCTCAATCTAGCCTATTCGACAAGTGACGAACACAAAATGGATCAACAGACACAGCCATAGTATGCATGCCAAAACTAGAAGTCATGTGAGACCACCTCTTCGAGCATGATCGTTGGGTATTGGTGATTACCTCTCATGAATTGGCCTCGCAAACTTGTCGGACACATCCTGCATAATATATGCATCACGATGCTACCGATCATCCCTAGAAGGCCCCATCTAGCTTCATTTGCAGATGTATAAATGCACAACGTCGTGGCTAGTTAATCTACGTAGAAACTCTATACTATACCATCTAACAATTAAATTACAAAAAAATCTTGAGATTCATGAGAGGTTCTAGTAGACATAGTTAAATATTGTATTCGTCTAGAACATTACCTGAAGCGGGTTGACGAATAATTTACGCACATTTTTGAATTGCATGAATCACTTTTTCAACCTCCCATCAAAACTATTATGAAACCATTTAAACCTTTTGTCTACTTTAATATTCTTGATAATTTTTAAAAATAATTCCTTTTGTAAGCGAAACCTCATTCTAAACGTACTTGCGTTGTACTTTGAGTTTTCGACGAAGTAATCGTTCATTTGAACTTCATTAGCCTTTACACAATCACCAACACATATTTTCTCCTAAAGTTTGTCGTGTCCTCAAGCTCACTTGCGGCAACCACTTTGGACAAAAATTTGACACACTACTAGAATTGGATAAAAATTCGCAATAAAATCACTGAAAACACCGGAATCGTTCAAACCCAAAGGAAACCCAAGAGTACTAGAATAGAGGGAACATCCATTGTGTATTTTTTTGGTATAGAAATTGTAGAGAATGGATCGTGGAAAAAAAGGTTAAAATGTGAGATATGTAAATTTTAAATTATTGTTTTTTAATAATTAAAACGGCTTTATAGCCGTTACCAGTGGCTACACACATCTCATTTCCGAGTATGGGAACCCGGTTTGTTACTAAAATTTGCTACTCGGTTTGAAGGGGCGGTGTTACCCTCATACATTAAGTACTCGTTTTACCTCGAAGGGTGGCCGAGCAGTGCACACCCTTTACCCTAACAAAATTTTAGGTTCAAGTCATGAGGACCCGAATGGTAGATACTGAAGTTTGTCTTGAAGAAGAAAGGAAATCAAGGGAAGAAGAACTTTAATAATAATTTCAAGACTTCTAAAAAATGGTGTCCTCCTGCTTATTAGTCATAGGTTTTAGATATATCTTTTTAGAAAAAGAAAATGTATTAGGGATTGTGTAGCAATTTGCAACGACTTTTGTCGAAATGGTTGAAAGATGCATAGGAAATCCATGTTTGTGACACAATTCTGACGCAAAATTCCCGTTGTTTTACCAAACCAATCGGCACTGTCCGAAACATTGGTACGCAGCGCGGATAATTTTTTTACATTTGTGGAAATTAATGAAAAGTAATTATACATTGCGAAAAAAACTTAAAAAAGAAAAGAACTTCATTTTATGGTTTAATCAATCAATTTAACAATTTAGTAAAAGTTAATTTAACTTTATAAATAAAGTAAAATAAAAAAAAGACAACAATAGCGATTGAATGAACTAACTTAAAGGACTAATTTAGTTATTTTAGATTTTTTTATAAAATGTGAATTTTTACATGATGCAAAATAGAAATGTGGAATTCCAAAGGGTTAGAAGACACGTGTGAAAGAGTAGAAAAGAAGTGGCAAGGAGTTCGTCTCTCGAACTTATCTACTCACCATGATCACCATGATGAGTCACTCCAATTATCCAAAATATCCTCCCATAATCACCCTCATGCGTCCCATACCTCATTCTCTATATATTCCTTCATTTCACACCATACAATACAACACTCCGTTCTTCAATTATTCATAAATTCATAAATTATTATTACATCTTCCAATTATTATAGATTGCGATCATGATGAATCATACTGCTGTTGCTTCTCCGATCTCCTCAGTTCCTCGTCTATCCGCTTCTCAATGCGTCCCCAGCCAAAGGTAATTTGATTGGTTTGTATGAAGTTTCTTTATGATGATACTAATTCGATTTCATGTTGGTTTTTATAGATCTCAATTGGTTAATTCCTTGAGTTTGCCGACCAAGGCTCAGTTGTCTAATCAACGCAGCCGGAGACTTGGGAACACCAGAAAGCTCAATTTCAGGTACGTTTAGAATTTTAGATTCTCACGTAACCGAAATACAACTATAACCAGACGTAACTAAACCGTAACCAAAATAACTGACGTAGTTACCAACTGAAATAACTGAACCCAATAAAAACAGACGGTCCGGGGTTCGGTTGTTATGCTCTTTAACTATAACCAGACGTAACTAAACCGTAACCAAAATAACTGACGTAGTTACCAACTGAAATAACTGAACCCAATAAAAACAGACGGTCCGGGGTTCGGTTGTTATGCTCTTTAGAGCATTCACATCCCCACCACCAAATTGTAACCACTGTAGTTTAACTGAATATCATAATTTTTAAAATATTATTTCTTTTGTTTTTATACAAGAAAAAAATCGATGGATGCTAGTGCAACTATTTTTTAAAATATAGACTAGAAAGAGAAGTAATAGATGTGATGTAGTGAGTTTTTAGTGGCTTTAAAAATTTTTAAAAATTTTAGTGGCTTTAAATAAATTTGATAGATAATGGGGGCATCTTGAATGAAATTTGCGGTTCTAAAAAAGCTATTTTTCAAAATATTAGTAGGGTAGAGAAACTATAGATGTGGGGTATGTTTTGGCAAAATTAGCTGGTGTTTGCTAGAAGCTGTTTGCTGGAAGTTATTTGCTAGAAGCGGTAGCTGTAGCTTTTTAGATACATTTAGGTGTCCGGCAGAGTAGCTGGATCTTTTAATAAAATGTATAAAATGACAAAATTGACATAACTAATAAAATATATTTAGGTGTTTTACACGTAGCTAGCTGAAATTTTAGAAGTTAAATTTTGACAGTGTAGCTGGAACTTTTAATAAAATGTATAAAATGACTAAAATGGACATAACTAATAAAATATATTTAGTTGTTTGACAGGGTAGTAGCTGGAACTTTAGAAGTTAAAATAGTCATTTTCTCACTAAAAGCTAATAAAGCGTCCAACCAAAAGTTTCAAGCTCCTAACCTAAAAGCTTTAGACTCCTTCAACTAAACAAGACTTTTTATTAAGTAGGAGTTTTTTCTTATAAGCTCCTCCTAGAAGCTCCTAAAAGCTCCATGCCAAACATACCCTCCTCCTAGAAGTTCATAAAAGCTCCATGCCAAACATACCCGTGATGTAGTGAGTTTTTAAGTGGCTTTTTGTAAATTTAAAATATACGGGAGGGGTTGATACATGAGATGAGATGGAATGTGAATCCAATATTTTAATTTGGATTCGGTTTGCTATCAACCAAAAGCCGTAAAACCTAACCTAATCGAAAAAGCCTGAAAAGCCCAAATTCATTATTTTGGGCCATTTTTTACAAAAACTTTTAAGCACAAATACGAAAAAAGCGAAACCGGCGGATTCGTTTTTGCTATCAACCAAAAACCCAAAATGCCGGAAAAGCCACAATTTATTATTTTATTTTGGGCCCAAAATTTCAAGACCAGGTGGCAAAACCGAAACCAAAACGGACCCAAACCCCTTTTTTTCCTAAAAACCAAAACAAATAGTTTTAGAAAAGACTCAATCTATTCACACACCCTGCTGCCTAAAAACCAAAACCAATAGTTTTAGAAAAGGTTCAAACTATTCACACACTCCTGCTGCCTACTTGGACACCTTTTGTGCTCTAGACGCCTCGTCTAGTCTTATACGGGGCGTCTAGACACTGAATTCAAGGAGGAACTGGGTGAGATGTCTGGCACAAAATTTAAGGGGTCTAGACGGGGTCTAGACGCCAGTCTAGACCTAGACAAACCGTATAGCCATTACCACTTTACCCATGTATTACCCCAGTCTAGGCATAATTCAGGGTAATATGCTAATTTAAGGGGTCTAGACGGCCAGTATAGACCTAGACGGCCCGTCTAAAATAAATGGTGAATTACCATTTTACCCCTGTGTTGCCCCTCGTCTAGGCCTAATTCAGGGGTAATATGGTAATTAAGGGGTCTAGACGCCCAGTCTAGACATAGACGACCCGTCTAGGCTTTCAAAATTACAATTATACCCCTGAATTAGACCTAGACTGTGGGCAACTCATGGGTAAACTTTTGGACAACTATAAACGACCAGTCTAGGCCTGTACGAGTCGTATATTTATATAATTTTTTTATCTATTTGGTTGAAGTAAAAATCATATTAATTGTACAAAAATATCATGTTAGTTATACAGTAATCATATCAGATTAATTATACAAAAATCATTCTCCTCATATCATATTAATTATACAAAAATCATTCTCCTGTTTCACTGTCGATTCACACCATACGATATGAAATTAATACTCGGGTTTGGCTTTCGTGTTATTATCATTAATATGAGTTTTTCATATTTAATATTAGTGTTGTGTTATTGATATTAAGATGAGTTTTTTTTTATAAATAATATTAATTGATATTAAAAAGAGAAAAAAAAATATACGGGCGTCTAGACCTATACGGGGCGTATAGACCCCTTAGATTCTGTGCCCGACATCCCACTCAGAGCCCCCTTGATTTTAGTGCCTAGACGTCCCGTATAGGTCTAGACTAAAGGTGTGAAAATAAGCACTTGGGTGTGAATATGTAGACCTTTTAGAAAAACACAAAAAACCGATTCGGCTCGAGTCCCAAACTGACTGATGCATACCCTAGTTATTAATGCTGAATCCATTTATATGGACAATAAATTTACGAATATTTGGGGGATGGTGTTATGAAACAGTTGGATGGCTACGGTGGGGGAGAATGTGAAGCCAGCAACGCCAGCGACACCGACGTCGGTGCCGGTGCATGTGGCGCATGAGCTTCACCTAGCGGGTCACCGTTATCTGGATGTCAGGTACTCAAATTGAAAGATCGATCTGTCAATTACGTTGTGGGGTACCAGGGGTGAATTGTAATATGTTTGGATTGTATGACAATGGCATTGTGTATATAGGACTCCTGAAGAGTTTGCTGCTGGACATGCAGTTGGGGCCATCAATGTTCCATATATGTTTAAACTTGGATCAGGTTTGAGATTTATTAAGTTTAATGTTGATACTTAGATCTGTAGTTTAATGTTACATGCATGTTCGTGTTCGTTCATTTAACTTTAACCGAACACGAACAATGTTACATGCATGTTCGTGTTCGTTCGTTTAACTTTAACCGAACACGAATAGGAACATATAATCGGACACATTTTTGTGTTCGTTTATTAAGAAAATGGGCATTTTTGTGTTTGTTTATGTTCGTTCGTTTAAACCTAAGCGAACACTTCACGAACGTAAATGAACATAAACAAAAAACTTAAAACGACCATAATTTAACAAATAATAAAAAACACTATTGAACATAATTGAACAAACATAAATGAACACAATTAACTAAACATAAGAACATATATGGGGTAATTTTTATGTAAATTAGTGATTCATCACGATAAATTCCATTCTAAAACACATTTTTATTAATAGAAAGCTAATCAACTATTAGTATTATATATTTATACAAGTAGTTAAAAAGTTTCTTTTATGTTTAATATCTATATAAATATAACTATTTATGTGTTTAAATTGAAACGAACATAAACGAACGGACAAAAACAAACGTAAATAAACAAACGTAAGTGAACGAACGTTCACGAACATAAATGAACGAACATAACGTGTGTTCATGTTCGTTCGTTTATTAAATAAACGAACATAAACGAACTTTCAACCGAACAAGTTCACGAACAGTTCATGAACGTTCGGTTCGTTTACAGGCCTACTGTTTGGTTCACCTTTTCGATTTTTCAAATCGGCTAGTTGGAATAGAGGCCTAGAATTCTATGAAGCCAAACCACCTCCTAGCTATAGCTAGCTAGCTACTTGCTTGTTATGAATGCACCAGATAATATTACCAGAAAATTCATGGATATCTAATTCTACTGACCAAACTGGTCACAGGTTTATAACGACTTGTTTTTTGGGCAGGGATGACAAGAAACCCGGATTTTGTGGAGCAAGTATTGTCCCATTTTGGAAAAGACGATGAAATCATCGTTGTAAGTAGTAAAACCCTAATTCCATTGTAGTTATGGATCTTCTGATGACTTATAACATGCACATGATGAACAAACAGGGATGCCAATTGGGAAAAAGATCTCTAATGGCTGCCACCGATCTTCTTTCTGCTGTAAGTAGAAATTTTCATATATAGATATGATTAGAAAAATGTTAATATATATTACTACTAATTTGGAGTTGTGTTTGTGCAGGGTTTCACGGGTGTGACTGACATAGCGGGTGGATATGCCGCATGGAATCAGATTGGGCTTCCTATAGAGTCTTGATTAAAATTAAAATATAGAGTAAACTTCTGTTTTGCTCCCTTGGTTTAGTCGTTTTAATGGTTTTGCTTCAATAGTTTAAAAATAGCTATTTTCCTCCTTGATGTTTGGAATTTGTCTCCATTTTACTCCAAGGCTCTAACTCAGTTAAAAATTTCAATTTAAAGTAGGGGTATTTCGGTAACTTTTTAATAAAAGCAAGGCATTTTTGTCTTTTCATATATAATATATCGTTTATATGTTTTTTTAAACATTCACTCTTTCTATCTTACCCCACTGTACCGAACACCACCCCCAGCTGGCCACCATTGTCTGTAACCACTACTAACACCCTTCATAACCTATCACCAACAACGTATAATCACCTGCTACCAAAACAACACACGCCACCACAATAACAAGATGAACAATCCCAAATCCATACAAGATCGAACAATCCCAGATCTAAAGAACATCACAACTCAACAGCATCATCCTTAAACCCTCTCTCCCAAACCGGATCTAGATCCACAAGTCGATCTGAAGCTACAAATCTTCAAGCGGTGGCGGCAAAGAGATCTATGAACACGATCTAGATCCACAAAATCAACACCAGATACAAGAAAAATCGATCTATAAACCAGATTTGAAAGCGTAAACTCGAATAAGATCTGAAACCCTAGACAAGATTTGACCGGAAATCACTACAAACCTTGGTCGATTACAAGATTTCAAAATGCGGCGGCAGTGGTTAGGTACGATGACTTTAGCGGTGGTTAACTCCAACGACAGTCATGGTGGTGGTGGTGTCCGGCGGCAGAAGGGGAGAGGTAATGATGACGTGATGATGGTGGTGGTCTGTTAGCAGACGGGAAGGGGTGGTGATGACGTGCAGGCGGTGGTGGTGGAGGTGGTCTGTTAGCAGCAGAAAGGAGGGGTGGTGATGATGTGCTGTGGTGGTGGTCAGTTTAGCGGAGGTTGATGGTGAATGAAGATTTTAGATGTCTAGTTATATATATTAATAAATATTAAAATTATATATATAATATCAATAAAATACAAAAACAATTAAGGAATAAAAAAATTAAATACTTGTATAAGTAAAATTACCGAATTGCCCCTACCTTAAATTGACATTTTAAACCAAGTTAGAGCCTTGGAGTAAACTGGAGACAAAATCAAAACATCAGGGAGGAAATGGCTAATTTTAAACTATTGGGGCAAAACCGTTAAAACGATCAAACCACAGGGAGCAAAACGAAAGTTTACTCTAAAATATATATAGTTAGTATGAATTGAATAAGAGGTTTTTTATGCAAGTATATTAAATTTGCATCCATGATGGTTTGTAAATATGATGAAATTTGTAACATGATGATGTATATAAAGCTAAGGGGCCGTTTGTTTACCTTTTAATGAGTTCTGAATGATTCAGACATTTATTAGTTCAACACTTAATGGTTCAGACTGTTTGTTTCGCGAGCAAATGTCTGAATGGTTAAGACATTTGCATCTGAATGGTTAAGAATTATACAAAGTCTGAATGGTTATCTAATTTGAATTGGTCAGACATTTGCCTCTTAACGGTTAAACATTATATTCGCTCTTAATGATTGAGACCTCTTATTGGTTTAGCACTTAATGGTTTAAAAGTTGTCAAACTGCCCCTAAACTTTAATGAAACCATTGCAGTTCTTCATATGTTCCCAACACTTCGCTAGTTCTTAGTATTAAATTAAATATTATATATATACACACATATAAAGAGAGAAAGAGAGTGAGTGGATCAAATACAAGTTTTTTTTAACTGTAAAATATTCTATGATATATAAAATAAAACGACAAAAGATTTTGTGATATATAGAATAGGGCTACCTAAGTTGTAAAACCTAACAATCTATAGGAAAAGCTAAAAGAAAAGGAAAAAAAGATTAAAGACACTAATTAAATTGGTGATAGGAAAAAGCAAATAAATAAATAAATAAATAAAATAAAATTCAGACACCCAATCTAATGAACTTATGGTGTAGATGTGTGTCGTCTAGGTTTGAAACGTTATAATGCAATGATATCATTTTACATGATATAGAAACTTAGTTAATGAACTTATATGATGCAGATGTGTGTCGGGGTTGAAATGTTTAAATGTTATCTAAACTATGATTTAAGAGTTTATGCTGCATACATTGCTGTTTAATTATTATTATTCCAGATATCAAGATTTCCTTTCTAGCCACGTTAAAGATGATTATTATTGTTATTTATTATTTCTTATTCTTATACTCATTTCACTTTCACTATGTTACTATTTAATAGGTGTGATGTATTGTAAAATACATCTGTTTCAGTTTCTGTTGTATAGTTTTATAATTTTTGAGTCATTTGGTGTCGTTTTAAGTAGGTTTTTGTATACTACCAAGTCGTTGTGTTTTGCATGGCTCCAGAGGAAAAAGAAAGCTAAAACAAGCTAAATTGAAGAAAACCGACCCTCAAAACGGGCCACAAGTGTTCGGGAAATAAAGGAACGAGAAATTGCTGAAAAAGAGCCCAGTCGCGTCGCGAGACAGGGTGGAGCCAAACCTCTCGCATGATGCGTAGATCAGTCAATTTGTGATTTGAGTACTTTGCGTGACGCAAGAAGAATGGGTTATGCCCGTCGTGTCGCGTAAACGGCCTTCAGGTTGCGAAAGTTGAGTTTGAGCCTTGGGTTTACATGTTTTTTTAACCTAATAAGAACACAAAAACTTCATTGTCGGATATAACACGACATTGGGACGAATTTAGCAGCCGAGAAGGTAATTTTGAAGCTAAAGGAGCATAAAGGTCGAAGCTTTGAAGCAAGGGATCATGATTTCTTCGGGTTTTGCAATTTGGGTTTCACGTTCTTTGTTATCAAGGCTTTGGGACCAATAGGTCCTGCATTCGATTCCCACAAGGGGGGTTTTCCATATTTATTGGGTTTCCCCTGAAATTGGTGTACATGCATTCTGCCATAGTGGAGATGATCGGGTGGTTCCGCTGGTGGCACGATGATAATCTGGTGGTCCGTCAGTGATCCAAATTTGTCGTTAAAAGAAACCATGTTTTGCGAATTTATCAAGATGATTTGTAGGTCCCTATCACACATGGAACGTTACGAGATTGACAATCAACCAAGGGTGAGGAATCCCCTTGATAGATCACACGAACACAGAAACAAGTTATTCAGATGAACGAACACAAACAGTCACTTTCAAACCGTCTTCTATTGATTATCCAACACAAGTGTTTACAGTCAATTCAAGACATAGAAATCTCTCAGCCTCTCTCTGTAGATTTCTCACTCAATCTCACAGCCACTCTGTGTCTAATTGAAACTCTAACTGTCTAGTACTCACCCTTACTATCTAAACCATAATGCATAATGTGTGTTTATATATTACACACACATGCAAACTGGGCCAAACCCATATACATAACAACACAAACTCGGACCAGACTAAACTCAGATGATATTACAAACTCAGATATGTCATTAAACTCGGAAACATGTTGACAAACTCGGAATTTCTAATCTTCTTGATAAACTCAGACTCCATGATCTCTAAAACTCCGAATCTTCATGATGGTAAACTCGGAACAAATTGTCTTCCTAAGAACTTGCCTTTCTCGAAATCTAAGTGTTGTTTAATAACCAACAAGATATCCAAAGACCTAACTATTAAGTTGTTGTCACAGAATATATGCACCACCAATTGTTAATGTTTTGACCATGATTATTGGCTAAATACTTGTTGCTACCTAGGTTTAGGATGAATATTTGTTGGTACATGGTTTTTCTTTTGGTTTATGGTAAAACTTTGATGGATTAATACTTTAGTACGTGTCTTGTTCATAAAGTCAGATGTTATACATGCTTATTACTAATTTAAATTTTTTCATATGTTCCACTTGCGTTTTTGTGATGGTCTTCCATGTATGAATGCTAGTAAGGTCGCCTACTGTGAGTTTGCAATTAATTTATAGTTAGAGATAAATGCTCGGGTAGTCCTTGTGGTTTGTCAGATTTCACCTATAGTCCATACACTTCTAAAATTACAGCTATAGTCCCCAACTTTTGCACACATTTGTTCTCGGATAGTCCCTAAAGTGGATGGAGGTTAGTTTGTCCAGTTAAATGTGTGTGAATTGACCTAAATACCCTTACTAAATAGAGATACAATTAAAATTTTAAAAGATATAATTAATAATTAATTGTTAAATGGGCCCACCACCGTAACACCTCCACCATGTCGCCACCACCTCACCCCGAAATTGCCAAAAAAACACCACCATAACACCTCCACCTCCCCTGCCACCACCGTAACATACATTATCCAAACACCATGTGAAAATACTGATGAGAGAAAGGGAATTCGTTAAAAGTGTATACACCGATCGAAGCCGCTAAGTCAGTACTGTAAATACCTCCCGCCATTGTTGCTGTCATAACCTTTTTGGTCCCAAGCACTCTTTTATTTTTGTTCCACTTGTTTGATCCTAGGCCCTATCTACCATTTTATTATTTTTCTAATGTTTTTTATTGGTAACATATGATTATAACTTTCTTTTAATACAAAATCTAAGTGTGTTTGGATAATCTATGTAATAAAAAAGTCTTCTGTTGTTGAAACCCTGACTCCAGTATCGTCTAAAGATCTATCTAGTTCTGATGAGGGTGTGTTTGCCTTTTGGTGATTGGGGGTTGACCGTATTGTGATTTGGGTCTGGAGATCTTGAATGGTCGGGATTGGGTGCTCTGGCGATGTTGATCATTACGGAGTCGATTTCTATTGTTTGCCATGAATTTTTTGATGGAGATTGGATGAGAGATAGGTGAAAGAGTGATTGTTAGTGGTGGTGGTGGTGTGGGGTGGGGGATGTAGAGGTGTTGCAAACAAGAAAGGAAGAGAGAAAGGGGAGAAGGGGTGGGTAGGAAAAATGTAGGGCCCACTTTTTAAAAACATATTATAATTGGTTTATTGTTTTAATTTTTTATTGAAGTAAGGGTATTTTGGTCATTTCACATAGACTTAACACCAAAAACTAGCCTCCATCCGCTTCATGGACTATCCGAGAACGAATGTACAAAAGTTAGGGACTATAGGTGTAATTTTAGAAGTGTAGGGACTATAGGTGAAACCAAACAAACCACAAGGACTATCCGGGCATTTTTTTTCTCTTATGGTTAATTACCGGAGATTACCCTAGGAACTGTGATTGATGTTTTAGAGGTTTTAAGTGTTCTTCCTAGTCCAATAATTGTGAGGTGAGGGTTAGGTTTATCTTCATCTTTAGACGGTTTAGAGTCTGATTACGTGTGGGGGGTGTAGAGGTGTTGCAAACAAAGAAAGGACGAGAGAAAGGGGAGAAGGGGTGGGTAGGAAAAATGTAGGGCCCACTTTTTAAAAACATATTATAATTGGTTTATTGTTTTAATTTTTATTGAAGTAAGGGTATTTTGGTCATTTCACATAGACTTAACACCAAAAACTAGCCTCCATCCGCTTCATGGACTATCCGAGAACGAATGTACAAAAGTTAGGGACTATAGGTGTAATTTTAGAAGTGTAGGGACTATAGGTGAAACCTGAACAAACCACAAGGACTATCCGGGCATTTTTTTTCTCTTATGGTTAATTGCCGGAGATTACCCTAGGAACTGTGATTGATGTTTTAGAGGTTTTAAGTGTTCTTTCTAGTCCAATAGTTGTGAGGTGAGGGTTAGGTTTATCTTCATCTTTACACGGTTTAGAGTCTGATTACGTGTGGGGGGTGTAGAGGTGTTGCAAACAAAGAAAGGACGAGAGAAAGGGGAGAAGGGGTGGGTAGGAAAAATGTAGGGCCCACTTTTTAAAAACATATTATAATTGGTTTATTGTTTTAATTTTTATTGAAGTAAGGGTATTTTGGTCATTTCACATAGACTTAACACCAAAAACTAGCCTCCATCCGCTTCATGGACTATCCGAGAACGAATGTACAAAAGTTAGGGACTATAGGTGTAATTTTAGAAGTGTAGGGACTATAGGTGAAACCTGAACAAACCACAAGGACTATCCGGGCATTTTTTTTCTCTTATGGTTAATTGCCGGAGATTACCCTAGGAACTGTGATTGATGTTTTAGAGGTTTTAAGTGTTCTTTCTAGTCCAATAGTTGTGAGGTGAGGGTTAGGTTTATCTTCATCTTTAGACGGTTTAGAGTCTGATTACGTGTGGGGGGTGTAGAGGTGTTGCAAACAAAGAAAGGACGAGAGAAAGGGGAGAAGGGGTGGGTAGGAAAAATGTAGGGTCCACTTTTTAAAAACATATTATAATTGGTTTATTGTTTTAATTTTTTATTGAAGTAAGGGTATTTTGGTCATTTCACATAGACTTAACACCAAAAACTAGCCTCCATCCGCTTCATGGACTATCCGAGAACGAATTTACAAAAGTTAGGGACTATAGGTGTAATTTTAGAAGTGTAGGGACTATAGGTGAAACCTGAACAAACCACAAGGACTATCCGGGCATTTTTTTCTCTTATGGTTAATTGCCGGAGATTACCCTAGGAACTGTGATTGATGTTTTAGAGGTTTTAAGTGTTCTTTCTGGTCCAATAGTTGTGAGGTGAGGGTTTGGTTTATCTTCATCTTTAGACGGTTTAGAGTCTGATTACGTGTGAGCGGATCTTCTTTTATTGTCTTTTGATAGTTGCTTACCGATGTCTTATGGATTTTGTAGAGATTGCCACTTTACACTTTAGGGTGCATTGAGATTGTTGCTCTGTGAGGTAGACTTTCTTTAGGGTACTTTAGTTTTGTTGGATTCGTTTTGAGGCTATCTGAACAACCGGTGAGATTAATAGCTTTTAGGGTTATCTTAGTTGCCATTCTTGAGAAGGGTCAAAGATACTCTAGGGTTTCCTATTAGTTTAGTATCATAGATCTGATTCCATCTATTTACCAAGACCGTTAGAAAATCATGATTCACAAATAGGATTCTAACCTACGTAGTGCTTTCTCATCGTCTGATCACATCCAAAGTCTTAGTTCATGTCCGTGTTAGTTTTAGTTAACCTCCTATTTAATTGCATTAGTTGTTATAAAACCCCGCTTTGTTAGTGCATATGTCTGTTGCCTCCGTCATTGTATAATATCGAATTTGTATTTAGGAGCGAAATGTTGAAGTTTTATGTTTGTATTGGGTCAAGTTCGCACGAACTTGTATAGTAGAGGACAAGTTCGCACGAAGTTCACTTCGTACGAACTTGCTCCTAGCTCTTTTGGGGCGAACTTGATCTCCTATAAATAGGAGTGTTGAGTTTTCATTTGTAGAAGTTAGAGATTTTGCATTCTGGACGGCGAAGCTCTGTCCAAGTGTTTCTTGGAACTGTAAAGTGTTATAATCAATGAAAAAGTGATTAAATAGAAACAAACTTGTCTACAATGTCGCCTAAGCAAACGGATTCCGCACGTTTACCTTAGGTTTGCCAAATTAGTTCCTGAACGATCCGTACAACGGACCTACAAGCTTAAAAACATAAAAGCAACTTAAGTCGAGTAAGTTTAGATAAGTAATCGAGTCTAGTAATCCATTTCGATAGAGTCTCATGGATTCGCTACTCGGACTTCTTAGGTGGTACTACATTAATCAGTACACTTACTAGTTGTGTGGTTTAGGCTTAGAGAGTCTTAGGTTATAAATTTAATACTTAGAGTGTCTAGTTTAAAGTTTAAACCACTTTGAGCACATCAAGTTTTTGGCGTCGTTGTCGAGGACTCTTGGCAATTGCGTTTATTAGCTTTGATTACACTTATCTGAAATATCTGTGCTAATGTGTTTTTTTTTGTTTTGAGTCAGTCTATTCAGTCTTGTCTATTCTCACCTTCCTTGTGTTTTGATTTGTAGTGTATGCCTTATCTTCATTTGCAGGGACTGCCCCCAAGACCACTACCTTTGGATTCTCGCGCTCTCAATGTGTTCAAACCTGAGGTAGGTATTTCTCTACCCCTAGTCCAAAACCCGCTCAAAACCTAATGGCCGAACGTAGGACCATTCACCAATAGTCTACACAGGCTTTACGGGAGTCAATTCCCCAATCACTTGCTGCCTATCGCCAATGAAAACTCTTGGCACATCCCTTCATACATCATAAATGCGATCACCAATTCATGTTAATTCCATGGTCGTGATGATAAGGATGCACCTGTCCACATTACCCGCCTTGCCCGCATCTGCAGCCCTTTTAAGCTTCAAGGTGTCAATGATGATGCCATATTCCCTCAGTTGTTCCCATTTTATTTAGCTGGATGAGCCGCCACTTGGCTCGATTCACAGCCTTCTGGTACTTTTACCACACCGGCAGCACTCCGTGAATGATTCCTAAACAGATGTTCCATACCCGCTAAAGCTTTTAGGCTTAGAGACCAGATCCATTCGTTCCGGATGGAACCTAATGAACCCTACTACCTTGCTTGGGAGCGTTTCCAAAGTATGCTTACCAGATGTCTCAGCATGGTCTATCTGACTTGCACTTGTAGAGGAATTCTACAATGGTCTCACTTATGAGACCAAAGCTCGTTTCGACACGACTATAGGAGGCCACCTCATGGGAAAAAAGAGTGTGGTCGAATGCAATGATCTATTTGAGAGCTTTGCTCATTCTAAATATGAGCAAAGGTCAGCAAACAGGAATTCCATTCCTGCACCGAGTGCGCTTGCATCTACGCGGGGTGCTCACCAAGTCACCTTGGACACTCAGGTGGTTGCTGCTTTAGAGAACTTGTCTAGGGAGATTAAAGAGCTGAAAGCAAAAATGGAAAAATGTGAGATGTGTTGGGGAGCTCATAGTACGTTAGAGTGCCCTCTACTGAGGCAGGAGCAGGTTGAGTAAGCAGGGGTCAAAACCAAGGTCAGTTCAGTAATTCTTATAACTTCAGTTAAAGAAATCAAAACAATAATTGGAGTTCTTCCGGTTATCCTTCTGGTTTCAACTCAAATTAAAATCATAACCAGGGGCAAGGTCAGTTTTCGGGTCAAGGTTCAGGTAGTAACTCGGGTGGGGGTAGTAGTAGTGATCTGAGTAAGATAGAGGGTTTGATGACTCAATTATTTCCAAGGATACTAAAACTCAGCAAATTCTTGCAGAACACGACATTTTTCTTAAGAATCAACAATTTGCGTTTCTAAATCATTAACGTAATAGAAGACATCGTCAAGCGTCTAGATGAGAAAGCCATAGGCAAGTTTTCGGGAAGTACTCAAACAAACCTAAACGCCCAGCTTAAAGCAGTTTTCAATCGTAGTGGTAGGGTTTTAGGAGAGTTAGATAGATCACTGGTTTAGGAAGAAGAAGAGGAATCGGTTGACGAGGAAATAGTGATAGAAGGTCCTCAGCTAGAGTAAGCCGTAGTAAAGAAGCCGGTGGATATTAGACCGAGACCGGAGATTGATCATTCCCGTGTATATCCTTCACGCCTTAAACATCAAAAATATGTGAAGGAATATGGACACTTCTTAGACATGTTTAGACAACTTAAAATCAATCTACCATTTATCGAGGCCTTCCAGCATATGCCCAAATATGCAAAGTTCCTTAAATACCTTCTAAAACGGAAGGATAAATTGGGGGAGATCTCGAATGTTGCTCTAAACGTGGAACGCTCAACGGTAGTGTTGAATAAATTACAGGAGAAACTATCAGATCCGGGAGTTTTCACATTCCCGTGTCTTTTTGGTAGTAATACTCGGAGCCGTGCATTGGCGGACCTAGGTGCTAGTATAAATTTGATACCTTATTCGATTTATGAGAAGCTACGCCTAGGTAAGTTGAGCCCAACATGCATGGGACTCTATCTTTCCGACCGTTCAGTTAACTATCCATAGGAAATTGTGTAAAAGTTGCTAGTACAAGTTGACAAATTTGTTTTCCCTGTGGGCTTCGTGATCCTGGATATGGAGGCCAACGACAATATGCCTATCATTCTAGGATGTCCATTCCTGCATACCACGAAGGCGATTATCAATGTCTTTGAAGGGAAGATCACACTTTGCGTAGAAGATGAGAGCGTTACCTTTGACGTCACCAAATCTATTAGGAATTTGAGCTGTAAGGGTGAGTCGGTTTTTCCATTCATGTTTGTGAAGTTTAGAAGGAAAAGGTAGGAATTAAGGTTAAAGAGAGTATGTTGTGGGAGGATGAGTTTTTGGGAGAATAAGAAGGTTTACCGGAGTATGAAACAGTAGGAGAGTTCGATCCGGATGGTGATATAGCGTATTTAGAGGCCTTGTTAGAAGGTAACCGACAAGGATGATTGAACCTACACCACACGAAGAAACTAAGTGTCAGGATCACCATGTGGAAGAGTTAGAGGAGAAAATAAGTTTTTTGGTCCTAAGTTGGAAGCGGTGAGTCAACCTAAGTGTGGGGATCGTTCTATGATGAGTAACTCGAGGTTTAGATATCCAACGAGTGAGGTTAGATCTAGTGAAAGAGCTAGAGAGTTTTGGAGAATGAAGGGTAGAGATGTGAGTGTTTGTGCTAGAGGCCCAACTGTGAGTCTCGGGAGTGAGCTGGATCTTCATGATCCCCCGTAAGTATTAATGAGAGTTTAGAGTTTTGGGTGAAATCCCATCTGTAAAGTTTTTATAGGTTTGAGTGGTAGTCGTAGGTTGTAGGTTTTCTTAGTTTTTCGTTTGTGTTTTTGTGTTTGAGTCATTTTGCAGGGATATGTATCCAATATAGAGTGGAGAACGTGAAGAAATAAGGTTCCAAGTGAGTTATATTGGAAATTTGGGCTAAAAAGAGGTCTTGGACAAGTTTGATAAAAAAAGACATTTAAGGCATGGAACCAAGAAAAAGCCAAAACTTTCTGTAAAAACACCTATCTTGCGTCACGTGAGAGGGAGAAAGCATCAACGTCGCGCAGCACGACGGCCTGGAAGTCAACGCTGGTCAAAAAAGGTCTCACGCCATGCGAGAGCAGGATCTATACCCGTCGCATCGCGCGACGGGGTGTTTTTCTAGCGCAGGTTTATGTTTTGTCCAACTTGACCCGTTTCTCGCACCCGAAACGTTTATGGTATGTTTTCCCTTTATTTTGAGTTTTTCTTGAGTCTAAGTTAGTACTTTTTTAGTCTGTTTTTGTTTAGAGTCGGTATTATGCTGGTTTTGCTTTGTTTTTTAATGTGCAAGTTTGGATTGTATTACCCGTATTCGATCTCCATTCAAGTGATTTCGGAGTTGTTCATCATATGTTGAGGCAATCTCGAGTGTACCAGTTGTCACATCCGATTACGAATAAAATGCTATACGATTAAAATTGGACTGAGTTTTTGGAGCTTACGCATTTCTTAACCAGATAAGTCCTTTCCGATTTGCCCTTTTATTTTTGTATTCGGGATTTAGTTATATTTTGAGTCGGTTTCTATTAGCGGTCTTTTAGTCTGTATATAGAGTCATCTACGTCAGAATTTTTTTTCTGTAAATATCCAAAAAAAAATGAGAAAATGTCCTTGATTTTGAAGTTTACGTTAATAAAAATATGGAAAATGATAGGTAAATCAGGTGTCTGTTTTTCAAATATAATATATACGAGAAGATAATTGGTCAAAAACGTGTCTAACTTGGGATTTGTCGGTAGGCCCAGCCGATTGATAGGTTTTATTTGAGCTAATACACGTAATGATGTTAGGTTACATGGTGTGCTCTCATCTAGGAAAAATAGGGAAACCAAAACCGCCAATAACAGTGTATGAAATGTCGTTATAAGTTAAAACCGTAAAAAATTTTCTCCATAGAAAAAGAGAAAAACAATTGAAAAATGAGCTAGATAAAAATAACGAGGCCTATCAATTTCCCTTGGGGATGGTAACTCCTATCGAAAATCTCTCAAGGTTAAGTTAGGAAAAAATGGAATTAACGTCGAAGCTCATGTTGTTGCTCTTGGGGATGGTGACTCTGGTTGAGACATCCTCTGAGTTAGGTATGAAAAAAAATATGTCTAGTTGCTCATGAAAAAAAAATAGAAAACTTTTGCTGTTAAATTCTTTTGGTTTAGATATAAAACGGTTAGCAGGAGTCAATTGATTGCTCATTTTGTTTCATAAGCTTGAGGAGGAATTAGGATGAACTATGGCTTCCTTAGTGTACAACCCTAGGTGGACTCACCCACTTGAATTACATTTAGATGATAAGGGGTTTGGAGACGCGTGTTTGTGTTTAAGTGGACACATATACTTACAATCACGGTCAACATATAATTAGACCATTAGCATACGGTTATTGTATAGTAAATATAGCCATATATGTGTAGTTATATTTGCATTTATGATGTAGATAATCTCTCCACTAATAGAGGATAGGTAGGTTGTATATAAGGCAAAGGTTTACGCAATAATATACAAGGGAGTAATTTACCAAATTCTTATATGGTATCACGAGAATAACCTAACCACCACCCTCAACCCCTCTGCGTCTCCTCCTCCTTCCTCAGCCTTCAATATTTTTTTCTTCTTTTCTGCAGCCTACCCCTCTCTATCATTCCAAATGAACTCAAAAATTCACCCCGCAATCACCGTAGCCAATATCAAAGCCCTAATACGTATTACCCTAGAGATAGAATCTGTCGATACGTTTCCCCGTCCGAGCTTTTCAAAATCCAATGCAAAGCTTATATGATGTATGAACATCTCACACAGAAAACTACCCCCAAACCCGCAGCTGACGCCGATCTGAAACAACCTCCTCCCACTTCATCAAAATCCTGGGAGAGTATTGACGCAATTGTCCTTCAGTGGATATACAGTACGATCTCTAATGATCTTCTTCACACAATACTCAAGCCAAACACCACCGCCTGTGATGCCTGGTCAACGCTCATGGATATTTTTCAGGATAACAAAACAACCAGGGCGATTCACCTCGCAAATAAGCTTACCACAACTCGGCTTGACAATTTTCAGAATGCTACAACATATTGTCAACAATTAAAGATGTTGTCTGACCAACTCGCGAATGTTGGCAGAGTCGTGACAGATTCAGATCTTGTCATGCAACTCATAACTTGCCTCAATAAACGATACGGGACTTTTTCCATGCTCCTACAACAAACTGACCCGCTCCCCAGCTTTTATCATGCCCGACCTCACTTACTACTTGAAGAATCTACAAAAGTCGAAGGCTCGTTGGCATCTGCCACGGCTGCCGGCACTGCACTTCATGCTACTACGGGGAGCCAACCACAGTGAAACTCGTCTGAAACCTCGGATCGGATCCGAGGTCATGGTTGCTCATGTGGAAGGGGACGTGATCGTCACTCGAATGGCCGTGGTCGTGGTTCAGGACGATATCCCTAGCCCTGCTGGAATCAACATCCAGCAGCATACTCATCAAACTGGGCCGGCCCACAACAACCCTACCAGGCCCCCATGGTTCGCATTGCAAAATACCCAGTGGGCCACGCCACTTTTAATGAAATAACTTAAGTTTTTAAAACCAGATTTAAACCTGATTGTGATCCATATCATAATTCTTTTTCAGGGATGAAAAGAAGTAAGTGTGGGGATATTGATGTAATGCAAAACACATTTGTTTCCATTGTATGGTATCTATTATTTTTGAGTCATTTGGTGTCGTTTTAATTAGGTTTTTGTATAGTACTGAGTTAGTTGTGCTTTGTTAGGCTCTAGAGGAAAAAGGAAGCTAAAACGAGCTGAATTGAAGAAAATCGAGCCTCCGGATGGGTCACGAGTGTTCAAGAAATAAACGAACAAGAAGTTGCTGAAAAAGACCCATGTTGTTGAATAGAGCGACAGGGTGGAGCCAAGCCTCTCGCGTGACGCAAGGGGTATATCAGTCAATTTGTGATTTTGAAGCTAAGGAGCATAAAGGTCGAAGCCTCTCGTGTGAAAAGGTGATTTTGAAGCTAAAGGAGCATAAAGGTCGAAGCTTTGAAGCAAGGGATCATGAGTTCTTCGGGTTTGGCAATTCGGGTTTCACGTTCTTTGTTATCTTTTATTTAAACCATGTCTTGGGAATTTATCAAGATGATTGTTAATGTTTTGACCATGATTATTGGCTAAATACTTGTTTCTACCTAGGTTTTGGATGAATATTTGTTGATACATGGTTTTTCTTTCGGTTCATGGTAAAACTTTGATGGATTATACTTCATTATGTGTCTTGTTCATGAAGTCAGATGTCATGCATGCTTATTATTGATTTAAACTCTTTCATAAGTTCCACTTGCGTTTTTGTGATGGTTTGTCATGTATGAATGCTTGTTAGGTTGCCTACTGTGTGTTTGTGATTAGTTTACGATTAATTTCTGGAGATTTCCATAGGAACTGTGATTGAGGTTTTAGAGGTTGTAAGTGTTCTTCCTAGTCTAATAGCTATGAGGTGAGGATTAGTTCGGTTTGTCTTCGTCTTTGGACAGTTTAGGGTCTAATTATGTGTGAGCGGGTCTTCCTTTATTGTCTTTTCATAGTTGCTTACGGATGTCTGATGGATTATGTGGAGATTACCCCTTTACACTTTAAGATGCATTGAGATTGTTGCACTGTGAGGTAGACTTTCTTGAGGCTAACCGACCAACCGGTGAGATTAACAGCTTTTAGGGTTAATTTAGTTGCCATTCTTGAGAAGGGTCGAGGATACACTTGGATTTCATATTAGTTTAGCACCACATATCCTAGTTCCATCTTGTTACCAATACCGTTAGAAACCCATGATTCACAAATAGGTTTTTGACATAGGTAGTACTTTCTCATCATCTGATCACATCCATAGTCTAGTTCGTGTATGCATTAGTTTTAGTTAACCTTTTAGTTGATTGCATTAGTTGTTAGAAAACCCCCCTTAAAAACATAAAAACAAATTACGTCGAGTCAGTTTAGATAAGTAATCTAGTCTAGTAATCGTTTTAGTAGAGTCTCATGGGTAAAATACGTGGACATCTTAGTCTGTAACACATTGATCGGTACACTTGCCGGTTGTGTGGTTTAGGTTTAGAGGGTCTTAGGTTATAAATTTAAAACTTAGAGTGTCTAATTTAGAGTTAATTTGGTTTGTTTTAATTAAACCACTTTGAGCACATCAAGACGACAAATAAATATCTTGTAATTGTTTAGTGAGATTTTATTTCCTTAGTTGTTGTGATCTTTTATTTTTATATATACTTGTAAAAAATTAATAGAAGATCAACGTTTTGCAATCACAAATCTTTCAGGGTATCAACATGGAGATCCTATTTTTTGTGACCGAGCCACCCTTTTCCATCCTCTGTCGCCACCCCTTCTTCCCTACCGAAAATTCTCAGCCAAGATGTCTACCTATTCTGACCCTTTCTGCCATCCCTCTGCATTCCCTAAGCCATCTTATCAAGATCAAGATTTCCTCTACAAATGATCTCACATGGCAAAAACAAGTCCAACCCATTCTTTCTTATCCAAATCTCCTTAAACACATCGATCCTACCTCTACCACTCCACCCGAAACTATTACAAAAGATGAAGAGGCTGCTGCAAATCCAGAGTTTATTTTAAAGCTGCAATCACAAATATTTCATTCTTCCACATTTTCTTTTGTTTTCGGTACATTTTTATTTCTTTGTATTTAGTTGTGCTAGTTCGTCTGCGGTTTGTTTTGGAACTGGGGGTCTCTCTTAAAGCGGGGTAAGGTTTGCCTACACCTCACTCTCTGCAGACCCTAGTAGTAGCTATCTTTGCTATTTATGAGATTTACTAGGTTGGGTTATTGTTATTGTTGTGATTTATGTATATACATTTCCCCTATATTAATTAATAAGTTTCTTTCGTCACTCAGAGTTGCTATTTAATTTCCGGTCATCCTATTTGTCCACCTCTTCGATTTTCTTTGTTCCTATTAATGTTTCATACCTCACTTAGATTTACTATTCAATTTCCAGCATCCCCATTGGTCCACCTCTTGAATTTGTATATATATATTAAATAATAATTATAAAGTGTATTTAAAAATGCGTGCACTACATTGTTAATGTTTCATATATTTTTTTATATCAATACTGAATTTAACTTCATATCCCGCAGTGTATTCACCAACGCATACGAAACCCTACTAAATATTAACTTATATATAATATTGTCACCACATGATTATTATGTTTCTATTAGCAACTAGTTTTATACCCCTTGTGTTGCGACGAGAACGTGCGTTGCGGTGGAAATAACGACGTTGGTGTTCAGTTTTGAAAGTGGAACATTTTAAGCATTGAAACTTGTATATAAATGAACTTTTAAAATGTTGTTTTACAAAGATACTAAACCGAAATTTGTTATGTGATAACTTTATTAAAGTTTAGTGGTAGAAATATAAATTGGTTAAAAACAGAAAATATAGGTTGGTTAAATTGTAAGGGGTATAAGTGTAATTTTTGTAAAAAAAAGATTAAAATAAGTTTATTAAAGTGCAAGAGTACAAATGTAAAAATGATACTAAGAGACAAAAAATAAAATTACTATGGCTAAGGTTACTTTTTGATATATAGATATACACATACAGTTTTTGTTTCAGGTTATTACAAAAATGTCACTGTGTGGTGTTTATGTTGCATATATGGCGCCTAAATGTAATTCTTATTTGAAAATGTGTGTGTAGGGATAGATTAGCTCAAGTACAAAATGATTTTTGCCTTTGAAATTTTAGAAGCGATTAGAATGTGCACATGTACATTGTTGGTTAACTTTTAAATTTTAGTGGTAGATATATATACTGATTAAAAAACAAAAAAAAAAAAAGTTGGTTTATTTGTAGGGGTGTAAGTGTAAATTTGGTGAAAAAATCTAAAAATAAATTTATTAAAGTGCAAGAGTATAAATGTAAAATTGATACTAAATCACAAAAAGTAAAGTTAGTATAGTTAATGTTGCTTTTTAATACAGACTCATTCTATGTTTCACTTGATTACCAAGATGTTGTAGCGTGGTTTTTACACCTCACTGTTAGAAAAAAATCCTTTAATGACAGCATTGTGTGCCCAAAAAAGGTATATATGACACAAAAAATGTATGTTATTGAAGCCCCAGTCATAAATGAAAATAGCATGTATTTATGTCTTCTTTCTTTGACACTCATTTACAACATGCATTTATGTGTGTCTGGCAATTCCAGTTTTCCTAGGTGGTAGAAATTGTTGTCTCTTGGGGAGAAGGATAGGTTAAAATCCTGGCATGAGGTAAATTAAAATTAATTTGGTGTAGTTTAGGAATATAGTTCTTGTAACATTTTTCTTCAAAAATAATTATGTGTGTCACGGTTTTAGGTGTTTTTAAGTATATATATATGGGCAAGAATTAGGAAAAGCAACTATAAGTGTGAAAACGGTGAGAACGCCCCTAACCATTAGATCAAAACAATCTATGGATTAAATTGCGCGGTTGCGTTTTCGTAAATAACATCAACTTTATTACGTGAAAGCGACTCATTAAGGGTAAAAAGGTCTTTTGATTTCTATAATACAAAACGCAAACTCATAAAATAAAACGCTACTAAAAATCCAGCCTTAAACTACGGCCATACACATAATCCCTTCCAGATAAAACGCCATTTTTGTCTAAACAGTCATTGAAACAAAACACCAAAGTTGAGATGAAATGCGTTACAGTTTTAACAGAGTAAATGAAACGACGAAAACTTTATTACGAACATTTATTAAAAATTCCCCCTAAACTACCCGCCAAAAACATCTTATATAAACAACATCATAGTCCATTCCATTGATCACACAAGAATCAAATGCCATATTTTACTAAATACAATTCAATTCAAACCAACAAAAAAATGTTCAAAAAACCATCAATGGCAAGCGTCGTTTATTGGATATTCAGTTTGTCTATCAAAAAATTCATAATCGTCTTTGATAACAGAAGATGAATCTTGGTAAAAACAGTTAACGCCATGCTGAACTTGGACGAACAAGTTCATAGGGAGATCCATGCCCTTGGTGTTTCTATTGATAACCTCTATGAGAAAACACGGAGGGTTATACGAAGATTAACAAGAAAATTTGGACCTATCAATGCAAATTGAATTGTCGACCCAGTCATCCAAACTTGTCCATCTCATTGAGCAAAATCTTATTGAGTTTATCCTCACCTATTTATTTACTAAAAAGTGTTCTTTTTCTGTGGTGTTTATGTGTGTATGCGATCTTCTATGATTTGTTTTGTACCTTCCAAATCATGTTATGCACAAAATCTAATATATGAAGTATAATAAACGTCATTTTCAAAAAAAAATACTTTTCAAAAGAAAACGCCATTGAAAACAAGCAAAAAGAACAAAACGCCATATCTGTTGCATATAACGCGACTTGTTTAGGGGCGTGGACATTGACAATCCTGCCCCTTCATATCATTTAGCGCCCCTGCCATGTGTTCGACCAGGATCTGTTCTCACCGTTTTCACACTTCAGGTCGTTTTCTCCTGATCATGTATATATATATATATATATATATATATATCCCATAATACATGATAAAATACTATATAGCAAAACAATCAATTTTATAATGTAGACATCAAAAGTTATACTAACAAATATTTCAAAGTTAACAAAAATATTGTTGAACTTGAGAAAAAACAGATAATTGCAAAAACCAGAATATACTAATCTGATTAAGAAATAAACAAGGCATCAAGATCAACTCCTCCCAAAGATAGTGAATCTTCAACACTAACAGAAGATCTGCTTGAAGACATAAAAGCTCTATTAATGAAGTATAAAAGTCTATTCAAGGCCAAAGCCTTTTGAAGGTTAAAGCACTGATGAAGAAGACTAAACATCTGTTTGGGCCTGAACATATGTTTAGTGTCAACAAACAAAGGTTTAAAGAACTGAGGTTACCAATAGAAAAATGTATGTAAATCAGTGTTTATGAGTCTTATAACAATTGTTAGGATTCATGTTTCTAACATCTGATGAGTCTTTTATGTTAGGAATGTTACATATCTCCATCAGGGTGATGTCAGTCTTGATTGCTAACAGATGTTTGTACTTTGTATAAATAGATCTCACATGTAAAAGATCTATTTGATCACTTCTTAACATTCCTTTGTACTAACATATTATAGTGATCGGGCTAAGGGTGACTCATAGTTTTACTTGTAATATGTAATCTTTTGATCATAATAGAAATCCCTATGACAACTATCCACATTTGTGTTTGTGTTTAAATTCCGTTGCAATCATTTATTTCCATTTATAACAACAACACTTCACCATTTCATCAAGAACACACACAAATACACACTCGGATCACAATAATATTGTTTGTCGATACAAAACATCAACAGATTATAAAGGTTTCTCCAAAACTCGACCATTCTTTGCAAATTTCATCAATATCAGCATCCATGTATTCATCGTTGCTTCCCTCAACCTAAGAAATAAATGTTAGAACTAATGGCAAACAACATCAAATTCTTTGTTTAATAAGACCCTGGGAGTTAAAAATTAGGTTGGGTCAAAACAAACAATATAATAAAAGTTAAAAAAAAATATAATGTGATTCTTGAGTTATGTTAAATTATAATGCACAAAGAATTAAACTTGCTAAACCTAATATGGTGTTCTTCAGTAACACGCATAAGAATTGTTAGATCTGAGTTTGATACTTGTAAACAAATATTCATTATCAACAATATAATTCACAAGTAGAGAATCATTATCAACGATTGTTTTTCATTTATAACTCAAATGCTTACAAAATATTTTACAAACGATTGACTTTAAAGACTCCCCCTCAGTCAATCATGTAACAAATCTGTTCATATAAGAGAAAAGGTGAAGTGTGTGATAATAGATCACTAACAGTTGTGATCTATTCATACTAATACTGAAAGCTCTTTCAGTGATTGGCTGACATCACCCTAATAGTGACATTTAACATTCCTAATAGAAAAGATTCCCCAGATGTTGCAAACATCTGTGCAAATCCTATCATCTGTTCTAACTAGTCTAAACATTGATTGGATAAATACTATTACATTGGGAAACCACTGTCTAAGCTATGCTCTGTTGCTGTTACCCAAAAATCTGTTTGGCCATACAGTGTTTAGTCTTCTTCATCAGACCTTTGGCTTCAACAAACTTTAGCCTTTAACAGATGTTGTTTCTTCTTGAACAACGGTTCCAAGTTTTGATCATATGTTTCCTTTGTTCTTGAACAGATGTTCTGATTAGGTGTTCCAGATTCACTATCTTTAGAGAGATACTTGTTCAATCTTTTGTTTATTTCTTGATCAGTGGATCACGTTTTGGCTCTTGAATATCATCTATTCTTTTGTAGGTCCAACAATCTCCCCTCTAGAACAGATGATGTGAAAACAAATTTTATTAAATCAATTTTTAATCCTTTTTATCATGCTTTTGACTTGGGCTTTAAATTGCCTTCCAAATCTTTCAAACAACATGTCATCAGCATCCCTTTCGAGTGGAAGATCCAGTAGGTCTTGCACATCTTCAATTTTTTAGCTCATCACAATGTTCATTGAAGTCTTTTTCACTTTCCCTTTTTCCTTGAGTATTGTCAATTCATAGTTGGTCTTTGTCTGAGGACCATTTTTGAATTTTAGTGGTAGCGGTGTTTACTAGGAGTGTTGTTATTGAAAGAGGTGATGGAATATGCATTCCCAAGATTTGCCCTAACAGTTCTACTAGATTGGCATCTTGGTGCCCATACATTATCACATTTTTTATCCCTTCCTTTATAATATCATCTTCATATCTTTTTGAATCTTCTGCTAACATATCCTTTTGTCTTTTAAGATGGCTTCTTACCATTGAAGAGACATGTTTTGCAGATAGAATTTTAGATGTGTTGGCCTTAGAACTGATAGCCAAGTCTTCATAGTTAGGCCTTTTTGGGAGCAAGGGAATTTTTAGCTCTTAAAGCTTCTAATTTCTTATAAGTCTCCTTGATTTTTGGCTCATCCCACCTAGCCATGGATTGCATTTTCCATATTTTGCAGCAACCATCTCCTCCTTCATTCTTGTAGCTCAACTACCTTTTGACCAACATGTTTTCTACCTGCAGCCCAGTTGGGAGGAGTGGTTTGATATATGGATTGAACTTTAGCATCTCAATCCTGGTTATTTCTTTTAGAAGAGCTTCTATGTTCCAACTAGAGAATTGAGCTTTTGAAGCTCTATAAGGCTTGTTCTTCTGATAAAATCCCGATAGTCTTTTTTTAGTTCCTTTTTGAGGTCAGGGTTGCTAACTAGTCCTTGAGAAGCCTTTTGGCTGACATCTTTTGCAAAGTCTTCAAGTGTGTTCACTTTGGTGAATTCTGTAGACATGATTTGCTAAGCCACCTTGTCACTTTTCCCTTTGCTTTTGTAAACAACTATCTTTTTAGCCTGTTTTACTTTTAGTTCCAGGTACTCTTGTACATTTTTAGGCTTTTGATATCTTAAAGGTAAGTTGGTTGATGTCAGCTATGGAGTGGAAGATTGTATTTCTTGTGATATATTTTCTAACTCCAATGGATCAAGTGGAGGTTTTGTGATGGTGATGTAATGGTGAGTGCAGTGGTAGTGGTGGTAGATGGTCGAGGTGTAGAAGTAAGGATTGTGGTTTTGATAGGATATGCATCAGGAGTTTTTTTCATCATCATCATCTTGGACAATGAATTAAGTTCTCCTAGTTCTGGCTTGAGGTGTGGGTGTTTTTTTGGTGGTTTTGAGGGTAGTGTTGTTGGCTTTCTTTTAAGAAGTCCTTTTGGGGACTTGTGAGAAGTTGGTAGTGGTGGTGTTTGAGTAGTTGTAACTTCTGTTGTATATTTTTTGTAGTGGAAACATATGTTTGGATATTGGAGTAGTGGTTTGAGTGGTGATTGATGTGGCAGTGGTTTGGATAGGTGTAGTAGTGCATTGAGTCACCTTGTTGGAACCTCTGTTGAAGAACCTTGGTTATCTTGAATTTATTTTCTTTCAATTATTTATTGCATGGTTATTTGCAAGTTTCCTTCCCTTGTATCCCTTTTCTTTTGCTTTTTCACTTCTTTTGCAATTTTTTTCTTGCCCTTTTAAGTGCGGCAATGTCAGGCCTTTTTCCAGCCTTTTTGACCAAGGGTGGGAGCTTCCTTATGCAATCTTCCTCCCCTTTTGGCATCATCTTTATACTTAGGGAGAGTTAGAGCTTTACTAGTGTTTTCAAAGATAAAGTCTTGACGACTTAACTTCTGCTGAGTATCTTGGTACTTGGCATCCACTGTTTGTCTTACCAGCTCTACTTGCATGAAATATCTTTCTTCTGCAGCCTACTTTTGAAGATGTAGGTTTGGTCGAACATGGGCCCACATTTCTTTTGGATGTCTACATTTGAAGGTGGAGTTTTGGATCAAAATTATCATCATATCTTTGATGTCTCCAACAGATGTTTCTAATTTTGTAACCCTCTTCGTTAATTCATGATATTTTAGTCCATCACCTAAGTTAACAGGATCAAATGAAATCCCACCTGGGGTGGTTAAACTTGGTTTTAGACCAAGTGACCCTTGTTCTTGGTACTGGGGACTTCCAACTGGTGAAGAGACTATTTTCTCAACAGTTGTTTCCTTCAAGGGGGTCTTAATGATGTAACCACTGTCCAACTGTGAGACTGTTGTCTCTACGGTTGTATTAGCTGCCCCATTTGAAATACATGCCTGTATTTCTTGAGATACAGGAGGTGTTGCCCCCTCTGCTTGTGGGATAGCAATGATCCCTGAGCTTGCCCTAGTCATTTGTTGAATTGTTCTCTATGTGATTTGTTGTTGAGAGGAACTAGGTATGTGCAAGTCAGCGGTGTCAATTGCATGAAGCAATGTTTGTAATGGTGATGGAATAGATGTAGTGGGTGGTGGAGTGGAAAGAGAAGCAGCCCTAGGATAGGGGCTTGAGTAAAGATATTCAAGTGAAATATCTCCCCTTGATTTGTTTCCCTGTTCTTACAACACTCTCCGTTTATAAGGATGATTGAGGATTTTGGATGGGTGGAGATGTTTGCATCTGTTGTGAGGAAGTAACAACAGATGTTAGCTACATTTGTCTTACAGCAGGTATCTCTGGCATCTCAACCTCCAGATATCCTTTCTATTTTGTTTTTCGTTTAAACTTGGGGATATGGATGGAAGTGGTTTTTATGGAAGTGTCTGGTGTGGGTTCCACAGTGTTGGGTTATGCACCATGGTCACCAGGAGCAGTAGGCTCAGCAACAGATGTTACAACATCTGTTGCTTGGTTTTCTAAAACATTTTCATTTACCGCATTTTCTTGGCTTTTGGCCATCATGCGAGTAAAAATTTCATTTGAAAGACTATTATTTTCAAGTGCTTCTCCTTGTTCAAAGCTCTCTTGTCTTAAATGATTTTTAAGGTAGAAGCTTATCAGCCTTGGATATATTAGAAAAGGATTGCGAGTTCCTCTCTTGATTGCCTTTAAGACTGCTACCAAATCCATAAACAGTGTCTAGGATAGCTTATGGTTTGAATTTCTCAAAATAGCATGCTCCAAATACTGAGTTTTTAAGGGAATTTCATTAAAAGCAGTGGTCTTTGCAGACAAGCAAACCAAGTAGGTATGGAAAAAGAATTTCATTTCTGGTGGAACTTTGGTTTATAGAGTGTTGTTCCCACCAATTGACCTTCATAACCCCTTTCTGATGAACTCATTTTGTAAGTCATATTTGGGGAAGGTTTCCATACCTGCCAAATCCTCTGAACTTGTTGGATATGGATTCTGCTGTGATTTCAACATGTTCTTTGTTTTTTATGGAGGTGATGAGAAAGGACCTTTTATTTTGAAGCGAGCTTTTTGCATTTGTCCAAAATTCTCTGAGGGTGGTTAGATAGATGGGGGTGTTTACAGTGAGGATGTAAACGTATTTTGATGAGTTTATGATGTCGATGATGGATGGAAATCCGTGCTCTTGTTGTGTTTTACAAGATACGGTAAGTAGTTGTGAGGGGTATTTAATTCGAGAGCCATGATGAACTTGAGTTCAAATTTTTTGAAAATATTTTAAGTAGATGATCTTTTGATTGAAAGTAGAGTTTGATGGAAGAAAATTCAGAGTTTTTCTCTTTTGAAATGCTTGGATTTTATCAATAATGGATGATAGATGTAAACTTTGTTTCTCATGGGTTTCATAGGGTTAATGGAACAGAGAAGCCAGCGTTCACAATGGTTACCTTTTTGGTCCGCGTGGTCAGTTGCTATTTGTTATAGCAATCCTCTGCTCAGAAAGTGGATCTTAATGAGGAAACCCTTTGAAGAAGATATGAAAGATCTGTTTTCAAAATTTCTGTTTGAAACCTCTGTTGTGCTCAACAGACCTTTGAGTAACAAAGTCAGTGTTTTGAACATTATAGACTTTTGTTCAACAAATGTAGGAAAACCTCTGTTTGAAACCTTTGTTGGGTTAAACAGACTTTGAATGAAAATAGTGGTGAGTTTTGATGAAACAGTGGCTCTATTTGACTTTTGTAGTCAAAGAGTGGTTCTTTTGTCTTCAACAGTGTTTAACTAATGTTAAACAGAGTTTTGAACCACTTAAACAGATGTTCCACTCTTTTGAACAGAGTTTTGTTTTTGTTGATTTTATCCATCTTTTCTTGATTTTGAAAACTGTAGTTTTGATTTTTTTTTAATTTTAAAATAACATTTTAACATAACATAAAATTTTGGTGAATTTTTCAAGACAAATTTCTCTCTTTTATTTGGATAGAGATAGGTGCAAGGGTAACCTTTGTTGGCACTTTTAAACTACCAACAGTGGTTCCTTGCAGATAGTGGTGAATGGGTCAATCTGCAGATGATTCAAAGAATTTCTGCTTTGGATTTGGAAGTCTCAACCACTGTAATAGCTCCTTGTTATTGGTTAAATAGTTGTTTTATACCCTCTACAAGTGTCTGCACACTTGGGTCAACTGGTGGTTGACCATTCCCAATGAGATAGTTGTACCCATGTAGATGTCTGTTTTCGCTTGGCTTTTAGGGTTGATGCACATGTTCTACATACCTATAAGGTACCCTGGTGCATGGTGGTTTCCCATCGCCTCTAGGGAGTGGGTTTTGTGTGTCGCACATATTTGACCAATCCTTTGTTCAGGATGTGGTTCAAGTTATGTGGAACAGGAGTTTGGCAGGACTCAACTCTTTTGGGAATAGATGGTTGATCCCTGGTAACAGGGCCATAATCCATTTTGAAACTCATTTTCTTTCTCGACCTATTTTGATTTACATCATATGGTTAAAGAAAAGATCAACTTTGGATCAAATGGTTGAGTTTTCTACATATGGTGCATCCAAGAGTGGATTCATAAATGTTGTCGCTTCTATTGATATCATAGACTTTTAACTTTAAACAGTCTTTTGCCCAATGATTTGTTTTTCCACAAAATTCACAGAAGCATGCTGGAATCTTATCCTCCCTTTTACCCTTACCTCTCTTTTCCGAAACACATGTTTTAACATCTGTTTGGGAGTTAGTAATAGGAATGATTTTTATCTTGGGTAGGTCGAGTCCATTTGGGTTGGTGAAGTTAATTGGTTTATAGTTCTTAAGAACATCACATTCATCTGACCAACTAGGTTTAAACTCATACTTTTGCTTCTCAGATTGAATGGAACTTAGTGGCTTTTCAAGAGTTATTTTCTTGCGCTAAGTTCAGTGATCTTGATTTCTTCACCTTTTGATGTGGTTGGTATGACCTCAACCAATTTAGAATCAATGGAAGTAATGGCTTGATGTTTTTGATCATATTTTATAAAACCAACACCAAACTTCACATTGTTTTCCTGTGTTTATCTAGAAGCATCTCATAACCATGACATGACTTAACCCATCTTTCACAGGTGATCTGTATGGATTCCAACTCCTTTTACATTTAATATTTTTTATCATTGACTAGAGTTGGTCCTTGGTTATTGATGCTTCATGTTTAAGGCTGCTTATTTCAAGGTCTTTTTCAGCAATTCTTGTTTTAAAATATTTTTAAAAATTTTCAAGAACTATTTCACTGATTTGTACCTTTTCTCTAAGGTTTTCATTCACCTCTTTTATGTTAGCAAAAGCTATGATGCAATTATCAGAACACAACTCTTTAAGAGTTTGAGGTGATACCTTAGAGGCAGCCAATTCAATTTGATCCGCCCTGATGCTAGCAGTGGAACTTTTGGGATATTTCTCATCCATCCATTTGATATGCTCCTTGTCACCAAAAATGTTTGACGAGAGCTTTCAGCAGCTCCACCAGCAATTCCTTCACCAACTGTGGTTTGAACTAGATCCTCTTCACCTAAACATGCTCAATAGCCATAAAACAAAAGTTTTCATGTTCATCATAGTCATTTGCTATTAAAGCAAAATTTTCATCAGTTTAATTTTCTGGTGTAGCAATAGGAGTAGCTTTTGGTGCTTGAACATGTGGTGCATGAACATAGGCTCTGCTGGTGTAGAAGGATGAGTAGCTTGTGGTGCTTGGACATGTGCAATTGGTATTTAGACATACTGAACCTAAGGAACTTGTGGTGCATGAACATAGTGCATAGTACAGGATTCATGCCTTATGAAAAGTGGGTTGTATTTTGCACATTTGGTCCAGGGGTATTTTGGGAATAAAATTGTGGTTGTGTATTACGTTGAGATCTTTGAATAGGGTATGCGATCATTGGTGCAGAGTTATTTGTTTGACTCTTGCATTCCTAGCAAAGTGTCCCAACCTATTACACTTAAAACAATGATCTTAGATTTATCTAACCCTACTTTTGACTTCCCACTTAATCCTAGGTAAGTCCTACCAGTCCTTTGTAAAATTGTTAGTTCTTAGATTAAGTAGGGCTACCTGGTTCAATATGTCCATCTCCTCTAGGTCAGTTGGGTCTATATGCTTAAGTTCATCGAGTATAAATGAAAGATTATCAGTGACATGAGTATCATCATTTAGCATAACTTGTGGAATGTTGACCAAAGTTGCTTCCTGTTGATATGTTCATAAAATGATCAAAACTCTGATCATATCCCATTCTAGAGGATGATCCCTCCTGACTCAAAAGTGTTGTGTTACTAAAAACATAACTATCAGAACCTTTCCAGTTTCCTGGAGCTTTTTCTTTTGGACAAGCTCCTCCTCAGAGGTTAGGAGCTTTCCATGGAGTTGGATCAGGCTCACGTCTTGAAATCTAGGGATGTTCGCATCACTATAGCAATAGTGTCCCATTTTTCAGGCAGAGATATTAGAAATCGGTTACTTAAAGTGGTTTTAGTAATTTTTTTTGTAAACTTTTATTCACTGATTAGACATGAAAATCATTCAAACTGTTGAGTCAGGATCTCCCCTTTGACATGAGTGAAGGTTTCATTTTGCTGGTTAAGGATTTCACAAGTATTCTCGATAACATCATCTGTTCCACCAAATTGTTCCTTTAGTGCAACCCACAACTCCTTGGCACTGTTATAATGCAACAGGCCAGCATATATATCATTCGGCGGAGCCATAGCCACGATACTAAAGGCTTTCACATCTAGCTTGAATTTTTGATAATCTTGCTCGGAATAATTCTCCGGCTTCTATGGCTCAAATACATTTGGGTTTTCGGCATTGGTTACCATTTGAACATGAGGTCCGAAGACGACAGACTTCCAACACCCTGTATTTTTTTGAGCAAGTATATGCCCCATCCTACGTTGCCAGATGTTAAATTCAGATTTGACAAGTATAGAGGGTTTATTACTGAAGTCGGTGTTGTGTGGATCATTTGGTGCCATTTTCTTGAGTCCTTTATCAGAAACACAGAGTATGTGACAAACACTAATTAGTTCTTCACTATACAACTCTAAGCTACGAACAATACTGGATCTTTGTTGAGCTGATCTTTGTATGTTAAACTAATTGTGAAATCAAGTTTGACATGACCAAGCCCTGATACCAATTGTTAGATCTGAGTCTGATACTTGTAAACAAATATTGATTATCAACAATATAATTCACTAGTAGAGAGTCATTATCAACGATTGTTTTTCAATTATACAAATGATTAACTTTACAGACTCCCCCTCAGTCGATCATGTAACAAATTTGTTTGTACAAGAGAAAAGGTGAAGTGTGTGATAATAGATCACTATTAGGTGTGATCTATTTATACTAATTACAAAAGCTCTGTTAATCGATTGGCTGACATCACCCTGATAGTGACATCTAACATTACTAACTAAAATGATTCCACAGATGTTGCAAATATCCATGCAAATCCTATCATCTGTTCTAACTAGTCTAAACACAGATTAGATAAATATTGTTACATTGGGAAACCACTGTCTAAGCTATCCTCTGTTGCTGTTATCCAAACATCTGTTTGGCCATATAGATGTTTGGTCTTCTTCATCAAAACTTTGGCTTAAATAGACTTTAGCTTTCAACAGATGTTGTTTCTTCTTAAACTGCGGTCCAAGTCTTGATCAGATGTTTGCTTTGTTCTTGAACAGATGTTATGATTAGCTGTTCAAGATTCACTATCTTTGAAGAGAGACTAGTTCAATCTTTTGTTTATTTCTTGATTAGTGGGTCATGCTTTGGCTCTTGAATATCATCTGTTCTTTTATAGGTCCAACAAGAATCAATAGGAATGATAGCACACTTAACACCTAAATAATCAATAGCAAATGTTATAATGTTGAATAGAAAACAAATCAAGATACAGATAGCCATGTTTCTACTGTATCTGTTATGACACTTGTATCCAGACAATGACACTTGCTAGTTTAATCGACAAATAAAAATTAATATTTTTGTCTAAACATATCATAGCAAGATTTCATCAATCAAGAATCTTCTAGAACCAATTTTCGTCAATTTCCCAAAATGTGTGTGCAAGTCCCACAGTCCCATCCAAACTCATGCATAAGCTAATAACCAAATAAAAATCGGTATGTTTTGAACTCTATGAACTTCATTTCATTAAGTTATCTATCAGTAGAGATAAAACAAGGGTGGCTAAGCAAGTATGTAAATTATAGAAGTGAGAGTAGGATATGCCATACTTACATTGTCATTGACCATTATTTCATCTCCTTCATCAACTATCTTTTTCATAAACATATAGTACATAGTAGCCAGTTTCAGTACTTCTCGGCTGCCATTGACACTACGTAATTAAAATATATGATTCAGTCTATGGGATCTTCGGTTGCTAAGGTGTTGGAGTATTTAGATAAATTAAAGGTTCAAGGCGTGCCTTGTCTTCAGGATTGAACTATTTGAATGTAACATCCGTCAAAAAACGGATTTACCAAACCCGCTCCGTTTATTAACCGAACAATCAGTTAAAATTTTCGTTGCGAATTAAATGCCCAAAATAATTTTAAACGATACATAATCAATTATTATACGGGAATATATAATTAGTTTTTGAAAAACTGTCAAAAATAAGAAAATAAAAATACTTTGGTTCTGCCGGGTTTCGAACCCGGGTCAGTACCGGTCAGCAAAGTCTTAACACTCAACACATAAACCACTGCGCCACTGATGTTCCTTGTTAAATGTTAGGATCGTTTAATTCATATCATGAGTTTCCGAATTCAAAACCGGCGCCCAAATGCAGTCGTCGGAAATCCCGGCGATCTCGCCAATAATTTAACGAATCCTTCCGTTATAACGTAAACTTTAAACCTACATCGGTTATAACCGACGTCTGAGTCCGCGACACCATCTATAACCGCCGGAGAAATTATAACCGATGAATCAAGTCGGAAATCAGACCAAGTTCATCGATAATTTGCCCTATAAATACCCCCTCGAACCTCTGCAAACCTTTTCGCTCAAAACCGCACATTTTCTCGGCGAAAACTCACTCGCCGGAAATATTCTGTTCGTCGCCGGAAAACCAGGTTCTTCATTTCTGAGCCTTATTGAATCCCCTAAGCTTATACCGAAGTCACCCATACCTTTTTCAAACTTTCTGAAGACTCGCTACTGCAAGACACACGTCGCCGGAAGTGGTTGCTGTCGCCGGAGTTCTGCCGGAAAACAGAGGAAGCAGTCGGTATACTTCACGCCTAATTTCCCTTCTTTTTATTTATATCCCATCTGTAATTAATCATAAAACGCTAAAGAAACCTGAATAAACACTTCGAACCAGTCAGTCATCACTTCTGGTTATAACACAACGAAGAAGACGAAGTTACGGAACATATAAGTATAATTTAAATCAAGAAATAATTCGGGTTAGACACACAGTCCAGCGGTGGACTGTGTGCACAATAAACACACTAACGTCTCGAGTTCGATTCCTGTTCCACACACGCTGCCTTAATAAAAATGATTTTTTGTTAACCGAACCGGAGTCACACTGTTATATGTTAAGTATATTAATAACCGGAAAAATAACCAAGTTAGACACACAGTCCAGTGGTGGACTGTGTGTATGTTTAATCAAAGCGCACGAGTTCGAGTCCGGTCTTCTGCATCGACCCGGACAATTATTTATCTTTTTAAATAAGTCAGAAATAAAAATAATTAGTTTGTGTTTAAGTATAATAAAAATTGGATTATATAACATGTTAAACACACAGTCCAGCGGTGGACTGTGTGTTAGCGCAACCCACAGGTCCCGGGTTCGAGACCTGTGGAGCGCACCGGT
This sequence comes from Scalesia atractyloides, assembly GCA_947069175.1. Classification (NCBI taxonomy): domain Eukaryota; kingdom Viridiplantae; phylum Streptophyta; class Magnoliopsida; order Asterales; family Asteraceae; genus Scalesia; species Scalesia atractyloides. Next base: position 33,262,081 of record CAMTDV010000024.1, on the reverse strand, counting down.
CCGAATCAATTAAATCGTTTTTAAAAATAAAATGATTTTCGGTTTAATCTAATTAATATATAAATATAATTAAAAACAGAAATATTTCGGGTTAGACACGTAGCTCAGTTGGTAGAGCTGCGTGCACGCGTACGGGAGGTCTCGGGTTCGAGCCTCACTCAGCGACACACATAAACCATTCAAACCGGTCAAAGTCAACGGTCAACGGTCAAAGTCAACGGTCAACTGTAGCAAAAAAATCAAATTTTTTTATTATTTTTATTTATTTATTTTAATTAAAAATCAATTAAAAATACTTAAAAATAACATTTATAAGGTTAGAAAATAGCCTTAAACTCACAAAAATACACCCAACAATCCTACTAAAATGGATTAATAAAATCCGTTTACTTACCGAACCATAATGCGATTTATCTAGGTTAATCTCACTCGTGGTTAAAACCACTTCGCGTGCATTCAACATCGTCAACCGAACGCACCCACTGTGAGTGAATCTTACAACTCCCCTTTTTAATTACACGTTTTGGGGTGTGTCATGTGTCTCAATTAATTAACTCGTTTATTTAAATTTGTGCCATACCATATCGTGACCTAAACTTAGATTGTTTATATTGATATGATTACTTATTTCATTTTGTCAAATTATATGAAATTCATTCATTAAGCCCATCAGTTCCTCGTGGGAGACGAGTTGAACAACGCGTGCCTCAAAACCAATCCATTATTGTTCATGTGTGTATCATTGAGTTTATATTGTTTGTAGTTGTGTCATTCATATTATCATGTTTATGCAATTCATTCATTAGGCCCATCAGTTCCTCGTGAGAGACGAGTAGAGCAACGCGTGCCTCTAAATGTTCCATTATTGTTCATGTGTGCTTTATTTAATATCTAATGATTGTTGAATAAGTTTACATCTATTTTTACTCATGTTTTGGTTGTGCACATATTTCATAATCAAATAAATAAACTTGTTCAAATGTTTTCCATAGGATTCACTCGCTAACTTTATGTTGATCCAAAAACCTTTTCACACATGATACAGGTGAACAGGTTGAAGCAAGGAAAACATAGGAAATGCCTTAGAAGAGAACAAAGAAGTTTAGATTGATAGTTAGAACATGTTGTAATATTTATTGTAAATAGCCATTAAATTGTATTTAATGAATATGAAACGCATAATAAATGTCATGAGCTTTGATGATAACCCAATCATGCCCCGATCACCTTTTCCGCTGCGGGTCGGGGTGTGACATTGAAGCATTGCTCATAAGTTATATCAATTGTGCTTCTGCCATTGAGGAAGATGTAATCGGTCCAATAATGGCCTATGACCCCTGTGATGACTATTGGGTGTTTGTCTCATTGACCATCGCGCACCATAGGGAAGGCGACATGGGCTTCGTGCCAGCGGAGATCCTCTTGGCGTCTCTTGTTCTTATGTTTCTTATTTCTTCTGGGCTTCCTTGGTCCGACTTGGATCATGTGAGTATCTGTATGTTGGATTTGGTGCGAACATTCTGTACGAAGTGCGTAAGTGTCCCAATCTTTTGAGCCTTCTCAATTTCTGCTCGGACACTAGGGTTGTCCAAAAAGCTTGCGGCTTGAAGCTCGCTTGGATTTAGCTTGGAAAAATGTTGCTCGATATGGCTCGGTTTGAAATTGAACCGTGCTGGCTCGACTCGGTTAGAAAGTGCGACTACCTCGGCTCGGCTTGTAACGAGCAAGGTTGGCTCGGTTTGGCTCGTTTGGTAGCTCGGATCGGCTCAGCTCGGATTATTTTACTTATAATGTATTTTATTTTTATATACATTATAATATATTACAAAAGTTGATTAGCATTTACATGTATTTAGGTTTGTAAATTGATATATGTGGCATATTTTAAGGTTGATTACTATTCTAATGAACTTATTGTATTTCGTTAAAGTTAAAACTTATTTTGTGGTGTTGAACTTGATTTTGACTTGTAGTGTATTAGGTTGAACTTATTGTAACAACTCTCCAAAACACCCTAAAACAATCCATAATCGAAGCCCCGGATGCGCACAGCGAGACCCGACGTGAAAAACGAAAAATTTTCATCAGGGCATCCCAAGCGCCATGCGCCAGAACCCCTGGTATCTCCCGCGACGCGCGGGAGAGTACCAGGACACGTGGCTTCAGATCGCGATGTCTGGCGGGGCTATGCATGCAACGTAGCCTGTCAAGGCCAAATAGGCTGCCTAGGCGCGTCGCGTGGGAGTCCCCAGATCCTGACGCGACGCGCGGGAGAAGCTCATCTGACCTATAAGAAGGCAGCCGTGGGACTGAAGTCTGCGCTCATTTTCGATCGTAAAAATCGTTCGTATACCTTCTGTATCTCCGTTACTTTGTCCAATACCCCCTAAACCCCTAAACCTGCGAAGCATTGCCCTGTTGTAAGTGTTTTAACCCATATCACTGATTCGATACTCTGCCCGATTGATCTAAAATCCAGCAACGGATGCCAAAGTAATGCCCGTTAATAAGGCTATGCTTTGTTAACTACGTTGGGATTTTGTCTCGGGAAGTATCATTCATGTTAAGTTGGGTTATTGCACTAACACGTGATGTATTGTAATTTAATTAGGAACTCAGAATTTATACCAGGAAACTCTAAGATAACAACCCTAAATCTACAAAGTGATTTATTTCTCTTTTTCTCACAGTTTGTGAGTCATTCTCTCTTTTTACTAAATTACTTTATAAAACCTCAAATGTTTTTCAGTTATACTCACAGGGTGTTGGTGCATATGTCTGTTGCCTTCGTCATTACACGAGAACGAGTCTGGAATAAAGGAGAGTTTCTGAAGACCGAACAAGACAAAGTAGATATCCAAGAGGGAGTCTATTGGTGCATAATGTCTATGTAATAGTCTTGTATCGAGTCTGTATAGAATAGGTGAAACAAGGCGTATTTAAGTAAGTGTTGAGTCAAGTTCGGTTTAGACTTCATGTGAGAAGTCAAGTTCGGCCGAACTTGACCAGGTCAAGTTTGGGCGAAGTTAAAGATCTTCTACAGCGAACTTCAGCAACTATATATAGGTGCCTTGGGATTTCATTTGTAATAGTTGGAGATATTTTGGCACAGAGACGGAAAAGCTCTGTCGGATCCGGATCTCAAATGTATTGAACTTTAGATCAATGAAAACAACAATCAAATGAGTAATTCTTGTTATTTGATTAACTTGTCATTAGTTTCCGCCTAATCGGACAATAGATAACAAATTTAGGTTCCCGTGCTAATCGTGGACGTTCCTACAAGTGGTATCAGAGCCTGGCTACCTGAATTTGTTGAAATCAAGACAAGAATCTCTCTATTTCATCTCCATTCTTCTACTTTTCTTAACTTTTGAACAAAAATGAAGAATTCACGGACAAATTTTATTCAATTTTGAATATGTCATGTATAACACACTAATAACAAACCCCTGAGAGTTTGGACATCAAATGCAAATGTTTTGACATCAAAAAGTTGCAAAAACCATGTTTTTGGAACAAGCCATGGCCGAACTTAACATCAAGTTCGACCGAACTTGATTAAAATCTCACTGATTTTCATCAAGTTCGACCGAACTTGATAAGATTTTCAAGATTTTTGTGAGAAGTTCGCTCGAACTTGAAGGATATTTCAATAGTTTTGGTTAAGTTCGACCGAACTTAATCGAATCTCATTGAATTTTATTCACAAGTTCGCCCGAACTTGACGAACTCATTGAAATATTACCTAAGTTCGACCGAACTTAAGTGTTTGTCTTGAAATCTTACACAAGTCCGCTCGAAGTGTGATTTTTCTCAAAAGAAATACCAAGTTCGACCGAACTTGGATTAAAACTGAAAATTTTCATCTTTCAACTACAAGTTCGACCGAACTTGTAGTTAGTTCTAATATTTTTCAAAGTTTCAAGTGTTTTCAGCGTACGTGTCTCAATTTTCAAAATAGAAGATTTCCATAATGCGTTTGCAGCTGGAGTAGCACAAGCGTCAACGTCAAATTCAATTGCGGTTAACCATATGAACTCGATAATGAAATGGGTACTACTTAGAAACCGCCGAAGTTAATGAGTATGGATGAGTTCGAGGGATGGAAAGAAAAGTTTGTTAATTAGATTCAAGCGAATCAATTCAACAGCTGGGTTGCGATTGAAGACGGTTACACATGGCCGAAAGATGAACGTGATCAAGATCTTCCATTGAACAAGTTTTCAGCAATTAACAAAGAGAAATATGTTGCTGAAAAGAAAATGATCAGCTTGATACAACAATCTGTCAAAGAAGATATCTTGATATTATTACCAGAATATGATACTTCTCAAGAATTATGGAATTCTCTTTGCGAAAAGTTCAAAGGAAGTGATGAAATGATCAAAAGCAAAAAGGCTTTGATAAAGAAAGAATTTGAGATCTTCACGATGATCAAAGGAGAGACAATGAAGCAAATGATTGATAGATATTGTCACCTCATGGTCCAGATGCGAAGACATGATATCAAGAGAACTAACGAAAAGCAAATTGAGAAGCTAGCCGATGTACTTCCAGAAGGAGAATGGACAACGTATCTGATGATTTTAAAGAATAGTCCATCTTGGAGACATTTTAAGTTGTCATCTTTCATTGACAAACTTGAAGGTCATGAAATGGAATTGATGAAGATTGCAAAATCCAAAAACACTAATGTTGTTCAGGATGTCGGAGTTTATTACAAAGGTGGTGTTCTAGATACTCCGATTCAAAGTCCAAAAATCCAAACGGCATTTAGTGCAAACATGAATACATCAGATCAGTCGTCACAAAATCAATATTCTCCAAACACTGGTTATTCAATATGTTGGTTCAAATTCTTCTTCTCAAAGTCAATCTCATCAGACAAGCAATTCTACTTCTAATTCAAATGTTTTCCAATGCAACATAGCAGTAGATTTAAAGAATGTGTTTCCTCAAAAAGTTGTGAAACAGCACATAGCACTTCTTGCTATAGTTCTGGAATCGTATGAAAGTCTTGTTGCTGGAAAGATCGGAAATCCTGAAATGACAGCTGAGGATTACGATCATGTAGATGAGGAAGAGTTGGAACTGATGGACATCAAATGGTCCTTAGCATCGATTATCCGAGAGTTTCAAAATTTGTAGCACTCACTAGAAGGGATATTGGTAATTCAAACAATAAACTTGGTTTCGACAAAACGAAAGTTACTTGTTTCAGATGTCGACAAAAAGGGCGCTTCAAACGTGAATGCCATAACCAAGAAGCTAGTGGAAACCAAAACCCTTTCAAAACTGGTAACGAATATTACAAGAAAGCATTGCAATACAAATCATATCAGAATAGAACACAAGTTGAAGTTGAAGATAAACCTGCAAAGAAAGCTGATTGTTGCCAATCATGAAGACGATGGTTTCGATTGGAACAAATACATCGGAAAGAAGACTGGTGTTGCTATGATGGCAGAGTTGTGAATGAATCTAAGACATCATTTATGGATGCTGCTATCAAAAATGCTATTCAAGAAGCATTAATGCAAGGAGCTGAGGAAGAAGCTGTCCTGAGGATGCAGTTCTGGAAAGATACATACAACAAACAGAGGAAAAAGGAATAGCTTACCTTGAGATGCAAAAACAATAAGAGTTGAAAGCAGAAGCCGAAAAGGTAAAAGCAGAGGTAAGCATGTCTGAAAAGGAAGTTGTGAAAGTTGTGGAGGTGAAAAAACCTTGCACAAAGTGCGCAAGTCCTTGTGAACCCTGTCTGGATAAAGTCAAAGTCATAAGAGAATTGACTGAACATAACGAAAACTTTCGTTATGATTACAGAACCATAAAAGAAGCTTATGACAAAATATCAGGCAAATATAAACATGATGAAAGAGCTAACAGTGAACTCAACGCTAATGTCACCATGTTAAATGCCACAGTTATTGAAAAACAAAAGGCAATTAACATGTACATTAATACAATTGCTGAGACAAAGCGTGAGTTTCACGAAATGAAAATTGAAACAGAAAGAGTCAGACAATTACTAAAAAGTTACACCACAAACGCATATGTCATTGATCACATTCTTCCTACGATCAAGTCGGAGGAAAATGTTGATAATTCAAAGCGTAAAGTGTATGGAACTGTTGTCACACCCCGACCCGCAGCGGAATAAGAGTCGGGGCATAATTGGGTTATCACCAAAGCTCATGATATTTACTAATATGTTTCATATTTATTAAAGTCAAAATTACATTCCAAATAATCCAAACATGTCCATACAATACAAAGAAAATAACCAGACAAAATAATTCCAAGCTCTAAATCATTTTATTCTTCTAGTCCAATCCTATATATTTCTGGCTGCAGCTGGTTCACCTGTACCATGTGTAAAAATGGGGCTTTTTGGGTCAACATAAGTTGGCGAGTGAACCTTGTTAGATAAACATTTATTATTATGATTTTCTTGTTAGTTTATCAATGAAAAATTATGCAAAATCATAAATGAGCAAATGTAAATAATCAAGCAGTAGCAATTGCAATCACAACTATAACATACAATAACATATGATAGCATACATTAAATACCAACATCATAGGATAAATAACATGAATGAAACTGTACGATCAAGGCTCAATCAAATAGAGCCGATCGTATTGCATGTACTGAAAATGATAAATGTCTGTGCGATCAAGGCTCAATCAAACAGAGCCGATCGTATGTTGGCACGCCAGGTTCACGCTCATAATGTAATGGGGAACTTGCTCAACGCTCATAATGTAATGGGGGGCGGCGGCCTATGAAATTGCATGTACTGAAAATAATAAATTGAATCTAACAATAACCACACAAACAGTTGAAACAAACTGAATACACATGTTCATGATATGATGTATGCACAATGATTTAAATATAATATATAGCAAGACACATGATACACCCCAAAACGTGATTAAAACGGGGAATTTGTAAAGATTCACTCACATTGGGTGCGTTTGATTGGAGATGGTGAGATGCGCACGAGTTGTAAGAGCGGAACAACGAGAATTAACTAACCTAAATAATAACGGAAAATATAGTAAATGAATGGATTTTATTAAGGATTTTAATAGAATTTTTAGATATATTTTTACGAGTTTAAGGCTATTTTAAATCTTTAAAACATTATTTTTAAGTATTTTTAATTGATTTTTAAATTAAATTAAATAAATAAAAAATATAAAAATATGTTGACTTTTTGGGTTGACCGTTGACTTTTTGACTTTGACTTGTTTGACCGGTTTATTGTGTGACTGAAATGCGCTGGGTGAGGCTCGAACTCGTGACCTCCCGTACGCGTGCACGCAGCTCTACCAACTGAGCTACGTGTCTAACCCGAAATAATTCTGTTTTTAATTATACTTATATATTAACTCGATTTATCCAAAATCCTTTTATTTTCAAAAACATTTTAATTCGTCGAACCGGTGCCACTAACAGGTCTCGAACCCGGGACCTGTGCTTTAACGTTACACACAGTCCACCGCTGGACTGTGTGTCTAACTTGGTTAATATACAAATTTTATTATACTTAACGACTAACGGAGTTAACCCGGTTCAGTTTTAAACAAAAAGGCATTTTATTACTGCGAAGGTGCGTGTGTCAAGAATCAAACTCGGGACGTATGCGTGTTTTTGTTCGCACACAGTCCACCGCTGGACTGTGTGTCTAACCCGTTCAAAATACCAGTTTTAATTATTCTTATAATGTTATCGCAGTTCATCTTCTTCGTTAGATTTTACAGGCAGAAGATTACACCGTTATATCTTGTTTAGTTCGATAGATAAACATTGTACAAACTAATATGAAATGGCAGAAACGATAATTAGAAGTAAACATACCGATGAACGGTTTATTTCAGAATTCCGGCAAGGGTGTCGGTCTCTGTTTTTGTGCACTTCAACTGAACAAGACAATTAACCATTTTGATTAGCTAATCGTGGAATTGAAGTGATAAACAAACGTTAACAGAGTGTTTGAATGTCCTTACCGATTCACAGATGAAAATAAAGATTTCCAGAACTTTTTCGGCGAACTGGTATTATCCGATAGTAGCGTCTGAATTCGATTTCAAGTGAAAGGTTTGAGTTAGAAATAGCTTAATAATTGTTAGACTACGACGGTATCGAAGGACTTACAGTTTTGAGGAAGAATACGGTTTTCCGGCGAACTTGCAGAATTTTCCGGCGAGTAAAATAAACTTCTCCGGTCGACTGTAAAGTGTGCGGAAATGTAATTGGAGGTTTGTGGAATGTTTCTGAGTCGCGAGAAGGATGTTTGATTGCAGTAATTCGGATTATTGGATAACTTCGGTTATAAAACCCATCATCATCAGAATTCTAGTCAATTCAAGTCTGAATTGATTAGAATTGTCGGTGCATCGGATATAAATCTGAATTCGCGATTATTCAAACGTTTTAGACGGTTGAATAGCCGATTTCGGTTTTCAGTTGGCGCAACCGGTTCATCTAGGTTTGTATATAAGACTTATTTGTTTCCTATAGTTGACAGAAAACAAACAAGTGGCGGAGTGGTTATGCGTGTGAGTGTTAAATCTTTGATGTTACAACCCGGCTGACCCGGGTTCGAGTCCCGGCAGCCCCATTTTATTTTTAATCACTTTATTTATACTTTTTATCAATTATAACTTTTATGGTTTAGTTTGTTTATTAATTATGTATCATTAAAATTAAAATAAGCATAAATAGGCAACGAACATTTATAACTTGATATTCGATTACAAATGGAGCGGGTTTGGTAAAACCCGTTTTCGACAAATGTTACAAGTGTTCCTCCACCATTTCTTGCAAGTTACTGCTGTAAGAAAGATGATGACATTGAAAAGGCATTTAATCTTTTACTTCTTTCAGAAAATAAAGTTAAATTGCCTGAGAACATTGACGTAAACTTTACAAAATCAAATGATGACAATGAATCGGTGGTAAAAGATGTTGTAAAATGTCTTGAGAAATGATTCCGATAACGGCAGCTTTAAAAGCGTCAACTCGAGTTCAAATAGTTCTGGTTCATAATCTGAAAGTGACGATACATCATCAGAAAATGATCTAAGTGATGATCCTAACATTGTCATGTACAAGGTTAAGGAATCTGATAGATTATATTTCAATGATAGCTTTCCGATTCAGAATGTGAAAGAAGATCAAATCGATAAACTGTTTAAACTTGTGGAAGTTTCATCAGATGATCTCGAGAAAAATGAAAAGAAGTTTTATTCTAAACAGAAACGGAATTTAAACAATTACCGTAGAAACGGTGGTGATTTTCCTGAGAATAGGAGAGCAGGTTTAGGATTGGAAGAAGCTGAAGATGAAACAAAGAAGAATCAGAAAACAATGTTCCAGGAGTACAAAGGTAAGAACATAAAGTTTGTGTACGGAACGAGCACGGTTCAGGAGGAAAGCTTGATAGGTAAGAAGTCAAACCATGATTTCAAGAAAGAAAAGGAACTTCGGGACAAGGCTAAGTCCGCAAGTGGAGTAAAACCCACTAGTGGACAGGTTCATGACACTCAGACTTGCTTCAAATGCAATGAAGTTGGTCACATTTGTAACATTTGTCAAAAAACGGGTTTCCAATACCCGCTCCGTTTTGTAATCGATTATATCAAGTTATAAATGTCACGTTGTATATTTATGGTTATTTTAATTTTTAATGATACATAATTAATAAACAAACTAAACTATAAAAATTATATTTGATAAAAAGTGAAAACAAAATAAATAAAAATAAAAAGTTGCGGCCGGGACTCGAACCCGGGTCAGCCGGTTTACAAATTCAAAGACTTAACACACACACACATCACCACTCCGCCACTTCTTGTTTTCTGTCATCTCTAGGAATCAAATAACTTTTATACACAAACCTAGTTAAACCGGTTGCACCAACTGAGAAACCAAAATCGGCAAATCAACCGTTTAATCGCTTGATTAGTCGCACATTCAGGTTTATAACCGATGCACCGACGATTTTAATCAATTCAGACTTGAATTGACTTCAATTCTGAGAATGATTGAATGTTATAACCGAAACTATTCAACAGTCTGAATTACTTCAATCAAGACCCCTCTCGCGACTCAGAAACGTCATACAAACATTCCATTTCACTTTCGTCACACATTCGGTTCACCAGAAAGCGTAATCAACTCGCCGGAAATTTCTGCAAGATTCGCCGGAAAACCGTATTCATCATCAAAACGGTAATTCTTTCAATAACGTTGTAGTCCAACAATTGTTAAGCTATTTCTAACTTAAACCTTTCAATTGAAATCGAATTCAGGCACTGTTATCAGCTAATTTCAGTTCGCCGGAAAAGTTCTGAAAATCTCTATTTTCATCTGAGAATCGGTAAGGGCATCCAAACCCTCTGTTAACATTTGCTGATCACTTCAATTTCACGATTAGCTAATCAAAACGGTTAATTATCTTGTTCTGTTGAAGAGCATAAAAACAGGGACCGACACATTGCCGGAATTCTGAAATAAACCGTTCATCGGTATGTTCACTTCTAATTATCGTTTCTGCCATTTCATATTAGATTGTACAATGTTTAACAATCGAACTACACAAGATATAACGGTATAATCGACTGCCTGTAAAATTCAATGAAGAAGATGACTGTGATAACACTATAATTATAATTAAAATTGGTATTTTAAACGGGTTAGACACACAGTCCAGCGGTGGACTGTGTGCAAATAATACGCACACGTCACGAGTTCGATCCCTGATACACGCACCCTCTAAGTAATAAAATGCCTTTTTGATAAAAGCTGAACCGGGTTAATCCCGTCAGTTGTTAAGTATAATAAAAACTGAGATATTAACGAGGTTAGACACACAGTCCAGCGGTGGACTGTGTGCAACGCTAAGTCGCACGTCACGCGTTCGAAACCTGTTACTGGCACCGGTTTGTTGAATTAAAATGTTTTTGAAATTAAAAAAATTTTGGTTAAATCGAATCAGTATATAAATATAATTAAAAACAAGATTATTTCGGGTTAGACACGTAGCTTAGTTGGTAGAGCTGCGTGCACGCGTACGGGAGGTCTCGGGTTCGAGTCTCACCCAGCGCATCCTGGCACCCTGACCGAACCGGTCAACGGGTCAACAAGTCAACGGTCAACGGTCAACGGTCAACGTAAAATAAACAATTTTTTTATTTTATTTTTATTTATTTAATTTAATTTAAAAAATCAATTAAAAATACTTAAAAATAACATTTTTAAAGATAGAAAACAGCCTTTAAAAACTCACAAAAATATATCTAAAAATTTCATTAAAATCCTTAATAAAATCCACTCATTTACTATATTTTTCCCCCATTATTTAGGTTAGTAATTCTCGTTGTTCATTTCTCCCGACTCGTACGCATCTCATCATCTCCATTCAAACGCACCCAATGTGAGTGAATCTTTACAAATTCCCCGTTTTAATCACGTTTTGGGGTGTATCATGTGTCTTGTTATATATATATTATATTTAAACCATTGTGCATACATCATATCATGAACCTGTGTATTCAGTTTGTTTCAACTGTTTGTGTGGTTATTGTTAGATTCAATTTATTATTTTCAGTACATGCAATTTCATAGGCCGCCGCCCCCCATTACATTATGAGCGTTGAGCAAGTTCCCCATTACATTATGAGCGTGAACCTGGCGTGCCCACATACGATCGGCTCCGTTTGATTGAGCCTTGATCGCACAGTTTCATTTATGTTATTTATCGTATGATGTTGGTATGTTTATGTATGCTATCATATGTTATTGTATGTTATAGTTGTGATTGCTATTGCCACTGCCTGATTATTTACATTTGCTCATTTATGATTATGCACAATTTTTCATTGATAAACTAACAAGTAAATCAATAATAAATGTTTATCTAATAAGGTTCACTCGCCAACTTATGTTGACCCAAAAACCCCCCATTTTTACACATGATACAGGTGAACCAGCAGCAGCCAGAAACACATAGGATTGGACTAGAAGAATAAAATGATTTAGAGTTTGGGATTGTTATGTTTGGTTTATTTTCTTTGTATTGTATGGACATGTTTGAATATTTGGAAATGTAACTTTGACTTTAATAAATATGAAACATATTAGTAAATATCATGAGCTTTGGTGATAACCCAATTATGCCCCGACTCCTATTCCGCTGCGGGTCGGGTGTGACACATTGCTCGCAAGTGGTCCGAAGTCTAAGCATCTGTATCCCCGAAGAAAAGAAGTTTCAAGAGAGGTAAAACAAAAGCAATCTGAAAATGATCAAATCAGGATTGTAAAAAGAAATGTTGACTTAAAAGAAATGAAACGTAATGTTGAATCCAATCTTGAAATAAAACCTAAAAATGAATCAAAATTTGAAATTTTAATTTTTCAAAAAGGAGAGACTTCAAAGTCAAACAATGATTCTAGGTTTATATCAAGAAAGCTAGAGTTAATTCTCAAACATGGATTGCTAAAAAGAAATCACCTGAAAAAGTGAAGGTTGTTTGTGATAAAACCGCAAATGTCAAATCAATCAAGAAAGATAAAAGTAAAGTTGATTTTGAGTTTGAAGGTTGTGATGTTGAATATGCTTATCAAAGAGCATACGAAAGTGATTACGAAGAGGTGTATGAGGAGTTATATCCAAAACCCAAGACCAAGAAGGCTTGGTTGAACTTTTTAACTAAATCCTTTCATGTGCAGGAGTTCCAAGATCCAGCTTATCAAAGTTGATTCGGGATTGAGGAGCTTCATATATTTAACTTATCTAGAATGTTAAAATCTTTTCATTATGAGGGGAAGTAGTTAAGAAGAAAATTTTTTTTAAAAAAGTTATGAAAATCCACACCGTTGAACAGCAAAAGTGATTTCAAAGTTCTTACAAGTTCAAACTCTTTTACAAGTGGTAAATGAGTTTAATGATTGTTTGTTAAATAATTGCAGATACATGATTGAGAAAAAGGATCGGACGACGAGGTACGGGATCCACATTGGTTGGTTATATTTTTCAAATAGAATTTGTTAAAAAAAATCTAAAATTCAAAAATATGTTTTTGATTTTAGGGGGAGTAAGAAAATTTTAAATTTTTGAAAAATAAAAAACATATGAAAAAGTTGAAAATTCAAAAACATGAAAAAGACAAAAAGAATTTGTTGTCAAAGAGGAAATGATAGTACATCAGTGGACTATCACAGTATGCTAAAGAAATGTAAAGTTTAAAAGTAATAAACAAGTCTTACTGTGGATATGTCGATAGGCTTTACACGTTCAGTAAATTGTTTCCGGGATATAAACTAAATTTATAACTGCTTAATCTCGTGGATTAACATATCTTGGATATATGGACTTAGTACTCCGAAATTTTGATTGAAGGGTTGCCTGATTCTGAGATACGAGGTCTTTATAGATGATTGATATTGGGGTATTATACAAGTTCTTCTGATTTTGCGGAAGCAATAGCCTAGAACTTCTATAATGCTTTTGCTAAAAACCCCAAAATAGCATGCAAACTTGAAAAAATGAAAGATCTAATCATTTGCAATGCTGAAAAGATTCCTTAAGTGGAACACACCTTAAAGACGAGCCTTCATCTCTTTGTCTGTACGGTTAGTACTAACCTGAGCTCTCAAGGTCTCGCACAACCAGAATACAGACATCAATTACGCTATACTCACTGTAAGATGAAATCTAGGGAATCTGGATTCGGGAGTATATTCAAGAGGTGGGAACTATAGATAAGTTTAGTTTCATAAATCATATCCTAACATATCTTGGAATAATTGAGAAACGTGATGAAGTTTAAGTGGACATATATATCGACAATCTAGGTAAACAAGTTTAGAACTTAAAGTCTCAAAAAGGTCAACGGTACTGGGATATGTCTCAATAAAACTGATATGATCCTTAGACACAAATTCACAAAAATATGTCTGTAAATATGTTTGTACATAGTTTACTTTACTTGTTAAAAGTTCTGTAAATACTTTACTTACTTTTTAAATCCAAAAAGATTTTCAACGAGCCAATGTTGGAGAATGGATCATCGAAGTCTGGTAAGAAAAACTTCATTAATTTGAATCTTTAAAATTGAAGATAATATCAGTTGTTCACAAATGGGTTTAGCCAAGGTCATTAACTTGGACTTGGTTGACATTTTTGGTTAATCAAGGTCATTAACTTGGACTTGATCAACTAAGTGGATTTTCACAAATCAAATGATAAAAATGTGAAAGTTGAAGGTTTTAAACGTAAAATGTTTCAAGGTCATTAATTTGAACTTGAAATAACTGAAAAATGAAGATTAAAATTTGAAATACAAGTTTTGTACAGGTGGTATATAATACAAGTAGTACAAAATTTCAAAGTTAGAATCTGAAATGGTTATTTGAATACCCAAGAACTTTGAAACAGGAAGTAAAGTTTTAGGGGGAGCAGGATGAAACGTGATTGAAGATAAAGCTCAAAGCTAGGAGGAGCAGAGCTCACAGCAAGGGGGAGCTTGAAGATTTAAAGTTTTATCAAGTTAAATTGAAGAAAAAGAGAGAGTTTGAAGATCATAAAGTTTAATGCTTATTCAAGGATAAAGATAAAGACTCGGGAACTTATTTGAAGTCTGATGATTACAAGGCGTTCAAAGAAGACTATGACACTTGAAGACTGACGAGGATGATTATTGTCAAAGATGTCTATGAAAGAAAATGACTGCGGCAACATCCAAGGGGGAGTCTGTTGGTGCATATGTCTGTTGCCTTCGTCATTACACGAGAACGAGTCTGGAATAAACGAGAGTTTCTGAAGACCGAACAAGACAAAGTAGATATCCAAGAGAGAGTCTATTGGTGCATAATGTCTATGTAATAGTCTTGTATAGAGTCTGTATAGAATAGGTGAAACAAGGCGTATTTAAGTAAGTGTTGAGTCAAGTTCGCTTGAGACTTCATGTGAGAAGTCAAGTTCGGCCGAACTTGACTAGGTCAAGTTCGAGGGAACTTAAAGATCTTCTCCAGCGAACTTCAGCAACTATATATAGGTGCCTTAGGATTTCATTTATAATAGTTGGAGATATTTTGACACAGAGACGGCGAAGCTCTGTCGGATCCGGATCTCAAATGTATTGAACTTTAGATCAATGAAAACAACAATTAAACGAGTAATTCTTGTTATTTGATTAACTTGTCATTAGTTTCCACCTAACGGACAATAGGTAACAAATTTAGGTTCCCGTGCTAATCGTGGACGTTCCTACACAGGGATTAAGTCTGTGTAATCTATAACTATTGCTGGTAGTTGGGGTTTTGTACATTACTAGTCCACAGTCACCAAGAGTGTGACAGGAACCGTTACTTGTTGGGAGACAGGTCCCACAGTAATATGACCATAAGCACAGGGGAGTGTCCCCAGTCGCCTACTATGTTGAATAATTGATAGAAAACTTACACTGTAATCGCCCTTAATACTGTAAAGTATAACAATGTGTCATTTTATAAATGGAATGAACTCGCCAGTATTTCTTGCTGATGAAATATTTTCAAAACGCGTTTAGGTAACTTACTGTGAAAGTGCTAGAAGCCAGCTATGGACACTGAAGACTTAAATAAAGTGGCTATGTTTACCTGAATAAAAAGAAGACATTTACATTTTATTAATTAGGGGTTATCCCTACAAAAATATTCGGAATGATCTATGGGTTTTATCCCGTTTGTTTAATATTAAACTTGGTGTTTTATAAACTCTGAATTTATTTTCCTAACATCGATCTTGATGATATTTTCCGCTGCCAAACTAATAAACACCGGTACCACTTGACTGTCTCGCGGCACCCGCTCCCAGGGTAGGGGTCGGGGGCACCAATCCTTGCCTTGCTAGAAGGAACTGAAGATTTTATAGTATATTGTGATGCATCAAAATTAGGATTTCGATGTGTACTAATGCAACGTCAGAAAGTGATTGCTTATGCCTCAAGACAACTCAAGAAGCATGAGGAAAATTACACAACACATGATCTGGAATTGGGAGCGATAATATTTGCCCTCAAGATTTGGAGACATTATCTTTACGGTAGTAAGTTTACTATCTTTACCGATCATAAAAGTTTAAGATATATTTTAGGGCAAAAGGAATTAAACATGAGGCAAAGACGTTGGATGGAAATCCTCAGTGTTATGATGGTAATATTCAATATCACGAAGGAAAAGCTAACGTGGTTGCTGATGCTCTAAGTCGAAAGTATCATGAGAAGCCAAAAAGGGTACGTGCTCTCAGATTAAATCTACAGATAGATTTAATGGAACAATTAAAGAATACCCAGGAGACAGCGATCAAGGATGATTCTGAAAGGATGAAGGGAATGATAATGGGATTGGAACAAGGATCAGATGGAATTTGGAAATTCCATAAGAAAAGAATTTGGGTACCTATCCAAGGAAATTTACGAGACAGAATTTTAGAAGAAGCTCATAAATCCACCTATACGAAGCATCCTGGAAGCAACAAGACGTATCAAGATTTAAAGAAAAGTTACTGGTGGATAGGAATGAAAAAGGACATTGCAAGTTATGTTTCTAAGTGTTTAACTTGCTCACAGGTTACAGGTGAACATCAGAAACCTTCAGGCTTACTCCAGCAATTAGAAATGCCAGTTTGGAAATGGGAATTGATAACAATGGATTTTGTTACTAAATTACCCAAGACGCAAAAAGGTAACGACACAATCTGGGTGATTGTGGACAGACTAACAAAATCGGCTACCAATGAAAGAAACCTTTAGTATGGAACTATTAGCTAAGCTGTATGTAGATAAAATAGTCTCACTACATGGAATCCCTTTATCTATTGTGTCTGACAGAGATAGTCGTTTTACTTCTCATTTCTGGACGAGTTTTCAAAAAGCTATGGGAACTCGATTAAATTGAAGTACAACTTATGATCCTCAAACAGATGGACAAAGTGAAAGGACGATTCAGACACTGGAAGACATGCTTAGAGCCTGTGTGATAGACTGTGGAGGAAGTTGGGACGATCACTTACCATTAGTTGAAGTTTCTTACAACAACAGTTATCATACAAGCATTAATGTTGCACCATTTGAAGCACTCTATGGAAGAAAATGCCGAACACCGGTATGCTTGGCAGAAATAGGGGAAAAGCAATTGTCAGGACCTGAGATTGTTCAAGAAACAACTGACAAGATAATTCAAGTCAAGGAAAGACTGAAAACGGCTCGAGATCGTCAAAAGAGTTATGCAGATAATCATCAAAGGCCATTGGAATTTCAATGGGAGATAAAGTATTGTTAAAAGTTTCACCTTGGAAAGGAGTTATCAGATTTGGTAAACAAGGAAAATTAAGCCCAAGGTATGTTGGACCTTCCAAAATCATCAAACGCATTGGACTAGTAGCTTATCAACTAGAGCTACCTGAAGAAATGGCATGAGTACATGATGTACTTCATATATGTAACCTAAAGAAATGTCTAGCCGATGAATCATTAATAGTACCACTTCAAGATGTAGAGGTAAATGAGAAGCTGAAATTTGTTGAAAAGCCTATACAAATTGAAGATAGAAGACTAAGAACCTCAAGCATAAAAGGCTAATACTGGTCAAAGTAAAATGGGATTCAAGAAGAGGACCAGAATATACATGGGAACCGGAATCAGAGATGAAGCGAAAGTATCCTTACTTATTCCAGTAAATCTCGAGGACGAGATTTAAAACAAGGTAGGGAGGATGTAACAACTCTCCAAAACACCCTAAAACAATCCATAATCGAAGCCCCAGACGCGCACAGCGAGACCCAACGCGAAAAACGAAAAATTTTCATCAGGGCATCCCAGGCGCAATGCGCCAGAATCCCTGGTATCTCCCGCGACGCGCGGGAGAGTACCAGGACACATGGCTTCAGATGTGATGTCTGGCGGGGCTATGCATGCAACGTAGCCTGTCTAGGCTGTAACATCCGTCAAAAAATGGATTTTACCAAACCCGCTCCGTTTATTAACCGAACAATCAGTTAAAAATTTCGTTGCATATTTAATGCCCAATATTTTTAAACGATACATAATTAATAAGTATATTGGAATATATAATTTGTTTTTGAAAAACTGTTAAAAATAATGAAATAAAAATAAAAAGCAGTTGCCGGGTTTCGAACCCGGGTCAGCCAGCGTTTCAGCAAACAACTTATCTTTCAACCATCCAACCACTGCGCCACTTGTGATTCTTGTTTATTATTAGAGACAATTAATACATAAAATAAATCTCGAATTCAAAAACCGACGCGCCTAATTGCAGTCGTCGGAAATCCCGACTAACTCGCCAAGAATTGACGGTTACTTCAGTTATAACGTAAACTTTAACTATGACATCGGTTATAACCGACGTCTGAACCCGCGACGCAAGTTATAACCGCCGGAAAGTTTCTAACCGATGAATCAAGTCGGAAAACGGGCCAAATACGTCGATGTCCCGCCCTATAAATACCTCCTCGAACCTCTGCTAGCTTTTTCGCTCAAAACCGCACCTTTACCCGACGTAATTCCACTCGCCGGAAAAGTTCTGCACCTCGCCGGAAAACCGAGCCCTTCACTTCTGAGCCTTAATGAACACCCAGAACTTATACCGAAGCCACTCACATCCATCTCAAGCTCTCTGAAGACTCTCTGCCGCAAGACACACGTCGCCGGAAGTTTCTGCTGTCACCGGAGTTTCGCCGGAGAAACAGAGGAGTCCAGTTCGGTATACCTTACGCCTAATTTTTCATTCTTTTTATTTATCTCACCTGTGATTAACCTCAAAACACTAAAAGAACTTGATTAAAACTTCGAACCAGTCAGACTTCCTATTCTGGTTAAGATTAACGAAGAAGACGAAGTTTCAGTAGTATATAAGTTTAATTTAAATCAAGATATAACTCGGGTTAGACACACAGTCCAGCGGTGGACTGTGTTCACATTAAACACGCTTACGTCTCGAGTTCGAATCTTGTCCCACGCACCTTCGCCCTAATAAAAATGTTCCTTTTTTTTAACCGAACCGGAGTCACTGCGTAAGATGTTAAGTTTAATAATAATCGGAATAATAACCAAGATAGACACACAGTCCAGTGGTGGACTGTGTGAATGTTTAATCACAGGACACGAGTTCGAGTCCGGGCTACCACACCGGTCCGGACAATTATTAAACTTTTTATTTAAGACAGAAATGAAAATATTTAGTTTGTACATAAGTATAATAAAAATCGGTTTATTTAACAAGTTAGACACACATTCCAGCGGTGGACTGTGCGTTAACTCAACCCACAGGTCCCGGGTTCGAGACCTGTGGAGCGCCCCGGTTCGATGCTTTAAAATTGTTTTTAAAATAAATGATTTTCTGTTTAATTCAATTAATATATAAATATAATTAAAAACAGAAATATTTCGGGTTAGACACGTAGCTCAGTTGGTAGAGCTGCGTGCACGCGTACGGGAGGTCTCGGGTTCGAGCCTCACCCAGCGCACACAATTACACATACGAACCGGTCAACAGTCAAAGTCAATGGTCAATGGTCAATGGTCAACGGTCAACGGTCAAAAAGTTAACATTTTTTTATTATTTTTATTTATTTATTTTATTTAAAAATCAATTAAAAATACTTAAAAATAACATTTTTAAGGTTAGAAAATAGCCTTAAACTCACAAAAATACACCCAACAATTCTACTAAAATGGATTAATAAAATCCGTTTACTTACCAAACCATTATGCCATTATCTAGGTTAGTTTCACTCGTGGTTAAATCCAACTTCGCGTGCATTCAACATTATCAACCGAACGCACCCAATGTGAGTGAATCTTACAACTCCCCTTTTTAATTACACGTTTTAGGGTGTGTCATGTGTCACAAAATTAACTCGTTTATTTAAACTTGTGGCATACCATATTGTGATCTAAACTTAGATTGTATATATTGCTTGTAGTTATGTACTTCATTTTGTCAATTTATACGCAATTCATTCATTAGGCCCATCAGTTCCTCGTGAGAGACGAGTTGAGTAACGCGCGCCTCAAAACGATCCATTATTGTTCATGTGTGCATTATTCAATATTAATTGATTGGTGAGTAAGTTTACATCTATTTTTACTCATGTGTGGTTGTGCACTTTATTTTATAATCAATTAAATAAACTTGTTCAAACGTTTTTCATAGGATTCACTCGCCAACTTTTTGTTGATCCAAAAACCATTTTTACACATGATACAGGTGAACAGGATGAAGCAAGGAAAACATAGGAAATGCCTTAGAAGAAAACAATGAAGCCTAGATTGATGTTTAGGACATGATGTAATATTGATTGTAATTTTCCATTAAAGTGTATTAATGAATATGAAACGTTAAAATAAATGTCATGAGCTTTGATGATAACCCAATCATGCCCCGATCACCTTTTCCGCTGCGGGTCGGGGTGTGACATAGGCCAAATAGGTTGCCCAGGCGCGTCGCGTGGGAGTCCCCAGATCCTGGCGCGACGCGTGGGAGAAGCCCATCTGACCTATAAGAAGGCAGCCGTGGGACTGAAGTCTGCGCTCATTTTCGATCGAAAAATTGTTCGTATACCTTCTATATCTCCGTTTCTTTGTCCAATACCCCCCTAAACCCCTAAAAACTGCGAAGCATTGTCCTGTTGTAAGTGTTTTAACCCATATCACTTATTCGATACTCTGCCCGGTTGATCTAAAATCCAGCAACGGATGCCAAAGTAATGCCCGTTAATAAGGCTATGCTTTGTTAACTACGTTGGGATTTTGTCTCAGGAAGTATCATTCATGTTAAGTTGGGTTATTGCACTAACACGTGTTGCATTGTAATTTTATTAGGAACTCAGAATTTGTACCAGAAAGCTCTAAGATAACAACCCTAAATCTACAAAGTGAGTCATTTCTCTTTTTCTCACAGTTTGTGAGTCATTTCTCTTTTTCTCACATTTTGTGAGTCATTCTCTCTTTTTACTAAATTACTTTACAAAACCTCAAATGTTTTTCAGTTATACTCACAGGGATTAAGTATGTGTAATCTATAATTATTGCTGGTAGTTGGGGTTTTGTACATTACTAGTCCACCGTCACCAAGGGTGTGACCGGAACCGTTACTTGTTGGGAGACAGGTCCCACAATAATATGACCATAAGCACAGGGGAGTGTCCCCAGTCGCCTACTATGTTGAATAATTGATAGAAAACTTACACTGTAATCGCCCTTAATACTGTAAAGTATAACAATGTGTCATTTTATAAAATGGAATGAACTCGCCAGTATTTCTTGCTGATAAAATATTTTCAAAACGCGTTTCAGGTAACTTACTATGAAAGTGCTAGAAGCCAGCTATGGAGGCAATCATTCATACAGTGAAAGAGTCTTCCTCTAGTCTTGCTTTGGCACCTATTTGTTCTGAAGGCTTAAATAAAGTGGCTATTATCTGAATAAAAAGAAGACATTTACATTTTATTAATTAGGGTTTATCCCTACAAAAACATTCGGAATGAATTATGGGTTTTATCCCGTTTGTTTAATATTAAACTTGGTGTTATATAAACTCTGAATTTATTTTCCTAACATCGATCTTGATGATATTTTCCGCTGCCAAATTAATAAACACCGGTACCACTTGACTGTCTTGCGGCACCCGCTCCCAGGGTAGGGTTCGGGGGTCGTGACACTTATTTTGGATATGTTCTTTAGAAGTATTGAATAATATTTTGGACTACCGAATTTTGAAAGCTATGTATTAAATTTGTATTTCAAATCGAACCAAACCAAGCCGAGCCAACTCGATTTAAAACCGCCGAGCCCGAGCTTAGCTTTTCAAGTCGGTTTCAAATCTGAGCCAAACCAGCTTGGTATATAATCGACCCAAGCCCGAGCTTACGCTGGCTCAGCTCGGCTTGACTCATGAACAACCCTATCACACATTGATGCAATTCTCAGTTGTATGACCCATGTCCTTGTCATATTCGTAGTACTGATTAGGGTCTTAGCCCTTCTTGTTATGCGTAGGCTTGAATTGATGATTTTCAGTAATGAGGATTTCCATTAGACTTTTTATGAGTGGGGTCCATTTTTTCTGTCTAAAGGTATTTCTGTAACTGATTCGATTGATTGTTGCGCAGGCATCATCTGTTGAGCTGGGCTTTTCTTCTTCATGATTGGAGGATTGGGCGCCTTTCCAATCAGAGTTCCTGCCTTTCTTGGTGCGCCACCCTTGCTCTTGGTGGTTGTTGCTGTATGGTTGAGACTTATTGTCCGTGAGAGCTTTTTCTGTCTGCGCGTAGACCTTTGCAGCCATCATGATTTCGTCCCAATCTTTGGGGTATGCCTTCTCTTCCCTAAATTGTCCGAATAAGTTCGTCACAACGCACTACCTTGCAGACTTGTGCGTTCATCAGATCTTCGCTTACGTTACCTATTTCTAGGCATTCTTTGTTGAATCTTGTAATGATATCTTCGATCCCTTCATTATCTCTACAACATATGTTCATAACGTTGGTTGAATCTCTTGTATGACATCGTTGTTGGCTGAAGTGTTAGAGAAATTTGGCTTGCAAGTTTGTGAAAGACTCTATATTTGCCAACGGGTAAACTATCAAACCATGCACGGGCCACGTCGGTAAGGGTTTGGACAAAGAGATGACACCACATGGGGTGTGTCTAGCAGCCAACCATACCTACACTGGTAAACAGTCGGATACGATCGTCTGGATCTAACAAGCCTATAAACTTTCTGACGTTGGGTGGAAGTTTTGCTTTTTCTAGGGGAGCCAAGGAAAGTTTTGGAATAAACTTCGATTGTTTTCTAGTTTTCGTTGGTCTGGACACCAAGGACTAGTCATCTTCAGTCTCCAAGTTGTACGCTACGCGAGTACGCGGTTTGTAAGTTGTGTGGTTGCCTTGCGCTCTGTTGGTGTAAACATTTGTGTTGTCTTCTTCTTAGTAAGTAAGGTCGAACTCTTTTGTCTGTGTATTCCACTCATCACAGCGAGGTGAACCATAGGTTAACTCTTAAGCGGTACGCTCGTTTTGTTGTGTCGGTGTTTGCACATGTGCGAACAGTTGTGCATACACAGCATTTAGTGTTGCCTGAGACTTTATGTACTAAGAGGTGGGGGTTCCCCCTTTGGTAGCAAAGTTGAAAGCTGCGCGGCTGGACCAGGAACTTGGACGTACAGATTCTGGTTTGTCTGTGCGGCACTACTTTCTACATTATCCAATGTGTCAGGTATTGTACTCCATACGCTCATATTTGTTGTCAGGGGTTTCAGGGTTGTGCAAGGTGACCCCTGCAACCGCAGACTTAGAGTTCGAGCTAAAGAATGGAGGTATTGGAATCTGGTCAGCCATTTGATCGAAATACAGAGAAAAGATGGAAGTTATAGAAAAGCTCATGTCGTCAATGAAGAAACACTGGTTCTATCTGCGTGGAATTAGAAGGAATTCGTCTCTAAGGGGGGGTTAATCCTTCAACTTTTCTAATCAATGAACGGTGATGTCTTGAGAGTGAATCTACAAAATAAATAACACTGTGAAGCTCGTTTCGAGGAGGAAATGGGGGGTTCTCCTCATAACCATCCTCCGACGTGAGAATAAGTCTTCATTTAGAGAGGATAAACGAGTGTGTGTTAATTGTGAGAGAGTGAGAGAGTCGATCCTTAAACATGTGGTTGAAGGTTGATATTTTTAGCCGAAGAATGTGAAGAAGGAGATGGGGCCTTGGACTGAACGTCACCAACAAGGAATATCTAGTTTGCCCCCTCTGACACGATAGGTAGTGTCTGCAGGTGTAAAGGGACGTTGGTGCACGGTGTTTGTTGCCACATGGCATGCCGAGTATACTTGTTGTCTAGTCTATCATCAGCTGTGAGTGGGGATCGTGAAGTAGAGAATGACACACCTTGATTGGCTACACGTCACTGTCCTTGTGTACTTTTTGTCACCTGCACGATTGATCATCGTGGGAATTGAATGGACAGAGCCTAACGAACATTGATTGGTTGCAGGCTCCTACAATTTGTACTATGAGTACTTGCACTAGCCGTCATTGTTGTGTGTGCGTGGATGAGGTGTGCACAGTAGCTCTTAAAGTAGCTGAATGTTGTGCAAGATTTGAGACCGTACACGTTCACCCTGATTCTTGAGTGTACTGTACATGCATGTAATTATTATATAACTTAAACATAAAAGTCGGTGGACTTTTCATGTTCGCCCCGTCTTGCTTTTCCTTCTTATCCTTCAAGTTTTGCTTTTTATTTGTTTTGATCCCTGTCCATTCTGCTACCTTATCTTATGCCCATCCTGGTTTTTTCCATTGGTAATTCATGTTTCATGTTTGCCTCGTGACAACAATTTAAGTTTCATAAAACAAACAAAGCTATAAAACTAAATAATAAATAATTTGACAACATTTTATAAAATAACTTTAAATTAAGCTAAGGATTTTGTGCGATATTTTTATATTCTAATAATAAAGTTTTTAATACATTAAATACAAAATATATATCATTGATCCAAAACTAATTTTTACATGTAATTTTTTATGTATGTGTCGGTATAAAATCGATTTGGTCTACGATTGACGTAAATTTTTTATGGAAACAAGTCAGGTTAAATATGATAAGTTTTCGTATAAAAACATTTTTACGTGCAAATTTTTTTGTACGTGTCGATATAAATTCCAGTTGGTATACATTTTGACGTAAACATTTTTTATAAACGAGTCAGATTAAGTATACGTTTTCGTGTTTATTTGATGTATGTTTCATGAATTTTGTTCCGAGCCGAGTGGAGTCAAATTGTGTTTCATTTTTTTCCTTTTCTTATAAACTCTAATTAGTCCATTTTGATTATACGTGTTAGTTTTCCTTTACCTTTTCCTTATACCTGTTACGTTTTCTATGTATGAGTCATGTCACATATAATATGTTACGATTGTACGGTATAAATTAAAATTACTTTGCGTTTTGATCCAATCGCAATGTGTTACACTGAGTTAAATCAGATATGTTAAAACACGCGTTTTCATATGACTAACGAATCACATAACGTTTGGACTAATCCATTGGATGTTTGCGATTTGCCCGCGCCGCAACGTGCGCGGGTCATCATGCTAGTGGTTGCATAACTTTGAAGATGTTCAATTTAAAATTACTTTATAATCTTCGGTTGCAAATGTTTTGAATTCCAATACACAAACCCCACCTTTCAAATGCAATCAATGCTCGTTTTCATACATCAAGCTCGTTTTCCATTCTTGGAATATACAAAGCGAACCACCAAAGACTAGTCTAAAAGAGAACGATAAACATTGCTCGTTACGTTCATAGCCACATGGAAACCACGACCTCCCTCTACGAGCAATGCTTCATATAAAAACTAACCGAGTAAAATGATCAAATGGTTCAATATGTATGCATCTAAAAGACCACTGCAACTAATCACTCGTCTTAAATTAGTCCGGTCCGTCTTAGATTGCATCTAATTTTAATTTATGTCAACTCAGGAACACAAGTCATCATCAGGAACAAGTAAATATTTCTTGGAAAAAACAACAATCACTGGAATTTGTACTGCATCTATTTTAGTGATGCCCCTTCTTAAAACTCGAGAAAAATCCGCCAAGTGATTTGTCCTTCTGCCCCTCCCCTCCGTTACCAACCTGTTCACATCATTACATTACGTTCATACTACTTTTTATTTGATATTGAAAATAAAGGTTTATTTATGTTCAAGATGTTCATACCTCTTTTGCTAAATGCTTTAATTTGTCTAGAATTTCAGTGAAGTTGGGTCTCAGTGTCGGGTCATGTTGCCAGCAACACTCGAGCAGTTCTGCCAGCTTGGGATGAGTCTGCTTCGGGATTGTAGGCCGTAAACCCTGCAGGTTTCGTTAACGGAATTTGTTGGAAAACCAATAGACTCATGTTGAATAAATGCTTTAGTCCTGATTTATTTTTCCATAATGAAAGTCCCATAAATTATAAAAAAAAAAAAAAGTGAACCCGTTTGTTCAAGATATAGATTTTGATCCTAGAGATCCTCTGTATTACTTAAGAATCTTTTACCTGTTGTACCACACCAACTGCTGCTTGTAATGGAGTTAAGTATGAGTAGGGAACCTAAAAAATTGAGAAACATTTTAAAAAATGAGAACTAAAAATGTGAACATATGTAAAGCAAATGTGAATAGAAAACGTTTTACATTAATTACAAAAATGCTGCCGCGTTAATATACTGTAATGTTCAACACATCGGTGTTTATTTGTGTTCACCAATTATTGGAGATTAATACAATATATGTTCACATATAGTGTATTCACCTGTGATAACAATCTGTATTTGCTTTAATTACGAAAATGCCACTGCGTAAAGTTTGTTTTCATCAAGTAGATTTGATAGATAAAAAGTACTTCTCAATTTTAATGATTGTACATAAACTTGCTGAGGTGTTTAGGAAGTCACTAACTTCGCCTGTTAGAAGCTCCCATAGCACTATCGCGAAACTGAACACATCAGCTTTATGATCATACGTTTTGTGCTCGATAACCTTCAATTCATAACAACTGTTAATGAAACAAGCCCACAAATGAAAAACTTTATAAAAGATAAACGGGCAGGACGTCATGAACACAGTGATGTAATAATTGAACATTCAAAATTCATAAACAGCATATATAAAAAGTTATGAACATAGTCATACCTCGGGTGCCATCCACCTGTACGTTCCGGTTTCTGCCGTCATTACTCCAGATTCAGTCTGCACCCTTGCAACTCCGAAATCAGCAACTTTCACAACCTGTCCAATAAGATTAATTAAACAAAAAGACGACAATATAAAGAGAAAATAAGGTAAGTCTTACGTCGTGCTCATCCATTAGAAGATTGGCAGTTTTCAAGTCCCTGTGGATAATATTGTTTTGATGCAGGTAACTCATGCCTTTGGATATATCAATTGCTATCTTCAGTAACAAAGGAAGCTTAAATGAACCATTTTGCTTGTGCAGAAAGTTATATATGCTCCCTTGTGCCATGAACTCTGATGAGAAAAAGAAACATTAGTGCGATTCACACTAAATTAAATACAAATAATAAAAATAATGTGGATGACCTGTCACCTAGAAAAAAAATGTATGAATTCACAGTAATCTTGCATAATAAAATGCAAGTGATTAAGTCCCATTGAAAAGAGCCACATACCCTTTTCGGGTATTCTTTGCATTTTTAGCTAGGGGTGTGCACGGTTCGCTTCGGTTCAGTTCTCGGTTTTTTAAAACCATTCAGTTTCGGTTTTTCGGTTATAGCAACGGTTCGGTTCGGTTTTTGGAACAAAATTACGTAAGATTCGAAAATAAAAGGCATAATCCTACTTTTAAGAATCTTTCTTATATGTTTACATTTAAGTTATTATATTTAACCTTTTTAAGTAGTATTGTTTACATAAACCTAACCTTCTAATCTATTTTTATGTTTCTCCAAAGTTTTATTAAGACATTTTCTTATATAATACTTAATAAATTGTTTTAACTTTTATGTAAAATTTTGTTATTTCTTTAAGGCAAGGGATAAATCATTCCAAAGATAAATAAACATGTTAATATTTTTAATTTTAAATACTTAACATTCAAGAATAAAATTAATAATTCCTAAATCGATATATAACACACATTAAAAATGTTTTTTTGGTACCGGTTAGGTTCAGTTCGGTTTTTTTTATTTTTATAAAATACAAAACCAAACTGTAAATTTCGGTTTGGTTTTTTTCTGTTTTTTGTGTGGTTTGGTTATTTCAGTTTACTGCTCACCCCTACTTTTAACTATAACAATTTTTTACTAATTTATCAATGACAATGTACGATGTATAACATAACAGAAACAAAATTAAATGCAACTCAAAACACGTAAAATTGAATATGGTTCAGTGATGCCATCACAAACTAGCCTCTGACTCAACTGCCAATATATGAGAAAGCCTTTAAAACTAATCTTGTTACCAGTTACTATGCAGAGTTTTGTAGGTTCTGTACATGCTCCAATAAATTGAACAACATTCTTGTGTCTAATCTTCCTGCCAAGAAATGAAAAACAGAGAAAATATAAATAAATTGTCAGCAAATCCAGAATCTTATGGCATTATGAATGAATAAAATTGACAATTACTTGAATGATGAAATAAAATCAAACCTCATAATAAATACTTCCTGAGAGAATTCTCTTAGCATATCTGCATCTATTCGTTCTGGTTTAAGAACTTTAATAGCCACTTCTTGACTACAATATGTGCCTTTATACCTAATAAAAATACAAAATATTAAAGCCAAGATTTTTCTCAGATCCGGAACTAAGTTTAGCTTTTGAGTTTCGATCACCTACAGATCGCCAAAGGTACCGGATGCGACTTTATTTTCGAATTTCAGCAGCTTTGCATCAATTTCCCAGACATCAGTTCCATCAGTAGGTATTTTTACATGATCATTTGACGCCACAAGTTCACTTGATGTTGGAATATTTTTGCAACTAGTGGATGAAGATTTTTTATCGTTATGAGCTTCCCCCTGCAGAGAAGATGTAAACTACTTAAGTACATAAATGTTAATGTTGCAAAACACCACGAAATGTTGAGAAGTAACTACCTTAGCCTTCATTATCTCCTTTGCTATTGCATTTTTGAGCTGTTCGGTTTCCTAAAATTTGCTTAAACGAATCAGTGCACAAATGTGTTTTGATATTCAAACATATTGCTCGAGAATTGAGATGGATAAGATCATACCTCGTGAGGCCATCCATCAACAACAAAGACATCCAATGAGAAGCCATCAGCAGTGGAGAAAGCGTGTGCTTCTTGAATGTTTAATCCAGCCTCAGAAAGTAAAGAAGTCAACTGCAGAATTTTTATAAAAAGTTCAATATTATTAAACATAATGCTATAGTTTTAGTTATTGAAAAGATTGAGACTTTCAATACCTGACTCAGGAGCTTTGGTCTGTCGATCGTTGAAAAAGTGATCTCATGCATAGGCCTGTGCCAACCCGATTTTGAATGTACAATTAGCGGGTCATTGTTTTATAACAACTTAAAAAGACTCGTTACACAATTTGGTAAATAAGTTGATAAGCAGTAGACGAAATCAGTAGAAAATAAATTTGTGAAATGCCATCTTAGAATAAATAATACAAATCAGCAACAAAAGGCAAGTGACATGATTATGAGAACAATTGCTTAAATTTACACCATTTGGTATGTAAGACCTATATGATGCTGTAATACATAACTCATAAAATCATACTATTTAGAAATTAGAGCTGTTCAATAAAAACTGAAAGCAGGGTCAATGAAACATGTGGTTTCGTAACAATGTTTTAGACCAACAAAGAAGTAGAAAGGGTCAAAGCTAGCATGTATGAATGGCAACATTTTGTAGAACGCTAATTTTAATAAATTGTGAACAATTAAACAATATGGTGTTACAAGCTCTGTTGTTTCTTGAGTACTATAGCAGGTATTTGCAAGTTCACAAAGTTCAAGAGTTAGAAACAGATTACCTAGAAGATACTGAAGTTGTAGTCAGATCATTAGGGGTATAACCATCTGCATGTCTAGTGGCTTTACTTGCACGCTCTTCAAGATTTTGTGCTGAACCAAAAGATGGTGGGGGATGCAATCTAAAGAAAGCATAAATCAACAGAGAGATGGAGAATAGCACAAGGAAGAACAATAAGTTAGAAACGAAACCTAATGGAAATCTAGCATATATAAATAATAATGAGATTCATCTTTTCAGAAATCAAACAGCCTTTAAACTATCAAGTAAAAAAGTAACAAACCACAGAAATAAGCAGTAAGGTAAAAAAGAACACAAATATTTGTCTTGTGACGATACCCGCTTCTATTGTAAGTCGAAGTACTTTGAGCATCTTCTTTCATTGACAAATCCACATTGTCCACATCAGGTGTATTCCCATCTGAGGTAGCATGAACCTATATAAAATATTCCTTGCATAAGACAGAAGTAACAATATAAATCAAAAGATAATCAAGAAAGCAACCTGCAAACTTTTAACACAGAAGTAACATTAAACGTATAACCACCCTTCACCAGAGTACTGTAAAACCACATACTTTTTCTTTGGCTATCATTTCACCAATTATAAACTCCCAAAAACTCAACACAGAAGCCATAACAGATGTAAAAACAAACTTCACACTTAAACTTTTACCTGCACTAATCTGACTTCAAATGCAGGTCTATTAACAGGATCTTCAGCCATCTGCAAAACTCTTTTATGCGTGATCACATCCTCCGCTCTCTCCACGTTCACATCCAACGCATATCTGTCACCAACAACCACACACACTCTTCAAAAATCACTCACATCACATAAACAATAAATTAAACAACATTCCATACGCCACATCATTTAACAACAGCAATTCGCAAAACCTAATATCGCTTACTACTCATCATTTGTTTCATTTCTAACAAAAACACAATCAAATTACATATTACATTGAAACAGATTGATAACCACAAGCTCTTCAAAAATCAGTCAACTCAGAGAAACATATAACTAATAACATTCCGTATACCACATCATTAAACAACACCAATCCGCAAAACCTAATATCACTTACTACTCATCACTTGTCTCATTTCTAACAAAAAACACAATCATATTACATATTACATAATAAACACTGAATTGAAACAGACTGATTACCACAAGCTCTTCAAATATCAGTCAGTTCACGGAAACATAAAACTAATAACATTCCGTACACCACATCATTAAACAGCACCAATTCACAAAACCTAATATACGCATCACTCGTCTCATTTCTAACAAACACACAATCAAATTATAAATTGCATATATTACATTGAAACAGATTGATAACCTCAAGCTCTTCAAAAATCAGTCAGCTAACAGAAACATAAAACTAATAACATTCCGTACAGTACACCACATCATTAAACAAGTACACACATCAATAGTACCAACACTACTTACGTCTTGTCAATTCACAAAACCTAATTGCACTCACTACTCGTCTCATTTCAACACGATCATATTACAAATTAAACACTGAATTGAAACAGATTGATTAAACAAGTACACACATCGATTCACAAAACCTAATATCACTTACTACTTATCATTCGTCTCATTTCTAACAAAATTATGATCAAATTACAAAATAGAAACTGAATTGAAACAGGTTTAATACCTAGGAGGAAGGCGATTGAAGTGATTCCATAGCTGATCTTCGAAATCAGCCTGTTGAGTATCTTCATGATTCATATCGTACAATCGAGTGAGAACGTCGTTAAACACCTCCAGTTTCTGGCGTCGTTGTTCGCTCTTTTTCGGCGATTCCACCGCTCTGCTGCCGCAGCTTTCGTTGTCTTCCATCGCCATCGACGGTGTTGCCGGAATCGGAATATTGCGGTGAGAGATCTGCCGGTGAAAAGTTTGTTAAGTAAGGTAACGGTTGTTGAGCGTGTGACCCAGCGGCGATACGGCGGAGCTACTTGAGGTGGTGGGGCCGTCCACACTCTAGTCTTAAGATTCGGATTCTCGTTTCTAGCTGAGTAGTTTAATGCTTATCTTCAATTCAACTACAAATGTGTTGGTTTTAAATTGGGTGATTCTTACCTTTTTGAATTGGTAGAGGGGCTTTTTTTTTATAGATGTTTTATGAGAATGGATGAAATACAAATGACTATTATTGTAAGAAGCGTAAGAATGATTATGATCTATTGATCTTAAGGAAAAAAGAGCGTAAAAGGAATCTTATATTTATTGACTTTCTCTCTCCATATGCAAGGCACATGTCAATTCTCCATCGATTTAAAACGTCCATAATTTTTTTATACGACATTTTAAAAAAAAAAACTTCACCATAATAATGAGCGTTTTTTATCTTTAATATGAGCACCATATTGTCATATAAAAATAAAATAAAAATTTTCATTTTTACTGGGTTTTTTTTTTGCATTGTGTTAAAGGTTCACGTCATTGTGTCTTTTAACTGGGTCTTAGGGTGGGGTGGGGGTGTTAAGTTTTTGGGGGGTGGGGTGGGGCGTGTTAGGTTTTTGGGGGGGTTTAGTTTTTAGTTTTTAGCATTTTAGCTTGGGTTGGGGGTGTTAGGTTTTTTTAGGTTTTTTTTAAGGGGGTGGGGGGTTTAGGTTTTTGGGTTGGGGTGGGGGCAGGGTGGAGTGGGAGGTTTAGGTTTTCGTGTTTTTGCATGTGTATGTTTTATAAGAAGAACCTATAACACAATATATGACACAATGAAGATGATGTTATATCTGGGTTTTCTATAAATTGCGTTTTTTGTTCAGGTCATTGTGTTTAATTTGTTATCCATTGTGTTTTAGTTTCTTGTTAATTGTGATTTAGTTTGTTGTGTATTGTGTTTTTAGTTTGTTTTTCCATTGTGTTTAATTTGTTATCAATTGTGTTTTAGTTTTGTGTTTTAGTTTGTTGCGTATTGTGTTTTTAGTTTGTTTTCCATTGTGTTTTCATATGCTCTTCATTGTGTCTTTTATCTGTTATCAATTGTGTCTTTTATCTGTTGTCATCAATTGTGATTTTATTTAGTTTGATACTTATTGTTTTATACATTATGGCCATTGTGTTATACGTCAAGGTCATGGTCATTGTGTTTTAATCCGTTGTTCATTGTGTCTTTATCTGTTGTCATTGATTGTGTTTTTACTCTACTTTACATTGTGTTTTACGTCATGTCCATTGTGTCATACACAACTGGATTTTTGAATTTTTTTTTAAATATAACAATATGATACTCATATTAAAGATAATAAACGGTTGATTTTATGGTATAAATTTTTTTTAAAAACAAATGATGTATAAAAAAGTTACGGACGTTTAAAAATTGGAGGGGAAATAGCATGTGACTTGCATGTGCATATTCTCTCTCCTCTTTCCCTTTCTTTCCTCCAACACCATTAAATCACCGCTAGCACCAACTTTTGGTTTTCAACAAACCAGCATGTACCACCGGTACTCTTGTTCATAAAAAAAACAAATCTCTAAAACAATGGCCATAATGTATAAAACAATAAGTATCAAACTAAATAAAATCACAATTGATGACAACAGATAAAAGACACAATTGATAACAGATAAAAGACACAATGAAGAGCATATGAAAACACAATGGAAAACAAACTAAAAACACATTAAATCACCATTGAATCACCGCTAGCACCAACTTATAGGTTTTTTTTTTTTTTTTGGGGGGGGGGGGGGGGGTTAGTTTTTAGTTTTTAGCATTTTAGCTTGGGTTGGGGGTGTTGGGTTTTTTTAGGTTTTTTTTTTGGGAGGGGGGGGCGGGGGTGGGAGTGCGAGGTTTAGGTTTTCGGGTTTTTGCATGTGTATGTTTTATAAGAAGAACCTATAACACAATATATGACACAATGAAGATGATGTTATATCTGGGTTTTCTATAAATTGCGTTATTTGTTCAGGTCATTGTGTTTAATTTGTTATCTGTTGTGTTTTAGTTTCTTGTTAATTGTGTTTTAGTTTGTTGTGTATTGTGTTTTTAGTTTGTTTTTCCATTGTGTTTAATTTGTTATCAATTGTGTTTTAGTTTCTTGTTAATTGTGTTTTAGTTTGTTGCGTATTGTGTTTTTAGTTTGTTTTCCATTGTGTTTTCATATGATCTTCATTGTGTCTATTATCTGTTATCAATTGTGTCTTTTATCTGTTGTCATCAATTGTGATTTTATTTAGTTTGATACTTATTGTTTTATACATTGTGGCTATTGTGTTATACGTCAAGGTCATGGTCATTGTGTTTTAATCCGTTGTCCATTGTGTCTTTATCTGTTGTCATTGATTGTGTTTTTACTCTACTTTACATTGTGTTTTACGTCATGTCCATTGTGTCATACACAACTGGGTTTTTTATTTTTTTTTTAATATAACAATATGGTACTCATATTAAAGATAAAAAAACGTTTGATTTTATGGTATAATTTTTTTTAAAAACAAATTATGTATAAAAAAGTTACGGACGTTTAAAAATTGGAGGAGGAAATAGCATGTGACTTGCGTGTGCATATTTTCTCTCCTCTTATAGACAAGATTACACTTCCCACTTGAATCCTTATAGGACACTTGTCACTCTCTGATGGCTTCTTACACTTCTTACAATTAGAAGTTTTTGTAGAATAACTTAACCTTATCTTTCATATTTCATATTCTAAGGTTTTATAAACTTGTAGTATCATGTGGATTTTTGTACTAAGTTTTAAAAATAGTGTATTATGTTTTAGAGATTTGTTTTTTTATGAACAAGAGTACCGGTGGTACATGCTGGTTTGTTGAAAACCAAAAGTTGGTGCTAGCGGTGATTTAATGGTGTTGGAGGAAAGAAAGGGAAAGAATGGAAGTAGTGGTAAAGAGAGAAGATGAGAAAGAAAGATAGAATAGACCAATAAAAGTAAATGAAATTGAACAGTAATTCTGTGTCTATGAGAAAATTTGTTAAATAATATAGGGTAAATAAGAGGTTTATCGTGATGCTCTTTTAAGTCGACCATTATTTTTAGATAATTTTAACGTTATATAATAACTTTTTTGAATGTGACATTTAAAGGTAGAGTGCATAAATTGTTTCTTCTAGACTAGATAAAACTAGGCCTAAAAGCGTTTTAGTATCAAATTTAAATGATTTGTTTCCATATTAACAAAACGTAGCATTTTGAGTATTTTTGGGTGAGTAGATGGCATCCTTCCATACAGGCATCTGGATGTGGATGAAGAATGTGAATCGGTGAACAGTTAGAGAAAGGGAGGAAAGAGATGATTACGTGGAGATGGTTTTGAGCATTATCAGAGATATCCATTATGGATGCTTTAAACCATCCTCAAAAGACGACCCATCCCATGACGCATTGTGGTGGTAATAGAAGGTACGCCAAGCACCACAATATGTGGTGTGGGTTATTGGGTGGTTTGGGGTCTAGGGTTTATGAATGAGGATGAATATCAGAATTATGAAAAAAATAGTCGGTGTTTTTTTTTTTCTCAATACATTCGAAAACATGTATATTACATGCCCTAATTTTTTTAGAAAAAAAAAGTTTGTTAAAAGGGTTTTTTAGATTTTTCCTAACTTTTAAGTTGGTTTTCTTATTGTCATTCATATATAATATTCATATACATATATATTATATTTTGTGAACGCTAAATAGTGCAAGAACCGTGAGAACAAATAAAAAACCGTAAGAACTTGATAAAAAACAATTCAAATTCAAAAAAATAAATTTACATTGTCATTATTATTTGAATACAATATTAGAAATTACATTTATAGGTTTAAATTTACATGTATTCGTAAATAAAGAAAATTTACACATATATTTAAAATACAACATTTAAAAAATTGTACTCTTTATATAATTCATCTCTTATCTCAAAATCACTTCTAGTAAGTTTTTTACACATGTGTAAATACAACAAATTTACAGATGTGTAAATGGCAACCTACATATGTGTAAATTTTCTTTATTTACGAATACATATAAAATTTAAACGTGTAAATTTAAATTCTAATATTGTATTCGAATAATAATAATAATAATAATTAATTTAAATTATAATAATAATATATAATAAGCGTAAAAGGAAAATTAAATTTAAATTGTTTTTTTATCAAGTTATCGTGGTTTTTTCATTGGTTCTCTCAATATTTATTGTTCTCATTTAAACATATATATATAGAGAGAGAGAGGTTAATTATATAGTTAGTCCCTGTGGTTTGCATAAAGTAACATACTTTAGGTACTAATAGTTTAAAATCACATTCTAGGGTATTGGCTTTTCATTTTGTAACGTTTGGAGGTATTAACGTTAATTGTTTGTTAAACAGTTAGTACCTAAGTATGTTATTTTGTGCAAACCGCAGGGACTAACTATGTTAATACTCTTGAAGTTAATACCTCCAAACGTTACAAAATGAAAAGATAATACCCTAGAAGGTGATTTTAAACTATTAGTACCTAAATATGTTATTTTGTGCAAACCACGGGGACTAACTATGTAATTAACTCATCAACAACACACACACAACACACATATATATATATATATAGGGGAGGGTTATCTTGAGAACGCAATATCGGAGAACCGTGAGAACGAATAAAAAAACCAATCAAAACCAATTTTTTTAATACCAACCTCATTGTAATTAAAATACAACATCAAAAAAGAATTTAAAACATCAAATAATTCTTTTCTCCCCTCAAAATCATTGTTATTAGATTTTTTACACATGTATAAATATAACAAATTTACACATGTGTAAATTTTCTTTATTTGCGAATTCACTTAAATTTTGACATGTAAATTAAATTTCTAACATTGTATTCGAATAATAATGATAAGCGTAAAAAGAAATTTTGAATTTGAATTGTTTTTTGACCAAGTTCTATGGTTTTAAAATTTGTTCTCAGCGGTTCTCACAATATTTAGCGTTCTCATTTAAACTTTCCCTATATATATATATATATATATATATATATATATACTACACTAGCAGGATGCCTACACGATGTGGCGGGAGCGACAATCACATTACGATATACATTTTTGGTAGTTTTTTATTCATTAATATTTATTGTAGCATCATTATGATACACATACATTAAAAGCGAAATAATTGGGTAATCTATTTGATTGTGATGTGCATGGTTCGCCCGGTTCGGTTATTATCCTCAACCGAAGCCGAAACCAAACTCATCGGTTAGTCTATTTTATTAACTAATCGTTTTCGGTTAATCACTTTGGTTTATTCAGTTAGATTAACGTTTTTTTGTTTGGGTCATTTAATTTCAGTTATTAGCAAAAAAAAACAAACTTGGGCTAAAACTTTTGCTTAGAAATATATAATGAAATGGAAAAATATATAAATATATGATATATATGAACTTGGGTATAAAATCTAGAAATATGTGAAAATATGAATTATTCGGTTCGGTTCAGCTTAAAGAGTACAAAAAATTGATAACCGGTTGTTTGTTAATTCAGTTTTTTGTTTATTTCGTTTGGTTTCGTATAAATACATGAAATGAAAGTATAAATATATGAAATGGAGATATAAAATATGAAATATATGGACTGGAGGTAAAAGCTAGAAATATATGAAAATATGAATGATCCAGTTCGGTTAAGCTAATTTTTGGTTAAACGAGAGTACAAAAAAAGGATAACCGGTTTTCAGTTTTCAGTTAATTTAGTTTTTGGTTGATTTCGGTTTGGTTTTGTCTATTTTGGTTTGGTTTAGGTTAACGATTTAGTTATTGCTCATCGATAACTGGTTTAGTTAATAACTGATAGGTGCGCGCGCGGTGCGTCGGGATACACAGACATTGACACGGTGTGCATTGTTCAGTTGGTTAGATTATTATCCTCAACCGAAATGAAGGTCATCGATTAGTCTATTTTATTAACCACTCCGTTTTCAGCTAATTGATTTGGTTTATTCAGTTAGATATACGGTTTTTGGTTTGATTCACTTAATTTTGGTTAATAGCCAAAACCAAACTTGGGCTAAAAGTTTTGATTAGAAATACATAAAATGGATGTATAGATACTTGAAATTGAGGTTAAATAATAAAATGAGGGTATAAATATGAAATACATGAACTGAAGCTACAAAAACTAGAAACATATGAAAATATGAATGGTTCGGTTCAATCGGTTTTGGTTAAATGAGGGTACAAATAATCGATAACCATTTTTACTTAATTCAGGTTTCGGTTAATTAGTTTCAGTTAATTCAGTTTTTGGTTGATTTGGTTCGGTTTCGGTTAATGATTCAATTATTACTCACCCTTGACACTGTTAATCACATAACATATCAATTTTTAATTAAAAAAACTATAGTAATACTATACGAAATTAAAGAGAATAAAATACGCGTTTATATGGTGTAATTAAAAAAATACGTAATAAAAAGTTATGACGTTTAAAAATCGGGGAGGAGGGGGGTTAGTATTTTTATAAGGGGGATAAAGTGAAACGACTAACTAATTATCTATAATTTTGTTAAAGATGAGATACTAAAGTATAATCTAAATGAAATGATTAAATTTGTGATGTTTAATCACTTGACATTGTGTAGCTATTAAACATTATGGTATAATTACTAAGTACATTAGGTTTTATTTACTTGTACAATAAGGCATCATCTACTTGTACCTTTTAATCCACACGTCAATACTGACCAAGACAACTATCAAAACGTCAACAAAAATGAATAGGTTGTCGCAATATAATTTAGCAAGAATACTTAAAAAGAATTATAAGTTTGTTTTGGAGGTAGAAAAGTGTAACTAATTGCTCATAATTATGTTAAAATAAGGGATTTAAGTGTGATAAAATGTGTGACTAAAATATAATTATTGTTTAAAAGACCAATTTACCCTCATTAAGGTGTGTATTTATAAATTAAGAGATTTTTTTTGTTATCTTAAAATGTCTCAATCTCATGCATTATAATGTAATATAGATATCAAAAGTTAAGAGAGAAAATGTTTTTTTTATTGTTTGGGTATCTTATAATAGCCTTATCTCATATCTATAATCTATAAATTATAATAAATCAAAACAATCTTATGCCACATGGGCGTAAACTTATGTGGCAATCCTTACTCCACCTCTTTTGGTTTTGGAGGGAAACTATTTTGCTTTAATTTCCTTCTTTATCTTAATAACCTTACTTATTTTGCATATATTTATACTGTTAACTAAAATATTGTTATTTGATTTTAGTATGATTTGGACAAATGACAAATTTAAGTTTTAAATGATTTGAGTTGATTATTATTTTAGAAAGATTTTATAAATTTAAATTGATTTAATTTGATTTTTTTATTTAATTCGTATTTCAAGTATGGTAATAGAATAATATTTAATTTTTTGACCAAATAAATGATTTTGTTGTCAAGTAATAATATATATATATATATATATATATATATATATATACATATATTTGGAAAATTTCTTTTTTACGGTTTCAATCTATATTACACATTTCTCGAATTTTTGATTGTCTCATTATAATCAAACAATTTGGCAAATATAATGACCAAAAATATTTTACAATATACTAGAATTAAATACCATTTTTATCGCATTGTATTCACAACTCTCACTCCTTCCTCCCTCAACATCATCATTCACACACACGAATATATGTGTACACGTGCTAAGCCTACACTTTTAGTCACAATACATTACTTAATTCTGATGAGTATTATATTGTTCTTTTTATTTATCGTATTATATCTGCTACTAACCTTTTCTTTTTCACATACTATGTAGAATGGAACAACCAGCCATCACCTTGTTGAACAATTTGAATCTCAACCAAGACGACTACACCATCAAAATCCACATTGTTAGACTATGGACCCAACCTGCATTCAACAATGCACAAAAGGTGTATTGTTATGATATGATTTTCATGGACCAACAAGCAAGTATGCATGTATTTATTTTTATTGATACTTCATACAACAATGGATATGAACATCTGTTTGTGAATTAAAGTATGTAATGCTTTTTATTATAGGGGACCAAGATGCAGGCCTTTGTGTTAGCCAAAACAGCAACGGAATATGAAATCTGTTGAAGGAGAAGCAGTGTTGTAATTCAAAATCCATCGTTAGGTGAGAATCGACAGAAAGTCAAGTATGTTTAGAGTTCGATGAATAATAATCTAAACGACAACGCAATAGTTTCTGCCTGCGATGAAGCTGTTGGTTCTGAGTGGGGCTTCGACTTTTCCCCTTTTGATTCTGTTGAAGGGGACCCGAACGAGGACAACAAGTCTTTTAAAAGTCGTATTGGTATTTGTTATATGTATTTTGAAGATATTTTTACTCTCTAATTTATATAATGTTCATTTTTTTCTAATTTAATATTGTTTTATTTGTAGATATTATTGGATTTGTGATGAAGAGTTTTTCTTTTGAGCTAAAAGAGGATGATAAAGACGGTAAAGAAGAAAAAAAGCCCACGTTCATGCTTCAGGATTTACAATATTAGCAATATATTGCTTCCTATAAAAATGATGTTTGTTCATACATGTCTTTCCATAGACTGTATACTACAACTTTACA
The DNA here is from genome assembly GCA_947069175.1 of Scalesia atractyloides. Taxonomy (NCBI): domain Eukaryota; kingdom Viridiplantae; phylum Streptophyta; class Magnoliopsida; order Asterales; family Asteraceae; genus Scalesia; species Scalesia atractyloides. Next base: position 33,221,853 of record CAMTDV010000024.1, on the reverse strand, counting down.
ATTAACATACCATTAAGCAATTAGGTTTGACGAAAATATATATTGAGATTTCTATGATTGATTGTTCATTTGTGGCTAACCAAGCGTACTGCCTTTTCAATAAATATGGTGCTCTTTAAGAGCTTGTGTTTTGCTTATTTGAATACCTTTTTAGTCTATGTTTAATAAACCAAATTGGTTATTATCCACATGCTTCACAAATATAAAGGAATTTTACGCAAAATTAATTGCACAAACAATTTGTTTCGAAATCGTCTATGAAGTCAGTATGCTGGTTAACATGTAATTACTTATATTAAATGTCTTTTGGCAAACAGGACAGACTTGAACGTAAGGTAAGCCAAGCATAGCCTACACCAATTGCAGCTCATATATGTCGTATCCTTTCTATCATACGTTGACCAATTATTGTGTTTATGTTCGATACCGAATGTTGGCGTATGGTGTGCCAGACCAAGAAAAATTGAGTCTTGCCGAGTTTTAATACCATGTACTTTTGCATTTGTTCATGTCTATAATATATTTAGGTTAAAAAGGTATTTTATTTTTTATTTTTTTGTGAATGCGGGGACAACATAATTAAATGTGACTTGAAGATTGATTTTTCTGTAAAAGAGTAAACCTCATCTAATCAAGAGTACAAAAATGCTTACAACTAGGGTGGTTAGGTCAGTTTTTACAAGTTATTAGTTATTCATTGTAACTATTTTTGAATAATGAAATCAAAGTTATTGTGTTTTAAATCTTTAGAATCAAATTGTGTTTATAGTTGTGCTACCTAGATTTAATTTGATACTTCGGATCAAAAGATTCCTTTTGCATTTCAAATGAGGCAATTTCCATTAGTTATATGTTTCGCAATCACAATCCGTTTTCGTTAATGGTTATTGTACGTCGCTTTATCAATAGTAAAACCAGAGATAAAGTCTCAATTAAGTGTAATCTAATATTTACGTTGTAATTAGACAATTTTTTCATTAAAAAATTATGTCAACAATATTAAATAATATATTTTATTATGAGGTCACCGTGTAAACACGAAAACTAGTATTATAATATAGTATAGATATCAAACAAATCACTTTTCTTGTAGACGACATAATTCATAATGCCTAAATTCATTGTACTTGGTGGAGTATATTGGACTGTATATTTATTCTCTCCATATATGTATATATTATCCAATTGTACTTGGTGGTATAAGTTTATTCACTATAATTCAAAAGTATGATGACCTAATCAGTGACCTTTTCTGGCTCTAGTGATCATTTTTAAAACCAACTGTTGCGTAGGCATAGAAAAATATATGTATTAGTAAAGTCCCATTGTGGTAATATACGTATATATTTAATGACTGTTCTTTTTTATACCAAATGTTATGAAAGAAACTATCGTCTATTCCTCTTGTATTTTACAAAGACTACAAGACTAACAATCCAAGGGAGATTCAAACGATAATATAAATATGAAACTTTTTTTTGTCTAATAAAATAATTAAAGTTTAATTTAATATTCTAATACTATGTAATTAGTAGGTTACCACAAGATGATGTGTCAGATTTTACAATTTTTTTTCACTTCATATTAATTTCCCACAATTATTCATCATTTATTATTGAGTAAACTTCATATTAATTTCCCAGCATTATTTTTTTCTAACTTTAATCATCAGATACCACTCTTTATTATTTTCATTTTTTTAACTTTAATCATCAAATACCACTCTTGTAACACCCCAATCGCGTAATATAACAAGACGCGCGAAAATATCAGGGAGTCATGTTACAAATTTCTCAGCCACAACTGGTACTAAATTGTTTATTATTATTACATTGTTTTACAATACAAAGAATACATGTAATTGTCTTCTGTTTAAAGAAGTCTAAAGCCCGGATGCATTCCTATGTGTAGCATGCTTGAATAATCATCAACCTGAAACATATGTGAAAAAGAGACGTCAACAAACAATGTTGGCGAGCACATAGTTTTGTTGGCCAAATAAATGGCAAAAGGTTTTGATTGCAATTCTTTGACAACTACGAGAATTGCCAATTGTAAATCGACTCGTTTTAGCCAAGGAATGGCGAAAAGTTAGCTTTGCAATACGTTGACTTGATTATGAAACTTGTGACAAAAGATTTTGTATATGGCATTATGATCATTACTAAATAATTTCATGACTTTGAAAAATTTACTTTGTTCTTTGTGACCATATTGAAATCGTCCATAAACTTGTAAGTATGATTATTAAAATCCAGTCAAGGATTTCGATAACTATACTGTAATTAGTCATAACTCGTGTGAGTATTAATTGAAATCAATCAATGATTTAATATAATACTAAATATCCTTCTAAGAATCTATCATACAAATCATGAAAGGATTCTTTAAGGATTTGGATAACGAACATTGAAATCATCGTACACAAAATCCTAAAGTGACTCGAATAACGCTACAAGAGTAATCCAATAAGAACACTTATATATAGGAAGTACCAGCGGCGTATCAACCATGTTCTTATGGTATTACACTTGTTTCGTTATCCTAATCACAAGTAACAACATAAACACATAATCGTCACTTGTCACTTGTCTTGTCAACTTGTATCACATATACGCATTAAAGTACGGAGAATCCAATCAAGGACTACCAATTAGTACCTTAAACATTCCACACATATCTAACTATAAAGATAGGTAGACGTAATAGGAAATAATCCTTGTCACATTATCTTGTCAATTTTTATCATAAAATCATAATCCTAATGGTGATTTGGATAAGGCTACGAAGGGTAATACAATAAGCACACTTATATATAGGAAGTACCAGCGGTGTATCCACCATGTTCTTATTATATTACTCTAGTTTCGTTATCTAAATCACCAACAATTCTACACATAAACCAATTGTTCATCGTCCATTGTCATTGTTCATCGTTCATTGTTCATTGTTTCTCGTAAAGTACTTCTTAGAAATCTTACTATAAAGATAAAATCCTTTGAGAATCTAACTATGAAGATAGAAAGATTTTACAAGGATATAGGCCCTAAAAGACTTCTTTAAATATCGTACCATCAATCGTCATGTTGCATAATCGAAAATAACACACAAAAAGTACTTAGTAAACATATACATGCCATACATTTAAGAAAAATTGATTACACATATGAATCACCCCAAAAGCATTTGGAAAACATAAAGGAGTGTAGCAATGTACTCGCCTGGGATAGCGTATAGATCTTGTTCAAATGATATAACAAAGCTCAAAGGATCAAGAGTTCAAGTGTTGAAGTGGTTCCTAGTGTATCGGATAAATATGATGTTAGTGTCGAAACTTGAAAACGAGAAATCGGATAGAATGAAGGATATAAACCAAACAAGAGTTGGATCTTGTATAATATGGTTCATATTACCTAACATTCTGATTTGGAAGCATTTCAAAAGGTTTTGGCTTGATACGGCTTGCTATAGTGGTTTATGCCACTTTAACGGGTCATAAACGTAACTAGGGGTTCGGATGGTAAAATATGTCCTATAACAAGTCTAATATGTCAAAACCAGTTTATTTAAGTTGTGAAATCAGTTTAGATGTCAAAATAATTTTCGTATATGTTTAAAACTAATTTATGTGTAAAAAGGGCATTTTCGGCATTTTAAAGAATACATTGTCGACTTGTCATTTGACTATCCAAATGGTATGACCATAAGGTATAACCTCAGAGAGTTATTCCCTATGATATTATGGTCATAATAATGGTTTTGGTCGGATCCTAAAGTTGACCAAATGGGTCAGATTTGAAAGTCAAAGCGGTGGTCAAACCGCTAGGCTTTTTGACTCTAAATAGGCATTTTAACAAAGGCGAATAATTTGACATGTTGTGACATGTCTAAATAAGTTTATAAAGCAACATGTTTATACATATATGTTGTAATCTTGGCTTTGGGGGTTTTTCAAAAAAAATGATTTTTTTTACTTTTCACCCAAAAGTATTTCATAAATTCCTTTTGACCCAAAACTATTTTTTTTTGCTCTTATCCCAAAACTTTTTATCTTTTGCAATCTATCCTCATAACTTTTTTTACTTTCATCTTTGGTTCTTTATAGTTTTCATTTTCCGCAAATTTTTCGCTTTATGCTTCGTTATATATTATGTGACTTAACACATCGCAACGTGTGTCTTTGGTTTAATGTTTTTACGTTTCGTTCTAAATTTTACGAGTTAACACGACGCAACATGCGTGTGTGGGTGAACATTTTACATATTTTTTCCTATTTGACAGGTTCAATATAACGTACGGGTCCTAGATCGACTTTGTTATAACTAAAGAATTCCCGCCGCAATGCGGCGGGTCGTAATTCTAGTTATCTTACTTTGTGATGATAAAAAAATTAAAAAAAATCTAATTAAAAACAGAAAATCTAGAACCTTCCATAAAAATTATAAAGGCACTGTTATAGCAATGCCTACACTTAACCTTTAAAACCAAAGGGATTTGATTACGTTTTCTACACTTACATTATCATTTCTAAATATGTTTAAAAACTGCCCTTTTATTTACTTATTAACGTGAAAGACATTACTTTAAGGGATTGTTCGGTAACTTCTGAATGGTTAATTGCTGAACCGGTAAGAGGTCTGAACCATTAAGTGCTGAACAATAAGAGGTCTGAACCATTAAGAACTAGTATAATGCTTAACAGTTCAAAGGCAAATGTCTGACCAATTCAGAGTAGAGGTCTTAATCATTCAGACTCTGTATAATACTTAACTATTCAGAGGCAAATGTCTTAACCATTCAGACATGTGCTCAGGAAACAAACAGTCTAAACCATTAAGTGCTGAATCATTAAGAGGTCTGAACCATTAAGAGGCTCATTAAGAGGTAAACAAACAGCCACTAAATCTTAAAAAAAATTACAAATGCATGCTTTCTTACATTTTCTATATGTAATAAATATTATTTAGATATAGAGCATTTGTACAAGTGAATAGATATGTAGAGTTCTTTTCATAAAATACTAAAATAGAATGAAATTACTTGAAATCTACAAAAAATTACAAATGCATGCTTTCTTACATTTTCTATATGTAATAAATATTATTTAGATATAGAGCATTTGTACAAGTGAATAGATATGTTGAGTTCTTTTCATAAAATAGAACTAAATTTTGATGGAATAGGACTGTTGATTTCAATTCTTATTTTTTTGTTTTACAAAAAGATAAAATAAAATAGAACAACAATATTAATAAGGGAATGTACATTCTAATTCCACCCAAATTCCATTGTATTATGTAAAAGAAACACACTTAAACTCCAAATCAAAATTCAATTGTTAAGCGAATTTCAATTCTATACATTCCATAAGGAACGCTACCGTAATCTTCTAAAAGTTGCGTTTTCATAAAATTAATAAAGAAGTAAAATGACCTATTTTTTAAACAATAATTTTTCATAACTAGACCAGTTATTCAACTTTACCCATCCATAATTGTAATATTAATTATATAACTATACTAGTTTACAACCTCGTGTTTTACATGGCTTGCATAAATTTAATTTTATATAATAAGCAATATAGTTATATCTTTAAAATAATTTCGTGTATTGCACGAGTCAAATAAATATTGTAATCTATTAACATATACGGTCGTCAAGATATGTATTTGAATGATAAAATCGATGCACTATTTACTTAATAAAATTTTAATAATTAAATTTATTATTAGATTAGAAACACGTGTATTACACGTGATAGAACTAATGAAATATTATATGATTATTAATAAATAGAAAAAATAAAAGAAATAATAAATAAATGTAGGATCATAGTTCTAGGTCTAGAATGTCCAAAACACTAAGAGCTAGATAGAATAATATCTAACGGATCATATTAAATGCGAAATCCAAAAATACAATCAATTAACACACTTGTTTCAGTAATTCAAAGTTTACTGATGTTTGAACAGCAAATCTTTTTGATCTCATAAAGCTCTAAAATGGCTAAAGTTATCACATGCATATGGGCTAAAACTATTTATACGCACACACATGTGTTTGTGCCCATACACACGAATCTGTCAAGCTCACACGCGAGTATGTGCTCATACGAGCGTATGAGCATTCCAAACATAATAAATTCAATACAAAACATAATAAAACCTGATTTGCTGCCCTATGCATTATATCTAGACACAACTAAGACGTATGCATTAGACATTATGCTTCAACAATAAATAAGAGAGATTCATGAAGTTTGTGATTTAATATTATTATCTTATTTCTGTATCCTATTAAATATTAAATAATAATAGTATTAAAAAATTATTTAACTAAATCTAATTTAAATGAGAATAAAAATTTATATACTTGTCTGGTTCAAAAAGAAAAGAAAAAAACTCTTCTTCTATCTCGTACGGAGAAGAAGAAAATACAAATTACATATTATATATGATATAAAAGAAGAGAAGATGAATAGTATTGTAGTACATCTAATGCATGTTTTATACGTTCATCATTTTTTTGTCTTTTATTCTATTTTGAAATTTAGTGTAAACTTTTTCATTTACAACCCATGTAGTTTAACTATTGTATTTTTTTCTTTTACTTTAACCAAATTACTTTTCTACATATAAATAGTTTTTCAATGAACACGTTAATACCGTTTTATACATATTTTTAAAATTTTCTTTTTCTTTGCTATAACAACTGTTGCAAAAGTTTTTTTGGTTTAATATTTATTAACGAACACGCCGATACTCTTTTGAACATATTTTTTAACTTTTTTTTTACTATAACGAGCGTGCCGAAACCGACCAACTTTCTATCGTTTTCTTTTTCGTTTACTTTTGTTATTTACTATATTATTTTATCTTTTGTTATTATTTTGATGTTCAGAGCCGAGTTACGACGCAAATAGTATAACCCATTAATCTATTATTTTAATTAATTTTACACATTTATTTATCGTTGTCATGGTGTGCTATAGGTTCTGCATTCCAACCGCGTCCCTGCGCAACGCGCAGGTAACTACTACCCTAGTTATTATTAATTCAAAGTTTGATAAAAAACGTTATTATTCTTATGTACAGGGGGGACCTAGGTGAAGCCTAGGGTGGGCGGGCGCACCCCTTGAAAAATAAATTTGTGTATTTTTTAGGCAAACTCGACCATATCCCCTGAAAATATTTTGAACCACTCATACACATCCCGAACAAATGTTTCTGGGTCCGCCACTGCTTATGTAAATTATATTTAGTTAAACTATTCTTTAATAGGAAAAAGATATTGAAAAATAAGATATGGAGATTATTAATTCAAAGTTTAATAAAAAAATATTATCCTTATCCAAATTATATTTAGTTAAATTATTGTTTAATAGGAAAAAAAATTGAAAAATAAGATAAGGAGATTAACATGTGTCAAAAAAAGATTTTTATTTATTAATATAGAAAGATTCTGGTGTGAATTAATAAAGTTTAAAAATATATGAAGATTACATAAACAAAATACGAACAATGAATTAGTAAATTAACTTTTTTTGAACGGCAAGGAACGACGTGTCAACCACCGTGACACCGGGCGCTGTGGCTAAGGTCGACTACTTGACCGCCGCCAGCCCCTTGGCTTTCAGATGCGCGGAAACCCGACCTCCACCCGTCCGAAGGCACGACAGTGAAACAATCAGTAAAACCTCGCCTCCCATCCAAGACGACCCGTCGCCGCTCATATTCGCCCTTCACCTGGATACCGCAGAAAATAATGAGTAGAGTAAGAATCGAACATGGGTAAAAAAAACCAAATCTTTTTCCAACAACTCCATCATAATGAATTAGTAAATTAACTGGTAACAAGATTTAAAAAGTAAGGTTTCTATCGAAACAACCTTGCAGCGACTTACTTTCCGTATTGAAATTTAAAATCATTTACTTACATCGGCGGTTCAACCGAGGAAACATGAACAGCAAACGGTTTTTTTTCTCTTCATATTTAATCGAGCAAAGATAATATAAAGTTTGTATCCCTATGCAACGTTGATGCGACTTTCTGCAAGAGTGACTAGATTGCATGTGTACATGACTGTGCATTGATCTATTCTTTTCCTTTATAATTTTTAATCTTTATTACAAAATTTTCTAATTAACTAGTGAGCGAAACTTGTGCGCCGGTGAAATTTTTAAAATTTGTAACACTTAGTTCCGAAAAGTTTAACATTAATATTCACCCATGAGGTTTGTTTTTTTTTTTGTTTTTTTAGAGAATCATATTATAAAGGTTGTAGGAGGGAAAGAAGATTCCAATGAACTTTAGCGACCTGTAAGTTTTTCTTTGATGAAATGTACATTATCATGCATAATTTGGTTTTGAAAATTATTTACACCTAAACATAAATAAAAATAAGCATGTCACAATGGTATATTCGAAATTTCATAAAACATTATCTTCTAAAATCTATAGGAGGAAAACAAATATTTGTGAGTGAGTCACATATAGGGCTGTAAACGAACCGAATGTTCAGCGAACAGTTCGTGAACCGTTCGGCGGGAAGCTCGTTTATGTTCGTTCGATTAGTTCAACGAACGAACACGAACAAAAAAAATTGTTTGGTTAGCTTAGCGAACGAACACGAACATAAGTCTCGTTCGTTCAAATGCATTCGTGAACGTTCGGTAATATGTTCGGCTACGTTGTTTACGTTCGTTCGTGTGCGTTTGATTATATTAATAAAAATAATAAATAATAAACCTTTTATCTAAACATATTGAAAACTTAAAACCCTATTTTTTTCTAAGTTAGCTAAAATTTGGACATTCTAAGACATTTGAAGACAATTATGTCTAAGTTAGTTAAACTTGATTCATCATTTGGTGGTGTAGTAGACTTCTTGTGTTTTGATTTATCATTTGATGATTGTATTTAACTACTTATATTCAATGTTTTATTTTTTATTTTCAAGTTAAATGTTCGTTTGCGTTCATTTTCATTTGCTTCCATTCATTTGTGGAATTGTGTTCGAAACAAGTGTTCACGAACTGTTCGTGAACAACTAAATTTCCTTAACGATCGTGAACACGAACATAAACTTATGTTCGGTATGCGTTCGTGAACAGTTCGCGAACATGTTAATTTCCTTAACGAACGAACATGAACATGGCCTTGTTCGTATTCGTTCAGTTCGTTTACAGCCCTAGTCACATATCATAGTCTTGTTGAGAAGAAAAATTAAATTAAAAATGAAAAGGTATTAAGCTTAAATGACAAGTCTACTTAAAGCCCCGACGAAGATCATTGGGGTCCTAGAAGCCAAAAGGTGAAGAGTTCTGTGGGGTAGTATGACTGGAAAAAAAGAAAAAGAAAAAATGTTCGGTGGCATGGGGAAGGTGTTGAGAAGCAAGGACAGAGGAGGGTTAGGTGATCAGACTGTCGTGATCCGGTCAAAGATAATATTTATAACTCTTAATTACCTCAAACAAATAGTTAGTGGCAGTCGGCCGGTGTCAAACCACGAAGAGTTTGTGGTCTCTGTCAAGATTCAGATGATTACTGATTTAGAACAATATATTAAGCTTGCTAATTTTACAATTCTTTGTTTGGTCTGAAAGAATGTCAGGTTTAACTAACAAATTACTATTAACTACGAAAATGGTTTATGATTACAATTGCAAAAACTTGATTACTTGATTAAAAACTATATTTTGAACAAGGTTCACACCCAGTTCGTAATTGCAAGACCTAGGGTTCCTACACATTTTAGACTTGATTTAGTTGCACTTGATTATTAACAGGTTTAGTGTTACGTGGCTTAGGTGCTGATTGCTATCAATGTCACAAAGAATGGACAAAAATACACTTCGTTACCACGAATATGTAAACTCTAACCTATCGCAAAGCTTAATTACACATATTCATTTCACAAAGTCAAATTTCATAACTCACTAGACAATCTATAAATTCAATACAAATACAAGGCAATTGAAATAAGTTTCAAATGTTTAAACACAACTAGTTACAAATCAAATACAAAAAAAATTATTAAACACCCTAGAAATCTTACAAAATCTTCACCAGGGTGAAACCCTAGGGGATTAGCTGGTCATGATGTGCGAAGCTTGATCAACGGATGTTGAGTACAAAGAACTACACATTGCACCTTGAATCATGGAATGGATTATGACGGATTAGGGTTAGGGTTTGGAATGGTGTTATGATAATGATTCGTGATGATGATGGAGATGGTTTGATGGTGATGATGTGTTGAGATGGATTGGTGAATGTTTAATGATTCCGGATTGGTTGGATGATGTGATGAAGATAGATGATGATGATTGTGTGTGTGTTTTTCAAAGAGTTTTTGGCTCCAAGAATAACGATGTAACCCTTCTTCACATTCAAAAACAATGATATGTTCTCCAAATTCTCGGCCAAAACAAGTCAAAGGGGAAGCCGCATTACGAATTTACGTCGTCATGTCGGCAACGCAACAATTGGCATTGGCGTATTTTTCTATCTATGTGGATCTGGTTGATGCAGATTGTGTCGGCCACACAGCCTTCGGCCGTGACCATCGCGGTAACATGAGTTTTCACTCGTTTTCTCCATTTTTCGCACCCGGTTGATCCTAGCTCAGTCCCGATATTCCGTTAAGTTTCGAAAATGGCCCTTAAATTCCGTTAGACCTGCAAACACAAATCACATTAATGTAGATCATTCGAAACTCAAATTCACATAAAAACACAAATTTAAATACGTATAACACCGGACTTTCAACCACGTATCACATCCCGACACTTGTCTTTGGCTTGTTCTCAAGCAAATTTGTTTTCCACTTTCACGTGAGTCGTACAAAAAGACACACTTCCCATTCTCAATTCAAGTGAAGGTCTCATGGGATACCCGGTTCACAATTTTCACATTTCAAAGGTATTTAAACAGGAAAACAGGTATTGCATTTTTTAAACACACGAGATGGTTACCTAAGATTAACCTACCTTTAAAGCTAGCGCACCATACACATCCCTCACAATGTTCTCTCAACTCGGTTTACATGTAACTAGTATTGATGCACTAGTATTTTATAGTGAACCCTCAAATCGATTAAAACACGTATATACATAAGATTGCAACTCAATCATTCTCCACCAATTTTACACAAAACGAGGCACAAGTCAAAAGGTCTTAATGGGTTGTAATAGGGCTAGGCTAAGGGTATGGAATGGGATATTTTAAGAGTGGCTAAGGTGATGAAAACTTGATTTTTATTACATCAAACTACCAAACGAACTAAACTATCAAACATCAAGCTACAAGGCAAAGTTTACGCCAATAACACCTAAAACATCTTTTTGTATTTTGCATGACTATTTTCGTCTATTTTTCATCACAGTTTCGAATTTTTTTTAATAACTACACCAAACAATACTTACAAAGTAAAACAAACCTAAAATTGAATTTTCATCACTAAGGCTAAAAATAAAAAAAAATGTTTAATGGGTCAATGGCTAAATAGGTCGGTCAAACGAAAGTTTTATGCTCAAAGTTGGCAACTACGAGATTAATTTGGGTATATAAAAGAGTATAAAAATAAATATCTATAACCTAATGCCTTAATCATTTTTGTGCTCGTAATCGGTCTATGGTCTTAAAAAAGCATCAAAAGTTGTAAATTCTACAATATGTGAAATAATGGTACATTCAACAACGACACATATATATGTAGCATGTATAAATGGCCCAAACTCTCACATGGGGTATGATATGTGATGTGTACAACATAACTAACTTTTTATGGAGACTATTCCCAAATAACCACCCATAATTTTCTCATAAAAACTTTCGTTGAATACCCATCATGCTAATTTACGGAACTTGACCATGACAAAAGACCAAATGGTTTATGCAATCCCTTGTTTACTTTGCTAACCGTGCTTTTATAATGATTTTAAAAGGACATTCTGAAAATTTTTGAAATTTTCCCCCATCCCCACACTTGAGGTCAACGTTTCCTTAATGTGTAGTGTTTATATGAAGAGTTAAAATCTTAGGGGGTGTTTAGCAACTTCTGAATGGTTAAGTGCTGAACTAGTACGAGGTCTGTAAGTGTTGAACCAGTAAGAGGTCTGAACCATTAAGAGGCAATATAATGCTTAACCGTTCAAAGGCAAATGTCTGACCAATTCAGATTAGAGGTCTTAACTATTTAGACTCAGTATAATGCTTAACCATTCAGAGGCAAATGTCTGAACCATTCAGAAATTTGCTCGTGAAACAAAGAGTCTGAACCATTAACTACTGAACCAGCATGAGGTATGAACCATTAAGAGCCACATTAAGAGGTAAACAAACTTTTTCTCCCCATCCCCACACTTGAGGTAAACATTGTCCTCAATGTGTAGTGTTTTGGATGAGGGCTTTTTAAAACGCAAGGGATGTGACACGACTTTTCCCCCAAGAATTCACCCCAGTCAAAGTTTACAATTACAGTCTTTTTCAGGCTACTAACTAAATAATCAAAGTTAAGTATAAGAAACGTATACACTTGGTTTTATAATTCTTCATGCGCTCCTCATTCTTCGATGTAAATGGCCATCCAAATTGAACATAAAGTACCTAAAAGTCTAAACATCTGTGTAGAAGCAAGCTTCTCACAATACTCAAAACCCATTAGTTACTCCTTTTAACCATTTTTTATGAAAAAATACCAAGCCATTCGTTATCTTAACTTTCTTGTGGAAAAAGAATTTACAACAACAACAAACCTAACTTACTTTCGTAGGAATCATGGTGGCATCTAGCATATGCACGCAAGCCCTTTAAAACTCTTGATAGCTCAGGAGGACGAGTAGGTCTCATGAGGGTTATATAGGGAACACACCCACAACATTCATTTCCCTAAAAATCTAAAATACGTAAAGGAAAAAAGAACAAAAAAGAAGAAAAAAATAACAAAATAGAATTAACATGTACAACAACAATAAATCACATACCTCACCGCCTATCTTTGATATCGTTCATTCGGGTCTCGTTGTGGGTATGGTTGGTACATATAGCTTGTGAGAGCCGACATCATCTCATTGAAGCTATCAAGCGGGCTTCCTTCGTCGGGTTGTGGTGACAAATGAATTGGCACAAAGCTTGATTCAACACTTTGGGGCCAATGAACTGACCTTTGAGCGGAATCAGGATCATCCCGAATGGTCAAGTAATCCATCCATGGGACGAACTATTGATATAGACAACCCGCATCAAGGTCTCGCTGATGTCGCTGTTTCAACATATTTGTGGGCTTCCCCAAGCACCGCAAACACATTATCATAAACTTTCCTATTACCCAAATTATATGACGCCCAACCCGACTAACACCGGTTAATCATGAACTGGGCTACCTCATTTGACACTTTTTGGTGTAGGCGGGCGTGCGTGTCCGGGGCCTCCACTGGTCCGAGGACACTTCCTCCTCGTCCTCCATCTATGGTGGGGCAGTTGGATCTCTGACCATGAGTGTTTACCCCTTCTCACTGTCGGTCACAAGATATTTGTGGCCCATTGCTTCAACATAGGTTTTGACCCCTTTAGCTTGGCAAAGTCAAAATCTTTCAAGGGCTTGTGGACCCAAAGTGATTCCAAGGGGAGATGGTTTTGATGTACAATCATTGCACTAATCAATCGGGCATATGGATTATTTTCCTCTCAAACGATTCCCGAGTCTCCCAACTGTTCATCATGATGGTATATCACCATGACATTTTTGGGCTTCCATAAAGCAACAAATAGAGTACCCGAAAATCCCATGTTTAGACCTTCCCACGATCTTTGAACCGAACCAGTACGTTCTCCAACGAAATGTTTTGGAGTATCTTCCCTTAGAGAGATAGATGCTTCTATTCAAAATTACTTCCTGCTTGAAAAGGAAGGGTCATCTCCAACAAGTTCATCGGATCCACTCCTAACACATTCTTCGATCGGAATTAATCCACGTTGTAATAATAGTACGCACTGGTACCTAATGAATCAAATTCCACAATTTGGTAGATAGTGTCAAATGACATCACCACCGGTGTCACCAGTCAACTTCCAAGTATTTAGATAGATACTCCTATTCTCACAATTTAACAAAGCCAACCATTCTGTAACCGTAGTCAAATATATTCTCTGATTATTCTCAAAGCACCAATCTAGCACCCGACTCCACCCAATACTCTCAAACTTTTGTGCAATGTTTATATTCCGGAACTCTTCCACATTTACGACCCTTTCCATATCACATACGCTCGGAATCCAGTTTTGTACCTTAACCATCATCAATTCCCAAATGCGTATCTCAAGTGCTCTGTTTCTGAATTGAGATGGCCTTTTCATTTTGTCATTGTCCCACTATCACCAATGTCATTGTTTCCAAAATCTTCTCACTACCAATCTTGGAGGTACAACCGGTCATCATTTTCTGTAACCGAGCTCTCTTGCTTCCATCAAACTCTGCTGCTTGAAGATGACGAACCCTCCCTCGATGATTTGCTTCTCTTACGGCTTGACATTACTATAAAACCACAATTAAAAGCAACCAAAATCCAATTAGCATTCACATCAACTCATAACTTAGGCATAGAATGGAATGTTGATTGTTTACATGTTATGTGGAAGTTAGAACAAAATTTTAAACTCTTTCAAGTACTAAGTTCTTTTAGCAAAACATCAATTTTATGCCAATTATCATGTTCATAACAATTTCAATAAGAGTTCAACATTCCTTCCATGCTATGAGCCCTTTGATCGTAGACGTTATGCTCAGGATATCTATTAACCTAGTCCATAATGTGCGGAATTCATTATGTTAGGCGAGAAGTACAAGATTAGTTAAATTTTTCAATGCTTTCATTTAGAAAAACATCGTTTACAATCAAGAAAACAATCCAACAAAGCTTCGCCGTCAGTTCAGCAAAATCTATCTAACACTAAGTCCTCACGGCTATTTACTACTTAACTCACCTTGGCGCGGACTAGTTCTTCCGTACGGATGTAACTACATTCGTGCGGAAACGGATGTATTACAAAACATACAATCCAAAATAATCTAACAGTCTAAACCCTATTACATGATACGACTTGATGACGTAGGCAGCGGACATTGTGTATCAACAAACTCCTCCTTGGATGTTACCACAGTCTCAATCGGTCTTCAAAATTTTCAAAAACTTCTACCGCCCGAAGAAGTACTTCCTGACCCTTTGTTTCTTTAATTTAAAATAAGACTTTGGGGTTTGCTCAGTCTTCGGCGCCCACTTCATAAATTGATATATCTTGATGGATTCTTTCTTTCTTATGTTAGCTTCGATTCTTTCTTCCTTTCTAACTTCTTTCAAAAATTCCTTTCATTCAATCTCTCTCCACTTCGTATTCCACATTTTCCTTGAATTAATATCATAAGCGTAGCAGATCTTGATGACATTTTGGTACTGCACAGCTTGTATAATATCTTGTACTTGATACCATATCTTGTTGAAATACAGCTTCTCAACATCTTTCTCTGATAGATTCACTAACCACATAGGATCTAGAATCCTTATCGCCCTCTAACAACCTTCTGTTTTAAGAATAATTATTGCTTCACCCGTCACTCTATCATAATTCCACCATTTGAAGTTACCATAGAAATATTGTTCAAGCTTCATCAAAGGCATGTGCTTCATGACTTGAGGACGTTTGATATTCAAAGTAACGGTAGGTTGTTGTGTCACTGGATCAATATTTGTTTTGGTTTTCAGATGATGTGGCTTCCAATTAGGAAAATTTTGTCGTGCTTCATATCTAATATATTTCCACAACTTCTGATCTCCTGGTTTAATCTGAAAGTTTATCAATTTCGTCTTGCACGTCCCACCACAACAAAGTTTTAATGTCTTTCATATATCTAAAATATTGAACTCTGTATTCTCTTTTAATTCCCCATACGTTCAACTCTGGTATCCAGCCCCAACTTATAATATCCCCCAGCGATACATCTTGATTTCTCATGAAGAACGCCAATGGTCTTCTAAACTTTCGTTCTCTTGGCATAACTTTAAACCAGTTCTTCCGAGCTTCTTTTATCTGATCTTTGCTATGCCTTAGAGATTCACCATCTTTGATCACTTCTTCAATCTTTCTTTTTAACAGATCATTCGTTTCATTATCGAACATTTTAGCGAATGTTGGGAAATCATCAGTTCCTTCACCAGAATATTTTGCAATTTCATTGTCTGAATCATCTTCCATGACAACATTATCATAGTTATCAGCTTCCGGAATGTAGTTGAAAACATAATCATCAGGCTTTGTAATATCGATGTTGTTCAATTCTTCTTCAAATGAAACTCGAATGAATTTTCATCTAAACCGCACATCTGAGCAATTTCTTCCTTTGTATAATTATGCACATACTCACCCTTTTCAACATCGTGACAGAGGTATATAACTTTGTTAATACTTGCAGGAACAGCCGTTAAAGGAAAAACGTCTGTGAAGATTCCTAAAGTTTCTTCATCGTTCACAGTATCATCATGCTCCCCCTCTCCTTCAGCATCCTTTTCATTCTCTGCATCGTTCATATAATCATTTTGTGTTTCTGCTTCAGAAGATCTTGGTACATAAACCACCATTGCTGTACCACCCATATCATCATCGTCATCATCATCATCATCTACCTTATCATCATTATCATCACCATGATCTTACCCTTCAATATCTAAATCCTCGCCATCCTCTTTTTTTCTTCCTCTTCATGTACTTTATTAACAAAAATGAACTTCATAATATCAATCGCTTCAATCTCTGTTTCAATCACTGTTTCGGGAGACTCTCTTTTTCAGGCTATGGTGACTTTTCTTTCTCAGGCTCAGGTGTTATTTCAGGAACAACCTCAATCTTTACTTTGCCTTTGTCAGTACTTACAACCTCTGGTTCTGTAGCAGCCTTTCTAGCTCACTTAACAGCTAGCCTCTTCATCTTCTATCTCGATATAATTGAATTCATCTTCAATATTAAAACCCATCCTCCTCTCTAAAACCTTGAATAAATTTCGAGCTTCTTATCTTTCAATCTTTTATTTGCTTCCAAATCACTTGATCTTTTCCGTAATCGTTCATTCTCAGACATAAGACTCGCTATCACTGCTTCCATCTGTTCATGTTCACTTTCCATATGCTTGATTTTAGCTTCCATCTGCTTGATCTTTTCATTATTAGGATCATTCAAGAAATCAAAACTCATCGTATCAATGTTTGGAAGTGGTTGATCATCAAATACGTTGAAAGTAGAAGCTCCTGCTTGTTGACGTGGTGTAGATCTTGATCTTGGTTGAGATTATTGGTTGTACAGGAGTAGTTGGTGTTTACTGCGAAGCTGTTGGAGTTCTGATTCGAATAACAGGCTCTACATCAATAGCCGGTGCACTCTTCTTAGTAACTATTGGTTCAGCTCCAGAGTTGTTGTATCAATCAAAGGTTCTTTTGTCACCTTTCGAGCTTTCTTTGTCATCGGCGGTCCTGTTTTCTTAACACTAGACCCAACTTTACTCTTTTGTCTCTTAGTTGCTTTCTTGACTATTTCTAGATCTTAAGGCATATAAGTATCATCTTCACTGTCTTTAGAACGTCTTTCTTTGATTTAGCAGCCATTTTCTCAACCTTTGCTCGCAGATCATGCGGCTTGTAATATTTCTTCACATTAAAAACATCAATCTTTTACTTTCTGTTTCATCATCACCTTCACTACCTGATTCACCTTGAAACGCTTCTTTTTCTATATCATGTGCCATCTCAGCAATGTTCTTCTTAGAAACGTCTCTATCTGAAGTAGAAGATATAACATCATCTTCTACATTTATTTCAACTTCCTCACTGCTTTATCTCTTATCATCGTATTTGTAGCTCGTTTACGTTTTGTTTGTTGCTTTGCTTTTTGTTTCTTTGAATATTTCTTTACAAACCATTTGCTCCTTTCCCCCTTGAATCTTTCTAACTTTTTCTCTTTATCATCAGAATTACTACCTTCCTTTCTCCATTTATCTGCTTGCGGAACCACATAATCTTTATCTTTCAAGAATCTAAACAGCCTTTTGAACTTTGGAACATCTTTCAGGCTGATTCTTGTATTGTTGAATTTGATCTAATGACAGATTCGCCATGTGTTCCAACGGTAGTAAATCAAAATCATTCTTAGCAAGATTCGGCAGAAGATCATCTAGCATCATTTGCACGAATCGAGGATACATTAACCATCTCTCTGATGTAAGATTTCCTTTCATCTGTTCAAAAATTAGCTTCGAGAAGTTATATGGTAGATTCAAAGTCAGCGCGACGATCATGCACATAATATAGTAGACCGCAACATCGTAACATCCCTTCCGGTGCCCGAGAGCATGAATCACAGTGTGTATTAAGAACTTGTATGGGCAAGAAATGTTCGCTTTAGCAAAATTGGCCTCATTCACATGCCATGTATATCTCATCCTGTAGAAACATCCCTTAACCATTCTTTCAGGATAACCAGTTGGATCTCCAGCACTATCACCGAATGCTAACACCATTCGAATAAGATCTTCTGTAATTATGACCTCCTATGTAACATCCGTAAAAAAAAAACGGATTTTACCAAACCCGCTCCGTTTATTAACCGAACAATCAGTTTAAAATTTCGTGGCATATTTAATGCCCAAATTAATTTTAAACGATACATAATTAATTATTATATTGGAATATATAATTTGTTTTTGAGAAATTGTTAAAAATAATGAAATAAAAATATAATGTTGCTGCCGGGTTTCGAACCCGGGTCAGTCAACCGGTTCAGCAAAGTCTTATCGCACACACACTCAACCACTGCGCCACTTGTATTTCTTGTGAATTAATGGAGACAAATAATTCATATCATAAATCTCAAATTGAAATAACGACGCGCCCAAATGCAGTCGTCGGAAATCCCGGCGATCTCGCGAGATTGGACGGTTTCTTCAGTTATAACGTAAACCTTAATCACTACATCGGTTATAACCAACGCCTGAACCCGCGACACAAGCTATAACTGCCGGAAAGTTTCTAACCGACGAATCAAGTCGGAAATCGGACCAAATTCATCGATAACCTGCCTTATAAATACCTCCTCGAACCTCTGCAAGCTTTTTCGCTCAAAACCGCACCCTTTCTCGGCGAAAATTTACTCGCCGGAAAATACCTGCACATCGCCGGAAAACCGAACCCTTCACTTCTGAGCCTTACTGAACCCCAGAGCTTATACCGAAGTCACCCACATCCATTTCAAGCTTGCTGAAGACTCTCCGCCGCAGGACACACGTCGCCGGAAGTTTCTGCTGTCACCGGAGTTTCGCCGGAGAAACAGAGGAGTCCAGTCGGTATACCTTACGCTTAAATCTTTCATTCTTTTTATATATCTCACCTGTAATTAACCTCAAAACACTAAAGAACCTGATTAAAACATCGAACCAGTCGGACTTCCGATTCTGGTTAAATTCAACGAAGAAGATGAAGTTTCAGTTGTGTATATGTATAATTAAAATCAAGTTATAACTCGGGTTAGACACACAGTCCAGCGGTGGACTGTGTGCACATTAAACACGTAAACGTCTCGAGTTTGATACATGTCCCACGCACACTCGCCTTAATAAAAATGCCTTTTTTTACCGAACCGGATTCACTGCTGATATATGTTAAGTTTAATAAAAACCAGAATAATAACCAAGATAGACACACAGTCCAGCGGTGGACTGTGTTTATGTTTAATCACAGGACACGAGTTCGAGTCCGGGCTACCGCACCGGTCCGGACAATTATTAAACTTTTTAAATAAGGCAGAACTGAAATTATTTAATTGTATATAAGTATAATAAAAATCAGATTATATAACAAGTTAAACACACAGTCCAGGGGTGGACTGTGTGTGTTAACCTAAACCACAGGTCCCGGGTTCGAGACCTGTGGAGCGCACCAACTCGTTAGATTTAAATCGTTTTTAAAAATAAATGATTTTCAGTTTAATCTAATTAGTATATAAATATAATTAAAAACAGAAATATTTCGGGTTAGACACGTAGCTCAGTTGGTAGAGCTGCGTGCACGCGTACGGGAGGTCTCGGGTTCGAGCCTCACCCAGCGCACACAATAACACATACGAACCGGTCAACAGTCAAAGTCAACGGTCAACGGTCAACGGTCAAAAAAGTCAACATTTTTTATTATTTTTATTTATTTATTTTAATTAAAAATACTTAAAAATAACATTTTTAAGGTTAGAAAATAGCCTTAAACTCACAAAAATACACCCAATAATCCTACTAAAATGGATTAATAAAACCCGTTTACTTACCAAAACATTATGCCATTATCTAGGTTAATTTCACTCGTGGTTAAAACCACTTCGTGCGCATTCAACATCATCAACCGAACGCACCCAATGTGAGTGAATCTTACAACTCCCCTTTTTAATTACACGTTTTGGGGTGTGTCATGTGTCATAAAATTAACTCGTTTATTTAAACTTGTGCCATACCATATTGTGATCTAAACTTAGATTGTATACATTGCTTGTAGTTATGTATTTCATTATGTCTATTTATATGCAATTCATTCATTAGGCCCACCAGTTCCTCGTGTGAGACGAGTTGAGCAACACATGCCTCAAAACAAATCCATTATTGTTCGTGTGTGTATTATTGAGTTTATATTGTTTGTAGTTATGTATTTCATATTGTCAAGTTTATGCAATTCATTCATTAGGCCCATCAGTTCCTCGTGAGAGATGAGTTGAGCAACGCGTGCCTCTAAACGATCCATTATTGTTCATGTGTGTATTGTTTAATATTAAATTGATTGGTGAATAAGTTTACATCTATTTTTACTCATGTGTGGTTGTGCACTTTATTTTATAATCAATTAAATAAACTTGTTCAAATGTTTTCCATAGGATTCACTCGCCAACTTTTTGTTGATCCAAAAACCCTTTTTACACATGATACAGGTGAACAGGATGAAGGAAGGAAAACATAGGAAATGCCTTAGAAGAAAACAATGAAGCCTAGATTGATATTTAGGACATGATGTAATATTGATTGTAATTTTCCATTAAAGTGTATTAATGAATATGAAACGTTAAAATAAATGTCATGAGCTTTGATGATAACCCAATCATGCCGCGATCACCTTTTCCGCTGCGGGTCGGGGTGTGACATCCTAATCCTCATTATTGATTATAGCAACTTAATGAATAGCCGGTGGATCTACAACAAATTTAGCGTGCTTCCAAAAATATATAACCAAAAATGGAATGTAGTTTTACAATAAAAAATATACCTATAACCGAATTCTCTGAAATCAAAAGCCAAGCTTTCGTCAAAACCAACTCTTCTTTGTTCGTCCACGGATGTACACGATGATCCTCTTTTGCTTTTCCTTTTTTGGACTCTGTTTTTGTTTTAATGGTTCCGTTTTCTTCTTGTAGAGGATCCAGGTGGTGTAGGTTAAGTTTTCGGTACGAATTCGGGTGTAGGTGGAGTTTGTGATAACGGAGTGAGTGATTGTTGTGGATACCTAAAAGGTATTGGAAATATTGGTGGGAACATACAAGTTGGTATGTTTCCTCCATCCCACATTGGTGGGGGAGGTGAAAGTTGAGTGCCTTATAAGGGATTACCCCTTATAGGCCTCCAAAGTGTTAAATGGGTTGAGAAGTGGGTGAAGCCCACACGCGCGCCGAGCCGAGCCGAGCCGCGAGCTTGCGAATGGGCGCGTTTGAGGCGCGAATGGGCGCGTTTAGGCGCACTTTACCCTTGCACGTACGCATCGTCGCTAGGAGCTGAGGAGCTTTTCTTTTTAGCTAGGGTCCGGTTCAGGTGGGTCAGACCTGTGGATCGAATGAGATAAAGATTGGGATAGAGATGAATCGAAACAGTGGGGGTTATCTCTATGAGTTTGAATTCGTGTGGGATAGATCTAGGAATTCGAATTCGAATCTGCTGGATAATGGTTATCCCATTCCCCGTTTTTCTCATTCTCAGTTGAGATCTAAACCTATAAATAAAGGCTTCCTGCTACCCATTCTTGACTCCCAATTTTCGCAGTTCTCCCTCTGGTGCTCCTGTTTCTTCTCCAGCTTCTGCGTTTTCTGGTTTCCATTGCTGTTGGAATACCAGATCAGTTCTGCATTAAATCCTGGGAGTTTACGCTGCAGCTCACAGCAATACGAGCGCGTAAAATCCTTTAAGGACAGGAATCATCCGTGCAGTTCAAGAATCACGTTTCTAATTCGCCAGGTTGGTTTTAGTTTTTTTGCGTGTTCTTTAATACGTCTGATAACGGGACAATCTCCTTCTACCTTTCTTTAATCAGTTTACTCAAGTTGGAATAAACTGGTTTGGCCAATAACTCGGTAATTAATAAAAGTTAATATTAATTTCTGTTTGATTAAATTATTTTCAACATTCTTAAAGGATTTTATTTGTGTTTAATCGCCAGAAATAATGGACGATGAACTACCAACAGCTAACCTGAGATTCATGAATCAAGAGTTTGTCAAGTTGGACAGGTTCGATGGCCAGAACTATACCCGTTGGGCGGACAAGGTTAAGTTCATGCTAGTTGTGCTGAAACTCTACTATATCCTTGATCCAAGCTTGCCCGCAATCCCTAATGACCCTCCTCTTGAGGCTGGAGAGGTCCCGAATCAAGATCTGGCTAAGCAAAGATTTGTTCGTACGGAAGCTGAAGATCTTTGCCTTGGCCACATCAAGAATTCTCTTTCGGATCATCTTTATGACTTATACGCGCCGGTAACAAGTGCTAGAGAATTGTGGAAAGCTTTGGAAGATAAGTACAAGGCTCATGAAGAAGGTACTAACAAATACCTTATTTCCAAGTACTTAGACTTTAAAATGGTTGAGACAAGTCAATCCTGGAGCAAGTGCATGAACTCCAAGTTCTTGTTAACAAATTGACCGCGCTTTCTATTCCGCTGCCAGAAAATTTTCAAGTAGGGGTCATTATTGCAAAACTTCCTCCTACTTGGAAAGATTTCTCAAAGAGAATGATGCACAAGTCCGAGGACTACTCTTTGGATGAACTGTTGAAGCACCTTCGAATTAAGGAGGAAACGCACAACAGGGACAAAAGAGGTAAAGTCGGATCGAGTGTGAATCATATTGTTGGAGGATCTGGGCAAAAGGGAAAAGGGGCATCAAAGAATAGAAAGTTTACAGCACCAAAGAAAAAGGAATTCAAAAAGTCACATCAAACGACCAACCATCAACCAAAGAGATCAGGTAAATGTCATGTTTGTGGAGAAACCGGGCATTATGCACGAGAGTGCTCTCAAAGGAAATCTGGATCTACGGTTGGTTCTACAAGTGCTGTTGATATTGAGAAAGTCACCAATCTAGTGGCTAATGTGGGTCTTGGAGATGTTAACATGCTTTCTCAATATATGCGCATTGTGGCATGTAGAGGATGGTTTTTGGATTCTGGAGCCACTGTTCATGTTTGTGGGAATCGTGGCTCGTTTCTTACTTATGGTCCTGTTCCTCAAGGAACAGTGGTGGTATGTGCTGATGGACATCGTGTGGAAGTTCGTGGTAAAGGCACAGTGCGACTAAACTTTAAAGATGGTCAAACGGTTACCTTTCAGGACGTGTTGCATGTTCCTGGTATCACCAAGGGTCTTGTTTCCGCTGATACGTTTGATCGAAATGGGTACAAGTTGGTTCTCAAGAATCTCCGTGTGAAGTTTTCTCTAAATGACATCTATGTGGGTCAAGCAAAGAACATGGGTGGAATGTATCGCCTTGACCTAGCTGAAGATGGAATTGATGAAGAAGAAGACTCAGATGAAGGTGGCGTTTCAGTGATTGATAGGTTTGGGAATGAAAGTGATAGTGATAGTGGTGATAGTGGTAGTGATAGTTTTTATCAATGTAATGCAATTGGTTTTGATTTGAATTAAATTATGTCTTTTGATGAAAAAGAAGACTCAGATGAAGGTGGCGTTTCAGTGATTGATAGGTTTGGGAATGAAAGTGATAGTGATAGTGGTGATAGTGGTAGTGATAGTTTTTATCAATGTAATGCAATTGGTTTTGATTTGAATTAAATTATGTCTTTTGATTATATCGCTTGTTCAATTCTTTATGGCATAAACGTTTAGCTCATACAAATATTAAAAACATTGAGAAAATGAAAACTAAAGGTTTATTAAAATTAAAAGATAAAGAATTTGAAAAATGCGAAACTTGTGTAAAATCAAAATTCACAAAGAAACCTTTTCCAAGTGTCCATAAACGTAATACATCACTACTAGAACTAATTCATTCAGATATTTGTGAACTGAATGGAGTCCTTACTCGTGGGGGTAAGAGATACTTTATCACTTTATGCAATGACTTCAGCCGATACTTATATGTTTATTTATTGCATTCAAAAGACAAAGCTTTTGAGGCATTTAAAATATATAAGGCTGAGGTTGAAAAACAAAAGGAGAAACGCATTAAAATTCTTCGCTCGGACAGAGGCGGAGAAAACTTTAATCGAAGATTTGATGCATTCTGCGAAGAGGAAGGCATCATACATGAGAGAACTGCACCATATACTCCCCAACAAAATGGTTTGGCTGAGAGAAAGAACCGAACCTTGGTAGAGATGGCTAACTGTATGTTAAATCAATCGGGTCTACCTCGTAATATGTGGGGGAAGCTGTGTTAACCGCATGTTATGTTCACAATAGGATCACTAGTCGTGTGATACCTACGAGTCCATATGAGTTTTGGAAAGGAAGAAAACCAAACCTAGAGTATTTGAGGGGTTGGGTTGTCTTGCCTATTATCGCGTACCTGATCCAAAGACACTCAAACTGGGAGAACGAGCTTACAAGAGTGTATTCATTGGATATGCTCCGCATAGTAAGTCTTACCGTTGTTGGATGACGAATCAGTACAGTTGTAGAATCCAGAGATGTGGAATTCTTAGAGAACAAGTTTTCTAGAGATGATGAAAACTCAAATTACACCACATCCTCTAGTACTTCTGGGAAAGGAGTCGAACCTTCACCAATGGTTGAACAACCGAGAAAAAGTACTAGAGTTAGAAAAGAGAAAAGTTATGGAGATGATTTCTTTTCTTACATGGTTAAGGGAACTCAAAAGAAAGTGACGAGAGAGGTCATTTTCGCTGTTAATTTGGATGATGATCCTAAAACTTTCAGCAAAGCAATGTCATCAAGAGATGCTCTTTTATGGTAGGAGGCAGTCAATGATGAAATGGATTCCATTATGGGAAATGGAACTTGGGAGTTAGCTGATCTATTCAAGGGAAAGAAACCTATTGGATCCAAATGGATTTTCAAAAGGAAGTATCATCTAGATGGATCCATCTCTGCCTATAAAGCGAGATTAGTTGCTAAAGGGTATAGGCAGAGAGAAGGGATCGACTATTTTGATACCTATGCACCTGTGGCTAGAATTAGCTCTATTAGAAATCTAATAGCGGTGTCTGCTTTGAAAGGGTTGTACATCCATCAATGGATGTAAAGACTGCTTTTCTAAATGGGTATCTAAATGAGGAGATTTATTTGGAGCAACCAGAAGGGTTTGTGATGCCTGGACAAGAGAACAAAGTGGTAGACTTATTAAATCTCTTTATGGTTTGAAGCAAGTCCTAAACAATGGCATGAGAGATTTGACACCACTCTGACTGCTTTTGGGTTTCGACACAATAGTACTGATAGGTGTATCTATACTAAATGCAAACCCGGTTATACAGTCGTGATTTATCTCTATGTTGATGATATGTTGATCATTAGCACTCACCTTGAAGGTATTTCTGAAACTAAGAAATATTGTCCTCGAACTTTAAGATGAAAGATCTAGGAGAAGTTGATACCATTCTTGGGATCAAGGTGAAAAGAACTGAAAGTCAGATTTCTCTAAGTCAATCTCATTACATAGAGAAAATTCTGACTAAGTTTCAACACTTGAACATTAAAGAGTTTAATACCCCATTTGATCCAAGTGTGAAACTTAATGTGAACTCTGGGAGAGCAGTGGCTCAACTGGAGTATTCAAGTGCTATTGGAAGTATGATGTATGAACACATTGCACTCGTCCTGACATTGCTTTTGCTGTAAGCAAACTGAGTCAGTATACTGTCAATCCTGGGACATAACACTGGAAGGCAGTGGGTAGAGTACTTGGATACCTGAAAATGACCAGTAACTTAGAACTGATATACACGTCTAATTCCATAATACTCGAAGGTTATTCTGATGCGAGCTGGATTGATCACACTAGTGATTCAAAATCTTCAAGTGGGTGGATTTACACTCTAGTAGGAGAGCAATTTCTTGGGCGAGCAAGAAACAGACGTGTATTGCCCACTCAACTATGGAAGCTGAGTTCATAGCACTAGCTGCGGCTGGTAAGGAAGCAGAGTGGATTAGAGATCTACTTACAGACATCCGATTTGGGGATGTTCCAATGCCGTCCATTCCCATGTATTGTGATAGTGAGGCCACACTATCTAAAGTATACAACGCATGTATAATGGGAGGTCAAGACACAAAGGTCTACGGCACAATTATGTGAGACAACTTCTTGAAAGTGGTACCATCAAGGTTGTCTATGTCAAGACGAGTAGGAACTTGGCTGATCCGTTTACTAAACCTCTGACGAGAGATTTGGTTGTGAATACCGCAAGAGACATGGGTCTAAAACCACAATAGAACCGTTAGTGATGGAAACCCAACTTGAACTTAGTGCTCCTATTTCTCAAGTTTAATGGGTAAAAACGAAGTCACTTAACGATAGAAGGTACTATCAATTTGATCGATCCATGTGAGGTATGATAGTACGTCGTTGCCGAGAACAAGGGTGAGCTAATGCTCTTAACAAAGTTTTGGAGGCATCCAAGCAACGTGATGATGTAAAACTTTGCCTATATGATCTAGGGGTGGTGCCGCCTGAGTGAAGATAAGTGGTTTGTCTTCTAAAGGGTTATGAAAGGATTTATAGCACACGACCATATTCGCGCTCAGTGAGAACGCAAAGTCAGCCGGTGATGTGTGGGGGTAAACCGAAGAAGGCTATCAGGTTAATGGTTTAATTCCATAGGACACCATCAATCTGTCTCTTCTTGTTTATCAACATAAACTAGGTTTAATCTTCTGACACCTAGTGACGTCATCTGTCTAAGTGAAATGGAAACATTCCAACTTGGTGGGGGGTTGTTGGAAATATTGGTGGGAACATACAAGTTGGTATGTTTCCTCCATCCCACATTGGTGGGGGAGGTGAAAGTTGAGTGCCTTATAAGCGATTATCCCTTATGGGCCTCCAAAGTGTTAAATGGGTTGAGAAGTGGGTGAAGCCCACACGGGCGCCGAGCCGAGCCGACCGAGCCGCGAATGGGCGCGTTTGAGGCGCACTTTGCACTTCGAACGTACGCATCGCCGCTAGGAGCTGAGGAGCTTTTATTTTTAGCTAGGGTCCGGTTCAGGTGGGTCAGACCTGTGGATCGAATGACATAAAGATTGGGATAGAGATGAATTCCGAAACAGTGGGGGTTATCTCTATGAGTTCGAATTCGTGTGGGATAGATCTAGGAATTCGAATTCGAATCTGCTGGATAATGGTTATCCCATTCCCCCGTTTTTCTCGTTCTCAGTTGAGATCTGAACCTATAAATAAAGGCTTCCGGCTACCATTCTTGACTCACAATTTTCGCAGTTCTCCCTCTGGTGTTTCTGTTTCTTCTCCAGCTTCTGCGTTTTCTGGTTTCCATTGCTGTTGGAATACCAGATCAGTTCTGCATTAAATCCTGGGAGTTTACGCTGCAGCTCACAGCAATATGAGCGTGTAAAATCATTTAAGGACAGGAATCATCCGTGCAGTTCAAGAATCACGTTTCTAATTCGCCAGGTTGGTTTTAGTTTTTTGCGTGTTCTTTAATTCGTTCGATAACGGGACAGTCTCCTTCTACCTTTCTTTAATCAGTTTGCTCAAGTTGGAACAAACTGGTTTGGCCAATAACTCGGTAATTAATAAAAGTTAATATTATTTCTGTTTGATTAAATTATTTTCAACAAAAGGTAGGTTGGTAAGAAGATTACCGTACACAAATAAGTGGGTATCGTTGAAAAAGTGGTTGCATCGGTTTGAGACCCTTAAGGTGGCGAAGTGGTGTTCGGCATTTCGTCGAAACCATATGGGTTGTTCGAATCAAAGTTGCAGTTGTGTGGATGCATTATTTTTTATAAAATTTGCAGAGATTTTATAAAAGATGAGAGTTGAGAAGAAGTTGGATAGAATGCTAATGTTGAAAATGGTAGTTTTTTGTATATAAAGGAGGCGAAATAATTTATTCAAATGAAAAATCGTTTTTTAAATAATGCCGTTGGGTCTAACAACTAGTGGAAACCCTCAATCAAATTACGTCACGTCGACACACTTTAACTCTCAAGCCGGTGGGAAATCTCAAGCCAACATGACAACGCCGGACCCGGTTTGATGTGTGCGGCATGGAAAAGCAACAACGCCCCTTCACCATGTCCACACCATGTGGTCTAAGTTCTATATTCTTGTTTCTATTATGTTTGATAAGAATTGATTAACAATTTAACCCAATCGAAGAAATTTTTTGAATATGTTTAAGTGTAATGTTACTTTGGGTCATTCATAGGTTAGTAATTGAATGTTGTAACAAAATAAATGTAATAAATGTTTCGTTATTTATAGCTACAGATTTTCTTGTTTCTAAAGTTTAAAGTGAAGTTATATAACCTATAGATTCTCTTGTTTCTAAAGTTTAAAGTCAAGTCAAAAGTCTAATAGGACTCATTTATGTGGCGAAGGGCCATCGTTGTTATTTTTATACTTATTTCAGTACAATGTTGCGTAAAATATGTTAATCAAAAAGAAGATACTGATATCTTGGATATTAATATTTAAATTCTTTACCAAACCTTTTTCAAGACCAACAAAATTTATCTGTGGAGCACGTAATAAGAAGTTATTCTTTTTCGTATAGAACTTATTCTCTCCCACTCACTAATCTCGTTTATATTATTATTATTTTTTTTTAATTTTTTTCTCAATTAACAAAAATATAATTCATATATAAGCCAGAAAACTTGCCAAGTTACATCAAAACAGAAGGTAGCCGGGCAACAAGTTGCGCCGCCAATCCTTTTTGAATTGCAAACCCTAATCTTCCAAATACAAACTCTTGCCCCCTTGGGGTTAAACAATTGCTGTAGACGACCCGTTGAACCTCGTCAAGAAGTGGATAGCTTCTGGCGCTAGGAAGCCAAAAGTATCAAAGGCAAAAGGGACAAAGACATGCTGTTCTTGCGCAAGCTTTAGCGTGCTTATCCACTTTCTTTGATTCTGCCTTTCTTGCCGCTTGTCCAGCTACAAACATGTTTTCCCTTAAACCAACCAAAGGGGAAACCCCCGTGAGGTCTACACAAGCATGTTTCCCCCAGCCCAGTCAAAGACGAGCAGATCCGCTGGTCGCAAGTAGATCTCCCTTCCATAGGTTCCGTAGGAAATTCACAGGGGCCTCTTTCTTAGCCGAAATCCCAGCTCTTTTTAAGATGTTCCACAAAGCATCACGCACCCAGTCGTGCCGATATTTGAACCCAGGGAGCTCTTTACAGTGAACTGCATGCTCCCCGTATTTATCCATACAAGCTTTACGACATATCGGGCAAGTTTCATCTTCCGAGTACATAGGGATCATCAACCGGTATTTGAGAATGGCTCTATATTTTACTGCAGACATATATTGTCCCAACCCCTCAATTGGTATAACGGTCAAAAAGTCCTGAGCATGGGGACCTTTCAGGCACTCAAACACCGCCTTCTGGCGGGATGACAAATAAAAGCTTCTCCCAGGCTTTGAGCGATTTTGCTAAACAGAGCATTCGCCAAAGTTTTTTGTGGCTTCGAGGGGCGGTGTCCTTATTAGAAAACCGCCAATATCCAAGTCTGGGAGAGAGACATTTAAGCGTTCAAGCGCCTGCTGATAGTCCGGGTCAAGCCCGAGGACCTCACAGTTTCGAAGGATATGATCCTGTAGTTCCCAAGACTGAGCTCTAGACGCCACAAAGGCATAAGCCCCAACATCTCGAGTTGAGAAGAGGCCCAAACCACCTAGACGCATTGGCAAAGATGCCAGACGCCACTGGAGGTCACCAAAGAAGGGGCCGCCACCCACTACTATGTCTTCTATAGCCTCTCTAAGGCCATCATCGAACCGAGATACCGCATCCTCATAAAATGCGGTTGAAAAGTCCGCAACCCAAAAAGTAACTTAGGTCCCCCATGCACGACCTTAGCAGAAGGAGTTCACATTGGGGATCTCTCAGGCAGGGTAAGAGTTTCATGAGGTCAACCGCCCCCGAGGCTCGCCGCCCTGCCAACTCCTCAATAAAGCTAGGATCCCGACTAACAGCTCCACCAAGGAGCTTAATCCCCTTCTCTGGTCTACCGATCCCTCTCGGGAAAAGCACGTCTTGAACTTTCCGCCCGCGCATGTCGGCCAAAAAACCTCTGTTTTCTTAATGTTGAGATAAAGCCCTAGAGATGGCCCCTCCTCGTTGACGATGTCTAAGGCCTTAGCAACCTCAGAGGCGTTGCCGATAATCGTTCCATCATCCAAGTACCAAGCATGAAACGGGAGTTTACAGCGGTCCTGAACCCGGAAAATAAGGGGAT
Organism: Scalesia atractyloides; assembly: GCA_947069175.1. Lineage (NCBI taxonomy): Eukaryota > Viridiplantae > Streptophyta > Magnoliopsida > Asterales > Asteraceae > Scalesia > Scalesia atractyloides. The sequence goes on along the minus strand of CAMTDV010000024.1, from coordinate 33,191,111 downwards.
GTAAGGCAAGGGCAAAGAGAAGGGGCCCCAAGGGATCTTCTTGTTGAACTCCGGTAGTAGCCCCAATACACTCGTTACGAACATACAACCTAGCAGGCTGGGAGTAAAGAAATTGGACCCACAGATAGATTGACAGGAAACGCTGATGAACCTCGTGCAGAAAAGCTGTGCGGTCGACCGTGTTGAAAGCATTGGAGAAATCCACAGTAAGCAAGGCTAAGGAACCATCTGCCTGAAATGAGTTGAGAAACCTGTTTGCACTGTAAAGCACCGCCTTGCCCCATTTGGCACCCCCACCCCAAATTGATAGTCACCCAAGTACTAGGTCATTTCTTTCCCGACCTTCTTCATCGCCACCTTAGAAACCAACCTTCGCCAAATACCCCCCCATAGAATAGGTCGAATTCCTTTATCGGGCTTCAATAATGGGGTGAGGGGGCCGAGGCAACAAACTCACAAGCACCTTAGGGCAGGATCCCCAAGCCATAAGTTAACAACTTCAGTAATGCTCGTAAGCAAACCTGAGGAAGTCACCGAGCCCTCGCCAACAATAGCATCTAGCAGGTGTTGGGCCCGTATCCCATCTCTGCCACACGACGTCCCTTTAGGAAAGGATCGAATACATTTGAGTACACACTCCCCATCAAAACAAGAGTGGGTTGGGCCAAAGGGTTGGAAGGCAAGGATGGGGGCGGCACCACTGGGTGTTTATCAATAAGAGCTTTCAATGTCGAATCACCTAGAGGAGCAACTCCACTAGAGCATAGGACCTTAACCGCAGCTGTGAAATGTCCATCCCTGACTTTCGAAGACATTGCTTAATATTAGGGTTCCTTTCTTTGTCTTCCTCTCTCCTGCAATTCTCCCCTTGAAGCCCCCGTCTCCCCCACGCTATCCAATAGGGAAGAGATCAAATCATCAAACCCAGACCCATCTTTCCAAATTGTAAGCGCGTGTAAGATGTTACTACACTATAGAGATTTCCTGTTCCCTGACCTTCGCTCTTGTCTGGAGGATGGTCTAACCACCCGCAAGGTACAACGCGGTAGTAAAAACAATTGGACCCAGTTGTCAACCGATCCTGGCGATGCTACCACTTTGCGCAAAGCACCTGTTAGAACTGAGCAAACAACAGGCCGGCAACTGGGGGGGAATGCTTTTAACAGTCTAAATAGGGAGGGAGAAAACACGCTCGAGTAGGTTAACATCACCCCCGAGCCCTGCTGGGTGACGTAGGTTTGTGTCAACCACCACTTGACATGGTTTCCGGATCCCAACAATGAAATCTTCAACATCCCTCGAGATCATGGCAAACGACACGACCTCATTATCATGCTTGCATCCCTACTGAGTGCATGCATCACATGCACTTTCCACATAACAATTTTATTATTATTATTATTATTATTATTATCAACAAAATTTTTTTTTAAAATTATAAAAAACTGGCCGAGTTACATCGATATCGCACGGTAAGCGAGCAACAAGCTACGCCGCTACCCTTTCTGAATAGCAAACCCTAGCCTATTAAAGACAAACCCCTGCCCACCGTTGAACAATTACTATGGACAACCTTTTGGACCCTAGTCAACAAACGGATAGCTTCTGGAGCTAGGGAGCCAAATGTGTTCGAACGCGAAGGGGACAAATGCATGTTGGTTATCAGCACAGGCTTTAGCGTGTTTATCCACCTTTTTTCCGCTTTCCTTATAGGTTGTCCTGCTACAAACCCACTTTCCCTTAAACCAGCTAAAGGGGAGACTCCTGTGAGATCCACACAAGCATGTTTCCCTCCCGCTCAGCCAAAGACAAGCAGATCCGCTGGTCTCAACGTAGATCTCCCTTCCATGGGATCTGTAAGGAAATTCATAGGGGCCTCCTTCTTGGCAGAAATCTTCGCTATCCTCAAGATGTCCCCTAAAACATCCCTCACCCAGTCATGTCGGTATTTGAAACCAGGAAGTTCCTTACAATGAACAACATGCTCCCCGTATTTATGCATGCAGGCTTTACGACAGATTGGGCAGGTTTCATACTATTATTATTATTATTAAATTTAATTAAATTAATTAATATTAACTTCAGCTTTTTTATTTTGGTATTTTTCAATATATATATATTTAGATTATTAATTTATTAATCAATTAAGCTCGGCTATTTTTGAATGGAAACAAAATTTTTCAAGTTACTTATACTAAGGCTATAGGGTGTGGTCTGCCTCATGATCACTATGATCCTCCACATCGGTGCCACGTCTTCCACCTCTAATCCACTATCCAAAACAACTACCCTAAGGGTGTGGTCATGGCCCAAACCATTAGCCCTTAATTATTTTAATTTATTTTGTCTAAAAAAAAAGAAATGATTTCTTTAAAAATAGAAAGGAGGACCATGGTTGCCCATGGTTTAATCCATGCAAACCATGGTGGATCAAGCAAGGGGTGGTATAGTCTTTAATTCATGTTCCTAGGTGACGAATCATATCTCAACCATGATCCCCATACCCTTTAGCCTAATATAGTAAATGTTGCTCCTACTTATTTTTACGTTAATAACTCTTCTGCTACCTTTTACTCAGGTTTAAATATGAGACATTTCCTTTAAAAGGGATGTGCTTTTACCAAGTAAACCAGTCTTAGATTTTCCTAACTCACTTAAATAAACTTAAAAATATTGATATTTGAAATTACTCAATTTTAGTTTTATTTTTTAAAATATAAAAATATAGTTTTATTACACGTGAATAAATCAAAAGACTAGCCAATGGCAATTATGAAAAGAATAATTAATTAGCTAGTAAGTGAAAAAAAACATTTTTTTATCACTTTAGCACTTATGACTTATTAGAAATATATATATATAATAATATATTTAATTATATATATATAAAGAGCCTTTAAATTCATTTAAGGGAAACGGTATGCTTATAGTAAATTCTTCTCCTAATCATAGGTCTTATTATAAGGGGATAATTTTCCTACTTTTCTGATCTCCTCTTTCGCTCTTTAAAATTTGTCTCAATGGCGGTGACAACTTCTCGCCTCTTCTCTCGAGCCCCTCTGACATTTGTCAACATGGACTCATTTTCTTGTAACCCTTCTTCCTCTTCGTGTAGTCCACCCTAATAGTATATTTTCACTCTAAAATAATGTAAAATTATAGTAGAAAAGCTTCTTTAACATTCACATTAAAACTTTTTGTTTATGTTATTGTAATGAATACTAGTGTACAAACTTAGGGATGTAAGTACGTTGTTTTAGCTAATTAAAGGTTAAGGATATAACTAAAAGTAACAAAATCAAGTGACAGAAATAATTTGTTTATGTGAATTACTAAAATTAAAAACTCCTCATTTGTGTCTTTCTTCTCTATAGGTTCGTTGGTGTTTATGGGGTACATGGACCGTACCAAAGAGAGGTGGGTAGCCTTTTTTTCTGTAGTAAATTATATAAGTAGTCTCTATAGTTTATTAAAATGCTATAATAATCATTTCACACAAACTTAATGTAACGCTTCGCAATTTTACTTTCCTTTGTGTTATTGTATTTCAATATATTTATGAAAATTTGTGTTCGTATCTTATTCGTATTTCATTTTCAATCTTGTAATCCGAGACTTCGAACATAATGGAAATACATTTTATTCACACTTGTTCATACATATATATGGCCATTTAATCAATCTCGAATAAGTGCTTTTTATACGAAACCGAATTATATTTGATGTTTAAATTATATTCGGAATCATACTCATATACATTCTTGATAATCATATACATTGATAGCAAATCGGTTCGGTAACGGCTATAAAATAAAAAACTGTAAATAAAAACTGATGGATCTAACGGTTTCTTGTGATACAGACACACCACACAAGAAATCGATTAGGGCAAACTAAAAGAGAATCAAGATACAGATACACCACTTGATTCTAATCTAGGCTCCAAGAACACCATTCAAGTTGCCACACTGAACTAAGGAGAATTAATACTCTCAAAATCATTGAGAAAATTAATACACAAATTTCAAACTCATAAAAACTGCGTCTTCTTTTAGAACATACGATTACATAAGGAAAGATAAAAATAACTAACACCCATGTTCCTATATTAAAGCTACTAACTAAACACTTTTCAAATGAAAATAATAATTGACGTAAATAATTAAAATGCATGGAAAAGAAATGAAATACTAGAAAATTAAATTAAGCTAATCTAACATGTGAACGTGGGTGTTTGCATGGGTCTTCAACATGCTTTGTGCATCCATCCTAACCCGATCTGACCCATTTTGACCGACTATTGGAACGCAGGTTTCAATTAGATTGTACCTAGGCTAGCGGGTTTGAATAGCCGGTGGGCCGCCTATCATACATATATCCCTTAAGATGCTCAAACCTAAAAAAAAATCAGACCTGGCCCAGCGTAACCTACGGCTGGCTACCATAGGTTACGGTGGGAGTTAGCTGGGTTGAGCAAAAAGCACGAGTTTTGAACTCTTTTCCACCTTTTTCACCACCAATCACCTCTAACTCATTTAACTCAAACTCGAATCCACTACATTATAAATAGGAGTCTCCATCCTTCTATTTTTCACTTTCCAAACACCTAATCACTCCCAAAACACTTCAAGATCATCCAAGAATTCTGATTTTTGGCAGATTTATCCAAGTTCTAAAAGTGAGTTCAAACTCACTTTTCTTCATCTTTTCTTCCTTTCTTCTTCTTCTTCATGGATGCTTGGAACACCTCTAGGAGTGTTTCCACAAGTTTACCATGGTAACTAAGGTGGAACATCACCATTTTGAGGTCTAACTTTCTGTTTTGAAGAAGAACTTTACTTAAACATTGTTTTTATTCAACTTTCTTGCTTGAATCTTGTACCTACTTGTTCTTGAAACTACCTAGGGTTATGAGACTTGTTAGGAGTTGATTCTTATGAGTTTAAGAGGTGCAAACACCTCTAAACTTTCTGTTTTGTTAGGGTTTAGACAACCCACAAGTGATGAAACCATCCAAGTTCACCATAGTTCTTATGGCAAGACTTGTGTTTTGGTAAAAGTGTGAATCTTGCATGCCTTGGCTATCCAAACTCATTTCACTATCTCACTTGATGTTTTCTATGTTTATGTCACTAAAACTTTTTCAACTTTCACTAGAGTAACAAAGCTATGGGACATCCCTAAATGTTGCCATGTTCGGGATGCACACACCTAGCTTGCTTACTTGGTTGTTCATAGTTTTAGTTGAGTTAGTAGTTAGTATTATTTTCTTTTCATTCATGACCATCCGAATCATCCTTGTGGTGATTTGTGCATTGGTGAATGGTACATGAGGTTTAGTGGATATTTATCATCCTACATCCATGCATGACTTATATGAATTCTATGATAATATATGATGGACATATAAAATATACTATATAATATATATACTTAACTGAACCTTTGAAGTTAACTGGATTATGGTTACTTGTCATGGAAATAGGTTATATTATCTAAGTTTTAAACCTCTCGTTATGATTCTAATGGGAAATTCAACCCATGAAATCACATAAAACCACACGAAATTAATAGTGTCAAAAAACGAGTGTTTAAGACTAGATAATTATTTTTCGTATACATACTTTTACATACTTTAAAATTCCGAGTTCGAAATCTCTACCGAATCCAAATACTCACACACCTTCGTTTCCCCATGTAGGGTAACTTCGGTGTTCCATCCACCAAACTTAACAACTCGCGGATTGCTAGGAACGCTTTGCAAAACCGTGAGTATACTCGATCCCATTTTCCATATTATTCACTTTGGGTGCAAAATGTACACTTATACAAAAATCACGAATCACGTTAAACTTGTTATAATCGCACTCTATCCATTAAAACATGATACTTGTAATATTCTTGTTATCACTTGCTATGTATACTTGTGCCTATATGCTCATTAACTTTGCTAGCCCCCCTTAATAATTGTAGCGCTATAGGATTAACGCACCGTCCATATTGTTGTGGTATTGTTAAGTAAACTATTTACAACCTTGTCATTTCGATGATAATGGTATGCACGATTGCATTAAACTTTGGTTTAACATATAGTTAACACATGTTAGTATGCTAGTAACAATGTATGCAAATTGCCATGTTGGATACGAGATAATTTTTTTTCACTATTATGCTATTTAATAAAACTTGTATACTCGCCAACTTTTTGTTGATCATTATTTTAATACATGTTGCAGGAAACTAGTTGATACCGATGATGAAATATATTTCGGGTGGATTAGAAACACACTAGATCAAAATTTATGTACTTTGTTCCTTGTTATTTTGTTATTCGTTACATGTTGTATTTTCATTTCAAGACAATGTATCATCATTCTAGTATCAATGAAATTTTGACTTATTAAATATTGTCGCAATTAGTGTTATGAAGTCTCTTGCAATCTTGTTTTCGTCCCACCTTATGTTTCCGCCATCGGTTGGGCGTGACACTTAACATAACTATTGACAATAGTTGTTGTTAGACCTCCAGAGTTGTTAATAAATGGAAAGTGTATAATTCGAACATTTATCTAAATTCGACAGACTATTTCTATAGACTACCTTTCAAGTTATATTGTTTGTTATATACTATTAACTAGGTTAGTTCCCCGTGTGTTACGCGGGTTGAATAATTTTTAAACTATATAATAAATATTTCTTATAAATGCAAACCAAAGATGAAGACATTTATATACCAAATTGACAAAAATGAACTAATATAAAGATGATGTATGTTATTATTATAAAATTCATCAAAGAAACATGTAATTAAATTGTCGATGAAAATAATATAAAAATAACTTTATTATATAATAATTATTATTGTATTTACATATTACATTACATTTAATCAGAAATAAAAGTTAGAATTATAATTCGCACATTACCGAAAAATAACTTGAATCAAAAAAACTATTCACATAATTATTAGATTTTTAGCTTGATTTTAGCGATGTATTGCAACATCTTTTTAAGAGATGTTAATGTATATGTATATGTATATGTATATATATATATGGATTGGGTAAAATGAGAACCACTACGAGTTGCGAAACGTGAGAACCACTTTTCAACCATTAGATCTTAGAGATGGATGGTTGAGATTAAAAGTAATTAAACATTATAAATTTTTTTATCTTATTATATTTTTAATATTTTAATGTCAAAAGGTATTTAAGTAAATTTGTTTTTTTGTCTTATTATACTTATTGTTTTTTATTAACTTTTTTTGTCTTATTATATTAATTATCTTTTATTAAAAATCAGATTTTTTTTATTACCCAAAATTTTAAAATCAGATTTTTGATTAAAAAAAATTTCAAGATTTTTTTACAAAAGAACGTTTTTACAAGCCGTTTTTTAGCCATGTTTTTGCGCGTTGTTTTTACACACGGTTTTTGCGAGCGTTTTACGCCGGTTTTACGCGCCGTTTTTTTAACGTGCCATTTTTACGCCCGTATTTACGCCTCATATTTACCGACGTTTTATCACCTGGTTTTTTACACCAAAACATTTTTTACACCAAATTTTTTACGCAAAACATTTTTTTACGCCGAATTTTTTTACGCCAAACATTTTCATACACAGTTTTTTCGTGTATAGTTTTTTTACGGGTAGCGTAAAATTTTTAAGTAAAGTTTTAAAAAAAAGTTTTTTAATTTTTCATACACAGTTTTTTTACTGTTATTGTTTTTACTGGAGCGTAAAGTTTTGAAGTAAGTTTTAAAAAAGTTTTTTACAGTTTTTTTAGCTTTTCATCTCAAAGTTTTTTCGTATGTGAACCATCTAAAATATAATTTTACGTGCGGTGTCGTGTAAAAAAACATTCACAAGTGTAAAAATATAGATTCTTTTTGCAAGGACTTAAAAATGTTTACAAGTGTAAAAATCCAAAATGTTTTTACGGGTGTAAAAAACATTCACAAGCGTAACAATGCGGAATTTACATGTGGTTTGCAACAAGTTTTTGCGCACGGTGTCGCGTGTGAACTTTTTACGGATGTAAATTTTTTACACCAGCGTTGTTAATTTTTACAGGTGGCGTAAAAAGTTTGCAACGTTTTTTTTACGCGTTGTTTTTTACGCCCCCGTTTTTTACGTCCTTATTTCGCGTTTTTTATACCGTTTACTAAGTTTTTTTTACGAAAAACTTTTTTTTACGAAAATCTATTTTTTTTACGAAAAAACTTTTTATTACTATCGGCGATGCGCTCATACCTTTAACTGGGCAGGTCTGCCATCAGGTTGTGCACCGGTTTACTCGTCCTTTCTGTCAAATTTTTTACGCGCGTTTTTTACGTCCCCGTTTTTTCTACGCGCCATTTTTTACGTCCCCTTTTTTTACGCGCCGTTTTTACGCCCAGTTTTTTTACGCGCCGTTTTTTATACGCCCAGATTTTTTACGCGTCGTTTTTATATGCCCCGTTTTACGCCCGACTTTTTTTACGCATTGTTTTTTACGGCCCGTTTTTTACGCCCCTGTTAAAAAAATTAAACCTTTTTTACACCGCGGTTGTAAACTTTTCATAACGGTTTTTTCGTGTATAGTTTTTTACGGGTAGCGTAAAATTTTTAAGTAAGTTTTAAAAAAAAGTTTTTTTTTACTTTTCATACAGAGTTTTTTTACGTGTATTGTTTTTACGGGTAGCGTAAAGTTTTTAAGAAAAGAATTTACAAATCTGTATTTTCAAATGATCAAATCCACATTCAAGAGTTAGATAACATCTTAGATATTCTGAATTCAAATCTGTATTTTCAAATTCTTAAAATGAATGTAATATGTATTTAATCATTTAGATGCACTTAACTGTTTGATAAAAGAAACAAAATTTACAAAAAGGAATATGTATTTTGCAACCCTTTAACAAAACAAAAAGCAAACTATTATTATTATTTTTAGGTAACAACCGTTCCAAAAGAAATCATATTCATCTTTGATTACGTCTCACAAAAAACAAACCTAAGAGGAATCTGCATCTGGAACGAACATAATCTGCCGTAAAACCACTGAAAAACCTCGATCTGGAACGAGCAGAATCTACTGTAAAACTTGGAATCCCCTTGCAAACCCACCCCGTGTTCTTGATCTTTGCTCTTGTAACTCACGAACACCACTTCAATCTTGCATTTTCTCATGTGAGCTAGTCTCTAATTTACAAGAGACATACAAAAACTTATTTAATGTAAAGAAACAAGAAAAAAAAATATCATTTTCTTTTTTTTTTGCTTTTATCCTGTTCCATTTCCCACTTTTTGTTCTCAAACAACCCGACCAAAATTCTTGATTTCTTTTGACTTTTTTGGTTTCTTTCAAAAAAGCCCTTCGGCTTTCAAGAACTTTTGAACAAACAACAATTTCCTTTATTGGTTTTTATTTAGCCTTCAAAAAACACAATAACAATTTATTTCATAAAACACAATAACAATTTATTTCATTAACAAGTTGAGTGTGTAGTGCAGAATTAAAAGAAATCAGACATACATATGGACTGTTGGAACGAACCCTAGCTGCCGTCACGTGATATAAAGCTTTAAAACGAGTCCGAGTCGCCGTCACAACATACAACAATAGCATAAAAAACGTTACAACTGAACCTTATCTCTCTTTGACGATGGGATCTCTCAGATCTGGACCCCGATAGACATCACATCGTAAGAGCAGTTTAGGGTTCGACGGTCATCACGACCGCCGCCATCCTCCTTCCCCCAGACAACCCATATCATTGTGGGGTTCAACGGTCATCACTACCTCCGCTGTAATGGTTCGGGGGCTGGCGAACCTGAAGAAGCAATCTTACCAGGGTGGAGAGAGTGGCTTGAGCATTTTATGAGAGAGAGAATTAGTGGTCGTTGAATGGAAGCCATGGTTGGGTTTTGTATCAATGGTGGGTTGAGAAGTGGAGTGTTTATGAGAGAGAGAAGATCCAGATCTAAAAGAGAAAGGAGACATAAAGTGTGTGATAGTGACATGAGGAGAGATGATGTAAAAATTACTAAATTACCGTTATGTTAAAAGGGATTTAGTAGATGATGTGTCACAATCTTATTGGTTAACAAGAGTTTTCACGGTTCTCGCAACTTAACATGGTTTTCTCTTGAACCAGATAAATAATATATATATATATATTATTATATAGGGGAGAGTTATCTTGAGAACGCTAAAAATCGCGAGAAACCGTGAGAACGAATGAAAAAACCAATCCAAATCATTTCTTTTAATACCAACCTCATTGTAATTAAAATACAACATCAAAACAATAATTTACAACATCAAATAATTCATTTCTCCCCTCAAAATCATTGTTATTAGATTTTTTACACATGTGTAAATATAACAAACTTACACATGTGTAAATGACAAATTTACACGTGTGTAAATTTTCTGTGTTTACGATTTCACGTAAATTTTGACGTGTAAATTAAATTTCTAACATTTTATTTGAATAATAATGATAAGTGTAAAAAAAAAATTTGAATTTGAATTGTTTTTAACCAAGTTCTAGTGGTTTTAAAATTTTTCTCACGGTTCTCACAAATATTTAGTGTTCTCATTTAAACCTTATATATAAATTGTTTTTTATTAATAACATTTTGTTTGATAGTGACAAAGAAGGCATATTTATCTTTTTACTGCAGCTTTAATGATTGGTATAATTATTGATTTTATTTTAATTAATAAGATTGGTTTTAAAACAATTTAAACATACATTATTGATTTTCTTTTAATTATTATATAATTTTTTATTTTAATTCCCAGTTAATTTTTTTAAACATGAATTATTAATTTTTCTTTAAACATGAATTTGAATTCTCAGTTAATTTTTACGCGCGATTTTTACTTTTTTCGCGCCTCTTTTTAAACTTTTTAACGCGCGTTTAACTTTTACGCGCGACATTAAATTTTTTTGCGCGCCATTTTAGGTTTTTTTTTGCGCGCGGTTTTAAAACTTTTATATGCGCCGGTTTAGAACATTTTTTATGCGCCGGTTTAGAACTTGTTTTATGCACCGTTATAAAAAAATTTTACGCGCGGTTTTAAACTTTTTTAGACGCTGGTATAAAACATTTTTTACGTGCGGTTTTAAACTATTTTATGCACGATTTTGAACTTTTTATACGCCCGATTTTAAACTTTTTTTACGCCCCGACTTTAAACTCTTTTTACACCCCGGTTTTAAACTTTTTTACGCGCTGGTTTTAAACTTTTTTTGCGCGCCGGTTTTGAACTTTTTGTACGCCCCAGTTTTAAACTTTTTTACTCGTGTTTTTAAACTTTTTTTACGCGTCGATATAAAAACTTTTTTTAGGACCCGGTTTTAAAACCTTTTTTTTACGCCAATTTTTTTTACGGTTTTAAACTCTTTTTCAAAAAACTAGTGGGGTTTACCCGCGCTTCGTGGCGGGAATTCGATTCGGTTCGTCACGGTATCGGCCCGACTCTCGTATGTTTACAATACCGAAAAATTAAGCAAATTACGTATTCGTTTTTTTAAGAAAGCTAAAAACGTATTAAAAAAACAAATTGGTAAAATTATTAAAAACTTTTATCGCATATATAGTGTTGGGTATAAAAATGAAAAGTAAAAGAAAAAAATTATTTACGTATTTTTCTTCGCACAAAAACCAACCATATCAAACTAACCTACATTTTTACTGCACAATACACGATAATGACTAATTAAAAGTTGCAACTTAACAAAATTTTGCTCTGAAAAAAGAAAGTCAAATTGAACAATCAGAAAAAAGCATCGACATAACATAATAATATTATCTATAATATATTTTTTTACCAAAAAACAATTTTTTTAGATTTTAAGAGAGAGAGAGAGAGAGAGTCTATACGACATTTTGATGGATGGAAAAATCTGATAAAACTTTACAGAGAAAGAGAGAGAAGACCATTTTGAGTAAATTACCAAAATAACCTTAAAGATTTAAAATAATAGTGTATAGTGGCATGATCTGATTGGTGGAGAGTGGTTCTTGCGGTTCTCGCAACTGGGGATGGTTTTCATTTGAACCGATCCCTATATATATATATATATATATATATGATTCGGTTCAGGAGAGAACCAATCCCAGTTGCGAGAACCATGAGAACTCCTATCATCCAATAGCATATTTACACATCACCCATAACCAAATTAAATCAAAAGGGTATTTTAGTCTTTTAATTCCATGTCAGATCTTATTTCTCTCTTCTATTTAAAAGTCAACATGTCACATCTTTTCTCTATCTTCTATTTAAAACTCAACATTTCAAATTTTTTCTCTCTCTTCTATTTAAAATTCAACACGAGACATCCATTGAGTCGTGATTTTGGGGTGAGTTCGTTTGGTAAGATCCTCAAATTTCGTGAACCCGAAATTGGGGTGTCGGGGGCGTAAAAAGATGTTTTGCGTAAAAAAATTTTCTAAAATATTTTGAAAAAGAAATTGTAAAAAAGTTTTTGTAAAAATAAAATATTTTTGTTTGGCGTAAAATATTTTCTGTTTTTTGTTAAAAAGTTTAAACCCGTAAAAAAATTGTTTTTTTGTAAAAAAATAGTTTTAAGTTTAAAACCACGCGTAAAAATTTTAAACCGCGCGTAAAAAAAGTTTAAAACAAACGCTTAAAAAAAGTTTAAAACCGCGCGTAAAAAAATTTTATACCGGCGCGTAAAATATTTAAAACCGCGGTAAAAAAGTTTAAAACTGGCGCGCAAAGAGAATTTTAAACCGGCACTTTATAAAAGTTTAAAACCGCGCGTAAAAAAGTTATAAACGGCGCATAAAAAAAGTTCTAGACCGGCGCAAAAAAAAGTTTAAAATCGGCCGTAAAAGTTAAAAACGCGCGTAAAAATTTAAAATCGGCGTGTAAAAAAAGTTTAAACCGGGCGTAAAAAGTCTGAACCGCGGTAAAATTTTTAAGCCAGCGCACAAAAAAAGTTTGAACCCCTACGTAAAATAATTTTCTTACTTCATGATTCCAAAATAACATTAATTGAATCACATTAATTAAATCACAAATATTAAATAAAGTACAATGATTACAACTTTAATTACCAATCATTAAAGAGCTTAGTAAAAAAGTTTAAACCCGCGCGTAAAAAAAGTTTAAAACCGGCGTGTAAAAAAACCTTTATACCGGCGCGTAAAAAAATTAAAAACCGCACGTAAAAATTTTTTAAAACCAGCGCATAAAATAAATTCTAAACCATCGCGTAAGAAAAGTTTAAAACCGATGCGTAAAAAGTTTAAAACCGTGCGTAAAAAAAGTTTCTAATACGGCGCGTAAAAAAAGTTTTAACCCGCGCGTAAAAAAAGTTAAAACCGCGCGTAAAAAAAGTTTAAAACCGGCGCGCAAAGAGAAGTTATAAACCGGCGCATAAAAAAAGTTCTAAACCGGCGCGTAAAAAAAATTTAAAACCATGCGTTAAAAAAGTTTAAAACCGGTGCGTAATAAAAGTTTAAAACCGCACGTAAAAAAAAATTAAAACGGCGCGTAAAAAAAGTTTAAAATCGAGCGTAAAAAAAGTTTGAACCCGTGCGTAAAAATGTTTAAAACATGATATCGGGTGAACAGAATCCCTGTCTCGGATTCTGTGGAGCTTAGGGATCAATATGATGACTGGTTTATTTGGGTACCCTTTTTTGTTGGCCAATTCCCTTTTCTAAGATCACAACATATTGAAACGACGACGCGTAAAAAAAAGTTTGAACACCTACGTAAAATAATTTTCTTACTGCATGATTTAAAAATAACGTTAATTAAATCACAAACATTAATTAAAGCACAATGATTACAACTTTAATTAACAATCATTAAAGAGTTTAGTAAAAATACCAATTTACCATTATCCTACTAAAAACAAAAACTCATTAATTAAAGCACAATGATTATAAATATTTTATTGTCTTTTAATCTCATCCATTAAAACACTTTTGATCAATGACTTATATTGGTTCCTACGGTTCTCACAACTCAAGATGGTTCTCATTTTACCCATCCCCTATACATACATATATATATATATATATATATATATATGATGGGTAAAATGAGAACCACTTTAAGTTGTGAGAACCGTAGGAACCAATATTAGCCATTGATCAAGTTAGTTTTGATGGATGAGATTAAAAGACAATAAAACAATGTAATGATTGTGTTTTTATTAATGAAATTTTGTTTTTTAGTGACAAATGGACATATTGGTCTCATTTTACTATAGCTTTAATGATTGGTATGATTATTGATTTTGTTTTAAATAATAAGATTGTTTTTTAAAAAAATTTAAACATGCATTATTGATTTTTTTTATTTTCATATAATTTTTTATTTTAATTCTCAGTTAATTTATATAAACATAAATTATTAATTTTGTTTTAAACATGAATTTTAATTCTCAGTTAATTTTTACGCGCGATTTTTAGCTTTTTTTGCGTGCGGTTTTTTGCTTTTTCGCGTCTCTTTTTAAGCTTTTTTTACGCGCGGTTTAAACTTTTTTAACGCGCAGGTTTAAAAACCTTTTTTGTGCGCCGGTTTTAAACATTTTTTCGCGCGGTTTTAAAACATTTTTTCTGTGCGGTTTTAAACTTTTTGTACGCGCCGGTTTAAAACTTTTTGTACGCACCGGTATACAACTTTTTTTACGCACGTGTTAAACCTTTTTTACGCGCCGGTATAAAACTTTTTTTACGCGCGGTTTTAAAACTTTTTATACGCTCCGGTTTTAAACTTTTTTTACGCCCCGGTTTTAAACTTTTTTTACGCCCTGGTTTTAAACTCTTTTTACGCCCCGATTTGAAACTTTTTTTACGCGGCAGTCTAGAAATTTTTTTACACGCCGGTATAAAAGTTTTTTTACGCGTCGGTGTAAAAACTTTTTTTACGTAATTTTTGTACGCCAAATTTTTTTTACGGTTTTAAACTTTTTTACAAACAAATAGTGGGATTACCCGCGCTCCGTGGTGGGAATTTGATTCGATTCGTCAGGTATCGGTCCAACTCTCGTATGTTTACAATACCGAAAAATTAAGCAAACTACGTATTCGTTTTTTAAGAAAGCTAACAAACGTATTAAAAAAACCAAATTAGTAAAATCATTAAAACTTGTATCACATATATATAGTGTGGGGTATAAAAATGAAAAGTAAAAGAAAAAAAATATTTATTTATTTTTCTTCGCACCAAAACCAACCATATCAAACTCACCTACATTTTTTATTTATTTTAATAAAAATATGTTTCTTTAATAAACTAATTATGAATTTTTTTTATTTGAATTTAGGATTAACTATGAAACTAAAAGTATTATGTTTTAGGCGGGAAAATGGAATTATGGATAGCCTCAATGATTGCTATGTGTCTCAAATTGGTTTACTTTATGTAACATCCCAAAAACGGGTTTGGTAATCAAACCACGTTAATATTAAAGAGCGGTAAAGTACCGTTAGTGATAGAATTTAACCTGTAAACAAAATAACTAGGAACAAATTAACCTAGTTAGTAACATGTAAATAGGTAATAAAACAATGCGTTGTACCCTTATATAATCAGAACTAAATTTGAGGGACCAAAGCTATTAAAAAGGAAACATGTGTTTTTTAAAACATAAGAATTAAAACACAACACACACATAGTGTGCGTGTATGTCGATCAGGAGAACAAACAAGGGCAAACCCTTGTTCATCCAAGATCATCAAATTAAAGGAGAAATTGGATCTCAAATTCGTGCATGAACATGAATTATCGATCACCTAGACTAGGGATCATAATTTATGTTTAAAAACCTAGATTAGTGAAAGTCATAACTTGAGACAAGTAGAATACTTGTAATTAGATTGTTGGATTATGATCTGAAGATAAAATTGAGTGTATATGTATGCTTATTTTGTTAGACATAATGAAATTATGAAATATTTGATTTAATATTACTTGTAAGTGATTAACAAGTAGATTATGAAGTGGGTTTTGATAATATGATTAAGTTGATGATATACTTATGTGTATAATCATCATGAATGGTAGTAATAGAAAGATAATTGAACAATTTATGAGTTTGAGTACGAGTTCATACTTGCCATGAAATGGGTTTTGTATGATATGATGAAATTGATGTTATATTCATGTTAATAGATACTTGAAATCATCATGTGTTTATGAATGTTTAAAGTCTTTGGCTAAGTTTGATTTTTGGGTAAATTTCATACATATGATGCAACGGGTTGTTTCATGGTGATGAAAAAATCCCAAGTTCTTGTATAATGATTGATAAATTAGCATAAAATGATTGAAACTATGTTCATTTGATGTTAACAATTGCTATGAAACTTGGTTGAGGAATGTAGTAAAATGTTGGCCTAAAAATAAAGCATACGGGTATTTGATGAAATACCTAAATGAGTTTGATTGAACTTAATTGTGCATTTGCATATGTTAATAGGCAGTTGACTTTTAAAAGTCAAACTGACCTATAATAGGATTAAATGGTAATTTTGATATAAAGTCCGTAAGTTGAGATAGTCGTGATGAATGATGACTAATCTAACCATCTTGCGAATGATAAATAATAGTTTGACACTTGACAAGCTAGGTGGAAGCTTGGGAAGAAGCAGGTCAAACGGATTAAAAACGCAGGAAAAACATAATCGAATGCAAGGTAAGTAAAGCTCACATCTTTTAAGTAGAACATCTACTTATATATTGGTTAAGAACTAGGGAGCTAGTATTTGAAATGGGTTTTTGAAATATGACGTTCTGACGCAAATTGATACGGATCGGAACAAGTAAGAATGGTAAGAAACCATATTTGATGGTAAAGGGTAAAACGGTAATTTGGTCACGTGTTGACGAATAAATAAGGAGTTTTGAAAAGTTACCTTATGGTGTAAGCCATAATGGGTAAAAAGGGTAAAATGGTAATCTGGTCACGTGTTGACGGATAAATAATGAGTTTTATAAAGACACCTTATGGCATAAGCTATAATGGGTCAAACGAATAAAGAAACGGCTTTTAAGTAGTAGAATCACTGGTGTAAACCGTAACGGGCCAAATGGGTGAGATGGTAAATAAATACCATCTCACAATACATAATGTTTGTTCATCCTAATGTAATAATGTTAAAAGTCAAGAGGTGGGTAAAATGGTCATTTAGGCCAAACGGGTCAAATGGTGACGTTATCACCATTTGACAGTAATGACTAATGGTTGCTTGTCGAGTTTTGTGCTCACAGGAAGAATAGTGTATGGCTTGCTTAGCCTTTAATTAGCAACTAATAATGTAAGGTATTAAAACAGGTCAATGCTTTGACCCAAGCCAGGTATGTGTAATGGGTCAAACTCTTAATGAGAACTTAGGGTCCGATGAGAGTTAAACGAGTCATGGGTGGACATTGGATTACCTAAAGTGAGGTATATCTAGTAATTTAAATTGGAGATATTATGTTCTTAGGAACACAAAAATTTTAAATATAATATGGGTTAAAAGTGCCCACTTGGTCAAAACGAGCTTTTAAATGTCCTTCGTGGTTAAAAGGACTAAAATTGACCAAAAGCCCTCGAATGACAAACCGGGCAAACAACCCTTAAGGGTAGTTTAAAAATAAGTTTTATAATTGGGTAGACCTTTTCGATAGTGTAAAAGTGAAAGGCGTAAGCCTTTTTGGCTTAATGTCTCCTAACGGGTCATTCTTTTAAATTGCCAAACTAAAGGGTAAAATCTGTATATAATGATTTTCTATAATAACCCACCATAAGTAAATTTGTGGTATAAGATGAGTAGAAGATTCAGTGTTTGAAATAGGAGGTACGGAGAGAATGGGTGAGATTTGAGCTTAGTGCTCAAATCTTGAAACGGGTCAAATAATTTTGCGCAAAAAAGGGTAACGGTGGCGTGTGTGGTAAAAATTAAGAATTCGGGTTAAGAATTTTGGGTTAAATATGTAGGCAATTGTTTTACGGTCATTTAGAAACAAGTTTGAAGCGAAACTGGTGAATAATCGAGAAGTTACGAAGTTTACGTAAAAAGTGGCAAAAGTTGGAAATCTGCAGCTGAGCTTGCCGTAAGCTACGGCCGGAGGCTGCTGTAAAAAAACAGTTAAGTTCTGTCGTAAGCTACGACAGGGTGCCGTAGGTTACGACGGGTTATTTGGCAAAATGTTTGTTTTTGTTATTTTGGGCCTTCGAGCTTAATTGTTACGTTATAAACTCTTTATAACTAACGTATTTGATGATTTATGAAATCTAGATAATGGTTTTGAAGCACCGATGACGATCAAGCTTAACGAAGAACCGAACACAATCAAAATTAAGCTTCCACATTTTGGTTTAGTTGATTATCAAACTGAACATCGTTAACATGTAGTGATCGACTTGAAAATGTATCTAATTTCTAATTAGCATACAATAATGTATGGCCTTGCATTTACATTTTGAATATATAATTGTAAATCATTTTATAAAATTTTAGTTTATTAAGTAAGGGTCTTACACTTTATTATTATATGTATAGATTTGTGTTTTAAAAGTAAATATTAAATTTGTATTTATACAAATGCATAATTATCTTTTATGTAACAAAATTCATATTGATAATAATGATACAGTACAAAGGGGTTGGATCAAACACCTTTTCCGAAGTAGGATAAAAAGATATTTAAACTTTTATTTTTTAAATCAATGATAAATATGAAAATTAGGAAAAAAATGGTATAAATGTATTATTGTAATGATTTCTTTGTTGACTTTCTTTCTTCACATGCAATGCACCTTCATATCTCTCCTCAATTTTAAACATTCGTAACTTTTTCTACAATTTTTTTAAAGTTTACATCATAAAATTGAGCATATTTTTGTGTTCTATTTGAGTACCCTATTGTTATGTAAAATATAACAACTAAAAAACTCAAAAAAATGTGTTCTATTTCTATGTTATATAACATTTTTGTTCTAATTTTTTGTGTTGAGTTTTTTTACTAGATTTATTTGTGTCTACAATTTTTTATATTTTTTTTGCTATTAATTTTTTTGTATTGCATTCTTTGCTATATTTTCTTTTTGTATTAGATATTTTGTGTTGTATTTTTAAGATAATAAAAGGGTGAAATTTTGTGTTTTACGACCAAAATTCTCTTATATCCTACTTATAAAGAGTGTCAAATGTAATCTGCATAATTATTTTAGGCTATTTAAGCAAAAACAATCAATTCTTCTTCTTAATTTCTTTTTAAAATTTTCTTCTTATTTTCTTAATCTTTCTTTTCTTTTACTAGTACCCTACCACTTCAACTACCGCTGCCATTATTAATAGAGCTAATCACCACAATTCACGGTAATAATCATTATCTTATAACAAAAAAGTTTTTTAAAAAAACTTTAAATCAAAATTATACTTTTAGAACTCGAACCGACCGATCGCAAAGCACAGACAGGGCTCATGTTAATAACAAAAAATATTAAAAAAACTTAAAATCAAAATTATACTTTTAGAACTCGACCTCACCGATCGCAAAGCACAGATAGGGCTCATGTTAAAAGTAATATTTTTTCTAATATAAACTTTTTAGTTTTTTTTTATACGAAGATAAGTAGGAAAATTGAAGGTTACATAAAGTAGATAATTCAATTTGAAAATTGCTTGTTTTATCATGAGCCAGATGCAGCCCAAGAAACAAAGCGAACAAGTTGGGCTAATCTAAAAGGTTAAATAAAATTTAATAAGACAATAATTTTATTAGGTACTGGGTTCGATTCTCACACGAGAGTTTTTTTTCCAGATTTATTAGGTTTCCTTCTGAATTAGTGTATAAGCATTATTGCCTAGTGGGGATGGATATGATCGGGTGGTTCTGGTGAAGGCACGATGATACTTCAGTGATTCAAGTTTGCCGTTAAAAAAAAGAACAATAATACTGTTTTCTTTGAAATATTTTACAATTAATGTAGAAACTGAATGATAGAGTTTCCTCTTTTCGTCCTCATGGTTTATTTTAAGCAGGTTTATCTAAAACGGAAACCTTTCAATTATTAACCATTTCCCATTCCTCACGCTACTTCCATAAACTTTTTCTGGTAGGCTATGTGGTGTGGTCATGACCCAAATGACCATCACCACCATCCACGTTAGCGTTATGTCACATCACCATCATTCACCAAGCTAATCCACCATCCTATATGGTATGGACATATATGGTGTGGACCATGATCCCCACTATCATCCACTATCCTCCCCACCAATCAAAATCCCCTAATTAGTTGAAAGAGGGTCATGACTGCCATGGATTAAACCATAAGAACCACCATGGTTTGAGAAGGGGGCGGTGTACCACGAGAACCATGTTCCGCGTGGCAATCCATGATCCAATCCACCTCCCCCATACCCCATAGCCTTAGTGTATTGGAAATAACCAATATACATACACCTGTTTAACATACCTTGAGGAAAATAATGATAATTAGAAGATGAAAAAAAAACCACTTCTCTTTCACCCCCTCCTCTATTCACCATCCCTTTTGAATGAGTTTGTCACTAGTACCATGCATCGTGAATCAACATTATACGGATATCAAGTTTTAGCTAAAACAAAAACTGAATTCCGGATGAGTTTGTTACTGGTTCCAAGCATATTGGACTGGTAGCGTACAACATATTACTGATACCAAATTTAGCTAAAATAAAATCAAATACCATGCTATATATGTTTATTCGGTACCGATATGGTGTGGTATGGTTGAAAGTCCGAAATGTTACCGTACGTCATAGATACGATGCCAAAATTGAGCTAAATGCAAAACCAAATATTATACTGTATATGTTCGGTCAGTACCGGTATTCGATATGAATTTTCTCAACCCTAATGTCTATAATATATCTCTCACACACTCTCATAACCTTCACTTCAATCTCTCTTTCTCTCTCTTAAAAGATACCGCCTAAAATTGAAATTGAATTTACAGGCTCTTTGATGTAACATCCTAAATTTCGTAGTTAAGTTATTTTGTACGAAGTGGCATTGTACTATTTATAAATTTGTAGGGGCTGGTTATTATATTTCAAAGTGGATTTGGTTCGCTTTGTGAGCAAGTTGCACGCATTTGGGTTTGGAGGAATCAAAGTGAAAATTTGAGGGTTAAGACACCACTCCACACATCTAATCAACATTCTAGTCGATCCATAGGGTGCATGTATTTGTGAACGATGACAATGGAGGGCCCGAGAAGGGAGTGAGGCTGGTTCTTCGCGAAACAAGGTGATCCCCTAATCCGTTTCTTATTATTTTCATTTATTCCAGGGTTTCAGGAACGAGTGGTGATGATGGTGGTGTTAATGGTGGAAAGGTGCAAGATGGTGGTGTTGGTTGCCCTTGAGGATGTTGTTCGGTGGTGCCAGTGGACTCGTGAGCTACGACGAAGGCGACGAAGGTGATTCCGGGTGTTCTAAAAGCTCGCGGCTCGCTAAAAAAACACTCGAAAAAAGCTCGGCTTGAAATTGGCTCAGTTGTAAAACGATTTGAGCCGGCTCAGATCGATACGTTAATGAGTCGAGCCCGAGCTAGGTCTGGCTCGGCTTGCGAGCCAGCTCGAATTATAATATATATATATATAAATAATGAGTTAAATTAAAATAAAAATATGTGGTAGGGGTTAAAATAATAATACTTTAAGTTTAATTAATCAAATAATATAAATAAATTGAAAAACTGTTAGAACTGAGTTTCTTATTTGCAAACAAATATTGATTAAACACAATAAAATTCACAAACTGGAACACCATCAATGATTGTTTTTCATTAATCTCAAAGGATTCAAATGTTTTACAATTCAATTGACTCTACAAACTTCCCCACACCCGATCACTTAAAAATCAGTTCGTACAAGAGAAAAGGTGAAGTGTGTGATAAATAGATCACTAGAAGAGGTGATCTATTTATACTAGGTACGAAGGCTCTGTTCAGTGACTGGCTGATGTCACCCTGCTAGTGACATCTAACATTCCTAATAGAAAAGATTCCACATATGTTTGCAAACATCTGTGCAAACAAAACACAAATAAGATAATACTGTCACATTGAGAAAACGTTGTCTAAGCTATCCTCTATTGCAGTTATCCAAACATCTTTTGGACATACAGATGTTTGGTCTTCTTCATCAGACCTTTGACTTCATTAGTGCTTTGGTCTTCAACAGATGTTATCCTTCAACAAATGTTGATTCTCTTTGAACAGCGGTTCCAAGTCTTGATCAGATGTTTGCCATGCTCTTGAACAAATGTTCTGACTAGGTGTTCAAGATTCACTATCTTTGGGGAGAGATTTGTTCAATCTTTTGCTTATTTTTTGATTAGTAAATCATGCTTTGTCTTTTGGATATCACTTGTTCTTTGTAGGTCCAACAAAAACAAACAAAAATAATTCATATAGCATTTAATATGCCTTTCGGTCTTTAAAATAGTAGACAAAAATAAAAATAATCCATACTGTATGTTTATCATTTATTTTTTATGTTATCATTATTTGTAAAAAAGAAAATTAGTTTTATAAAATAAAAAAAGTTAACATGCCGGCTCGATTGGGCTTGGCTTGAACTTTTTACAAGCCGAGCTCGACTTGTCAACTCATTAAAATAAACGAGCTGGGCTGGCTCCTTTAAATTCTAGCTCGAGCCTTTGGTAATGGGGGAGGTGGTTACGACAACTACCTCGGGTCACACCGTTGAAGGTGATGATGTGTAGCAGTCGTACCATTGGTAATGACGGGTTCCGAGAGCTATAGGGTGGTGCATGGGAACCGAGAGGTTCTGGTTAGGTTTATTTGGGGGACTAGAGTTTGTATGGCATGGTGTGGGTATGCATAGGAACCGGCTCGGGTTCTCGAGTTCTGGTTGGGTCTTGGGTGATCTGATTAGTGATATTTGTGAAAGTAGGGTTTTGTATGAGACCATTTTAGTGGAAGTCGGGCGATCAGAGAGTTGTTTGTGAGTTATTAAAATGTATGTGCATATGTATGGTGATATTTGATCATGTGTTTATAGGTTCCTTAGCGGGTGCAACTTTGCGGCACTTTATTAATCAACGAGTTTCGATATCAAAGATGTTTTCAAAAACGTTTTCCCATGGTCAACTTATTTTATGATTTTTGAGTCAATGTGGTGTATTTGGCCCTGTGTACGCGTGTGATGAAAGTGTAGTTGTGTATTAGAGATAATGGGGTCGTCATGGTACGAGGAGTTGTTGTCATCGATAATGATTGCATGACTTGTGTCATGTTGAGTCATAACTTGCGAGTCAAGTATTTTGATTTGATCCTTGAAAGTGATAGGTTAGAGTCGTAGGGTGTCGGTTCCTATCTTAATATGAGCATGTACGAATTGAGATGATGAGTGGCACGTTTTCCAGAATGTAGGTGCGAGCATGTGGGTGCATTATTAGATGAAATGATACGGGCGATTGTTGGTTGGTAATAGGTTAGTAGTTGTCGAGAGTTGATGTATCCAATACAATATGTTCGTATATCTAAGCATTTTTTTAAAAGATGTAACACCCCTAAGGTGTTTAAATGATGGTCACATCTTTTGGCAATTTAAACCCTTTGTGGCAGTTATATAGCACCATGGTGTTTGTTTTGGTGAGTTGTCACCTGATGGTGATGATGAGTCGTGGTAACAAAGCCCTTATGTCAAATATGTGGGTGACGAAGCCCCTTTCGGGAAGCTACCTTATGGTGGTAGTATGAGATGGTTATTGTCACCTCTTGGTGACCTGACCAAATTATGTGTTAGGTTCGCACTTTATGTGTTCATGTGTTCTGGCTAGATGAACTGGTGGGTGTTTCTTGTATTTTTGGTATGAAGTTAATTTATGGAGTTGTGGTTCATACTAAGGTGTGCCTTATGTGAATTGGAGGACGTGTATAGAATAGTAGTTTTATAGAACTAAAGAAGAATCACGTATACCGACTTATGAAGTCCAAGAAATGGGTCAGTTTGGATGACAAGTTGTTGTGTCTATGAGTGTACTCGTGGTTTTTTTGTATATACATTAGTAGTGTGATCCAATGAATGGGATACATGCAGGTGTTGTAAGTTAGCGTTTTGGGTTAGTTTGGCTGACAAATTGGTGTCATTGTACTTTAATCTGAGGTAGATATGTCCTATGATAAATGTTGGGCTTTTTGCAAAGAAGGTGATTTGGGTCTAATCTAGTGTTTTCGATGTAACTTAATTTCTTTAACTAAACTGTTAGAACTCACTTAGTGTAGCAGACTTTACATGTATGTTAGATTTGTGTGTCAAGTCGCTGATGCTCTAGGCTAGCTAATGAGATTATTCATGATTATAGTGGAAAGAATTTGTATTATCTTTGATTTAAAAATAGTTGGAGGTTTTAAAATAATCATTATTGTTTTTAACTTAAATTCCACTGCGCATTCTTGAGAAAATACTTACTCTTCAAACAGTACACTGTGATGTGACCCGACTATAGGGTACCCGGTTTTGGTGGCCTTACAAGTTGGCATTATGTAACACCTCGTAAAACGCGTCCAATAAAATCCCAACACGTGTCCCGCTGATCATCGTATGCTACGTGCTAAGCGAGAGGGACCAAGGTCGTCGTCATGTTATAATTATAACCTCTGAACGGCGACTACAAAAAGTTGAGGGACCAATAGCGTGTAACATCCGTAAAAAACCGGATTTACCAAACCCGCTCCGTTTGTTAACCGAACAATCAGTTAAAAATTTCGTTGCGTATTTAATGCCCAAATTAATTTTAAACGATACATAATTAATAAGTATATTGGAATATATAATTTATATTTGAAAAAGTATTAAAAATAGTGGTTTAAAAATAAAACAAGGCTGCCGGGTTTCGAACCCGGGTCAAACTGGTCAAACAACGATTTAACTCTCATCCATCAAACCACTCCGCCACTTGTATTCTTTAGTAATATATCCAGACAATTAATTCAAATAATGAAACAGAAATCAAACCCAGTCAACTGACGTGCCCAAATCCGTTGACGCCGGAAAATCCGACGATTTCGTCAAACGTCGTCGGTTATCTATGACTTAACGTAAACATTAACCTCAACATCGGTTATAACTGATGTCCAGTCCGCGACACAAGTTATAACCGCCGGAAAATTTTTAACCGACGAATCAAGACGGAAAACGGACCAAATTCGTCAATGTTCTGCCCTATAAATACCCCCTCTAACCTCCGTTAGCTTTTTCGCTCACAATCACACTCTTTCCCGACGTAATTTCACTCGCCGGAGAACTTCTGCAACTCGCCGAAAAACCGAGCCTTTCACCTCTGTGCCTTACTCTAAAAAAACTGAACACCCAGAGCTCATACCGAAGCCACCCACACTCATCTCAAACTCCCTGAAGACCCTCTGCCGCAAGACACACGTCGCCGGAATAACCTGCTGACATCGGAGTTTCGCCGGCGAAACAGAGGAGTCCTGTTCGGTATATCTTACACTTAATCTCTCATTCTTTTTATTAATCTCACATGTAATTAATCACAACACCCTAAAGAACATGATTAAATCGTCGAACCAGTCGGACATTAGTTCTGGTTAAGTTTAACGAAGAAGACGAAGTTATCAGTTGTATATATGTTTAATTTAAATCAAGATATATCTCGGGTTAGACACACAGTCCAGTGGTGGACTGTGTGCAAATAAAACACGCTTACGTCCCGAGTTCGATTCTTGTCCCACGCACACTCGCCTTAATAAAAATGTTCCTTTTTAAACTGAACCGGATTCATTGCAAATAGAGGTTAAGTTTAATAAAAACCGGAATAATAACTAAGATAGACACACAGTCCAGTGGTGGACTGTGTGAACGTTTAAATCACACGTCACGAGTTCGAGTCCGGGCTACCGCACCGGTTCGGGCAATTATCAACTTTTTATATAAAGCAGAAATGAGATTATTTAGTTTGTATATAAGTATAATAAAAATCAGAATATTTACCAAGTTAGACACACAGTCCAGCGGTGAACTGTGTGTTAACCTAAACCACAGGTCCCGGGTTCGAGACCTGTGGAGAGCACCGAGCGTGATAATTAAAATCGTTTTTAAATAAATGATTTTCGGATTAATTCAATTAGTATATAAATATAATTAAAAACAGAAATATTTCGGGTTAGACATGTAGCTCAGTTGGTAGAGCTGCGTGCACGAGAACGGGAGGTCTTGGGTTCGAGCCTCACCCGGTGCACACAATTATACAATAAAATCGGTCAACAAGTCAACGGTCAACAAAGTCAACAGTCAAAAATCAACATTTTTTTATTTCTTTTATTTATTTATTTATATTAAAATACTTAAAAATAACATTTTTAAGGTTAGAAAATAGCCTTAAACTCACAAAAATATATCCAACAATCCTACTAAATTTGATTAATAAAAAAACCGCTTACTTACCGAACCATTATGCCATTATCTAGGTTAGTTTCACTCGTGGTTAAAACCAACTTCGTGCGCATTCAACATCATCAACCGAACGCACTCAATGTGAGTGAATCTTACAACTCCCCTTTTTAATTACACGTTTTGGGGTGTGTCATGTGTCATTAAAATTAACTCGTTTATTTAAACTTGTGCCATACCATATTGTGATCTAAACTTAGAATGTATATATTGTTTGTAGTTATGTATTTCATATTGTCAAGTTATTTGCAAATCATTCATTAGGCCCATCAGTTCCTCGTGGGAGACGAGTTGAGCAACGCGTGCCTCAAAACGATCCATTATTGTTCGTGTGTGCATTATTTAATATTAAATGATTGGTGAATAAGTTTACATCTATTTTTACTCATGTGTGGTTGTGCACTTTATTTTATAATCAATTCAATAAACTTGTTCAAATGTTTTTCATAGGATTTACTCGCCAACTTTTTGTTGATCCAAAAACCATTTTTACACATGATACAGGTGAACAGGATGAAGCAAGGAAAACATAGGAAATGCCTTAGAAGAAAACAATGAAGTCTAGAATGATGTTTAGGACATGATGTAATTATGATTGTATATTTCCCATTAAATTGTAATAATGAATATGAAACGTTATAATAAATGTCATGAGCTTTGATGATAACCCAATCATGCCCCGATCACCTTTTCCGCTGCGGGTCGGGGTGTGACAGATTTGGTATCAGAGCCATGACTATAGGGATATAGGATAGGTTATTAGACCTTTAGAGCCTATACTATAGTTGACTAGATTTTTATTGTTCATGTGGTTACATACAAACTTATGATATTTATTTGTTTCATATTTGTTTATACTTACAGTCAAACATACATACTTACATACACATTCATCATACATATTTCAATGTTCATATATTCAAATCATCTTCATACTTTTGTTATTCAAAGATTTTGTCGCAATTTTCAAATCTCATCAAAGTAAGTTCTGCGACGGGCATGTAGTAACTGGAAGGGTACAAGTACCGGTAGTCGGAACGTCCTGTCTAGGTTGGCATTCGTATAAATCCAATATAACGGACCAGTTTGCCTACCTGGGACTAACGATGAGAGTACGAAGGACCTATTAGGCCAAAGCATGCCACACCAAACGTCGTTCGAACTAACCCCACTTTGAGGTGTCACCGTGTCCATACCTGGGCACATTCCGAATATCATACGTTACACATTTCTCGATTTTCTCCGGGTTTTAGTGTACGTAACCAGTCTAACACATGCGAACCATATGAAAAACCCGGTATTCATGGGGCCCACATGATTACGAAGGTGAAGTATGGCGGCATGCAAGGCCCAATGACGAGCAAAGCCCAAGACATCCTATGGATGTAGTAGATTTATTTTTCTATATTTATTTTATGAATGTTCATTCCTAAATACGACCCATGATCCCAAAAACATCCAACTCATACTCTTGATATGTATTCCTTGTAGATGTCTTCTAGCCTCGCCCGTAGGAAGATGAGAGCAGGAAAAGCCCGCGAGCGCATGGCTGCCCTAATCGATCAACAAATGGCTGCCGTGATACCCAACATTGTAATCCAAGTCCAACAAGCACTTACCGCTAATCCTGTCAACCAAGAAGATCAAAATGTTATCAACCCTCCCCCAAATACCACTAAATGCACCTACAAGCATTTCAAATCCTCCGACCCTCCAAAATACGAAGGGACTGAAGGTGTCACCGCTCTCCTCCATTGGTTTGAAGAAATGGAGAACACTTTTCTAAATTGCGATTGCCCCGATGATCGCAAGGTGCGATATGCTAATGGTCGTTTATATGGAGTAGCACTTACTTGGTGGAATACAGAGAAAGCCAAACGAGGCGTTGAAGATGCTATGACTTTGACTTGGGAAGAGTTGAAGGAAATCATGACAAGACGGTTTTGCCCGAGGAGCGAAATCAAGAAATTAGAAGATGAGTTCTATTCGTTGAAGCAAAAGGAAGGCGACCACACCACATACAACAAAAGATTCCTCGAGTTAAATCAAATGGTTCCCAACTTGTTCACTCCCCTCTACCGTTTGATCTAGCACTACATTCGAGGTCTTTCGTAAAAAAATCAAGACTCTGTAATAAGTACCACGCCTGCAACTTTGGAAGCAGCAATGGAGTTAGCTACAGAGCTCACCGAAAACCGAATCCGGAACAAAGACTTCAAGGAGGAGAAGAAGAAGGATAAAGCATCGACTGAAACTTCAAACTCCACCCGAACCGAATCCCCTTCTCAACCCACTTTTAAGAGAAAACAAGATGGGCAACTTTTCGCTGTCACACAACGTAATCAACCAACTTCACAAGCCATACCCATCCAAGCTATCCCAATCACTCAAGTAGCACCCAACTCAACTTACCCAAATAAGAAACCATACCTTGGACCTCACCCTCGATGTAACACCTGTTTTTATCACCATCCCCCTACCTTACCTTGTCGACTATGTGCGAATTGTGGACGCTATGGTCATTTGAGCAAGGTTTGCCGCACCCCTCAAAACCAAATCTCACCCCCTCCTCAAAACATGATCCAAACCTATCAACACCCCCAATACCCCACATTACCTTATGTTCGAGCTTGTTTTAATTGTGGCAACCCTACCCACTTTAGAAACATGTGCCCTCGATTGGTTAACATCATAAACGCTCAAGCTCAATCAAACCCAGTTAACCAAGTAAATCAAGGAAACCCAATCACTAGGCCACCAGCAAGAGGAAGAGTTTTCAACATCAACGCCAACCCTGTTGAAGATAATGACGGCCCAAACGAAACCACCCAACTAGTCCCCTTCACCGAAAATCAAGATTCAACTCCAACCGCTTAGTTTTTATGTTTTTCTTTATGTTATCTCAATTTTCCCGTATCCTAGTTACAAATGGGAATCTTATCCAAGGATATTAATGCGAATTACTATTTCAGTTTGTTTATGTTTTAAAGTCACATAGAACTAATCATAACTTACGCATAAAGCCAATGAAATTTTGACAAGAATATGGTGGATACGCCGCTGGTACTTCCTATATATAAGTATTCTTGCCAAAGGATCAGAGGCATTATCTGGCGGTTATGAGAAGTTCCATGTAGAATTTAGTATTGTGTTGATTGAAGTTTCTTTTGTACTTACTGATTTAGCATTTATAGCATCTTATCATTTAAAGAAATTGGATTGTATTCCATTTCTACATAGACTAACCTCTCCATCACAACAAACGAGAGAGGTATTGTCATCATTCAAACATGTATACTATCAGAATTAAGACTCAAGTTTTGGTTGTTGTGTTTGTTTTAGAGTCACATAGAACTAATCATAACTTGCGGATAAAGTTAATGAAAATTTGATAAGATTATGGTGGATACGCCGCTGGTACTTCCTATATATAAGTATTCTTGCCAAAGGATCAGAGGCATTATCTGGCGGTTATGAGAAGTTCCATGTAGAATTTAGTATTGTGTTGATTGAAGTTTGTTTTGTACTTACTGATTTAGCATTTATAGCATCTTATCATTTAAAGAAATTGGATTGTATTCAATTTCTACATAGACTAACCTCTCCATCACAACAAACAAGAAAGGTATTGTCATCATTCAAACATGTATACTATCAGAATTAAGACTCAAGTTTTGGTTGTTGTGTTTGTTTTAGAGTCACATAGAACTAATCATAACTTGCGGATAAAGTTAATGAAAATTTGATAAGAATATGGTGGATACGCCGCTAGTGCTTCCTATATATAAGTATTCTTGTCAAAGGATCAGAGGCATTATCAGGCGGTTATGAGAAGTTCCATGTAGGATTTAGTATTGTTTTGGTTGAACTTTGTATTATACTCACTGATTTAGCATTCATATCATCTCATTATTTAAAGAAATTGGATTGTGTTCCATTTTTTACATAGAATAACCTCTCCATCATAATAAACGAGAGAGGTACTGTCATCAATCAAACATGTATACTATCAGAATTAAGACTCAAGCTTTGGTTGTGTGATTATTTATGTTTTAGAGTCACATAGGACTAATCATAACTTACTGATAAAACCAATGAAAATTTGACGAGAATACGGTGGATACGCCGCTGGTACTTCCTATATATAAGTATTCTTGTCAAAGGATCAGAGGCATTATCAGGCGGTTATGAGAAGTACCATGTAGGATTTAATATTGTCTTGGTTGAAAATTTGTGTTACCTTCACTGATTTTAACATTCATATCATCTCGTCATTTAAAAAATTGGATTGTGTTCTATTTCAACATAAACTAACCTCTTCATCATAACAAACGAAAGAGGAACTGTCACCATTCAAACATGTATGCTATCAGAATTTTGACTCAGATATTGGTTGTTGTGTTTATTTATGTTCTAGAGTTACATCATAGAACCAATCATAACTTTACTGACAAAACCAATGAAAATTTGACAAGAATATGGTGGATACGCCGCTGGTACTTCCTATATATAAGTATTCTTGCTAAAGGATCAGAGGCATTGTCAGGCGGTTATGAGAAGTTCCATGTAGGATTTAGTAATTTCTTGGTACATTGGTTGTGGTGTTTATTTATGTTCTAGAGTCACATCATAGAACCAATCATAACTTACTGATAAAACCAATGAAAATTTGACAAGAGTATGGTGGATACGCCGCTGGTACTTCCTATATATAAGTATTCTTGTCAAAGGATCAGAGGCATTGTTAGGCGGTTATGAGAAGTTCCATGTAGGTTGTAGTATTAGAAATTTTGTTTTAGGATATAACTTTATCTTTCCAAACATATCAAAACTCTTGCGCAAGAAATCATACTTAGTGAATCAACCCTGCTTATCAATATTTTTACCGTAGGCAACAAAAAGCGATTCCTGTAGCAGGGTACTCAACCCTTACAAGGGACGTTACCGCCTCAAACAAAAATTTAAACCCTTACTCTTTTCTAAGTATGTAACTGTCAAACTAAACACCATCACTTTAGACAAATATGTCACTACTTAAATTTCGGGACGAAATTTCTAAAAGCAGGGGACACTGTAACATCTGTCAAAAACCGGATTTACCAAACCCGCTCCGTTTGTTAACCGAACAATCAGTTAAAAATTTCGTTGCGTATTTAATGCCCAAATTAATTTTAAACGATACATAATTAATAAGTATATTGGAATATATAATTTATATTTGAAAAAGTATTAAAAATAATGGTTTATAAATAAAACAAGGCTGCCGGGTTTCGAACCCGGGTCAAACTGGTCAAACAACGATTTAACTCTCATCCATCAAACCACTCCGCCACTTGTATTCTTTAGTAATATATCCAGACAATTAATTCAAATAATGAAACAGAAATCAAACCCAGTCAACTGACGCGCCCAAATCCGTTGACGCCGAAAAATCCGACGATTTCGTCAAACGTCGTCGGTTATCTATGACTTAATATAAACATTAACCTCAACATCGGTTATAACTGATGTCCAGTCCGCGACACAAGTTATAACCGCCGGAAAATTTATAACTGACGAATCAAGACGGAAAACGGACCAAATTCGTCAATGTTCTTCCCTATAAATACCCCCTCTAACCTCCGTTAGCTTTTTCGCTCACAATCACACTCTTTCCCGACGTAATTTCACTCGCCGGAGAACTTCTGCAACTCACTGGAAAACCGAGCCTTTCACCTCTGTGCCTTACTCTAAAAAAACTGAACACCAAGAGCTCATACCGAAGCCACCCACACTCATCTCAAACTCCCTGAAGACCCTCTGCCGCAAGACACACGTCGCTGGAATAACCTGCTGACATCGGAGTTTCGCCGGCGAAACAGAGGAGTCCTGTTCGGTATATCTTACACTTAATCTCTCATTCTTTTTATTAATCTCACATGTAATTAATCACAACACCCTAAAGAACATGATTAAATCGTCGAACCAGTCGGACATTAGTTCTGGTTAAGTTTAACGAAGAAGACGAAGTTATCAGTTGTATATATGTTTAATTTAAATCAAGATAGATATCGGGTTAGACACACAGTCCAGTGGTGGACTGTGTGCAAATAAAACACGCTTACGTCCCGAGTTCGATTCTTGTCCCACGCACACTCGCCTTAATAAAAATGTTCCTTTTTAAACTGAACCGGATTCATTGCAAATAGAGGTTAAGTTTAATAAAAACCGGAATAATAACTAAGATAGACACACAGTCCAGTGGTGGACTGTGTGAACGTTTAAATCACACGTCACGAGTTCGAGTCCGGGCTACCGCACCGGTTCGGGCAATTATCAACTTTTTATATAAAGCAGAAATGAAATTATTTAGTTTGTATATAAGTATAATAAAAATCAGAATATTTACCAAGTTAGACACACAGTCCAGCGGTGAACTGTGTGTTAACCTAAACCACAGGTCCCGGGTTCGAGACCTGTGGAGAGCACCGAGCGTGATAATTAAAATCGTTTTTAAATAAATGATTTTCGGATTAATTCAATTAGTATATAAATATAATTAAAAACAGAAATATTTTGGGTTAGACACGTAGCTCAGTTGGTAGAGCTGCGTGCACGCGAACGGGAGGTCTCGGGTTCGAGCCTCACCCGGCGCACACAATTATACAATAAAATCGGTCAACAAGTCAACGATCAACAAAGTCAACAGTCAAAAATCAACATTTTTTTTATTTCTTTTATTTATTTATTTATATTAAAAATACTTAAAAATAACATTTTAAGGTTAGAAAATAGCCTTAAACTCACAAAAATATATCCAACAATCCTACTAAATTTGATTAATAAAAAAACCGCTTACTTACCGAACCATTATGCCATTATCTAGGTTAGTTTCACTCGTGGTTAAAACCAACTTCGTGCGCATTCAACATCATCAACCGAACGCACCCAATGTGAGTGATTCTTACAACTCCCCTTTTTAATTACACGTTTTGGGGTGTGTCATGTGTCATTAAAATTAACTCGTTTATTTAAACTTGTGCCATACCATATTGTGATCTAAACTTAGAATGTATATATTGTTTGTAGTTATGTATTTCATATTGTCAAGTTATTTGCAAATCATTCATTAGGCCCATCAGTTCCTCGTGGGAGACGAGTTGAGCAACGCGTGCCTCAAAACGATCCATTATTGTTCGTGTGTGCATTATTTAATATTAAATGATTGGTGAATAAGTTTACATCTATTTTTACTCATGTGTGGTTGTGCACTTTATTTTATAATCAATTCAATAAACTTGTTCAAATGTTTTTCATAGGATTTACTCGCCAACTTTTTGTTGATCCAAAAACCATTTTTACGCATGATACAGGTGAACAGGATGAAGCAAGGAAAACATAGGAAATGCCTTAGAAGAAAACAATGAAGTCTAGCATGATGTTTAGGACATGATGTAATTATGATTGTATATTTCCCATTAAATTGTAATAATGAATATGAAACGTTATAATAAATGTCATGAGCTTTGATGATAACCCAATCATGCCCCGATCACCTTTTCCGCTGCGGGTCGGGGTGTGACATAGCGTCAAAGTACAAATTTTGGGCCTTTGAGAGGTCTTTACGGACTGTAAAGCTTGAGGCTTATGGACCGTAAGCAAGGATGAAGGATTGAGGATGAGAGGCGGTTATGGACCATAAGGCTTTGTCCTTACGGTCCGTAACATATTCAAAACCAGGGGCGCGTTGACAGGCTTACAGACCGTAAGCCATCACCTTTACGATCCGTAAGGGACTGCCAGAGGCAGTTTTGTTGGCAACTTGCAAGACTGCCACCTTTGTCATGAAATGCCACACTTTGGTTGCTCTTGCCACGTCCAAAAACACATGGAGACCTCTCACAACACCTCCTTACACATGGCATGATCCTATACTCCTTCCTCAACTATAAATAGGCCTCAAAGTTGCCTCGAAAACTTGTTCATTCATAATCTTCTCCTCTTTTTCTCACTTGGCAAGTTCCTGAGCTTACTGGGAGCTTCCGCTGAGTTCTAGTCTTCTTCTGGATCACTAGTAAGTGTTCCAACCTTGTTCTTTCATTTTTATAGGCTTTGCCAAAAGTCAAAGCGTTTACGTAAATACGCTTTGACCTTCGGTTAAGACCACTATGGTCCAGCCATTGTTTGATGCGAACATGGATACGTGATCATAATAAGGTAGGTGTTAGTCCCTCAAGAGGGCACCTCTTGGAAATCACGTTTGCTTGGTCAACTGACGGGTCAATGTTATGGGCATAAAATGTCAAACGGGTCATATTTTAAATAAATTATATAAGATAATGTAGGTGTTATAAAATATGTTTTATCACTTTAATAACTTGGTAATAATTGTTAGAACATGTGTAAACATGTTCGGCTCGTCAATTCCAGGTTTAAGGTCGGTTCGCAACCGAAAGTCGCAAGGTTTGACTCCTGCTTTGACTTTCAGTTCTGACCCGAATTAGCAACTTAAACTACTATTATAAGTTGCATTATGACCATATTATGTTGTAGTATAACCATTGGAGTTATAACACAAGGTCATATAGTAATCTGAGTTTATTTTGCAAGTTCCGTTATTATGCCTAAACTTGACTAAAATGTTGTTTTGTATAAAATGAGGTTTTAAACATAAATGAGCATACATATGAACTACCAACTGATCTGATAAGTTATTGAACTTATTTTGATGTCATGATTCTGGTCATGAACTAAGTTTTGTATAAATATCGTAATCTACACTTTTAAATGCCTAAAAATGCCCTTTCGGCACAAAGAATGGTTTCTAAACATACTTTCTTTACCAAACTTAATACCTACTAATGTAATATCATAAGTGGGACTCATTGGGATATTAAATCATATTATAAACTGAGTTTAGAAATAGAATCTCGTATTAAGTCCTTAAATGACGATATTGCCCTTACGACACTTAAAATGAGTTTTAACCATTTTTAATGAACAAAACCTTTTGCTTACTGATTATTATATTATATAACGTATTTTCATCATATAAACCTGTTCATAACATCAGTATTATGTTAAACATCGTCTAAATCGTCATTTAGCGACTTTTACGCCTTTTCGACGCATAGTATGGTTTAAAACCATATCTATGAACCAAAGCTTGTTACCTACTGATTATGAAA
Organism: Scalesia atractyloides; assembly: GCA_947069175.1. NCBI lineage: Eukaryota > Viridiplantae > Streptophyta > Magnoliopsida > Asterales > Asteraceae > Scalesia > Scalesia atractyloides. The sequence goes on along the minus strand of CAMTDV010000024.1, from coordinate 33,155,482 downwards.
CTTATTTTAAATACTTTTACAGTGGGTACATGTTCTAAACTCAGAATCCCAATTAAGCTATCAAAGCAATGTGTGAAATGACCAAAATGCCCCTACGGGGCATAGTTTTGTTTTAAATATTAAACCACACATAAATTTGAAATCCTACCGATATAATATCACAAAATTAATATTTTTCCAGAATTTTTATGACCATGACATCAGTTTACCTGTAAGCTCTTTTATAAGTCATAAAATGACCAAAACGCCCTTTGAGGCTTAACTTGATTTTAAAACCTTAATGGGCATATATGTTGATATCCTACTGATATTGTAACATGTTTAAAGTACAATGGCATATGGGACTTGTATATGACTCATCCGGTTACCCGGTTTCGTTATATGCATACGGTTAAGCCTACGTGGCTAGTTTACGTAATTTAACCGAAACGGGTTTAACCTTATCATTTTTACATCAAAATCCAGAATGTTATATGTTTACCCATATTATACAATTCTTAGTACTTTTTGGGTTTAAACTACATTCTATTCCGGTCATCGCTTTATCTAGCGTATTCGTACCGTAACTATTAAACGTAAGACTAGCCGGTTCATGTATATGACTAAACTAAGGACTTGTTAGCATTCTAGTTGGTTAATACCATCATTCCACACTAGAAGCCTCCCGGTAGATTGTATTCTTTACTTATCTTCTTGACTTACGGACTGATTTATTTATTCATTTGAAGAACTAGCTCAGGTAAATACTTTTAACCTATCTTCCCTATACGGGCTTGGGAAACAATATATTATTACCGCTTGGTCGGGTATGGGATCATGTTGTCGGATTGTGATTTAACTAAATCTCATAACTCGTTTTAATCTAGTATTTTCTGATAACTTAAACATTGGGGTTAACTCGACCATTTTCTGATATCCCCAGCTCATTTAAGTTACTAATGGCCACGACCAATGCACGGGGTGTAGGCATACACCTATCAGATGCTAATGTGAATTATTTTTATGTTCTCCTCGGAGTTAACAAAGTGGTGTTTAGGTTAAGCAGGTTATTCGGTTTCTGCACCAGACCCCATATGAATTGACAGACTTGTAAAACTGTATACAAGGTCATTTGAACTGTCCCGAAGTTATTTATGAAAACGTGCCATGTGCACTTAAAACATTTTTGAAAGATTTTCAATATATGTAAGTTATTTGTATTTACAGTGTAAACTTACGTATTTTCAAAATGTGTCGCTATTTGTATTTACCAGTGTAAACAGCACGTAATAGGCTGGGAGCTGCTTGGTAGTGACGTAGAGAATCTTGCAAGTTCTTAGTCGTGCCCAGAGTATGTTGAACATCATTTTATGTATATTTACGAACCGCCTGTGGATCTTTATTACAAACCGTTTGTATTTATTATTTTGAACTTTGAACATTATCGGTTTGTAATAATATTTTAAATCCAAGATTTCCGCTGTGTTGCTCTCTGTTGTTTGGTTATGATGTTATCAACTTACGTCACAACACTCCCCACCGGGCCCACCGGGACATACGTGAAAACCGGGGTGTGACAGGTTGGTATCAGAGCCAAGTTTGAGTGAATTCAACACTAGTCTTTTGTGTTTGATCTCAAACGACACAGTTACACATTCCTTAGACTTCCGAGTCTAGGCTTTAACCTCAGATTACTCATTGCATTGTTTTAACTTGTTTTTTTGAAGCACGAAAATGCCGCCTAGATTCTATGGAAGAGGTGGAAAAGGGAAAGGTACCATGAGGGGAGGATGTTCAACGGCTGGACCTTTGCATATAAAAAACCCTTACGAAGGATCTGGAGATACTTCGTCACCTTGGGAACCAATTCGACACTTAATTTCTCATGAGTATTCTTCGCCAAACTCCCACAATTCACACCACTCCCATCATTCGCACCATACTCACCAATCCCATCATTCCCATCACTCACACTCTCAATCTTACCATGGAGAGTTTAACCCGCTTATGTTCACCATCAGTTACCCCTCCTGTTGATTCTCCGAACCATATGGACGAGGTTTCCCGATCCTGAGATGCCGCCGACAGGATCTTTTGGCTGCCCAATCGAACTTTCTAGTGGTTCGAACCCCCTTGCTAGATCACCTTATAGGGGTCCAGACGAATTTCAACAACGGTGGGAACAGTATAAATTTTACAACACCCCTTCCTACCATAACACCCCTTCTTACCATGCTCCTCAGCAACCCCCTGAGGACATCCAAATGGAACCGGTGGAACAACCTCAACCACCGCCTGAACCACAACCACGACGAAAGCATGTCGCACGCTGTCGGTGCATGCAGGACAAAGGTCGGGATCGCTGCCAACCTTTGCCTCAAACTTACCCTACGATTCCTGAGGATCCACAAATGGGTGGACCCTTAAACACTTCACCTGTGGTGGACCGATACCACAACCTATGGTTGACCCGATACCACCACCTGTGGTGCAACAACTACCACTGGGTTTTGAAAACCCAATACCCCGTTTCCGGGTTCGTCCGGATATAATCCTTTTTATCTTCTACTTCGTGTGAATTTTACCCGACGCCAGCAAACGACCTTTATATGCAAGCGGTCGTGCAGAATGCGCTTTACCCACCTCTTACCTCCTACCACCTATGGATATCCACATTATGGGTACGAGTATCCGGTGATGCCACAACCACCACTGCAACCTCAGCCATCACAACAATTGGAGGCCATTAACGAGGCCCTTGAACAATGAAGGAAATTCAACAACATGCTGAGAGATCCGAGAAGAAAACCAGTAAATTCTTTAAAAGATTTACTAAAATGATCAAAGGGAAGAAGGAAAATAAAATACTTATATTTAATTTTATGTATTTTATATTCCAAAAGTCCCTGCCTGGACATGATATTTACTTTTGGCTCCTGCGTAGGCATATTTCTTATTTAGTCCCTGCGTGGACAAAATTTTGTATTAAAAAGTCTTGTTTAAGGCATCTATGTAATGTTATTTCTTTTAATGAAAACTTTTGGAATTTATTATATATGTATTCCGTTACATCCTTTGTTCAAGCGATCTTCTCGATATTAATTCTAACTTCATTGATCCGCTATGTAAAGCCAAAAGATCTTCTTAATGGTTTACACCAGCCGAGTGATAAGGTCACACTAATTGGCAAGTATGGTAGTTAAGAAGTAAAGCCTTTTACCATGGTAGTTAAGGAAGATCATCCCTTCTAACCAGAAGTGGTGAACTATGTTCACGCCTCCTAGTCTATGTAGTCACTGCGACCAGGACTAGATCATTTAAATCATTAAGACAACTATTCTAAGTTAACATTCAAGAAATGTTAACAATCCTAGAAGTATGACTTGAGGAATCGCACTAGCCGTCTGGGTGATGGATTAAATCCAAACCTTATGGCCTACATGATCAAATTTGATCCCGGCTAGTATCATCAGTATGATGACCATAACATCCATTAGTGATGTATAGCTTACGAGCTATTATTATTAAACATCCATTAGTGATATAATGCCTACGGGCCATGATTAAACATCCATTAGTGATGTGATGCCTACGGGCTATAATTAACATCCATTAGTGATGTAACACCTACGGGTTATTAAATAACATCCATTAGAGATGTAGTGCTTACGAGCCATACTCTATGTCCATTAGTGACAATGATAGCTGTGGTCTACGACTCCCTGTCCAAATCTTTAAAAGCCTTTGATCAATTGATTGTGGCTTTTATATATATATATATATATAATATAATATATATATATATATATATATATATATATATATATATATATAATATATATATATATATAATTTAAATCCTTTAGTGACAAGGCCTTTTGCGCCATATCTATAAATCTTTTATAATAAGGCCTTCTGTGCCATATTTTAAAGTCCTTTGTGACAAGCTTACGAGCAACTTTAAATAGTCAATATGACAATGACAGATGTAACTTTATGATTCACTGTCCAAAACTGAAGGACTGTGTCCAAATTCAGTTGCCTTAGATGGTCAATTGGAGACCTAGGCAAATTTAATATAACATACATATAAATATTTTAAGCCTGCAAATTTTGCATTGTATCCACTAGTCCTAAAAGGAAAAGGAATTATATATCCGTTTTAAAGGCCTATATAGTTTATTGATACCATGGCATATAAGTCGCCTGCTACGACAACTAACAAATATTAATTGGTGTTTAGTACCAAGCAGATAAGATGGCACGTTCTGATGGAGCCAGTAGCCGACGCAACGATGATAATGCAAACAATAATATTGTCATGAGTAAAAACGATCTACAAGCTTTGATTGCCATGCAAGTTGGCAAAGCAATAAAAGATTATGCTGAAAAACAGTAGGAGTCGAGTGCTTCTCACTCCAAACATACATCTAAACTTCCATCTAATCAAAACTCTAAACAGTTCTCTAAGCCTCCTTATTCGGAGAAAAAGGAAAATTCTGTGAACTCCTCGAATGTGAGGAGCGAGAGGCAAGAACATCTAAGGAGGACACATTATTCTAAGGACGGTTGCTCCTATAAATATTTTATGTCATGCAAACCCCGGGATTTCAATGGGGAGAAAGGGGCAGTGGAAGCCCTAAAATGGTTAGATGAAATGGAAACCATTGTAGAAATCAGCGGCTGTGCTGATAGGGATGTAGTGAAGTTTGCTGCACAATCATTCAAGGGCGATGCCCTGATCTGGTGGAAGGCCATGGTACAGTCATCCGGAAAAGTATACTTGTACAATCTAAGCTGGCCCGAGTTTGTGGACTTAGTTAAGGACACCTATTGTCCACCTGAACGAGGTGGAAAAGATCGAGTAAGATTTCTTGGCTCTTACTATGAAGAATTTGGATTGTCAGAAGTACGTATCCGACTACAATTCCTTGTCACGACTCGTACCATACTTGATCACTCCCAAACCCAAACACATAGCGCTTTTATTGGTGGCTTAGCACCAGAAATAAAAGGGAATGTTAGGGCTTCAAAGCCAGATACTTATAGGTCTGCTGTGGACCTAGCCCTAACCCTCACTCAGGACCTGCTAAGGCATAGGTCCGTTAAATCTGAAAATGACAAACATTTATGCTAGAGTTCTTTTTGATTCGGGCTCTGATATGTGGACCATAAGTTTAGCAAACTTTTGAATAAGCCTATAAGAACTCTAGACATAACATACGAAGTAGAACTCGCTGATGGAACCATTGAAACTTGTTGGTGCAATATGTCTATTGTCTGCGTCTTGAGTCTAGTCTGATTGTATAGGGTTTAAAGTGTCAAATTGTTAAAGTTATTAGTTGAGTTTGTACCACTTCGTACGAACTGTATTTTGGTGCGAAGTGGATTGCCTATAAATAGGCTAGTTGTGTTATTCATTGTAACAATTTTGTGAGCTAGACGACGAAACTCTGTCAGTTTGGGAACTTGAATGTAAACATTGGACAATCAATAAACTGACGCTTGAACTGAATATCTTGTGTATATTGTCCTAATTCACGTAAATTCCGCATACATGGATTAGATACAAGTTAGGTACCTTTGCATAACGAGGAAATCGATCCCACAAGTGGTATCAGAGCTTAGGGAGCCTGATTTGTTGACATCAACATAAGAAGACTTCTATTTCTACTCCATTCTTTTTGTTTTTCACTTTTAAAATGAATCAATGGACGAATTGAACTTAACTTCGAATATAATATGTAAAATCACCTAAAGATAAACCCTTGAAAGTTTCAGACCTTAAAACGAACGTTTTGATTGAAAAAAATGACAAATTTCAACAAATTCCAAACATAACTTCGCAGGAACAATGAATGCAGTTCGTAAAATTGACAGTCGAACTAAAATTCTGTTTAAAATCTGTATTGATTCGTACGAATTGGAACTTGAAACTTTGATTTCAATGTATTGTAGTTCGTAAGAAGTGGTTGTTTGAAATTTTGTTTAATTGTGATTATCAGTTCGTACGAACTGGTACATTCCAATTCGTATGAAGTGATACATTTGCTAATCTTTTTCAAGTTTTAGTGTTTTTCAGTTAAGAGCAACGATAATGACGGAACCAGAATTCTACAATGCATTTACAACTCAACGTGAGTATGCCAGTTGATTCAGCCCAGAACGTTAAAATGGAAAATGAAATGGGCACGATGGTTAAAGCAGCAAAGCTTTTCAATCTAGAAGATTACGACAGCTGGAGCGAAAAGTTCAGGAACTAGGTTCAGGCAAATCACTTTGTATGTTGGTGTGCGGTTGAAGAGCAGTACAAAGACCAGTTGGTGAAAATGGTTTAGAAAGAATGTTGTCATCATATTCAATAGCAGAAAAAGAAAAAATTTTCAGCAGAAAAGAAGATGATAAGTATTATACAACAATCTGTGAAAGAGGATATCTTGGTGCTGTTACAACATGAAGATAACGCACACTCACTTTGGAATGCGCTTCGAGTGAAGTATGAAGGCAGTGCCGAAACAAGAAAAAGCAAGAAAGCCTTATTGCGAAAGGAGTTTGATATCTTTGGACCTCTTAAAGGTGAATCGGTGAAACAACTGATTGAACGATATTGTCATCTGGTACTTCAATTGAGGAGAATGAGAATTTTAAAACAGATGAAGAACTAGTGGATAAGCTGGCGGATGCTCTACCTGAGAGAGAGTGGACCACATATCTCATGATTCTAAAGAACAACAATGGATACAGTGGTTTTTCTCTATCACGATTCATCGAAAAATTAGAAAGTCATGAATTAGAGATACAAAAGATGGCAAAAGTGAAGAAAGCATCAGCTCAACAAGATGTTAAGCATGTATTACAAAAATCATACAGCTGACATACAGAGTCTGAAAGTTCAAACTGCTTTTAGTGCAAGGCTTCGGTTAATTCTCCTACAATGTCAAGTGGTTTTCAATCGTTTCCAAACTATGAACCAAACACACCACAAGCTTCAAACACATCACAAAATTCATCTCAAGGCTCGAGTTTTTCAAGTAACCAACAAAATCAAGCAAGTCCGAATCAAAGAATCTTACAATGCAACATAGCAGTAAATCTCGAAAATGCTCGAGATTTCAATGAGCATATTGCAAAACAGCATATGGCACTATTAGCTTCAGTTCTTGAATCATATGAGAGTTTAGTTGCTGGGAAGATTTGTAATCCTGATATGACACAAGCGGATTATGATCAATTAGATTCAGAAGAACTTGAACTGATGGATATAAAATGGTGCATGGCATCAATTATTCGGAGAGCAAAAAGATTTACTGGAAATTACGTGAAGAGATAGTCTCGGAGGGCCTGATGGAAAACTTGGCTTCGATAAATCTAAGGTTATGTGTTTCCAATGTAAAGAAAAAAGGCACTTCAAGCGAGAATGCACAAACCAAGTAGTCTATTCTAACCAGAATCCATTCAAAGAAGACTACTACAAGAAGACAATTTATCATCATCCATCACCACCTCAGATAAATACCAGAATGGTACAAATTGATGATGGAAGTTCGACAAAGACAACATATGATAAAGCATTAATGGTAGCACAAGAAGATGAAGGATTTAACTGGAGCAAGTATATTTCAAAAGAAGAAGGTTTGGCTTTGTTTGCACAAATCATCGAGGATCCAGAATCAGAAACGCAACCAGAACAACAGAAATGGTGGAAACTGAAGTTATTTTTGATGATGGTGTGGAAGATGCTCTATTGGCCCAATATATGCAAAATCGAGAGGAAGAAGAAACTGTCCTACATAGTGCTTATAGAAACTTATTACCTGCTTATATTGTTTATACTTTTGCAGGTTATTTTGATCAGAGTTATCAGGTTACATCTATGGAAGAAGAAAAGCTAAAAGTAATTGAAGTATCAATGTTTCAAAAGAGATGACAACTGAGAATTTGAAAGAAATTGCTGATCATGCTTTGATGGCAAACCTGAAAGAGGTAGTTTCTGAAGATGTTCAGAAAACTAATGAGTCAGTAAATGAAAGTGTCAGGGAAGTTGTGAAAGAAATTATTTTTGAGGTTGAAAATCCTTGCAAGAAGTGTGAGTAGTCTTGCAAGGAATGTGTCGAAAAAGATCTAAAATTTGAAGAATTAAGGCGTGCTTCTAATCATGTGTCATTTGAACATAATGAAGTAAAAGAAGCATATGACACATTAGCAAGATCAATTTAGGCAATATGAAAGAATTGAAAAAGAGAGTGAAGGGGTATGGTCTCAAAACCTTGCGCCAAGCGAAAACCATACCCTAACAAAATCAGACCTTGCGCAAACTGTATTACAAGAAGAAAAGTTCTTTCTTCCATGCGCGGACATCTAAGAGAAGAAACAATCATTTAACTACCTTGCGCGGGCTCGTGCAAGATAACAGTTAAGCTTGAATATTTTCATATCAGATGACACCCGCGCGCAGGGAAGATAAGCAGAACAGAAAGGAATCTTTTCTGTTACAACAGAAAGGACACGTGGCAGCATTTCAGAAGGAAACAGCTTTTAAAATGTTCTAGAAACAATTAAAGCTCAATCGTGCAAGGGCACCATGCAGCTGTAACCGAATGACACGTGGCATAATCTGAAGTAGTCATTTGGATCACGGTGATGGCATGTCTGCAGATTGAAAACAGAATGATCTCACAGTGCCACGTGGCCATTCCCCAACCGTCAATGAAATGTCGATCCATGTGCATTTAACATCTAACCTAATACTTAACGGAATGGAAGATTCCGTTAAGTTTTACTCTCCTACAGTTTGGCGCCCAAATCCGGATATAAATAAGTAACTTCAGGTACAAGCAATTTCATTCACTCTCACTTACTCTCTCTCTTATTTCACTTTAACTATTCCGATCAACCTGTACTTATTCTCACGCTGGAGGGTGGTCACGGAGAGAAACCCCATTCTCCCCTGGCGAGTCTAACGGTGTTCTATTTTGCAGCGTTTATCGGCGGCCTCTATCATTAGGCGACAACCGGAGGATTAACCTTTTATGCAGAAACTCTCACAACAGATCTCAATTGACTCCGATCAATTAGATTTGGTGTTTCTTCATTGACGCCCCACCGATTTCTCACTTTTTTCTCATCTTTTCATTTGTTTCGCTTGAATCTTCAGCATCATGGCTAATGATTCATCTCATCATTTAGGTCCTCAATCTGAGATCTGTCATGTTGCTCGTGGCGCTCGGATCGACGGACAAATAGAAGAAGAGTTTTCCAGCGAAGCTGATGTTCAACATGACCTTGGTCATACGAGCATTCTACTAACTCCGGCGTCTCCACATGTCGATGTTGCATCAATTTTAACACCAGGTGAGACTCTGTTGTCTTGGCTTATCAAATCTCAAGCTGCTCTAAGTGCTATGTATGCTCAACTCTGTGCTAGACCAGAACTCCAGCTTTTCAAGCTCCGGGTAATGCTCCTCAGGTCCGTGCTTCGCCGGCACCTCGAGCGTTGAGTTACGATTCGTACAGATCCGTACTCGTGCAGCTTCGCATGTATCTGTAAAAGGAACTGAGGTATACTCTTAAACCAGAATGATTCTATTCATTCTGATAATCGAAAAAGAGGACAATACTCAACGTCGAACATCTGTTCACTCACGTTTGGGCCTGCGACTGTCACAGGAGCGGGACACCCAACATGATGAGTATGATAAAACTTATGACGAAGGAGATAGCGTAAGTGTTTTTAATCGATTATCCACGGACCATGTCAACTATAAGCCTAAAATTCGTGCAACATACAATCCTGTGGCAGAGCATCACTATAATTTGGTGTATAGACCTGCTGAAGTAGTTGAACAATCAAAGTTTGTGAGAGAAATAGCATTGGCTCCGCTAGAACGAGCAAAGTTACCATCCAATGTGGGGAAGTTTAATGGTTTAACTGATCCTGATGATCACATGCGCCTCTTCACTAGGCAGGGTGACTGGAGGTTGGACGTTACTAATGTGGTGTCATCTATTCGTACAAACTCTTACTGGCGCCGCATGTCTTTGATTTGACAACTTACCCACATGTAAACTTTCCTCTTGGAATGATGTAACGCCTCGTATTTTAATATATTATTATTTTTATTTATTAATTTTTATATATTATTATTATAAATATAATATCAAATAATAAACACGTATGCTTATCATGAGTCGAGACTTTATTCGTAATATATACATATAAGTTTTCACCTAAACAACATGCGATGTCACGTGTATCTTTCTTAAATATTTATGTGCAAAACGGGTCTCGAAACATGATTAGACTGCTAATTGGCTATAGACCCGGTTCCCCCTTTGAAACCCTAGCCCTTATAACTAACATAAACCATCACCTTCTTCATTTTATTAAGAAACCCTAGTCCCCCTTGAACCAGCCGACACCCCTTCCTCTGCCATTACACCGGTCATCGGAGTAACTCCGACTACCCGGCCACCTTCTCCGGCCGCACACACACCCTACTCCTCCGGCGGTCACCACAACCACCCACACCTCCTGCCTCTCTCTCTCCACACCAGATTGCCTCTCTCTTTCTCCTCCCTCTCGGCAACGAACCGCCGGCCACCGTAGTGGTGGCGGAGCACCAAGAGCTGGGCCGCAGCAGTGACAGACACCGGCGGGGCTCCTTCTCCGGGTTTTAGCTTATCAACAAAATATGTCTATTTACTATACTTTTCATCAAGCATGCATTCCATTATTATATCCTTTCGATGAAGTATATTTACTTATTATACATTAGACAAATATACAATCTATTATACTTCTTTGTCAAATATATATATATATATATATATATATATATATATCCTTTCTACCATTTGACAATGCGTATATACCTTCCATACTTTCGCTAGATAAGAAATATATGTACCAATGTGCTTTTCGTCAAACATATATATACATATATAGAGCTTTCCTTCAAATCGATGTTAAATATATACGTACATCCTACCTCCTATTCTAAATCTCCTTCAAAATTTCAATTACTCATACACCTTCGTTTGCCATATAAGGTGACCTCAATGTCTCACCTCCAACTCTTTAACTCGCCGTGGGATCTCCAAAGAAGACTTAGCAATTTTGTGAGTACACTCGACCCACTTTTGTTTATATCACTTATTGGGTATAACATGTTTCCATATACAAAAATCACAAACACTTAAACTTTATGAAACGCACAAACAATCCTATACACATGACTACTTGAATTCGTATACTTGTTGCTTGTCTGGGATATTCGTTATGCTATGCTTTAGTCATTAACTATTTTTAGCCTTCGTTTGACATGCTTAGCGCTATAGAAATTCACGCATCCACCTCCATCGTGTTATTCGTGAGGTCATGTTAAAACATCGTGATTGCGTTAAGGGTTTGATTATTAGTATTGCATGCCTTGATATTGCTCTTGTATAGATTTGGTTGCCATGAGGATTGTTAACTTTATTCGTATACGTATGCTATGCTTAAACTTGTGTACTCGCCTTTGCTTTTGCATTGACTTTATTTTAAAACATGTTACAGGTTGAAGGAGATGATGCTATGAAATCAAAATAGCAAGGACTTAGATACACACATTTTAGACGTTAGATTTATAAATGTTGTACCAAATTCTGTTATGTTTTATGAACTTATTGTATTGCTTCATGTTGTATTTGACAATGTTGTGAAATGAAATTTGGATTTAATTAAATATTGTCATTTATTAGCGTTGTGAGCAATGAGCAATCTCGTTTTCGTCTCATCCCGATGTTTCCGCCATCGGTTGGGGTGTGACAGATTGGTATCAGAGCCATAACTATAGGGAATTAGGCAAATTGCTACGCTTTTGACCTAGTCTATAGTTAAGTACCATACTTGACCATACGTGATTCACATGCTAATTTCTTAAAACGTCCTTTATGTGCTAAATTCATGAAATGCTTTACGTGTTAATACTTGTTACATTATCTCGATCATACGCCTTTCCTAATGCATTTTACTCGATTATACTAAACTCGAAAAGACTCGTATTACACAAGTGAGACGACTTCTCCAAAATAGGCGTGATATCCCCAATTTGGTGAACGACTCTCATTCCGCCAATTATTTATTTATTTATTAATTTTTTCACGAAGTTACACCATCAAGTTAGGAGTGACATCCACACCTTGATGGGAAACTCCTATTCAAACTCTAGTGGACTCTCGTCAAGTGTTGAAATTAAGTTTGACCCGACGAGTACCAACCACACTTAGGGTACGAAATCGTCGAGTTAGGGGTGAAACCCGCACCTTGTCGATTAAGTCCCATTCCTCGATTTTCAATCTCGCCAATTCGATTTTCCAATCGATTAGAGACGTGTAATAACTGGAAGGGTAAAATGCCGTTAATCGTCTTCTCGACGAGAGCGTTTTATCGATAGGCCAAAGCACGTTTCTCTAATTCGAAAGGATCTTCGATTCACTTTGGAATAGTCGACGTTTCTCTACCCGAAACAGTCTAATGTTTTCTGAGACTCTCTTTTATACCATTTCAATTTATACATGACTTTTTATATACTTGTTACCATTCCTTTCAAATTTCCAATTTATATAAGGTTTTTACGCAATTCATATTAAACCTTTTCATCCACTTATACATTATTTGCATACATGATTTCAAAACGTCATCAACTAGACTTATATTTCTCGAAAAGTCCGAAATGGAGACCGTCGTCGAGATAGGAGTGAATTCCTTACCTAGACGATCAAACTCCGTTTCCTTCCTTCCTTAAAACGACCTCACCAACGGATTAGGGGTGATTCCCATACCTCGGTGATCGTTACCAACCCTCCTTCTTGGAGACTTTATTACACAAACCACATGTTTAAATTGTATACCTAATTCTTTTATCATATTGTCAAAATTCTTATTAGACGAATTTCAAAACGTACTATTTTATCAAACGTATTTCCCATCCTGTAATCTATTTCATATAAATCACATACGCATATACTTGTCACCACATGAAACGTTTGTTTCACGATTTTCAAAGCTCGACAGAATGCTACCTACCAACTTAATCGGTCCAAGGAATACCTTGCCCACAAATCTTATGTTTAACATAATCACTAAAACACGCTCACGCGATAACTTCACTTAAGAGCTTTCATTTGTAAACAAAAGCCAAACCAATATCTTATAGACATTATAGGAAACGTTTTACTAAGGGTATGTTGGGATTGTTATTTTTTTATTTTATTTATTTATTATTTATTTTTAACCAGATTCCTTTGATTATTGTGTTTTTTTAAGCGCAAAAAAAAAAATTTCTTTAGTGTTTGGTAAGTATATAATAAAAAAAACTGATTTCTTTCGTTTTGTAGAGATCGAAGCTTATTTATTTATTTATATATATATATATATATATATTTATCAAACACTCAAATAGTTGATTATCTGGTTATTGGGATATCAAACAACATAATCAAATCCAAATGCCATTTTCTGCAGCACGTTTTGTTACAGCTAATTATCTGATTCTGGTTATTCAAAATGCATAAACTATTTTCAAAACTCAACCCCAAAAACCTCTAAACCTCTTATCGCGATTAAGAAAACATTTTGCTAAACACCTTTCAACGATAATTTAAATCTATTATCCCGATTTCCTCTCAAGGGTCAACGTTTCATAAGAACCATGAATTTCAAATTTCTTATCTTGATGTAATATCCTTTGAAAAAAATGGAACCTTCTAATTTAAGACCTTGTCATACACCACCCAAAATGTCACCTCAATTTCAAAACACGTGGGCAAGAAAACATTACAAGGACCAAACACTTTCGACTTACTTGAATTCCCCTAAAACAGTGGTAGCACTCCCGTCCATTACAAAATACGTAACGCACAATCAATAAGTACCTTATATTCTTTTATATTCACAAACTAGATTCTACATTCTAAGTCAAACGAACCTATTTTAGAAGCGATAACCTCAAAGTTTTGCTAAAAAAAAAATACATGCATATCCTCATACATGGTTTGGTCAACTGTTGCATGACCTTTTAATCGTATCATTCGTTTACATACCTGATTTCTCGACTATTTTATGTAAATAAATTCATTCGCATACAATTCATATCTTACGCACAATCATCGTCTTTTACACTTGTTGACGTTCATAATTATACACATATTCATGTTCATGAAAATACGTGTCATTATTTTTGCTTATACTCATCATCACATTCATGCATATACGTCTTATATCCGTGCTTATACTTATTTCCATACTTATGCTTATACTCATACACATACCTATACTTGTACTCGTATTCATATTCATGCCTATGCGCGAGCGAAACCCGAGGGATTCGCTTACGTGGGCCACATGCTTATTGCACGCAAACATGCCTAAGCACTACATTCTTACACACACGCAAACTTATTTTCAGAATTTATGTACACTTTTATTCATGCGCTGCTAGTACAAGCTATGCGATCATGTGATGATCGGTATAATACGGGGTGCACACGGGATTATAGCGATAAGCGCATGAGAACCATAGAGTGTACTACCGCGTATGGTAACACACGGAACGTAACTTTGCATCGAGTAACGAAACGGTCGCAACGTGGTAAAAACATGGTGGATACGCCGCTGGTACTTCCTATACATAAGTGTTTTCACCATGCTGCCAAACTTCGTAATACGTGCCATGAGAAATTCGGTGTTTTACAGTACCATAATATGACCTAACACGCCAGCTTTACACAACTCACAACTGCATTGCTAAGTGCGCGCTACCCGATTATCCAGACGAGTCTTAATCCCTAACGTAACGTTTTCGTTTGTTCATATACATACGCCATCCTTACATGAGTATTCGTTGATCGAATCAATCGTCCGCTCTTATGCCTCCGTTACCCCCGTTAACCTTGTCTTTTTATACAACCTCGTTTAAATCAATCGTGTAAGCATTCAAACCCTAAATGCCTTCTTACTCTAAAGTTATTCCCATTCTCGTTGAGGGCAACAAACTTGATTGGCCGCTACCTCGATAACTACTTATTTAAATGCCTAACCTTCTCGTTTTCCATCATTAAGCAACTCTCTACAAAACCGAGATTTATTAACGCTCTTCAAAGTCGATAGAACTTTCTAACAACCTACGGTTCGACCACACTCACCATTAAACTGCATACCACTTCTTACAAGAGCTTTTCTGCTTAGATGGCATATCATTTGAGTTTTCAAGCTCGTTTAAACCACTCTCCTATACGCATACTTACGCGCTTTACTTACGCTTGATGGCTTTAATCTTTCTAGTCGAGCAACTTCTTGTTGCAAACCTAACTTCCCATTGATCTAAATTTCATGCTTTCCCTCACATATTTAGAACTCCCAGTCTTGGACGTTAACCATCGTTCGTGAGCTTATGCCTTTCGAATCTTCCTCTTGAATAAATTCGGGACGAAATTTTCTAAAGGAGGGGAGACTGTAATGCCTCGTATTTTAATATATTATTATTATTTTTATTTATTAATTTTTATATATTATTATTATACATATAATATCAAATAATAAACACGTATGCTTATCATGAGTCGAGACTTTATTCGTAATATATACATATAAGTTTTCACCTAAACAACATGCGATGTCACGTGTATCTTTCTTAAATATTTATGTGCAAAACGGGTCTCGAAACGTGATTAGACTGCTAAATGGGCTATAGACCCGTCCCCCCTTTGAAACCCTAGCCCTTATAACTAACATAAACCATCGCCTTCTTCATTTTATTAAGAAACCCTAGTCCCCCCCTTTAACCAGCCGACACCCCTTCCTTTGCCATTACACCGGTCACCGGAGTAACTCCGACTACCCGGCCACCTTCTCCGGCTGCACACACACCCTACTCCTCCGGCGGTCACCACAACCACCCACACCTCCTGCCTCTCTCTCTCCACACCAGATTGCCTCTCTCTTTCTCCTCCCTCTCGGCAACGAACCCGGCCACCGTAGTGGTGGCGGAGCACCAAGAGCTGGGCCGCAGCAGTGGCAGACACCGGCGGGGCTCCTTCTCCGGTTCTGTTCTCTGACGAATCACCCCTCACCCTCGTCTCTCTCACCCTCTTCCCGTTTCCCCGACGTCAGAGCTGATGCGACGGCGCATCAGAGACGCAACAGTAGTGGCGGCGGCGGCTCAGCCACGTTCAAGCTCGTCTGAGTTCGAGTCTTTGCGTGTTCCCGACTCAGTTACAGGTATGAGCTCGACTCCTAACTCGCTTCTTAACTCGTTCCTTCATTCGGTTTCCCCGTTTCATTTCAGTCTTGTTTTGTTATTTCAGTTGACTCGGTTCAAAATACGAGACTCGGGTCCATTTTGTGCGACACGGTTCAGATTCGGTTCGGTCAAACCTGGTCAAAGCTCGGGTCATGGTCAAACCGGTCAACTCAGGTAAAAAACAGTCAACCGACTTAGTTGGGTGTTGCGGCTCAAGCTCAGTCAATTCGGGTCTCGTTTTAGTTTGGTGTTCGATTAAATCAGGTCAAACCTGGTCAACTATGGTCAAACAGTCAACGGGTCAGATTCGATGTTCGGTAAAAATTCTAACGACTCGATGTTCATTTCTATTAGTTATGTTACTGCTATTTTAAACGCGAGACTCATTGTAATGACGCGTATGTCGATTTGTTTATTTTCTATTTAGATATTGATGTTATTAGCGAAAACGAACCCTATATAACTGTTTATAAAAATACATTGAAAATTTATATATTTATTGAAATGTTGCGTTTTTGACAAATAATAACGACAACTTGTATTGTCGGGTTCGTCCAAAAACAGAGGAAACTCTGCCCGTTTTTCGTCAAAACATACCAATATATATATTTGTCAAAAATGAATATTTATATATTTCTTACATCCTTCGACAAAATATATATTTATTTATTTAGCTTACCGACAAAATATGTTTATTTATTTCCATCGTTCGACAAAATATAAATTTTTAGCTTATCAACAAAATATGTCTATTTACTATACTTTTCGTCAAGCATGCATTCCATTATTATATCTTTCGATGAAGTATATTTACTTATTATACATTAGACAAATATACAATCTATTATACTTCTTTGTCAAATATATATATATATATATATATATATATATATATATATATATATATATATATATATATATATATATATATCCTTTCTACCATTTGACAATGCATATATACCTTCCATACTTTCGCTAGAATAAGAAATATATGTACCAATGTGCTTTTCGTCAAACATATATATACATATATAGAGCTTTCCTTCATAATCGATGTTAAATATATACGTACGTCCTACCTCCTATTCTAAATCTCCTTCAAAATTTCAATTACTCATACACCTTCGTTTGCCATATAAGGTGACCTCAATGTCTCATCCTCCAACTCTTTAACTCGCCGGGGATCTCCAAAGAAGACTTAGCAATTTTGTGAGTACACTCGACCCACTTTTGTTTATATCACTTATTGGGTGTAACATGTTTCCATATACAAAAATCACCAACACTTAAACTTTATGAAAAGCACAAACAATCCTATACACATGACTACTTGAATCGTATACTTGTTGCTTGTCTGGGATATTCGTTATGCTATGCTTTGGCCATTATCAGACTGATTACAGGTATTTTTGGCCATTATCAGACTGATTATGTGTTTATAAACCTGGGAGCTCCATGGATGTCATATATGAGTAGTGTTTTAAACAATTGGATCCAGAGACAAGGCACGCCTAGAACCAGTTGATTTCCCTTTAACTGGGTTCTGCAATGAGGCTGTTTTTCCTCTAAGACAGATAGTTTTTCCTGTCACCTCTCAGATGGAAAAATTCGCGAACCATTAAGGTGAATTTTTTGGTAATGCCGACGACTTCTCGCCATGATGTCTTGTTGGACGACGCACACAACGCGATTTTAGCATGGTTACATCAGCTCCGCATGCTGCTTGTGGTTTCCCAACACCAACAGCATCGCTATATGTATGCGCGCATAGAATTAATGTCTATTGAAGAACCCGTTTGTTAAAGCTTCCAAGCCTATATCTCCATATGAACCTGAAAAATGGGTACTTAATACCAGATATCCTGAGCAAACAATTCTTTTGGGTCCCGCAATGACCAAGAAATCGCGCACCGCTCAAATTGTTATTATTTCGAAATAAGGATATTTTCGCTGGACACCCGCTGATATGGTTGGCTTCCGCCGACATTGCAGAACACTGTTTTAAACGTCTTTCCTTCAGCAGAGCTGGTGGTACAGAAAAAGCGCAGTTTAGGGCCTGAGAAAACGCGCTCAATGAACGAACAAGTTTCAGAACTATTGGATGCCGGAATCCTGCGCGAGGTAAAGTACCAAACTTGGGTCGCTAATCCAGTCATGGTGCAGAAACATAATGGTGGTTGGCGCATGTGCGTCGATTTTAAAGATCTGAACAAGGCATGCCCTAAAGATTGTTACTCTCTTCCAGAAATCGATAAGAAAGTTGATTCCTTAGCGTATTTTCGATGGAAATGCTTACTCGACTGCTATAAAGGATATCATAAAGTCTGAATGAAGAAGGAAGACGAGGACAAGACTGCTTTCCGCACGGAGAAATGAATTTTCTACTACACTAAGATGCCCTTTGGCCTTCGCAACGCGGGAGGCACTTATCAACACCTTATGGATACAGTGTTTGGTGATGATATTGGGGTTACTGTTGAGGTTTACATTGATGATCTTGTCATCATGAGATATACTGAAGATACAATGTTAATGAATGTCCAACGAACTTTTGATTCATTGCGAAAAGTTAATTTGAAATTGAATACAAGCAAATGTTCATTTGGTATGGAAGAAGGCAAGTTTCTGGGATTTATTGTTACAAAAGATGGTTGCAAAGTTAATCCTGATAAAGTGGAAGCAATCCAAAGAATGTCTTCTCCGGCTACTATTAAAGAAATGCAATGATTGGCTGGATGATTAGCTGTGCTCAATTGTTTTCTTGCTAATCATGCTGCAAAGTCTTATCCATTCATTCGTACGTCACGCAATTGTGTCAAGAAGAATGAATTCTTATGGACTCTTGAAGCAGAGAGTGCTTTCCAGGACATGAAGAACTGTCTGATACAACTCCCAACACTTACTGCTCTGCTTGAAAAAGAGCCAATGGTCCTCTATCTTGCTGCATCCGATATGGCAGTAGGTTCAGTTCTACTAGTTGAACATGAAGGGGTTCAAACCCCAATTTATTACGCCAGTAAAATGCTCAATGATCCAGAGACGCGGTATTCTATTATGGAATAATTAGTCCTAGCTCTCGTTCATGCATCACGCATGCAACGGAGGTATTTTTCAGGTCACGTAATTACTGCACTGACAAATTATCACTTGGGGCAAATTTTATCAAAGCCTGATGTATCGGGACGTCTTACAAAATGGGCTATTGAGTTGGGAGATTACAATATTTTATACAAGCCACGCCCAACCATTAAGGGGCAAATATTAGCCGATTTTATTGCTGAAGTGCTAACAGACAAAATTGACGAATGCGAAGCAGTTCAAACTCCAGTCCCCATGACTGATGACAGACCCTGGGTATTGTTCACTGATGGCACATCAAATAATGATGGGGCTTGTAACATTTGTCAAAAACGGGTTTTCCAAACCCGCTTCGTTTGTAATCGAATATCAAGTTATAAATTTTTTCGTTGCGTATTTATGCTTATTTTAGTTTTAAACGATGCATAATTAATTAACAAATTAGAATTTAAAAACTATAATTAATAAAAAGCGAAAAGAAAATAAATAAAAAAAGAAAACCGGCTGCCGGGATTCGAACACGGGTCAGCCGGGTGAGTCTAAAGACTTAACAGCACACATATAACCACTCCGCCACTTGATGTTTTCTGTGAGTTCTAGGAAACAATTAAATGATAACTTCACTCAGGAATCAACCGGTTTCGCCAACTGTAACCGTAATCGGCTTCCAAACGTCCAAAACGTTTGAGTGATCGCGATTTTCTGTTAATAACCGATACACCGACATTTTTTAATCAATTCAGTCATGAATGGACTTGAATTCATGTGATGTTCGGTTTTTATAACCGAAAACATTCCCTTCTGGAATTACTTCAACAAAAGCTTCTTTTCGCGACTCAATTACATTCCCAGAACTCCTATTCTCACGTTTACGCTGGTTTCTGATCGTCGGAATTGCTTTTTGAACTCGCCGGACTTTCGCCGGAAAACCGTGTCTTCCATCAAATCAGTAAGTTTCTCAATACTTTCATCGTCCATCAGTTGTTAAGTTTTTGTTAACTCAAACTCTTCAATCAGAATCAGTTTCAGACGACGATATCGGATAATTAACTCTCGCCGGAAAACTTCTGAAAGTTCCCAATTCTCGCTGTGAAACGGTATAGCCTTTTAAACCGTCTGGTAATTCTTGTTCAGTGCTTCAATTCCGCATCTAGCTAATCAAAATTGTTAATTTGTCCGCTCAGACGAAATCCATAAAAACAGAGCCGACGACTTCGCCGGAATTCATAGATAGATTGTTTCTCCGGTATGTTTACTTCCAAAATCTTCTCTGCCATTTCATTTTAGTCATTTGAATGTTTGTCAATCGAATTAAACAAGAAACAGTAGAGTTATCGTAGTCTGTGATATTGTAACGAAGAAGATGAAGTTAGTTTGTTTATAAGTTTAATATAAATTGGATATTATCTCGGGTTAGACACACAGTCCAGCGGTGGACTGTGTGCGCACATATATCACACGCCGCGAGTTCGATCCTTGACACACACGTATGCTCTGTAATAAAGATGTTTTCTTTTTCTAACTGAACCGGATTAACTCACTGAAGTTGTTAAGTATAATAAAAATCGGTATATTAACCAAGTTAGACACACAGTCCAGCGGTGGACTGTGTGCAACACTAACCCACAGGTCTCGGGTTCGAGACCTGTTGCACACTCCGGTTCAACGATTAAAAAACCCTTTTTGAAAATAAAAGAATTTTGAATAAACTAAAACAGTATATAAATATAATTAAAAACGGAATTATTTCGGGTTAGACACGTAGCTCAGTTGGTAGAGCTGCGTGCACGCGTACGGGAGGTCTCGGGTTCGAGCCTTACCCGGCGCACACTTACACTTTAGCGAACCGGTCAAACAGTCAACAGTCCCGGTCAACGGTCAATGGTCAACGCAAAAGTCAACATTTTTTTATATTTTTATTTATTTATTTAATTTAAAAATCAATTGAAAATACTTAAAAAATAACGTTTTTAAAGATAGAAAATAGCCTTAAACTCACAAAAATTTATCTAAAAATCCTGTTAAAAATTAATAATAAAATCCACTCATTTACCATACTTTCCATTATTATTTAGGTTAGTTAGTTTCTCGTCGATCAATCCTCCAAACTCGTGCCCATTTCATCATCTTCAACCGAACGCACCCAATGTGAGTGAATCTCTACAAATTCCCCGTTTTAATCACGTTTTTGGGGTGTATCATGTGTCTTACCATTTATTATATTTAAATCATTGTGCATACATCATATCCATGAACAAATGTGCATTCAACATGTATCAACTGTTTGTGTGGTTATTGTTAGAGTAAATTATCATTTTCAGTACATACATTATCATAGGCCGCCGCTCCCCATTACATTATGAGCGTTGAGCTGTTCCCCATTACATTATGAGCGTGAACCAGGCGTTGCCAACATACGATTGGCTCCATTTGATTGAGCCTTAATCGCACAGACATTTATCATAGGCCGTCCGTTCCCCATTACATTATGAGCGTGAACGTGACATTGCCAACATATACAGTTTCATTCATGTTATATATTCATGCAAGTTGATATGTTATTGTATGTTATTGTTTGTGGTTGTTATTGTTATTGTATGATCATTTACATTTGCTCACATATGACTATTGCACAATTTTTCCATGATAATGTAACAAGAAATCAATAATAAATGTTTATCTAACAAGGTTCACTCGCCAACTTATGTTGACCCAAAAACCCCTATTTTTACACATGATACAGGTGATCCAGCTGCAGCAAGAAACACATAGGATTGGCTTAGAAGAATAAACTGGTTTAGAGCTTGGATTGTTTAGTTGATTATTTTTCTTTGTATTTGTATGAATATGTTTGGAATATTGAGGATGTAATTTTGACTTAAATAAATATGAAACATATTAGTAAATATCATGAGCTTTGGTGATAACCCAATTATGCCCCGACTCTTATTCCGCTGCGGGTCGGGGTGTGACAGGGCTGGTACAGGTGTTTGTTTGGTAAACCCTGACAATCAAGAGTTCACGTATGCTATTCACCTTGACTTCAAAAGTACGAATAATGAAGCTGAACATGAAGCATTTCTAGCAGGCTTATGCCTCACTATCAAGATGGGAGCAGCGAACTTACCAGCACACGTAGATTCTTTATTGGTGGCGGAGCAAGTGACTGGCGCCTACGACGCTTAGGGAGATATTATGGCTCTGTATTTAGAACAGGCAAAGACACTGATCATTCAGTTTAAACACTTTAAAGTGGTGCATGTGAATCGCAGCGAAAATAAACAAGCAGATGCTTTAAGCAAGTTGGCGGCTACAAGTTTCAAACATTTGGCTAAAGAAGTCCGAATAGAAGTTTTGAGCAACCCTTTTGTGCCACTGAAACAAGTAAGCATCGTCGAAGTTGGAAGTCCATCTTGGATGTCTCCAATTATGATGTATCTGCTGCATGGTTCTCTTCCTGATAACAAGGCACAAGCAAGAAAGATACAATGCAAGGTCCTCAATTACGAAATGGCGGACGGAATTTTATACCATAAGTCTTACATGGGTCCTCTTTTAAGATGTGTTGATAAACATGATGCGCACTTAATCAAGGAAATTCATGAAGGACTATGTGGCATACATGCTGGACCGCGCATGGTTGTTGCCAAAGTTATGAGCGTAGGCTACTACTGGCTAAGAATGCATGTCGATGCTGTTGAAACTTTACACAAATGCATGTCTTGCCAGAGACATGCTCCAAAAACCCTGCGCCCAAAAAACCACTTGTTCCAGTAACCACTGCTTGGCCTTTCCAACAGTGGGGTATTGATCTGGTTGGTTCCTTCCCAGATGCGCGAGGTGCAGTAAAATTTATAGTCGTCGCTGTGGATTATTTCACCAAATGGGTTGAAGCGAAGCCTTTGGCCTCAACGACAGCTATGGTAATCAGGAAATTTATATGGGAACATATTATTTGCCGTTTTGGACTTCCGATGCGCATTGTCACCGACAACGGACCAAATTTAGCATCTGAAGATTAACAAAAATGGATGCAAGAGATGAAACTTGAGCATGTTTTTTCTTCCTTCACTCATCCACAGGTGAACGGACAGGTTGAAAGCATCAATAAACAACTAGTGGATGGTATTAAGGCCCGCCTTGGCACGGCGCGGCGTGGTTGGGTAGATGAGCATCCGAGCATCTCGTGGGCTCATCGAACAATGCCCAAAACCAGCACTGGAGAAACTCCGTTCAATCTGGTGTATGGAACAGAGGCTGTAATCCCAACAGAAATAGGTCTTCCATCTCCAAGAATGCTGGCCCTCGAAAAGCAAAATAATGAAAAACAAAGACGTATGGATATTGATTTAGTGGATGAAAGACGTGAAAACGCAACAATTCGTGAAGCAAAGTACAGGTCTCAATTGGAAAAATATTACAACAAAAGGGTACATGTTTGTACTTTCTTACCTGGTGATTTTGTCCTCGAGATAATGAAGCATCAAACTTTGAGAAACCAGGAAAGCTGGCTCCGCGATGGGAGGGACCATACGTAATAAATGAAGTCCTTGGCAAAGGCGCCTACACTCTAAAGCGCATGGACGGCTCCAGCGTTCCTCGAACCTGGAACACCCAACAATCGTGTCATTGCTACATGTAATCTCAGCTCTCAATGCAATAGCCTCGCGCCATGCAAAGAGACTGCTTTAAACATTTTATTTGTAATCTTAGTGACAGCATTAGCTCAATGCTTTATCAGCGAAATTTTATTCTATCGCTATTTACGTCTTACAAATGCATGCATTTACTTTGGAAAAACAAAAACGCTAAGGCTACTAACAACTCATGAGCCACAAGACAACACAGTGCTTACGCTCCTACATGAGTTAGCCAATTACGTTCTTTTGTTTGTCCTAAACAAGTAATTGTACTCATGCACACATTGTAATTCAAATATACATATATATTAACAAAAATTAAGTACTTGCGCGGCCGCGCACCTGTACATACTAGAATTATTACAAATTCACATAATATGAAATGTATTAACGTTATACAAATGTAAAAAAGCAAGGCCAATCCTATTTTGAAGCCTTTGATGCACCTTTTCTTCTTCTTCTTCTCTCTGCAAAGATACTTTTTAAGCGATCAACAAAATCGTCATGTGGCAGCGCATCATCAACAAGATCCATCACCGGGATTTGCAGATGGTCATATCTTTCTTTGGCCCTGGTAAGGCAGCGCTGGTATTAGTCCCATAAGTAGTTGCTCGGCTACTATCCCATTTTACATTTAATGCATGCGAAACATGGGCCGAACATTCGTTGTAGCCCTGGTTATAGCCGTCAGACCGCGCTGATACCATCAGCTACGCCACTGCTTCAGTGGAATTCAATATTGAATTGGCAATCTACAAAAAGATACAAATGTTAGAATAAACGAGCAGCGAGCTGTATATTAATAAAGCAATAAGACACTTACTTTTACAATACCATATTGTTGTATCCAAGTAAGCTTGTTCATCAAAGACTCTGCGAGGCTTTAAAGCGGTGGCACGAGTGACTTCTGTTTCTTCAATCTTCTTTTCGCCTTTAGTAACACGTCGTGTCAACTTGGCCTTTTCAACCTCATTAAGTTTGATATCCTTCTTTAGGGAATCAAGCTCTGCTCGCATTTGCTCCTGATCAAAGAATAAAGAAGTAAGATCAGCAATCTCTTTATCTCTAAAAAGAAGAGTCATTCTGGTCTCTACCTCTTTCTGTTCACTACGTTCCCTGTGCGAACATGCTTCGTCAGCTACTACAATGGCATCTGCTTTCTCTTTCTTCAATTTCTCTATTCCATTACGCAGAGATATTTTTTCATTATTATCACGTTCACAAGCTTCCAACCAACGCTTGCGATCCTCAGCATATTACGCAGTAGCTGACTCAGCCTTTTTCTTCCACCCCAAGGCGGACCACTCTTCCATCTTCTTCTCTTCTTTAAACTTACATCGCTCCGTCTCTAAAGCTACCAACATTTCTTCACCTTCTCATTTTCAGCACCAACCTTGAATTTGGCAGTCTCGAACTCATCCCAATCCTTATTCATGCTGCGCCATTCGCGCACTATTTGTGGGTAACAGAGGAGGCCAAGGCTGTTTCTTGCAAATATGCGTGATAGGTTTGCTCATGATTTTTCTCTTCTTGTGCTTTTACCTCCACCGGAGGATATATCCCTTTGTACCATTCTCTGCAGGCTTGCCAATCTACAAAGGTATCACTCTGTTTAAGTATCCAAATAGGCTGGTGAATAGCAGAGGCCCGCTTCATCTAAAGGAGCGATAATAATAATCCCCAGGTGTCTCCTCGGGGCGAATAGGAGACTCTTCTTCAGGATTGTCAAAAAATGAGTCAAAATCTTGACCAGTAGAGGAAGGACCGGTTCCTTTCGTCTTACCTTCAGAAATCACCTTCTCAAATTTAGAGATGGTTGAGGATGGCTTCTCTTGCGCTTCAACAGTAACTGTTGCCTCAACATTTGAAGTAAGGGGGCAAATATTTTTTACCTGCTCGCCAGCAGGATCTTCATTGGATGTTTTTGTTTGATCTTTTTCGAGCTAGATTTGTCTGACATTTCAGGAACAAATGGCTCCGCGCCACTATCCATCGCATCTGGCTTTACCACATCTTCACCCTCCTTTAAGTTTTCAACTTCTGGTTGATGTGCGGTAGGGATCGAAGATGATGATGTCTGCGCAACCTTCACAATTTTTCTGTAGACAAAACAACAAATGTGAAAAGTTCGCAATGAACAAAAGAAATGTTTAACATACCATGAGAAAAATTTTTCTTCAAGAGCATCCAAGTTGCTTTTCTTCCCGATTCTGGCCCTTGATAAAGCTACCAACATTTTCTTCACCTTCTCATTTTCAGCACCAACCTTGAATTTGGCATCTCGAACTCATCCTAATCCTTATTCATGTTGCGCCATTCGCGCACTATTCTGTGGGTAACAGAGGAGGCCAAGGCTGTTTCTTGCAAATATGCGTGATAGGTTTGCTCATGATTTTTCTCTTCTTGTGCTTTTACCTCCACCGGAGATATATCCCTTTGTACCATTCTCTGCAGGCTTGCCAATCTACAAAGGTATCACTCTGTTTAAGTTTCCAAATAGGCTGGTGAATAGCAAGGCCTGCTTCATCTAATAGGAGTGATAATAATAATCCCCAGGTGTCTCCTCGGGCGAATAGGAGACTCTTCTTCAGGATTGTCAAAAAATGAGTCAAAATCTTGACCAGTAGAGGAAGGACCGGTTCCTTTCGTCTTACCTTCAGAAATCACCTTCTCAAATTGAGAGATGGTTGAGGATGGCTTCTCTTGCGCTTCAACAGTAACTGTTGCCTCAACATTTGAAGTAAAGGGGCAGTATTTTTTACCTGCTCGCCAGCAGGATCTTCATTGGATGTTTTTGTTTGATCTTTTTCGAGCTAGATTTGTCTGACATTTCAGGAACAAATGGCTCCGCGCCACTATCCATCGCATCTGGCTTTACCACATCTTCACCCTCCTTTAAGTTTTCAACTTCTGGTTGATGCGCGGTAGGGATCGAAGATGATGATGTCTGCGCAACCTTCACAATTTTTCTGTAGACAAAACAACAAATGTGAAAAGTTCGCAATGAACAAAAGAAATGTTTAAACATACCAGGAGAAAATTTTTTCTGCAAGAGCATCCAAGTTCTTTTCTTCCCGATTCTGGCCCTTGATATTTTCTTTGGTGGTGGGACTAGTGGTTCAGAATCTGTATCCTTCCTTTTCTTAGATGAACGATGCACCTATCTGGACTTGAAGGTACATCAATGGGCTCATCAGGGTTCACCGCAGGAATATTTGCTGCATCCTTTGGCTCAGCTTTAGATTTCTTTAAACCTACAGGCGCAAGACCTTCTAATGAGTCAGAGACCACCATGTAATCACACCATGTATCAGATACGAGGCACGTACCTTTCTTGACCTCTGCCTTAAAGGTTTCATAGGCTTTAGGCGCAACAACAGACTTCTGGTAGGGGAACTGTAAGAGTAGGTTTCTTCTTCTTCTTTGAATCTGGGCCTACGCCCAAGTTTGATAAATCACCTACTTGGTTAAACAAATAAGGCAAAACACGCCATAAGTTATATTGCAATATTACTCAAAACTTAACATTAGCTAGTGGTAATATTGCAATAGTAACTCAGGCCTCATTTAAATCAAGCTTACCAGCAGTAGAGGAAGGCTGCGCATGGAGCTCTTCTATCTTGGGAAGTTCAACATTTCCCATGATTTGCATGAACCAGGGTTTCTCATCCGCACGAACCGGCATCACTTCCGTCTTGCCCGCGTCTCTTTTGAATGAAACCAAATAAAAGGGAAGTAACTGCAACGAAGCAGCAATGTGATTACTGCATACACAAAAGTCTAGTATACTGGTATTCTTAGTAATAACTTACCAACACTTTCTTCAACATATACTGGCTTTCTCACGTTGTTCGGCCTTCCAAAGCATGCTCATCCTAGCAGCAACCAGTGCCCTTTTCGGCAGCACAATGTGGGTACATCCTTTAGATCCTGATACCACACCTAAGTTGGTGGGAATGGCCTTCGTCTCTAACTCAATCTCTTCTCCTCCTCCTCGAAACGTCATCTTCGTCGGTATTACAGCAGCCTTGATGTAAAAGAATTTTTGCTTCCAATAATGGTATGACTTGGGAGGAACAAGTAATAATCTTTTCGCTGGTAACTATTGTTGAAACGAGTAGAAACCCAGTGAACAGTGTAACTGATAAAATACTCTGAATCTGTCGACGGTGGGAAGGATGTTCATCGATCTACAAACAAATTCAAAATGCCGAATCGTACCATTCCCATTGGGTTCAACTGGGATATATGGAATTTGTAAAAGTCATGGATCTCTAAAAAGAAGTGAGTCACCGGAATTCAGAAAATTGCCTTCTACAAAATAATCCTAGAACAGGGTAATATACACTGCTGGAGCATTTGCCGTAGTGTCCAGCTCACCTGGGTATATAACATCCCATCCCTTCGGAAACTTGAAATTAACAACAAGGTTATCAAAAGCATTCCGGCTCCATTCAACGTTGGTAGCGATGATGTCGACGACATCTCCAATATATCTTCAGGAGTGGAAATAGTGGCCATGAATATATGACAATCTGATATGGGTATCAACTGATCTTGAATCAGAGTAGAAAGAAAGTGTTTGTAGAGGTTAGAACGAGAGAGGGCAAAGGAAGTTCTATGAAAGCACAAGAATGACGGTTCGTGAAGATGGGGTTTTTATAGGCATCGCAATTAATGCCTGGAAATCCATGTGACAGGGGTCACTTTTTTCAAAACCCTAGGTACGAAAAGGGGCGAGTTGGGAACAGTAACCGTCCCCACGCGTGCGTGTACTCGCCAAGGGCCGTCATGCAATTAATGTTGTACTTCTGACACCGTTGACAGTTGTCGCACAGTGCTCAGAACGTCATCACAAAGCACGTGCTTTTCACCAACCACCTGACACAGTCACGTCACAAAGACAACTTGTTTTCAAAATTCAAATCCTTATACGCTATCCATTTAAGAAAACAAGTAGCTGGTTCTCAATAAGCCGCGCAACTATACAAAAACATATTTTATTTAGTCCAGTACTCCACCTCTTCGCCCCAGCGCATCGGAGCAACACTGGTCTAGGGGACTTGAAGGGTATGGTCCCAAAACCTTGCGCAAGCGAAAGACCATACCCATTATTATAACAAAAGCAGACCTTGCGCAAACTGTATTACAAGAGGAAAAGTTCTTTCTTCCATGCGCTGGGCATCTAAGAAAAGAAACATTCATTTAACTAACTTGCACGGGCTCGCGCAAGATAACAGTTAAGCTTGAATATTTTATATATCAGATGACACCCATGCATAGGGAAGTAAAGCAGAACATAAAGGAATCTTTTCTGTTACAACAGAAAGCACACGTGGCAACATTTCAGAAGGAAACAGCTGTAAAATGTTCTAGAAACAATTAAAGCTCAATCGTACAAGGGCACCGTGCAGCTGTAACTGAATGACACGTGGCATCATCTGAAGCGTCATTTGGATCACGTGATGCAGTTTGCAGATTAAAAACAAATGATCTCACAGTGCCACGTGCCATTCCCCAACCGTCGATGAAATAACGATCCCTGTGCATTTAACGTCTAACCTAATACTTAACGGAAATGGCAAGATTTCGTTAAGTTTTACTCTCCTACAGTTTGACACCCAAATCCGGATATAAATAAGTAACTTCAGGTACAAGCAATTTCATTCACCTCTCACTTACTCTCTCTCTTACTTCACTTTAACTATTCCGATCAATCTGTACTTATTCTCACGCCAGAGGGTAGTCACAGAGAGAAACCCCATTCTCCCTGTGGTGAGTCTAACAGTGTTCTGTTTTGCAACGTTTATTGGCAGCTTCTATCATTATGGACAGTCGGAGGATTAACCTTTTATGCAGAAACTCTTACAACATATCTGAATTGACTCCGATCAATTAGATCTGGTGTTTCTTCAGAGAGTGATGCTACACTAAGGATGCTCAAGGCAACTTTGATGGAAAAACAAATAGCTATAAACACTCATTTGAATACTATTGCTGAGCTAAAAAATGAGCTTGAAAAAATGAGAATTGAAACTGAACGAGTAAACAAATTGTTAATAAGTTACTCTACAGTTCATATGTCATCGATCATAATCTTCCAAAAATCAACAAGAAAGATGATGACAAGAAAGGTAAGTCAAAAGGTGTTAGTTACAACAAAGTCCTCCACCCATGTGGGAAAGTTACAGTAAGAAAAAACCAGATGGGGTGGAGAAGGCGCTCAATGTTATGTCAAGAATTGAAAATCAAAGGAGCTACCTGAGAACATTGATGTAACTTTCACTAAATTTGATGATGATTGTGAATCGGAAGTGGTAAAAATAGTTGTTGATACTGTTTTGAACAGTGAAAGTGATAGCACTGAGTTTGAAAGTGCGAGTCAAATGAGTCTAATATGAAAACACGTTGAAGTTCTGAAAATGAAGAAAGTTTTCACAAGAAATATCTTGAAAAATCAGGATGTAGTTCGGATGATGATTCATCATTGGTTGTTGCATATACAATGAAAGGATCTGACAAACTATATTCTGATCAAGAATTTTCGATTCAGAATGTGAATTTTGAGAAAATTGATCATTTGTTTAAATGAGAGTTAAATGAGTCAGAAATTGAAAGTCTAAGTGAAACATATTATTCTAAACCTAAATGCACAACTCAAAAGAGTAAGAATTATCCGGAAAACATGAGTAAAGGTTTGGGTTATGAGAAAAAGGACAAATGATCGATATCAAAAACCAAATTTTAAAAAGAAAGTAAACTTTTTTTTAGATCAAACATGGTTAATGAGAAAGAAAGGTTGGGAAAGGAACAATCGAACAAAGAGTTTTATACTGAAAAGGAACATAGAGAACAGACAAGCAAATCCACTATCATTGATAGTAGGATGTTTTTAAATGCAAGGAAGTAGGACACATTGCTCGCAACTGTCCGAAATGTAAATCGCTTCACCATGTTTCAAGATCTTTTGATGATAAAAAGAACAAAACCACCAAGTTTGTATAGTATCAAATTTTGAATATAGGCACAGAACCACCGGCTTTCAAAGATTCAAAAACAGAAGTTGTGAAACTTCAAATGTTAATGAAAGAAAATATTCAAAATTTTACACGAAAAAGGTAAATACTTCGCAAACTTGGGTGGCAAAAATCAAGTTATCTGAAGTCAAAACTAAAACTATCACATCATTGAAGAATGAACAAACTAAGAAAATTAAGAAAGATTTTCTGAAACTTTCTAAAGGAAAGGAGTATGAAATTTTTCGAAATTAACAGTTGATGAAATATTTAATGAGGATTTTGAATATGAAAGTGAGTATGAGGTTGTTTATCCTACACCCAAGACCAAGAAGGCTTGGGTTTCTCTCTTTAACTAGATCTTTGAATATCTGTGCAGGGGCTTCCAAGGTCGATCATTTCCAAATGGATCATGGATAGTGGAGCTTCCCGGCACATGACAGGAATGTTTGCGTTCATTATATTATTGCAAATCCATCCGAGGAGGTTATGTTGGCTTTTCCGGTAACCAAGGTGGAAGAATCGTTGGAGAAGGAAGATTAACAAATGGAGTGATTTCTTTTGACAAAGTGAATTATATTGTAGAGCTAGAGAACAATTTGCTGAGTATCTCACAGATATGTGATAAGAAGTTCACAACACATTTCAACGACAATGAATGCTTAATTTTGAGACCTGGATTCAAGATTCTGGAGGAATGGATTCTAATGCGCGCTCCAAGAGAAAATTATTTATATGTGTTAGATATGAGCGTTGCTTCAACCACATCAAAAGCGGCACAGTGCTTTGTGACTAAGGCTACGGAGGATGGATCATATCTGTGGCATAGAAAAATGGGGCACTTTCATCTGAGGAAAATGAATCGTCTTGTTCATAACAATTTAGTGGAAGGTGTCTATCTAACAGTTTTCACATGAATGATCATTGTGTTAGTTGCAAGAAGGCAAAAGAAGAAAAAGTCACATCTGCTGGATTATATTAAACTACCATTAGAAAGACTGCACATGGATCTCTTTGGACCAATAAATGTGAAAAGTATTTCTGGAATAACTGTCTTGTGGTGACTGATGATTAGTCTAGATTCTCGTGGGTCTTCTTTCAAGAGAGCAAAGATGAGACATTTGAAAATCTTATGATACTTTTCAAGAAGTTAGAAAATCTTTATCATTTACCCATCCGAAGAATCAGAAGTGACAATGGAACGAATTCAAAACAGTCACATGCTAGAGTTTTGTAATGAGAAAGCCATTCTTCACGATTCAGCGCCCCATATATTCCTCAACAAAATGGAGTAGTTGAACGTAAGAATCGCACACTTTTCGAGACAGCCAGAACAATGCTTGCTGATTCGAAATTACTTGTGAGTTTCTAGAGTGAAGCTGTTGCGTCTGCATGTTTTACTCTAAACAGAGTTCTGACTGTGAAGAAATTCAAGAAAACTTGCTTTGAATTGTTAAATCATCGTAAGCCAAATCTGGAGTACTTAGAACCTTTCGGATCTCCATGCACTGTCATTGATCCTGATGGAAAATTGGTGCTAAATCTTTAGAGGGTTTCTTTGTTGGCAATGCAAGTCAACTTCGACGAGTTTATTTGCCAAGTTTAAATCGGGTGATTCTTGCGCAACATGTTGATTGTCAGAGATACACAATTCCTTCTCAAAAGCCTAGTGAATCTTGGATGTTTAACTACGAAAGTCTGTGGAACTTCCAGATGAGCCAAGTGAAGAGGAACTTGTCTTTCTAAATCAGCAACAACAAACATCTAGTCAAGAGCAGGTGTCTAGACCAATAGTGGTGCCTGAAAAATGATTCTGAAGCAAGTACAAAGACCAATCTTCAAGAACCTGTTACTAAAACAAATACTGAGCAAATAGTGAATGAACAACCAGTAGCAGAACATCATAATGATCATGTTGTAGAATCTGAACATCTTATGATGAAGGTAACACATGTAGGACCGATCCTCGATGCTTAGGAACCTAG
Organism: Scalesia atractyloides; assembly: GCA_947069175.1. Taxonomy (NCBI): domain Eukaryota; kingdom Viridiplantae; phylum Streptophyta; class Magnoliopsida; order Asterales; family Asteraceae; genus Scalesia; species Scalesia atractyloides. Next base: position 33,122,501 of record CAMTDV010000024.1, on the reverse strand, counting down.
ATTTGATATCTATTGTCCATAATAGCGGAAATATTACGACATGTTTACCAATAAACAAGAATTAATCAGTTAAACGCCAATTTTATTGATTAAACGTCAAGAATCCATATTAACAGAGCTTCGCCTCAGAGATGCCAAAGTTACAAATGAGGACAACAAGCTAGCTATTTATAGAAGTCTAAGTTTGCCAGTGGGAGAGCTAAGTTCGCCCGAACTTGCCTTAGCAAGTTGAGGCAAGTTCGGCTGGACTTGACTTAACATGTCACATATGGGTGGACTTGACTCATCACTACATAAATACAACTTTCTGCTAGCCTGTTCAACTCTATTCTATACAGACTCGATATAAGACTAAGACATAGACATTCTACACCAACAGACTCCCCCTTGGATATTGTCTTCGTCTTGTATCAGTCTTTAAAAACTCTGTCTTCAAATAAACATTAACACACACGACCGAAGAAGTTCTGGTAAGGCTTCCTTCGTCGTTCTTGCTACGGATCTGGCGTCTGATCTATAGGAGGCACTTTGTTCATAAACTGAAATATTCTAATACTTGCCTTTCTACCTTTTTACCTTTCTCATGAGTAGCTTCTAGACGCTTTTCTTCCCTTAAAAACTCAACCCGTTCCAGATCCCTCCAACTTTTATGCCACATCTTTCTTGAATTTAATTCATGCGCATAGCAAACATTCACAACTCTTTGATATTGCATAGCCTGTTCTTTTTTACGTTCCTCGAATACTATTTTGCTGTAGAACAAGGTTTTGATATCTTCTCTGGAACAGTTGACAAGCCACATTAGATCTAGAATCCTGATCGTTCTCCATAATCCTCTCATGCCCTGAAATCCCAATATTTGAACCCTTCTTCGTAATATCCAAGTGTTCTTCAAATCGTAATACAATAACGGCTTCACATGTGGTTGGATCTATCAGCCACCACTTGAACACTGGATAGAAATTTTGCTCAATCGACATCAACGACATGTTTCTCATAGCTCTAGGTCTTTTCATGATCAACGTTATATCCTTTTCTCCCGTTTTCTTGTTTGTCTTAATGCGGCGACCTGGAATTAACGGCTTCCAATATCTAAAACCTTTAACCGCTTCATACTTGATCATCTTCCACAATAACTGATCGATAAATTTCATCTAATATGTAACATTCATAGTCTGAACCAGCTCTTCAACATCCCAATACGGTAGAGTCTTGAAATCAACCAGATATTTGAAGTATTGCACTCCAAATTCCCTTTTGATTGCATATACGTTCAGCTCCTTGAACCACCCCCGACTGAGAATATCCCCCAATGACACGTCTTTGTCTCTGATAAAGAATGCTAGAGGACGTCGAAACTTACGTTCGCGCGGCAGTTCTTTAAACCAAGATTTTTTCGCTTGAGCTATTTCCTCTTTCGTCATCAGCTTTGGAATTTTTCCTTCGCGTAAAGATTCCTCAATCTTCTCCTTCAACATATCTTATTCTAGTTGCTTGTACATATCCTTAAATGTAGGAAAACTATCTGTATTAGGACCGACGTACTTCGAAGTTTGATCTGTTTCATCATCAGAAGACCAATCTTTAACAATCACTCTATTGTATTCATCAGCTTCAAATCTTCTAGTGTACTGATAATCATTCGGCTCAAAAGTGTTAACATTCAACACTTCCTCTTCAAAATCAAACTCTAGATTTTCAGCATCAACTTCAATCAACTTCGCCAAATCTTATTTCGTGTAATTTTGCACAAACTCGCCTTCTTCTGTCACACCCCGACCCGCAGCGGAAAAGGTGATCGGGGCATGATTGTGTTATCATCAAAGCTCATGACATTTATTATAACGTTTCATATTCATTATTACAATTTAAAGGGAAACATACAATCTTAATTTCATCATGTCCTAAACATAATTCTAGACTTCATTGTTTTCTTCTAAGGCATTTCCTATGTTTTCCTTGCTTCATCCTGTTCACACTGTATCATGTGTAAAAATGGTTTTTGGATCAACAAAAAGTTGGCGAGTGAATCCTATGAAAAACATTTGAACAAGTTTATTGAATTGATTATAAAATAAAGTGCACAACCACATATGAGTAAATATAGATGTAAACTTATTCACAAATCACTTAATATTAAATAATGCACACAAATATAATAATAAATTGTTTTGAGGCACGCGTTGCTCAACCCGTCTCTCACGAGGAACTGATGGGCCTAATGAATAAGTTTTGAGGCACGCGTTGTTCTACGAACTGATGGCCTAATGAATGAGTTTGCATACAACTTGACAATATGAAATACATAACTACAAACAATACATACAATCTAAGTTTAGATCACAATATGGTATGGCACAAGTTTAAATAAACGAGTTAATTTTTGTGACACATGACACACCCCAAAACATGTAATTAAAAAGGGGAGTTGTAAGATTCACTCACTTTGGGTGCGTTCGGTTGATGATGTTGAATGCGCACGAAGTAGGATTTTAACCACGAGTGAAACTAACCTAGATAATAACATAATGGTTCAGTAAATAAGCGAATTTTATTAATCAATTTTAGTAGGATGATTGGATATATTTTTGTGAGTTTAAGGCTGTTTTCTAACCTTAAAAATGTTATTTTTAAGTATTTTTAATTGATTTTTAAATAAAATAAAAAAACAAAAAATAAAAAAAATGTTGACTTTTTGACCGTTGACTTGTTGACCGGTTTTATTGTGTAATTGTGTGCGCCGGGTGAGGCTCGAACCCGAGACCTCCCGTTCGCGTGCACGCAGCTCTACCAACTGAGCTACGTGTCTAACCTGAAATATTTCTGTTTTTAATTATATTTATATACTAATTGAATTAATCCGAAAATCATTTATTTTAAAAACGATTTTAATGACTCGCTCGGTGCTCTCCACAAGTCTCGAACCCGGGACCTGTGGGTTAGTTTGGCACAAAGTCCACCGCTGGACTGTGTGTCTAACTTGGTAAATAATCTGGTTTTTATTATACTTATATACAAACTAGATAAATTCATTTCTGCCTTATATAAAAAGTTTGATAATTGCCAGAACCGGTGCGGTAGTGTGGACTCGAACTCACGACGTATGTTTTAAACGCGCACACAGTCCACCACTGGACTGTGTGTCTATCTTGGTTATTATTCCGTTTTTTATTAAACTTAACATCTATTTGCAGTGAATCCGGTTCAGTTAAAAAAAGAACATTTTTATTAAGGCGAGTGTGCGTGGGACAAGAATCGAACTCGGGACGTATGCGTGTTTATTTGCACACAGTCCACCGATGGACTGTGTGTCTAACCCGAGATAAAACTTGATTTAAATTATATATATATACTACAGAAAACTTCATCTTCTTCGTTAAGCTTCATCCAGAACCAATGTCCGACTGGTTCGACGATTTAATCAAGTCCTTTAGTGTGTTGTGATTAATTACATTTGAGATTAATAAAAAGAATGAGAGAGATTAGGTATAAGATATACCGACAGAGGTCCCCTGTTTCACCGGCGAGTTTTCCGATTACAGCAGGTTATTCCGGCGACGTGTATTTTGCGGCAGAGTGTCTTCAGGAAGCTTGAGGTGAGTGGGGGTGGCTTCGGTATGAGCTCTAGGTGTTCTGTTTTTAGAGTGATGCACAGAGGTGAAAGGGTTCGGTTTTCCGGCGAGTTGCAGAAGTTTTCCGGCGAGTGAAATTACGTCGAGAAAGGGTGTGATTGTGAGCGAAAAGGCTAACAGAAGTTAGAGGGTGTATTTATAGGGCAGAACATCGACGAATTTGGTCCGTTTTCCGTCTTGATTCGTCGGTCAATAATTTTCCGGCGGTTATGACCAAAGTCGCGGACTGGATATCGGTTATAACCGATGTTGAGGTTAATGCTTACGTTAAGACAGAAGAAACCGTCCAATCTCGGCGAAATCGTCGGGATTTCCGACGACTGCGATTGGGCGCGTCAGTTTTAAATTCGAGTTTGATATTTGAATTAATTGTTTTGATATATTACTAAAGAACACAAGTGGCGGAGTGGTTTGATGGATGAGAGTTAAATCGTTGTTGACCAGGTTGACCCGGCTGACCCGGGTTCGAAACCCGGCAGCCTTGTTTTATTTTTAAACCACTATTTTTAATACTTTTTCAAATATAACTTTTATATTCCAATATACTTATTAATTATGTATCGTTTAAAATTAATTTGAGCATTAAATACGCAACGAAAATTTTAACTGATTGTTCAGTTAATAAACGGAGCGGGTTTGGTAAATCCGGTTTTTTGACGGATGTTACAATATCCCCTACTTTTTAGAAATTTCGTCCCGAAATTGAAGTAGTGACATATTTGTCTAAAAAGGATGGTGTTTAATTTGACAGTTACATACTTAGAAAAAGAGTAAGGGTTTAAATTTTGTTTGAGGCGGTAACGTTCCTTGTAAGGGTTGAGTACCCTGCTACAGGAATCGCTTTTTGTTGCCTACGGTAAAAATATTGATAAGCGGAGCTGATTCACTAAGTATGATTTCTTGCGCAAGAGTTTTGATATGTTTGGAAAGATAAGGTTATATCCTAAAACAAAATTTCTAATACTACAACCTACATGGAACTTCTCATAACCGCCTAACAATGCCTCTAATCCTTTGGCAAGAGTACTTATATATAGGAAGTACCAGCGGCGTATCCACCATATTCTCGTCAAATTTTCATTGGTTTTATCAGTAAGTTATGATTGGTTCTATGATGTGACTCTAGAACATAAATAAACACCACAACCAATATACCAAGAAATTTACTAAATCCTACATGGAACTTCTCATAACCGCCTGACAATGCCTCCGATCCTTTAGCAAGAATACTTATATATAGGAAGTACCAGCGGCGTATCCACCATATTCTTGTCAAATTTTCATTGGTTTTATCAGTAAGTTATGATTGGTTCTATGATGTAACTCTAGAACATAAATAAACACAACAACCAATATCTGAGTCCAAATTCTGATAGCATACATGTTTGAATGGTGACAGTTCCTCTCTCGTTTGTTATGATGGAGAGGTTAGTTTATGTAGAAATAGAACACAATCCAATTTCTTTAAATGACGAGATGATATGAATGTTAAATCAGTGAATGTAACACAAATTTCAACCAAGACAATACTAAATCCTACATGGAACTTCTCATAACCGCCTGATAATGCCTCTGATCCTTTGGCAAGAATACTTATATATAGGAAGTACCAGCGGCGTATCCACCATATTCTCGTCAAATTTTCATTGGTTTTATCAGTAAATTATGATCAGTCCTATGTGACTCTAAAACATAAACAAACACAACAACCAAAGCTTGAGTCTAAATTCTGATAGTATACATGTTTGAATGATGACAGTACCTCTCTCGTTTGTTATGATGGAGAGGTTAGTCTATGTAGAAAATGGAACACAATCCCATTTCTTTAAATAATGAGATGATATGATTGCTAAATCAGGGAGTATAACATAAACTTCAACCAAAACAATACTAAATCCTACATGGAACTTCTCATAACCGCCTGATAATGCCTCTGATCCTTTGACAAGAATACTTATATATAGGAAGTACCAGCGGCGTATCCACCATATTCTTGTCAAATTTTCATTGACTTTATCCGCAAGTTATGATTAGTTCTATGTGACTCTACAACAAACACAACAACCAAAACTTGAGTCTTAATTCTGATAGTATACATGTTTGAATGGTGACAGTACCTCTCTCGTTTGTTATGATGGAGAGGTTAGTCCTTGTGGAAGTGAGACATAGCTCAACTTCTTTAAATGATGAAATTGAAATACGTTGAAATGTATGATGAACAAACTTCAACCAAAACATTACTAAATCCTACATGGAACTTCTCATAACCGCCTGATAATGCCTCTGATCCTTTGACAAGAATACTTATATATAGGAAGTACCAGCGGCGTATCCACCATATTCTTGTCAAATTTTCATTGACTTTATCCGCAAGTTATGATTAGTTCTATGTGACTCTAAAACAAACACAACAACCAACAATTGAGTCTCAATTCTGATAGTATACATGTTTGAATGATGACAATACCTCTCTCGTTTGTTGTGATGGAGAGGTTAGTTTATGTAGAAATGGAACACAATCCAATTTCTTTAAATGATGAGATGCTATAAATGCTAAATCAGTGAGTATAAAACAAACTTCAATCAAGACAATACTAAATTCTACATGGAACTTCTCATAACCGCCAGATAATGCCTCTGATCCTTTGGCAAGAATACTTATATATAGGAAGTACCAGCGACGTATCCACCATATTCTTGTCAAATTTTCATTAGCTTTATCCGTAAGTTATGATTGGTTCTATGTGACTTTAAAACATAAACAAACTGAAATAGTAATTCGCATTAAGATCCTTGGATAAGATTCCAATTTATAACTGGGATATTGAAAAATTGAGATAACATAAAGAAAACATAAAAACTAAGCGGTTGGAGTTGAATCTTGATTTTCAGTGAAGGGGACTAGTTGGGTGGTTTCGTTTGGGTCGTCCTTATCTTCAACAGGATTGGCGTTGATGTTGAAAACTCTTCCTCTTGCTGGTGGCCTAGTGATTAGGTTTCCTTGATTTGCTTGGTTAACTGGGTTTGCTTGAGCTTGGGCGTTTATGATGTTAACCAATCGGGGGCACGTGTTTCTAAAGTGGGTAGGGTCGCCACAATTGAAACAAGTTCGAACATAAGGTAACATGGGGTATTGGGGTTGATGATAGGTTTGGACATTTTTGAGTAGCGGGAGATATTTGGTTTTGAGAGGTGCGGCAAACCTTGCTCAAATGACCATAGCGTCCACAATTCGCACATAGTCGACAAGGTAAGGTAGATGGATGGTGATAAAAACAGGTGTTACATCGAGGGTGAGGTCCAAGGTATGGTTTCTTATTCGGGTAAGTTGAGTCGGGTGCTACTTGAGTGATTGGGATAGCTTGGATGGGTATGGCTTGTGAAATTGGTTGATTACGTTGGGTGACAGCGAGAAGTTACCCATCTCGTTTTCTCTTAAAAATGGGTTGAGAAGGGATTCGGTTTGGGTGAAGTTTGAAGTTTCAGTTGATGCTTTATCCTTCTTCTTCTCCTCCTTGAAGTCTTTATTCCGGATGCGGTTCTCGGTGAGCTCTGTAGCTAACTCCATTGTGGCTTCCAAGATTACAGGGGTGGTACTTATTACAGAGTCTTGAATTTTTGACGGAAGACCTCGAATGTAGTGCTCGATCAAACGGTAAAGAGGAGTGAACAAGTTGGGAACCATTTGATTTAACTCGAGGAATCTTTTGTTGTATGTGGTGTGGTCGCCTTCCTTTTGCTTCAACGAATAAAACTCATCTTCTAATTTCTTGATTTCGCTCCTCGGGCAAAACCGTCTTGTCATGATTTCCTTCAACTCTTCCCACGTCAAAGTCATAGCATCTTCAACACCTCGTTTGCCCTTCTCTGTATTCCACCAAGTAAGTGCTATTCCAAATAAACGACCAGTAGCATATCGCACTTTGCGATCATCGGGGCAATCGCAATTTAGAAAAGTGTTCTCCATTTCTTCAAACCAATGGAGGAGAGCGGTGACACCTTCAGTCCCTTCGTATTTTGGAGGGTCGCAGGATTTGAAATGCTTGTAGGTGCATTTGGTGGTAATTGGGGGAGGATTGACAATGTTTTGATCTTCTTGATTGACGGGATTAGCGGTAGGGGCTTGTTGGACTTGAACTACAATGTTGGGTATTACAGCAGCCATTTGTTGAGCGATTAGGGCAGCCATGCGCTCGCGGGCTTTTCCTGCTCTCATCTTCCTACGGGCGAGGCTAGATGACATCTACAAGGAATACATATCATGAGTATGAGTTGGATGTTTTTGGGATCATGGGTCGTATTTAGGAATGAACAATCATAAAATAAATATAACATAATAAATCTACTACATCCATAGGATGTCTTGGGCTTTGCTCGTAATTGGGCTTTGCATGCCGCCATACTTCACCTTCGTAATCATGTGGGCCCCCATGAATACCAGGTTTTTCATATGGTTCGCATGTGTTAGCCTGGTTACGTACACTAAAACCCGGAGAAAATCGAGAAAGATGTAACGTATGATATTCGGAATGTGTCCAGGTGTGGACACGGTGACACCTCAAAGTGGGGTTAGTTCGAACGACGTTTGGTGTGGCATGCTTTGGCCTAATAGGTCCTTCGTACTCTCATCGTTAGTCCCCAGGTAGGCAAACTGGTCCGTTATATTGGATTTATACGAATGCCAACCTAGACAGGACGTTCCGACTACCGGTACTTGTACCCTTACAGTTACTACATGCCCGTCGCAGAACTCACTTTGATGAGATTTGAAAAATGAAAAATGCGACAAAATCTTTGAATAACGAAAGTATGAAGATGATTTGAATATATGAACATTGAAATATGTATGATGAATGTGTATGTAAGTATGTATGTTTCACTGTAAGTATAAACAAATATGAAACAAATAAACATCATAAGTTTGCATGTAACCACATAAACAATTTAAAATCTAGTCAACTATAGTATAGGCTCTAAGGGTCTAATAACCTATCCTATATCCCTATAGTCATGGCTCTGATACCAATCTGTCACACCACGACCCGCAGCGGAAAAGGTGATCGGGGCATGATTGGGTTAAAATCAAAGCTCATGACATTTATTATAATGTTTCATATTCATTATTACAATTTAAAGGGAAACATACAATCTTAATTTCATCATGTCCTAAACATCATTCTAGACTTCATTGTTTTCTTCTAAGGCATTTCCTATGTTTTCCTTGCTTCATCCTGTTCACCTGTATCATGTGTAAAAATGGTTTTTGGATGAACAAAAAGTTGGCGAGTGAATCCTATGAAAAACATTTGAACAAGTTTATTGAATTGATTATAAAATAAAGTGCACAACCACATATGAGTAAATATAGATGTAAACTTATTCACAAATCACTTAATATTAAATAATGCACACACATATAATAATAAATTGTTTTGAGGCACGCGTTGCTCAACCCGTCTCTCACGAGGAAATGATGGGCCTAATGAATAAGTTTTGAGGCACCCGTTGTTCTACGAACTGATGGGCCTAATGAATGAGTTTCCATACAACTTGACAATATGAAATACATAACTACAAACAATATATACATCTAAGTTTAGATCACAATATGGTATGGCACAAGTTTAAATAAACGAGTTAATTTTTGTGACACATGAAACACCCCAAAACGTGTAATTAAAAGGGGAGTTGTAAGATTCACTCACTTTGGGTGCGTTCGGTTGATGATGTTGAATGCGCACGAAGTAGGATTTTAACCACGAGTGAAACTAACCTAGATAATAACATAATGGTTCGGTAAATAAGCGGATTTTATTAATCAATTTTAGTAGGATGATTGGATATATTTTTGTGAGTTTAAGGCTATTTTCTAACCTTAAAAATGTTATTTTTAAGTATTTTTAATTGATTTTTAAATAAAATAAATAAATAAATAAAATAAAAAAACGTTAACTTTTTGACCGTTGACTTGTTGACCGTTGACTTGTTGACCGATTTTATTGTGTAATTGTGTGCGCCGGGTGAGGCTCGAACCCGAGACCTCCTATTCGCGTGCACGCAGCTCTACCAACTGAGCTACGTGTCTAATCTGAAATATTTCTGTTTTTAATTATATTTATATACTAATTGAATTAATCCGAAAATCATTTAATTTAAAAACGATTTTAATGACTCGCTCGGTGCTCTCCACAAGTCTCGAACCCGGGACCTGTGGGTTAGTTTGGCACACAGTCCACCGCTGGACTATGTGTCTAACTTGGTAAATAATCTGGTTTTTATTATACTTATATACAAACTAGATAAATTCATTTCTGCCTTATATAAAAGTTTGATAATTGCCAGAACCGGTGCGGTATTCTGGACTCGAACTCGCGACGTATGTTTTAAACGCGCACACTGTCCACCACTGGACTGTGTGTCTATCTTGGTTATTATTCCGGTTTTTATTAAACTTAACATCTATTTGCAGTGAATCCGGTTCAGTTAAAAAAGAACATTTTTATTAAGGCGAGTGTGCGTGGGACAAGAATTGAACTCGGGACGTATGCCTGTTTTTTTGCACACAGTCCACCGCTGGACTGTGTGTCTAACCCGAGATAAAACTTGATTTAAATTATATATATACTACAGAAAACTTCATCTTCTTCGTTAAGCTTCATCCAGAACCAATGTCCGACTAGTTCGACGATTTAATCAAGTCCTTTAGTGTGTTGTGATTAATTACATGTGAGATTAATACAAAGAATGAGAGAGATTAGGTATAAGATATACCGACAAGGTCCCCTGTTTCGCCGGTGAGTTTTCTGATTACAGCAGGTTATTCCGGCGACGTGTATTTTGCGGCAGAGTGTCTTCAGGAAGCTTGAGGTGAGTGGGGTGGCTTCGGTATGAGCTCTAGGTGTTCTGTTTTTAGAGTGATGCACAGAGGTGAAAGGGTTCGGTTTTCCGGCGAGTTTGCAGAAGTTTTCCGGGAGTGAAATTACGTCGAGAAAGGGTGTGATTGTGAGCGAAAAGGCTAACAGAAGTTAGAGGGTGTATTTATAGGGCAGAACATCGACGAATTTGGTCCGTTTTCCGTCTTGATTCGTCGGTCAATAATTTTCCGGCGGTTATGACCAAAGTCGCGGACTGGACATCGGTTATAACCAATGTTGAGGTTAATGCTTACGTTAAGACAGAAGAAACCGTCCAATCTCGGCGAAATCGTCGGGATTTCCGACGACTGCGATTAGGCGCGTCAGTTTTAAATTCGAGTTTGATATTTGAATTAATTGTTTTGATATGTTACTAAAGAACACAAGTGGCAGAGTGGTTTGATGGATGAGAGTTAAATCGTTGTTGACCAGGTTGACCCGGCTGACCCGGGTTCGAAACCCGGCAGCCTTGTGTTATTTTTAAACCACTATTTTTTAATACTTTTTCAAATATAACTTTTATATTCCAATATACTTATTAATTATGTATCGTTTAAAATTAATTTGAGCATTAAATACGCAACGAAATTTTTAACTGATTGTTCGGTTAATAAACGGAGCGGTTTGGTAAATCCGGTTTTTTGACGGATGTAACATCTTCGACATGCCTCCGATCCTTTAGCAAGAATACTTATATATAGGAAGTACCAGCGGCGTATCCACCATATTCTTGTCAAATTTTCATTGGTTTTATCAGTAAGTTATGATTGGTTCTATGATGTAACTCTAGAACATAAATAAACACAACAACCAATATCTGAGTCCAAATTCTGATAGCATACATGTTTGAATGGTGACAGTTCCTCTCTCGTTTGTTATGATGGAGAGGTTAGTTTATGTAGAAATAGAACACAATCCAATTTCTTTAAATGACGAGATGATATGAATGTTAAATCAGTGAATGTAACACAAATTTCAACCAAGACAATACTAAATCCTACATGGAACTTCTCATAACCGCCTGATAATGCCTCTGATCCTTTGGCAAGAATACTTATATATAGGAAGTACCAGCGGCGTATCCACCATATTCTCGTCAAATTTTCATTGGTTTTATCAGTAAATTATGATCAGTCCTATGTGACTCTAAAACATAAACAAACACAACAACCAAAGCTTGAGTCTAAATTCTGATAGTATACATGTTTGAATGATGACAGTACCTCTCTCGTTTGTTATGATGGAGAGGTTAGTCTATGTAGAAAATGGAACACAATCCCATTTCTTTAAATAATGAGATGATATGATTGCTAAATCAGGGAGTATAACATAACTTCAACCAAAACAATACTAAATCCTACATGGAACTTCTCATAACCGCCTGATAATGCCTCTGATCCTTTGACAAGAATACTTATATATAGGAAGTACCAGCGGCGTATCCACCATATTCTTGTCAAATTTTCATTGACTTTATCCGCAAGTTATGATTAGTTCTATGTGACTCTACAACAAACACAACAACCAAAACTTGAGTCTTAATTCTGATAGTATACATGTTTGAATGGTGACAGTACCTCTCTCGTTTGTTATGATGGAGAGGTTAGTCCTTGTGGAAGTGAGACATAGCTCAACTTCTTTAAATGATGAAATTGAAATACGTTGAAATGTATGATGAACAAACTTCAACCAAAACATTACTAAATCCTACATGGAACTTCTCATAACCGCCTGATAATGCCTCTGATCCTTTGACAAGAATACTTATATATAGGAAGTACCAGCGGCGTATCCACCATATTCTTGTCAAATTTTCATTGACTTTATCCGCAAGTTATGATTAGTTCTATGTGACTCTAAAACAAACACAACAACCAACAATTGAGTCTCAATTCTGATAGTATACATGTTTGAATGATGACAATACCTCTCTCGTTTGTTGTGATGGAGAGGTTAGTTTATGTAGAAATGGAACACAATCCAATTTCTTTAAATGATGAGATGCTATAAATGCTAAATCAGTGAGTATAAAACAAACTTCAATCAAGACAATACTAAATTCTACATGGAACTTCTCATAACCGCCAGATAATGCCTCTGATCCTTTGGCAAGAATACTTATATATAGGAAGTACCAGCGACGTATCCACCATATTCTTGTCAAATTTTCATTAGCTTTATCCGTAAGTTATGATTGGTTCTATGTGACTTTAAAACATAAACAAACTGAAATAGTAATTCGCATTAAGATCCTTGGATAAGATTCCAATTTATAACTGGGATATTGAAAAATTGAGATAACATAAAGAAAACATAAAAAACTAAGCGGTTGGAGTTGAATCTTGATTTTCAGTGAAGGGGACTAGTTGGGTGGTTTCGTTTGGGTCGTCCTTATCTTCAACAGGATTGGCGTTGATGTTGAAAACTCTTCCTCTTGCTGGTGGCCTAGTGATTAGGTTTCCTTGATTTGCTTGGTTAACTGGGTTTGCTTGAGCTTGGGCGTTTATGATGTTAACCAATCGGGGGCACGTGTTTCTAAAGTGGGTAGGGTCGCCACAATTGAAACAAGTTCGAACATAAGGTAACATGGGGTATTGGGGTTGATGATAGGTTTGGACATTTTTGAGTAGCGGGAGATATTTGGTTTTGAGAGGTGCGGCAAACCTTGCTCAAATGACCATAGCGTCCACAATTCGCACATAGTCGACAAGGTAAGGTAGATGGATGGTGATAAAAACAGGTGTTACATCGAGGGTGAGGTCCAAGGTATGGTTTCTTATTCGGGTAAGTTGAGTCGGGTGCTACTTGAGTGATTGGGATAGCTTGGATGGGTATGGCTTGTGAAATTGGTTGATTACGTTGGGTGACAGCGAGAAGTTACCCATCTCGTTTTCTCTTAAAAATGGGTTGAGAAGGGGATTCGGTTTGGGTGAAGTTTGAAGTTTCAGTTGATGCTTTATCCTTCTTCTTCTCCTCCTTGAAGTCTTTATTCCGGATGCGGTTCTCGGTGAGCTCTGTAGCTAACTCCATTGTGGCTTCCAAGATTACAGGGGTGGTACTTATTACAGAGTCTTGAATTTTTGACGGAAGACCTCGAATGTAGTGCTCGATCAAACGGTAAAGAGGAGTGAACAAGTTGGGAACCATTTGATTTAACTCGAGGAATCTTTTGTTGTATGTGGTGTGGTCGCCTTCCTTTTGCTTCAACGAATAAAACTCATCTTCTAATTTCTTGATTTCGCTCCTCGGGCAAAACCGTCTTGTCATGATTTCCTTCAACTCTTCCCACGTCAAAGTCATAGCATCTTCAACACCTCGTTTGCCCTTCTCTGTATTCCACCAAGTAAGTGCTATTCCAAATAAACGACCAGTAGCATATCGCACTTTGCGATCATCGGGGCAATCGCAATTTAGAAAAGTGTTCTCCATTTCTTCAAACCAATGGAGGAGAGCGGTGACACCTTCAGTCCCTTCGTATTTTGGAGGGTCGCAGGATTTGAAATGCTTGTAGGTGCATTTGGTGGTAATTGGGGGAGGATTGACAATGTTTTGATCTTCTTGATTGACGGGATTAGCGGTAGGGGCTTGTTGGACTTGAACTACAATGTTGGGTATTACAGCAGCCATTTGTTGAGCGATTAGGGCAGCCATGCGCTCGCGGGCTTTTCCTGCTCTCATCTTCCTACGGGCGAGGCTAGATGACATCTACAAGGAATACATATCATGAGTATGAGTTGGATGTTTTTGGGATCATGGGTCGTATTTAGGAATGAACAATCATAAAATAAATATAACATAATAAATCTACTACATCCATAGGATGTCTTGGGCTTTGCTCGTAATTGGGCTTTGCATGCCGCCATACTTCACCTTCGTAATCATGTGGGCCCCCATGAATACCAGGTTTTTCATATGGTTCGCATGTGTTAGCCTGGTTACGTACACTAAAACCCGGAGAAAATCGAGAAAGATGTAACGTATGATATTCGGAATGTGTCCAGGTGTGGACACGGTGACACCTCAAAGTGGGGTTAGTTCGAACGACGTTTGGTGTGGCATGCTTTGGCCTAATAGGTCCTTCGTACTCTCATCGTTAGTCCCCAGGTAGGCAAACTGGTCCGTTATATTGGATTTATACGAATGCCAACCTAGACAGGACGTTCCGACTACCGGTACTTGTACCCTTACAGTTACTACATGCCCGTCGCAGAACTCACTTTGATGAGATTTGAAAAATGAAAAATGCGACAAAATCTTTGAATAACGAAAGTATGAAGATGATTTGAATATATGAACATTGAAATATGTATGATGAATGTGTATGTAAGTATGTATGTTTCACTGTAAGTATAAACAAATATGAAACAAATAAACATCATAAGTTTGCATGTAACCACATAAACAATTTAAAATCTAGTCAACTATAGTATAGGCTCTAAGGGTCTAATAACCTATCCTATATCCCTATAGTCATGGCTCTGATACCAATCTGTCACACCACGACCCGCAGCGGAAAAGGTGATCGGGGCATGATTGGGTTAAAATCAAAGCTCATGACATTTATTATAATGTTTCATATTCATTATTACAATTTAAAGGGAAACATACAATCTTAATTTCATCATGTCCTAAACATCATTCTAGACTTCATTGTTTTCTTCTAAGGCATTTCCTATGTTTTCCTTGCTTCATCCTGTTCACCTGTATCATGTGTAAAAATGGTTTTTGGATGAACAAAAAGTTGGCGAGTGAATCCTATGAAAAACATTTGAACAAGTTTATTGAATTGATTATAAAATAAAGTGCACAACCACATATGAGTAAATATAGATGTAAACTTATTCACAAATCACTTAATATTAAATAATGCACACACATATAATAATAAATTGTTTTGAGGCACGCGTTGCTCAACCCGTCTCTCACGAGGAAATGATGGGCCTAATGAATAAGTTTTGAGGCACCCGTTGTTCTACGAACTGATGGGCCTAATGAATGAGTTTCCATACAACTTGACAATATGAAATACATAACTACAAACAATATATACATCTAAGTTTAGATCACAATATGGTATGGCACAAGTTTAAATAAACGAGTTAATTTTTGTGACACATGAAACACCCCAAAACGTGTAATTAAAAAGGGGAGTTGTAAGATTCACTCACTTTGGGTGCGTTCGGTTGATGATGTTGAATGCGCACGAAGTAGGATTTTAACCACGAGTGAAACTAACCTAGATAATAACATAATGGTTCGGTAAATAAGCGGATTTTATTAATCAATTTTAGTAGGATGATTGGATATATTTTTGTGAGTTTAAGGCTATTTTCTAACCTTAAAAATGTTATTTTTAAGTATTTTTAATTGATTTTTAAATAAAATAAATAAATAAATAAAATAAAAAAACGTTAACTTTTTGACCGTTGACTTGTTGACCGTTGACTTGTTGACCGATTTTATTGTGTAATTGTGTGCGCCGGGTGAGGCTCGAACCCGAGACCTCCTATTCGCGTGCACGCAGCTCTACCAACTGAGCTACGTGTCTAATCTGAAATATTTCTGTTTTTAATTATATTTATATACTAATTGAATTAATCCGAAAATCATTTAATTTAAAAACGATTTTAATGACTCGCTCGGTGCTCTCCACAAGTCTCGAACCCGGGACCTGTGGGTTAGTTTGGCACACAGTCCACCGCTGGACTATGTGTCTAACTTGGTAAATAATCTGGTTTTTATTATACTTATATACAAACTAGATAAATTCATTTCTGCCTTATATAAAAAGTTTGATAATTGCCAGAACCGGTGCGGTATTCTGGACTCGAACTCGCGACGTATGTTTTAAACGCGCACACTGTCCACCACTGGACTGTGTGTCTATCTTGGTTATTATTCCGGTTTTTATTAAACTTAACATCTATTTGCAGTGAATCCGGTTCAGTTAAAAAAGAACATTTTTATTAAGGCGAGTGTGCGTGGGACAAGAATTGAACTCGGGACGTATGCCTGTTTTTTTGCACACAGTCCACCGCTGGACTGTGTGTCTAACCCGAGATAAAACTTGATTTAAATTATATATATACTACAGAAAACTTCATCTTCTTCGTTAAGCTTCATCCAGAACCAATGTCCGACTAGTTCGACGATTTAATCAAGTCCTTTAGTGTGTTGTGATTAATTACATGTGAGATTAATACAAAGAATGAGAGAGATTAGGTATAAGATATACCGACAGAGGTCCCCTGTTTCGCCGGTGAGTTTTCTGATTACAGCAGGTTATTCCGGCGACGTGTATTTTGCGGCAGAGTGTCTTCAGGAAGCTTGAGGTGAGTGGGGGTGGCTTCGGTATGAGCTCTAGGTGTTCTGTTTTTAGAGTGATGCACAGAGGTGAAAGGGTTCGGTTTTCCGGCGAGTTGCAGAAGTTTTCCGGGGAGTGAAATTACGTCGAGAAAGGGTGTGATTGTGAGCGAAAAGGCTAACAGAAGTTAGAGGGTGTATTTATAGGGCAGAACATCGACGAATTTGGTCCGTTTTCCGTCTTGATTCGTCGGTCAATAATTTTCCGGCGGTTATGACCAAAGTCGCGGACTGGACATCGGTTATAACCAATGTTGAGGTTAATGCTTACGTTAAGACAGAAGAAACCGTCCAATCTCGGCGAAATCGTCGGGATTTCCGACGACTGCGATTAGGCGCGTCAGTTTTAAATTCGAGTTTGATATTTGAATTAATTGTTTTGATATGTTACTAAAGAACACAAGTGGCAGAGTGGTTTGATGGATGAGAGTTAAATCGTTGTTGACCAGGTTGACCCGGCTGACCCGGGTTCGAAACCCGGCAGCCTTGTGTTATTTTTAAACCACTATTTTTTAATACTTTTTCAAATATAACTTTTATATTCCAATATACTTATTAATTATGTATCGTTTAAAATTAATTTGAGCATTAAATACGCAACGAAATTTTTAACTGATTGTTCGGTTAATAAACGGAGCGGGTTTGGTAAATCCGGTTTTTTGACGGATGTTACATCTTCGACATTATGTTCAAGCATCAAGATCATAGGATTTGTCACAACAACAGGCTTTGCAAATCTATCAACATTCGACATATCAATATCAATCATATCAACATCATCAGTTGACCCTGTTTGCCCTGACTCCCACTGGATCTGATCATCCATCTTATTAGATTCATCGTCCATTGGAGAAGAAAAATCAACGTCGTCAGAAACTTTTCCTTCACTGATTCTCATACCAATTCCTCCCTGATCATCATAATCATCATCATCAGCAACATTCCAATCTTCATACTCAGAATCGTCTTTCTTTTCATCATCATCTTTATCTTCTTTCTCTGCTTCTTCATCGTCCTTTTCTTCAGAAGCAACGATAGAATCAGAAGGCTTGACAGATTCGTCAACCTTTGGAATATCAAACTCAGAAGCTATAACAATATCATCAACAGACGTCTCTGCAGCTTCAGATGATTTAGGCGCTTCACCCTCAACACCTTTACCTTTTCCACTTGCAGCTAACTCTTTTTCAGATCTTTCTTTAGCTTCCCGTCGATCCAGACGATCATATTCAGAGATGAAGTCAATCCCCAGTGTATTGGATAACACTTTCTGCATTCTTGTGAATCTACGATCATTTAGGGCTTGGATTGATTTTAGATTTGCGATCTCTGTTTGAAGCTTTGCATTGGCATCCTGCAAACTTTCGATCAATACTTTAAAGAATTCGCGTTCATTTTCTAACACTTTTACTTTATTGTCCAATATTTCTTTCTCAACTGCGCTTTTGATTCATCTTATTGATCAACTCAGCTTTTTCTTCTTCATTCTTGGTTACTTTTTCTTCCAAGATCTTTACACGCTTTTTGAGAAGATCAACATTCGTCTCTGGAAATAAATCATTTAGATCTTGAAGACTAATTGGATCATTATGCATATCACCAAACATATTTGCCTTTGGAGTAGACTTTGGAGTAGCAGTCTGTGGTGTAGTCTTCTTTGGAGTAGAACTTTCAAAATGTGAAGTCGTTGGAGCAACAGGAGATTGACTAATAGGCACTTCCAATAAACCAGACACAGGAGGTTCTTGTGTTGCTCCTGGCCTTTCAGCTTCCGATGAAATGATCACAGGAGGTTCTTGTGTGACTCATGGACGTTCAGTTTCACTTCGCCCGAACATGCACTATACACATGTTCAACAATTCACAAACATAAGTTCGGGCGAACTTACACATTTCAACATTTTTCAACATTTTTAAAAACTAAGTTCGGTCGAACTTGTAATCTCAAAATTTTCAGATGTTAAACAGAAGTTCGGTCGAACTTGTCTTTTTATCAATTGTTCAAGTTCAATTATTTGCAAGTTCGGTCGGACTTAGTAACAAGTTCGGCCGAACTTGTTATCTTCTTCATCAAAACTTCAACTATCAAAAATGACATTTCTGATCAAACTCAAAGCAAATCCTTAGTCGATTTATGTTGAATATCATCTGTTTAAGTTCCATTTGTCCAGAAATATCCTAAATCTATCATTTTTAACATTTCAGATCTAAATTTATGATTAACACTCAATTCTCGGTTCAAATAACAAACTCTCACCTCTTCCATTGATAGTGGTGTGCAAATCACCAAGATCAATATAAATTTTGGGAGAATAATGACACAAACTTGACAATTTCACAAAATTGCTCAAAGAACTCAAGTTCGCTCAGAGAGTTTTGGGTGCCAGTAATGAGTTCGGCCGAACTTGTAAGGTATTTATACCTTGACAAGTTCGGGCGAACTTGAAGGTCCAATAACTAAGGCCCATTCAAGTCCGGGCAAACTTACCAACTAAACAACCAGCTATCAATTGCAAGTTCGGTTGAACTTGCTGAAATGTTAAACTTTTATTAGTTTGACAAGTTTGGCCGAACTTGCCAAATCCAAATTTATTTTTTTTTCAATTTTTGCAATTAAGTCCCTGAACTTTCCAACTTTTACCAGTTAAAAATCCACTCAGTTGACCAAGTCCAAGCTAATGACATTGGTTTACCGATTTGTCTGCCGAGTCCAAGTTAATGACCCCAGTTTGACCTGTTACGAACAAACTGTTGATATTTTTAAAATCAAAATTTCAAATTAATGAACTTTTTATCGTTTTGGCTTTTTAGATTTTACAGATTAACTCCCAGCCCATTGTCAAAGAGATTCCCACTAGTTCTAGCACCTTACCAGACTTCAAAGACCCGTTCTCCAACATTGGTTTGTTGAAAACAATGTAGAAACAAAATCTTTTTGTATTTTTGTAAGTTTATGCTAAAATACACTGAAAATCTTTTTGGTTCTAATCTGTAAAGCTGATAAACTATATACAGAAACAAAGTAAACTATATACAAACATATTTACAGACATATTTTTGTGAATTCGTGTCAAAAGGATCATATCAGTTGTATGAGACATATCACCAGTACCGTTGACCTTTAGATGACTTTAAGTTTAAAACTCATTTACCTAGATTGTCGATATGCTTGTCCACTTAAACTATACCACGTTTCTCAACTGTTTCAAGATATGTTAAGGTGATTTATGAAAGTTGACTTATATGCGGTTCCCACTTCTTGAATATACTCCCGCATCAAGATACCCTAGATTTCATCTTACAGGTGAATATGGCGTAATTGATATTTGTATCTGGGTTATGCGAGACCTTGAGAGCTCAGGTTAATACTACCATACAGGCAAAGAGATGAAGGCTCGACTTTAAGGTGTGTTCCAATTAAGGAATCTTTTCAGCACTGCAAATGATTAGATCTTTTGATACTTTTTCAAGCTTGCATGCAGTTTAAGGGTTTATCGCAAAAGCATTATAGAAGTTCTAGGCTATTGCTTCCGCAAAATCAGAAGAACTTGTATAATACCCGAGATATCAACTATCTATAAAGACCTCGTATGTCAGAATCAGGCAATCTCTCAAACGAAATTTCGAAGTACTAAGTCCATATATCCAATATATGTTAATCCACAAGATTAAGCAGTTGTAAAATTTAGTTTATATCTCGAAAACAGTTTACTGAACGTGTTACGCCTACCGACACATCCACAATAAGACTTGTCTATCACTTTTAAACTTTACATTTCTTTAGCATACTGTGATAGTCCACTGATGTACTATCATTTCCTTTTTGTGACACTGAATTCTTTTTGTTCAATGTTTTTGTACCTTTTGCATTTTTCATATGTTTTTGAATTTTAAAATTTTCAAATGTTTTTTAATTTTAAAATTTTCAAATATTTTTGTATTTTAGTTTTTAATAAAATTCTAAACTAGAAAGATAAAGACAAACCAATGTGGATCACGTGAACTCGTCGTCCGATCCGTATTCAACCTCAGCGTCCGCACCTGTCAACAAATTTTTCATACAATTAATTCTTAGCAAGTATTTAAACCGTGATAAAGTAAATGGATTGGTATAAAAATCAGCCTTTTGTTCGTCGGTGTGGATTTTTTCTATTCGCACCAACTTCTTTTCGTATAAGTCACGAATGAAGTGATAACGAATTTCAATGTGTTTTGTGCGAGAGTAGTGAACCGGATTTTTAGTTATATCAATGGCTGCCTTATTATCAATATAAAGCAGAGCGTCGAGAAATTGCAGACCAAAGTCTCTCATCTGCTGTTGTATCCACAGAATCTGTGAACAACAGCTAGAGGCCGAGATATACTCAGCTTCACAGGTAGAGAGGGCGACCGTAGTCTGTTTCTTACACTGCCAGGTTACCATTTGTCACACCCCGACCCGTAGCGGAATAAGAGTCGGGGCATAATTGGGTTATCACCAAAGCTCATGATGTTTACTAAAATGTTTCATATTTATTAAATTCAAATTACAACTTCAATATTTCAAACAAGTCCATACAATTACAAGGAAAAAGTAACTAAATAAACAATCCAAAGCCTAAACTGGTTTATTCTTCTAGGCCGTCCTATATGTTTCTTGCTGTAACTGGATCACCTGTATCATGTTTAAAAATGGGGTTTTGGGTCAACAAAAGTTGGCGAGTGAACCTTGTTAGAAAACATTTATTATTGATTTCTTGTTGTATTTAATATGGAACAATTGTGCAATAATCATATGTGAGCAAACGTAAATAAACATACAATAACAAACCACCTTGCATGAGTATATGACATGAATGATAATTTATATGTTGGCAACGTCACGTTCCGCTCATAGGTAATGGGGAACGGACGGCCTATGATGATGTATGTGCGATCAAGGCTCAATCAAACGGAGCCGATCGTATGTTGGCAACGCCACGTTCCGCTCATAGGTAATGGGGAACGGTTTCGCTCATATGTAATGGGAACAGACGAGCCTATGATGATGTATGTACTGAAAATAATAAATTAAATCTAAACATTAACCACACAAACAATTAATACATATTGGATACACATTTGATCATGGATATGATGGATGCACAAGTGTTTAAATGTAATAAATAATAAATGAAACATGATACACCCCAAAATGTGATTAAAACGGGGAATTTGTAGAGATTCACTCACATTGGGTGCGTTTGTTAGATGATGTTGAATGCGCACGAGTTTAGAGAGTTGATCGACGAGGAATAACTAACCTAAATAATAACGAAATGGTAAGGTAAATAAGTGGATTTTATTAACAATTTTAATAGGATTTTTAGATTCATTTTTGTGAGTTTAAGGTCATTTTCTAACTTTAAAAATATTAATTTTAGGTATTTTTAATTGATTTTTAAATTAAATAAATAAATAAAAATATAAAAAATGTTGACTTTTTGGGTTGACCGTTGACCGGTCCGTTGAACGGACCGTTGACCGGTCGGACTGTGGTGTAAGTGCACTGAGTGAGGTTCGAACTTGTGACCTCCCGTACGCGTGCACGCAGCTCTACCAACTGAGCTACGTGTCTAACCCGAAATATTCTATGTTTTAATTATATATATATACTAATTAAATGTTTAATTTATTCGGTTTATATTAAAAGAATTTAAATGGTTGAACCGTTTTGCAGGGAGCCGGATCGAACTCGGGTCCCTCGGTTTGTAAGCGCACAGCCCAACCAGTTGGGCTGTGTGACTTATCTGTTAAACTTACAGTTTTTATTAATCTTAAAAACATCCTGGGTCCTACTCTGATTCAGTAACAAAAAAATTGGTTTTAATTCGGAAAGCCGGTGCGTTTGTAAGATTGGAACTCGTGACGTGCGCTATGTGTTTGCACACAGTCCATCGCTGGACTGTGTGTCTAACCCGGTTTAATATTCAATTTATATAATACTTATACACAACGTCGACTTCGTCTTCTTCGTTCAAAGACACAGACAATTGATATTCGACTGTTCTTGTTTAATTCGATTAACGAAACTTTTAAATGATTGAAATGTAATGGATAGAGAGGGTTTTGGAAATGAATGTACCGAAACAGATGTTTTTCTCAGAACTCCGGCAAAGATCGTCGGCTCTGTTTTGTGAATTCCGTCTGATCGGATCAATTAACAGTTTTGATCAACTAATTGTGAAATTGACTTACTAAACAAAGATTATCAAAGGATTTAGACGTTTGTACCGATTCACAGCGTGTTTTCGGAAATATCCAGAGATTTTCCGGCGAGTGCTGAATATCCGGTAACGTCGTCTGGGACCGATTCTGGCTGAAGGATTTACGTTAGTATAAGTCTAACAATGGATAGAAGATGAAAGAATTGAGAAATTTACCGATTTGATGAATGTCACGGTTTTCCGGCGAAAGTCCGGCGATATCAGATAACGTTTCCGACGAACAGAAATTAGAGCGCAAATGAGATTGAAGGTTCTGTGAGTGTTTCCGAATTATGAGACGATGATATTGTTAGTGTAAATCAGGAAGTAAATGATTTCGGTTTTCAACTCCCAAAAATCATATGAATCGAGGCAATTGAAGACCGAATTGATTAAGAACGTGGGCAGCAATTGATTTATCGGTTATAATCAGTAATAGCGATCACTCAAAAGTCTGGATAGTTGAAAGCCGATGAGCGGTTTCAGTTTTGGCGCAAACAGATGAGTTCACGGGTAGAAGTTAAGTTTTATTTGTTTCATTGATTACACAAAAGCACCAAGTGGCGGAGTGGTTAAGTGTTTGTTGATTGTGTCTTCCGGCTGACCCGGGTTCGAAACCCGGCAGCCTATTTTCTTTTTTATTTACTTTATTTTTACTTTTTAAAACTTTTAGTTTCCATATTCTAAAATGTTTATTAGTTATGTATTGTTTAAAATTAAAATGAGCATTAAATAAGTAACGAAAATTTGAAACTGACTATTCAATTAATAAACGAAGCGGGTTTTGAAAACCCGTTTTTCGACGGATGTCACAGTATTCCCTAATTTTAGAAATTTCGTCCCGAAATTTAAGTAGTAGTGGTAACAGGAAAAAAATGCGGGTATATTTCGCGCATTAAGTCTTCACGTTCCCAAGTAAACTCAGGTCCTCGTTTCGACTCCCAGCGTACCCTAACAATTGGAATACGACTCCGTCTTAAATGTTTTTCTCCGAAGTCCATGATCTCTACTGGTCTTTCATTGAAGTGCATAGATTCATCGGTCTGAATATCTTCTAGGGGAATATGGAGGTTTTCATCGGCGAGGCACTTCTTCAAGTTTGATACGTAGAATGTGGGGTGAATTCTGTTGAGTTCTTCTGGTAGGTCAAGCCTGTATGCTACAGGTCCTACTCTTTCGAGTATCTTGAAAGGTCCTACGTAGCGTGGTGCTAGCTTGCCCTTCTGACCAAAACGAACTACTCCCTTCCACGGTGATACTTTTAAAAGTACATGATCACCAATGTTAAACTCCAAAGGCTTTCGTCGTTTGTCTGCATAACTCTTTTGACGACTTTGTGCCGCTAGAAGATTGTTTCAAATTTGATGGATCTTGTCTGTCGTTTCTTGAATCAATTCTGGACCGGTGATTTGAGCTTCCCCAATTTCGTGCCAACATACTGGAGATCGGCACTTACGGCCATATAACGCTTCGAAAGGAGCCATGCCGATACTTGAGTGGTAACTATTGTTGTACGAAAATTCAACTAATGGTAGATGAGCGTCCCAATTTCCCTTGAAGTCTATGACACATGCTCGAAGCATGTCTTCAAGTGTTTGGATGGTGCGTTCAGATTGTCCATCAGTTTGAGGATGATAAGCGGTACTGAGGTCTAATCGTGTACCCAAAGCGGCTTGTACGGCTTGCCATGTTCGTGAAGTGAAACGACCATCGCGGTCTGAAATAATGCTTAAAGGTACACCATGACGGCGTACGATCTCTCTGATGTAGATACGAGCTAACTTCTCGTTCTTGAAGTCCTCGCGAATCGGAATGAAGTAAGTTGATTTTGTAAGACGATCAATGATTACCCATATAGTGTCATACCCACTGGAGGTGCGAGGTAACCCGGTAATGAAATCCATAGTTATGTTTTCCCACTTCCATACAGGTATTTCGGGTTGGACTAGAAGTCCTGAGGGTCTTTGATGTTCAGCTTTTACTTTGGAACATGTAAGGCACTTGGAAACAAAAACATCAATATCCTTTTTCATTCCCGGCCACTAGTAGGTGTATCGAAGGTCTTGATACATCTTGTCGGCTCCTGGGTGTACAGAGTACCGTGTTTTGTGCGCCTCATTCATAAGGATATCACGAAGGTTATTGTGATCGGGAATCCATATGCGATCTAGATAGTACAGAATACCGTCGGATTTAGTTTCGATTTTAAGTTCTGCTCCACAAGAAGCTCATTGCGTACGTCGTTTTCCGTTACTGAAACATGTTGGGCTTCTCGGATTTGATCTTTGATGTCGGTTATGATTTGCGAACATAGAAGACGAATGGAGTTCGCATAACCCTTTCGACTGAGCGCATCGGCCACCACGGTTGCCTTGCCAGGATGATACCGAATTTCACAGTCGTAGTCATTAAGAAGTTCGACCCATCTCCGTTGCCTCATGTTTAACTCCTTTTGGTTGAAGGTATGTTGGAGGCTCTTGTGGTCAGTGTATATTTCACACTTGGTATCGTAGAGGTAATGTCTCCATATATTAAGAGGAACACAACGGCTCCAAGTTCTAGGTCGTGGGTGGTGTAGTTCTTCTCATGAGTTTTGAGTTGTCTAGAAGCATAAGCTATCACCTTTCCTCTTTGCATCAGTACACAGCCTAGTCCCTGCCCTGACGCGTCGCAATAAACCACGAAGTCATCACAACCTTCAGGAAGTGTGAGGATAGGTGCGTTTAGGTCCCCATAAGAAGGGTTTTCCTTTATGTGTTAAAGCCGTGAGTGGTACTGCAATATGGGAGAAATTTGCAATGAAACGGCGATAATAACCAGCCAAACCAAGAAATGATCTTACTTCGGTAGGTGTACGTGGCGCTTGCCATTCCTGCACTGCCTTGATCTTCGAGGGATCAACATGGATTCCCTTGTCATTGACGACGTGTCCAAGGAATTGTACTTCCCTTAACCAGAATTCACATTTCGAAAACTTAGCGTACAGCTTTTCTGTCCTTAAGAGTGTAAGGATGAGTCGAAGGTGCCGTTCATGATCAGACTTAGACTTTGAGTAGATGAGGATGTCGTCGATGAAGACTATGACAAAACAGTCGAGATAGGGTTTGCAGACTCTGTTCATTAGATCCATGAAGACAGCTGGGGCGTTGGTTAAACCAAATGGCATGACCATGAATTCGTAATGACCATAACGAGTTCGGAAGGCGGTCTTTGGGACGTCTTCTTCATGTACTCTGAGTTGATGATAACCAGAACGAAGGTCGATTTTTGAAAAACAGGTGGCGCCTTGAAGTTGGTCAAGAAGATCATCGATGCGAGGTAATGGGTAGCGGTTCTTAACCGTTAACTTGTTGAGTTCTCTGTAGTCGATACACATGCAATACGTTCCATCTTTCTTCTTCACAAAAAGGACAGGTGCACCCAAGGCGATGAGCTAGGACGTATGAATCCTTTGTCAGTCAGCTCTTGCAGTTGACTGGCCAGCTCTTGCATTTCGGATGGGGCTAACCTATAAGGAGATTTTGCAACTAGTGTAGCTCCAGGTATAAGATCAATGCGGAATTCAACTTCTCTCACGGGAGGAAGTCCTGAAATGTCGTCAGGAAAAACTTGCGGAAAATCTTTTACTACTGGGATGTCTTCGAGTTTCTTCTCCTTGGTTCCCTTTTTGATGACATGAGTTAGGAATGCGACATAATTCTTACGGAGATATTTTCGGGCTTGAAGACAGGACATTAATTTGAGTCCTTTCGAAGGGGTTTCTCCAAAGATTCGTAGAGTCTGACCGTTTGTAAGAGGAATGCGAATGAACTTTTCGCGGCATACTACTTCAGCATGATGTTGGCTGAGCCAGTCCATACCAATTATAATGTCGAAACTTCCCAACTTCATAGGAATGAGGTCAACTGGAAAATCGTGATCGTTTAGGGTGAGAGTACAATTGCGTATAATAGAGTTTAATGAGACCGGTTTTCCGTCAGCAACTTCTACCGTTATGGATTCCATGAGTTTATCACGAGTTTGGTTGAGGATGGGTTCAAATTCTAAGGACACAAAACTCTTATCCGTGCCAGTATCAAATAACATAGATGCATAACTACCATTGATGAGAAACGTACCGTTAACCACATTGTTGTCAGCCCTAGCTTGATTTGCGTTGATGTTGAAAGCTCTTCCTCTTGCAGGTGGAGGAGCTTGGTTAGCCTGGTTTACTGGATTAGCTTGAGCTTGGGCATGGATGATGTTCACCAGGCGTGGACAGGTGTTCCTGAAGTGGTTCGGGTCTCCACAGTTGTAACAAGCCCGCATAGGTTGCATCATGGGATAGTTGGGTTGGTAGTAGGATTGGGCTACATGTTGGGTAGGTGGTAGGAGTAAAGGTTGTTGGGCTTGACCCACTATCTGATGGTGGGTTTGGGTTGAGGTTTGATTGTGGTTTGTTCGCTGAAGCGCGCGACAGGTTTGAATGGTGTGACCTGCGCGGCCACAGCCGGTGCAATGTTGGCAAGGATGATCAGGAAAGTGATGGTATTGGCAACGGTTGCATTTTGGGTAGGGGCCGGAGTATGGCTTTTTATATGGTGCAGATGAGGGGGCAACTTGGGTGATGGTGCAGCAGGGATAGGGAAATTTATTTGTGTGACAGCAAAGTTTCTGGTGTTTCGTTTCTTACTAGCAAACTTTGAGGAATAGGTGGAATGGTTTGAAGTTTGGCCCTCAATGGAGGCTTTCTTTTTCTCGTCCTTAAATTTGCCGTTACGAATACGATTCTCGGTAAGCTCGGTAGCTAGTTCCATAGCAGCTTCAAGTGTTGCAGGCGAAGTGCTTAGAACTGAGTCTTGAATTTTCGAGGGGAGACCTCGAATATAGTGTTCGACTAAGCGGTATACTGGGGTGAACAAGTTGGGGATCATTTGGTTCAAATCTAGAAACCTTTTGTTGTAAGAAGTATGATCTCCTTCCTTTTGCTTTAACGAGTGGAATTCATCCTCTAACTTTTTGATCTCGCTTCTTGGACAGAAGCGTCTCGTCATGATTTCCCTTAACTCCTCCCATGTTAAGGCCATTGCATCTTCGATTCCCCTCTTACCTTTTTCTGTATTCCACCAGGTAAGAGCTACTCCAAATAGTCTCCCGGTTGCGTAACGTACCTTGCGATCCTCGGGACAATCGCAATTGAGGAAGGTGTTTTCCATTTCCTCAAACCAGTGGAGGAGAGCAGTGAAACCTTCGGTCCCTTCATATTTCGGGGGATCGCAAGACTTGAAGTGTTTGTAAGAGCACTTTTTGGAGGGAGGGTTGTCGACGTTCTGGTCGTCTTGATTGGGAGGGTTGATAGGATTTGCGGCGAGAGCTTGTTGGACTTGAATTACGATGTCAGGAAGCACCGCGGCCATTTGTTTTGCGATTTGGGTGGCCAAGCGTTCGTTTGACCTTCCTGACCTTCTACCCCCACGTTGCTGCCTAGCCGACATCTACAGGAACATACATAAGAAGATTGTGAGTTTAAGGAGTCTTTTTAGGTGTCATGTGTCGTAAAAAAAAATAACATAAACATCAATAATGCAACTACATCCATAGGATGTCTTGGGTTTGCTCATGTTTGGGCCTCCAATGTCCCCCATACCATCACCTGTATAGTCATGTGGGCCCCCATGACTATTGGCTTAGTAGGATTCTCATTGGTGTTGCTGGTTTAACACTCGCATCTACCGAATGAAAATCATGAAATATGTTTGCGAGACGTATGGTCGGAGGGTGTCCAGGTGTAGACACAATGACAACTCAAAGTGGGGTTAGCTCACACGACGTTTGGTATAGCATGCTTTGGCCTAATAGGTCCTTCGTACTCTCATCGTTAGTCCCCAGGTAGGCAAACTGGTCCTTTATTTTAGATTTATACGAATGCCAAGCCTAGACAGGATGTTCCGACTACCGGTACTTGTACCCTTCCAGTTACTACATGCCCGTCATGAGAACTCACTTTGATGTGATTTGAAAAAAAAATACAAAAATCGTTGCAAAAATCATGGAAATTGTGTGGTGTGTGCTCTCATGGATATGATATGTTATGAGGATATGATTCATGATTAGCATTGTATAGTAATATGTACTTATGAACATGTTTGCATAACATTGAATGTAATAATAAACGTAAAGCATATAAACATCATGAATTTTGTATGTAACACATAAACAATTTTAAAATTCTAATCAACTATAGTATAGGCTCTAAGGGTCTAATAACCAATCCTATATCCCTATAGTCATGGCTCTGATACCAATCTGTCACACCCCGAACCGCAGCGAAATAAGTGTTTAAATGTAATAAATAATAAATGACACATGATACACCCCAAAATGTGATTAAAACGGGGAATTTGTAGAGATTCACTCACATTGGGTGCGTTCGTTAGATGATGTTGAGTGCGCACGAGTTTAGAGAGTTGATCGACGAGGAATAACTAACCTAAATAATAACGAAAAGGTAAGGTAAATAAGTGGATTTTATTAATAATTTTAATAGGATTTTTAGATTCATTTTTGTGAGTTTAAGGTCATTTTCTAACTTTAAAAATATTATTTTTAAGTATTTTTAATTGATTTTTAAATTAAATAAATAAATAAAAATATAAAAAAATGTTGACTTTTTGGGTTGACCGTTGACCGGTCCGTTGACCGGTCGGACTGTGGTGTAAGTGCACTGAGTGAGGTTCGAACTTGTGACCTCCCGTACGCGTGCACGCAGTTCTACCAACTGAGCTACGTGTCTAACCCGAAATATTCTATGTTTTAATTATATATATATACTAATTAAATTTTTAATTTATTCGGTTTATATTAAAAGAATTTAAATGGTTGAACCGTTTTGCAGGGAGCCAGATCGAACTCGGGTCCCTCGGTTTGTAAGCGCACAGCCCAACCAGTTGGGCTGTGTGCTTATCTGTTAAACTTACAGTTTTTATTAATCTTAAAAACATCCTGGGTCCTACTCTGATTCGGTAACAAAAAAATTGGTTTTAATTCGGAAAGCCGGTGCGTTTGTAAGATTCGAACTCGTGACGTGCGCTATGTGTTTGCACACAGTCCATCGCTGGACTGTGTGTCTAACCCGGTTTAATTTTCAATTTATATAATACTTATACAAACGTCGACTTCGTCTTCTTCGTTCAAAGACACAGACAATTGATATTCGACTGTTCTTGGTTAATTCGATTAACGAAACTTTTAAATGATTGAAATGTAATGGATATAGAGGGTTTGGAAATGAATGTACCGAAATAGATGTTTTTCTTAGAACTCCGGCAAAGATCGTCGGCTCTGTTTTGTGAATTCCGTCTGATCGGATCAATTAACAGTTTTGATCAACTAATTGTGAAATTGACTTACTAAACAAAGATTATCAAAGGATTTAGACGTTTGTACCGATTCACAACGTGTTTTCGGAAATATCCAGAGATTTTCCGGCGAGTGCTGAATATCCGGTAACGTCGTCTGGGACCGATTCTGGCTGAAGGATTTACGTTAGTATAAGTCTAACAATGGATAGAAGATGAAAGAATTGAGAAATTTACCGATTTGATGAATGTCACGGTTTTCCGGCGAAAGTCCGGCGATATCAGATAACGTTTCCGACGAACAGGTGCTTGGGCATCCCTTCAAGTATCTGAAGATTCGCTTCACGATCTACATGTGTGAAATTCTCGGGCTTGACTGATATCTGGCGCATAGGCAGGTAGGATACATGATATCTGGGCACGATGCCGTCAGATACATCAACGATCCTATCATTGATCTGTAGAGCGTCTCATCAACTTTGGTTCCAGTTTTGTCAATGCAAATCTCGCGATTAAGAGCAAGAGGAATAGATAACGACTTCAAGCTTTCCATATCAGACTTCTTCAAGATGTTGTGCACATACTTGGTCTGATGAATGAAAATACCGTCAGGAAGTTGATCTACTTCGAATCCGAGGAAGAACTTCATTTTGCCTATCGAAGACATTTCGAATTTCTTCTTCATGATGCCCTCAAACTCCTTGCAAAGACTATCATTCGTTGATCCAAAGATGATGTCGTCCACATAGATTTGAACGATAATTAGATGACTACCAACTTCTCTAGTGAAGAGAGTACTATCCACAGTTCCTCTAACAAAGCCATTTCCCACGAGATGTTGTGATAACGTCTCGTACCAAGCTCTCGGGGCTTGGTGTAAACCATAAAGTGCTTTATCAAGAAGATGTGCTTTCCTTTTGTTGAGTGGATCGACAAACCCCGGTGGTTGTCCGATGTACACCTTCTCGCGTAATTTTCCATATAGAAAAGCTGATTTGACATCCAACTGATAGACTTTAAATCCCTTCCATGCTGCGAAAGCAAGGAATATTCGAATAGATTCTAAACGAGCTACTGGTGCGTAGACTTCTGTGTAGTCTATCCCTTCCTGCTGGTGAAACCCCTTGACAACAAGCCGAGCTTTGTTGCGTACTATAACCCTCGATCGTCTTGCTTGCATTTAAAGACCCATTTCGTATCAATCACGTTCTGATTTTCAGGTAGGTCTACAAGCTTCCACACTCCTAACTTCTCGAACTGTAACAGTTCCTCTTGCATTGCTTGTACCCAGTTTTCATCGCCTAAAGCTTCAGAAACACTTTTTGGCTCCATCTGGGATATGAACATGAATAGTAGCAATACTCTTGAATTGGAGCAACCCGGGTATAGAAACAGCTCAAAGCTTTGTTTATTTGACTCCGTGTTCTCACACCAACTTGCAATTCGCCTATTATAGAATTTGACGGATGATAAGAATATGATCTTGGCATCACTTTTCTTGGAACAACCACAATATTCTCTTGATTTGTGATATGTTAATCTACACTACTTCAACTTCAGGAGCACTACTCAGGCTTGCAGATTCATTCAATAAACTTGTAATCTGCTATGCTTCTTCATCTGAAGAAGATTCTCCATCTGCATCGAATGTTGGAGCCTCGTCCGAGTCTGAATCTGTGCTTCAGAAAGATTATGATTCACTGTAGTATTGACTGGTTCTGTTGTCGGTGTCACTTGATTTGTTTGACTTTCTTGACCACCGATATTACTTGAACTAGCATCAGAAGAAGATGATCCCAACGTAGGTTGATTAACCACAATCGATCTGACGATTTGCTCTTGATTTGCTGATTGATGAAGATAATATAAAGCTGCAATTTCTTCATCGGATGGTTCTTCAGGCAAATCAAATGATTTCCACAAGTCTTGATAGTTGAATAACCATGCGTCACCTTTTCTCTGAACAGGACTTGTATAGTTAAAACAATCAACATGCTCCGCTTCAATGACTCTTCTTAATGAAGGAACGTAAACTCTTCGCAATGGACTTGCATATCCGACAAAGAAACCTTCGAGCGATTTAGCTCCAAATTTTCCATCTTGATCAATTACAGTACATGGCGCTCCAAATGGTTATAAGAACTTTAAATTCGGTTTCCGTCGGTTGATCATCTCAAAATAGGTCTTCTTTGTTGGTTTTACTGTTAAGACTCTGTTGAGTGTGTAACAAGCCGTTGCAACTGCTTTACTCCAGAAGCTGACTGGAAGCTTTGAGTCTGCAATCATGGTTCTTGCAGTTTTGATAAGTGTCCTATTCTTTCGTTCAGCTACACCGTTTTGCTGCGGAGTGTATGGTGCACTAAACTCATGCAAAATCCCTTTAGCATTGCGAAATTCCCTCATTTTGGTTTTTTTGAACTCAGTAGCGTTGTCACTTCTAATGCATCTCACCGGAAGATGGTACAGGTTCTCAAGTTTCTTGAAAGAATCACCAAATTTTCAAACGTCTCATCTTTTGATTCTTGGAAGAATACCCACGAGTATCAATAATCGTCTGTAACTACCAAGCAGTAGAAATCTCCGGAGATGCTTCTGACATTCAATGGACCGAAGAGATCCTTATGAAGTCTTTCAAGAGGCAACTTTATCGAATTAAGAATTTTTCTAGGATGAGATTTCTTGATCTGCTTTCCCTTTTTACACTCGAGGCAATTATCTGACATATGAAAACTTTTTAGATTCACACCTTCTACTAAATAGTTATGCACCAAATGATTCATCTTTCTCAGGTGAATGTGGCCCATCTTTTTGTCCCATAAAATTGACTCCTTCTCAATAGCTTTCGAGACAAAACATTGTGCCGTTTTTGAAGAAGTAGTAGCATTTCCCATGTAAGAACATACAAATCATTCTCTCTTGGTGCACGCATGAGTATCCACTCGTCTGGTATTTTGAAACCCGGTTTGATGATCATGCATTCTTTATCGTTAAAGTGGACGGTAAAATTCTTATCACAAATTTGAGAAATACTCAGAAGGTGGTTCTCAAGCTCCGCAATGTAGTTCACTTGATCAAATGAAACAACTCCGTTTGAGAGCTTTCTCTCGGCGACAATCCTTCCACCTTGGTTTCCAGCAAATCCAACATATCCGCCATTGATAGCTTTATGCCGAACAAAAGTGCTTTCATTCCTATCATATGTCTGGAAGCTCCACTATCCAGAATCCACTTGGAAAGTAGGATCTCTGGAGCCCTTGCACATTTCAACAATTAGTTCAACAGCGTGACCCAAGCCTTCTTGGTCTTGGGTTGAATTGGATAACCATCATCGTAATCAAATTCACACTCGTCAGCATAATCAAATTCATATTCATCATCTGGATTTTCTTCGATGTTTATCTTTGAAAACTTCACTTTCTTTTTATCTTTCAAACTGTTACCACTTGTAATTTTGACATTTTCAGACTTGATTTCAGATTTTGATTCTTTCATGCTATCACTAGTCTTAACAGGCTCAGCTTAGTGATTTCAGATGTTGTTGACCTTTTCTTAGCAACCCAGGCTTGTGATTTGATATTAGCCTTTTTGATATAAAAACTTTGTTTCGTTTGCTTTTGAAGATTCACCTTTTTTGAACGTTGAATTTTCGAATTTCTTTTCAAAAATTTGTTTCATTTCTTCTTTGTCAACATTTCTTTTTAAGATTCTTATTTGCCCAACCTCTGGTTGCTTTGGTTTTTCAACATCTGAACTTTCTTTCCTTCGAAGATAACCCGTTTAGATTTCGGACACTTCCGTGCAATATGACCAACTTCGTTGCACTTGAAGCAAATCCGATTATCATGTGAATGTCCACTAGTGGATTTTACACCACTTGTGGCTTTCGCCTTATCTCGAAGTTCTTTCTGTTTCTTAAACTCGTCATTTGATTGCTTCCCAATAAACTCTCCTCGTGAACCGTGCTTGTCCCATAAACAAATTTCATGTTTTTATCTTTGTACTCGTGAAAAGGTGACTTTTTCTTAACCGGTTCTTCTTCTTCATCAAGACCAACCCAGCTCTCCGGTTTTCCGGATGATCACCACCCTTTCTCCGGTAGTTATTGTAATTTCTTTTCATTTTTCTCCAGGTCATCTGATGTGACTTCAACCAGTTTAAACAGTTTATCCATTAATCTTCTTTGACGTTCCGAATCGGAAAACTGTCATCAAAGTATAATCTATGAGATTCCTTAACCTTGTACATGACAACGTTAGGATCATCACATAGATCATCTTCCGATGATGTCTCATCATTTTAAGAATTTATGTCAGAACTGTTCAAACTCGAGGTGGCGCTATCAAAGCTGCCATCATCAGAATCGTTCAGAACATTTTTAACCACCTTTTTCACTACCGCATTGTCATCCGTTATAGACTACATGAATATTCTCCGGCAACTCATTTTTCTTTTCAGATAACAACTCAATGTTGAGTGCCTTATCCATCCCATCACAGTTTTGCGACAATACTTCTCGCAAAGAGGTGGAGGAACATTGCTGTATTCTTTACCAATTTTCTTTTTAGGTTTTTCTTCCGATGGAATTGTCGGAAGAATGTATCGATGAGCATACGCTTTAGTTGAATAACTTCTTAAAAGTTGTTGAACACTTTTCATTTCATGTCCTGGAGTTGTTGTTTGGTTTCAGCAATGGTGTTAATATAGATGTTTATTGCTTTTTGTTTATCCATTACTGTACCTTTCAACATCCTTATGGTAACATGTTGTTCAATATTATTTCTATCAAGCCTGCCATAATCATATTTCATTTTGTCATACGCTTCCTTTCATTGTACGATAATCTATTTGAAATGTTCGTTATGTACATTGAGTTCAGCGATGATTTGTGATTTTTCGGTGCATTTAGCACATGGCTCGGTACATTTTGTGCAAGGTTTTACAACCTGCACAACTTGCTCTTTAACAATTTCCTTTACCTTTGTACCTACCTTAATTAGATTCGCTATCATAGCTTTATCTGCAAAGTCCTTGAGGTTTTCGCAGTTACTTCTTGAACAACATCAGTACTTTCTTCATTCGACTTCTCCTCGATCACTTGCTCCTGGAACTTCCATCAAAGTGTCCTGCAAAACTATCACACGAGTTAGGAGATAATACGCCTTGATTCTGCATGTGAATATACTCCTCTTCCTCCTGTTGTTGTTGTAGATACTGTTCCAGTAAAATACTCTAGAGCTGCTGCTTCTTCGGCAGATGTATCTTCAACAATTTGAGCCATCAATGCAACTCCGGTCTTCTTACCGATATAAGAATTCCAGTCGAAACCATCATCTTCGTTTGATGCAACATAGCTTCTCATGTTGCTACTGTTTGGTTTTCTTGAATTTCGATCTGAGTCTTCTTTGGAAAAGGCTTGTACTGAAGTGAGTTCTTGTAATACTGTTGCCTCCTCCGAATGGACTTTGATTTCCAGTTGCTTCAGGGTTTTTGCATTCTCTCTTGAAATGTCCTTTCTGTCAGCATCTGAATCACGTGACTTTCGTTTTATCGAACCGTAGTTTATTGCTCGAATTTCCCGATATCTCAGCCTGTGAGTGCAACAAACTTTGTCACTCTTCGAATGATAGAAGCTAAACACCACTTTATGTCCATTAAGTTCAAGCTCTTCTTCGTCCACCTGATCGTAGTCTTCGGCGGTCATCTCGGGATTGCCAATCTTTCCAGCTACAAGACTTTCATAAGATTCTGGAACAGTGGCGAGAAGTGACATGTGTTGTTTTGCAACTTGCTCAGAAACAACATTGTTAAGATTCACAGCAATGTTACACTTGTACCATTTGAATCAGAATTTGTTTAGTTGGTTCTGAGTTGCTTGACTCTGATAAGACGAATTTGAACCAGTGCTTGAGAACGAAGAGCTTTGTGGACTTTGATTATATTGAGGATATGATTGGTTCTGATTCTGCTGCGAATGATTCGAAGAATTCAAATTCGCGTTGAATGCTGTCTGAATCTTTGGGCTTGAGATGTTGTCTTGCATTCCGATTTTGTAATACAGACGAACATCTTGAAAAACATTAGCATTTTAGACTTTCGATCTTTAGAAGTTCCATTTCAGGTAACGCATCTGCAAGCTTGTCGATGTATTCTTGTTCCGTCTT
This sequence comes from Scalesia atractyloides, assembly GCA_947069175.1. Taxonomy (NCBI): domain Eukaryota; kingdom Viridiplantae; phylum Streptophyta; class Magnoliopsida; order Asterales; family Asteraceae; genus Scalesia; species Scalesia atractyloides. The sequence goes on along the minus strand of CAMTDV010000024.1, from coordinate 33,085,870 downwards.
CTCAAGACTGTGTCTTCTCATTTGGACTTTTAAATCACAGAAACGCTCAATCATCTGCTTCATAGTCTCTCCCTTCAACATGTTAAAAATATCGAACTCCTTCATAATGAGAGCTTTCTTACTCTTGATCATCTCTGTGCTTCCTTGGTATTTCTTTTGCAGCGATAACCATAGTTCTCTCGCAGTCGTGTATTCTGGCAACAGAACCAGAATATCATCTTTAACAGATTGTTGAATGAGACTGATCATCTTTTTTCAGAATGTATTCATCTTTCTGAATTGTGAAGTACTTGTACTTCTCCAGAACTTACTGATTTTCATCCAACGGAACTGTACAACCTCTTTCAATCGACACCCAGCCTAAGAAATGCATGGCTTGAACCCAATATGTAAACTTCTCCTTCCATCCTTCATACTCGTCCATGCTCATTAGCTTTGGCGGTTTAACGGTCGTGCCTATCTCGTTGTCAAGATTGACTTGTTGAATCACGTTGGCACTGGATGTCCCCACTCCGGACAAAGATGCTTTCTGAATATCATCCATCGTGAATAACGAGACACGTATGCTGAAAACACGTTAAACTTTTTGAAAATGTTAGATTTACTACAAGATCGGTCGAACTTGTAGTTGAAAATGAAGAATTCTCAGAATTTATCACAAGTTTGGCCGAACTTGTGATTTCAGATTTGAAAATATCCCTTGAGAACTTCGGTCGAACTTGCAATCTAGAATTTATAAGAAACTTGTAAGTTCGGGCAAACTTAACCTAAATTTTTTGATATTAATCAAGTTCGGTCGAACTTGATATCAAATTTTCCTAAAAAAAAACACCTCAAGTTCGAGCGAACTTGGTAAAACCTCACTGAAAAAGTGATTTTTAGCACAAGTTCTGTCGAACTTGGCTAACAAGTTCGAAGATTAGGGTTTTGGAAAACATGGTTTTTGCACAATTTTGACACCAATTTGTTTGATTTTAGTCTCCAAACTCTCAGGGGTTTATCTATGTTGAATTTAACATGTCATATTCAAAATTGGACAGAATTTGCCCGTGAATTCTTCATTTTTGTGAAAAAGTTAAGAAAAATGGAAGAATGGAGTAGAATTAGAAGTGTTCTTGTCTTGATATCAATCAAATCAGGCTAGTCTAGCTCTGATACCACTTGTAGGACCGAATCCTCGATGGTTAGGAACCTAGATTTGATATCTGTTGTCCATAATAGCGAAATATTACGACAAGTTTACCAATAGACAAGAATTAATCAGTTAAACGTCAATTTTATTGATTAAACGTCAAGAATCCAAATTGACAGAGCTTCGCCTCAGAGATGCCAAAGTTACAAATGAGGACAACAAGCTTGCTATTTATAGAAGTTCAAGTTCGCCAGTGGAGAGCTAAGTTCGCCGAACTTGCCTTAGCAAGTTCGGCCAAACTTGACTTAACATGTCACATATGGGCGAACTTGACTCATCACTACATAAATACAACTTTCTGCTAGCCTGTTCAACCCTATTCTATACAGACTCGATATAAGACTAGTCGTAGACATTCAGCACCAACAACACAAGCTCCGATGACGAATCTGAGCCGATCACAAGTCTTTTGAATCAATCTGCTACTCCTGGAAATCAAAATGAAGCATCAACAAGCACAGATGCTGATGATCAAAGCTTTGCTGAACATAATATTACTAAGCTGGAAAGCTCCGTGAATGTTCCTAGTGATGTGGTACCAAGAAACTTTTCGTATCATCCATCTGACAACATTATTGGCGAATTGCGTGCTGGAGTTAAAACACGGAATCAACTCAATAAAGCTCTTAGTTGTTTCAACACTAAAGTAGCTCCTGTTCAAGAATATTGTTCTTGCCGGCGTTTTATCTCTCAAATGGAGCCAAAACTGTGAAAAACACAATTTTAGATGAAAGCTGGGTTAACGCTATGTTGGAAGAACTACAACAATTTGAGAAATTAGGAGTGTGGAAACTGGTAGATCTTTCAGCAAATCAAAAGGCCATTGATACTAAATGGGTTTTCAACTGCAAACAGGATGATAGAGGAGTTATTGTGCACAACAAAGCTCGGCTCGTCGTTAAAGGTTTCCACCAACAAGAAGGAATTGCTTACACGGAAAGTTTATGCTCCGGTTGCAAGACTGGAAGCCATCCGCGTATTCCTGGCGTTCGCGTCCTGGAAGGGCTTCAAGGTATATCAGCTAGATGTAAAATCCGCTTTTCTCTACGGAAAGGTGAAAGAGCTTGTGTACGTTGGACAACACCGGGTTTGTCGATCCGCAGAACAAAGATAAGGTTTATCTCCTCAACAAAGCTCTATATGGTTTGCATCAGGCCCCGAGAGCCTGGTACGAGACGTTATCTCAGCACCTATTAAACAACGGTTTTACTAGAGGAATAATGGATAGCACGCTCTTCACGAGAGAAGTTGGAGGTCATCTATTGATAGTACAAATTTACGTGGATGACATCATCTTTGGTTCAACGAACAATGACTTATGCAAAGAATTTGAAGAAATCATGAAGAAAAAGTTCGAGATGAGTTCGATGGGAGTGATGAAATTCTTTTTGGGATTACAGGTTGATCAACTACCCGATGGTATTTTCATTCATCAAACTAAATATGTTCATGATATTTTGCAGAAGTTTGAGATGGATAGTTCTAAACCGCTTTCAACACCATTGGCGCTCAGCCATGAAATCTGCCCAGATGAACAAGGAACTAAAGTTGATGAAACACTGTATCGGTCAATTATAGGATCACTGATGTATTTGACTGCTTCTCGTCCAGACATCATGTATCCTACCTGCCTATGCGCCCGTTATCAGTCTAGTCCTAGAGTTTCACATTTGATGATCGTGAAAAGAATCTTCAGATACTTGAAGGGTTGCCCAAGCACCGGCTTGTGGTATCCAAAAAATGACAACTTCGATCTCACGTGTGACATCTGAGCCTTTTCAACCATCGTACAATTCGAACAATTTCAAATCCAATGAAACCTTGCATTTCATTCTCGGGAATTGTATAATTACATGTGACATTCATATTTTTAGTCCATGTACAATTTCAACCCCTCAAAGCCTTTCTGGAGATTTTACGTAAACCGATATGCAAACAAAACCAATTTAGCGCAACGTATGTTACGGAATAATTTCACAAGCTAAATATACCTTAAATGACCTTTGCATAACTTATAAATAAGTTTTAAAGGGTTTGGTATGTCAAAAAACAAGTTTATTCGATCACATGGACTAATTACGAAAAACTGTGAAAGTCTGCGATTCTCGCAGTGACGTACGCTCCGGGACAAGAAAACAAGCCTAACATACCATAAATATGCTTTACATAGTTAGAAATAAGCTTTGAGGGCTTCGGTATGGCAAAATCACACTTTTGTAACTTCAGGGCTATTTTGCAAATTTCACGAAACTATGCCTTTTTGTGTATATCGCCACGTTCAAACATCCAAAGATTTTTCTAATTATCAATATATTATATGTTAGTGATTGGAATGCGAAAAATCCATTCGTTACGCCGTTTACGGTCACACACGCGTTCGTTTCGATTTTCGTCGAAACGAAACCGCGTCCGTACGACCAAACGAACCGACCTCTGGAACATTTTTGAGCATATTTCAAGTTCCCTATACTTTAACGTCCTTATGGAGCTTAAAAATGGGGTTAACGGGTGTTATAAATGCTGAAAATCGATGAAAACATGTGTAGGGACCTGTTCTGCCATTTTTGAAAATTTTAGGTCTGGGGAGGCCTGGCGCTACGCGACGCCCTAGGGGGGGGGGTACCGTGGCGGGGCGTGAGGCCCCTGTTTTGACAGAAAGTTGCTGGCAGCTTCCAGCTCATTCCCTTGCCATCAATTCGCAATTTTTGACACCTTGCCCGAACTTTTCCACCCTTTTTCCTGCTTCTAGCATGTGTTAGGACACTAGTCAAGTCTAGGATGATTCATGGACACTTGTAAGGCTTACATAAATCCAATTCAAGTATAAATTCCATGATTTTCCTCATTTTTGAACTTTTTCAACCTTCATTCAAGCTCATATCTGCTATAATCCGAATTTGCAACCACTTGGGAGACTCCTCTGTGATTCCTTGATCATCCCTAGTATTTTAAGTAAATCATTCATGTTTTGATTCAAGTTTCTTAGTTTAATTGAGCTAAAACTCAACAGTTTGACTTTCTGTTTGACTTTTAGTTTTGATCTTGAATTGATCAAGATAAAGCTCAATTGAAACTTGCAATATGATGGTAATCAAGGTGGTTATGATCCCTAAAATTCATGCCTACTGATTCCACATTTTCTAGTCATTTTGACAAGTCAAAGTTTCGTCAAAATGCGATTTTTGCGCATTTTGCAATGGATCTATTCTTCGGGTGTCAAAACAGGTTGTTTGATGCAAAAGTACTTTGATAAACTTAATTAGAAATGTCACAACATGTCAAATTCATCACTCTCATTGTGGTGCTTGTTTAGAGTTGAAAAGTTGAACAGTTTGACCACCGCTTTGACTTTCGAATCTGACCCGTTTGGTTGATCTTTAGATCCGACCAAATACATATTTGTGACCATAAATATATAGAGAATAACCCTCTGAGATTGTACCTTATGATCATGTTGTTTGGATAACGTTATGATAATTAGTTGTTATAATCATCAATGATGACCAAAATGCCCTTTCGCAAATAAATCAACTAAGAGCATATGTAACATAAAAATTGACATACAATCTGATCTAACAACAATATTAAACATATTTTGGCAATTAGGACTTATCATAACGCATATATAATCATCCAAATGCGTAGTTACGCACATGACGCGTTAAAGTGGCTTAAGCTACCTTAACGGGTCATAACGGGTCAAAAAGCAACAAAAATCTTTCCAACTCAGAATGTGAACTTATTAAACCATGTCATATGAGTCCCCATACTAATTTGGTTTATAAGATGCCATTCTATCCAAATCATCCTGATTTCAAGCTTCGATATTTACACTATTGTTCATTTTTAGGATACACACTTGATTCCTTGATCTTCGGACGTTGATCATACACTTGTACAAGGCTTATCCGCAAATCCCAGGCGAGTACATCGCTCCCCTGTTTTATGTTTACAAATGTTTTGGGGTGATTCATATGTGCTAATTGTTTTTAAGTTTTCAAAGTACAAATACTATGCTTTATATAACAATATGGTTTCAATAATGTGATACAACTTGTTGGTGCGTTATCCAAGATACGAATGACATTCATTAACATTGTTATGCCGCCCAGTAGTAAGTTATGGTACCATTGGATTGACAATCCCGTTACTAGGCTATTCACTGGATTTGGTGGGTAGTTTGGGGAACGACATAAACTATTTATGACTAACAAATCATTCGTTGATTTGCTAGTCTTGTTAAAGAGATCTTTTAGGATCTATTAAAGATACCCTTGGGGTATAGTCGAATCAACAAAGGTTTGAATTAAATAACGACCAAAATTTTTCACAATTATAACACGGAACGATTGGTGTATAACAAGAAACAAAGAACGTGAACGATGAACAAATGGTTTATTACGAGGAACCATTAAAGACGAACAAATGATTTCAAACAATGTCACACAACGATTTTCGATTAAAGATATAAACCATACAAGTTATTTCAAGATGATTTACAAGTTGGATTTACAAACAAATGTTTTCGAGTCAAGGATTATGGCTACTAGATTTTATAACTTTTAACAATTTGTTTTAGTTGAATAACTATTGCAATATCAAATGCTTTCAAAACAAGGTTTCACTTACGACTCTAGTAGTCGGGTTATTTATTTTGCAATATATACAAAGCCATGGACTTGACATGTTTACAAAACCTATGTACTCGCCGGCATATTTTTGTACTCGTTTTCACATATGTTTCAGGGAACGACGCTAGATGATACTGATGCGTGCTCATGTAGGATCGGACTTGGACCTAGTGCCTTAATAACAAGAAAGACAATAATTATGCATGCTTGTTGTTTCGTTGTTTAAAAATTTCTACGACAATTATGACAATGTAATCTATGTTCAATATTCAAATAAAATGAACCTTTAAATACCATGTGTTGTTGAGACAATCTGTTAACGTGACTCCCTAAGTGTTTCCGCCGCGTGTTGTTTTACGCGATTTGGGGTGTTACATCACGGGATATGCTGATTCTGATTTCAACTGCGACAAATTGAATGCAAAATCTACGACGGCCGGTTGCCAGTTCTTCGGAACACGTTTGGTAACGTGGCAGTGCAAGAAACAAACCACGCTCGCTCTCTCGACTTGTGAAGCTGAGTATATTTCAGCTTCCAGTTGTTGTTCACAGTTACTGTGGATCCAACAATAGATGAGAGACTTTGGATTGCAATTTTTTGACACTCCTTTGTATGTAGATAATAACTATTGACATAACCAAATCCAATTCAACACTCTAAAACGAAACATATTGAAATTCCATATCACTTTATTCGTGACTGCGACGAAAAAAGATTGATTCGAATTGAAAAAATTCACACCGATGAACAAAAGGCTGATATCTATACCAACCTTTCTCTCTAACAAGATTTAGATATCTAATGAGGTTAACCCGGTATGAAAAATCTTTTGTCAGACGGGGAAAATGAGGTTGAATATGGATCAGATGAAGAGTTCACGAGATTCTCATTGGTTTGTCACTTTTTGTAAAAAGTTAAAATTTCTTTCTTTAAATTTCTAAAATACAAAATATGTTTTTGTTTTTAGGGGGAGAAATGTTATAGAAAATACAAAAACATAAAAAATTTCAAAAATGTACAAAAACATTGAAAAAGACAAAATAATTAGTGTTAAAGAGGAAATGATAGTACATCAGTGGACTATCACGATATGATAAGGATTTGGAATGTGTAAAAAGTTTTAAGCAAGTCTTACTTTGGATATTTCAGTAGGCTTTACACGTTTAGTAGATTGTTTCTGGGATATAAACTAAATATACAACTTGTTAACTTGTGGCTTAACATCTCTTGGATATATGGACTTGGTACTCCGAAATTTCGTCTGAGAGATTGCCTGATTCTGAGATACTAGGTCTTTATAGATAATTGATATCTGGGGTATTATAAAAGTTCTTTTGATTTTGCGGAAGCAATAGCCTAGAACTTATATAATACTTTTGCATAAAAGCCTTAAATCTGTAGCATATTGAAAAGTATTGAAACATCATCAATTGCAGTACAAAAGATTTCGTATTGGAACACTACCTTAAGTCGAGCCTTCAACTCTTTGTCGGTACGTTGGTACTAACCTGAGCTCTCAAGGTCTCGCATTACCCAGATAAAGATATTAGTTAAGCTATATTCACCTGTAAGATGAAATATAGGGAATCTTGATACAAGAGTATATTCCGAGGTGGGAAACATAGTTGATTAAAGTTTCTTAAGATTACTTAACGTATCTTGGAACAATTGAAAAATGTGTTAAAGTTTAAAGTGGACAAGTATATTAACAATCTAGGTAAATTTGTTTAAAGACTTAAAGTCTTTAAAAGGTCAACGGTACTAGTGATATGCTCAGACAACTGATATGATTCGCGAACACGATCTCACAAGAATATGTCTGTAAATATGTTTGTACATAATTCATAGTTATTTATGATTCAATCCAAAAAGATTTTCGATGTGTTTTAGCATAAAGTTTTTAAAAACTCAAAAAGATTTTGTTTCTATTGGTGTTTCGACAACCAATGATGAAGAACGGATCTTCGGAATCTAAAAAAAATGTTGAACAAGGTGAAACCGGAAAACAACGGGTTGGGAGCTAATAAGAAAACTTTAAAATGTTATTGAAAAGATCAAAAATTTCATTAATTTGAAACTTTACTTTGTTGAAAACAACAGTTTGTTCATATGGTGTTCAACCAAGGTCATTAACTTGGACTTGGTAGAAAAATCAGTAAACCGAGGTCATTAACTTGGACTTGGTTATCTGAGTGGGTTGTTAAAACTGTTAACGAAATAGAATTTGAAAATTTGAAAAATTCAAAACTCTAATTCGTACGAACTAGCATAACAAAAATGTTAAGCTTCACTTCGTACGAATTGCTAAATGTGTATCCCATTTCGTACGAATTGAAACATTATCACCACTGTTTATCCTCTGAGCGATCTTGTGCGAATTGAGTGAAAAAGCTATTTAGACGCCATTATTATGTCGGATTTTCGTTGCTAAGGTTGATTGGCACACCTTAATCAATGGGCAAGGAATTGAATTGGATTTTTATGGACTGTCGGACCTAAAATCTTAGATTAAGGATGTTTAACTCGTCAAAACATAAAATTGAACATGAATAAACATTAATCGACGATGTTAGGGTGTGTTAGGATGCTCAATTGTTAAAAATCATCTTGTTTTGAAACATCAGTTGAAATGGAGAAGATGATCAATTCGTACGAACTGATATACTGATTTTGATCATTTCTTAATTCGTACAAACTGTAATAAATGTTTGAAATAATTTTTGGCAAGATCTAATTCGTACGTACTGAGAGTTGATTAGTTGTTTTTGTTTGTATGTTTGAGATATCAATTCGTACGAATTGAGATCCAATTCGTACGAAGTCTTATTTGTTTGAAAAAAATTCTAAGTGTATGAATATTTTTCATGCGCAGGAAAAGAAGTCAAACTATTCGAAATTTCATAACACCTGTTGTGTCTTGGATAAGGAGAAATTCCTAAGGCTGCAACCATTTTCAGATATTCTGGATTTTATGAAGCGTTTTCAAATCTCAAAGGCGCTCACACATCATCATACGACTTATAGACCGCACATTGAGAACTTTTGGAATGCAACAAAGTATGTGGAAGCCGAAAATACATTATACTCAGCAGTGAAAATCGACGATAAGGATATTGGGTAAAGATTACTGAGGAAGATGTACGCAGAGTGCTGGATTTCAAGATAAAGCTTCTGATCCTACTGGTTTTTCTGAAACAATGTGAAAGGTTGTTTCTACAGGATGGGCTATCGTGGATACATTAATGCAACTACATGGAAGAAGGATAACTTGGGGAAGCCTTACAAGTTCTTCATGCATTCGTTAGTTCATGCTTTAAGTCACAAAAAAGGAGGTTTTGATGATATGCTAGATTACCAGATGTATATGGCCACGGCTTTAGTGCTAAATCTGTCGTTCAACTTTCCTCACATCATCTTTGATTATATGACAAAGAATACCGGGGTTGAGAAATTTCTACAGTATCCGAGATTTGTACAGATGTTGCTAGACGAAAAATTCAAGAATCTGAAGAAAAAAGATGATGATATTCTGTATTTGCATCACATGGATGTAGATACGCTTATGAAGCTAACTCAATATCTGAGGCAAGATTCAGTTCCACCAATAAAAGCCATGTATGGAGCAATTTCGAACAAGGATTATGTTGCACCTGAATCAGGTAAATGGCGAAAAGCCATAAGTGGTGATGTCACACCCCAACAGATGCGGAAACATAGAGGCGGGACGAAAAAGATTGCTCATTGCTCACAACGCTAATAGTGACAATATTTAATTATACCAAATTTCATTTCATAAGTAAACTTGACAAGTACATTACATGGGAATTTCAAGTACAACAATAATCAAGACAAAATTTGACACAACATTAATAAACCTATACGTCTATGTGTGTATCTAGTCATCAACGCTACTTCAAATTCATAGCATCATCATCCTCAACCTGTAACATGTTTAAAATACAGTTCAATGCAAAAGCAAAGGCGAGTACACAAGGTTGGAAATACGTAGTATAAGTATAAAAAGTATAACTCGAATCCACATGTTAATCGTATGCAAGGTAAATGCTAATCATGCAACACTAGATCAAACCCGAGTTTCCACAAGTATAATGAGCTTCCCTCGTCACAAAAGCAACGAGACTAAAAAGTATGAATATGCTTAAAATAAACCCGACGGGTGGTGTGCTACTCCTATAGCGCTATATATGTTAAGTTGGGCTAGCTAAGTTAATGATCAAGCATGTATATTTTTAGCATGTATCTAAGCATATCAAGTATCATGTATTAACGGATTGAGCATGTAAAGCATAAGTTGTGATTTGTGTATTTTGATAGGTAACATGTTACAACCCAAAAAGTGAGAAAGCGGTAAATGGGTTGAGTGTACTCACGGTTTTGCAAACGCTTTCCAACTAGAGAAATCCGCGAGCTTGTTTGTTGGTTAAGGATTGGCACCTTGTCCTTCTACATGAAGAACATAGGTATGAGTATGGTGATTAACGGACGATTCGGAATATGAGCATGAATGATGAATAATAAAGTAAAGTATGTAGGTATAAAAATAGTCACCAAGGGCTAGCACTCGTCTTTGACACTATGATAGCCCACAAGGGTTTGACGTGATTACATAGGTTTAAAACCTATTAGAATCGTAAGGGGAACTACACACTTTGGTGATAAATGGTGTGCGTTGAGCGTACTATATTTTTTTTGTTATTATTTTAAGTTCATTTTACGGATTAGTCAAGTTTTAAATTTATAAAACACGATATTATACAAACACTAAACACACACTTGGGCAAGTGCACTCATCGTGAGCGTATTATAGCGTTGATAAGATACCGAGATCGTCCAAGGACACAAGAGCTTTTAATACCGGTTTATCGTCAACGTCTAATCAATCTAAATTATTATAAAAGTTTCAAATATAAAAATTAAGAATAAAAATAAAATAAGAAGATAAATAAAACAAAAAGAAAAGATAGACAAGATAGAATCACTTGGATCCAACTTATCTTTAATGTGTCCTTTGATGATTTTCGCACATTCAGACTTTTTAAGAGATTATCTTAGTTATAGTAGTAGGCCCCTCTTTTGAAGGTGACGTTACACTCAACCCAGTGGTTTGAGTCAGCAGGGATACAATCCCAAAGGGTCGGAATATTGGAAGACAATTAAGTAAGTTATTAATGCGAAAAGTGGTAGGCCCCTCTTTTGAGGTGTCGTTACCCTCTTCTAAGTGGTTTGAGTCAGCAAGGATACAATCCCAAGTAGCCGGTTTAAAATATTAATAGTAGTTTAAGTAAGTTATTAGTTGCGTATTCCGACAATTTTCCTGATTACCATAAAAAACATTAGAAACATTAGAAACATCAAGAGTCGTAAATGCTTGTGCAAATTCTCTTTCATGAAAATAACAATGATTAGATTCTTCACGAACTTCGTCATACCTGACTTCTTCCATTTTCGATAAAAACTTGATTTTCAAAAGCTTTATGCAAAAGACGTTTTAAAATTTTACCAGATTATAGCATTAAACTCGTCTCGTCGATACGAATCCAACGATGTATAATGTCCGAGACCTATTTTGGAATTTTTTTAGGAGTTCACTTCGTAGGAACTAGTTGCCACTTCGTACAAATTGGATGCCACTTCGTACGAAATGTGCTAGGTTCGTGCGAATTGATCTCAAAATTTCCCCTTTTTTGCCATTTTGACATGATTTTGATCGTTTTTAGATCTAATCTTTTCAAGGGTTTTACTATGATGGATTTTATGTATTATACTTGAAAATCAGTCCATTTTAACCGTGTAATGTCCAATAAAAGTCTAAAATAGAAAGAAAGAGTAGAAGATGTGATGTTATAAGTCCAATATCTTCAAATTAGGCCTCTCATGCTTTGATACCACTTGTAGGTCCGTGATTCGGATCTGTTCAGGCACTAATTTGGCAACCTAACGTGAATGTGCGGAATCCCGCCATCCAATACCTTTAGGGTATTGAAGGAGGTCCTAATAAGCTAGAACCAAGTCCTCGCAGGATCTATACACTGAATGAGACAAGAATTTTACCAAACCACCCTTCTAACCCCTACCAGGTTAGTTAACGCGCTTTATATCGACCGTAAAGACACGAATGAGCAAATCAATGACGTCATGAAGAAATGGTAGGAAAATTCACTTTCAACATAAGACACTAGTTATTAAAGTCATTAATACAAACCCAAATAAAAAGTGCCGAAAGATTAAAAATCAAAAGTAATACATTAAAGACTTGTCTTCCCCAAGTGATGTAAGAGATTAGCCAAGCACGGCCTTTGATTGACAAAAACCCTTACACTCAATCTTGGATCCCGAGACTACTACACACTCTAAAGATGAAAGATGGGTGATGGTGGTGGTGTGGTGTTGGAGTGGTGGTGGAGTGGTGGCAAAGTGAGAGAGAAGTGGTTTGCCAAGGGATGCCTTTGAATGGAACCAAGCACCCCTATTTATAGTCAAAACAGAGGCCCGGCCACGGCCCCGTGTCTAGTGGGCATGGCCCGTGGCCATCATCCTTCTCTTTCTTCATTAATTGCATTTGACAGCAGAGGGCCCCACACGACCCCGTGGCCTCTCGACATGTCCCCGTGGTCAACTGTTCGCTGTACTATCTGGATTCTGCAAATCTTATAGTTGACCACGCCCCATGTTGGCCTGGGCACGGCCCGTGGTGGGCATAGAAGCTTCTGCAGGTTTTGTCTTGAAGTGTAGGGTCTGACCACGCCCCGTGTTGGATGGACACAACCCGTGGTCATCTTCTGTAACCTTGTTTTTGTCTTTTGGGGTGTTGCTGAGGAGTCAGGCATGGTTAGTTATTCCTTCTTTTCGTATTTATGTTGGTTTTGGCTGCTTATTTGCTTCTCTTGTTCTTTTTTTTTTTCTCTTTTTATCCTGAAAATATAAAAGGAACAAAGAAATGTGCTTTTTCCAACATTAGTACTAAAAATGGTTAGTTTTATGCTTCAGTTGATGTAATTTATATGTTGCATTTTGCACACATCAAATATCGCCACACTTGAATCTTTGCTTGTCCTCAAGCAAAATTCTTTAAATATGGCTTACACACCCAAATGGAATAGGTAGAGAAGAAGTTTTGTGGTTTGTCTTTGTGTGTCGGGAATCCAAGATCTTTATTTAAATTTTGTTTTTACTTTATTTACAATCTTATTCGTCATGATTTTTTTAGAATGGTTTTTTTAAGAACATTATTTATTTGGGCATAACATGCCTTTTTAAAATTCTATTTATATACAAGTTCACGTACCTCACAGGAGATCACTCAACACTCGGCCGAAGATGTATTTTTGTGATATCGCTCGATTCCGGTTTGGAACTTATTTCTACCATATGCTTGCCAAGCGATCACACCTCCTCATTTTTAACTATAAACCTTTGCGAGTATCAAGAGGACTTTGAAAGGGTTAGGCTTGGGCTAAGGGTAGGTGATTTTTTGGGTTAGAGGTTGGTAAAATGGCGAAAGGCGTAAAAAGCGCCGGTTATCGTGAAAATTGTTTATTTCTCTAAACCAAACATTTTCAAACAAGTTTTTTTGAAAGAACTTGTTTGGTTAAAGAGATATGTTTTCTTTTCATATATATAACTGGAGCTTTTAATAAAGAGGAATAACTAACCTAAAATAATAACGAAATAGTACGGTAAATAAGTGGATTTTATTAACAATTTTAATAGGATTTTTAGATTTATTTTTGTGAGTTTAAGGTCATTTTCTAACTTTAAAAATATTATTTTTAAGTATTTTTAATTGATTTTTAAATTAAATAAATAAATAAAAGTATAAAAAAAATGTTGACTTTTTTTTGACCGTTGACCGTTGACCGGTCGGACAATGACTTATGTGTGCGCTGGGTGAGACTCGAACCCGAGACCTCTCGTACGCGTGCACGTAGCTCTACCAACTGAGCTACGTGTCTAACCCGAAATATTCTATGTTTTAATTATATATATATACTAATTAAATGTTTAATTTATTTGGTTTTATATTAAAAGAATTTAAATGGTTGAACCGGTTGCAGGGAAACCGGATCGAACTCGGGACCTCTGGTTTGTAAGCGCACAGCCCAACCAGTTGGGCTGTGTATCTTATCTGTTAAACTTACAGTTTATATTAATCTTAAAACATCCTGGGACCTACTCTGATTCAGTTTAAAAAAATTGGTTTTAATTCGGAAAGCCGGTGCGTTTGTAAGATTCGAACTCGTGACGTACGCTGTGTGTTTGCACACAGTCCACCGCTGGACTGTGTGTCTAACCCGGTTTAATATCTTGGTTTAATTAAACTTATACCTAATGTTCGACTTCATCTTCTTCGATCAAAGACACAGACAACCGATATTCGACAGTTCTTGTTTAAATCATTGATTGAAATGTAATGGATAAAGAAGGTTTTGGAAATGAATGTACCGGAAAAGATGTTTTTCTCAGAACTCCGGCAAAGGTCGTCGGCTCTGTTTTATGAATTCCGTCTGAGCGGATCAATTAACAGTTTTGATCAACTAATTGTGAAATTGAGTTACTAAACAAAGATTATCAGAGGGTTTAGATGTTTGTACCGATTCACAGCGTGTTTTCGGAAATGTCCAGAGATTTTCCGGCAGGCGTAGAATATGCGGTAACGTCGTCTGAGACCGATTCTGGTTGAAGGATTTAAGTTAGTGAAAGTCTAACAATGGATTGAAAATGAAAGAATCGAGAAATTTACCGATTTGATGTGTGTCCCGGTTTTCCGGAGAAAGTCCGGCGATAGCAGATAACGATTCCGGCGAACAGAAGTTAGAGTGAAAATGAAATTGAAGGTGCTGCGAGTGTATTCGTGATGTGAGGCGATGGTATTGTTAGTGTATATTGAAAATAAATTTCATTTCGGTTTTAACTCCCGAAAATCATATGAATCGAGGCAATTGAAGACTGAATTGATTAGAACGTGGGTTGTAATGGATTTATCGGTTATATTCAGTAACTCACGATCACTCAAAAGTCTCTGGATAGTTGAAAGCCGATTATCGGTTTCAGTTCTTGGCGCAAACAGATAGATTCACGGGTGAAACTTAAGGTTTATTTGATTCATTGATTACACAAAAGAATCAAGTGGCGGAGTGGTTAAGTGTTTGTGTGTTAAATGAGCCGACTGACCCGGGTTCGAAACCCGGCAGCGACATTTATTTTTTCTTCAACCGTTTTTATTGTTTATTAACTATAGTTTATAAATTCTAATATATTTATTAGTTATGTATTGTTTAAAATTAAGAAGAGCATTAAATAAGCAACGAAAATTTGAAACTGACTATTCGATTAATAAACGAAACGGGTTTTGAAAACCCGTTTTTCGACGGATGTTACAGTATCCCCTACTTTTAGAAATTTCGTCCCGAAATTTAAGTAGTAGTGGTAACAGGAAAAAGATGCGGGTATTTTTCGCGCATTGAGTCTTCACGTTCCCAAGTAAACTCAGGTCCTCGTTTCGACTCCCAGCGTACCCTAACAATTGGAATACAACTCCGTCTTAAACGTTTTTCTCCGAAGTCCATGATCTCTACTGGTCTTTCAATGAAGTGCATAGATTCATCGATCTGAATATCTTCTAAGGGAATATGGAGATTTTCATCGGCGAGGCACTTCTTTAAGTTTGATACGTGGAACGTGGGTGAATTCTGTTGAGTTCTTCTGGTAGGTCAAGCTTGTATGCTACAGGTCCTACTCTTTCGAGTATCTTGAAAGGTCCTACGTAGCGTGGTGCTAGCTTGCCCTTCTGGCCAAAACGAACTACTCCCTTCCACGGTGATACTTTTAAAAGTACATGATCACCAATGATAAACTCCAAGGGCTTTCGTCGTTTGTCTGCATAACTCTTTTGACGACTTTGTGCCGCTAGAAGATTGTTTCGAATTTGATGGATCTTGTCTGTTGTTTCTTGAATCAACTCTAGACCGGTGATTTGAGCTTCTCCAATTTCGTGCCAACATACTGGAGATCGGCACTTACGGCCATATAACGCTTCGAAAGGAGCCATGCCGATACTTGAGTGGTAACTATTGTTGTACGAAAATTCAACTAATGGTAGATGAGCGTCCCAATTCCCTTTGAAGTCTATGACACACACTCGAAGCATATCTTCAAGAGTTTGGATGGTGCGTTCAGATTGTCCATCAGTTTGAGGATGATAAGCGGTACTGAGGTCTAATTGTGTACCCAAAGCGACTTGTACGGCTTGCCATGTTCGTGAAGTGAAACGACCATCACGGTCTGAAATAATGCTTAAAGGTACACCATGACGGCTTACGATCTCGCTGATGTAGATACGAGCTAACTTCTCGTTCTTGAAGTCCTCGCGAATCGGAATGAAATGAGCTGATTTTGTAAGACGATCAATGATTACCCATATAGTGTCATACCCACTGGAGGTGCGAGGTAACCCGGTAATGAAATCATAGTTATGTTTTCCCACTTCCATACAGGTATTTCGGGTTGGACTAGAAGTCCTGAGGGTCTTTGATGTTCAGCTTTTACTTTGGAACATGTAAGGCACTTGGAAACGAAAACAGCGATATCCTTCTTCATGCCAGGCCACCAGTAGGTGTATCGAAGGTCTTGATACATCTTGTCGGCTCCTGGGTGTACAGAGTACCGTGTTTTGTACGCCTCATTCATAAGGAAATCACGAAGGTTATTGTGATCGGGAATCCATATGCGATCTAGATAGTACAGAATACCGTCGGATTTGGTTTCGATTTTAAGTTCTGCTCCACAAGACAGCTCATTGCGTACGTCGTTTTCTGTTACAGAAACATGTTGGGCTTCTCGGATTTGATCTTTGATGTCGGTTATGATTTGCGAACATAGAAGACGAATGGAGTTCGCATAACCCTTTCGACTGAGCGCATCAGCCACCACGTTTGCCTTACCAGGATGATACCGAATTTCACAGTCGTAGTCATTAAGATGTTCAACCCATCTTCGTTGCCTCATGTTTAACTCCTTTTGGTTGAAGATATGTTGGAGGCTCTTGTGGTCAGTGTATATTTCACACTTAGTACCTTAGAGGTAATGTCTCCATATCTTAAGAGCGAACACAACGGCTCCAAGTTCCAGGTCGTGGGTGGTGTAGTTCTTCTCATGAATTTTGAGTTGTCTAGAAGCATAAGCTATCACTTTTCCTCTTTGCATCAGTACACAGCCTAGTCCATGCCCTGACGCGTCGCAATAAACCACGAAGTCATCACAACCTTCAGGAAGTGTGAGGATAGGTGCATCACAGAGTTTTTGCTTAAGGGTTTGGAAGGCTTCTTCTTGTTTAGGTCCCCATATGAAGGGTTTTCCTTTATGTGTTAAAGCCGTGAGTGGTACAACAATACGGGAGAAATTTGCAATGAAACGGCGATAATAACCAGCCAAACCAAGAAATGATCTTACTTCGGTAGGTGTACGTGGCGCTTGCCATTCCTGTACTGCCTTGATTTTTGAGGGATCAACATGAATTCCCTTGTCATTGACGACGTGTCCAAGGAATTGTACTTCCCTTAACCAGAATTCACATTTCAAGAACTTAGCGTACAGCTTTTCTGTCCTTAAAAGTGTAAGGATGAGTCGAAGGTGTCGTTCATGATCAGACTTAGACTTTGAGTAGATGAGGATGTCGTCGATGAAGACTATGACAAAGCGGTCGAGGTAGGGTTTGCATACCCTGTTCATTAAATCCATAAATACTGCTGGAGCGTTGGTTAAACCAAATGGCATGACCATGAATTCGTAATGACCATAACGAGTTCGGAAGGCGGTCTTTGGGACGTCTTCTTCATGTACTCTGAGTTGATGATAACCAGAACGAAGGTTGATTTTTGAAAAACAGGTGGCGCCTTGAAGTTGGTCTAGAAGATCATCGATGCGAGGTAATGGGTAGCGGTTCTTGACCATTAACTTGTTGAGTTCTCTGTAGTCGATACACATGCAAAACGTTCCATCTTTCTTCTTCACAAAAAGGACAGGTGC
Organism: Scalesia atractyloides; assembly: GCA_947069175.1. Lineage (NCBI taxonomy): Eukaryota > Viridiplantae > Streptophyta > Magnoliopsida > Asterales > Asteraceae > Scalesia > Scalesia atractyloides. The sequence continues at coordinate 33,068,001 of CAMTDV010000024.1, read as the reverse complement.
ACCCCAAGGCGATGAGCTAGGACGTATGAATCCTTTGTCAGTCAGCTCTTGCAGTTGACTGGCCAGCTCTTGCATTTCGGATGGGGCTAACCTATAAGGAGATTTTGCAACTGGTGTAGCTCCAGGTATAAGATCAATGCGGAATTCGACTTCTCTCACGGGAGGAAGTCCTGAAATGTCGTCAGGAAAAACTTGCGGAAAATCTTTTACTACTGGGATGTCTTCGAGTTTCTTCTCCTTGGTTCCCTTTTTGACGACATGAGTTAGGAATGCGACATAATTCTTGCGGATATATCTTCGGGCTTGAAGACAGGACATTAATTTGAGTTCTTTCGAAGGGGTTTCTCCAAAGATTAGTAGAGTCTGACCGTTTGCAAGAGGAATGCGAATGAACTTTTCACGGCATACAACTTTAGCATGATGTTGGCTGAGCAAGTCCATACCAATTATAATGTCGAAACTTCCCAACTTCATAGGAATGAGGTCAACTGGAAAATCGTGATCGTTTAGGGTGAGAGTACAATTGCGTATAATAGAGTTTAATGAGACCGGTTTTCCGTCAGCAACTTCTACCGTTATGGATTCCATGAGTTTATCACGAGTTTGGTTGAGGATGGGTTCAAATTCTAAGGACACAAAACTCTTATCTGCGCCGGTATCAAACAACATGGATGCATAACTACCATTGATGAGAAACGTACCGTTAACCACGTTGTTGTCAGCCCTAGCTTGATTGGCGTTGATGTTGAAAGCTCTTCCCCTAGCAGGTGGAGGAGCTTGGTTAGCCTGGTTTACTGGATTTGCTTGTGCTTGGGCATGGATGATGTTCACCAAGCGTGGACAGGTGTTCCTGAAGTGGTTCGGGTCTCCACAGTTGTAACAAGCCCGCATAGATTGCATCATGGGGTAGTTGGGTTGGTAGTAGAATTGGGCTACATGTTGGACAGGTGGTAGGAGTAAAGGTTGTTGGGCTTGACCCACTATCTGATGGTGGGTTTGGGTTGAGGGCTGATTGCGGTTCGTTCGCTGAAGTGCGGACAGGTTTGGATGGTGTGACCTGCGCGGCCACAGCCGGTGCAATGTTGGCAGGGATGCTCGGGAAAGTGATGGTATTGGCAACGGTTGCATTTTGGGTATGGGCCGGAGTATGGCTTTTTATATGGTGCAGCTGAGGGGGCAACTTGGGTGATGGGTGCAGCAGGGATAGGGAAGTTTGTTTGTGTGATAGCAAAGTTTCTGCCGTTTCGTTTCCTCTTACTAGCAAACTTTGAGGAGGAGGTGGAATGGTTTGAAGTTTGGCCCTCCATGGGGGCTTTCTTTTTCTCATCCTTAAATTTTCCGTTTCGGATGCGATTCTCGGTAAGCTCGGTAGCTAGTTCCATAGCAGCTTCAAGTGTTGCAGGCGAAGTGCTTAGAACTGAGTCTTGAATTTTCGAGGGGAGGCCTCGAATATAGTGTTCGACTAAGCAGTATACTGGGGTGAACAAGTTGGGGATCATTTGGTTCAACTCTAGAAACCTTTTGTTGTAGGAAGTATGATCTCCTTCCTTTTGCTTTAACGAGTGGAATTCATCCTTTAACTTTTTGATCTCGCTTCTTGGACAGAAGCGTCTCGTCATGATTTCCCTTAACTCCTCCCATGTTAAGGCTATTGCATATTCGATTCCCCTCTTACCTTTTTCTGTATTCCACCAGGTAAGAGCTACTCCAAATAGTCTCCCGGTTGCGTAACGTACCTTGCGATCCTCGGGACAATCGCAATTGAGGAAGGTGTTTTCCATTTCCTCAAACCAGTGGAGGAGAGCAGTGACACCTTCGGTCCCTTCATATTTCGGGGGATCGCAAGACTTGAAGTGTTTGTAAGAGCACTTTTTGGAGGGAGGGTTGTCGACGTTCTGGTCGTCTTGATTGGGAGGGTTGATGGGATTTGCGGCGAGAGCTTGTTGGACTTGAATTACGATGTCAGGAAGCACCGCGGCCATTTGTTTTGCGATTTGGGTGGCCAAGCGTTCGTTTGACCTTCCTGACCTTCTACCTCCCCGTTGCTGCCTAGCCGACATATACAGGAACATACATAAGAAGATGGTGAGTTTAAGGAGTCTTTTTAGGTGTCATGTGTCGTCAAATGAAATTAAAATAACATAATTATCAATAATGCAACTACATCCATAGGATGTCTTGGGTTTGCTCATGTTTGGGCCTCCAATGTCCCCCATACCATCGCCTGTATAGTCATGTGGGCCCCCATGACTATTGGCTTAGTAGCATTCACATTGGTGTTGGCGGTTTAACACTCGCATCACCCGAATGAAAACCATGAAATATGTTTGCGAGATGTATGGTAGGAGGGTGTCCAGGTGTAGACACAATGACAACTCAAAGTGGGGTTAGCTCACACGACGTTTGGTATAGCATGCTTTGGCCTAATAGGTCCTTCGTACTCTCATCGTTAGTCCCAGGTAGGCAAACTGGTCCTTTATTTTGGATTTATACGAATGCCAAGCCTAGACAGGACGTTCCGACTACCGGTACTTGTACCCTTTCCTGTTACTACATGCCCGTCATGAGAACTCACTTTGATGTGATTTGAAAAAAAATACAAAAATCGTTGCAAAAATCATGGAAATTGTGTGGTGTGTGCTCTCATGGATATGATATGTTATGATGATATGATTCATGATGAGCATTGTATAGTAATATGTACTTATGAACATGCTTGCATAACATTGAATGTAACAATAAACATAAAGCATATAAACATCATGAATTTTGTATGTAACACATAAACAATTTTAAAATTCTAATCAACTATAGTATAGGCTCTAAGGGTCTAATAACCTATCCTATATCCCTATAGTCATGGCTCTGATACCAATCTGTCACACCCCGACCCGCAGCGGAATAAGAGTCGGGGCATAATTGGGTTATCACCAAAGCTCATGATGTTTACTAAAATGTTTCCTATTTATTAAATTCAAATTACAACTTCAATATTCCAAACAAGTTCATACAATTACAAGGAAAAAGTAACTAAGTAAACAATCCAAAGCCTAAACTGATTTATTCTTCTAGGCCGTCCTATATGTTTCTTGCTGCAACTGGATCCCCTGTATCATGTGTAAAAATGGGGAATTTTGGGTCAACAAAAGTTGGCGAGTGAACCTTGTTAAAAAACATTTGATATTGATTTCTTATTGTATTTAATATGGAAAAATTGTGCAATAATCATATGTGAGCAAACGTATATAATCAAACAAACAATAACAAACCACCTTGCATGAGTATATGACATGAATGATAATGTATATGTTGGAAACGTCACGTTCCACTCATAGGTAATGGGGAACGGACGGCCTATGATGATGTATGTGTGATCAAGGCTCAATCAAACGGAGCCGATCATATGTTGGCAACGCCACGTTCCGCTCATAGGTAATGGGGAACAGTTCTGCTCATAGATAATGGGGAACAGACGAGCCTATGATGATGTACGTACTGAAAATGATAAATTTAAGCTAAACATTAACCACGCAAACAATTGATACATATTGGATACACATTTGATCATGGATATGATGGATGCACAAGTGTTTAAATGTAATAAATAATAAGCGACACATGATACACCCCAAAATGTGATTAAAACGGGGAATTGGTAGAGATTCACTCACATTGGGTGCGTTCTCTTGATGATGTTGAATGCGCACGAGTTTGGAGATTTGATCGACGAGGAATAACTAACCTAAAATAATAACGAAATAGTCCGGTAAATAAGTGGATTTTATTAACAATTTTAATAGGATTTTTAGATTTATTTTTGTGAGTTTAAGATCATTTTCTAACTTTAAAAATATTATTTTTAAGTATTTTTAATTGATTTTTAAATTAAATAAATAAATATAAGTATAAAAAATGTTGACTTTTTGTTGACCGTTGACCGTTGGCCGGTCGGACAGTGACTTATGTGTGCGCTGGGTGAGACTCGAACCCGAGACCTCTCGTACGCGTGCACGCAGCTCTACCAACTGAGCTACGTGTCTAACCCGAAATATTATATGTTTTAATTATATATATATACTAATTAAATGTTTAATTTATTTGGTTTTATATTAAAAGAATTTAAATGGTTGAACCGCTTGCAGGGAAACCGGATCGAACCCGGGACCTCTGGTTTGTAAGCGCACAGCCCAACCAGTTGGGCTGTGTGTCTTATCTGTTAAACTTACAGTTTATATTAATCTTAAAAACATCCTGGGACCTACTCTGATTCAGTTTAAAAAAATGGTTTTAATTCGGAAAGCCGGTGCGTTTGTAAGATTCGAACTCGTGACGTACGCTGTGTGTTTGCACACAGTCCACCGCTGGACTGTGTGTCTAACCCGGTTTAATATCTTGGTTTAATTAAACTTATACCTAATGTTCGACTTCATCTTCTTCGATCAAAGACACAGACAACCGATATTCGACAGTTCTTGTTTAAATCATTGATTGAAATGTAATGGATAAAGAAGGTTTTGGAAATGAATGTACCGGAAAAGATGTTTTTCTCAGAACTCCGGCAAAGGTCGTCGGCTCTGTTTTATGAATTCCGTCTGAGCGGATCAATTAACAGTTTTGATCAACTAATTGTGAAATTGAGTTACTAAACAAAGATTATCAGAGGGTTTAGATGTTTGTACCGATTCACAGCGTGTTTTCGGAAATGTCCAGAGATTTTCCGGCAGGCGTAGAATATGCGGTAACGTCGTCTGAGACCGATTCTGGTTGAAGGATTTAAGTTAGTGAAAGTCTAACAATGGATTGAAAATGAAAGAATCGAGAAATTTACCGATTTGATGTGTGTCCCGGTTTTCCGGAGAAAGTCCGGCGATAGCAGATAACGATTCCGGCGAACAGAAGTTAGAGTGAAAATGAAATTGAAGGTGCTGCGAGTGTATTCGTGATGTGAGGCGATGGTATTGTTAGTGTATATTGAAAATAAATTTCATTTCGGTTTTAACTCCCGAAAATCATATGAATCGAGGCAATTGAAGACTGAATTGATTAGAACGTGGGTTGTAATGGATTTATCGGTTATATTCAGTAACTCACGATCACTCAAAAGTCTCTGGATAGTTGAAAGCCGATTATCGGTTTCAGTTCTTGGCGCAAACAGATAGATTCACGGGTGAAACTTAAGGTTTATTTGATTCATTGATTACACAAAAGAATCAAGTGGCGGAGTGGTTAAGTGTTTGTGTGTTAAATGAGCCGACTGACCCGGGTTCGAAACCCGGCAGCGACATTTATTTTTTCTTCAACCGTTTTTATTGTTTATTAACTATAGTTTATAAATTCTAATATATTTATTAGTTATGTATTGTTTAAAATTAAGAAGAGCATTAAATAAGCAACGAAAATTTGAAACTGACTATTCGATTAATAAACGAAACGGGTTTTGAAAACCCGTTTTTCGACGGATGTTACAGTATCCCCTACTTTTAGAAATTTCGTCCCGAAATTTAAGTAGTAGTGGTAACAGGAAAAAGATGCGGGTATTTTTCGCGCATTGAGTCTTCACGTTCCCAAGTAAACTCAGGTCCTCGTTTCGACTCCCAGCGTACCCTAACAATTGGAATACAACTCCGTCTTAAACGTTTTTCTCCGAAGTCCATGATCTCTACTGGTCTTTCAATGAAGTGCATAGATTCATCGATCTGAATATCTTCTAAGGGAATATGGAGATTTTCATCGGCGAGGCACTTCTTTAAGTTTGATACGTGGAACGTGGGTGAATTCTGTTGAGTTCTTCTGGTAGGTCAAGCTTGTATGCTACAGGTCCTACTCTTTCGAGTATCTTGAAAGGTCCTACGTAGCGTGGTGCTAGCTTGCCCTTCTGGCCAAAACGAACTACTCCCTTCCACGGTGATACTTTTAAAAGTACATGATCACCAATGATAAACTCCAAGGGCTTTCGTCGTTTGTCTGCATAACTCTTTTGACGACTTTGTGCCGCTAGAAGATTGTTTCGAATTTGATGGATCTTGTCTGTTGTTTCTTGAATCAACTCTAGACCGGTGATTTGAGCTTCTCCAATTTCGTGCCAACATACTGGAGATCGGCACTTACGGCCATATAACGCTTCGAAAGGAGCCATGCCGATACTTGAGTGGTAACTATTGTTGTACGAAAATTCAACTAATGGTAGATGAGCGTCCCAATTCCCTTTGAAGTCTATGACACACACTCGAAGCATATCTTCAAGAGTTTGGATGGTGCGTTCAGATTGTCCATCAGTTTGAGGATGATAAGCGGTACTGAGGTCTAATTGTGTACCCAAAGCGACTTGTACGGCTTGCCATGTTCGTGAAGTGAAACGACCATCACGGTCTGAAATAATGCTTAAAGGTACACCATGACGGCTTACGATCTCGCTGATGTAGATACGAGCTAACTTCTCGTTCTTGAAGTCCTCGCGAATCGGAATGAAATGAGCTGATTTTGTAAGACGATCAATGATTACCCATATAGTGTCATACCCACTGGAGGTGCGAGGTAACCCGGTAATGAAATCATAGTTATGTTTTCCCACTTCCATACAGGTATTTCGGGTTGGACTAGAAGTCCTGAGGGTCTTTGATGTTCAGCTTTTACTTTGGAACATGTAAGGCACTTGGAAACGAAAACAGCGATATCCTTCTTCATGCCAGGCCACCAGTAGGTGTATCGAAGGTCTTGATACATCTTGTCGGCTCCTGGGTGTACAGAGTACCGTGTTTTGTACGCCTCATTCATAAGGAAATCACGAAGGTTATTGTGATCGGGAATCCATATGCGATCTAGATAGTACAGAATACCGTCGGATTTGGTTTCGATTTTAAGTTCTGCTCCACAAGACAGCTCATTGCGTACGTCGTTTTCTGTTACAGAAACATGTTGGGCTTCTCGGATTTGATCTTTGATGTCGGTTTATGATTTGCGAACATAGAAGACGAATGGAGTTCGCATAACCCTTTCGACTGAGCGCATCAGCCACCACGTTTGCCTTACCAGGATGATACCGAATTTCACAGTCGTAGTCATTAAGATGTTCAACCCATCTTCGTTGCCTCATGTTTAACTCCTTTTGGTTGAAGATATGTTGGAGGCTCTTGTGGTCAGTGTATATTTCACACTTAGTACCTTAGAGGTAATGTCTCCATATCTTAAGAGCGAACACAACGGCTCCAAGTTCCAGGTCGTGGGTGGTGTAGTTCTTCTCATGAATTTTGAGTTGTCTAGAAGCATAAGCTATCACTTTTCCTCTTTGCATCAGTACACAGCCTAGTCCATGCCCTGACGCGTCGCAATAAACCACGAAGTCATCACAACCTTCAGGAAGTGTGAGGATAGGTGCATCACAGAGTTTTTGCTTAAGGGTTTGGAAGGCTTCTTCTTGTTTAGGTCCCCATATGAAGGGTTTTCCTTTATGTGTTAAAGCCGTGAGTGGTACAACAATACGGGAGAAATTTGCAATGAAACGGCGATAATAACCAGCCAAACCAAGAAATGATCTTACTTCGGTAGGTGTACGTGGCGCTTGCCATTCCTGTACTGCCTTGATTTTTGAGGGATCAACATGAATTCCCTTGTCATTGACGACGTGTCCAAGGAATTGTACTTCCCTTAACCAGAATTCACATTTCAAGAACTTAGCGTACAGCTTTTCTGTCCTTAAAAGTGTAAGGATGAGTCGAAGGTGTCGTTCATGATCAGACTTAGACTTTGAGTAGATGAGGATGTCGTCGATGAAGACTATGACAAAGCGGTCGAGGTAGGGTTTGCATACCCTGTTCATTAAATCCATAAATACTGCTGGAGCGTTGGTTAAACCAAATGGCATGACCATGAATTCGTAATGACCATAACGAGTTCGGAAGGCGGTCTTTGGGACGTCTTCTTCATGTACTCTGAGTTGATGATAACCAGAACGAAGGTTGATTTTTGAAAAACAGGTGGCGCCTTGAAGTTGGTCTAGAAGATCATCGATGCGAGGTAATGGGTAGCGGTTCTTGACCATTAACTTGTTGAGTTCTCTGTAGTCGATACACATGCAAAACGTTCCATCTTTCTTCTTCACAAAAAGGACAGGTGCACCCCAAGGCGATGAGCTAGGACGTATGAATCCTTTGTCAGTCAGCTCTTGCAGTTGACTGGCCAGCTCTTGCATTTCGGATGGGGCTAACCTATAAGGAGATTTTGCAACTGGTGTAGCTCCAGGTATAAGATCAATGCGGAATTCGACTTCTCTCACGGGAGGAAGTCCTGAAATGTCGTCAGGAAAAACTTGCGGAAAATCTTTTACTACTGGGATGTCTTCGAGTTTCTTCTCCTTGGTTCCCTTTTTGACGACATGAGTTAGGAATGCGACATAATTCTTGCGGATATATCTTCGGGCTTGAAGACAGGACATTAATTTGAGTTCTTTCGAAGGGGTTTCTCCAAAGATTAGTAGAGTCTGACCGTTTGCAAGAGGAATGCGAATGAACTTTTCACGGCATACAACTTTAGCATGATGTTGGCTGAGCAAGTCCATACCAATTATAATGTCGAAACTTCCCAACTTCATAGGAATGAGGTCAACTGGAAAATCGTGATCGTTTAGGGTGAGAGTACAATTGCGTATAATAGAGTTTAATGAGACCGGTTTTCCGTCAGCAACTTCTACCGTTATGGATTCCATGAGTTTATCACGAGTTTGGTTGAGGATGGGTTCAAATTCTAAGGACACAAAACTCTTATCTGCGCCGGTATCAAACAACATGGATGCATAACTACCATTGATGAGAAACGTACCGTTAACCACGTTGTTGTCAGCCCTAGCTTGATTGGCGTTGATGTTGAAAGCTCTTCCCCTAGCAGGTGGAGGAGCTTGGTTAGCCTGGTTTACTGGATTTGCTTGTGCTTGGGCATGGATGATGTTCACCAAGCGTGGACAGGTGTTCCTGAAGTGGTTCGGGTCTCCACAGTTGTAACAAGCCCGCATAGATTGCATCATGGGGTAGTTGGGTTGGTAGTAGAATTGGGCTACATGTTGGACAGGTGGTAGGAGTAAAGGTTGTTGGGCTTGACCCACTATCTGATGGTGGGTTTGGGTTGAGGGCTGATTGCGGTTCGTTCGCTGAAGTGCGGACAGGTTTGGATGGTGTGACCTGCGCGGCCACAGCCGGTGCAATGTTGGCAGGGATGCTCGGGAAAGTGATGGTATTGGCAACGGTTGCATTTTGGGTATGGGCCGGAGTATGGCTTTTTATATGGTGCAGCTGAGGGGGCAACTTGGGTGATGGGTGCAGCAGGGATAGGGAAGTTTGTTTGTGTGATAGCAAAGTTTCTGCCGTTTCGTTTCCTCTTACTAGCAAACTTTGAGGAGGAGGTGGAATGGTTTGAAGTTTGGCCCTCCATGGGGGCTTTCTTTTTCTCATCCTTAAATTTTCCGTTTCGGATGCGATTCTCGGTAAGCTCGGTAGCTAGTTCCATAGCAGCTTCAAGTGTTGCAGGCGAAGTGCTTAGAACTGAGTCTTGAATTTTCGAGGGGAGGCCTCGAATATAGTGTTCGACTAAGCAGTATACTGGGGTGAACAAGTTGGGGATCATTTGGTTCAACTCTAGAAACCTTTTGTTGTAGGAAGTATGATCTCCTTCCTTTTGCTTTAACGAGTGGAATTCATCCTTTAACTTTTTGATCTCGCTTCTTGGACAGAAGCGTCTCGTCATGATTTCCCTTAACTCCTCCCATGTTAAGGCTATTGCATATTCGATTCCCCTCTTACCTTTTTCTGTATTCCACCAGGTAAGAGCTACTCCAAATAGTCTCCCGGTTGCGTAACGTACCTTGCGATCCTCGGGACAATCGCAATTGAGGAAGGTGTTTTCCATTTCCTCAAACCAGTGGAGGAGAGCAGTGACACCTTCGGTCCCTTCATATTTCGGGGGATCGCAAGACTTGAAGTGTTTGTAAGAGCACTTTTTGGAGGGAGGGTTGTCGACGTTCTGGTCGTCTTGATTGGGAGGGTTGATGGGATTTGCGGCGAGAGCTTGTTGGACTTGAATTACGATGTCAGGAAGCACCGCGGCCATTTGTTTTGCGATTTGGGTGGCCAAGCGTTCGTTTGACCTTCCTGACCTTCTACCTCCCCGTTGCTGCCTAGCCGACATATACAGGAACATACATAAGAAGATGGTGAGTTTAAGGAGTCTTTTTAGGTGTCATGTGTCGTCAAATGAAATTAAAATAACATAATTATCAATAATGCAACTACATCCATAGGATGTCTTGGGTTTGCTCATGTTTGGGCCTCCAATGTCCCCCATACCATCGCCTGTATAGTCATGTGGGCCCCCATGACTATTGGCTTAGTAGCATTCACATTGGTGTTGGCGGTTTAACACTCGCATCACCCGAATGAAAACCATGAAATATGTTTGCGAGATGTATGGTAGGAGGGTGTCCAGGTGTAGACACAATGACAACTCAAAGTGGGGTTAGCTCACACGACGTTTGGTATAGCATGCTTTGGCCTAATAGGTCCTTCGTACTCTCATCGTTAGTCCCCAGGTAGGCAAACTGGTCCTTTATTTTGGATTTATACGAATGCCAAGCCTAGACAGGACGTTCCGACTACCGGTACTTGTACCCTTTCCTGTTACTACATGCCCGTCATGAGAACTCACTTTGATGTGATTTGAAAAAAAATACAAAAATCGTTGCAAAAATCATGGAAATTGTGTGGTGTGTGCTCTCATGGATATGATATGTTATGATGATATGATTCATGATGAGCATTGTATAGTAATATGTACTTATGAACATGCTTGCATAACATTGAATGTAACAATAAACATAAAGCATATAAACATCATGAATTTTGTATGTAACACATAAACAATTTTAAAATTCTAATCAACTATAGTATAGGCTCTAAGGGTCTAATAACCTATCCTATATCCCTATAGTCATGGCTCTGATACCAATCTGTCACACCCCGACCCGCAGCGGAATAAGAGTCGGGGCATAATTGGGTTATCACCAAAGCTCATGATGTTTACTAAAATGTTTCCTATTTATTAAATTCAAATTACAACTTCAATATTCCAAACAAGTTCATACAATTACAAGGAAAAAGTAACTAAGTAAACAATCCAAAGCCTAAACTGATTTATTCTTCTAGGCCGTCCTATATGTTTCTTGCTGCAACTGGATCCCCTGTATCATGTGTAAAAATGGGGAATTTTGGGTCAACAAAAGTTGGCGAGTGAACCTTGTTAAAAAACATTTGATATTGATTTCTTATTGTATTTAATATGGAAAAATTGTGCAATAATCATATGTGAGCAAACGTATATAATCAAACAAACAATAACAAACCACCTTGCATGAGTATATGACATGAATGATAATGTATATGTTGGAAACGTCACGTTCCACTCATAGGTAATGGGGAACGGACGGCCTATGATGATGTATGTGTGATCAAGGCTCAATCAAACGGAGCCGATCATATGTTGGCAACGCCACGTTCCGCTCATAGGTAATGGGGAACAGTTTGCTCATAGATAATGGGGAACAGACGAGCCTATGATGATGTACGTACTGAAAATGATAAATTTAAGCTAAACATTAACCACGCAAACAATTGATACATATTGGATACACATTTGATCATGGATATGATGGATGCACAAGTGTTTAAATGTAATAAATAATAAGCGACACATGATACACCCCAAAATGTGATTAAAACGGGGAATTGGTAGAGATTCACTCACATTGGGTGCGTTCTCTTGATGATGTTGAATGCGCACGAGTTTGGAGATTTGATCGACGAGGAATAACTAACCTAAAATAATAACGAAATAGTCCGGTAAATAAGTGGATTTTATTAACAATTTTAATAGGATTTTTAGATTTATTTTTGTGAGTTTAAGATCATTTTCTAACTTTAAAAATATTATTTTTAAGTATTTTTAATTGATTTTTAAATTAAATAAATAAATATAAGTATAAAAAATGTTGACTTTTTGTTGACCGTTGACCGTTGGCCGGTCGGACAGTGACTTATGTGTGCGCTGGGTGAGACTCGAACCCGAGACCTCTCGTACGCGTGCACGCAGCTCTACCAACTGAGCTACGTGTCTAACCCGAAATATTATATGTTTTAATTATATATATATACTAATTAAATGTTTAATTTATTTGGTTTTATATTAAAAGAATTTAAATGGTTGAACCGCTTGCAGGGAAACCGGATCGAACCCGGGACCTCTGGTTTGTAAGCGCACAGCCCAACCAGTTGGGCTGTGTGTCTTATCTGTTAAACTTACAGTTTATATTAATCTTAAAAACATCCTGGGACCTACTCTGATTCAGTTTAAAAAAATGGTTTTAATTCGGAAAGCCTGTGCGTTTGTAAGATTCGAACTCGTGACGTGCGCTGTGTGTTTGCACACAGTCCACCGCTGGACTGTGTGTCTAACCCGGTTTAATATCCTGTTTTAATTAGACTTATACCTAATGTTCGACTTCATCTTCTTCGATCAAAGACACAGACAACCGATATTCGACAGTTCTTGTTTAAATCATTGATTGAAATGCAATGGATAAACAAGGTTTTGGAAATGAATGTACCGGAAAAGATGTTTTTCTCAGAACTCCGGCAAAGGTCGTCGGCTCTGTTTTATGAATTCCGTCTGAGCGGATCAATTAACAGTTTTGATCAACTAATTGTGAAATTGAGTTACTAAACAAAGATTATCAGAGGGTTTAGATGTTTGTACCGATTCACAGCGTGTTTTCGGAAATGTCCAGAGATTTTCCGGCGAGCGTAGAATATCCGCTAACGTCGTCTGAGACCGATTCTGGTTCAAGGATTTAAGTTAGTGAAAGTCTAACAATGGATTGAAAATGAAAGAATCGAGAAATTTACCGATTTGATGTATGTCCCGGTTTTCCAGCGAAAGTCCGACGATAGCAGAATTCCGGCGAACAGAAGTTAGAGTGAAAATGAAATTGAAGGTGCTGCGAGTGTATTCGTGATGTGAGGCGATGGTATTGTTAGTGTATATTGAAAATAAATTTCATTTCGGTTTTAACTCCCAAAAATCATATGAATCGAGGCAATTGAAGACTGAATTGATTAGAACGTGGGTTGTAATGGATTTATCGGTTATATTCAGTAACTTACGATCACTCAAAAGTCTCTGGATAGTTGAAAGCCGATTATCGGTTTCAGTTCTTGGCGCAAACAGATAGATTCACGGGTGAAACTTAAGGTTTATTTGATTCATTGATTACACAAAAGAATCAAGTGGCGGAGTGGTTAAGTGTTTGTGTGTTAAATGAGCCGGCTGACCCGGGTTCGAAACCCGGCAGTGACATTTATTTTTTTCTTCAACCGTTTTTATTGTTTATTAACTATAGTTTATAAATTCTAATATATTTATTAGTTATGTATTGTTTAAAATTAAAAAGAGCATTAAATAAGCAACGAAAATTTGAAACTGACTATTCGATTAATAAACGAAGCGGGTTTTGAAAACCCGTTTTTCGACGGATGTACAGCGGCTATTCACACAAGAAACGAAATGAGCATTTAGTTTAAAGATGAATGTATGCTCGATAAAGGCTCAAAGCTCACTTATTGTGGGAATGGGTATGTAATGTGATCAAGTATATATAATCAAATTTTAAAAAGATTTATCATGCCCTTTTTTATATATTTTTACTTATTTGGTTCTTTTTATCACAAATCGGTTGTAAATTTGTAAAAACATAATTTTTTAGAACTTGTTATTCCCCAAATTAAACGAAGACAAGTAAGAAAATGAAAAATTTTGAAAAAGATTTGGGGTGATTAGCGGTTCCAATAGAGTTTTGTTTAAGGCTTGTTATTAGGACTTGCTAGATTCAAAGTATTAGCTTCCCCCCCACACTTAAATTACACATTGTCCTCAATGTGTCCGAAAATAAATTTTTCGGTTTGATTCGAATATGTAAAAGCGTGTTAAAAAGCAAATTTTTATGTTACTAGACATCTGGGCACGGGCACGTGTGTTCCGGGCACGGCCCCATGTCCAGAGTGCCAGTGACAAAACTTACAGAAGCTTGACCATGGGGCGTGGCCAGTCAACATGGCCCGTGGTCAATTACCTATTTCTAGATTTTTTCTGCAGATCCTGGGCACGGGGCGTGCTGAACTGAGCACGACCCCGTGCTGCACATGCTGGAAAGATGAAAAAGTTATCGGAAGGCACTGTTTTCTTGCATCGGGTGTGGTTTCGACGTCCTTTGGGCATTTTTAATCTTTTCTCGTGTGTTTTATTTATGAAAAGGAAAACTAAACTAGGAAACACAAAAGTTAAGCTAAGTTAATACTAAGGATAGTTCCGCGGAATGCCTCCGTGATGCGCCACGTTTATAAGGGTCCTTGGCTAGACCCAATACCTGTCATATGCTACTCGAGCGGGATGCATTGAACCTCATGCTGCATCATTGGAGTGCGTCATCTAAGCTTGAGTCTATGACATCCACGTCGTTGATCGAGTTGTCCTCCATTCTCTTTCCTACCCCGAACTTCAATTCCTTGTCTCCTACCCTTAATGTGAGTTTTCCGTCACTCATATCCACCATGGCACGAGTGGTGGTGAGGAATGGTCTTCCTAAAATGAGTGGAACTTCGGCATCTTCCTCCATGTCAAGGATGACAAAGTCGGCTGGGAAAACAAATTCCCCAACTTTGACCAAGAAGTTCTTGGTGACGCCTTGAGGGTGTTTGATCGACCTATCAGCGAGTTGGATGCTCATTTTTGTGGGGCTCGGTTTCCCAAGTCTGAGTCGGTCAAACATCGATGCGGGCATGAGATTGATGCTAGCCCCAAGGTCGGTTAGTGCATTTCGGATAGTGATCCCCCAATGGAGCAAGGAATGGTGAAGCTTTCGGGGTCGATTTTCTTTTGGGGGAGTTTGTTGAGGAGCACGGCGGAGCATTCTTCACTTAAGTTAACTAATTGCAATGATTCAATCTTTCGTTTGTGGGTGAGGAAATCTTTCATAAACTTTGAATATTTTGGCATTTGAGTGAGGACTTCTACAAATGGGAGGTTGATATGCAATTGTTTTAGGAGGTTTATGAATTTCCTGATTTGCTCATCGGTCTTTTGGCGAAGTAAACGATCGGGGTAGGGTACCGTGGGGTTTTTTGTTGGTTCGGGATTTTGTGTGATAGTGGTTTCTTTGTGGTTACGCGGTGTGTGTGTGCTTTGTTCAGGTGGACTGTTGTCGATGGATTGTGGCGGCGTTTCCTCGGGACCTACTTTTCAGTTTCTTAAGGTTATGAAGTGTACTTGTGCGTTTGGATTGGTTTCGGTATTGCTAGGTAGTGTGCCTTGTGGTCTTTCGGAGAAATTTTGGGTGAGCTGGCTCAGTTGTTTTTCAATGTTTTGAATACTTGCCCGTTGGTTTCTAATATCATATTCTGTTTGTGAGAACCGATCCAAGTGCGTTTTTCGGTTTCGAAAATAAGGCGTGCGATGAGGTCTTCAAGCCTCTCTCGGCCCCCTTGTTGTTGAGTGAAATTTTGAGATTTGTTTCTTGGTTGTTGTTGAAAGTTAGGTCTTTGATTTTGATTTTGTTGGTTACTACTATTCCCTGGCTCCCTCCAACCAAGGTTAGGATGGTTTCGCCACCCTTGGTTGTAGGTAGCTGTAGGGGGCCCCGATGGTCTAGGTCGATTATCTACGTAGTTTACCAATTCCGTTTGATTTTCCATGTCTTTCATACAACTCCAATTTTCAGGTGGCCCACCACACCCTTCACAAGCCATAACCGAAGCCATTTTCATCATTTCTAATTTTTTTTTATTTTCGAGGATAAGGCTTCGATTTGGGCTTGTAAAGAGGTGTTTTCGTCAACCTTATGGCGGGGCAGTAGATTTTGAACCTCAGGGGGTGTGCATTGAAAATTGTTTTGAGCAATTTCCTCAATTTGAATGTAAATTTTGTTTGGACGTCTATTGCCTAGAAGTCCCCCGGAGCTTGAGTCGAGTGTTTGTCTTGTGTGTGGCAACAAACCATTATAGAAAGTGGATACTTGTTTCCATACTGCGAGACCATGGTGTGGGCATTTTCTTAAGATCTCCTTGAATCTTTCCCAAGTTTCATACAAAGTTTCCCTGTCCTCTTGTGACTAAGTGTTTATTTCTGTCATTATTTTGGCGGTTTTAGAAGGCGGGAAATTATTTGTATAGAAACTTTTTGGCAAGTTCATCCCAAGTGTTTACCGAACCACTTGGGAGTGTGTTTAGCCAAGCCTTAGCTCGGTCCTTTAGTGAAAATGGGAACAGCGGAGGCGAATGGCGTCGTTCGATGCTCCATTTATTCGGAAGGTGTCACATATTTCCAAAAAGCTGGTAATATGTAAATGGGGATCGTCATCTGAAAGGCCGTGAAATGTGGCGGAATTTCAGAGCATTTGAATCAAATGCGGCCTTAGTTCGAAGTTGTTAGCATCAACGTTCGGTGCATTGATCGCGGCCCCAAGATTACCGACCGTTGGCCGTAGGTAATCCATTAGGGTACGTTGATCCGCCATTGGGCTTTGATCCTCCGAAGCTTTCTCTTTATTCTTGTCTTTTAGTCTTTTTCTTAGAAAGCGTTCGGGTTCGTCTAGAGGTTCTTTTATGTCTTTATCAGAACTAGAGCTCATGCACGTGTAGAGATTTCAGGCCCTGCAATCGAGTCGAAGTCCTGCGATTAGAACAAAAGAAATCTGGTCGGATTTTCTCACCACGACCCCGTGTTTAATGGCCACGGCCCGTGGTCGAGATGCAGTAAATCAATTTTCTGGATCCCAGTTACAGAGGAGCTGGGCACGGCCGCGTGGTGCATCCGCCATGGCCCCGTGTTCACTCTACTGTGACTTAGAAAATTTTACTGCTAGTGATGGTGTTGGGCACGGCCCCGTGTCTGACCCGGCACGGCCCGTGCTGCACTCTGCAGAAAGTGCAGATTTTTCTAAAAATTAAAAAATTCCTAAAAATGAAAAGAAAAATGTTAAAAATAATTAGGCCGTTGATTTTAAACTTTCTCAAAATCCTTGTGTCCCCGGCAACGCGCCAAAAACTTGGTGTGCGTTGAGCGTACTCTATTTTTATGTTATTATTTTAAGTTCATTTTACGCATTAGTCAAGTTTTAAATTTATAAAACACGATATTTACGAACACTAAACACACACTTGTGCAAGTGCACCCATCATGAGCGTAGTATAGTTTTGGTAAGATACCGAGATCATCCAAGGACACAAGAGTTTTTAATATCGGTTTATCGTAACGTCTAATTTTTTATAAAATTTTCAATATAAAAATTAAGAATATAAATAAAAATAAGAAGATAAATAAAATAAAAAGAAAAGATACGAGACAAACTTATCTTTAATGTATCCTTTGATGATTTTCGCACTTTCGGACTTTTTAAGAGATTATCTTAGTTATAGTAGTAGGCCCCTCTTTTGAAGGTGACATTACCCTCAACCCAGTGGTTTGAGTCAGCAGAGATACAATCCAAAGGGTCAGAATATTGGAAGACAATTAAGTAAGTTATTAATGCGAAAAGTGGTAGGCCCCTCTTTTGAAGGTGACGTTACCCTCGGCTAAGTGGTTTGAGTCAGCAAGGATACAATCCCAAGTAGCGGTTAGTAGTTTACAGATGAGAGGTTCAATCCTTCGCACCCCCACCATCCAATACCTTTAGGGTATTGAAGGAGATCCTAATAAGCTCGAACCAAGTTCTCACAGGATCTATACATGAACGAGACAAGTATTTTACCAAACCACCCTTCTAACCCCCTACCGGGTTAGTTAACGTGCTTTATATAGACCGTAAAGACACGAATGAGCAAATCAATGACATCACGAAGAAATGGTAGGAAAATTCACTTTCAACATAAGACACTAGTTATTAAATTCATTAATACAAATCCAAATAAAAAGTGCCGAAAGATTAAAAATCAAAAGTAATACATTAAAGACTTGTCTTCACCAAGTGATGTAAGAGATTAGCCCGGTATGGCCTTTGATTGACAAAAACCCTTACAATCAATCTTGGTTCCGAGACTACTACACACTCTAAAGATGAAAGATGGGTGAGGTGGTGGTTAGTGTTGTGTGGTGTGAGTGGTGGCAAAGTGAGAGAGAAGTGGTTTGCCAAGGGATCCTTTGAAGGGAACCAAACACCCCTATTTATAGTCAAACATGGCCCGACCACGGCCCGTGTCTAGTGGGCACGGCCCGTGGCCATCATCCTTCTCTTTCTTCATTAATTGTATCTGATAGCAGAGGGCCCCACACGACGCCGTGGCCTCTCGGCACGGCCCCGTGGTCAACTATTCGCTGTACTATCTGGATTCTACAAATCTTATAGTTGACCATGCCCCATGTTGGCCTGGGCACGGCCCTGTGGTGGGCATAGAAGCTTCTGCAGGTTTTGTCTTGAAGTGTAGGGTCTAACCACGCCCCGTGTTGTATGGACACGACCCATGGTCATCTTCTGTAACCTTGTTTTTGTCTTTTGGGGTGTTTCTTAGGGGTCGGGCATGGTTCGTTATTCTTTCTTTTCGTATTTATGTTGGTTTTGGCTGCTTATTAGCTTCTTTCGTTCTTTTATGCTCTTTTTATTCTGAAAATACAAAAGGAACAAAGAAACATGCTTTTTCCAACATTAGTACTTAAAAAAGGTTAGTCTTATGCCTCAATTGATGTAATTTATATGTTGCATTTTCACACATCAATAAACTTAATAACTTGACAAGTGATTAGTAAGTTATTCTTAAGGGTTCGGCTTTAGGTTCATTATATAGTCCATAAATATACATATGTACATATTATTCTACACAAGTTGTCATAGACAACAAGGAGGGTCAAGAACAATATTAACAACAAGAATGTAAAGGTTATCACTATACCAAGTAGCCAAGCAAACTACAACCAGGTGAGCCGACGTCGACACACGACGAAGGCTAGACGGGGTTGTGTCACTTTCAATCTAGCAAACTAACTTGGGATAATGATGAGAAATCATCAAGTGATGTGTGGACTTAGAGTTAGGATAGCCCAAGCTAACTAAGGTAGTCACACATGAACAAGTTCAAGACTTGCCTCACTTGTGAGCTTAAAGCTCTTCGAAAACGAAAAGTTTAGGGTGTTAAAACAGCCCTTAGTTCATGTTAACAAGCTTTGTTAGGCTTCACTAATCATAGGCCTGATTGGAAGCACAAGAACACAAGTTTGGTTTGTAGAAAACGTAAGATTTAAAGAGATTTGTATAAAACTAAAACTTTGGAGCCCTATATGGGAATATCCAGGTCTGGATTCTCCATGGAGAACCCGTGGAATCAAACCTAAGGTTTATCCATGTACATAGGAAGAAGAATCAAGTGAAACAAGTAAGAAATGAGCAAGTTATGCTCACTTTTGTAAGATAGTATGAATCTGCCCGAATTCAGAAGTTGCAAGAGATTTGAGAGGGATTAGAGAGTTTATAAAAGTGTAAAAATGTGTGGAGGAGGCTTGGGTTTTATAGGAGAAGGATTAGGCTTAGCTTGGGGGTGATTAATGGTGGTTTAAGGCCACTGGGTGAGAGGTTTATGTGTGGATTCGTGCAAAATTCACGACCAAAACACAATTTGCCCGCCAGACACCCTTACAGATCGTAAGGGTGTCCCCTTGCGGTCCGCAAGGGCCGGTCCAGGACAAAATGTTATATTTTGTTGTTTTGTTAATTGGTGATGGGTTTAAGTGTTATGTAAAGACATTTCATGAACATATAAAGTATTTTAAGTATAAGAGACATGTTCTAAGATGTATATAAGTATCAAATGAGCAAGATCGAGTATATGCATCACGTATAAAATATGTATGAGGCATAGTTGACACGTATTTGCAAGTATGTTATGTTTTCGAGTATAATGTATCAACGTATGTATGTATGAGTATGTACAACAAGTATTGTGATAAAATGTATATTCCATTATGATTCAAGTCTTGATTACAAGGATTACAACGAAAGAACGAATACAAGTACAAAGGTTTCCAAAAATAGAAATACAAGACTAGCTTTCTAAACATGGAAAGTATGAAAAAGTGAGGCGTTACAGTCTCCACTCCTTTAGGAAATTTCGTCCTGAAATTTAGGAAGATGCAACGAAGAGATGGGATACTTAGTCTTCATATCACTCTCGAGTTCCCAAGTAAATTCAGCGCCGCGTTTTCCTTCCCATCGAACCTTGACGATAGGAATTTGACTGCGCCTCAATTGCTTGATTCCTCGGTCCATGATTTCAACGGGTTTTTCCTCAAAATGCAACGTCTCGTTGATTTGAAGTTCTTCGAGTGGAACTAGAAGTCCTTCTTCAGCTAGACATTTCTTGAGACTCAAACATGAAAGACTGGATGAACATTGTTGAGCACTTGAGGTAGGTCTAGTCGATATCCTACCTTGACAATACTTTCGAGAATATTAAAAGGACCTACATAGCAAGGAGTTAGTTTGCCTTTTTACCAAAACGAACAACACCCTTCCAAGGGAATACCTTGAGAAGTACTTGATCTCCAGCATTAAATTCCAAAGGTTTGCGTCTCTTGTCTGCGTAACTCTTTTGACGACTTGAGCCTTGAGGAGGTTATCACGGGTTTGTAGGAACTTGTATGTCGTCTCTTGTATTAATTCGGGACCAGTGATCTGAACATCTCCAATCTCGTGCCAACAAATAGGCGAACGACACTTAGTGCCATACAATGCTTCAAATGGAGCCATTTGAATACTGGCGTGATAACTATTATTGTATGAGAATTCTACCAAGGGTTAGTGCGAATCCCAATTGCCGCCAAAATTGATTACGCAAGAACGAAGCATATCTTCCAAAGTTTGGATTGTACGTTAGGTTTGACCATCAGACTGAGGATGAAAAGTGGTGCTAAGGTTAAGACGAGTGCCAAGGCGGATTGAAATGTTTTCCAAAAGCGAGAGGTGAAACGAGTGTTACGATCGGAGATAATATCGAGAGTAGTACCATGACGACTGATGATTTACTTCGTGTAGATACGAGCCAATTTCTCGCCTTTGTAATCTTCACGAATGGCTAAAAAGTACGCGGATTTAGTCAAACGGTCAATGATGAACCAAATGCTGTCATGACCAGAAGAAGTATGAGGCAACTTGGTGATGAAATCCATAGCAATACTCTCCCATTTCCAGACATGAATTTCTGATTGTTCGAGCAAGCCAGAGGGCCGTCGATGTTCAGCTTTCACCTTGGAACAAGTAAGACACTTTGAGACGTAAAGGGCAATATCTTTCTTCATCCCAGGCACCAATAAGATGCTCGACGAATCATGATACATCTTGTCGGCGCCAGGATGAATGGAGTATCGGGATTTGTGGGCTTCATCCATCAAGGTGTTTCGAAGGTTGAGATCATCGAGAATCCAAATACGATCATGGTAGTAAAGGATACCATCAGGCTTAGCTTCGAGTGGGTTTTTGACTCCGCAATTCAACTCGTTATCGAGGTTACCCTGTTAATGACGGCAAATTGTGCTTGGCGAATTAACTCGTGAAGTTTTACAACGATTTGGTAGCAACGAATACTGTTAACATGAGTCTTACGACTGAGTGGATCGGCCACAACATTCGTCTTACCAGGGTGGTAGTGAATGTCATAGTCATAGTCGTTTAACAATTCTACCCAACAACGTTGAGCATGTTGAGTTCCTTTTGATCAAAGATATGTTGGAGGCTCTTGTGGTGGTGAACACCGTACACTTTGTACCATAAAGTTATGTCGCCAAATCTTTAATGCAAAAACAACTGCACTAAGTTCAAGGTCATGCGTAGTATAGTTTTTCTCATGAATTTTGAGTTGTCTCGACGCGTAGCGATAACCTTGTCTTGTTGCATAAGCGCAACCAAGACCTTGGTTTGAAGCATCGCAATACACGAAGAAATCGTCGTTTCCATCGGGGAGTGTAAGGATAGGAGCATTACAAAGCATGTCCTTGAGGGTTTGAAAAGACTCCTCTTGTTCGGGACCCCAAACAAAAGGTTTATCTTTTTGAGTCAAAGACGTTAAAGGAATGGCGATTTTGGAGAAGTTCGAGATGAAGCGGTCGATAAT
The DNA here is from genome assembly GCA_947069175.1 of Scalesia atractyloides. NCBI lineage: Eukaryota > Viridiplantae > Streptophyta > Magnoliopsida > Asterales > Asteraceae > Scalesia > Scalesia atractyloides. Next base: position 33,045,820 of record CAMTDV010000024.1, on the reverse strand, counting down.
AACTAGCTAGGCCAAGAAACGAACGAATTTCAGAAGATGATTTTGGTGCAATCCAATTCTTCACAGCTTCTATCTTTGCGGGGTCAAGTGTATAGCGAATTCATTGACGTTTGATTATGATACACTACTAAATGATGAAGTGAATGTAGAGATGTTCAAACTCATGGGGAGCAAACAGGGCAACAAAACTGAAGGAGCATCTGGAATCTTCACAGCTAATCCTGTTACAGCTGTTCCTGACTGCTACAAGCCTATGATGCTTATGTTAGAACATAATGTTGAAGAAGGTGAATATGTTCACAACTACTCGAAAGAAGAACTAGCGAAGTTGTTAGGATTGATGAAGATTCGATCGATTTTGATTTTGAAGATGTGTTAGTGAATATAAGCACTTTTAAGCCGAGCAGTTATGTTTACAAGCAAGTGCCTAAAGCAGACAATTATGATCATGTGATTAGCGAAGTTGCTTTGATGATGAAGTTGAAAAGTATTCTGGAGCAGATACTGATAGTTTTCCTACGTTTGAAGAAATCATGAGTCAGATAGATCAAGATTTGTTGAAAACAGAAGATTGATAAAGTTGTAAAAGATGGAAGTATTCCGAAACGAATGTCAAGGAAGAGATAGATGAAGCAAATAAGTCATGGTTTAAAGAGTTACCAAAAGAAAGAAAGTTTAAACGACCGTTGGCGTTCTTTACTAGAGACAAAGACAAATCACTTGGTGATATCTTAAGTTGGGGATGGATTAAGAATTAAATGTCTATGCTATTAAGCAAGAGTTTGGAGTTCAATTTCGATCCCTAAATGACTTGAAGAGTTTACCGTTTTGGGACGTGGAAGAGTTAGTATACACGAAGAATATTAGCTATCAAATGAAGTTCCATGATCAACGGCTATGGAAGGTGATAAAGTTTGAAGCGATGCATGGTTTTATCCACTGGAAGCCGTTTATACCCAAGCGTAGAATCAAGATTGACAAAGTAACAAAAGAAAAGGATGTCACGTTGGTTATGAAACGCCCTAAAGCCATGAAAAATATGCCTTGAAACCGATTGAACAAAATTTTCATCCATATTTCGTATGGTGGCAAACAAATCCCAAAACAAGTGAAGCTGTGATTGTTTTACGAGCTGAAGAGAATTGGGATGTCACTAAAGAGTTAAATCCTGAATTGATTATACGAAGGAGAATTTGGGGTTTATGGAGGAAGATTAGAATACTAGACCCGATGTGGCTAGTTAATTGTTCGAAAGATGACGTGAAGTGCTTGTTTTTTAAACAAGATAAAGCGTGAAGAGACTCAAGCGAAGCAATACCAAGTGTAATTAATGTTTGTTATGCACATGGTATAAATTCAGGTCGTATGTGGGAGTCGAACTGGCTTGAGCTAGAACGTGAAGATTCTTGAAGGAAGAGAAGAGATTGGAAGAGTTACAAGAAAGAGGAAAGGTACATCGTCTCAGAAGGTTCCAATTCATGAAATGGCACCTCCTACTGATCAAACCCCGATTCCATCTCAAGAAAGAAGAAAGAAGCCATACAAGAACTTCTTTGGCCGTTAAACTCAGATTTGAAGATTTTGAAGACAGATCAAGACCACGACAACATCCATGGGAGAGTCTGTTGGTGCAGTATGTCTATTGTCCGCGTCTTGAGTCTAGTCTGATTGTATAGGGTTTAAAGTGTCAAATTGTTAAAGTTATTAGTTGAGTTTGTACATTCGCCACATACGAAATGACACTTCATACAAACTGTAGTTTGGTACGAAGTGGGTTGCCTATAAATAGGCTAGTTGTGTTATTCATTGTAACAGTTTTGCGAGCTAGACGGCGAAGCTCTGTCAGTTTGGGAACTTGAATGTAAACATTGGACAATCAATAAATTGACGTTTAAACTGAATATCTTGTGTATATTGTCACTAATTCACGTAAATTCGCATACATGGATTAGATACAAGTTAGGTACCTTTGCATAACAGGAAATCGATCCTACAAAACTGCTTCATCCTTTCTTGATGGATGCTTTATATCTGTTAAGAATCATTCTATCCCTATCTCTCTTCTGCCAATTAAATTGGCAGGGTTCGATGTAGTTTTAGGCATGGATTGGTTATCTTTTAATCAAGCCCGTATCGTCTGGGATAAGAAACTCATCGAGATTAAATCCTCATTCGGTGATATACTCACCATTCATGGAGACATACATTATGGATTGCCTCAGAAAACATCTATGCTTAAGGCATCAACATGTCTGAAGAGAGGTTGTGTCATCTACATGGCACAAGTAACCGTTGATGAGCCAAAGTCGAAGATCAAAGATATACCTATCATCTCTGAGTATCTAGATGTGTTCCCTGAATAATTACCCGGTTTACCACCTGATAGGCAAGTGGAATTCAGAATAGATATCCTACCTGGAGCTGCATCTGTTGCAAGAACTCCTTATCGCCTAGCACCGACTGAGATGAATGAGTTGAGAACTCAGTTAGATGATCTTATGGAGAAAGGCTTCATATAGCCTTCATATTGTTTTTTAAAAAGAAGGACGGTTCAATGCGCATGTGCATTGATCACAGAGAACTTAACAAGATAATGATCAAGAATCGCTATCCATTGCCCAGGATCGACGACTTGTTTGATCAATTTCAAGGGGCAAGCTACTTTTTAAAGATTGACTTAAGATCGAGCTATCATCAACTAAAGGTCAGAACTGAAGATGTTCTGAAAACGGCCTTCAGAACTAGTTATGGCCACTATGAGTTCTTAGTGATGCCTTTCGGGCTCACTAATGCACCTGCAGCATTCATGGATCTCATGAATAGAGTTTGCAAACCATACTTGGATAAGTTTGTCATTGTATTTAAAGACGACATACTTATCTATTCTCGTAATCATTCTAATCACGAGAAACATTTAAGGTGCATCCTAGAGTTATTACAGAAGGAGAAGCTTTATGCCAAATTCTCCAAATGCGAATTCTGGCTTCGCGAGGTCCAATTCCTTGGACATGTTGTTAGTGAGCGTGGTATTCAAGTTGATCCCGCCAAGATTCAAGCGATTATGAACTAGGAAGCACCAAAGACACCTTCAGAGATTCGTAGCTTCTTAGGACTGGCTGGATATTACAGAAGATTCATAGAAAACTTTTCAAGAATAGCCACTCCTTTGACTACATTGACGCGTAAAAATGTCAAGTTTGACTGGGGCCCAAAACAATAGGAATCATTTGAGACTCTGAAGCAGAAGTTGAGCAATGCTCCTGTACTGACTCTGCCAGAAGGCATTGAGGAATTCGTTGTCTATTGTGATGCTTCGCACACTGGTATGGGATGTGTGCCAATGCAAAGGGGCAAAGTGATTGCCTATGTATCAAGACAACTAAAGGTGCATGAAAAGAATTACACCACCCATGACTTGGAGCTGGGTGCCGTTGTGTTTGCACTTAAACTGTGGAGGCTTTATTTATATGGAACAAAGTGTATTATATACAGTAATCACAAAAGCCTCCAACACTTGTTTAACCAGAAAGATTTGAATATGCGACAACGCCGGTGGATGGAAACACTTAATTAATGATTATGATTGTGAGATCCGCTACCATCCGGGCAAGGCTAATGTAGTCGTTGATGCGCTTAGTCGCAAAGAAAGGGTTAAGCCGATTAGAATTAACGTTAAGAGCATTGAGCTCAGAAATAGCTTGAATGAGAAGCTACTAGAGGCGCAGAAACAAGCCATGTTAGTGGCAAACTTCCAAGTGAAGGATTAGGTGGAACTGTTGAACAGTTGTCACCAAGAAATGATGTAATTTTCAGACTTAAGGATAGAATCTGGGTTCCAGTTTTCGGAGGACTTAGAGATCTAATCATCCACGAAGCGCACAATTCAAAATACCCAATTCACCCAGGTGGTGACAAGATGTATCAAGATCTGAAAAAGAACTATTGGTGGATGGGTATGAAGAAATCCATAGCCACCCATGTAGCTAAATGTCTGACGTGTTCACAGATTAAAGCCGAACACCAAAAACCGTCAGGTTTACTTCAGCAACTTGAAATTCCCACTTGGAAATGGGAAATGGTAACCATGTATTTTATTACCAAGTTAGCAAGGACCAAACGTGGTAGTGACACAATTTGGGTCATAGTGGACAAACTGACTAAGTTAGCTCACTTTTTGCCAATAAAAGAGACTTACAGCTCCGACAAATTGGCCAAGTTATATGTGGACGAGATTGTGTCCTTGCATGGTGTGCCAGTATCCATTGTATCTGATAGAGATACAAGATACACTTCACATTTTTGGAATAGCTTCCAACAAGCATTGGGCACACGATTAAATTTTACTACGACTTACCATCCGCAGACTGACGGATAGAATGAGCGTACTATTCAGACATTGGAAGACATGCTACATGTATGCGTGATCAAATTAGGTGAAAGTTGGGACGACCACTTACCCCTAATTGAATTCTCCTATAATAATAGCTATCATACGAGCATCAAGGCTGCTCCTTTTGAGGCCTTGTATGGGAGAAAATGTCGAACGCCCGTGTGTTGGGCTGAAGTTGGGGAAGCCCAACTAACAGGACCTGAGATAGTCCTGGAGACGACGGATAAGATAATACAAATCCGGGATCGTCTTAAAGCTGCCAGGGATAAGCAGAAAAGTTATGCAGATAAGAGGGTAAACCTCTTCAGTTCCAGATAGGGGACAAAGTTATGTTGAAGGTATCACCCTGGAAAGGTGTGATGCACTTTGAAAAGAAGGGAAAGTTGAGCCCAAGATATATAGGACGATTTGAAATCATCGAATGTGTTGGGTCAATAGTTTATAAGCTCAAGTTACCCGAGAGGCTAAGTGGAATTCACGTTGTGTTCCATATCGTGAACTTAAATAAATGTCTAGCCGATGAGTCGCTAGAAATGTCACACGAAGATGTGCAAATTGATGAAAACCGAGGTTGGTTGAGAAACCAATAGCGATTGAAGATCGACAGGTTAAAAAGCTTTGAAGAAAGCATGTGCCTATTGTAAAGGTCAAGTGGGATGCCCGTCGAGGCCCCGAATATACATGGGAGCTCGAGTCCACTATGCGACAAAAGTACCCCCATCTTTATGAATAAAATCTCGAGGTTGAGATTTCTTTTAAGTGGGTGAGGATGTAACACCTCGTAAAAGCCCGTCCAATAGATCCCAACACGTGTCCTGCTGATCCTCGTATGCTACATGCTAAGCTAGAGGGACCAAGGTTGTCGTCATGTTTAATTATAACCTCTGAACGACGACTACAAAAAGTTGAGGGATCAATAGCGTCAAAGTACAAATTTTTGGCCTCTGAGAGGTCTTTACGGACCGTAAAGCTTGAGGCTTACGGACCGTAAGCAAGGATGAAGGATTGAGGATGAGAGGCGGTTACGAACCGCAAGGCTTTGTCCTTACGGTCCGTAACATATTCAAAACTAGGGGCGTGCTGAAAGGCTTACGGATTGTAAGCCATCACCCTTATGGTCCGTAAGGGACTGCAAGAAGCAGTTTTGTTGGAAGCTTGCAAGACTGCCACCTTTGTCGTTAAATGCCACACTTTGGCTGCTCTTGCCAAGTCCAAAAACACCTGGAGACCTCTCACAACACCTCCTTACACCTGGCATGATCCCATACTCCTTCCTCAACTATAAATAGGCCTCAAAGTTGCCGTAAAAACTTGCTTATTCACAATCTTCTCCTCTTTTGCTCACTTGGCAAGTTCCTGAGCTTATTGGGAGCTTCCTCTAAGTTCTAGCCTTCTTCTGGATCACTTGTAAGTGTTCTAACCTTGTTCTTTCATTTTTATAGGCTTTAAGCAAAAAGTCAAAGCGTTTACGTGAAAACGCTGTGACCTTCGGTTACATGATCATAATAAGGTAGGTGTTAGTCCCTCAAGAGGGCACCTCCTGGAAATCACGTTTGCTTGGTCAATTGACGGGTCAAAGTTATAGGCATAAAAAGTTAAACGGGTCAGATTTTAAATAAATTCATATAAGATAATGTGGGTGTTATTAAATGTGTTTTATCACTTTAGAAACTTGGTAATAATTGTTAGACCATGTGTAAACATTTTCGGCTCGTTAATTCCAGGTTTAAAGTCGGTTCGCAACCAAAAGTCGCAAGGTTTGACTCCTGCTTCGACTTTCAGTTCTGACCCAAATTAGCAACTTAGACTACTGATTATAAGTTGCATTATGACCATATTATGTTGTAGTATAACCCTCTGGAGTTATAACACAAGGTCATATAGTAATCTTAGTTTATTTTGCAAGTTCCGTTATTATGCCTAAACTTGACTAAAATTCCCTTTTTGTATAAAATGAGGTTTTAAACATAAATGAGCATACATATGAACTACCTACTGATATGATAAGTTATTGAACTTATTTTGATGTCATGATTCTGGTCATAAACTAAGTTTTGTATAAATATCGTAATCTACGCTTTTAAATGCCTAAAAATGCTCTTTCGGCATAAAGAATGGTTTCTAAACATAATTTCTTTACCAAACTTAATACCTACTGATGTAATATCATAATTGGGACTCATTGGGATATTAAATCAGATTATAATCTGAGTTTACAAATAGAATCTCGTATTAAGTCCTTAAATGACGATATTGCCCTTACGGCACTTAAAATGAGTTTTAACAATTTTTAATGAACAAAACCTTTTGCTTAGTGATATGTTATATAATATAACGTATTTTCATCATATAAACCTATTCATAACATCAGTTTTAGTTAAACATCATCTAACATCAGATTATGAAACTTATTTTAAATATTTTTACAGTAGGTATATGTTCTAAACTCAAAATCCCAATTAAGCTATAAAAGCTATGTGTGATGACCAAAATGCCCCTACGGGGCATAGTTTTGTTTTAAATATTAAACCACACAAATATTTGATATCCACTCATATAACATCACAAATTTAATATTTTTCCAGAATGTTTATGACCATGACATCGATTTACTTGTAAGCTCCTTTTATAAGTCATAAAATGACCAAAACGCCCTTTTGAGGCTTAACTTGATTTAAAACATTAACGGGTATACATGTTGATATCCTACTGATATTACAACATGTTTAAAGTATAATGTCATATGGAACTTGTATATGACTCATCCGGTTACCCGGTTTCGCTTATATGCATACGGTTAAGCCTACGTGGCAAGTTTATGTAATTTAACCGAAACGGGTTTAACCTTATCATTTTTACATCAAAATCCGGAATGTTATATGTTTACCCATATTATAAAAGTCTTAGTACTTGTTGGGTTTAAACTACATTATATTCCAGTCATCGCTTAATCTAGCGTATCGTACCGTAACTATTAAACGTTAGACCCGGTTCAAGTCTATGACGTAACTAAGGACCCGGTAGCATTCTAATTGGTTAATAACATCATTCTAGACTAGAAGCCTCCCGGTAGATTGTATTCTTTACTTATCTTCTTGACTTAAGGCTGAGTTATTTATTCATTCAAAGAACTAGCTCAGGTAAATACTTTTAACCTATTTTTCCCTATACAGGCTTGTGATACGGTATATTATTACCGCTTGGTCAGGTATGGGATCATGTTGTCGGATTGTGATTTAACTACATCTCATAACTCGTTTTAACTGTATTGTCTGATAACTTAAACATTGGGGGTTAACTCGACTGTGTCCTGGATATCCTCGGCTCATTTAAGTTACTAATGGCCACGACCAATGCATGGGGTGTAGGCACACACCTGTCAGATGCTAATGCTAAATTATTTTTATGTTCTCCTCGGAGTTAACAAAGTGGTTTGTCGGTTAACCAGGTTTTTCGTGTTAGATCGTCTCCCGTTTAGCTTAGGAACCTAAATTGTTTCTATTGTCCATACTGGCGGAAATTATATGACAAGATAACCGAATATGCAAGATTTACTGTTTAAACTTGTTTTATTGATCATAATAGTTCAATACATTCATATCCAGATCCAGCAGAGCTTCGCCGTCAGAGTGACAAAGTTGCAGAAGTTACAAATGAAGAAATCAAAGCTCCTATTTATAGACACACAAGTTCGCTGGTGGGATATTAAGTTCGTGCGAACGCATCTTTTACATAAATACCCTTCATTTCTAGTCTAATCTAGCCAAAACTATACAGACTCGATCCAAGACTAAGACATAGACATTATGCACTAACAGACTCCCCCTTGGATATCGTCTTGATCAGTCTTCAAGGCTCTACTTTTGTCTGACATGCCCAAAGAAGTTCTTGATTGGCTTTTTACGACGTTCTTGTTCTGGAATTAGCGTTTGATCTGTAGGTGGCACTTTAGTCATGAATTGAAACCTTCTAAGTCTCGCCTCCCTACCCATTTCATGTATACGTTCAATGCGCGCTTCTTCCTTCAAAAACTCTTTGCGTTCAAGCTCCCTCCAGCTCGATTCCCACATTCTACGAGAGTTAACCTCGTGTGCATAGCAGACATTAACAACCCTCTATATTACATTGCTTGCTCTTTTTCACGTTCTTCAAAACAAATCTTGCTGTAGAATAAACATTTGATATCCACCTTTGAGCAGTTCACTAGCCACATCGGGTCTAGTATCCGAATCGTTCTTCACAGCCCTCTCAAACCTTCAGTTCCAAACATTTCAACCATTTCCTGAGTGATATCCAAATGATTTTCAAATCTTAGAACAATCACTGCTTCACAAGTATTAGGATCAACCTGCCACCACTTGAATAACGGATAGAAATTATGTTCGATAGGCATTAGGGGCATATTCCTCATTGCTCGTGGTCGCTTCATTATCAACGTGATATCTTTAACCCTCAGTCTTCTTACTTGTTTTGATACGACGCTTAGGAATGAATGGTTTCCAGTATCTAAACCCTTTTGTTGCTTCAAACTTGATCATTTTCCAAAGCAACTGATTAATAAACTTCATATGGTATGTGACGTTACGTATCTGTACTAGCTCCTCAACATCCCAGTAAGGAAGTGTCTTGAAATCTGCCAGGTATCTGAAGTATTGAACACCAAATTCCCTTTTGATGGCGCATACGTTCAACTCTTTGAACCACCCCCAGCTAAGAATATCTCACAATGACTCATCTTTATCTCTGGTAAAGAATGCTAATGGACGTCGAAACTTTCGTTCGCGTGGCATCTCTTTAAACCAGGACCTCTTCGCTTGCACAATTTCTTCTTTTGTCATCGGTTTAGGGATCTTCCTTGTCGTAACTGACTCTTCGATCTTTTCTTTCAACATGTCTTCATTTAGCTGTTTGTACATCTCTTCGAAAGTTGGAAAACTATCAGTGTTCGGACCAACGTACTTTTAAGCTTCATCTTTCTCATCATCAGAAGACCAATCTTCAACTATAACCCTGTTGTATTCGTCAGCATCATATCTACGTTTGTAATGATACTCATTCGGCTCAAACGTATTCACATTCAGAACTTGTTCTTCAAATCAAAATCGAATGATTCTGCATCAACATCGATCAGCTTCGCTAAATCTTCCTTCAAATAGTTATGCACATATTCGCCTTCCTCAACATTGTGTTCATGCATCAAGATCAAAGGCTTTATAGGAACCGCAGCAACAGGCATAGCAGAAGTAATAACATTAGACATATCAACATTATCTTTTTGCTCCCCGTGTCTGCTCCCCCTGAGTTTGGTCATCCATCTGATGAGATTCATCATTCAGCAACGAAGTAAAATCAAACTCTTCATTCATTTTCGCATCAACAACTTTAATACCGACTCCACCCTGATCATCATCATCATTACCACCATCATTGTCAGAGTCGTCTTTTGTATTGTTTGCTTGATCATCATCGTCATCTTTATCTTAAGCTTCATCATTGTCTTTTGTTTCTGTTTCTGTTTCCGGAGCAATTACAGACTTTGAAGCTTTAGCAGACTCTTTCACAGGTTCTGTAATCTCTGGCATACTTTCTATAACATTCTTTCCCTTGCCCTGTTCAACCAGTTCTTTATCTGCCTTATCTTTGGCAACCTGCAGATCTATACGTGCATATTCAACATCAAAATCTATTCCCAAACTATTCGTCAGAACTTTCTGCAGTCTGGAGAATCTTCGATCCTTCAATTCTTTCATCAATCTTTCATTTGCATCTTGTAAGCTTTCAATTAGGGCCTTTAAACGAAATTTGACTTTATTAGACAGAATTTCTTTCTCTACCTCGCTCTGTTTCACCAGCTTTTCTAACTTAGCTTTCTCTGTCTCGTTCTTAGCAACTTTGTCTCCCAGAATCTTTACACGCTTTTCAAGTACATCAACATCTGATTCTAGAAAGAAATCATTTAAAGCCTGAATATCAATCGGCTCGTTAGGAATATCTCCAAATAACTTTGATTTCGGAGTAACTTTCGGTGTCGACTTCGGCGTACTTTTTGGTGTAGACCCTTTCGGTGTTGAGCTTTCAGGTTGAACAGTTTTAGGATCTGGAGATTGAATAACTGGAACTTCAAGTAATTCAGACTCAGGAGGTTCTTGTGTAACTCCTGTCTATAATATAGTCTCCTGAACATCTGCAGTTTGAATCTTTTCAGCCGCAAGAGGTTCTTGTGTAAGTCATGTAGATTTTGCACCAGAAGGTTCTTGTGGGACTTCTATGCTTTTTGGCTTTCCAACATAGCGTCTTCTTTTTGCTTTTTGAGCTTTCTTGCCTTTAGTCTTGGGAGAACCAGTAGTCTTTGTAGATATGTCAGCTGCTAAAGACTTCTTTGGTCTCTCCTCTTCAGAATCTTTTTCGTGTTCAGGCCCATAATCTGCATCAGTCTCTTTAATTTTCTCTGCAGTCGATTCAGCAATCGCTATCTTTGTTTGAATTTCCAGAGAATCATCACTATCATTTTCTTCATTATCTGATGTCGCAGAGATCACATCATCTTCTTGCGTTGTTTTCTCTTGACTTTCAATCTCGACTGTTGCAGTACTAGGACCAGCTTCAGGTTGAACATTGACAGGCTCATCTTCATCAACTAACATCGTATCAACTTTCTTGATATTTCACGAAGTTTTCTCCTTCTCCTGAATAACCACCTTCTTCAAGAACCAATCACTACGTTTCTCTTTGAATGTAGATAACCATTCAATCTCAGCATTTCGTTCCCTTCATCCCCACTATCATCTTTCCTCCATTTATACTCTGGCGGCACAATGTAGTTCTCGGACACAATGGCACCGAATAGAGGTTTTGCAATAGGTGCAGATGATTGCTTCTGAAAAGTGATAAGCTTTTTCACCATAGTATCATCCAGATGGCTCAAATACAAGATATCAGTTGGATCTTTCACTATCTTCTTAAATTTCTCATCTATCAACATCTGTACGAACCTCGGGTACATCGCAAGTATCTTTGACCCCATGTTGTTCTTCATATGAGTGAAAACTATCTTCAAATAATTGAATTTCTTGTTCAAAATCAACGCTGTGGCCATACACGCCATATAATCTTGTACGTCGTCCAAACCGGCCTTTCTATGACTGAAGGCGTGGATAATTGCATGCATCAAGAACTTGTACGGATTAGGGACAGATCCTTTCTTCAGTATAGACTCATTCACGTGCCCCTTATACCCCATTCTACAGAAGCAACCTCTAACCATCCTCTCATCCAGCATCATCGGATCATTAGCTACGTCATTGAACTTTGCGTATATCAGCTTCAGTAATAGTGATCTCTTTATCCTCATTTTCTTCACGAACCACTGACTTTATTGCTGTATCGTCTTCATTCATTGCTGCGGACATCCAAAATCTATTGACGTGCGACCTATATACCAGCGTCTTTTCCGTAATAGCTTTGTGTGTTGGAATCCGTTCTAGAAAAGTTAGAATATCATCAAATGCTCCGAGTGATGGACAGATAGCTTTATCCAGTGTGATGCATGTGTTGTGAAATTTATTAAACGAAAGCTCAATATTCTGCAAACACGTAAATCGAGACGAAATTAGTCGAAAAGTTTCAATTTTACAAGTTTTCATCAAGTTCGGACGAACTTGATTGACAATTACACATTTCATTACAACAAGTTCGGTCGGGCTTGTATTACAAAATCACATTATTAATCCTCAAGTCCGGGCAAACTTACCATTCAATTTTATTTAATTTACATACAAACAAGTCCGAGCGAACTTGTCAGAAAATCATGTTTGAATTTTTATTAGCTAAGTTCGGGCGAACTTATAAATTTTATAACAAATCCTCACCAGAGGACAAGTTCGGTCGAACTTATAGACAAGTTCGGTCGAACTTATAGACAAGTTCGGGCGAACTTTGTCGTCTTGTTCACCAAACCTGTAACATATGAATCCAAGACTTTCTGATCAAATTTAACACATTGTATATGGTCGTTTATGTTTTTTAATCATGTTTTAAGTTTCAATTTGTTCATTAAAGTTCCATAACATGTCCAACTATCCAACTCAGATCTAAAACTGTTCAAACTCGATCAATCTATGCTCCAAAACATGAAATCTCACCATAGCCATGATGAGTGATGTGCAAATCACCACTAATCAGGTTCTATTCGGGCAGCACTTCATCGTGTGAGTGTCAATTTCAAAATCACTCAATTTCACATTTAAGTTCGCTCTGTAGGTTGTAGACGAGTAATGAAGTTAAGTCGAACTTGTCATCTATTTATAGTTGACAAGTTCGGGCGAACTTGTACATCCAATCAACTAAGATTAGATAAGTCCGGGCGAACTTGTTGACTGATAACAGATTTCAAGTTTTTAACAAGTTCGGTCGAACTTGATTACAAGTCTGGGCGAACTTGAACAATTTCAAAACTTAAATTTTTCAAAATTTTCAATTTAGACCCTTAACTTTTCAGATTTTACCAGTTTTAACAATCCACTCAATTGACCAAGTCCAAGCTAATGACCTTGGTTAATCGATTTGTCTGCCGAGTCCAAGTTAATGACCTCGGTTTGACATGTTATGAACAAACTGTTGATTTTTCTCAAAATCGAGTTTCAAATTAATGAACTTTTAATCGTTTTGGCTTATCAGATTTCACAGATTAGCTCCTAGCCCGTTGTCAATTAGATTCCCACTAGATTAGCACCTTACCAGAATTCGAAGATCCGTTTTCCAACATTGGCTTGCTGAAAACAATGTAGAAACAAAATCTTTTTGTATTTTTATTAGTTTATGCTAAAACACACTGAAAATCTTTTTGGTTTTAATCTGTAAAGCAGATATACTATGTACAGAACAAAGTAAACTAATGAACTAACATATTTACAGACATATTTTTGTGAATTTGTGTCTAAGGATCATATCAGTTGATTGAGACATATCACCAGTACCGTTGACCTTTAGATGACATTAAGTTTTAAAATCGTTTACCTAGATTGTCGATATGTTTGTCCACTTAAACTTCGACACATTTCTCAATTGTTCCAAGATATGTTAGGTATGAATTATGAAACTTGACTTAACTATGGTTCCCACCTCTTGAATATACTCCTGTATCAAGATTCCCTAGATTTCATCTTACAGGTGAATATAGCGTAATTGATATCTTTATTTGGGTTAATGCAAGGCCTTGAGAGCTCAAGTTAATACTACCGTATCGACAAAGAGATGAAGGCTCGACTTTAAGGTGTGTTCCATTTAAGGAATCTTTTCAGCACTGCAAATGATTAGATCTTTCGATACTTTTCAAGTTTGCATGCAGTTTATAGGTTTATTACAAAAGCATTATAGAAGTCCTAGGCTATTGCTTCCGCAAAATCAGAAAAACTTGTATAATACCCCAGATATCAACTGTCACACCCCAATTGATGGCGGAAACATCGGGGTTAGTGGCACTAGGCGACCAGATTGTCTCATGAGAAATTCCGTAACAATTATCCAACAACATTACTTAACGTTTAACATCCCATACTATTAAACATAATATTTCAAACAACCATTACATAAATTCTGATTTTCTCATAAAAACAAAATGGTTCGATTTCCCCTAGATTTTTATTACAACCGTTCTAAACAAGATAAACAAATATTAAATAAAAACTACTCCAAAGCAATCCAAGCTAAATCCTCAACCTGTTACATAAGTTAAAATCCAAGTCAATACAATTAAGTAAAGGTGAGCATACGAGTTTGAATAATGCTAGCGTAGTCGAGAAAGCGTTTGCGAAACAATCTAATTACATATCATGATACACCAAAACACTTAACATAACATAGGATTATTTCTCATGATAACTACCGTGAAAAGGCTTGCGCGACCATCCTAACTAGACCCCGTCGGGTGTTAGCCAAACTATAGTACCATACTAGCTAAGGAGGCAAGTTAACGAAAATAAGTCCTAGTCACATGTTTCTAGTATCACGTATCGAGCATATACAATCAGATTATTCACGTGCGATAAACAATTTTGATTGGTAAAGTCATTTTGATATAGGAACGTATGTAACACCCAAAAAAAGTGCATTAAAGCGAAAATGGGTCAAGTATACTCACTGTGGGTGCGTTTTGGTAAGACTTAAGATTCTTAGGAGTGTTGCGGAGTGCACCGGATCAGCCTGTAAACGAACATAAGTGCATCAGTCTTCCGAAAAGCCGAAACGGTGAAGTTTGAGTTGAGCAGTAGCCAAGTTCGAGGGAACTTGTAAGGTTTTGTTGAGTTGTGAATCAAGTTCGGGCGAACTTGCCTAATTTCCAAGGAAGCTACGCAAGTTCGGGCGAACTTGCAAAAAGTATTGCCTGAAATGTCAAGTTCGGGCGAACTTGTATAGTTTCTTAAGAAACTATGCAAGTTCGGGCGAACTTGTATAGTTTCTTAAGAAACTATGCAAGTTCGGTCGAACTTGTTAGGATTCTGGTGGGAATAGACCCAAGTTCGGTCGAACTTGACCCAATATGGGTGCAAGTTCGGTCGAACTTGACCTGGTGAGCTGTTGATTCTTGAGCGAACTTGATGTTTTTGGGTCCAAAATATTGCGTTTTCGCGTCGTTTGTTGAGGAAATCGAGTGTTCATCCCTCCAACCCAGTACTACTGAGCAAACTTAGGTCGGAGAGGTCTTTTAGAGCTGTTTTAGCCGTTTTACAAAAGCGTGGGCTAATCCAGGCGAACTCAGAGTTCGTTCGGATTAGTCCGGCTTGTGTAAACCAACATAAACGTCCTTGTGCTTCCAGATCTGGGATCTTGAATGATAAATGCTTCGTTTCATATCAGAAAATGAACAAAACATCATCAAAAGTTCGTTCGGACTTTTGAAGATGTTTTGTTCATTTTTTTGTATGAAACGAAGGATCTATCATTCAAGATCCCAGATCTGGAAGCACAAGGACGTTTATGTTGGTTTACATAAGCCGGACTAATCCGAACGAACCCCGAGTTCGCCCGGATTAGCCCACGCTTTTGTAAAACGGCTAAAACAGCTCTAAAAGACCTCTCCGACCTAAGTTTGCTCAGTAGCACAGGGTTGGAGGGATGAACACTCGATTTTCCTCAGCAAACGACGCGAAAAGACAATATTTTGGACCCGAAAACATCAAGTTCGCTCGAGAATCACCAGCTCCACAGGTCAAGTTCGACCGAACTTGCACCCAAATGGGTCAAGTTCAACCGAACTTGGGCTATTCTCACCAGTTTTCTTACAAGTTCGACCGAACTTGTCTAGTTTCCTAAGAAACTATGCAAGTTCGACCGAACTTGCCTTGTCAGTAAGAATTTCTTACAAGTTTGCCCGAACTTGACAAGTTTCTCGGGAAACTCATCAAGTTTGACCGAACTTGGCTCTAATCTCACCAAAATCATACAAGTTCGCTCGAACTTGTATGTTTACACATAAGTTCGCTCGAACTTGTCTACTGCCCAAACCAAGACTTAACCGTTTCAGCTTTTTGGAGACTGATGCACTTCCGTTCGCGTATGCAGGCTGATCCGGTGCTCTTCTCAACTCTCCTCAGATCTCGAACTCTTACCTAAACGCACCCACAGTGAGTATACTTGAACCATTTTCACTTTAACGCACTTTTGGGTGTTACATACGTTTCTATATCAAAATCACTTCACAAATCAAACGGTTTATCACACCCGAATAATATGATTATATATGCTCAATACGTGATGCTAGAAACATGTGACTAGGACTTATTTTTCGTTAACTTGCCTCCTTAGCTAGTATGGTATAATAGTGTGGCTTACACCTGCCGGGGTCTAGTTAGGATGGATGCGCAAGCCTTCTCACGGTAGTTAGCATGAGAAATGAGCCTATGTTATGTTAAGTGTTTTGGTGTATCATGATATGTAATTAGCTTGTTTCGCAAACCTTTCTTGACTATGCTAGTATTATTCAAACTCGTATGCTCACATTTACTTAAGTGTATTGACTTGTATTTTAACGTATGTAACAGGTTGAGGATTTTAGCTATGGATGCTTGGATGTTGCATGCTTAGCATAGTTTAGTTTGTTTAGTTAGTTTGTTGAAGTATTTCAGATTTTGAACTCATGTATGAAATCTAGGGGAAATCGAACCCGGTTGAATTTTATGAGAAATCTCCGTTTTGTAATAATTGTTTAAATGTTACGTTTAATAGTATGGGATATTAAGCAGGTTGTGATGTGTTAAATGATTGTTACGGAACATCTCGTGAAATCAATCTGGTCGCCTAGTGCCACTAACTCTGATGTTTCCGCCATCGGTTGGGGTGTGACAGATTGGTATCAGAGTGCCATAACTTTAGGATAGTAGGTAGAATTGCCATGATTCGACCTAGTAGCATGTTTAAGTACCCGATTGACCTATCTTTGACTTAAATGTTAAACTATTTGCCATAAATGCTTAAATGTGCCTTCCTAAGGCTAATACAATAATACACGCTTGGAAACGCTCGCATCACGCAAAATGAGTGGTCAAGTCGAGAATAGGTGTGAAAACCGAGAACTCTCGATGAGATCATTCACTCTGCGCATTCTCTCGCACGAGATACCTTCGTTGAGTTAGGAGTGACATCCAAACCTCGACGAAAATCTCCATTTCATCTAGGAATAAAGTTGCTAAGCTAGGGGTGAAACCCGCATCTTAGTAACTAATTTCGCAATTCGATTTTCAATCTGACCAAAGTCTCGGTTACGCCGATGTTTGGAACACGTATTAACTCGAAGGGTAAACGTCGTTAGCCGCTAGCGGTGAGAACGTTTATCTATTAGGCCAAAGCGTGGGTCCAAATGCAAAGGGTAGTCGAATCACTTTGGCGTGTCAAATGTCTCAAAACCCCAGACATTCCCAAATGATTTAAGCCTATATCGTCGATTTACGCATCATCGAGTTTATTACTATTCATGTGATTTTGATATAGGAACGTACGTAACACCCAAAAGTGCGTTAAAGCGAAAATGGGTAAGTATACTCACTGTGGGTGCGTTTAGGTAAGAGTTCGAGAGTTGAGAAGAGCGCCGGATCAGCCTGCATACGCGAACAGACTTTTGATGATGTTTTGTTCAATTTTTGGTATGAAACGATGAATCTATCATTCAAGATCCCAGATCTGGAAGCACAAAGATGTTTATGTTGGTTTACATAAGCCGGACTAATCCGAACGAACCCCGTGTTCGCCCGGATTAGCCCACGCTTTTGTAAAACGGCTAAAACAGCTCTAAAAGACCTCTCCGACCTAAGTTTGCTCAGTAGCACAGGGTTGGAGGGATGAACACTCGATTTTCCTCAGCAAACGACGCGAAAACGCAAGATTTTCACTCGAAAACATCAAGTTCGCTCGAGAATCACCAGCTCCACAGGTCAAGTTCGACCGAACCTGCACCCAAATGGGTCAAGTTCGACCGTACTTGGGCTATTCTCACCAGTTTTCTTACAAGTTCGACCGAACTTGTCTAGTTTCCTAAGAAACTATGCAAGTTCGACCGAACTTGCCTGGTCACTAAGAATTTCTTACAAGTTCGCCCGAACTTGACAAGTTTCTCAGGAAACTCATCAAGTTCGACCGAACTTGGCTCTAATCTCACCAAAATCATACAAGTTCGCTCGAACTTGTGTGTTTACACACAAGTCGCCGAACTTGTCTACTGCCCAACCCAAGACTTAACCGTTTCAGCTTTTCGAGACTGGTGTGCTTCCGTTCGCGTATGCAGGCTGATCCGGCGCTCTTCTCAACTTTCCTCAGATCCCGAACTCTTACCTAAACGCACCCACATTGAGTATACTTGACCCATTTTCGGTTTAACGCACTTTGGGTGTTACATACGTTCCTATATCAAAATCACTTCACAAATCAAATTGTTTATCACACTCGAATAATCTGATTATATATGCTCAATACGTGATGCTAGAAACATGTGACTAGGACTTATTTTCGTTAACTTGCCTCCTTAGCTAGTATGGTACTATAGTGTGGCTTACATCCGACGGGGTCTAGTTAGGATGGACGCGCAAGCCTTCTCACGGTAGTTAGCATGAGAAATGAGCCTATGTTATGTTAAGTGTTTTGGTGTATCATGATATGTAATTAGATTGTTTCGCAAATGCTTTCTCGATTATGCTAGTATTATTCAAACTTGTATGCTCACCTTTACTTAATTGTATTGACTTGTATTTTAACGCATGTAACAGGTTGAGGATTTTAGCTATGGATGCTTGGATGTTGTATGCTTAGCGTAGTTTAGTTTGTTTAGTTAGTCTGTTGATGTATTTTGAACTCATGCATGAAATCTAGGGGAAATCGAACCCGGATGAATTTTATGAGAAATCTCCGTTTTGTAATAATTGTTTAAATGTTACATTTAATAGTATGGGATATTAAGCAGGTTGTGATATGTTAAATGATTGTTATGGAACATCTCGTGAAATCAATCTAGTCACCTAGTGCCACTAACCCCGATGTTTCCGCCATCGATTGGGGTGTGACAGATTGGTGTCAGAGCGCCATAACTTTAGGATAGTAGGTAGAATTGCCATGATTCGACCTAGTAGCATGTTTAAGTACCCGATTGACCTATCTTTGACTTAAATGTTAAAGTATTTGCCATAAATGCTTAAATGTGCCTCTCCTAATGCTAATTCAATAATACACGCTTGGAAACGCTCGCATCACGCAAAACGAGTGGTCAAGTCGAGAATAGGTGTGAAAACCGAGAACTCTTGATGAGATCATTCACTCCGCGCATTCTCTCGCACGAGATACCTTCGTTGAGTTAGGAGTGACATCCAAAGCTCGACGAAAATCTCCATTTCTATCTAGGAATAAAGTTGCTAAGCTAGGGTTTGAAACCCGCATCTTAGTAACAAATTCCGCAATTCGATTTTCAATCTCACCAAAGTCTCGGTTACGCCGATGGTTTGGAACACGTATTAACTGGAAGGGTAAACGTCGTTAGCCGCTTGCGGTGAGAACGTTTATCTATTAGGCCAAAGCGTAGGTCTAAATGCAAAGGGTAGTCGAATCACTTTGGTGTGTCAAATATCTCAAAACCCCGGACACTCCCAAATGATTTAAGCCTATATCGTCGATTTACGCATCATCGAGTTTATTACTATTCATGTGTTTAAAATTTTGAGAATTTTCGCTTTATTCGATTTCTCGCTTTGATGATTTATCATATCATAAATTTCTCGATTTATCGCATTTACGCTCCTTCGAATGTATGCACAACTCGCACAGCTCTCGAAATCTAAAATACTAAATTAATACACCAACCAAACAAATCGCTTAACTCGCTTACGCCTATGAGGACGTGTGCCTTATACGCGGTATTATCTCGCTTATCTCGCTATTATATATCGCTTATATCTCGCATCCATATCGCACTTCGCAGGAATAATGGAAGGCACAGAATCCGTGGAAAACGTACCCTTACATAAATTATGTGATTATGTGCTTATCTGCTTACGTGCTTATGTGCTATGTGCTTATTTGCCTATGTGTTACTTGCCTATGTGTTATGTGCCTTGTATGATTTAATAATAGATATATAAACATAACTCTATTATAATCGAATCTCATCTAATCTAAATCCTTCGTGTAGATGTCTTCTATGGGATCGCACACCCGAAGGAATCTCCAGCGCAGCAATGCCGACAAGCGTATTGCCACCATGGTAGCCAAGGAAATGGCTAAGGTTATCCCACAAATTGTCTCAGAAATTCATGCTGTAAGCAGCAACTCATCTGTGGACTCCAAGGGAGATGCCCCGAAAAGCCTTAACTAGTTCAAAGCATGTGGACCGCTTACTTTCTCAGGCACCGAAGGGCCGAGTGCCATGTTCCACTGGTTTGACCCTATCGAGGTCACATTCCGCCAGAGTGGATGTCCCGAGGCTCTGCGCGCTGTCAATGCTACCGGCATGTTTCAATCAAGGGCTCTCGACTGGTGGACAGCCGGCGCAACAGGCGTGGGAACGACGAAGCTTACGGACTCACTTGGGAGGAACTTAAGGAAATTATGATCAAGGAATTCTATCCTCCCTACAAAATCCAGAAGTTGGAGAACGAATTCTGGAATATCAAGCAAGATGGTCCCGATAACGCTGGTCTCACTGCTCGCTTCAAACAGTTGAGCATCATCTGTCCCGGTCAAGTGGATACGACTGAAAAGGCAATCAAGAAATACCTCAATGCTCTCCCCGATTGCGTCGCTGACTTTGTTCAAGCAGCACGCCCAGCTACTACCGAGGAGACCTACCAGCTAGCCGTCGAGATTAATGACAAACGAGTTCAGTCTGGTTACTTTAAAAGCAGTAAGGTAGCATATCAGGCAGTCACCAAAACAGCAGCTCCTACAACCGAACAGCCCCGAGAGCCAAAGAACAGTCGACGTGGTCGCAAAAGGGAAAACCCGAGCAAGAACTTTGCTCTTACTGCTCCAGCGAACCCTCAGCCACCCCAGTCAGCAGCACCAAACGCACCGCCAGCTAAGCGTGCATACACTGGTCTGCACCCTATGTGCCCTAAGTGCACATATCATCATGTCGTTGGTGGCAATTGCCGATTCTGTACCAACTGTAACATCTACGGCCACTTTACTGTCAGCTGCCGTAGTGGTCCTCGTCAGCCAGCTCCTCAGGCCCCAGCAGCTCCAGCTTTACCTGCTCCTCCTCAAGCCAACCAGCAGAAAGCTCCAAAGGCACGAGTGTGTTTCGTGTGTGGTGATCCGAACCACTTTGCTAATGTTTGCCCAAACCGCACTGTGAAACAAGAGCCGCAGCAGCAGCCTCAGCAGCAGCCACCACCGCAGCCTCAGCAGAAACAACAAGCTGCGGTGGAAGAGCCTTCAATCTCAATCACCGCCAGGTCCAGGATGACAACAATGTTGTCAACGGTACGTTTCTCGTTAATGGTATATATGCTTCATGTTTATTTGATGATGGTGCCGATAATTGTTTTGTATCGCTAGAATTCGAAAAGGTCTTAAAATGTAAGCGCGCTAAACTCCTAAAGACTTTCGATGTGGAAGTCACCACCGGAAGAACCGTTACCGTTAACTCCGTTTTACGTGGTTGTAATCTCGATCTCAACAACCATGTCTTCTCGATCAATCTCATACCTATGCAGTTAGGTAGCTTCGATATGATAGTAGGCATGGATTTTCTTCGTGAGAATCATGCTGAAGTTGTATGCTTCGATAAAATGATTCGTTTTCCTCCCCTAACGGTGATCAACTCCATGTTTATGGTGAAACTCCCTCAGAGAAATTGATGCTTCTATCATGTACTCGAGCACACAAATCCTTGCAAAAGCGATGTGTTGCTTTCCTCGCCCATATCTTGAACCCGGAGAAAGAAAAGAAGACTTATAAAGACGTTCCCGTTGTTTGTGAATTTCCTAAGGTCTTTCCTGACGATTTACCAGGTTTACCCCTACTCGAGATGTTGAATTCCGTATCGATTTAGTTCCCGGAGCTACTCCCGTTGCTAAAGCTCCTTATCACTTCGCACCAACAGAAATGCGCGAGCTATCAAGCCAACTTCAAGAGCTTCTTGATAAAGGCTTCATACGCCCGAGCACTTCGCCGTGGGGCGCTCCTTTCCTTTTCGTGTTAAAGAAGGACGGGTCGTTCCGTATGTGCATCGATTATCGTGAACTTAACAAACTCACGATAAAGAACCGCTACCCTCTTCCTCATACGACGATTTATTTGATCAGCTTCAAGGTGCTACTTGTTTTTCCAAGATCGATCTTTGTTCCGGTTATCATCAGTTACGCGAGTTGGAAGAAGACACTCCTAAAACCTCCTTTCGTACTCGCTATGGCCATTTCGAATTCGTGGTCATGCCTTTTGGTCTTACCAATGCACCCGCGGTCTTCATGGATTTGATGAACCATGTGTGTAAAGCTTTCTTGGATCGTTTCGTCATTGTTTTCAACGATGATATCCTTATCTATTCCAAGTCGAGAGACGAACACGCGCGTCATCTCCGTTTAGTCTTCGAACTTCTTCAAGGAAATCGCCTTTACGCTAATTTCTCCAAATGTGAATTCTGGCTCGAAGAAGTCCAATTTCTTGGCCACATCGTTAATAGTCAAGGAATTCACGTCGACCCTGCAAAGATTGAAGCCGTCAAGAGTTGGATTACACCGAAGAATGCTTCCAAAATCCGTTCATTCCTTGGATTGGCGGGTTATTACCGTATATTCATCGCTGCCTTTTCAAAAATCGCCGTTCCGCTTACCGCTTTAACTCATAAAGACAAACCTTTTGTTTGGGATTCCAAGCAAGAGGAAGCTTTTCAAACTCTCAAGCGTATACTATGCAACGCTCCCGTTCTCGCTTTACCCGACGGAAACGACGACTTCGTTGTTTACTGCGATGCCTCTAATCTTGGTCTTGGTTGTGTTCTCATGCAACAAGACAAGGTTATTGCGTATGCGTCTCGGCAACTCAAGATCCACGAGAAGAACTACACAACCCACGATCTCGAACTCGGTGCAGTTGTTTTTGCATTGAAGATATGGTGACACTACCATTACGGTACTATGTGTACGGTCTTCACCGACCATAAGAGCTTACAACATATCTTCAATCAAAAGAACTAAACATGCGACTACGTCGATGGGTTGAACTTCTCAACGATTACGATTGCAAGATACGCTACCATCCCGGCAAAGCAAACGTCGTCGCCGATGCTCTAAGTCGACGAAGCTATGTATATGGTATTCGTGACTCTCAAGCTTGTGCTAAACTTGAAACCCTCATACGTGCCGCTCAATTCGCATGCTTTAACGAGAATACCCTTCAAGACGAAATGAAATCTGGTGCCGAAACTCAGCTTGTATCAAAATCTAATGGTATTTATTACTATCTCGATCGTATTTGGATTCCTACTTGTGATAATCTTCGTGATTTGCTAATGGCCAAAGCTCCTAAATCTCGATATTCCATTCACCCCGGTGCCGATAAGATGTACCAGGACCTTCGTCCTAAGTACTGGTGGCCGAGCATGAAACAGGATATCGCCTTGTACGTCTCAAAATGCTTAACTTGTTCGAAAGTTAAAGCTGAGCATCAAAGGCACTCTGGTTTACTCGAACAACCGGAATCCCGATGTGGAAGTGGGAGAGCATATCTATGGACTTCGTTACTAAACTCCCGCGCACTTCATCCGGTCACGATAGCATTTGGGTTATCGTTGATTGTCTCACTAAATCCGCGCACTTTATTGCTATACGAGAAGACTTTAAGGTCGAACGGTTAGCCCGAATCTATACCGACGAAGTTATATGTCGACACGGGACGCCTCGTGACATCATCTCTAACCGCGACGGTCGCTTTACCTCGCGTCTCTGGGAGACTTTTCAGTCTGCTCTCGGTAACTACGCTTAATCTAAGTACCACTTTTCACCCTCAAACCGACGGTCAGACTGAACGAACGATTCGCACCCTCGAAGACATGCTTCGTGCGTGCATCATAGACTTTGGTGGTAACTGGGATACGCATTTACCTTTAATCGAATTCTCGTACAATAATAGTTATCATACCAGCATTCAAATGGCTCCTTTTGAGGCACTGTATGGAAGAAAATGTCGATCGCCTATTGCATGGCACGAGATTGGAGAAGCAAAAATCACCGGTCCTGAGCTAATTCAAGAAACGACAGACAAAATCCTCTAGATCAGAGACAATCTCTTGAAATCTCGAAGTCGTCAAAAGAGTTACGCTGATAAACGCCGCAAGCCCCTACAGTTCGAAGTGGGAGATCACGTTCTCCAAAAGGTTGCGCCTTGGAAGGGAGTGGTTCACTTCGGCAAGAAAGGAAAGCTAGCGCCTCGATACGTTGGTCCCTTTAAGATTCTGGAAAGAATCGGTAAAGTAGCCTATCGTCTCGAATTACCGGAGGAACTCACTAATGTACATCCGACTTTCCACGTGTCTAACCTCAAGAAATGCCTCACCGAAGAAAATCTCCATGTCCCTCTCGAAGATCTGCAAATCAACGAGACTCTCCATTTCGTGGAAAAGCCTGTGGAAATCATGGACCGAGAGACCAAGAAACTCCAACGCTCTCGCATCCCTATCGTGAAGGTCCGATGGGAAGGCAGACGTGGCGCCGAGTTCACTTGGGAATTGGAAAGTGATATGAAGGCCAAGTTCCCGCATCTATTTGTTACAACTACTACCTAATTACGGGACGAAATTCCCTAAAGTAGGGGAGACTGTAACAACTCGAAAATTTGATTGTTATCTTTTATTTTGTTTTTCCGTTTATCTTCCTTTGTACTCCTGAGATTCGGTTAATAATAAAGTTTATGATAATTAATTATGGTGTTGTACGTTATTAACGCATCTAATCGCTTATTAAATCGCATCGCTTATCTCATCGCATCGCAAATCGCAATTGTTTATGTGGTTTATATTATTTATGTGTTATGTGTGTTTGTGGTTATGTTTGCAATCGCTATCGCATCGCTCTCAGCACTCTCGAATCGCTAAATCGAACTATTATATCAACTATAATGCTTAACGCTTTAATTTAACGCTTAATATAACTATCTAATGCGAACCGAATAACGAAACGAACTCTTAAAGCGAAAAACAAAGAAAATTCAACAACTTAAGTCAAGTTCGCTCGAACTTGGTGTTACCAAGTTCGGCCGAACTTGGCTGAAGAAAACCAGAATTCTTGTTTAGCTAACAAGTTCGCTCCAACTTGTACACACATGTACAAGTTTGGCCGAACTTAGCTCAAACCCTCCAAATATTTCACAAGTTCGCGCGAACTTGCATGTTTTCATGCAAGTTCGACCGCACTTGGTCTCCACCAGCTCTCTTTTTGCCTTCTCCTATAAATACCAAGCTCTGTTCACTCATTTTTACTTGCTGCAAGTTCGCCCAGAGCTCTCAAAACCTTAAACCTTCGTGTTCTAAGTAAGAATCGACCCGATTTCACTGCAACAACGTTTATCAACGATCTACAAAGGTTTACAATAATTTTAGCACAAGGCATAGCCTTCGTTTTCATCAAAACTCATTCTTTTACGAAAATCTTCATCTTTTTCTTCAAAACTTCTGTTTTAAGCTTAGATCTACACAATACAAGTTTATTTGGCGATAGTAGAGACTTCCCAAACACGAGATCTGCAAGATCTCGGCTTGTAAGTTCTAGATCTAAGAAAACCTTTGATAAATATTGATTTCTACACAAGATACGGACTTTTGATGATGTTTTGTTCATTTTCTGGTATGAAACGAAGCATCTATCATTCAAGATCCCAGATCTGGAAGCACAAGGACGTTTATGTTGGTTTACACAAGCCGGACTAATCCAAACGAACCCCGTTCGCCCGGATTAGCCCATGCTTTTTTAAAACGGCTAAAACAGCTCTAAAAGACCTCTCCGACCTAAGTTTGCTCAGTAGCATAGGGTCGGAGGGATGAACACTCGATTTTCCTCAGCAAACGACGCGAAAACGCAAGATTTTGGACCTAAAAACATCAAGTTCGCTCGAGAATCACCAGCTCCACAGGTCAAGTTCGACCGAACTTGCACCCAAATGGGTCAAGTTCGACCGAACTTGGGCTATTCTCACCAGTTTTCTTACAAGTTCGACCGAACTTGTCTAGTTTCCTAAGAAACTATGCAAGTTCTACCGAACTTGCCTAGTCAGTAAGAATTTCTTACAAGTTCGCCCGAACTTCACAAGTTTCTCAGGAAACTCATCAAGTTCGATCGAACTTGGCTCTAATCTCCCAAAATCATACAAGTTCGCTCGAACTTGTGTGTTTACACACAAGTTCGCCGGAACTTGTCTACTGCCCAACCAAGACTTAACCGTTTCAGCTTTTCGGAGACTGGTGCGCTTCCGTTCGCGTATGCAGGCTGATCCGCGCTCTTCTCAACTTTCCTCAGATCCCGAACTCTTACCTAAACGCACCCACATTGAGTATACTTGACCCATTTTCGGTTTAACGCACTTTTGGGTGTTACATACGTTCCTATATCAAAATCACTTCACAAATCAAATTGTTTATCACACTCGAATAATCTGATTATATATGCTCAATACGTGATGCTAGAAACATGTGACTAGGACTTATTTTCGTTAACTTGCCTCCTTAGCTAGTATGGTACTATAGTGTGGCTTACATCCGACGGGGTCTAGTTAGGATGGACGCGCAAGCCTTCTCACGGTAGTTAGCATGAGAAATGAGCCTATGTTATGTTAAGTGTTTTGGTGTATCATGATATGTAATTGATTGTTTCGCAAATGCTTTCTCGACTATGCTATTATTATTCAAACTCGTATGTCACCTTTACTTAATTGTATTGACTTGTATTTTAACTATGTAACAGGTTGAGAATTTTAGCTATGGATGCTTGGATGTTGCATGCTTAGTGTAGTTTAGTTTGTTTAGTTAGTTTGTTGATGTATTTCAGATTTTGAACTCATGTATGAAATCTAGGGAAATCGAACCCGGTTGAATTTTATGATAAATCTCCGTTTTGTAATAATTGTTTAAATGTTACGTTTAATAGTATGGGATATTAAGCAGGTTGTGATATGTTAAATGATTGTTATGGAACATCTCATGAAATCAATCTGGTTGCCTAGTGCCACTAACCCCGATGTTTCCACCATCGGTTGGGGTGTGACACTCGTCAATGCAAATCCATGGTTCAGTGCTAGCGTAGTCGAAAGCGGCTTCGAGCTATCCATTTCAAACTTCTTCAAATATCGTGAACGTATTTGGTTTGATGAATGAATATGCCGTCTGGTAACTGATCGACCTATAATCCGAGGAAGAAATTCATTTCGCCCATAGAAGACATCTCGGAATTTCTTCTTCATGATTTTTCGAACTCTTTACAAAGACTATCATCCGTTGAACCAAAGATGTATCATCCATATAGATTTGTACGATGATTAGATGACTTCCGACTTCCTTGGTAAACAATGTACTATCCACTGTGCCTCTAGTAAAGCCGTTTCCAACAAGATGTTGCGATAACTCTCGTACCAAGCTCTCGGGGCTTGATGTAATCCATAGAAGGCTTTGTCTAGGAGATAAGCTTTGTTCTTGTTCAGCGGATCGACGAACCCTGGTGGTTGGCCGACGTACACTTGTTCGCGTAGCTTACCATAGAGAAATGCGGATTTCGCATCTAACTGGTACACCTTAAAACCTTTCCAAGCTGCGAATATAAGGAAAACGCGGATTGACTCTAAACGTGCAACCGGTGCATAAACTTCCGTATAGTCAATTCCTTCTTGCTGGTGGAAACTTTTGACAACCAACCGAGCTTTGTTTCTAACAATCACACCCCGATCATCCTTTTTACACTTGAAGACCCACTTTGTATCTATAGTTTTTTGCTTCGTGGTAATTCTACAAGCTTCCAAACTCCCAATTTCTCGAACTGTAGCAGTTCCTCTTGCATTGCTATAACCAGTTCTCATCACCTAGAGCTTCATTCACAGTCTTTGGCTCTATTTGAGATATGAAACATGAATAGTAGCAGTAGTCTTGAGTAGGAGCAACTCGGGTATAGAAACAACTTAGTGCTTTGTTGATTGGCTTCTTGTTCACACACCAGTTTGTAATTCGCCAATGATATTAGTTGAAGGATGATAAGAATAAAATCGTGGCATTTCTTCGCTAGGAACATCATCTGAGCTTTTCTGATTTGAGACATTCAGATCAACATTCACATCAACTTCAGGAGCACTAGATGTAGCTTGTTTTGATTGCTCGTGCCAGCAGATTGATTTAACATGTTGGATATATGCTCGGATTCTTCATCGGAAGAAGATTCTTCATCATCATCATAATTCGGAGCTACATCGGAGTCGGAATTCTTATTCTCAGAAGTATTTGGCACTAAGGTTGTATTTCCTGGTTCAGTGGAAACATTTGTAGGAGTAGTAGTAGGTTCTGCTTCTACTTCGGAACCTTGTTCAACCGGAACACTACTATTACTTGGACCTGCAGATGTATCCAATGTGGGTTGATTAACCACAATTGGCCTAAGAATATGTTCTTGATTTGCCGACTGTTGATGATAATAAAGCACTGCAAGTTCTTCTTCAGACGGTTCTTCTGGCAAGTCGAATGACTTCCACAAGTCCTGATAGTTGAACAACCACGCGTCACCTTTCCTCTAAATAGGAGTTGTATATCGAAAGCAATCCACGTATTGTGCTTCAATAACTTTTCTTAAAGCAGGCAATACACTCAGTGTTCAGTTCAAGAACAAATTCCAAGACCGATTGTTGTCACACCTGTTCGGTTCAAGAACAAATTCCAAGACCGATTGTTGTCACACCGACACAATCTGATTCGGATAATGTTGATGAAGGAACAAGTTCCCAGGTTGATCAAAATGTTGAAGGCCCTTGTTTTGACGAGTCCGATGAATCTGAAAATGAAGAAAATGTCGTTTATGATGAAGATGTTTCAACATTTGATGATGAACCAAACACAGAGGTTAGCGGGAGGCTCAATTACTAAATTCTGTGATTCAATCAAGTGCCCATATGTTAGTCAAAGTGTTGCTAATTAGAGCGTAAATAATTTAGAACCGACAGTAACTGTTTCATAGAAGTTGTTCCTGGTCTCTATCTTATCATCCTTCATAAAATATTCTTGGAAATCTATAAAGCGAAACAAAATTCAATAGGGATTGAGTTGTTTTTATTCGAATGTTTCTAAATTGTAGAATCAGTTCTCATTTTTCATTTCACAAATAAATCCGAAAACCTACAAAGAAGCTTTGAAAGAAGAAAGCTGGGTTAATGCGATGTAGGAAGAATTACTACAATTGAAAAACTGGGAGTTTGGAAGCTAGTGATCTTCTGGATAATCATAATAAGATTAATACCAAATGGGTGTTTAAGTGCAAGAGGGACGATAGAGGGGTAATTGCTCGAAACAAAGCTTGACTGGTTGTGCAAGGGTTCTGTCAACAAAAAGAGATAGATTTCACTGAAGTTTAGGCTCTAGTAGCAAGGATTTAAAGTTATCTGCTAGAAGTTAAATCTGTGTTTCTCTATGGAAAGGTTAAAGAAGAGTTCTACATTAGGACAACTTATATGGTTTGTGGATCCGTAGAATATGGATAAAGTCTACATTGTTAAGACTCTAATGTTACAACAACCAGTGATGTTTTAAGAGTAGAGTTTGGAAGTCCCGGTGCCAAGAAAGAAGGGTAGCATGGTCATTTGGTTTTGAAGTAGTTTATGCTAAAACTAAGAGCATTCAAATTTGAGCCTTCATCTCTATCTATATGATTCAATTAAAAATACACTTTTCTTTATATCTTATTTATTTTTAAAAACCTCTCACATCCAACTCTCTCTCTCTCTCTCTATCATACTCAAAACACTTATTTTATTATTTGTTTCTCTTTCTTATACTCTCACAACAAAATATAGAGGTGTACTATCTAAGTCTTTAAACGTAGAGGTGTACTTTAGTTTTCTCTAAAGTATTCTCTATTATAGAGAATCTAATGTAGTAGTGTTTTAGTTGTTTTTTTCTTCTATATTTTAAAGAAATGATAGATATAAAGGTTCTAATATGAATGCTCTAATACCACTAGAGACTCGCATGATTACATTACCTTGGAAAATGGATCAAAAGCAATTACATAAGAATTAACAGCTAAGGTGAAGACTTGTTGCTGGGTATCTGGCAATACTGAACTCGTCACCAATATGCCCAAGGTTCAAGTCTAACATTGCACTGACTAGTACCCATTGTTGGCAATCATTAAAATTGCAATAATTGACCACATAAACACTTCAGTCACCACATATTAGCCACCAAATTCTTCCTCATTAGTTGCTCCAGTTCCACTTGCAACTCATTAACTTTCTTTTTCAAAGACGACTAATGCTGATAAGCTTCTACCGATGCAAAGACTAAAGCACAACTGGTAGATAAGAAGAACTGACTAAAAGTAGTAATGATCTTAAACAAGTAACCAGAATACTGAAGGTCACATGTACTGATAATGATCAAGTGCTAAGACTATCTCCAATGCTAAGGAGGCCCTTAAGCGCCCTTAGCTGCCTAATCAATTGCCACATCATATGCTTACAAATCCTTACAATTCATTTCATAAAAATCCTTATAACCTCTCATTTCACCTCCAACCATATAAACATCCTTACATATCCTTATATATTCCATGTCATCATCCATTTTTTCTATAAACAAATTACTTAAGTTATAAAATGTATCAAATTACTTAACTTATAAAATGTTAAATATTTAATGATCAAATAATTAACTGAAGTAAATAAATAATATCTAAAACAAAGAGTAATCTGGATTAAAATAAAAACATAACAAGATAAATATTGCTTTACAAAAAAAGGGACCGTTGAATAAGAAAACCAAATAAAAGGAATGTATAGATATACCACAATTTAGTACTCCAGTTTAATCAATCTCCTATTACTGGACATTACATAAATTTCTGCACTAAACAAAGTTGGTATACAATTACCACCGCAGAAAAAAAAAATAATGTAATGGAAATGGAAATGCGAACAATAACCTAGACAAACTAAGCCCCTCGAATGCATCCGTCCTTAACATGTGAGAGTCCATAGATGCCCTTAGCATCGAGAATTTGTCCATAGATGCCTTAGCATCTAAGCCCTTTCACAAGGGCTTTGTTTGTGTAAGTGAGTAGGCCCAAAGTAAAAGAATAAAATGTTTTATTCGAATATATTGTGTGTATTGGGTAAGTAATGAGGTGAAAATTAAGATGAGTAAGGATATTTGTAGGGTTGGAAATGAAATAAGGGGTTTTAAGGATTTATAAGGTATGATGTGGCACATGACGTGGCAGCCAAGGACGTCTAAGGGCGTACGTAGCACTGCAGATAGTCTAAGTTTGGGCGGCTGACAACAAACATCAACAGGCGGTGGACATGCAATGCTGCCTTTAATTTCAGGCGATTCCAACGTGGCTCGGACACGGTGGTGAAATCAGGCGCGTTGGAGTTAGCCTAACAAATGTTAAACTATAGAAGTCAAGAACTATTACTGAACTACTGATAGAAGATCTAAAGACTCGAAGACTATAATTGATAAAAAAAAACTACTGATGAGTTGTATATTCATATAAGTTGTATATCCACATTAGTTGTTTATCGCATGCTTCAGTTGTTTGATTTAAAACTGAAGATGTCACTTTTATTTACAATGAAAATGTTTGATTTCAACATCAATGTGGCGTTTGCGGACATCACATTGTTCTTTTAGCATATTTTTACACAACTCGCGTGTGAGAGAGAGAGAGAGAGAGAATGCATCAGTTGAGGGAGAGCTTGATCTTTATGGATTCGCTGATCTCAATAAAACGTTATTGATTTGATTGCCTTGTTTATTTCATTTTCCAACAAAATCAAACGCAAAATTTGAAGGAAAATAAAAGCAACACAACGAGTGCAAGTTCGTACCATGCACCAACTACCATTTATTTGATCAATGACAATGGATAAAAGCCTACGATTAATGGCACAACCAAATCATGCACCAAGTGGTTTATTAGAACATTTATGCAAAACAACAACCAAGATGGCTTAAAGCTAAATCTATTATTTCTCATAAATCCAAATGTGCTCTATTAAATAAGTTTTTTTTATAGTACCTTATTTATATTAAATAAGTTCACATGAAGATTATTTTTTTTTAAAAAGCCTTGTTCTATTCTAACACTCACATCATTTTCACTCTATTTCTCTCTCTCTCTCTCTATATATAGAATCTATGTATATATGGAGAGAGATAGAAAGGATGGGGTGTATGAATATTAACACTAAAAAAAACAGGTTGGGATCTTTGAGAGGAGAAAGAGAAAACATGCAACTTGATTGTACTTAAACACTTAATTAATACTAGTATTAAACAAAAATCCTTGGTTTTGTAGCAAGAAAAAAGCCGACTGTGTATTAACCATTCGGTCTTTGGATCATTTTTGTCAAATAATCAAGAGAATTGTAAAAGGCTTAAATATCTAGAATAGTGTAATTCATTTAAAACACCACTTGCAGTATTCATCTATTGGTGTTCTCTTCAAATACCGGATAATGGCGAATTTAATGTCCTCTCTACCCTAAAATGAGAAGGGCTTGGTGAACACTACCTGCGCTAGTGAGATGTTTGTGACAAGGTTTTTCTACCAATATAAAAGAGAAAGTTGATGGCGAAGGTAACTCTTGGTCAGTGACCAAAAAGTTGGCATACGATCAAAAGAATTAAGCACCATAACCACTATACATTGTGTTATTCATGTGTTGATATTTTAACTTTTGTCCCTATGTTTAAATTACAAATTACTTGTTCTTTTTTGCTTTCTCCACAAGTATTATTCAATTCTTATAATTTAAATAAATCTATTATTTACCCATTCTCTTGGTATAAATAAAGTCTATTAAAAGTTACAAAATCAACAATTTCATCTTACAAAAAAATTATTAATTTAAAACTAGGGTGAGGATCAAATAAAAAGTTTCTTTTGGTTGAGAAGGGTAAAAAACAATAATAGAGTGACACATGACAAAGATAAAAAAATATTGGAAGGGACATTTTAGACAAATACAAATTAGTCTCATGAAACCCTAGATAAAAAAAAACTCAGTTCTAAAACAAAACCCTGTACATCTTTGTCTTTCCCGATTCATCTCACCCCACACCACCACCATCGCCACTCCATCGCCCTTTGCCACAACAACCGTCACCCCACCCTCATTGTCGTTAATCATATTTTTTTGTAAGTTGTGTTTTTTATTTTCATTGCGTTTTAGGGTATCAACCCTCAATTGTGTTTTTCACCTCATTATATTTTAGTTAGAGTTCTTCTATTCATTTTAATTCTTTTAGATGTTGAAACAGAGGCATGGCATGTAAAATAGAAAAATGACCACGTGAAACCCATTGCGTTTTACACTTGAAGTGTACGTTTTTAGAACCTAGATTGCAAAGAACATGATCATGCTAAAATAGAAGGAAGATCATGTTGGAACAAAGGCATGGCCATGTTAAAACACACTGTGTTTTAGAACATGTAGTGCAAAGAACATGATCATCTTGGCACAAAAGCATGACCATGTTAAAACTTGAACATGACCATGTTAAAACCCATTGTGTTTTAGAACATGCAATGCAAAATCTTGATTTTAGATTTTATTATGTTTTAGAACCTGAGTGCAAAAACATCATCATGCTAAAATAGGAGCATGATTATGTTGGAACAAAGGCATCATGTTAAAACATAAACATGACCATTTTAAAACCTATTTCGTTTTAGACCCAATAGTGCGTTTTAGAACAGTGCAAAGAACATGATCATGCTAAAATAGAAGCATGATCATGTTAAAACCTGCTTTTTAAAACCTCTGGTGCTTTTTAGAACCTGGAGTGCAAAGAACATAATCATACTAAGACAGAAGCATGATCATGTTGGAACAAATGCATCATCATGTTAAAACATAAACATGATCATACTAAGACACAAGTATGATCATGTTGGAACAAAGGCCTGATCATATTAAAACATAAAAATGACCATGTTAAAACTCTATTGTGTTTTAGAACTTGCAGTGCAAAATCTTGATTTTGGACTTCATTACGTTTTGAACCTGGAGTGAACATCAAAGAGCATGATCATGCTAAAAAAGAAGTATGATTATGTTGGAACAAATGCATGACCAAGTTAAAACATAAACATGGTCATGTTAAAACCCATTGCATTTTAGAACCGAGGTTATCTTGTGTTGTTCAATCCATTACGTTTTACGCATCTAGGTTTTCAGATTTTTTTTAAAAGTATAGAAATAGTATACTTGTTTTAAAGATAAAAAATGCTCGTTTTCATGCTGCAATTTTTATAAAAAAATATTATCGTATAAAATAGTTATTCACGTTTTAAAAACAAGAGGAATTGAAGGAGAGAGAAACTATTGACTTGGAAGGACTAGAATACCCTTAATGAAAACTTAAATGCATCCAATTTTGATTAATTCAACCTATTTAATCTAAGCCTTAATTATTTATTGGATGATCAAGATTACTTCATAATCTTCCTACCCAAAGAAAACTTCCTAGTATATCCTAACCCTCTAAAACTATATACACATTTATGTATTTATTAACATATACATAAATTATGTGTATTTAAATATCTAAAAAAACATCCTAAATGATTTTGTTGTATGGTCATCATCATCAGTGGCTATGAGCGATATGTACGTCGATTCTTCACGGTCATATGTATCCATCAAAGCCCCATAGCACATGCTTTGAAGCGCTATGTTCATGAGTTTACTAAACGAAAGAAAAGAAGAATTATGAAATATATGAAAGAAAATAAAGGGAAGGAAAATAAAAATAATAGTTTAATCTTGTGTTCCCGATTTTGAAGTAAATGAAAAGAAAATATGAATTTTATGTGTTCCGGGGTTGATAGAAAAAGAAAAGAAATGTATAATATTAGAATTATGCTCTTGTTGAGTTTTAGAATAGTACTTAAGTGAGAGAGTAAAATAGTAAATGCTAGACCTAATATTTATTTTTCTTTCATTTCCTTTCGCTTCCTTTCATTTTGAAAGAAAACTCACCATGGAAGATTTTTCTTTCACTTCACTTCTTTTAATGAAACTCCGGAACACATATTTTTTCTACTTCATTTCCTTTTATTCTATTGAAAAACTCACGAATAAATAATTTTTTTACAACGAATAGACAATGATCCCCAACAAATGACCTAAAAAGGATAATTAAAACTTAGGGGATGTTTGGTTCACAAAATCTTTTGAATGGAATTGTAATGTTTTGAGGAATTGGAATTGGAATTAATTCCCTCGGAAATTAGAAAGGTGTTTGGTTGATAAAATCGCTAACAAGGATTTGGAATGTTAAACCCCAAAATGACAAAATCACCCCATTTCGCGTTCTGTCACTTCTAGCCAAATTTGGTTCACAGATTTCCTGTTTCTGATTTTATCTAGGCCTAAATTCAAATTACGATTGCGCATAAATATAATTTAAAAAGGGTATGTCGTACAAAAGCAAAAAAAAGGTATGCATTAAACTCAATTTGGTTGTTGATATATTCAATCAACATGCATTGGTTTCGGGTTTGAGCTTTGGAATTCTATCCATTGAAATTGGTTTGGATTTTTCGATTTCTATTAGATGATATAATTCATTATTTTTAGTTTTGGTTTCCACGGAGGTTTCAGTCAATTGTTTTTGATATTTGGTATGGTTCTTCGATCTAAAGTTCTTTGAACTGATGGCATATTCTGCAATTTAGTGAGATTATAGTTCTTCTATTTGTTCATTCATTTTCTATTCTCATTCAGATTGTTAATTCGTCAATATTCTGTTTTTGATTATTTTGTTTTGTTAGTTTGTCATTTTTTAGTTGAACATTGGATACTTTGTGTTATTTCTACAATGTGATTTGATTTTATCTTATTTTTGGCTTTGCATTGAAAGAATCATGGGTATTTTGGTAATCTTTTAACTTTCCATTGGAAAGTTTACGCAGTTATTTTTCCAAACTAGTGTAGATAAAAAAATATTTATCTATTTGGGTACTTTAAAAAATATTTATCTATTTGGGTAGATTTAAACCATTATTATTAGTTTTAATTAAAAAAACCCTTATTGTGTATCCATCTCCCGTCATCACGCAACCATTCACATCCACCAGGTGGCGTTCCTCCATAATAAAGCAACCAGGCGGCGACCATCGTTCCTCAGGTTTGGTTCATCCCAGATAATAAAGTATTGGTTACAACCAGATTTTGATTTCTATTTTTACGATTCTAGATTATTGTTAGCCAATTAAAGAATTGATACTAATATTAAATAATTGATAGCTATATTCTTTGATTTTGTATTTGGGATGTTTTTTAATCAACGAGATGATTATAGTTTTACTTATAAATTGTAGTAGGTCATATTTATCAATATAAATCTTTGAGTTATCATATTTATGATGTTGTTTATCAGATGTGTGTCATCTCTAAAGTTGTTGCGTTATCATTCAGGATGAATAGGGTTAATGCAGTACCAGACATGATTCAAAATGAGGATTTTAATGCGATGTCTCATATTGCTATTGTAAATAATGATGATGTGGAAGATGTGTTAAAAAGATGAATATGTAGATTGCATTGAAAGTGATACTAATGATGAGTTAGAAGATGAAATAGGAGTTGAAACTCAAAAAGATGAGGATGGAACTTTATATGGTAATGTTCAAGTACCTGTAACATATACGAATCTATAGGAAACTAATTTAAAAATTGATGACAATTGGAAGATACCACATTCTAATACTAAAAATGATTTCATTCGTGAGTTGGGAGTTGATTTTTTCAATGACAAGGAAGAATCTGGTAAAGCCGTCAAGCTCTACAATATTAAAACACATAAACATTTTGAGGTTGTTGAATCACGTCCAGACATTTGGTCTATTAAATGCAAGCTGCATAAACAAGGTTGCAAACGGAAACTTCATGCATGTAAACGTAAACGTAGTGGATCTTTTGACATTACAAAGTACACCGGTCCACATACTTGTTTGCATTCTAAGATTACTCACGGTCATCCTAACCTAGATGCAAGCTTGATCGTCCAAGAAATACATCTTATAAAATGGCAACCTTCTATTAGCATTACTGCTCTGAGAGCTAAAGTAATTAATAAGTTAGGTCATGCCCCTTCATACAATAAGGTTTGGTTAGGAAAACAAAAGGCAATTGAAAACGTCTTTTGGGATTGGGATGAATCTTATAATATCTTACCTAAATTTATGGAGGCACTAAAGAAGTTCAATCCAAGGACCATTGTTGAATGGTGTCTTATGAGACACACTGGTGTAGAGCAAGTGAAATTTAGACGTGTGTTTTGGTCATTTAATCCTTCTATAAATGGATTTTAATAGTGTCGGCCAATGGTTAGCATTGATGCACACATTTGTATGACAAATATAAAGGTAAAATGATGATTGCAATGGGAGTTGATGGGAATAATTAGATATTGCCACTTGTGTTTGCTATTGTTGAAAATGAATCTTACTCTAGCTGGAGTTGGTTTCTTTCTCATGTTAAGAAACATGTGGTGAAAGATACTCAAGGGCTATGTCTAATATATGATCGTCATGCTGGAATCTTAAAGGCAGTTAATGAACAAGGATCTCCTTGGCTAGAGCCACATGGTTTTCACATATATTGTTTATATAAATCATATTGATTTTGTTTTTTTCATGACAATAACATTCATCATTTGTCTGAATAAAGATTAGAAAGTTCAACTCTATTATGGAGGAAATTGGAAAAAAAAATAAAAATAAAGAGCTCGCCAGTGGCTCGAGGAACATGCATTTGACAAATGGACGCTTGCACATGATGGTGGAAAGCTATATGGGCTACTAACAAGGAATTTGTCAGAGATTTTTAATTGTGTACTTAAAGGTGCTCGAGTCTTACCTATCACATTATGTGTTCAACTTATATTTTATAGATTAATTAACTATTTTTGATGTGAGACGTCCTATGGGATTAAATGCTCAAGCTAATGGAGATATGTATACTCCCGATGTTTTGGCCAAACAAGCAGCTTTAATGAAGCTGGTGTATATTCTTTGAGGTCTTTGAACCGTCAGAAAGGTATATTTGAGGTGATAACTCAAAAGGGAAAAAACGTGCAAGTAGTTGATTTGGATAAAAAAGCTTGCACGTGTGGTAAGTGGTAGATACTTAAGTATCCGTGTTCTCATGTTTTGAGCGCAGGTACCAAACTTTCTTTGAACGCTTGGCAGGATATTAATAAATGTTACTTAATTCTTAAATATTTTGTGCTATTTGGTTTTCTCCGCTTCCACATGAAGCATATTGGCCTAACTTGTCATCTATTGGAGAATTACTTCCCAATTCAAAGCTAAAACGGGATAAAAAGGGTTGCCCACGCTCAACATGACTACAAAATGGAATGGACATTAACGAAGGGAAAAAGACTAACCTTTGTGGAATTTGTAAACAACGTGATCATAATCGAGCAACATGTACCTCTAAGCCTAGAAGAATGGATGCCTAAGCGGGTCGAGTCATCATTTTAATTTGTATTTGATATGATATTATGAACGGAATGACTTTATTTGGCAATTTATTTGTATTTGATTAGTTAAAAAGACTACAGAATGAAATGGATAATTATTTTGTATTGCTTTTTGTTCAGTTTGTGGTTGCGATTGTTGGAAAATTATTGATTTAGATTTTTTTTGCAGAATTTTTATATAATTTTTGCAGATTTTTTAGTAGAATTATTGCATATTACTAAAGTTTAAAAAAAAAACCATATTCATGCTGATTTTGTATGTCTAGTTTTATTTATTATTGAAAAAGGTATAAAAAAATAAAGATTATGTAAAAACAAAAGGGATAAACATAAATATATAAATAGGTAAATATTTTTCAAAATACCTAAACAGGTAAATATTTTTTGTATGTACACGGAAAAAAAACATTCCACTGCATCATTTTCAATTTCATTAGAGACCAACGAAACATGATATTTGAAGGAGAGTTTTCTGATTCTAATTCCCTTGAAAACCTTAGTTTCCAAGTTTTTTTTATTAAACTAGTAACTATTTGGTCTTATCTTGTAACAAATGTAAAACCATCCTATGTATATATTCG
Organism: Scalesia atractyloides; assembly: GCA_947069175.1. Taxonomy (NCBI): domain Eukaryota; kingdom Viridiplantae; phylum Streptophyta; class Magnoliopsida; order Asterales; family Asteraceae; genus Scalesia; species Scalesia atractyloides. The sequence continues at coordinate 33,006,633 of CAMTDV010000024.1, read as the reverse complement.
AAATTTATCTTGATAAATACTTTCATATGTAAATATTCAAAATATTTTCTGGAAAAGAATATTTAAAATAAATTCAATAATATAAAGCCTAAAATTTGCTTAGATTGAGGCTGACAATATTATCGTACTTTCATACCCATCTCATATTACTTGGAATATAATTATATATTCCTACAACTCACAATACCCAATTATTACATACACATATATAATTCATCGTATATTATTTTTCACAAAAATTTTAAAATATGCCTAAGAATACGTAAATATATTGTAATATACCTAATTACATCGATCTGTTATTCTATCATATAATATCATACATAAATATATTGTAATATACCTAATTACATCGATCTATTATTCTATTATATACTATCTAAAGATAAGCCTCATCGATAGAAAAACTAGCTAGTCTATATGACTACTGATAGAAACTATTTTTGAGCCACATCACTTTTTTATATATTAAGAACTAGGCTAATGCTCGCGTTAAACGCGGTTTCAACAAAAAAAACTAATTATTTATGTTCAAATTTAATACTATGTAAAAACATATAAATAAAAACAAAAAACAAAATTATTCAAATCCCCGAAGAAACTTCCTTTAGACCACATTAGTTGTTTTCTTTGTTACATTCCTATTTTTATCTAGTATAAGCAACTTCACATCGGCTTTGCTTTTGACTCTTGATAATGCAAGATAAATTTGATCATTTAAGAAAACTGTATATTTGAGATACAATTCAACCCTTGATAATGTTCAATTAGTTAAATAATCAAATCGACAATACTGAAAATAAGATAAGAATGTTATAACAGCAGTTATAGCCCAAATGCTAGAAACAATGGTGCGAGAATACTCATTAACATGCCAATTGTAATTCACAATTACCTTTTAGGCTAAGTTTAAATCTATATCCAACTGTTATTGTGTTATTCATATTTCAAACATCATAAAATTTAGAACAACAAATGACTTATAAAACTAACCTTCATTGCGCCTAACTATCAACTTCAACACTTCTTAACTTGTATATTTAACGCCTTTTATCAGGATCCACCCTGCAAATAACAAAAGAAAACATGTAGAGTTACATTACTTTCTAGACATAAGTATGAATGTAGAATGATCATAAATCAAAGTTTTACACTTAGCAAGAAAAGCAAGATCTGTTAACCCATAAACTTGGAGAGATCCTAATATACTAACTACCTTGGGATAAAAAAAATTGTTGTTAAAAAATAAGATAAAATATGAGACGTCATTGTTTTGCTTGACATTATATCTGCACATTTTATAAGACATTTCGGAAAACTTGCATCATATATAATTATATATATAAAAAGTTCGACATGACTTATCTTTTTTGAGTACATAAAATTATATATTTAATAACTTTTATGCCATCCTCTTCTTTCACCAGTAGAACACGTATATTAAGTAAGGATAAGCAAATGGTATCAAGTAACCAATATCAAATTTCTTGAGCCGACTCGATTTTCATATCAATTGAGTACCAACATTTAGTGTTTCCAATACTGATTCAGTACCGACATTTAGCGTTTTCGGTACCGTTCGGTATCAGAATTTACTGATTTTTACCTTTATACCGGTTCGTACCGGTACCCAATTTTTTGGGATTTTTGGTACCGGTACCGGTTGGTATCGAGCTCATCCATATATTTAAGTTTGATCAATTCAAGGAACTACAAATTATCCGAAGATGTAATATTTTACCTGTAACAAAAAATCTAGGCATTGTGCCCTGCTGGTTGCTATGAATATCTATCTATATCCGCTTTGTTGGGTACGACAACAATTGGTGAATCTAATCGTATCATTTCCGCTTCATTCAGTCTCACTATTTTTCCATCCTTTTTCAAAATGGTTGACTCCCACATTTGAAAGCAAACATTTGTGTTATCCTTGGCTTTAGCCATAATTCATTCGTGCATCACTTCAAAGAATGATTGTAAAGTTAAGACATAATACAGAAGATTAGTAACTGGAAATTAGTAATGCAAAATCCTAAGATCACCTAAAGAACTGGCATCAGCTCATTTGGCATAATGATTAGGTGTTAACTAATTAAGGCATATATTAATTAAGTCTAATGTAAAGAATTATATATACCTAATATAAAATATGAAAGATTTAAAAAATTAAAATATAAATAAATCTTAACGGTTTGGTTTCGTTTATACGATTGTTTTTGGGTAAACCAAAAACCAAACTGTTCACTACGGTACTAACCGACCAGAAGATAAGGAGAATAACCGACCGTTGAAACCAAACCGATAATCAATTTTAACGGTTTCAAACCAAACTTGAACACCCCTACCTTTAGTAAAAAGCAAAAAAAAAAGTTGCATCAACATCCCAATAGAAGCTAGAACATACCTGGCCCCTTTTAACGAAGATCCCACTTTATAATAGCTTGAACATACATGGCCTCTTTCAACGAAGATCTCACTTCTAAACTTGCCATAGAAGCTATAACAATCTAAATAAGTAACATGTATCGTCACAAAATGTAATTAAATATTCTAATTAAATAATGAAAGTGGGTTAGACATATTCCCCTCCAAAGTAGAAGTGTCAAATACATTTGAGACCTTTAGCAAATTCTCTAGTTCACTATTTTTTTATCAAAAGAGTGGCATGCCTACAAACAAATAAATAAACTACAAGTAAGTTCGTATTGATATAAGTTGGTAAAGAAAATATACACCAGATATAAAGCTTTTAATTCAAAATGAAGGCATGTTTTTTGGGGAGGTAGAGTCTTGGGGAGCTAGATCTGTTTAGTTGCTTGTTGAAAATAAAAGAAATATATTAATAAGTTATAAGTTACGAACAAAAAAATTAATATAGGTGCAGACATTCCTTCAACAACCAAAAAGTGATCTTGAACTAAATTATTAATTAACTAGTTTAAGAACCCGTGTGTTAACTGGTAGTATCAAAGTAAATTATATTTTTAACGACGTTGAAAAAACTTTTAAATAAAAAAAATGTTCCTTAAATCAATATCATGATCCCAAGAAGTCTTCATATGCCAAGGCGCTATGAACGGTTTGTGAATGTAATCGCGAGCAAACACACAACTTAGTATAGACTTATATATAAACTTTAAAAAAAATCAAATTTTCTAACATAAATTTATATATAAACACACAATCTCACACTCAACACAACTCTCTCAAACACTTAAATCAATTTTAGAAATGTCTACAAGTTCCGCGACGTCAAATGATTCTCCAACCTACTTGGGTACACTTGACGAGTTGCTCATAGCAGTGGCGCAAGAGGCGATTCAAGTTTTTAAACAGATGAAAGCCGAATCGTCACAACCAACACGTTCCAGACAACCACATCTTGAACTTGACCGGATTGGTGCTCACAACCGTTTGGTTACTGTTTATTTTGCGGAAAATCCATAATACAAAGAAGATCAATTTCCACGCCGCCTTCTTATGAGCGCGAATATACTTTTTTCAAACAAAGAGCGGAAGCACGGGGTAAAGTCGGATTCTTTCTGTTGCAAAAATGTACGACCGCAATTCGACAACTAGCATTAGAAATGACGAGCGAAGCTTGGGATGAGTATCTACAGATGTCAGCACGAACGTGTAGAGAAAGTATTCACAGTTTTTGTGAAGGTATATTTGTTTTATTTTTTTACGTTTAAAATAATTACTATTGTTATTATTAATATTTCGAACACTTACTATTTGTCATTATTACTATTTTTATTATTGGAATTGTTACTATTATATTTTTAGGTGTTATTGATCTATCTGACGACGATATTCGATGAGTCCGACCTCTAGCGACATCACCCTTTTATACACGACCCATCAAGGAATACACGGTTTTCCTAAGATGTTGGGCAGCCATGATTGCACGCATTGGGATTTAGCGGCATGTCCAACTGCTTGGAAAGGTCAACACACTCGAGGTAATTACGATGGTCTATCCCTAATCCTAAAAGCAGTTGCGTCTCAAGATATATCGATTTGGCATGCGCACTTTGGTATGGCCGGTTCAAACAACGATCTTCAAGTTTTTTATTCATCGATTCTTTTCGATGATGTCATAGACGGGGTGGAACGAGACTTTGAGGTATTAAAGAAAGCGATAGACTATTATTGCCCAACCATCTCCTATAGCGGAAAAAAATGTGAAATGTAATGTATGCTTGCATTAGATTATATAATATGATTTTGGAGGACTCGGGCCGAACTATCTTATCCCGATTCTGATGAAACTCTGTAGCCGGTGAACTCAATCCTAATCTATACCGAGAAAGAAGAAATTCGCCTTAAGATACGAAGGAGAGAGATACATTTGGATCTTCGCTCGGATTTGGTCGAACATTCGCATGCTAAATAATGACAACGACAACAGCGAGTATGCTTTTTATTATTTGGGTTATGTAATTTTCTTCTTTTATTTTTGAACTCAGTTTTTATTTTATTTTTTTTAGTTGTTTAAATTGTTTTTTTTATTATTTTGGGAGTAATTTTATTTATTATTTAGTTTTAATAGAATTAAAAATAATGATTTAGTAAGGATTGCGGGGCCTCTAAACCATACAAAGGACTTTATTCGAAAAATCCAATGAAGCCTTTTATCCTACATAGAGACTACGTGAGAATGAGGTGTCAAAATGAATCCCTACCAACCATTCCTTAAAGCTTAAAACTATTATACTCCTTCGATTAAGAGAAAATAAAGTGGTCATTTATGTTTAATAATTCTTAATCTTTTAAAAACAAAATTCATTGGCGTCCTCTCTCATTAGTCATTTCCACCTCCGGTTGGACATAGACAAATATTTATTGGTTGGCCACCGATGGACCACACCCTAGAACCTTCTCTCCTCCTCCCCTTTCCCTTGTTCTAAAGCAAACCATCGTGAATCATTTAGTGACACTAGCTAGCCTAGATTTGGATTTCTATTTCCGATTTAAATTTTAAAAGCACTTATCTAAATATTTGGTTATTCGTCTTCTTTGTCATTCTTAGTCACACAAGTGGTTTCTTCATGGTGGTGTGGAGTTTGGGTGATGGCCAGTGGATGCTGATGGTGGTTGGTGATGGATAGTGGTACTGGTATTCAAAAAGATTGATTTCAAAACATCAAAATTTACAATTTACAAATATTAAAATTCATGAACAAGTTGCACAATAAACTAATAAATGTCAAAACTTATAGACATGTCTAGTAATAAATAATTTGTAATAATATCTATGGATAAACAAATTAAAAAGAATATTATGTTTATTTACTTAGGTTGCTTAAGAAATTTATAAATATCTAATTTATTCAAAGTATTTAAGATTTAATTTTACAAATTGTATAAAGATTTAATTTACAAAAGTTTAAATTTCTCAAGAACTCTTTTATAACAATGTAAATTTTATAAACACTACACGTAAAGATTTTATAAATACAAAAAATATTTAGATTTTTTAAATAAATAATAGATAGTTTTAAATTTTAAAGATTTAGTTAACTAAGCAACTTAAAAGAAAAAATTATTACCACATCAGAAGAAAAGACTTTTTTTTTCCAAACACCATGTATATTTTACAGGATCATATCTTTAACACCTCAAAGTTTACGACATGCATCATAACAGATAAAATAAAGATAGAATATTCATGCTGAAAATAAGATAAATTCGCCGTGTGGTATATCTAATAAACATAAGTGTACAGCTTTATTTTATTTTATATAACTTTGTGATCAACATGTACCATTTCTATACATTTTATTCCACCAACAAATGCATTAATGGTAGGAGAAGCATGATAAGTGGGGATGCAAACAAAAGGAACACCTTTTCCCAAACACCAACGTAAGCCAACCACCTGACCCGATCGAAAACAAGATTCTTTTAGGGTTGGTAGTAACTAACCAATGACAGCATGACTTGTGGACCTAAGACACCCACGAACTCACCTTATTCCCCTCTGATATCTTCCACTCTCACCAATGGAGTTCTTGATAAATTCACACACACACAACACCTCCAAAAACACACAGTCACACACAATAATCCTAAAGGGTAGACTAGACTAACTTGTCTTAAAAAATGTTTTCCCGGATAAAATTTTATTAGCTCACAACACTAAAGTTACCAAACTCTTGAATGTTTGTGACAGTGGGAAAGAGAGATGGGGCATCGCGCATCGACGATGACAGCGTCGCCAACAGCAAACCGGATTCGTAAAAAGGAATGGATTCATGATCATAGAGACCGCGGTATACTTAGAAGGAGTGGTAACCGATGTTTTGCCATGGTGCGAGAAAAGCGTTCAAGGATTATATTGTCCGTAAATGTGTTGTCATGCTCATTTTCTGGCACAAATATGGTAAGATATGATCTTTCTTTTTACGGGTTTTGTTTTTTAAAGACAACCAGAAATGATGTAAAGTTGTAATCTGTATATATGGACAAATAAATGAAATGACTTTTTGGTTGTTTTGTATATTTTGTGGTGGATATTTAGTTATTTACTACGGGGACTTTTTTAAAGTTTATAATTTCATAGCCCATGACAAGATTGCTACAATGCAACCGTTGGATTCTTTGATGTACGGAAACCTGTTCTTAAAAGGCAACATCTTGAAGTTTGTGTTAAAATGACGTAAAAGATTCTTTCATAAATCCTGCTGTTAAATGCTGTGTAGATTCTAGCACTTGTTGAGATTTAGTGAGTTTGACTCATATTTCATAAAAAGTTTATAATAAAGCTTAACGAGCAAGTTTGAACAAGTATACTTGAAGAGTAAATTAAGCGTTGCAAATCAGTGCATGGGCTTTTGCCTGTATCAATGGCCATGGGAGTGAAGCTAGGATTTGGGTGTAAATACAACCTAAGACATGAGATGAATGCCATACAGAAATAATTAGGTTTTAGTTTGTTATATAAACAATATAAATAAAATCAACTAGATTAAATTGTAATAAAAAATATATATATATGCTTAACCCACTAACCTATTTACAATTTGTCAACCCATTTAGTTTGTTTAAATAAAAATGGTTTACGTAGCTCCTATTTGACAAATTAACACAATTTTAAGTGTGTGCAAGTTAGGTATTAACATGGATAAATAGATGTGTTCCGTGTTTGTGTTAACCAAATCAACTCACCACTTTGACACAGTCGCTCATGGTATTAGAACACAAGTTTATAAAGAACAGAAGAATAAATCAATTAACTTTTATGCTATATAGGATAGGGTTCATGAGTGAACAATGTTGTATTTGTGAACAAAATGAACTTATCTTGACCATTGATTTTGTAGATTTAGATTTTTTCTTTAGTGGCAAGATTGTAATTATTTTTTTGTAACTACATGTATTTTAATAAATATAAGGGTATAATTGTATTTTCTCTCTCCATTTAATTAATTGGTTTTTTTTCTCTCTTTTGATTTCTCTTTCCACTTAAAGGAATATTTAATTATATTTTTTTACTTTGTTCTCTAAACAATTACCTAACTTTATAATTTTAAAAAATACAAACATTATCAAATATTGTTCTATTTAAAACACGATTAAAAATGTTTAATTATATTCTCTATACATATATGTATTATACGCATTTGCATTTTAGAAACGTATGTACACATATGTACATTCATAATATACCTCTAGCTAGAAGCTAATGATATTGTTGTTCAGCATTGTACATATGTGTATAACAAGAATCTGGGATGGTTACTCAGCATTGTACACATGTGTATAGTCTCGCTAACTATCAGTTTATACAAGATACATAGCTACTAGTTTATACACATGTGTACAGTCTCGTTAACTACCAGTTTATATAATATACACAGCTGTTAATTTATACACATGTGTACAGACTTTTATACATCTGTGTATTATATTTAGAACTGGTTACATATGTGTATATTAACAACATATTTATAAAATACATTTCGAAACATTCTAATATAATTTCTTTTGAAAGCGTAATGCATTCAAAATAAAGTATTATTTTCCTATTATAAACAATACCAGGTGTCGGTATCATACGATACTTTTTTTTTTAAATATGTAATGAAGTTATTTATTTTTGCTATTACCAACATAATTAAACGCTAAGTAAAAAAATAATTGATCATAAGTGCAAGGATTATACGTATATAATATACATAATCGATACGTGAAATAATCAATTAAGAAAACTAGGTATCACTTTGATACATAAATGTATCTCGCTCTACATACATAGGTATCTCGCTCTACACACATATGTATCTCGAGTATCACGCAAAGACACAAAATAAATAAATAATTTAAATATACTATTTGAATAATAATTGAATTATATAAGACTCTAAGTTCATAAACAACATGATAAATAATTCTTGCAAATATGAAAAAGAAAAGTTTACCAAACAAAATGAGACTTTATTTAAATAAATAAATATGAAATTCAACGTATTTTTAGAAAAAGCAGCAGAAAGTTTAGGCCTTATCCAAAATTCTAAAGTTTCAATCTTTTATAATCAAAATAATAAATAATTAAAAATGAGAGAGAGAGAGAGAGAGTTAAGAGATGATATAATTTAAGGATTTTAATTAAATATACTTGGCTAATTTCAATCTTACCATTTTAATCTAAAAAATGATCAAGAGCCAAGATTAGTTCACCCAATTCACTCTCAATAAGTTGTTCACTCTTGATCCTAATCCTATATATATATATATATATATATACACACACACATGAAGCACAATCATGTCGGCTCTTCCCTGGAAATCGATTGTGATGTTTTGAATATGAAAATATCGAACGGTATTTGGGGCAAGATCGTAAATATTTATGCATCAACTTGGTTAACGCATCAACTATTTCTAAAAAAGAACCTAACATGCATGATCATGTTTAATCAATTAATAAAGTGGTTAGTTATTGTAAATTGATTAGATGATGTAACATGAAGAAAATCCTAAGTTGACATGGAGGACTACTGGGGTGGATCCAGGGAGTTTTTGTGGGTTTCTCGAAACCTTTTCGATTTGGGAAAAATTAGTGAGCATCTTGTATATTTTGTAAAAAAAAAATTGTGAGAATCTATCAAAATGAATCCGTTGGAAAAAAAATCGTGAATCCGTCACACAGAACTAGTTTGATAGTTGAATATGTGTCTAGAGTGTTGCATGAAATAATGATTGAGAAAATTGTGGGAGAAATTTTTCTAGGTGTGTGATCACTATTTTTTTTTTGAAATTGAGAAGCTAGTTCGATGGGGTAACAAAACGGATGAAAAAGAGATGATTTTGAAACCACAAGAGGCCAGATTTGAGAAAACAAACTATATTGGATGAAAGTGACAATTTTAACTAAATCATGTAAACGAAAATGATAGTTCACTCTTTAATATATATTGATTGTGCGTGACACAGTGTTTTTGCTCTCTTCTTGCATAAGGTTAAGTTTTTTGAAATACCATTTTTATGGATCTCCTTTGGTTGTTCTCTTGGTGAAAACAAACCTACACAATTTAGTGCATACATAATTTCCTTGGTGATATATATACATATATAGTGTAAGGTTCATTGGGGAACACTAAAAAAATGAGAAACAGTAGGGAACCGACTCAAACGAACTCCGATTGGACTCATTCCAGCGGCTTTGGAACCGGCTCGTCGAACCCTAACTCGGCGAATTCACTTCTTGATACACACATATACACATACAGATAGAGATTAATATAAATGCGGAACGTTTATTATTTGTTTGAATAGAGAAAATTCATTAATATCATTATACATTATCATTCGTTTTATCTATATTGTCATAAGGCTAATGAATGTGTTATGAAACGCTTATTAGATTTCACAACCATAGATATTCCGATTCAAAACATACCATCGTAATTTCGTAAACAGCCCTAGCATCAATGCACATTCGAATAGCACTTCCGTGGCCAGGTACAAATAAAGTGCTCGAGTACTAAAAGCTTTCGTGTCATCATCTATTGAAATGATAGCTCCCTCAGACACCTTCCACCACCATGAAGCCACCATGCATAGGCGGCACCTCCAATCGTCTGCCGCTACATTTCTGGCCAAACATCAACAGTCAAGTTTACCATGAACACTTCCTAAAACACGAATCACATCTTTCACGACATGACACGCATAACTGTCAACATATTGAAAAAACGATTCTGAATTTCTAACATGGTTTTACAGCATTTACACGGTAATGACATAGAACTCAAGATTCTATCTTTTCTCAGATTCTACCATTTTTGTTCTTTATCACCCAAGAAACCAAATAACAAACAGTTCGAGTTAACATGTAACCTTGTACATCAAAGAATTAAAACTAACGACTGATAAAAACTGACCGACAACTCAGGTTGCGGCGCTAGCGAGGCCCGTGGAAGTTGATAATGGTGCCAATGTTTTTGCCGGGAGGTTGACACCACCCCCTCTTAACGACAAAGTGGGGCCCCTACATGAGCTGGCTTTACTCACTAGATTCGAGTCCAGAAATACGACTATCACTGTGATGTCATCGTGAAAATGACGTCTTACTCCCCTTTCGATTTTCTTTAAATCTGAATACCTCATTTCTCTCTTCTTTGCCGCCTCTTGTAACGCTGCTTTCACTAGCCGTCTGGCACTTCCCTGTTTTACAGAAACCGATAAATTATTCAGTGTATAATCGTCACGTCTGCCAAGTAAAATAATAAAGGGTGGATGATATATTCAATGAAGTATAATGCTTACATTATTAGGGTGATTTTGCACTATATCGACAGCTTCTTGATTGCTAAGATGCTCCCAAAGACCATCAGATGCTAATATGAGAAACCGGTCTTCTGGTTGAAGTTCATGCATAGATACCGATGGATCTGCACTCAGTATCGGCCTTAGAATAGGGTCGCGAAGACGAAATTTTGCATACAAGGGTTCCCTGTTATATTCTGCTTTTTTGAGGTACACGTCACCTATAGATCTAGATATCTGCAACACAGTTCAAAAAATACAGAAGCCCGTGTTATAACTAAAATTGTCATAATTAACAATTTCATGTTGTTAATGTTACTTCAACAATTATGTAAAAGACAAGTGATGATCTTCGTCTTAAAAGATGTTAGGCGCTTATGTTCCTAGAAGCCAAGGCGTGAGATGAAGGTGCCGGCCTCACGTACTTGATGCGCCAGGTAATTATAAAATACTTACTAATAAAATGCCCAAAAATAAAATAATAACAGAAATGCACACAAGTTAATAGCTCAGAAGGCATGAACTAGAAGTCAATGTACCACCAAACAAGCTCCTGTCCAACCAAATAAGCTTTGTTTACAACTAGAAGTTGGTCTCTCGTTGATTAACGAATTAACCCCCTTAGTAAGCAAATTTTCCCTACTTTCTTCACCCCATTGTTGTTTTTACATATCTGTCTCCTACAAACCCTAATTTTGAGCAACTTTGACCCAGAAGTACAGCGCGTGAAGGCCCTTATGCGCTTTCTTTATCGTAATGCGCACCTTATTGAACCAAGGTGGTTTTATCAAACATTTAAACACATTTATTGAATACAAGCGCCTTATTAAACCAAGATCAATACCTGTATGAGGCCCTTCACACGCCACACGTTATGTTTCAAAACTACAATTTGAGGATCATCAGGATGCAAACTATGAAGTTCTTGCCTAACCGACTCTATGCTCGCATTATGTTCAGTCGACAACTGGATTGCAATAACCTCCCCCGTAGCCTTAACTGCCCTCCCCAAAACAGCACGCGAGTCACCAGCATTCGCAATGTAAAGCATCCCATTACAAATCACACCAACCAGACAACATGATCCAACAGCAGCCAATTGCGGTTTCACCGTCCATTGTCTCGCCACAATGGATAAAAACCCTTCTTCTGTTGCATGAAACGCTTTTTGTATAACCTCCACCGACATCGTCTGTTGTTCTGTAGCAAACCCTACAAAATCACAAAAACCATAATCAAAATTATGCAATTACGATCGAAGAATTTGACAAAGTTCAATTCAGTTGACTCACTTTTGAGATTCTGAAACAGGTGATCATTGATATAACGCGAGGTTTCGGGCCCACCATGACCATCATAAACTCCCACAAACGTTCCGAACGGTCCAGAATCCAGAAAGCTCAACGGGCCAGACTCAATCTGGCTTTGATCCTCAAGTAACATATTGGCTTGAACCACTGCCATTGAGAAATCACCAGCCAAGTGCTGACCAATGTCTTTATACCAAAGAAGACCATCTTGCCGGCCCGTTGCATCCGAACCCGTATACGAAAACCGGTCTGATGGTCGCCAACAGGCCTTTAGAAAATTTATCAATTTTGATAACATCCCTCATCTCAATTCTCACAACAACTTACCACCTATTTCTCAACATCCACAATTGGATGTGAAGAACACTACAAACCCCTAAATCTCAAGTTGCAATCTCTTTTAGTTCCAAAATTCCTGCATACCATAACAAATCAAACAAGATCATGACCTAATTAAGCTGGATCTTTATTAGGGTTTGCAAAATTAAAGGTCAAACAAGGTCAACATACCATTGCAAAACCTAAAGAATAAAGATTAAAGACTTACAGATGAAAATTAGGGTTTATATCCAATGTATGATATCTAGTGAGTTTCTGAATCAAGTCAAACAAAGATGGAAGATCCGAACAAGATTAGAGCAGACTCATGTGGGTTTAGATGGGTCAGATCTGTAGATCCATAAAAATCCAAACTTTGTGCATAAATATACGAATCTTTGTGGGTTTGACTATTGAAGATAGAGAGAGAAAGAGGGGAAGATAAAGATAACAAACAGAAGGGAGTGAAGAGGGGTTTTCTTTATTGTTTTTAATTGAAACAATCAGTGTGTTTGGGGTGGTGTTGTGTTTGTGTGACTAGAAGACCATTCTCTTGGTCTAAGAAGAAAACCTACAATAATAAGATGGATGGAAGCCAGCAAATACAAAGGGTTTTTGTAGGCTCTACAAACCGTGCAATTTTTGTGGTTTTGTAAAGGTAATAATATAGGTATATGGACTATGGTTAAATTGAATATGTAAATTCAATAGCGTTGAAGTCTGGCTAGCTTCGTAATTATCATGACCAATATCAATACATAGTTGAACACAAGGACGTGACGACTTCACAAAGGGATCGAGGATGGCCTTAGCTAGAAAACATGTATACTTTGGTGCAAATGGTATATGGTTTTTGTTCAAAACTGGGATTTATTCAAATTTGGTGTGGTAGAGATGTGGCAATGTGATGGATGGATTAGAGATGTGTGGTTGTGATTAGTAGCGGACGTTGGATTGTTAGTGGCGGTCGATAAGAGTGGCGTGCTTGACAACAACCATGATGTGGTAACGATGGATGATAGCGACGATAATGCACTTGACACGGTACGTTGGTGCAATTATGTTATGAAATTCAAGAGTAATAAAGTGATCTTATGAAATTCAAGATTAATGACAATGACTTGGTTTCATATAATTACGTTGGTGGTAAATGAGTTTTATGAGTGTCTATATAGTATTTACATTAAACCCACTCTAGATAAGAAAACTCAACAAAATCATCTTATGGTCCACGCATTGCCAATTTGGCATGTGTCCAATTCGTCCTTTAAGCTCGGCTCAAGGATGTTATAGACATTTCACTATAACTCATTTCTCTCCCGTCTGACAATTGCAGGTCTCTTTTATTTAAACTTTTGAAAAACATCACCTATTTTAAAAAGAAACAACAGGCAACAATTCAGTCGGATCTGGCAAGACGAAGTCCAAATTTACAACAGTTGAAGACGACGCAACAATTCGGTCGGATCTGGGAAGATAGTTGCAGACCACGAGTTCAGTTACATCAGTTTTCAACGAATCTGGGAAGACGAAGTCCATGTTTACATCAGTTATCAAGGAATCTGTTGAAGACAACGAGTTCAGTTCAGTTGCCGGAGTCCAGTTAAGTTATCAGCGATCCTGTTGAAGAAGACGAAATCGAAGTTCAATTCAGTTATCGAAAATCGTTCAAGTAGAAAGGTTAACTTGAGTTCGTTGTCTTAATTTTCTTTGCTTTGTGGGTCCGTCACTGAAATCAAAGATAACTTGTTTCTATTTTAACTTCTTGATTTCCTCTTCATATTCCTTTTTATCTGAAGGGGATAATTGTTTCAAAGAAGCCCCCGGTTTCCGTGATTTTATTTTCAAAAGGTGTCTTTGACCTTTTATGAATTCTTCATTTGCAAGGAAGCCTCTCGTGTCGGTGTTGAGTGATTATGATTATTTTACAAACGGGTACCTATTTAAATTTTAATCAAATAAATTCAAGTCATACTTTGTTTAAATTAAATAAATTTATTATTTTTAACTATAAGATTTTAAATTAAATAGACAATTGAGCAGTTTAACATCCCACACCACAAACATTCCGACCGGCGGTCAGAATTTCTTCGAATATGTCCTTGAATTTATTCGAGATTGAGTAAAACTCAAATTGGAGAAGAATATGGTCCTTGGGTCTTTTATTGGAACTATATAGACAACTGATTTTAAGCAGCACCGTGTAAAACTGAATAAATACTTGCACACTTTGTTTCTTATAGGGGGTACAAACGAGTGGATTCGAACCCGAGCTCAACTAGACTTGAGTTCCAGCTTGGCTCGATTTGAGATTTGTTTTTTAAACTCAGACTTAACTCGTGGATAGTTTTTGACCATGTTACAAACAAGTTGTAATGTGTTACACGATGTAAATATGTCATGCATATGTGTAACACATGTAACATTCATGATAGATGTAACTTTTAACCAAGTTACACACATTATATAGAATCTGTTACATGTGCACACATGAGTACTTACATGACATAAAGCAGGAACTCAAGTTTTGCCCATGTTACAAACACAAGTTGTAACATGTGTAGCATAGTATAAATGAGTTATACATATGTGTGAGTAACACATGTAACAATCAACATTTCAAATTATAAGTACGTAAATGATAAATAATGATCTTTAAACACATTTTAATAGTTGTAGTGCTTCAAAAAAAACTAACTTTAATAAAACTAGCTAGTTTTCTATCAGTAGTTGGTGTTAGTAAGTTTTATGTTGGGTTGTTAGTATTCGCACACATTACAATCATACTTAAATGTAACAAAAGTGTTTTATACGAACTTAAATATGTTAAAATGATCCCAAAACTATCTTAAGGTAACAAAAATCTAACTATGCTTCACTTCTTTGATAACCATCTTCATTTTGAACACAAACATCCCTTCACCTATAAACAAAATAAGTACATCAATATTAATGTCCTATAGTTAAACTTGTTAACACAAATGTAACAACAATTATGTAACATGTGTTACGTGCTACATGTGTAAACTTTTGTTGTAACATATGTAACATTTGTAAGGTGCCTTTACATGTGTTACCTTCTAGTGTAACACATGTTACAAACTTCTGCTACATATGTCCAGCCCCCTTTATGTCTAAAAAAAGGCTGGTGTAACTACAAGTAACATGTGTAACGTGTTACATATGTAGCTAAGGTTTTTGTTTGTTTTACATTGGATGTGGTTTTATAGGTTTACATAAGGATTTTTAGGTGTTTTACATTGGATTTTTTTATGGTAACATAAGGTTTTTGTTTTTTTTATGTTCGATTTTTCAGGTTGCACATCGGCGTTGGACTTTTTTTTTTGAAGAAATATTGGTTCTGGACAAAGATGTTGAAGATCAAGAATGAAGAATTGAAGACATTTTTTTTGTTTTCTATATATGTAATAAATATTTCTGTATACAAATCGTGACTTGAATTTTTGCGGTGCTATAGAAAAACAAGAATGAAGAATGGACATTTCTTTTAAAATCTCATTTTGTCCTTTTGTTGTCTTTTAATATGGATGTCTTGTTTTATGTAGAAAGTACAAGTGGGTATTTTACCTTCTACCCCTCCTGCACAAATCTAATCATTAATAAAGAAAAAAGGCCCACACAAGTACACAGGAAAGTCAAAGGCTTGATCTCATCCATTAATCCGATTTGATCAATGGTGTAGGTTTAGTTCCTTGGTTCTTGCATGAAGATGTGGTTTCTATTTTAACCATTCCTTATATATATATATATTGTAATATAGAGCAAAACCCCCCTTTGAGTTAAAAAAACTCAATGGATGGACCACATGTTGTAACGTGTTACAACCTTTGACAGAATTATGACATGTAACAACTTACGTCAGGAGAGCGAAAGTTAATATGTTACACCCCTTTCACCGTTTAGGTAGATATAACATCACATGCTACACTTATTTTTCAACAACAATTTTTGTAGGTTTTACGAAGTGTAACGGTTTCGAACTTAAAATTTACGAGTTTTCAATGTGTAGTAGTGCATATAAAATAGTGTAACAGACAAGCCTATTACATGTCAGTGTGTCAGACATAAAAATAAAAAAAAAGTTGTACACGTACTTTTTCAGTCTGTAATATGTTTCTAAAAAATTTATATGTAACATGCAATGTCAACCATATTTCTAGATGGATTGTGGGGATTGAGTTTCTTGTGTTCTTTTGAACTCATAACGGTTTTTTTATTATCCTTTCCCATATATATGCATACATACTGTTGGTGTAGAATGTCTATGTCTTAGTCTTATATCGAGTCTGTATAGATTAGATGTGAACATACTAGAAAAATCAAGTATTTATGGGTTTGTTAGTCAAGTTCGCTCGTCAAGGGTTTTGTTAGTGTCAAGTTCGCCCGAACTCCCTCTTTAACCAGCGAACTTAGAGTACTATATATAGCTAGCTTGTGATTATCATTTGTAACTTTGTGCACTTTGAGGCGAAGCTCTGTCAAATTGGAGACTCGACGTTATATCAATAAAATTGACGTTTAATTGACTAATTCTTGTTAATTGGTAGTCGTGTCATAATATTGAGTCTGTATAGATTAGATGTGAACATACTAGAAAAATCAAGTATTTATGGGTTTGTTAGTCAAGTTCGCTGGTCAAGGTTTTGTAGTGTTCAAGTTCGGCCGAAATCCCTCTTTAACCAGCGAACTTAGAGTACTATATATAGCTAGCTTGTGATTGTCATTTGTAACTTTATGCACTTTGAGGCGAAGCTCTGTCAAATTAGAGACTCGACGTTATATCAATAAAATTGACGTTTAATTGACTAATTCTTGTTAATTGGTAATCGTGTCATAATATCGAGTCTGTATAGATTAGATGTGAACAGACTAGAAAAATCAAGTATTTATGGGTTTGTTAGTCAAGTTCGCTGGTCAAGGTTTTGTAGTGTCAAGTTCGGCCGAACTTGACTATGTCAAGTTCGCCCGAACTCCCTCTTTAACCAGCGAACTTAGAGTACTATATATAGCTAGCTTGTGATTGTCATTTGTAACTTTGTGCACTTTGAGGCGAAGCTCTGTCAAATTAGAGACTCGACGTTATATCAATAAAATTGACGTTTAATTGACTAATGCTTGTTAATTGGTAATCGTGTCATAATATTTCCGCTATTGTGGACATTAGATATCAAATCTAGGTTCCTATGCTATCAGGACCAGTCCTACAAGTGGTATCAGAGCTAGAATAGCCTGATTTAATTGATATCAAGACAAGAACACTTCTAATTCTACTCCATTCTTCTTATTTTCTTAACTTTCACACTAAAATGAAGAATTTCGGGCAAATTTGTCCAATTTTGAATATATCATGTTAAATACATCATAGATAAACCCCTGAGAGTTTTGAGACTAAAATCAAACGAATTGGTGTCAAATTGTTGAAAAAACCCTGTTTGAAAAACTCATTTTCATCGAACTTGTTAGCTAAGTTCGGCCGAACTTGAGTTAGAAAGTCACTTTTTGAGTGAGTTTCTATCAAGTTCGCTCGAACTTGAAGGTTTTTGAGTGAATTATAGCTAAGTTCGCTCGAACTTACTAAAGATTCATTGATATTTTATCAAGTTCGATCGAACTTGATAAAAATCAGGAAAGCTTAAGCTAAGTTCGCCCGTACTTGCAAGATTCTTATAACATTTCAAATTGCAAGTTCGATTGAGGTTGACTCAGGGATATTTTCAAATCAGAATTCATAAGTTCGACCGAACTTGTGATATTAAAAGTCTGAAATTCTTCATTCTACTGCAAGTTTGACCGAACTTGTAGTGATCTAATCTTTTTCAAAGTTTTAACGTGTTTTCAGCATACGTGTGTGATATTCGCGATGGATGATCTTCAGAGAGCATTTATGTCAGGAGTGGGTACATCCAATGCTAATGTGATACAACAAGTCAATCTTGATAACGAAATGGGCACGTCTGTCAAACCCTCGAAGTTAATGAGTATGGACGAGTACGAAGGATGGAAGGAGAAGTTCAGTTATTGGGTTCAAGCCATGCATTTCCAAAGCTGGGTGGCTATGAGAGAGGTTATGTCGTTCGTTAGACGAGAATCAGCAAGTTCTGGAAAAGTACAAGTATTCTACAATACAAAAAGATGAGTATATTGCTGAGAAAAAGATGATCAGTCTCATCATACAATCCGTTAAAGAGGATATTTTGGTCTTATTGCCCGAATACACGACTGCAAGAGAGCTATGGTTGTCACTGCAAAAGAAATACCAAGGAAGCGCAGAGATGATCAAGAGTAAAAAAGCTCTTATCTTGAAGGAATTTGATATTTTTACCATGTTGAAGGACGAGACAATGAAACATATGATTGAGCGATTTTGTCATCTGAAGGTCCAAATGAGGAGACACGGTCTAGAGAAAACAGAACCAGAATACATAGATAAGCTTGCTGATACGTTACCTGACGGAGAATGGACCACCTACCTCATGGTCTTGAAGGAAAGTCCGAATTGGGAATTTTTCAAGCTGGCTACATTCATCGACAAACTAGAAGGTCATGAGATGGAACTTCTAAAGATCACAAAGTCAAAGAATGCTAACATTGTTCAAGATGTTGGTCTGTATTACAAGAACGGAATGCAAGACATCATTTCAAGTCCAAAGATACAAACAACATTCAGTGCAAATATGAACTCTTCGCCGCCGAGTCAAAATCAATCATATCCTCAATATGATTAAAGTCCACAGAGTTCTTCGTTTTCGAGCACTAGTTCAAATTCATCATATCAGACTCAAGCAAATCAGAATCAACAAACGAATTCTGATCGGAATGTGTACAAGTGTAACATTGCTGTCAATCTAAACAATGTCGTTTCTGAGCAAGTTGCAAAACAACACATATCACTTCTCGCCACAGTTCTAGAATCGTATGTAAGTCTGGTAGCAGGAAAAATTGGCAATCCCGAAATGACCGGCGAAGACTACGATCAGGTGGATGAAGAAGAGCTTGAATTGATGGACATTAAATGGTCCTTAGCTTCTATCATTCGAAGGATGACAAAGTTTGTTGCACTCACAGGCCGAGATATCGGAAATTCAAGCAACAAGCTAGGGTTCGACAAATCGAAGGTCACTTGTTTCAAATGCCGACAGAAAGGGCATTTCAAGAGAGAATGCAAAAATCCTGAAGCAACGGGCAATTAGAGTCCATTTGGAGGTGGAAACGAATACTATAAGAAGTCACTTCAATATAAACCATTTCCGAAAAAGACTCAAGTTGAGATTAAGAGAAATCATCCAACAATACTGAGAAGGCAATGATTGCTACCAACGAAGATGATGGTTTCGATTGGAATTCTTATATTGGAAAGAAGACAGGAGTCGCATTGATGGCTGAGATTGTCGAAGATACATCTGCCGAAGATGCAGCAGCTATGGAGAATGCTTTACTGGAACAATATCTGCAACAACAAGAAGAAGAGGAGATGTATCTTCACATGAAGACACATGGCATTTTAACTCCTAATTCAACTTCTATTTTTGCAGGTAACTTTGACGGAAGTTCTCAGGAGCATGTGGTCGAGGAGAAATCAAGTGATGAAGAAGTTATCATTGATGTTGCTCAAGAAGTGAATGCTGAAAACCTCACAGACATTACTAAAAAGCAATGATGGCGAATCTAACTAAGGTAGGTCCAGAGGTAAAGATCGTCGAAAAGGAAATTGTCAAAGTGCAAGTTGTGGAGGTTGTAAAACCTTGCACAAAATGTACTGAGCCATGTGCTAAATGTGTTGAAAAATCACAAATCATTGCCGAACTCAATGTACATAATGAACATTTCAAATATGATTATCGTACAATGAAGGAAGCGTATGACAAAATGAAAGATGATTATGGCAGGCTTGACAGAAATAATATTAAACAACACGATACTGTGAGGATGTTAAAAGGGACGGTAATGGATAAGCAAAAAGCAATTAATATCTATATTAACACCATTGCTGAAACCAAACAACAACTCCAGGACATGAAAATTGAAACAGAACGTGTTCAACAACTTTTAAGAAGTTATATAACTAACGCATATGTCATTGATCATATACTTCCCACGATTTTGTCGGAAGAAAATGATAAAAGGTCTAAAAAGAAAAATGGTATAGAATACAGCAATGTTCCTCCACCCCTATGCGAGAAGTATTGTCGCAAAACTGTTGATGGATGGATAAGGCACTCAACATTGAGTTGTTATCTGAAAAGAAAAATGAGTTGCCAGAGAACATTGATGTAATCTATACTAAATCAGATGATGACAATACGGTGGTTAAAAATGTGGTTGAAAATGTTCTGAATGATTCTGATGATGGCAGCTTTGAGAGCACCACCTCGAGTTTGAACGTTTTGACACAAAATCTGAAGATGACGATACATCATCGGAAGATGATCTATGTGATGATCCTAACGTTGTCATGTATAAGGTTAAGGAATCTGATAGATTATACTTTGATGACAGTTTTCCGATTTGGAATGTCAAAGAAGATCAATTGGATAAACTGTTCAAACTGGTTGAATTTACATCAGAGGACCTAGAGAAAAATAAAAAGAAATTCTATTCTAAACCCAAAAGGAATTACAATAACCACCGGAGAAATGGTGGGGCTCATCCGGAAAACCGGAGAGCTGGGCTGGGTTTAGATGTGGATGAAGAACCGGTAAAGAAAATGTCACTATTTCACGAGTACAAAGATAAAAACATGAAATTAGTTTATGGGACGAACACGGTTCATGAGGAAAGTTTGTTCGGTAAACAATCAAACGACGGGTTTAAGAAACAAAAAGAACTTCGAGATAAGGCGAAAGCCACAAGTGGTGTAAAATCCACTAGTGGACACTCACATAATAATCGGACTTGCTTCAAGTGCAACGAAGTTGGTCATATTGCACGGAAGTGTCCAAAATCTAAGCTGGCCTATCTTTGACGGAAAGAAAGTTCAGATGTTGTCAAACCAAAGCAACAAGAGTTTGTAAAACCTATAACGATTTTGAAAAGAAAAGAATCAAAACCTGAAGTTAAACCTAAAACTGAAAAGAAATTTGAAAACTCAATTTTCGAAAAAGGTGAAATTTCTAGGGCAAACGAAAACAAGTTTTACATCAAAAAGGCAAAAATTAAATCTCAAGCCTGGATTGCTGAGAAAAAGACAACAACATCTGAGGTTATCAAGTCTGAGCTTGTTAAGACTGATAACAAAGAATCAAAGTCTGAGATCAAAACCGAAACTGTCAAATCTTCAAGTGGTAACAATTCAAAAGGTAAAAAGAAAGTAAATTTTGAAAAAGTAAATGACAGTGGAGGCTTAGATGGAGATTATGAGGATGATTACCAAGCTTTTTATCCCAAACCCAAGACCAAGAAGGCTTGGGTTGCGCTGTTTAACTAGATTTTAATATGTGCAGGGGCTCCAAAGATCCGTTCTTTCAAAGTGGATTTTGGATAGTGGAGCATCCAGACATATGACAGGAATGAAAGCTCTTTTTTCGACATAAAAGCTATCAACGGCGGATATGTTGGATTTGCCGGTAATCAGGGTGGAAGGATAGTCTCGAGAGAAAACTTTCCAATGGCGTAGTATCATTTGATCACGTGAACTACATTGCAGAGCTTGAGAACAATCTTCTAAGCATATCGCAGATTTGTGACAAACAGTTCACGGTGCATTTCAATGACAAAGAGTGTATTATTCTGAAGCCGGGATTCAAAATACTTGATGATTGGATTCTGATGCGAGCTCCGCGCGAGAACGATTTATATGTCTTAGATATGGGCGTCGCTACCACATCATCAAAATCAGCACAATGTTTTATGACAAAGGCTACTGAGAAAGATTCTATTCTTTGGCATAAAAAAATGGGTCACATTCATTTATGTAAAATGACTTTTCTGGTACATAATGATCTGGTAGAGGGTGTTAATCTTCAGAGCTTCCATATGTCTGATCATTGCTTAGAATGTAAAAAGGGGAAGCAGATCAAAAAGTCACATCCGAAGAAGATTCTGAATTCTATCAAACTGCCACTTGAACGTCTCCACATGGATTTATTTGGTCCTGTAAACGTTCGAAGTATTTCAGGAGACTTATACTGCTTAGTTGTGACAGATGACTATTCGCGTTATTTGTGGGTTTTTTCCAAGAATCAAAAGAAGAAACATTTGAAAACTTGGTGATTCTTTTCAAGAAGTTAGAAAACCTTTATCATCTCCCTATCCGACGAATCCGCAATGACAAGGGCACAAAATTCAAGAATAGTAAGATAAAAGAATTTTGCAATGCCAAGGGTATTTTGCACGAAATCAGTGCACCCTACACTCCGCAGCAAAACGGTGTAGCTGAAAGGAAGAACATAACTTTAATAGAAACAACAAGAACCATGCTTGCAGATTCGAAACTTCCAGTAATCTTTTGGAATGAGGCAGTTGCAGTGGCTTGATACACACTAAACAGGGTCTTACTGTCAAACCATCGAAAATGACATGTTTTGAAATGATTAACCGACAGAAGCCAAATTTGAAGTTTCTAGAGCCATTTGGTGCGCCATGTACTGTAATTGATCAAGATGGACAAATTCGGGGCCAAATCGCTTGAAGGTTTCTTTGTCGGGTATGCGAGTCCGCTACGAAGAGTGTATATTCCTTCGTTGAGAAAGGTAATTGAAGCACAACATGGTGATTGTTTTAACTATACGGATCCTATTCAAAGAAGAGGTGACGCATGGCTGTTCAACTATCAAGATCTTTGGAAGTCATTCGACTTGCCAAAAGAACCTTCTGAAGAAGAAATTGCAGCGTATATTATCTTCAACAGTCAGCGAATCAAGAACAAATCATTAGACCAATTGTGGTTAATCAACCCACGTTGGATTCTTCGTCTTCCGGAGTAAGTCCTAGTAATAGTGGTGTTCAAGTTGAAAATGTTTCAGAAGCAGAAGCGACACCGTCTATAACTCCATCGAATGTTTCTTCGAACCAGAAAATGCTATAACAGTGCCAAGTATGCCTCAGAATCAGAATTCCGACTCTGATGAAGCGCCGACATTTGATGCTGATGGTGAATCCTCATCGGATGAAGAAGTTGAGCAGATATCTAATATGTTGAATCAATCTGCTAGTCCGAGAAATCAGAACGAAGCTTCATCTAGCGCTCCTAACGTTGAAGTGACTGTTGATCAGAACATCTCAAATCAGCAAAGCTCAGTTGATGTTCCTAGAGAAGAAATGCCACGATCATATTCTTACCATCCTTCAACGAATATCATTGGTGAATTACAAACTGGTGTGCGTACACGAAGCCAAATCAACAAAGCACTTAGTTGTTTCTACACCCGAGTTGCTCCTACTCAAGACTACTACTTCTATTCATGTTTCATTTCTCAAATAGAGCCAAAAATGGTTAATGAAGCTCTGGGTGACGAGAACTGGGTGATAGCAATGTAAGAGGAATTGTTACAATTCGAGAAATTGGGTGTTTCGAGGGTTGTAGACTTACCACCGAGCAGAAAGCTATTGATACGAAGTGGGTCTTCAAGTGTAAAAGAGACGATCGGGGTGTAATAGTCAGAAACAAAGCTCGGTTGGTTGTCAAAGGTTTCCACCAGCAAGAGGGTATGGACTACACTGAAGTATACGCACCGGTTGCACGATTAGAGTATATTCGCATTTTCCTCGCATTCGCAGCTTGGAAAGGATTTAAGGTGTACCAGTTGGATGTAAAATCTGCATTTCTTTACGGTAAACTTCGAGAACAAGTGTACGTCGGCCAACCACCGGGGTTTGTCGATCTGCTGAACAAGAACAAAGCTTATCTCCTAAACAAAGCCTTATACGGATTACACCAAGCCCCGAGAGCTTGGTACGAGACGTTATCGCAACATCTCGTTGGAAATGGCTTTACAAGAGGCACAGTGGACAGTACATTGTTTACCACAGAAGTCGGATCTCATCTTATCATTGTACAAATCTATGTGGATGATATTATCTTCGGTTCTACGGATGATAGTCTTTGCAAAGAGTTCGAAAAGATCATGAAGAAGAAATTCGAGATGTCCTCCATGGGTGAAATGAAATTCTTCCTCGGATTACAGGTCGATCAGTTACCAGACGGCATATTCATTCATCAGACAAAGTATGTTCATGACATTCTCAAGAAGTTTGAAATGGATAGCTCGAAGCCGCTTTCGACTCCGCTGGCACTGAACCATGGGATTTGCATTGACGAGACGAGAACCAAAGTTGATGATACACTCTATCGATCGTTGATAGGATCTCTGATGTATCTAACGGCATCTCGACCAGACATCATGTATCCTACCTGCTTATGTGCGAGATATCAGTCTAGTCCTCGTGTGTCACACATGCAGATAGTCAAGCGAATCTTCCGATACTTGAAGGGATGTCCAAGAACCGGCTTGTGGTATCCTAAGAACGACAATTTTGATCTAACGGGATACGCTGACTCAGACTTCGGGGTTGACAAGCTGAACTTGAAATCTACAATGACAGGATGCCAGTTCTTTGGAACACGTTTGGTAACGTGGCAGTGCAAGAAACAGACCACGGGCTCTCTCTCTACCTGTGAGGCAGAATACATTTCTGCTTCCAACTGTTGTTCTCAAATCCTCTGGATTCAACAACAGATGAGGGATTACGGTCTGCAGTTTCTTGATACACCTTTATTCGTAGATAAAAAAGCAGCTATCGATATAACCAAAAATCCTGTTCATCACTTACGTACTAAACACATTGAAATTCGTTATCACTTCAGTCGTGACTGCTATGAAAAGAAGTTGATGTGAATAGAAAAAATCCACACCGATGAACAAAAGGCTGATTTTTATACCAAAGCATTTCCTTTAACATGATTTAAATATCTCATGAGGCTTAACGGTATTAAAAATTTGCTTACAGGTGCGGAAGCTGAGGTTGAATACAGATCGGATGACAAGTTCACGTGATCCACATTGGTTTGTCATATCTTCTTAGATTAGTATTTCTTAAAAAAATCTAAAATACAAAAATATGTTTTTGATTTTAGGGGGAGAAAATTTGAGAAAATTCAAAAACATATGTAAAATTTTGAGAAAATACAAAAAACATATGAAAAATCAAAAAGTACAAAAACATTGAAAAAGACAAAAAGAATTCGATGTCACAAAAAGGAAATGATAGTACATCAGTGGACTATCACAGTATGCTAAAAAAATTAAAGTTTAAAAGTGATAAACAAGTCTTACTGTGGATGTGTCGATAGGCTTAACACGTTCAGTAAATTGTTTCCAGGATATGAACTAAATTTAGCAACTTCTTAAACTTGTGGATTAACACATCTTAGATATATGGACTTAGTACTCCGAAATTTCGTTTGAAGGGTTGCCTGATTCTGAGATATGAGGTCTTTATAGATAGTTGATATCTGGGGTATTTTACAAGTTCTTCTGATTTTGCGGAAACAATAGCCTAGAACTTCTATAATACTTTCGCTATAAACCCTAAACTGCATGCAAACTTGAAAAGTATCGAATGATCTAATCATTTGCGGTGTTAAAAAGATTCCTTAAATGGAATACACCTTAAAGTCGGATCTTCATCTCTTTGTCTGTACGGTAGTACTAACCTGAACTCTCAAGGCCTCGCACAACCCAGATACAGATATCAATTATGCTATATTTACCTGTAAGATGAAATCTAGGGAATCTTGATACGGGAGTATATTCAAGAAGTGGGAACCATAGATAAGTCAAGTTTCATAAATCATACCTTAACATATCTTGGAACAGTTGAGAAACGTGGTAAAGTTTAAGTGGACAAACATATCGACAATCTAGGTAAACGAGTTTAAAACTTAAAGTCATCTAAAGGTCAACGGTACTGGTGATATATCTCAATCAACTGATATGATCCTTAGACACGAATTCACAAAAAATATGTCTGTAAATATGTTTGTACATAGTTTACATTGTCCTGTACATAGTTTATCTGCTTTACAGATTAAAACCAAAAATATTTTCAGTGTGTTTTAGCATAAACTTACAAAAATACAAAAAGATTTTGTTTCTACATTGTTTTTGGCAAACCAATGTTGGAGAAGAGTCTTCGAAGTCTGGTAAGGTGCTAAACTAGTGGGAATCTAATTGACAACGGGCTGGGAGCTAATCTGTAAAATCTGAAAAGCCAAAAACGATGAAAAGTTCATTAATTTGAAACTTTATTCTTGAAAAGTTCAACAGTTGGTTCATATCGGGTCAAACCAGGGTCATTAACTTGGACTCGGGAGACAAATCGGTCAACCAAGGTCATTAGCTTGGACTTGGTCAACTGAGTGGATTTTCAGAACTGGTAAAAGTGAAAAGTACAGGGACTTAATTGAAAAAATTGAAAATTTGAAATTGGGTTTAGGCAAGTTCGGCCGAACTTGCTTAACTGATTAAAGTTTCATGTTTGAAACAAGTTCGACCGAACTTGTTTGGAATTGTCTGAGAAAGGTATGTTCGCCCGAACTTCATGGGCTTTGTAACTTGGGCTCTCAAGTTCGCCCGAACTTGCTAGGGTATAAATACCTTGCAAGTTTAGCCGAACTTCATAATCACTGAAATCATTCTCTCTGAGCGAGATTAAGGTTTTGAGCGATTTGTTAAATTGGTCGATCTAGTGCCGTTATACTGCCAAAATTCTCATTGTTTGTGGTGATTGGCACACCATTACAATGGCTGAGGTGAGAAATTGCCATTTGATCTATGAATTGAACATTAACGGACATCTAAGATCTGAACTTGTTAAATATGATAGATCCGGAATACATTGGATCAAATTGAACTTCAAATTGGGATAAATAACTAAAACCGACCATGGATTTGCATTGAATTGAAACAGAATGATCATAACATAATGGTGCAATGTTTGTTGGAGAAGATGACAAGTTCGCCCGAACTTGTTTATCAAGTCCAGCCGAACTTGCATCTGAAAACATTATAATTCTTGCATTGATCCATAAATTCGACCGAACTCTGTGAAGAATCTGTTTTGATAAAGACTTGGAAGTTCGCTCGAACTTAGCATTGAATAAATTCTGATCAAACTCAAGTCCGACCGAACTTAATTTAAGACTGATAAATTGAATGATATAAGAAGTTCGCTCGAACTTAAGCTTATAAAGTTGAAATGTTAATTACAAGTTCGCTCGAACTCGTAATGAGTTAATGAATATGTTTGATAGATATGTTCGGGCGAACTTAGCAAAATCTGTTTGCAATACCAACATCAAGTTCGCCCGAACTTGATGTAAATGGTAGAAAAACTTTTTCTAATTTTTTCTCGAAATGCGTGCTAAGTTTTTTGCGTCGTTTTTCAGATCAAGTACCAGCGGGGTGATTACGATGGATTTTTCTAAATTCCACAACACCTGTATCACTCTCAATAAGGCGTTATGTCCATCACTGAAAGAATACGAAAACATTCTGGAGTTTCTGAAGGATTGTTCGATACACCATGCTATTACAGAGCGAACAGTGTCTTATAGATCGCACACTTATCACTTCTGGATGAACGCAAGTCTAAGTGCAGACAAGAAGACTATTACGTCGTCTGTTCAAGTTGGAAATGAGAACAAAGAGATAACAGTTATAGAGGATGATATATGCAGGATCTTATAATTCAACGACGACAAAGATGATCCTATTTTTCTAGACGAGAAGATGGTAAGAGGTTGTTTTTATTGTATGTGATACAAGGGAAGCGTTAACAAGCCGACATTAAAGAAGGGAAGTCCCAAACCCCTACAAGCTTCTCATGCACCCAATCATTCACACATTCAGTCACAGAAAGACGGGTCTTGATGATGTACAAGACTATATGGCCTGCATGGCAACGGCGTTGATTCTAAAGAAGCCGTATAACTATTCAAAGCTTGTATTCACACACATGTCGAAGAATATGGAAGACACAAGATTGTGTTTATATCCGAGGTTCGTGCAGATGCTCATCGATGAAAAGTTCACATACATTGCAGGTGATCCAAACGACATTTTATACTTCAGTCACCTCAATGAAACCACTGTGAAGAAGTTGTTAAAGTTCCAGAAGCAGGATTCAGCACCTGTAGCAAAACCAATATTTGGGGTATTAAAGAATGAGAATTACGTTGCGCCTGTTGGAAATAAGTGGAGGACCGACGGTAGTGGTGATGAGAAAGAGTTGAATGCAGAAAAAGAATGGTTTGCGACGTTTAAGCCTAAAGCTCGCAGTGAATGGTTTGTCAAAGCTGAGATTGAAAAGAAAAAGAAACGTGCGACTAAGAAAGCTGACACCATGTTGATTGATGAAAATGAGCCTGTAAACGTGCAAACAGAGGCTGGAGCGAACGCATCAGTTATTACTGAGAGTCAGGAAGTTGAAAAGACTACGCAGGAAGATGATGTAATTTCTGCTACTTCTGAGAATGTTGATGACAGTGATGATTCGATCGAGAAAGCTACTAAAAGGCAATAGCAGAACAGAGGCAGAAAAAGTCAAAGAAACTGATGCTGATTTTGATCCTAATCTAGAAAAAGAGTCTGATGAGGAGAGACCTAAGAAAAGAACGAAACGTGTGAAGTCTGCAGTAGCTTCAACGACAAAGACTACAGGGTCTCCACAGGCAAAAGGCAGAAAGAAATCAAAGAAAGCTTAGAAACCTGCAAGTCAGAGATACATGAGAAAGCCAAAGGGCACAAAGTAACACAAGAACCTTCTGGTGCACAGGAGAAATGAGTTACACAAGAACCTCCTCCCAAGAACCTCCTGTTATCATTACATCTGAAGCAGAAAGGCCAGGTGTTACACAAGAACCTCCTGAGTCTAATTTACTTGAAGTTCCGGTGATTCAATCTCCTGATCCCAAAGATGTTGATTTTGAAAGCTCAACACCAAAGAAATCTACTCCAAAGACTGCTACTCCCAAATCAACACCAAAGGCTGCTACTCTAAAGTTAACACCAAAGGCAAATCTATTTGGTGATATTCCTAATGTACCAATGGATCTGCAGGATTTAGATGATTTCTTTCCTGAAATAGACGTAGATATTCTTGAAAAACGTGTCAAGTATAGGAAGATAGAGTGGCAAAGAATGAATCAGAAAAGGTTGTGTTGGAAAAGTTGATGAAACAGAGTGAAGTAGAGAAAGAAATGTTATCTGACAAGGTGAAATTTCTTTAAGGAGATAGAGGTTATTTGAAAGCGCTTGTTGAAAGTCTGCAAGAAGCAAACGAAAGATTAAACAAAGAGATTGTTGAGCTTCGATCTGAAAGAGATATGAATGATAAGAGATTCGACAGACTTCAGAAGGTATTATCTAACAGTCTGAGGATTAATTTCAAAGAAGAATATGCTCGTTTAGATATTCAAGAGGCGAGGGTAAGGGGAAGAATGTGATCAAAAGTATGCTGGAGATCACTGAACCTGTTAAAGAGATTGAGCATGTAAAAGCTCCGGAGTCCGATGTTTCTAATGTTGACGAATCTGTCAAACCTTCTGATACTGCAAATGTTACTGAAGAAAAGGACGATGATGAAGCTGAAAATGAAGAAAAAGATGATGAACCACCAACTGATGATTCAAAAGATGATTCTGACCACGATGGAGGTAATAATGATGATCCGAGTGGTACAGGTATAAAGGTGGTTGATGCGACAGTGAATGAAAGCTTCGATTTCACAAGTCTTCTGAATGATAAGGCGAATGTTATGAATGAACAGAATGAGGGGAAGTCAGGGCAAACAGGGCCAAGTGATGTTATTTTTATTTCTGATGCTATTACCATTGCAAATCCTGTTGCGGCAATTCCGACAAAGCTGTTGATACTCATGCTTGAGCATAACGTTGAAGAGGGAGAATATGTTCACAATTATACCAAAGAAGATTTGGCTAAGTTGATTGAAGTTGATGCTGAATCTTTAGATTTTGATTTCGAAGAACAAGTGCTGAACGTGAACACATTTGAGCCTAACGAGTATCATTATCAGCGAAGATATGAGGCAGACGAGTATAACATGGTGGTAGTGGAAGATTGGTCTTCTGATGAAGAGAAAGACGAAGATGTGAAGTATGTTGGTCCTATACAAATAATTTTCCTACGTTCGAGGAGATGTATAAGCAATTGAACGAGGATATGCTTAAATAAAAGATTGAAGAATCTATTCGTGAAGGTAAAGTTCCGAAGCCGATGGCAAAGGAGGAAATAGCTCAAGCTAAGAAATCCTGGTTTAAAGAGATGCCGCGTGAACGTAAGTTTCGACGTCCTCTAGCATTCTTTACCAGAGATAAAGATGTGTCGTTGGGAGATATTCTAAGTTGGGGGTGGTTTAAGGAGCTAAATGTGTATGCCATCAAACGGGAATATGGAGTTCAATACTTCAAGTATTTGGCAGATTTCATAACACTACCTTTCTGGGATGTTGAGGAGCTTGTTCAGACAAGGAATGTAACATACCACATGAAGTTTATTGATTACTGTGGAAATTGATCAAGTATGAATCAACAAAGGGTTTTGAACACTGGAAGCCTTTCATCCCTGGATGACGTATTAAGACAAACAAGAAGACTGGGGAGAAAGATATTACACTGATCATGAAACGCCCTAGAGCGATGAGAAACATGCCTTTGATGCCGATCGAACAAGACTTTTATCCATTGTTCAAATGGTGGCAGATTGATCTGAATACTTGTGAAGCAGTGATTGTACTTCGATTTGAGGATCATCTGGATATTACGAAGGAGAAGGTTGAAATGTTTAGGGTGCAAGGTATGAGAGGACTTTGGAGAACGATCATGATTCTAGATCCTTGTGGTTGGTAAACTTCTCGAGAGAAGATATCAAATGCTTGTTCTACAGCAAGATAATGTTTGAAGAACGCGAAAAAGAACAAGCCATGCAATATCAAAGGGTTGTTAATGTATGCTATGCGCGAGAAGTTAACTCTAGAAAGATGTGGGAAACGAGCTGGAGGGATCTAGAACGGGTTGAATTTCTGAAAGAAGAAAAGCGTCTTGAAGAGATACATGAAAGAGGTAGGGCGGCAAGGCTCTGAAGGTTTCAGTATATGACTAAAGTGCCTCCTACTGATCAGATGCCAGATCCGAAGCAAGAAAGACGAAAGAAGCCGTTCAAGAACTTCTTTGGTCGTGTGCGTTAAAGTTTTATTGAAGACAGAGTTTTGAAGACTGATAAAAGACGAATACGATATCCAAGGGGGAGTCTGTTGGTGCAGAATGTCTATGTCTTAGTCTTATATCGAGTCTGTATAGATTAGATGTGAACATGCTTGAAAAATCAAGTATTTATGGGTTTGTTAGTCAAGTTCGCTGGTCAAGGTTTTGTAGTGTCAAGTTCGGCCGAACTTGACTATGTCAAGTTCGCCCGAACTCCCTCTTTAACCAGCGAACTTAGAGTACTATATATAGCTAGCTTGTGATTCTCGTTTGTAACTTTGTGCACTTTGAGCTGAAGCTCTGTCAAATTGGAGACTCGACGTTATATCAATAAAATTGACGTTTAATTGACTAATTCTTGTTAATTGGTAATCGTGTCATAATATTTCCGCTATTATGGACATTAGATATCAAATCTAGGTTCCTATGCTATCAGGATCGGTCCTACACATACATATAGTTATAATAAAATACAAATGGATTTAACGTGCTAAGTATATAAATAACTAGAATAATTATTATTACTCTATTTCATTTTTTGTAGTATAGTTACTATAGTTCAATACTGTATAGTAATAATATTACCCTAGTTATTTGTACGTGGTTCAAATTAAAATATTTTTTTGTAAGAATCGAAAAAATAAGTTTTAAACAAATAGAAATGTTTCATTTAATATGTGTATTTATTTTTATTGAAAGGGCATTGTTAAGCCCTAATTAGGTTTATGCATTAGTCATTAGTAGTGTGGGCTATCTTAATGTAATTGGTTTGGGGAATAGCTTTCGGGCCTTAGGGTTTAGGATAATGGAGCACTAACCCTCTAGTATAAATAGATAATGATGTATTAGGGTTAGAGGCTCCTTGGTGGTTTTACTCACTTGTATTAGGCAATTTGAAGATTTGTATGCAAGTTGGAGTTTCTGTTTCATCTTATTTCTTCTAATATGATTCTTAGCTTGTTTGTGTGATTCCGCCACCATTCAAGCTACGTGTGATATCATGAGATCCGATTTATCGGGACTTACGATTGGTATCAGAGCCTGTTTGAACCTGTTTATAAGCTCAGATCTGATATCACACTGCTTCGGATTGCACATGCTACTGTTTCGGAGCTGCTGTTGAGTTTATGCTGTAATTCGGATCATCTCGGACGATCTCGCTTGAATATCTCAGATCATCTGCTGAAGACTCGAATCATCTCAGATAGAACTTCTTGCATCTCGGATAGAACTGCTTGCATCTCAGATAGAACTGCTTGCATTTTGGTTTGTATCTCGGATAATCATTAATCAACTCGAACGATTTCGGATAGAATTGCTTATATCTCGGATTCCTTCTAAGATAATCATCAAGCAAGTCTAACCATCTCCGATCAAATCTATTCTCGGATAGGCTTCTCGAATCAACCATCTCGGATTGACTTTTGTTGATCATCTCGAATTGACTTCAGTTGACCATCTCGAATTGACTTTTGTTGACCTTGTTGATTGACTTCTGGTGACCATTTCGGATTGAACTTTTGGACTCGTCACTTTATTAAAATATAATTAATTACTATTTGGTAAAACTAAAAATGATGAACCCAAACAGTATTCTGACTGCTACAGATCTCGCCAACACTACCTTGACGACGTTGCATCAAGAACTGGATCAGAGTATCGGAACGTCTACTAAAATTCCAAGGCTGCTGTATGGAGATGACTATTTTGAGTGGATCTGGTGTTTTGAGCAGTATTGCAAAGCTAAGGAACCCGGTATCTGGAGGTGTACTCATGATGGTCCCTGTGACATTTGTGCCTTTTCAATCATTGTACAATTCCGAACAATTTCGTATTCAATGAAACCTTGTGTTTTATTTCCGAAATTGTATAATTATCTATCACATTTGCACATTTTCAATCCTTGTACAATTTCGAACTCTCAAAAACTTTTGCGGAAGTAATACGTAAACTGTTACTCGAACGTAATCAGTTTAACGCGACGTACAATGTGATCTATTAATGCAATAAAACAAAGGGAAAACCACACACATAAGTTTCCTATAATAGCCTTCATAGGGAACCTCTATAAACATCCTTCCGTCCGATTATTCAATACTCTTAACACTTTTCCTTTTCAAATTCACACCCTTTTTCAAATTCATAAGCTCTAAAGGCAAAACATCAACATTCCTTCGGTTTGCTTGAACAACCAAAGGTTCCGGTGTAAAAGTGAGATAACATTGCCATAGATCTCACCACTAAAATCACCGCACACATTTAAAAGTCATGATGCCATTTTGGTAATCGTTGACCGTCTGACTAAGTCAGCACAATTTTTGTCTATTCATGAGGATTTCCTCTACTAGAAAGCTAGCTAAGATTTATGCAAATCGTGACACTCGTTTCTCATCTCATTTTTGGGAAAACCATGCAATCTGCCATGGGAACCAAACTAAATCTGAGCACTGCTTACCATCCTCAAGCAGATAGACAAACCAAAAAGAACAATCCAAACACTTGAAAACATACTTAGAGCTTATGTGATTTAACTTGGGTGGTAGTTGAGATTCGCATCCACCTTTGATCGAATTCTCCTACAACAATAATTATCACTCCAGCATCAACATGGCACCTTCGAAGCTCTATACGGTCGAAAATGTCGTTCACCCGTCTGCTGGAATGAGGTTGGTGAAGCTCAGCTCACTGGACCTGAACTCATTCTAGAAACCACAGACAAAGTCAAGAAAATTCGCGATAACCTTCTGACAGCTAAAAGCCGTCAAAAGAGTTATGCGAACAAATGACGCAAGCCCTTGGAATTCCAAGTCGGTGATCATGTCCTTCTCAAGGTATCCCCTTAGAAAGGGATGGTTAGATTGGAAAGAAAGGAAAACTTGCACCTCGATATGTGGGACCATTTAATATTGTTGAGAGGACCGGAAAGGTAGCCTACAAACTTGAGCTGCCTCCAGAACTTGGAAATGTTCATCCAACTTTCCACGTGTCCAATTTGAAAAAGTGTATGGCTGATGAAATCCTCCACATCCCTCTTGATGAAATTCGTGTAGATAGCACAATGCACTTTGTCAAGAAACCTGTGGAAATATTGGACCGTGAAGTCAAGAAGCTCAAACACAAACACATATCGATTGTTAAAGTTTGATGGGAATCCAAACGTGGCCCAGAATTTACTTGGAACGAGAAGATCAAATAAAAAGTGAAATACCCACATCTGTTTTCACAAGTTTCCTCTGATAAAATTTCAGGACAAAATTTCCTAAAGTATGGAGACTGTGACATTTGTGCCTTTTTAATCCTTGTTCAATTTCGATCTTTCAAACCTTTTCTGGAAATGAAATCATAAACCGATACGCAAGCGTCATTAGTTTAACGCGACATACACTATGGACAAGGACATAAGCTAAATATACCCTAAATACCCTTTACATAACTTAGAAATAAGTTTTGAAGGTTCGATATAGCAAAAACATGCTTATTCGAGCTCAGGGACTATTTGCGTCAAACTGCCAATTCTCGTAATTTTTGAATACAAACCATATTTACACATCCAAAAAGTTTTTGTAATTAATAAAATCTTATATTTTATTGATAAGAATGCAAAAATATCAATCGTTGCACAATTTTGGTCGTTTTTGTGTTCGTTAAAGCGTTTTACGTAATTATGTGAAACGCGTAACCGTATAATCGAACGAACCGACATCCACGACATTTTTGGCATAATTCGAGTTGCATATACTTTAACATCCTCATAGAGCTTAAAAATTAGGTTAACGGGTATTAGAAGTTACAAAACACGAGGAAACAAGTCCTGGGGCCAAATCTGCCAATTTTTGAAACTTTTTCCCCTGCTAGGGCCTTACGGCCCGTATGACCATAGTCCATACGGTTCGTATGGGGTCCCCAGCTCAGCAGAATCATGGCTACAACTTGGCAGCTTCTCCTTCAAAGCCTTGGGCTTCAAGTTCTCGAAATTGCCAACTTTTAACCGGCATTTGACATTTGTTAACACCCTCCTAAAATCATGACACCTTGTTGGACACTTGAATTGATCCTGTGAGTTCATGAACACTATAAATACTAACCAATTTCCATCCATTTCACTTGCTCATTCCTTCTTCTTCACCTATCTACTCTTAGTTGGAGTTTGCTTCCCTTTGGAGGCCTCCTACTAAGCATTCTTACCTTCCTAGAACACAAGTAAGTGTTCTTTTATAGTCTTGTTCATTATTTTAGCTTATTTTGAGCTGAAAGTTAAACAGTTGACTTTTTGTTTGACTTTCGGTTCTGACCATATTTGGTCAAGTCAAAGTTCAATTGAACTTTGCAACGTGATCGTAATCACGAAGGTTATAATCCCTTGCGATTACACCTTCTGATTACCACGTTTACTAGTCGAAGTGACGAGTCAAAGTTTCGGTAAAAAATGTACATTATGTGCGTTTTGCGACGGAACTATTTTCAGGTATCAAAACACTAAGTTTTGATACCAAATCAGTTTTGCAACTTAGTTAGACATGTTTTGACATGTCTAACTCGTCACTTCTAGTTTAGTGCTTATTTAGGGTCGTAAGTCGAGCGGTCTTGACCACCGCTTTAACTTTCGAATCCAACCCAATTGGTCGATCTTAGGATCCGACCAAACACCAGAATGTGACCATAGTTGCATAGGGAATAACCACTGAGGTTATACCTTATGGTCACGTCGTTTGGTTAGTATTATGATAAGTCGTTCTTATGTTCTTAAACATGACCAAAATGCCCTTTTTGCACATAAATTAATATTAAGCATATGTAATCAAATTTTTGGCATATAAACTGATGTTATAACATTTTCAAATATGTTTGGGCATTTAAGACTTATCAGAGGACATGTTTAACCATCCGATCACGCATTTACGCAATTGACACGTTAAAGTAACGAAAACTACCTTAATGAGTCATAATGGGTCAAAAGCACTTAGGATCCTTTCCAAATTAGAATGTTAAGCTTATTAAACCATATCATATGAGTCCCAACACTCATTTGGTTTGTAAGACTTCATTCTATCCGATCTTCCATTAAAGTCTAGACATGCTAACATAGTTATCCGACACTTTAGGACGCCCTTGAGCTTTGTTCATTCTCTTGATCAAGGACACTTTTGCAATCCCAAGTGAGTACATTGCTCCCCTCTTTTATGTTTGCAAATGTTTTGGGGTGACTCATATGTGCTAAATTATTTTCAAGTTTTCAAAAAACAAAGTTTATGGTTGATATAAAACAATACGATTTCAATAATGTGAACAAATTGTTGGTACGTTATCCATGACACGAATGACAATCATTAATTTGATCATCCCTACCGATAGTATGTTATGGTACCGTAGGACTGACAATCCCATTATCGGACTGTCTACTTGATTTGGTGGAAGTTTGGGTAATGACAGAAACTGTTTCTGATTAACAAATAATTTGTATATTTGTTAGTCTAGTTAAAGAGACCCTTTGGTGGTCTATCAAAGATACCATTTGGTGGTATAGTCAACCTAGGCTTGAATGTGTTCATTAAAAAACAACCAAAAGTTTTCACAATTAAAACACGGATAATTGGTTTATAACATGGATGATTTATTGATGACACGGACAATTGGTTTATGACACGTACAAATGGTTTATAACACGGATGATTGATTGATGACAAGGAAGTTGGTTTATGACATGAACAAATGGTTTATGACACGTAAAAATGGTTTATGACACGGATGGATGATTTATAACACAGGCGATTGGTTTATGGTATATGATTTAGATAACGATACGTGTGTAATATGATAAAAGCATGGTGGATACGCCGCTGGTACTTCTTATATATAAGTGCTTTTATCGTATTACATATCGTAGCATTATCTAAATCACTTGAACAAATGGTTGAGAACAAATGTCACGCAACGATTTTCACTTAAAGATATAAACCGTACGAAGTTCTCTTTTAAATCGATTTACTACTCGGCTTTACAAAAAGAAATGTTTTGGTCAAGATTCATGGCTACAAGGTTTTCTTTTACTTATATCAACTTGTTAAGTCGGTTAAATATATTGCAATATCAAACACTTTTTGATTTCAAGTATTATACTCGTCGACTCTCCAAGTCGGATGAGGTGTTGCAATATAAATACAAAGCCATGAATTTAACACACGACAAAACCTATGTACTCGCCGGTATTTTTATGCTGGCTCTCTTTTCACATATGTTTCAGGAAGTCAATGTTTGATGATATGATGCTTGCTTCACGTAGGATTGGACGCGGCCATAGCTTACCTTAAAACTGGAAAAACAATTGTTTGTATTTTTTTGTTTGTTTCAAACAATGTAACATGTTAATTCAATAAAATGAAATTTTAATACCATGTGTTGTGAAACAATTTCCTGTAACGTGACTCCCCGATGTTTCTGCCGCGGTTTGTTGTATTACGCGATCGGGGTGTTACATTACACATGTACGTTGTGCTTGAAGGATACGTGTCTGGATATCAGATTGAACTCGAACACAATGAAGCTTGACAAGTTCCTTACGACTAAGCGCATCAGCCACGACATTCGCCTTACCAGGATGATAGCGAATCTCGCAGTCGTAGTCGTTCAGGAGTTCGACCCAACGTCGCTGTCTCATGTTTAGCTCCTTTTGATCGAATATGTGCTGGAGACTTTTGTGGTCTGTGAAAACCACACACTTCGTACCATAAAGGTAGTGTCTCCAAATCTTGAGAGCAAAAACTATGACACCTAACTCAAGATCATGAGTTGTGTAGTTCTTTTCATGAATTTTCAATTGTCTTGACGCATAGGCTATGACTTTATCTTGTTGCATGAGAACACAATCAAGGCCTAGATTCTATGCGTCACAATAGACAACGAAATTGTCGTTGCCATCGGGTAAAGATAAAACAGATGCATCACAGAGTTTTTGTTTTAGTGTTTGAAAAGCTTCCTCTTGTTTGGGTCCCCACTCAAAAGGCTTATTCTTCTGAGTCTAAGCAGTGAGGGGAACCATGATCTTTGAGAAGTTCACGATGAATCATCGATACTATCCAGCAAGACCAAGAAATGAGCGAACTTCTGTGGGAGTAGAGGGTGTATTCCAATCCTTAATCGCAGTGATTTTGAAAGGATCCACATGTATACCTTGCTCATTGACTATGTGACCCAAGAATTGAACTTCCTTAAGCCAAAATTCACACTTGGAGAACTTGGTGAAAGTTGTTCCTTCTTTAGGAGTTCCATTGTTAGACGAAGATGTTGTTCATAATTAGC
This sequence comes from Scalesia atractyloides, assembly GCA_947069175.1. NCBI lineage: Eukaryota > Viridiplantae > Streptophyta > Magnoliopsida > Asterales > Asteraceae > Scalesia > Scalesia atractyloides. Next base: position 32,967,693 of record CAMTDV010000024.1, on the reverse strand, counting down.
TCGAGACATAGAATAAATGAGGATGTCGTTGATGAAAAACAATGATGAACTTGTCTAAATAAGGTTTACAAACCCTATTCATTAAGTCCATGAAGACGGCTGGAGCATTTGTCAATCCAAAAGGCATGACAGTGAACTCTTAGTGGTCGTATCGTGTGCGGAATGCAGTCTTGGGAATATCTTCTTCGAGTACACAAAGTTGATGATACCCAGAACGCAGATCAATCTTTGAAAAGCAGGTTGCACCTTGTAGCTGATCAAAGAGATCATTAATGCGAGGTAGGGGATAACAATTTTTGATTGTGAGTTTGTTGAGCTCACGATAATCGATACACATACGGAAGGATCCATCCTTCTTTTTCACGAACAGGACAGGAGCGCTGCAAGGTGAAAAGCTTGGACGAATAAATCCTTTGTCTGAAAACTCCTGGAGTTGTTTCGATAACTCTTGCATCTCAGACGGTGCAAGACGGTAAGGGGATTTGGCTATAGGGTTGGCACCAGATACAAGGTCTATACGAAATTCAACTTAACTTGCTACGGGTAAACCAGGTAGCTCTTCAGGAAAAACACCTCAGGATAATCCCGAACAACGGGGATGTCTTGAACAGTTTTGCCCTTGCCTTTCTCCTTTACGATATGTGCTAAAAAGGCTACATAATTATTTCTTAGGTATTTTTTGGCTTGGGTAAAATTCCTGAGTTTTAGGTTACTAGAAGGTTTCTCTCCATGAACTTCTATGGTTTCGCCAGATGGAAGAGGTATGCGAACACTCTTATTAAAGCAGATTACTTTAGCATGATGTTTGGTTAACGAGTACAAGCCTACTATGACGTCAAAACTCCCAAGTTCTTGGCGTGAGGTCAATGGGAAAAAGATGGTTGTTGAGGTTTAATTGGTAGTTACGAATAACAGAATCAAGTACAAAGGAAGCAAAGAATGGCTACAAGGTTTCCACAAACTCTAACCAACTTGTTTTAGTTGGTTAATTGTATTGCAATATCAAACACTTTTTGATACAAGGTATTCACTTAACGATTATTGTAGTCGGATGAGGTGTTGCAATATGTATACAAAGCCATGAATTTGACACACTCACAAAACCTATGTACTCGCCGGCTTTTATGCTGACTATCTTTTTACATATGTTTGAGGAACAAATGCTTGATGATTTGATTGCATACTACACGTAGGATGGATGCGAGCCTTAGTGATTTTAAGATTTAAAAGACAATTTATTTATATTTTGTTTTTGTATATCCCAAGACAATGTATTCTATTAATGCAATAAACCAAAACTTTAAATTCCATGTGTTGTGAAATAGTTCCTGTAACGTGACTCCCCTGATGTTTCCGCCACGGTTTGTTGTTTTACGCGATCGGGGTGTTACAGTCCTCGTTCTATCATGTACGCAACTGAAGATGATCCTCACACTCAGATTCCAAAACCTAAAAGTTTGTGGACCGATGACGATTGAAGAATCAAGGACGAAGATGATAAGGCAATGGCGAATCTTACTATGGCTCTCGGTCTGGACATCTCGATTGTTGTCAGAAATTGCACAAATGCGAAAGAAATCTTGATGTGCTCAAGAAGCTGTACGAAGGAAACACCGACATGAAGGCTAGCAGAGTAAACATGTTGAACCAACAGTTCAGTTCGTTTAATCACATCTACGGGGAGACCATGGAAAACCAAATTAGGGGGTTCGTCAAGCTTGTCTCACAGATGATTAGTGCTGGAATCTCCATTACTAACAGTGGAATGAATCTCCAATTGTTGAATTCACTGCCAAAGACTTGGGATGCTGATGTTTCGATGATCAAACGTACTACAAATCTAAATGAAGTTACTCTCACTGAACTGATCGCTACTATCAAATCAACAACCAACAAAGAGAGATAAATCACAAGAACTCCATGACTGCTGCAGGGGTGTTCTAATGCTGCATTAATGTCTCAAAGTCATCTTAACCTTATCTTCATCCCGGTGACGAATATTAATCCAAATGTTGTCTTCAGTCCATTAACTCAAGCACAACTTCAAGCTTAGAAGATAAACTACGTTTATGGCATGTCTCTTCCAAACAACTCAGCTGCTCCAACAACTGTTACTGCTCAACAATTTCCTTAGCACATAAACATCGTCTACAGTCCTGTAAACCCCTCAGCTTCTCAGAATGTCCGATCTACATCCTCAGTTGAAAATCTTGCATTCCTGACCAAGAAGAATGAAGAGAAGTTGGCTCTCGCAGCATCCATGCTTAATAGTTTGAATGATTTTCTTGCAGGTGATCTCTTGCCTCCTTCAGTGTTTGCTATAGAGATAAATCAAGTTGTCGAAGAAGACATTGAAGAATTGGATGCTTCATGGAATCTTGCTATGGCTGCATTTTGAGCAAAAAAGTTTCAGAAGAGATATGGTCGCCATCCCATGTCAAACATTCGTACTGGATCTGTTAAAGATAAGTTGAGGTGCTAAAAATGCCATGAACTCGGACACTTCGGCATAGACTGCAAGAAGACACCCATGGGTTATAAAGCAACTCAAGTTATTACTGCTAGGAACTCAGGGAGATCCATGATTCCCGTTACTCCAACTCAGACGTCTAAGTCAACTTCAACCTCATCAAGCCAAGGAGGCTCTAGAGTGGGAAAAGCGTTGTTGGTGCAACAACAGCATGGATTTAGCTAGGTTGATGCTGCTGCTCAAGTGGAATCTCTGAAGATCGTTGAAGTTGCTGAAAATCATCTCCAATGCTTGATAGTATAGACTGAGGAACCCAAATCTCTCTTCGAAACGGTAAACTCTCTTTTGTGCTCCGAACATTGTAGAAATAAAGTTGCACAGATGAGAGCACATAACTTTAATCTCATCAGTGATTACAACAGTGCCATGTCTAAGTGCATCGGTCTTCGAGAGAACAATATAATTCTCTATGAAAAGATTGATGGACTAAAGAAGGACATAGCTCAGCTCCACTTGGACGTAAATCAACAACAATGTTGGGTCCATGATTACAAAACTAGATTATATTAAAAAACTATGGAATGCGACTTGGTGAGAGCTGAACTGGAACTTCTAGCTGGAGAATATTAACAAAATAAGTTGAAAATTAAAAAATTTGATACTTCCAGTGACACTATTTGTGATCTTTGCAATGTACCATTGGTGTACAAAGAAAACAAGGAAAAGGGTTGGGTTATACACAAGTTCCTCCGCCATATAATCATAATTATTTAAGAATGCCACTCACTAAGCAAGAATTGGAAAATTATGATAAAATGATGTATGGCAAACCAAGCGACTACGTTCCTTGGGAACCTTTCAAGCCAAAGAACGCCTGACCCACTGATTTTCAAAAGCCCATAAGTTTTGCAAAATATATTAATCAAGAATGCTTAAATGAATCAATTGAAAATTTAAAACATGAAAAGGAGTCGACAAAAAATCCATTCAAGGAACCACAGGAAACGGCTTCTACCTCTGATTCTGTAAACAATGTTAACTGTGTTAGTGTATGTGCCGAGTTAGTGATAGTTGAGGAGCGGTCAAAAGTGGATGATGAACAAGTTGATGCTGATGATTCAGATGTTTCTTTATGTGATAAACATGATAACTATGTCTGGAACTTTGTTCAAGCCATGGTTTTTGAGACTCAGGGTTTTTCTAAAGTTGTTGAAACTCACACTTTGAATGATGTGGTTTTTAATTCTGATTGTGAATTAACTAGTTACCCAGAGGAGTCTGAGGCATCAGTTTCGAGTGATTCAGAAAACTGTTCCAGTTCTTTAGAAACCTCAACAGATACCTCAGATATATCCGAAACTTGTGAGATTGAAAATATTGTTGTGTTGGATTATGTGAATGAAATTGCTTGTGAACAGGAGCCATCTGATATTTGTGGGAGTCAACTGAAGATTCTAACTCATCAGATAATGAGCAAGGTGCTTGTGATAGTCAAAATATTGACGAAACTTGCTCATCATCTTGTAACCAAGAATCCATTGATTCTGAAAGCTTGGTGTCAAGTGAAACTGTTTCCAAAGAAACTGATGCAGTTTTCTCAGACATCTCAGTTCCTGAAGAAAAGGTTTCAAATGAAACTAAGCCCGCAGAATCCATTCCTGCAAAGAAAAGAAGATCACGAAGAACCAGAAAACAACACAAAATGAAAACTCAAGAGGAAGCCTCCTCAAGTGCTGTAAATCAAAAGAAAAACCCAACTCAGAAACCAACTGAACCAAAGTTGAAGGGTAAAAGTATCGATACTCACTTTTGTGCTGATGATTGTGAGCAGGTTTCATCCAAGAATAAATATGCACATAAGATATAAGCACCTAGTGGAAAGAAGAGACCCAATCAACTCCCCAGAATAACACAAGCGGAATTAAGAGTCTTTTTCTCGAAAAGACAGACTTGCTTCAATTGTGAAATTCCAGGGCACATAGCTAGAAACTGTGTTCATCGTCCCCTCGTGTCTTATCCATCCGGGAACACCATCCATCGGGCGGCTTCGCACCATCGACATAATGGACATCATAAGCCCTCTGATGAAGACTAGAATCTAACAAAGAAAAACAATCAAAAGCTTTCAAACACAAATGGTTTCCAAAATCAACCAAATAAATTAAACGAAACATAATCTAAAGTCTTTTCAAGGAACAAAGACTTAAAGGTTTGGAGACCTAAAAATATTGCTAGATGTCAGTCAGAATGTCAATTATCAAATTCCACACTCTCATCTTCCCAAACCCCAAAATCTACTAACTATTATGTGACCTTCCATGAGGCTTTGCAAAAGAAGAGTGATTATCAACCCAGATTGAAAATGATCTAGGTTTCTGTTTCTCACTAATCCAGTTATGTGTGTAGGAACGATTATGGAGGGTTGTCGTTAGACTTTGGTTTATTGACAGTGGTTGTTCCAGACACATGACAGGGGACATTTCCCAGTTGAACGACATCAAAATCTTCAACGGTGGATTTGTCACCTTTGCAGGTGGAGAAACGGGAAGAATTACTATGAAAGGCACAGTCAGAAATGGGGTCCTCAGCTTCTCTAATGTAAACTATGTTCCTGAACTTAAACACAGTCTTCTCAGCGTCTCAAAAATGTGCGATAACGATTTAGAGGTCCTGTTTACAAAAGGTGGATGCGTGGTTCTGAAGCCCGAGATTGTCATACCCGAGGATTGGTACTTGATTGAAGCTGAACGTCGGGGAAACGCCTACGTGATTGGTATGAACAAAGCCCCCACTGATCAAGTTACCTATTTATTCTTTGAAATTGCTGAACACGATGCAATGTTGTGGCATCGACCACTTGGCCATCTGAACATGAAGAATCTTAATCAACTATCAAAGGGAAGTCTAGTCAGAAACTTACCAATCAAAGATTTTATGCAAATTGAAAAATGCGAATCATGTGCTCGTGGGAAGCAGCATCTTAAGCCTCATAAGCCCAAGCTCATGCACATGACATCTAAAGTACTGGAACTTCTTCACATGGATCTTTTTAGTCCTGTGAATGTGCTGAGTATTGGAGGAAAGGCTTATTGTTTGGTTATCACTGACGACTTCTCTCGTTTCACTTGGGTATTTTTCTTGGAACAGAAAAGCTAAGTAGTTATAGCGGTCCAAAATCGAATAGAGGTCAAGGTCCACAATATGATATATAGGTTATAGCGGTGGTATAGCGGTAATTTTTATACCATGCATAATTTATGTATTTATATATATAAATATATCTTTGAAACATATTAATAGTAACATCAAAAAAATAGTAATATCCTTCCATTACCAAAAACCTATTGTAAATCTCACACAATAGTAACTTTAAAGTATATAATTTAAGAATTAACACAACAAAACACCTACCTGCGTTACTGCGTTGCCTCATTCTACCGCTTCACTACTATAACCGTTATAGAGGTTTCCAAATAGCGGCTGAATAGTGGTATTTAGCGCCGCTAATAGCGGAACCGCTATATGCCACCGCTATTTGGACCGCTACACACCCTGAAGTCCGCTAACCGCTGTAGCACCGCTATTGACTACGTAACAAAAGAATGAAACTGCAGGTCTGATAAAGAAATTTATCACTCTCATGGAAAACCAAGCGAACGAGCGTGTGAAGATTATATGCTGCAACAATGGGACGGAGTTCAAGAAAGATGAGTTGAACAACTTTTGTGCTTCAAAAGGAATTGATCCTCAATACATTGCAGCTCGAACTCCTTCGCAAAATGGAGTTGCTGAACACGCAATAGAACTCTCATCGAAGCAGCTCATACAATGCTGATAGATCCCAGTCTTCCACTGATATTTTGGGCAAAAGCAGTGAACACCGCCTGCTATGTTCAAAATCACGCGCTCATCAACAAACGTCACATGAAGATGCCGTATAAAATAGTCGAAGGCAGAAACCCTCTGTATAGCACTTTCGTACTTTTGGTTGTCCTTGTGTTCTCCTAAACATGGATGCCAAGGGTAAATTTGAAGTGAGAGGAGATCCATGCTATTTCATCGGCTATGCAAAGAACACTACATATCGAGTATACAACAAAATCAAGAAGCAAATCATGGAGACGTACTATGTGGATTGGCTGGAAGAAAATACCAAAGATGCATGGCTTGGACCTGATTGGTTATATGATTATTCTTCCTTGTTTAAGTCGTTTAATATTTTGCCTAATGTGACTGTTGCTGTAGATGTCTCAAGTATAGTGATACCTATTCCCATCATGGCTAGAGATGATGTTGTACCTCCTTCAAGAAGCTTACTGTTGATCCATCGGGATTTCATGAAGCTACTACTGAACCACATCCTTCTTCACCAGCTCATGAGCCAGTTCTTGAACCTACTACAACTGCTAGTCCTGATGATGCAGTTCTCAACAATGAACCCTCTACATAGCCAACTGCAGCTGGTCATTCAAATACAAACATTCAAAGAGCTTCATTGTTTCCGGAGCCGATTCCGTCAGATTGCACTGTAGATCACCGGTGATCAACACAACTGCTGCATCAAATAAGGGGAGCAATCTGGGATAATGTCAGGAAGTTTTTCTAACTTGCAAACAAACTTGCAGGCACCTGCTGTAGCGATCCCACAACATGTTCAGAGAAGCCATCCAATTACAAATGTTATTGGTCCTGTAACTGCCGGTGTTCAGACACGCAGTAGATTAGGAACCATTAACACATGTTTATATTCATGTTTCATCTCACAGATTGAGCCTAAGAGCATTGATGTTGCTTTGCAGGAACCTGGATGGGTTGATGCAATGCATGAAGAGCTCAAGAAGCTGGGAGTATGGAAATTAGTGAAACTGCTGGAAGGAAAGCATGCTCTTGGTACTCGCTGGGTATACAGAAATAAACAAGACGATACCAGAGTGATAGTGCGAAACAAGCCTGGCTGGTAGTTCAGGGCTTCAAACAAATCGATGACCTTGATTATGATGAGGTGTACGCACCAGTAGCTCGTCTGGAAACCATACGTATCTTCTTGGTATATGCATCCTACATGGGTTTCATTGTTTATCAGATGGATGTCAAGATAACATTTATGTTTGGGAAAGTTAAGGAGGAGATTTATGTCGCTCAACCCCCTGAGTTTGTTGAATCAAAGAAGTAAGGCTATGCCTACAAGTTAGACAAAGATTTGTATGGTTTGCACTAAGAACCTCGTGCATGGTATGCAACCTTAACAGAGCATCTGCTTGCACACGGATATACCTGGCGGGCGATAGATCAAATGCTATTCATCAAATGCGTTGGCAAAGATCTTATTCTTGTTCAGATCTATGTTGACGACATCATTTTTGGGTCAACCAATGAAGCTTTATGCAAAGAGTTCGAGGATAAATGAGCTCACTAGGAGAAATGATTATGTTTCGAGGCTTATATGTTCGTCAAAGCAATCAAGGGATCTTGATTCATCAAGGAAAATACGTCAGGATGTTCTTGCAAAATTCGACATGTCAATTCTAAGCCTATAGACTCCCCCATCACTGAGCGACCACTGCTAAATGAGGATGATGAAGGAAGCCCGGTTAATCAAATAATGTACCAATCTATGATTGGTTCATTAATGTACTTAACTGCAAGTCGGCCGGACATTTTGTTTGTTGTATGCCAATGTGCCAGATATCAGGCTAATCCTAAACTTTCTCATGTCTCAGCTGTTCAACGAATCTTTAGATACCTCAAGGGAGCTCCAAAATTGGGACTCTGGTATCCTAGAGATTCGAACTTTGATTTGCTTGCTTTTTCTGACAGTAACCTTGGAGGGACGGACAGGGATATGAAGTCCACATCGGCTGGATGCCAATTCTTGGGAGACAGACTTATTTCATGGCAGTGCAAGAAGCAACAAACGGTGTCCCAATCAACCGCGGAAGCAGAATATGTTGTAGCATCTACATGCTGCTCCCAGGTTATTTGGATGCAACATCAGCTGGAAGATTAAAGTTTGACTTATCTTGACACTACTATCTACTGTGATAACGATGCCGCTTTCCAAATCATCAAAAACCTTGTTTTCACTCCAAAATGAAGCACATTGATATCAAAGTTCCTTTATTCGAGATTGTTACGACAAAGGACTAATCAAACTTGAATAGATCCACACTGATGCTAATACATCAAATCTTTTTACAAAACCTGTTAGCAACTCGAGATTCAAGGTGCTTGTGAACCTTTTAAAAATGATGCGCTAACCGACTAAGAACTAATTAAAAAAAGGGATACATATATGTAAATAACTATCAGCAAATAACTAAATTTGCGCATAAAGTATTCTACTTTTGCACAAATTTAGTGGGAGAAATATTTGTTGCTTTGGGAGAATAAAATTAAATTGTTCGATCTAATGAATTCGGTTAACACATGTAAGGTATTGATGCTGAAAAGGCGAGGATCCACTGCGATGTGTTGATAGGCTTATCGCTCAAAAGGAAAGAAGAAACCAACTGACAAAATTCTACAAGCTATACATCTCGTGGGTAACATATCATCAGCATATGATTTCATGGTCTTAAATCCTACGTTGATAGATAACCAACATCTAAAGTTCTAGGTCGGTATGCTGATGAGTCATCCGGGATATCAGGACTACCCTTCTGTTGCATCCAGATACATATAGGACTACCCTTCTAGGCACAGTAACGATATCCTAAAAAGAGCCAAAATTGAAGGCCAAAACCTTAAAAGAAAGGAAATCTCATCATGAGAAAATACCACATGCTAATCAAAAATACTATATAAGGTATTAAGCCTAACCCTCGTCTGATATTGTTTGGTCACTTTACGGTACAATGTACTGACCTGCTCACCAATAAGTCGGACGTTGTAAAAGATAAAGGATGATTTCAGTATACTCATCTAGTAAGATGAAGGGTTGTGCTTACCTTGATCGCGCGGGTATGCCTTGATATGGGAAACACAGATGTTATAGCAAACTTACTTAATGAAGTCACAAGATTGAAAGTTGACGTGATAAGTTTAAGAGGACAAATATATCGACAATTACACGGACCGATCTGACTAAGCTCGCACTGAAAAATGTTCCTTAATTTTTTTATTTATTTATTATTATTATTATTATTATTATTATTATTATTATTATTATTACTGTAAAAAGGGATTGCTCGGTTGGTTGGAACTGGTAAAAGTGTGGGGCCCACAAGATTAAAATATTGCTGAAAACACCGTTCCGGATGGGCCCACCTATCTATCTCGAATAGGCCTAGTGATGTGTGCTAAACAGACTATAATAATTAACTACTTTAGACTCTCTAAGCTAGACACTAGGAAGCTTTAAAATCTAGACTCGACTTAAACCTAACCACACAATCGCAAGTGTACCAATCATTGTAGTATAACTCAAGTAAGTCCGGATCGAACCCACAAGACTCTATTAACTACGCTAACTAGATCTAATAGACTCGGACAGACACGACTTAAATTGTTTCAATTGTTTGGGGGGGGGGGTTACGGAAAATCTAAGGAAATCTATTTTTAAACTAATTATTAATTAAGATTATACTAATACGAACTAGAATGAAGATTGTTCTCAAGAGATGATGGAGACTACCTAGACTAGAATCCTGGATTGATGTTAAGAATTTACCGATTAAGTCATTACATGTTTTATGGAACCGGGATCTTATGATACTAAACCTATTAAACACCAACTAAGCCCCTCAACCCTTCTCGAGGTGAAACTTATGGCATTACCTAGGCCGTTAATCCTACCGATTATTAGACGTCTTTCCAGTTGTCTAATTATTGTGTAAGTACCCTAATGTTGACCTACTTTTTTCCAATTATAGATCTAGGGTAGTTTAAATATCCTAACTTGACTTAATAGATTAATAAAACAAAGTTAATCAAGCAAGTTCATCGTTGCAAGTTCGGAAAAGAGAAATCAAACAAACAAGGATTATAAAACCCGAGCAAGTCTTCAATCTTCAATCTTTGCTTCGCTGGATGATTCCCGAGCTTCAAAACCTTCAATTTTAGCTAAATCACCTCCAAAACCGGCTTGTCAACTCTCAAAATTCGTAACCCTAATGAAGGATAATTAAGTTTCATTATATACTCCAAAATATAGCTCAACCCTAATCAACAAAACCGGTTTTCACGAACAGGGACCCCGTCGCGTAGCGTGACCGGTATGAAGCAGGGGGGTCGCGTATGACGGCGCCCCCTTAGCTGCTATTTTTATATTTTTAGTTCACCCGGTTTCGCGTTCGGTTCTCATTTTCCTTCCAAATTGCTCGTATTTCTTCGTTTTCAACACTTTAAGCAACAGGACCTGAAATTAAAGCTTAACATCAGCAGTATCGAAATTCTAACCTAAACTAGACTCAAACTATATAAAAACGGACCAAAATGTACACTATAAACATATGCACTTTGCAGTACATCACCTAGCCATTAGAGATACTTATTATTATTATTATTATTATTATTATTATTATTATTATTATTATTATTATTATTATTATTATTATTACTGTAAAAAGGGATTGCTCGTTGGTTGAAACTGGTAAAAGTGTGGGGCCCATAAGATTAAAATATTGCTGAAAACAACGTTTCGGATGGGCCCGCCTATCTATCTCAAATAGGCCTAGCCATTAGAGATACTGTTTCGAAATGGGCCAAGCCCAACCACTGGGACTACTGTTCCGAGATGGGCCAGGCCCAATTCGAATCATTAAATAGCTTATTTTGAGTTATCTCGAGTCATTTCGGACTCACTTTATCATCTCGAACGTATATCGGACTTAATTGACTCGAACTCATAGGTTAGTCTTCCCTAGCATCTCGAATGAGACTCGGATGGATATCAAGGCATCTCAGATGCATCTTGAATGGATATCAAGGCATCTCAGATGCATCTCAAAAGAGTTTCAAGGCATCTCAGATGAACTCATATGCATCTCCGATGGGACCCTATGCATCTAGGCTATACATCCGAGATCTGACAACATCATCTGAGATACCAGATCATCTCGAATGACTGACAAGGGTCATTAAGTTGAACCTTTGTCACCTGAGATACCTTGATCCGCTTCATCCAATCTTTTTGACCTGGTCATCTGAATCTGTTTGATCAGCTCAGTCTGGCTTGAACCTTTTAAACTTTCTGGTTCAAAACTGTTTTGAACCCTTTTGACCTCTGAACCTCCTAATTTGAACCATTTGATTGAGGATCAAACGATCAAAAGGGTCAATATATTGATTTTTACGATAAATGTTGACGTTGTTGTTCAAGTGCAGAAAACTGGCACAAAAGATGGTTGAAAAATGGAAACTGGAAGTCGAGGCCTTTCATAATCAAGCCTTCTATTTATCTAATCCTCCGTCGGAATATCGTGAAAAGTTCGACTCCTTGATAGCCGGACTGAGCAACTGCCGACTCACTCACGCTTCAAGGACGAATCTAGTTATTGATGAAGGTATGATTCAAGACTTATGGATTAACGCTAAAGTCAAAAGAGGGGTGCGTCTATCAAATCAAATATTTGAGAGAAAGATATCATTGTTTTAGAAGCAGATGTCCGAGAAGCACTGAAGTTCGGAGATCAAGAACGTCATCCAACAACATATGATAGAGACAACGTGATGAAAGCATTGCGTCACATGAGCTATGAAGGAGCGTATCCGATGGTGTTAAAGAAACTAGTCCCGCCTTACTGGAGGTGTTTGGCTCACATTTTCTTACAGTGTATTTCCGAGAACAAAGGTGGCCTGGATCAGTTGAATCGGACATAAACAACTACACTCGTTGCCTTGGTAAATGACTAGGACTACAACTTTTCAGCTTTTATCTTCGACAACATGAAAAGTATGTTAGAAAGCAAAAAAAAGAAGGTGTTTCTGCTATACCGAGTTTGGCAGATGATTGTTGATAAGAAATATCCATAGCTGGTAAAGGGCACAAACCATATGAATCTGAAGCTGCTAGGTCCAAGCTGTTTCAAGCGTCCTGCAAATAATGTGACACTGCAAAGGTTAAGTTCACTAGAAGATATGAACTAGTGAAGCATGGAAGATTTAAGGAGGTTGTATCTGCACCAAAGCTCGTAAATGTGATAATATCTATAGAACATGATGTTCAGATAGTCGGTGGACCACAGAGACCGGAACCGAAAGTTGAAGATCTCGTTACAGACGATGAGAAAGACAAGAGTTGGATCATGTTGAAAAAGAGAAGGCTGAGGAAACTGTCAAAGAATTGAATCTGATGTCTACGGAAAATCTTAATGTGCTTCTTGCCTCTCTACAGGGTGAGTGGGGTCCCTCCTCCACAAATCACTCCTAATGAAGAAACACAGACTAAAGATGATCCTATTCAAGAACAAGAACCAAGTAAAAGACAGAAAACTGCACCAGAAACCCCTATTATCCCCAAGCCTACAAGCTCAAGCGTTGTTCCTAAACCAATTACACAAGATGCCCCAATCATTGACATCTCTCGGATATACGGACTTAGTACTATGAAATTTCGTTTGAGAGATTGCCTGATTCTGAGATACTAGGTCTTTATAGATAATTGATATCTGGGGTATTATATAAATTCTTCTGATTTTGCGTAAGCAAAGGCCTAGAACTTGTATAATACATTTGCATGAAAACCTCAAAACTGCAGCATATTGTAGATATCGAAAGATCAACAATTGTAGTACAAAAGATTCCATATTGGAACACTAACTTTAAGTCGAGCATTAATCTCTTTGTCGGTATGGTGGTACTAACATGAGTTCTCAAGGTCTCGCATTACCCAGATACAGATATCAATTAAACTATATTCACCTGTAAGATGAAATCTAGGGAATCTTGATACGGGAGTATATTCTGATTTGGGAAACACAATTGAGTCAACTTTCTTAAAATTACTTAACGTATCTTGGAACAATTGAGAAATGTGTCGAAGTTTAAGTGGAAAGGTATACTGACAATCTAGGTAAATTTGTTTAACCTTATAGTCTTAAAAGGTCAATGGTACTAGTTGTGACATCCCGGTTTTTCAGATATCTTAAACCCACTACTTCACGGTTATTCATTCCTACGCTAAATTGATTCGGAGATTTAAATTGCACGCTCGAAATAATTACGATAACTTCGTGAACTTATCAAGTGAATTACGTGTTATGTGTATTAAACGTTTATAAGTTTGGTGAGTTATTATGCCATGTTTCGAATTCGTGATTTGTAGTTATAAAAATATATGTATGATAAATACATATACGAATCGAACCGAGCCGCGAAACGAGTCGACCTCATTTCCTTGCGACTCAAGGAGTTGAGCGAAACTTGAGGATCAAGCTATAGACCCAAACCGACCCACCCAAACCCTTGCGGCCGCGAGCACCCGACCGAAAACCCTTCTTCTTATTTTTTATCCTTTTCTTTTCTTTCTTGCACTATATATGCATGTGTTATGTTTCAAAAAAAAAACACACACACAAACCCTAGCACAAGAAGCACCGACGGCAGCCCTTTCCTCTCGATCGCGGCAGCCTCCTCTCCATCCTTCCTCTTGGTCGCGATTCCCTTGATCATCCGAATCGGCTCCCATCTCGCTCACGGTTCATTGATCTTCAGTGTTAAAGGTTAGGGTTTATCATTGTTTACAAAGTCATACTAGGGTTTATGAACTATGGATCATGCTTGTATGTAATGGTAGAAAGTGTTATGATGTTAGTTCGATTGATTTGCAAGTTTAGCGATTATGATGATTAGTTAGAATCAAGAATCATTAGGCTGCGTTTTGTGATAAAAACCATATATTATGACTAGGGTTTGCATGGGTATGATGTATATGATGATATATGATTGGTAAATCTGTTCTTGATCATTTATATTTAACGTATCGATTGTTTAAGCGTGTTATATTGCGATAAAATGCTAAAATCAGGATGCTGAATGGTGTTTACAGCCAACTTCAACTGGCTGTAACTTGGTTATTGTTTATCGAAAAACGGATTTTCTGAAGCCTAAAACGTAGATTTTTGAAAAACGCTTCTAATGGCACTGGATTCATATTTTTCTGAAGTCGTTTGATATTTTTAAGTGGCCAATTAAGTGAAGTAACTGAAGCTGTGAAAATTCTGAAAATTTGTTAGTTGTTTATCGAGTCGGATCTAATAATCTGTAGAGAGTCGAATCACGAAATTTGTACAGAAACTAGAGATGGAAAATTTCCGGGAAACTTCCACTGGAATTTTGTTAATTGGACGAACGGTGATTTTTAAATAAATTCTCCCGTGGACTGCAGTCAGAAAGAGACGAATGCAGCCTAGTATATTAATATTTATGAATAATTGGTGAAGTGTTAGGACTTGAAAAATTTATATAAAATTCTACAGTATAGTTGACACCTCTGTAAAATAATTGAATTTTTGGAATGTTGGAACTATTTTATAAAAATCCTCGAAAACAGCCTAATTATGAGTATACAAGCAGAAACTTGATAACTTGCGAATGTGTGTACCAAAGTGTTGCATGGATTGGATTGTGTTCATGATAAATTGTTTTGATCACTATGTTGGTATGATATACTTGCATGCATGATTGAGTGTTAGGATTTGTTATTGTGTGTACCGCATTGTGTGTTAGTTATGTGTAGGGTTTGTATTGGTGCGTTCACACACTAACTTTAAATCATTGACTTGTTAGGAGCAATTAACGGTCCCATCATTTGCTACTTCTGTGTTACACTAACCGAGCAACTAAAGGTGAGTTCACGGCCCCTAATTTTATCCGGTTTTAAACAACAGGGGGAGAAACATGTATACACTCTACAACTCTATCTCTTTACGTTATACGAAATTAACGTCATTAAACTATTCGGTAACTAAGTTAATGTTAATGTACGTTATGGTCACTAAGCAGCTATATCACACAAGTCCTCGACAAACTCTCGGATCGTTAGTATTGGGTTAGATAGCGGGGAAATTATAAGTAGTACTACTGGCCCCGATAAGCCCCACCCGAGCTAGTCGTGCTAGCCGACCGGGTATGGTCAACGGGTGAATAATTTGGCCTAACTTCGCCATGGTCAGTGATAGGCCTGGCAACACGGAGGCACAACAGTCAGCTTCGATCGCGAAAACTTACGTGACATAACTTTAGGCTCGCTACCTACATGTTAACATGAACTTAATTACGGATCATCAATAATATTCCGGGTTAGGGATAATGGAACCAACAACTTTATTATTCCGGGTTATGAATAATGGAACATCATTATTATTCCGGGTAAGGAATAATGGAACCATCAGTATTGTTCCGGGTTGGGAATAATGGAACAAAATCGTTATCCCGGGTTAGGGATAACGGGGGGAAACAAACTTATAACCGAACAAATGAACTTATGAAAACCTGTGAACTCACTCATCTTTAATGTTGACACTTGTTTCTTTACATGTTTCTCAGGACGCTAGGAGCTCTAGGTGCATTCACTTGCATTGATCAAGACATCTTTTTATCGAGTCTCATTTACGAATATTGTTTGGGTTTTTCTTTAGTTTTGGCGTTTGTGTTGGCGCCCGTTCCTTTACTTTACTTAAATGCTTCCGCTCAACATTAAAAACTAATGCTTCCGCTAAACGTTGAAACCAAACTAAGACAATCTAAAATTAACTATGAATGATTAAACAAATGATTTTGGAAAATGTATTAACAAATCATAGTAGAGTCGTTCGACGTTACTAGTGTCTCAGATTCTGGTTTGTTCACACGCCTCGCGGTAAAACTCGCAAGTGGAAATTGAGGGTGTGACACTAGTGATTTGTCTCAGGAAACTGATATGATCCTCGAAAACGAACTCACGAAAATATGTTTGTAAATATGTTTGTACAAAGTTAGTGTTTGATATTCATTTCATAAAACAAAAGGATTTTATTTCTTCTTAACATTCCACCACTGATGATGAAAAGCTTATTTTCAAAATCTAGAGTTGCTGAACAAAATCTAAGAAATTGAAATCGTTCTAAAAAGTTTAAAAGTTCATTAATTTGAAACTTACAATTGAATAAATAAATCAGTTTTGTTTCAAAATGTTTAATCAAGATCATTAATTTGAACTTGATACAAAAATCAGATATTCAAGGTCATTAATTTGGACTTGATTAACTGAGATGATATTATAACTGATAAGAAGACTATATTTTGAAATTTTTATGTTTAAAAATTTCAAAATTGAATTTGAAATGTTTATTTGAATGTTTGAGGTACTTTGAAACAGGAAGTACATTTTAAAGGGGAGCTGGATAAACATGTTAACTAAAGATAAAAGAAAGCTCAAAGAAATGGGGAGCATGTTGATTCAAGTTTTATCAAGACAAGCTCAAGAAAAGAGAATAAGATTGAAAATTAATGAAGTTCATGGATGTTAAAGTTATTGAAGAAATAAAGATCAGAGAATATTAAAGACTCTGGAGTTTTAATTGAAGATTGATAACTGCGGCAACAGCCAAGGGGGAGACCGTTGATGCATACGTCTATCGCCTACGTCATCGAATAGCATCGAGTCTGTATTTAGGAGCATAAAGTTGAATTTCGTATGTTGCAAGGACACTTCGCACGAAATGGATAACTCACTTCTATGAAGTGGTACCAATTCATACAAGTGGATAACTCTTGTATGAGTTGTCTTTGCCTATAAATAGGTGTGTGCTCATTTGAATGTTTGTATCTTTTGTGACTCGGAAGGCGGAGCTTTGTCTAGCTGTTTCCAAGAACTGTAAAGTTTGATAATCAATGAAACAATGTTTAAAAATAAACAAACTTGTTTACAATGTCGCCTAAGCAAACGGATTCCGCACGTTTACGTTAGGTTTGCCAAATTAGTGCCTGAACAGATCCGACAACGGACCTATGCCTTGTCATAGAATGCCTTATATGTATGAAGATCTTGTTAAAATGCCTAAAAAACCAAGGTGAAACATACATCCTCATAGATATAGTTGTCACATCCCAACCGATAGTGGAAACATCGAAGTGAGATGGAATAGATTGTTTAAAGACAACATAGTTCTAAATTGAAATATATTCATCATCAAACTTTTGTTTTATAGTACAATGAAGGGAAAACAAGTAGTTCAAGTAGGAAATGAGAAGACATAACATTGAATTAAAATTTAGAGTCTAAGTCCAAAAGCCCTATGTGATAGCATTCTTGTAGAATCATCTCAAGCATCTCCTGAAAACATGTTAAAATAAAGATCAGCAAAAAGTTGGCGATTATACAAGTTTGTTACATATATAGAATAAGTTTAAAGAGAGCATAATCCACATGTCAAAAGTATCTAACGTGGCAATTGTGTAAAATAATAGTACAAAAAGAAAATTCAAACCTAAATCTAAGACAACTGAGTCCTAAGCACTGAAGTTCTAACTATTAAGTAAACATAATAATGTCCATGGATCCGTAAGGATCAATCTAGGGGGGTTGTCAATCCTATGACGCTATACATGTCAAGGGCGGCTAGCAAGGTTAATGAATTTAGCAAAGGAACAATTGTAAACAAATATGTATTCACGTATAGCATATAGACTAATGAA
Source organism: Scalesia atractyloides (assembly GCA_947069175.1). Lineage (NCBI taxonomy): Eukaryota > Viridiplantae > Streptophyta > Magnoliopsida > Asterales > Asteraceae > Scalesia > Scalesia atractyloides. Next base: position 32,949,608 of record CAMTDV010000024.1, on the reverse strand, counting down.
CATGTAAGTTGATATGTATTTGAATAAGCATGTGTAATTTGTAGTGTATTTGATAGATGAACATGTTTTCATCCGAAACAATGTTAAACTAAAAAGGGATCATGTATACTCACGGTTTGGGAAGTTAACTGAGAGGTAATCACGGACAAGCGTAAGGGTAAGACGAGCGAAGCAAACTCTAGCCTAAAAGGATAAAACATAAATGTGTAAGTGTAAGGATAAAATAAATATTAACTGAAAGAAAACATAGAATAATGTGAAAATGAAAACGTAAAACGGGAGAAAAACCTCATAAAATGATTAACGAAAGTGTTTATATATAGTGGTTTAAATAATCATATAAATTTAGTATATGATTGTATGGCAAAACAACTATGTATGAAATACCTAGATAATATAAAGATGCTAAATATTACAATGCTAAAAGTACAAGTTTTATTACGTTTTAAATTGTTTAGTTTAAGTTGTTTTAAATCCGGGTTTTCGTATAAATAGATAAAAGATAAATAAATTCCAGAAAAATAAATATATAAATTTTAAACAGAAAGTTTTTATATATGAATATTTATTTTCTGCCCCAAATTATTTATTATATTTTAATTTATGTTAAATGGATTTTAAGGCGATAGTAATGCTTAAATGGAAAAAGCTAATACAGAAAGATACAATCCTAGAAAATTCAGAAATAAAAATAAAGATAATTCTTCCCATGAATCTCATAAGAGTTCCACCACAACACGAAATACCATCCATTTAGTTGGTGGGATTTTGGTTTGACTTTGAGGAAAATATGTAAAATGAAGAAATAGTTACGACATGTTCATGCAACTAGGTAGGTGGTTGGATTTGCATCCTAAACCACTGCATATGCCTACCTTAACACAAAACATCCAACTATTAGCTAGTTTGGTGCCTTGGATTAGTTTTGGTCAAATAGTCCCAAACAGGTCAAACAAATGCATGAACATGTATAAAGAAATAAGAACATGAATGCAAGAGGTTAGGTCATGTATATAGACTTCTACAAGTCCCAACCGTAACACAAGAACACTCAAACATGTTGTTTTGGTTTGGTAAAGGGCTGGAAGATGTTAGAGTTAGAGGGCATGATGGTCAAGAACATGCATAAATTTGAAGGAATCTGGGAAAGAAGCCTTGACCATTCTTGTTTATGGATTAAACATAAGGTTTATAGTCTTGGATTCATGTTAAATACAAGAACAAACAATAACTAAACAAAAAATGAAGAAAAAACATAAAATTGGAAGTCAAACCTCTCGTTTTGAGTTTGAATGTTCTTCAAAAATGAAGAATTTAGAGATGACTTGAGAGTGAATTTGGAGTGTGTAAAGGAAAAAGTGGTGGAAGTGTTGTATTTATAGTGGAAAATTGGGTTAGATTAAATTAAATGTTTAAGGTGGTTGGCGGTTGAAAAGTGGGTGAAAACATTAAAACTCGTAGCTGGGAGAACAGACCTGCATGGTTATGCGGATCAGGTGAATGGTCATGCGGATCACAGCACGCATAGTTGTGCAGATCAGATGCATGCTCATGCGAATCACAGCTCGCATGTTAAGTGCATGGTCATGCGAATGTGCAGAATTTTAAGAAACTTTCTAGAATTTGCAGTTTGACCTCTAGAGTTTGATAATTCCATTATTTTATACTAAAACTCATAATTAAGCACATTTAAGTATATGTGCGCATATGTAAACGTGTAAAATTATATAAGTAACATAAGCAGATGCATGTATGTATATAAAATGATATAAACAATACATGTAAGCATTCCAAATGATTTTTTATTGATCTAAATGGTAATGATTACAAGGTTTGAAAATGGAAAGTACAAGATTACAGCAAATGGAAAAGTACGGATATTACAGTCTCCCCTGAAGTTACTAATCCCTATGCATCTTAAAGTACAAGGGTTTATTATGTAAATAGATAGTTTATGTTTCAATTAGATTAGTTATGCAAGTACAGGGACTAGATGTGGCAAAAGAAAAAAATATAACCTACAAGATTGATGGAACGACACATCCCTTTGGACGCATCTGTTCCAGTTGACTCCTACACCACAAGATCAAGAGACGCAGCCTTTCGCGAAGAGAGACGTCTATTCATTCGCAACTGTTGGATTAGTATAAATAGGGTTTCAATTCTCAATTGTAATTCAATTCATGTATTTAGATATTCAGTTTTTATGTATAAGTTCGATTCATGTTCTAGAGATCAAAGATCATTCTAGGCAACAATTGGTATCAGAGCATCAGTCTCTAGGCATGGGAATCACAAGGCATCAAATCGCAGGGTTATTCGTGATCAGGTTTTATCTCTAATTTTCAATTCGCAAGTTTCAATTTTTGGGTTCAGGAGTCGAACCAGGGTTCTGTTCGAAATCTAGGGTTTTGATTTCGAGTTATAGGGCGAACAAGATAGTCATAATTTTTGTTATTACGCGTTGTGGTTATTCACGGGTTAAAGATTTGAAAGTTTATTGAATTCAAGGGAATTGAATTTTACCGGTACAATTGGTTTATATTAGTGGTCAGGAAATTTAAGAAACAAGAAAGTGACGGTTGTGAGAATTCGAAGTTAGCAATCAGATTAGGGTTCATGAGTGTATCGAACCAAGTACAGGAGCGCATAAAAGGGTTGTTTTATTTGGTGCGGTTTGGTTTGGAGTGCTAGGAAGAATCAAAATTTAATTCGATAGTTATACGCGATTAGTTCTATTCGTGAGTGAAGGTGTGAAGGCCAAAAAGTGTTACCGAATTCGAAGAACCAAGATTTTATCAATACAAGAATCAAGAAACAGAAAATTCAGAAGATCGAGTGACTCGATCGTAAAAAAGAAGCCAGTGAAGAAGGAATCATTCAAGTAATTAGAAGTGTGTTGTTCGAAGAATCAAGAAGTCGGTGATCGTTGTTTTGGTTATTTTCCCATGTGAAAGCAATAGGAATCCAAGGTGAGAGGCTAAATAATTTTACGGATAATCCAGTTACCAAGTGAAGGTTGTTACGAAGGTTTTTTTTTCAATCAGAAACAAAGTACTATGCAGAATAGAAAATGTAGATACAGTAAATACAAAGAAACATGGTGACGCAACGAATACAAAAGAAGAGAAATTGTTGCAGTGAGTGCAAGAAAAAAGTGCGGTGTATGAAAAATTGGAAAAATTGAATGCAAAAAAGTTAAAGTTATGAAACAGTGAATGAATACGATTGGTGAGACATCAAAAAGGTTTGTGTGATTCGGACTCGTGTGGAAGACGTTAGTCGATTTGTGATGAATAAATGGAATGTCAGAAACCATGCGATTCGGAGAGAGCACCCGTGAAAGGTACAATAAATAATCCAGTGAGTGGACCAAATCAGGTAAAAGTGAAGAATTTGTGAGGGAAGCAATCAGTGATGAAGAACCCGTTGTGAGAGACAACCGTGATAAAGATAAATCCAAGGGAAGACACGTGTGTAAAAAGATACAAATAATCCTGTGACTGGGGAAAGAAGAAATAATTGTTGTGTGACATAACCGCTAGAGATCTTAGTGAGTTAGATTGTCTAAAATCAATGCGATATGGATTTAATTCATGTGATATGATGGTGGGCAAGTTAATCAAGACCGGTGGAGTTTGTGTTGAGACAATTACACAAGAAGAGGTTCCTGTGAAACAAATCAAGTATGGTCAATACAAGTGTGAAGCAAAATGTTCGTGTGAAGCGAGTTCAAGTAAAGCAAAGTTCGTGAGGAGCAAGGTTAGTGAATAAGAAGATCCATGTGAAGTGTTGGATACCGAGGAGATTCGTGAAGGTAAAACTGCTTGGAGTTTAAGATCTACTGCAACTCTAGGATGTTCGTGATTAGGGGGTGAATGAAGTTACTAATCCCAACACATCCTAAAGTACAAGGGTTTATTACGTAAATAGATAGTTTATGTTTCAATTAGATTAGTTTTGCAAGTACGGGGACTAGATGTGGCAAAAGAAAAGATTATAACCTACAAGATTGATGGAATGACACATCCCTTGGGACGCATCTGTTCCAGTCGACTCCTACATCACAAGATCAAGAGATGCAGCCTTTCGCGAAGAGAAGCATCTATTCACTTGCAACTGTTGGATTAGTATAAATAGGGTTTCAATTCTCATTTGTAATTCAATTCATGCATTCAGATATTCAGTTTTATATACAAGTTCGATTCATGTTCTAGAGATCAAAGATCATTCTGGGCAACATCTCCTATTTTAGAAAATTTCGTCTCGAATTTCTTTAGAAGGAAGACTATGTGAAAAGATGTGGATATATGTCTTTCATCTGATCTTCTCGTTCCCAAGTAAATTCTAGTCCACATTGAGCTTCCCATCGTACTTTAACAATTAGAATGCGACTACACTTGAGTTGATCAACATTTCGATCCTTAATTTCAACCGGTTTATCAATAAAGTGAATGGTCTCTTTGATGCGTATGTCGTCAAGAGGAATTTGAAGGTCTTTATCGGCAAGACAAATCCTTAGATTCGAAACATGAAACTTTGGATGGATATTGCTAAGTTCACGTGGTAGTTCAACATTGTAGGCAACTGAACCAACCTTTTCAAGGATTTTGAAATGACCAACAAAGCGAGGTGACAATTTTCCTCGTTTACCCAAACAAAAGACTCCCTTCCAAGGGGAAAACTTGAGAAGTACGAAATCTCCAACATTGAATTCAACGACTTTCACTTTCGGTCGGCATAACTCTTTTGCCGACTTCAAGCAATACAAAGGTTGTCACGGATTTTGAAGATTTTGTCGGTAGTCTCTTGGATTATTTCCAGACTAGTGAGATGTGCTTCACCAATTTCATTCTAATAAATCGGAGATCTACACTTATGACCATAGAGTGCTTCGAAAGGAGCCATATCAATTCTTGTGTGGTAACTATTGTTGTAAGATAATTCGATTGAAAGCAAATGCGAATCCTAGTTTTCACCAAAATCAATGACACAAGAACGAAACATGTCCTCAAGAGTTTGGATAGTACATTTGGATTAACCATCGGTCTGAGGATAGTAAGCCGTACTAAGATTAAGTTAGGTACCAAAGGCTGATTGAAGAGCTTTCCAAAAGCGGGAAGTGAAACAAGACCTCGATCGGATATGATGTCTAAAGGAGCACCATGACGACTAATGATTTCCGCAATGTAGATTTGAGCCAATTTCGCAACTCCATAGGTTTCGCGAATCGGTAGAAAATGTGCAGATGTGGTTAGTTGATCAATGATTACCCAAATACTGTGATGACCAGAAGATGTTCGTGGGAGTTTAGTGATGAAGTCTATAGCAGTACTCACCCTTTACCACATCGTGATTTCGGGTTGAACAAGTAAAACCGAATTACGTTGGTGTTCAGCCTTCACTTTAAAACAAGTGAGGCATTTGGATACATAGAGATAGCATGCTTCATACATGGCCACCAATAAGCGTTAAATAGATCCTTGTACAACTTGTTTGTACCAGGGTGAATGGAATAACGAGACTTGTGGGCCTCGTCCAAAAGAATGCTTCAGAGATCATCACGATTGGGAACCCAAACACGATTTGAAAAATAAAGTAGACCATTAGATTTAGATTCCAAAATAAGTTCGGCACCACATGACATTTCCTCATACATGTTATCTTCGATGACATAAATGTGTTGGGCCTCGAGGATATGATGTTGGAAATCGGATTGGACATGAGCACAACAAAGTTTGACGTGTTCTTTACGACCTAGTGCATCGGCCACGACATTCGCTTTACCGGGGTGGTAAAGAATCTCGCAAACGTAGTCGTTCAATAACTCGACCCATTTTCGTTTACGCATATTGGGTTCCTTCTGGTTGAAGCTGTGTTGAAGGCTTTTGTGGTCGGTAAAAATTACACATTTGGTACCATAAAGGTAGTGCCTCCAAATCTTAAGGGCGAAAACAATGCACCAAGCTCAAGATCGTGAGTGGTGTAGTTCTTCTCATGAATCTTAAGTTGTCTTTATTCATAGGCTATACCCTTGCCCCGTTGTATGAGAACGCAACTGAGACCTTGGTTATAGGCATCAGAATAGAAAACAAAATCATCAGTAGCATTAGGAAGGGCTAGGATAGGAACCTCGCAAAGCATGCCGTTAATAGTTTCGAAAGCTTCCTCTTGCTCAGGGACCCCAAATGTTGGGTTTCCCTTTTGTGTCAAAGATGTAAGAGGAATGGCGATTTTGGAAAAAGTTGGCAATGAAACAACGATAATAGCTCGCTAGTCCAAGGAACGAGCAAACTTCGGTAGGAGATTTTGGAGCAATACAATTTTGGACGGCTACAATTTTGGCTAGATCCACGTGGATTCCCTTCTCATAGACAATGTGTCCTAAGAATTGAAGTTCCTTTACCGAAAATTCACACTTGGAGAATTTAGCGTATAGTTATTCCTTTCTTAAGAGATCCAAAATCAAATGAAAGTGTTGCTCATGGTCAGATTTGGAATTCAAGTATATGAGGATGTCGTCGATGAAAACAATGACGATTTTATCGAGGTATGGCTTACATACATGGTTTAGAAGGTCCATGAAAACCGTCGGTGCATTGGTTCATCCGAAGGGCATCACCATAAATTCGTAATGTCCATAATGAGTACGAAAAACGGTTTTTGGTATGTCATCCTCGTGTCTCGAAGTTGATGGTAACCGGAACGAAGGTTAATCTTTGAGAAACAAGCTGCACCTTGGATTGATCAAAGAGGTCGTCGATGCAGGGCAAACGATATTGATTCTTGACTATGAGTTTGTTAAGCTCACGATAGTCAACGCACATTCGGAAGGAACCGTCATTCTTTTTAACAAAGAGGACTATAGCACCCCAAGGGGATGAACTAGGATGAATGAATCCCTTGTTGATGAATGCTTGAAGTTCGCTAGCAAGTTCTTGCAATTTGGGGTGGAGCAAGACGATAAGGGGATTTGGCAACAGGTGTAGCACTGGACTGAACGAGTACGACGAAGACCTAGTAGATCTTCGGGAAACTCACGGATGATGGGAATGTCTTTCACATTCTTCTCTTCATCCTTATTTTCCATGATATGGTCTAGAAAGGCCATGTAATTCTTGCAAGTACTTTTAAGCTTGAGTGCATGAAAAGAGTTTGAGTCCTCCGGATGGATCCTCACCATAGACTTGCAAAACATTGCCGAATGGAAGAGGTTTACTAATACACTTTTTTAAGCAAACTATTTTGGCAAGGTGTTAGGCGAGACAATCCATGCCTACTATGATGTAGAAACTAGCTAATTGAATAGGTATGAGGTTGATGGGAAATGTATGCTCGTTAATATTGAATGTGATCATGGATGACGAAATTAGCGGAAATGGATATCCCAGTCGCAACCTCAACTACAAAAGGAACTACAAAAGGATTCTCTAATCTAGATCGGGCACAAGCAAGCATAGGTTCTAAATCAAGGGCACAAAACTTTTGTCCGCACCCGTATAAAAAAAGAATAGAAGCAAAGAGATTATTAACAAAAATGTATCGTTCACCACGTCGTTGTTGGCTTGTGCTTTGGTGACGTTGAGAACGAAAGCTCGGCCATAAGCCACTTGATTAGTGTTGACAAGGCAAGGGCATTGGGAGAATGTGGTTTGGATCACCACAATCGTAGCATGCTCGACCATTAGTAATGGTGATCGGGTTTTGTATAGCGGCTTGAATCGGATTACCTGGATGTCTTGTCATGGAAAGACAAGATCGAGTAAGATGAGCAAATTTTCAGCAAGTAGTACATTGACGGCATGGGATGTTGGTCGGATGGTGGAAGCGATAAGTGTTGCATAGAGGAAGAGTTCCTCCGTATGCTTTATTGGCGGGAGCTTGAACTGTAGGGACTTGGTTCACAAGTGTAACAACAACATAGTTACGGGTTTGATGTTGTTTCCGCATTTTGTCCTTGTTGGAGTTGGAGGTCTTGACCTCAGAAGATGGCACGTGAGAGGGTTGATCAGTGGTTTTCTTGGCATCTTTCGTGTCCCAAGTACCCTCTTCATTATGACTGTTGATGAGCGAGATAGCAAGACGAGTAGCGTCTTCCAAAGTTAAGGGTTTACTAATCTGAACTGCGTCCCCAAATTTCTATTGGAAGCCCTTTGATGTACTTTCGAATCTTATGGGGTATAGAGGGGTGACAAGGTGAGTCACAAGAGCATACTAAGTTCATCAAATCGGTTGGTGTACATCAAGTTGTCACCACCAATTTGCTGAAGGTTCCAAAACTCATCCTCATGTTTTTGCATTTCATTTGGAGGACAGAATTCGTCGATCATTATTTGCTTGAACTCATCCCAAGGTGTGAGAGAGGAATCAATTCAATGATTTTTCTTCTCATTGTTCCACCATGTGAGAGCCCTTTCTTGAGTGATCCTACTAGCATATCGAACACGAAGATAATCTTCATAGTCACTGTTGATGAAAGTTAACTCCATGCTTTCGAACCATTGGAGAAACCAAGTGGCTCCTTCGGAACCATGAAACTTATTGGGAGTGCACGAGTTGAATTGTTTGAAGTGCAAAGGGTAGGCTTAACACTTTCATCTCCACCATTACCATTGCTAGTGGAAGTATTCAATTGGTTGGCCAGAGTAGGAAGTACCGCCTCCATTTGCTTGGCGATCATAGCGGCAATTCTACACTCAGAGTTGTGCTTGGCATTGCGAACTTGATGATGATGTGATCATCTGCCTCTCGTGTAAAGTGGGTGCAATCAACTGTACCTCTGATGAACTTATTGTCGAGCAGATGCTGAGACAATGTTTCATACCAAGCACGTGGTGCTTGATGCAAACCATAATGAGCTTTATCTAGAAGATACACCTTGTCTTTGTTGAAACGATCGACAAACCCCGACGGTTTCCAACATCCACTTCCTCTTTAACCTTCCGATACATAAAAGCAGACTTGACATCCAATTGGTAAACTTTGAACCCTTTCTAAAAAGCGAAAGCTAAGAAAATATTGAAAGCTTCAAGTCAAGTCTCGCCACTGTAGCATATATTTCCGTAAAATCAATTCCTTTTTATTGACAAAAATCTTGCACAACCAACATGGCTTTATTTCGTACGACCACACCTCTATCATCTCTTTTGTATTTGAATACCTACTTGGTGTTAACTTTTTATGATTATTAGGTAGGTCTATGAGCTTCTAGACACCAAGCTTCTCAAATTGTAACAACTCCTCTTGCATTGGCTCACCCAACTTTCTTCGGTTAATTCTTCTTCGTAATTTTTCGGTTCAATTTGTGAGATGAAACACTGAAGCGAAAACGGATTCTGCAACGGAGTAGCTTGTGTATAAAAACAACTCAAACCATGACTTATTTGATTTCTTGTCTTCACCCCGCTTTGCAATTCTCCAATAATATTTTCTGATGGATGATATGACAATGTTCACGGCATTACCTCAGTAGAAACAATTGCTTCAGTCTCCAGGTTGTTCACATTTTGATCAGCATCGCTTTATAAAACGTTTGGTGCAAAATTTTGATCACTAGGATTAACTTGAGAGCAATTGTAACTTCACCATCGAATGTTGACCCGCCATCTTCATCATAAGTCGCTTCTGGTTCAGAATCATCCGATTGCTCGAAACTTGGGCCGGCATTATTCACTATTGGTTCTTTAGAATTATTGGCTCTTTGATCATTCTGATTAGGATTTTGATTACCGGTGGTTTTGAAGACAAATCTGTAACACCCCAAAACGGGTTTGCTAATCAAACCACGTTAATATTAAAAAGACGGGTAAAATATCCTTAGTGGGAAAATTAACCCGGTGAATATTACGATTTAAACAAATAATCCTAATATTAATTAAAAAGAAGAATAGACTCTTTGAGAAGACAAAGTTTATAAGAGGCCCGAGTTAATGGGACTTGAAATAAAACGTGATAACTCCCTGAACCCACAAAGTTAACTAGGAATAATTAACCTAGTTAGTTAATTGTTTGAAAACAATAAGGAAATGAAGAAAGTTGTAGTAATTGACCCATTTATAAACCTCTAAAACTTTGAGGGACTAAAAGTGGGCAATTAGGAAGATGTTTTAATTAAAACAAAATCTAAAAACCAAAACACACACACAAAGGTGTCTTTGGTCGACATATGCAGAGCCAAAAAGAGGGTTCCCTTCCAAGAACCCTAACTCACGAAAATTATCAAATCCAAGGAGAAGAATTGATCAAAAATCAAAAGCAAGCTGAATTAAGTGATCACTAAAGCTAGGAGATCACAAGGTATGTTGAATTTTGTTATTTGGGGGATATTTTGAAATTCTAATTAACATTCATAAATCAAAATTCTGTGATGAATGTTGTATGCATGAGTGATATTGGGTTAAATTCATGTCTAGGAACAAACGCTAGTTGAAAACTTGAAATATTAGTGTTGAAAACTAGGAATTTGATAAACACCCATATACGTGTTAAGTGGGTTTTTAAAACAAGATGATGAACACATGAATTTGAATGTTAGATTGTGAAAAACTAATGTTACGATGCGATTCTTGAAATTTGTTTATGAATGCTAGACATAAGGGCTTGACTTTGATGATTGAAACTTGGTTAGAAGCTAGTCATGAACTAGACAAAAGATGTATAAAAATCTTGCTCACAAGGTGTTCGTTAAAATGTCTAAGTGAAATCGAGCGTCTACTCATTTGAGTGTAGAACTTGATTAGATTAGGTATTCGGATGAATGCCTAATAACATGATGAAACGGGTTTCACTTATGGATGAAAACCCATAGATTTTGCGTAATGAAAGAATAATGTGTCTTTGTTAATCGAGGCCTAAGTTAAACTTAGTGTTAATAATACCATGAACTCGGATTAAATATTAGTTAAAATGATGGCCTAAGAATAGTGCTTATCGAGTAAATGGCGGAACGCCAACATGAGTTTGTCAAACTTAGTTGCTGAATTTCATAAGCTATAAGGCGGTTTGACTTTTAAAAGTCAAACCGACCTATGATAGAGTTCGGTAAGAAAAGTAGTATAAAGGTTCATAAGGCGTAAAGGTTATGATCTAGAATGACTAACCTAACCACCTTGTGAATATTATATGATAGTTTGACGCTTGACAAGCTAGGTGGAGGCTTGGAAAAGAAGCAAATCAAATGATCGAGTATGCGGAAAAAGAGCATAATCGGATGCAAGGTAAGTAAAGCTTACACTTTTCTATTAGATCATTTACTCGTTGAAGTTATTATGATTATGATATAACCGTAAATTAATTATGGTGATTCGACGCGAAATATTACGGGTCGGAATAAGTAAAGGGGTAAAACGGCAATTCGGTCTTGAATAGTCAGAATAAACAATGAGTTTTGAGAAAAAACATATTATGGGGTAAACCATAATGAGTAAAAATGGTAATATGGTAATTGGCCACGAGCTAACGGAACAATGATTGTTTTTGAAAAAGACGCTATAAGGCGTAAAACATGATAAGCCAAAACAAATAAGAGATGATTTTTAGTAATATGATAACACGGTGTAAACCGGAATGGGTACATGAATGGGATGGTGAATAAATACCATCTTACGATGATTAAATGGTCAAATGGAATAAACGGGTCAAAAGTTGATGAAATCACTAATTGACATTAGTGATTAATGTTGTTGTTGAGTTTTATGTTACAGAAACGAATAGCGCATGAGACGTCGTTGTTATTAACTAACAACTTATATGATGAGGTATTAAAACGGGTCAATACTTTGATCCGAGCCAGGTACACATAAATAAGATTATAGCTTAAACATGCGATTTTGGTCAAATATTTAGTGAAAGTCCTTCGTCGTAAAATGAGGGGCTAAAATTAACCAAAACACCCTTGATCAATAAACTGAGCAAACGACCTTAAAAGGTTGTTTAGAAATGAGTATTATTACCAAGTAAGTCTTTGATAAACGTAAAAGTTATTTGTATAATCCTTTTTGGTCAAACACCCAAAAATGGGTCTTTTCCGTAAAATTGACTAACCGAAGGGTAGACTTCAGAATAGTTAGATTACCAAAGTAAATCCACCACGAATATAATGGTGATGGAAGGAAAATAGATATCTTAATGTAGAAATAAAATGCGAGTAATGATGAGTGAAATTTATGCTTATATGCTAGAAACCTTTAAACGGGTCAAAATAAAGTAAGTGATTAAATGTTGGTTTATGTGTTTAGAAAGTTACAGAATAAACCGGTGAATGTAAACGTGTTCTCGCAAACCGGGTAATGGGAGCGTGGAACACAAGTTATTAAGCCCAGGTAATGGCATAATCGTGGAAAATAATTCCACTAAAAAGTTATGGATGATTTGAGCTTAGGTGCTTAGACGTCAAACGGGTCAAAATCAAGTAAAACGCAAATCGGATAACAGGAGTGTAAACGATATGAATTTTGGATCCGGGTAATAGATTACAACTTAGACAGAACCCCAAGTGATAGGAATGAGTTTGGAATAAGTTTGGAGAATTTGGATGTAAATTGAGAGAAAAGTAAACGTGCAGAGCTGACATGGCCGGGTGGACACTTGACAAGGCCGGGTGAATGTTCTGAAAAAAAAAATGTTTAGCTGATACGGCCGGGTGGGAAAGCTGGCATGGCCGGGTGAAAGGGCTGAAAAAAATGTATTTTTTTGTGTTTAATCCTTTTGTTCAAATGCTTTGTTTTCTAGCCATTTGAATGAAATTGTATGAGAGGTAACGATGCACTTTAGACCTCGGATGATGATCAAGCTCAAGAAAGAACCAAACACAATCATGATACAAGCTTCCGCACGATGATTCGTCGTCATTTTAAACGACGAACTTATAAACATAATGTTGAAATGTTTTAAATTCTTAAATGTTTTGGGAAACCGTATTTTCAATGTATGTGTAATCGTATAAACACAATTATAGTCGAAATATATACGTAAATTGTATAAATGAATTAGGCAAATTGGAAATAAATAATCCCATCTAACTCAGTTTGGCCAATAATAATCCCAAGTCAGTTATTTGCCAATATAATCCGAACTGGTCAAGTTTTGGCCTGTCCGCCGTTAAAAATAGTATAACGGAGTTAAGTTTTTTTCCGAATTACAAACCGATGTTTCAGGGCTTTTGATCAGAACGAGGATACGAGTCGATTGATGTAAAAATTACCTCGAAATTGTGCTCGAAATGGCTTGATTTTTGTTAATTGGAAGTTTAAACACCCGGATTGAAGCACCTGTTCGTGGGTTGAGGCAGTATTTCGAGGTAATTTTTACATCAATCGACTCGTATCCTCGTTCTGATCAAAAGCCCTAAAACATCGGTTTGTAATTCGAAAAAAAAACTTAACTCCGTTAAACTATTTTTAACGGTGGACTATTTTTAGCCAAAACTTGACCAGTTCGGATTATATTGGCCAATAACTGACTTGGGATTATCATCGGCCAAACTTAGTTAGGTAGGATTATTTATTTCCAATTTGCCAATGAATTAAGGGTCTTACAAGATCACCGACATATATTTAGCGACAAATCGGTTTTAAAGACAGATCACCGACATATATTTAGAGACCAATCACCACAACTAATAAGTGATAAATCACCGGCATATATATTTTTTCGGTTTAGCATATATGATTATGGGTCCACCGCAGCGCACGAGGTCTTAAATACTAGTTTTAATAATTTACACAAAAGTATTTATCATATGATGAAGTATCACCTTATTTTCATGACTTCATTAGATCTTAAAAAAAAACCAAACCAAACTAGACAAAATCAAAGTTGATTACTGATTCGTCTTTTAATAAGCATATTGAAAACGATTTTGATTACATTCTCCATCAAAATCAAATGGTGCCAAACTTTTTATGTCCGCGCCTAGTTACCACCTAAATTTGATAAAAGTTGTTATGTATCACTACCAAAAGTAATTGGGCCTCTAATTATATCTTATTAAGCCTATTAACTTATTATATACTATTTTTACAAAAAAATAATAAAAAATTTAGTTTTTCTTCTTCCACTTCCTACATCGAAGCTTACCTATTAAGAAACCAATATGAAAGCAACACTAGCCAGAGCCTATAAAAAGTCACCAATCATGGGTCTAAAAAACCACAGGCCTTGTATAAAGTACTCGGAAACCCATTTGTTTTCCTTTCTTTTGGTTCAAAAAAATTGTACAAGATAGGCTCTTATAGCAATTTATTCAACCTCGTCTAATTACTCTAAATTGATCAAACGTGGTTAACCTCGGTCAGAATCGGATCTATAGAGTTTTTTTCTAAAGTACTAATATATATATATATTATATATATATAGGGAGAGGATAATGCGAAAACTATATATAAACGAGAAAGCTAAAAAAAGGCCTAAAAACATGCCAATTTTTTTTACATTTTTTTATAAAATTCGCTACTTTTTATGTATAAAAAAACTCTTTTTCAAAAAAAAAACTTGTCTACACATACTATTATATATATTACTGCACATGTGCATTATATGTATATGTTGCTCATTTGCATTATATGCTTAAAGTTAGCATTTGAGTTTAATGTAGCAATGTGCATTATATGTTTAAAGTTAGCATTTGAGTTTAATGTGGCATTTAGGTTTATGTTTTTTAGAGGGTTAGGATTAGGATTAGATTTAGGTTTTTGGGTGTGGGGGGAGAAGGGTTTAGGTTTTTTTTTTTTTTTTTGGGGGGGGGGGGGGGGGAGGGTTAGATTTTTTCAGGGGTGCGGGTGGGAGGTTTTGGTTTTTTTGGGGGGTTTATGTTTACGGTTTAGTCTTAGGTTTTTTTTTTCTCAAAACTCTAACTTCTCAACTTTTTTAATTGACAAGATAAGAAACCCTTTTAATTGACAAAATCTAGAAAACTCTAACCTCTCGACTTTTTTTGCTTTTAAAATAATCACACATGTAATATACTAGTTTTTAAAGGTTTTGAACAAAACAAAAAAAAATCAAAAATGCACCGGCCAGTTTTTTTAAAAATAAACAAGTTTTTGTGTAACATGTGTTAAAGTTGCGTTGCGCAAAACTTGTTTATTTTTTTATATCCTCTGGCGTTTTTTTGTTTTTTTTTTTTTGCTCAAAACTCTTAAAAATACGTATTTTACAAGTGTAATGTTTTTTTTCAAGAAAAATGTCGGGAGGTTAGAGTTTCCTAAGTTTTCTCAATTAAAAGGGTTTTTCTCAATGCTTATATATACATATATAGGGATGCGTTAAAATGAGAACCACCACGAGTTGCGAGAACTTTTTGATCCGGTGCGAGCTGAGCCAAATTTGTTTTGCACAGACGTAGATGAAAATATTAAAAACACATCTGTAAAAAAAGTAAAAAAATTGTCGAGTGGCAGTTTTGACTAAAGAGACATGTAAGATTGTTGGGCCAGAGGAGGTGAAAAAGATTAAGGAAACCATAGCCGGGAGCAAAACACAACTTGTTGCTCAAAGGAGTGGCAATGTGTATGTGGTATAGAAGATTTGAGGAAATCCAATGTCTAATGCTTGTCTATTCTCCGCTGCCTCAAACAAAGAGAAAGAACTATGACATAGAAGACTTGGTCTCACAAATCTCAAAACTATCACCACACTCTCAAAACAAGGTCATGTAAGAGGTCTTCCACCAAAACAATTCATATGTCATGAAAATTGTGTTTCTTGTTTAAAAGGCAATCAACATAAAAGTTCATTCAAATCCATTGATGAGTCCAAAAGTAGTCGGTGTTTACAATTGTTACACATGGACTTGTTTGGCCCAGTTAAAATCATGAGACTTAAAAGAAGAGGTATTGTCTTGTCATAATTGATCATTTTTCAAGGTTTACATGGACTTACTTTTTGCACTGCAAAGATGAGACTGCAAGTGTTTTGCAGGACTTTGTAAGAAAAGTTGAAAAGCAATTTGATCTGCTACTAAAAATCTTCAGGAGTGACAATGGAACAGAGTTTAAAAATAAGGAGTTGGATGACTTCCGTGTGTCAAAAGGGATTGTAAGGCAATATAGCATCCCAAGAACACCAGAACAAAATGGAGTGGTTGAAAGAAAGAATAAGACCTTAATTGAGGCTGCCAGAACAATGCTTGCAGATTCATGTTTACCATTGTCTTTTTGGGTAGAGACTGTAAACACTGTTTGCTATGTGCAAAACAGAGTTCTGATTAACCCTAGACATCAAAAGACTGCTTATGAAACTCTGTTCAAAATCAAACCACTGATCTCATATTTCAGAATCTTTGGCTGCCCATGCTTCATTTTAAACCTAAAAGATTTAATTTCAAAATTTGCAGCCAAAGTAGATTGTGGTATTTCCTGGGATACTCAACTACCGCCAAAGCCTATAAAGTGTTTTAACACAAGGACTAGGTGTGTAGAAGAGACTATGAATGTAAAGTTCAATGAACTTTCTTCTTTAAAAATCCCAACAAATCATGTTGAATTGTTTGATTTAGATAAATCAAACCACTAACAATGAAGGTACACCACAGTCTTTCCATCAAGATTATGGATTTGACATTGTGATCCCATAATATAAAGTCACTTCCACTACCAGAGCAACAGATGTTCAAAACATCTGTTAAAACTCTGCCACTGCTACATCAACAGTTGTTGATCCTCACACCTCTGCCACCTCACAAAGTCAACCCACTGTTGACAAAAGTCCATCTTCTATTGATAAAAGTAAACCTACTTTTACACCTATCCCACCCATACCTCCACCTCCATTCCAAACATCAATTGGCTCTCCAAAATTGCCAACAGATGTTAATCTGACAAATCAAGGCAGACATCATGTTTGCCACATTTGTTTGTGCCAGATCCCAGTCAACACCTAGAAAGTCCAACCTTATAGCTGTGAAAAGGATATTTAGATACCTAAAAGGTGCTCCCACTTGGTATCTTGTACCCTGCTAATGGGAATATTGAGCTTTCAGGTTACTTAAACAGTAACTTTGTTGGTTGTCACACTACAAGGAAGTCCACATCAGGAGGACCAAGTTTCTAGGCAATTTCTTAGTCTCTTGGCAAAGCAAAAAACAAGCTGCAGTTTCAACATCCACAGTAGAGGCTGAGTATATTGTTGTTGCAAGCTATACAGCTCAACTCTTGTGGCTTCAAAACCAATTGTTGGATTTTGGTGCAACTGCCTTAAACTCCTCTCATGTTGGATAGTCATGCAGCTGAAAACACCATAAAAAAATCCAGTCTCGCATTCAACAACCAAACACATTCACATCAGACATCACTTTGTGAGAGATTTCTATGAAAAAGGTTTGATTTCTCTGCATCATGTTCCAACTAAGGATCAGCTGGAAGATGTGTTGTTAAAAGCTTAAGACACATCTACCTTTGAAAGCTTGATCTCTAGGATTGGCATGCTAAACATGGATTAAAAACCAAATTTTGTTTTCCATGAATAAAAAACATTAAAATATTTTCATAAAATAAAAAATCCATCCTTAAAAATAGCTTTAAAATTGAAAATTTTTCAATAATCCTTAAAGTCTGTTCTAAACCATTTTTTCTGAAACCTTTGTTTGGCTACGATTTATCCACTGCTAAAAGGTATCCTCTATTCTCATTCACCACTATTCATAACCTCTATTACGAATAACCACTGTTTGTCCTAACCTTTGTTAGACTAAAATCATGCAATGTTCATATCCACTGTTCCCAACCTCTGTTGCTTTCCAACAAAGGTTATCTAACAACTGCCATTAGATCTTTTAACAGACACTGCCACGTCAGCATTCACTTTTCCCTTTATAAAAACATAGTTCTATCCTAACAGAGCTTACACTTCAACTTGAATTCAAAATTCAGAAAAGCGGTTTTCCACTACCATCTTCTTTAAAATTTCTCACTTTCCATCTCCGATCATGGCTCTGCAAATAAAAACTCCTCACAATTACCTCCCTTATTTTGAGAAAACCGACATAAATAAATCTTTCCATTCAATAATTGATGTTTTAACATCATCAAAATACAAACCCATTTTCACGGCCAATGCACCAATATATGTGGATACCCTCCGACAATTCTGGGCTAAAGCTGAAATCCAATCTTAAAATAAAAAGCCCTATGCTATAATGTCAAAAATCAGGAACCATTGTTTAGATATCCCCATCTTCCATATCCACAGTATTTGGTTTGGACGACCAGGCATGTGATAACTCATTTGAAAAGCCAATGCTTCATACAGAGTTCATAGAAAGAGGGTTTGAAGGTCAATTGACAGGAGTTACTATTTTTAAATCTCAATTTCCTGCTGAAATGAGATATTTTTTTTGCATACCTCCTAATATGTCTCTCTGCCAAGACCACCTCATTTAATGAGATTCCACAAAATGTTCAATACTTGGGATATGCCATTTTAGCAAATTTAAACTATAATCTATCCCAGGCATTGTTTTTAGACTTGGTAGCAAATGTGAATGCAATCAAAGGAAACAAAAATAAAGCTTTTCTCATGTATCCCAGACTTTTAAGCTTTTACCTTCAAAAACAAGCATTTGAAAATATTTTCAACTAGGTGAAGCCAAGTCCAAGTCTTACACATGAAACTTTTACTAGAATGCAAAATAAAGAGTCAAAAGGTTCTAAAACAAAGCAAAGGGGATGAGCCTGTTCTAAACGAGTCCACATCTGTAGCTCATACCTCTGTTGTTGAGCCCACTGCTCCTGGTGATCATGACACCACAACCGGTGTTGTGAAACCTACACCAGCAAAATCTAAAGAGAAACCTTCCACATCCAAAAGCCCACCAAACAAAAATAAAACAAAGAGGCACCTCTGGAAGATGAGATCCCAGAGGATAACCTTGTGGCAACACCAAAGCCACTTGAAACCATTATTGCTACTTCCTCACAACAGATGGAAATCCAAACTCCTCTTGAATCCTCCCAAAAGAATCAAGTTGTAAGCACATGGTCACCTTATCAAGAAGCAGACATTTCACTTGAAAGTCTGTTGCATAGCCCCTATTCCAGAGCTATCTCTCTTTCTACTCCACAACCTTCCACTCCAATTCCACCAACATTCATGCCTCTGTTTGATGCAATTGATAGAACTCAGACACAAATCAGTTCCTCTCAATCACCAATCAAAGAGAGCAAACTTCCACAAGTGACTGAGTCTGAGAAAAATCAATTTGCTAACCCACAAATAGTTGAGGAGGTTACACCCCTTGAGTTACATGTAACTCTTGGTGGTAGTTCAAGTGAAGCAGCCACTACAATTGGTGAAACAACAGTTTTCAGTTGGACAGTGGTTTAATCTATAAGACTTCCTAGAAGGAAACAACTGTTGAGGATACAATTGTAACCTTTGTTTCAGTTGGAAGTCCTAGTACCAAGAAAAATGGGCATTTGGTTATGATAATTTGGAGTCTTCTCCTATTATGGAACCAAATACAACTACCTCTGGTAGGAATTCAAATGATCCTATTAAGTTAGGTGATGAACTAAGATACAAGGATTTGATGGAGAGAATTACTTCTCTGGAATCCTCAATGGAGGAAATGAAAAGCATGATGCAATTGTTGAAGAATTCTGAAAGTCAACCTTCAACAGCAAATTGCCAATGAGCTGTGGAAATCAGTGCAACCAATTATCCAAGCTCAAAGGAATTTGGCTGATATAAATCACAACTCCCACATGGAGTTAATAAGAAACATGGTTGAGGCCAGATACAAGGTTACACAAGCTGATATTAAGGCCATCAGAGACCATCTTTTACAAACTACTGTCTCTGCCCTTCAATAGTACTTCAAGATGAAGTAGAAGTTGATGCCAAAAAAGGGGAGAATGATAAGTTAAGAAAGTTGCAGCCTTCATCACAAGCAAAACCATCAAAGGTGCAACAACAAAAACCGGGGTCTATTAAAACCTCTACTAAGGCATCAGATGCTGGAAAAGAAAAAAGGATTGATGAGACCCTAAACAAGAAAGCAGAAGAGGTTGCCTCAAAAAAGCAGAGAAGGCAAGATACACTCGAGAGAAAATCTTCTCTCCTAATTGAAGAAGAACATGCTAAGCAGATGGAAAAAGAAGATATTGGCACTTCAAAAAGGAGAAAGCAACAAGAAATGTTAGACAACCAATTACCACCTCTCCTAAAACCACTGCTAATTCTACAATAAGTGTATCCTCTGCTGGAACCAAAACCAAACCCTCTCCACAAAAATCACCTAAAAGGAAACCATCACCATCACTAAATCAACCAACATATGCTGATACAACAGATGTATCAGCTGATGTTCCAAAATCAACACCAAACCAAACAACAGATGTTGGTACAAAAGATGTATCAACAGATGTTACACAAACATCTGCCATGATAACCTTTCCCACATCAACACAACGACTGCTCACACCACCTAAAATCCAACACGTCCACCTTCACTTAAAATCAAATTCACACGCAAAAAGAAAACTTTTGTTGTGCAGGAAGATGATGAAGAGATTCCATCACCAATCTCTCTATTATCTGCCCCCATTCAAGCCATACAATCTCATCATTTCCACCAAAATCCACTTCAATTCCAACCTATCAACCATCATCTATCATTCCATTGGCTGCTCAGTATCCTCTAGAGATTCATGCTGTCAAAGGTGAAATTGAATCTTTTTATACAATAGAGGATCCATCACAAAGATCCTTCCCATCTCTCTTTGGTTATCGAAAGCCTAAAAACTTGGATGAGTATGTAAAGCTAAAATCAGGATAGGCTGGGAATATTGGAAAGTAATGTGCAAAGGGAAGGATGACAGAACTGCTCAGGGAATGTTGTCACTAGAACTTGGTAAGGTTAGAAAGATAAAAGATTTTTCCAAGGACCTGTGCAAGTCCATGTCTGAGAAGCCCACAAATGTTGAGCTTAATAAAGAACTAACACATGATTACCATGATCACATCATGCAATATAAACCATACAAAGCAACCAAAGCACAGTTCAAAGATTAGTCAACAGATGCTCTCAAAGAAGAAATAGACAAAATTCAGATGATGCTTAATAATCCTTCACAAAAGCCATCTCCACCAGATTGGAAGAAAATTGAATCTAAAGAGAATGATAGAAGAGCTTGTTGCTGCAAAGTATGGTAATGCAAGGTTTGTTGCCAGATGGTCTGAGTCAAGCATTGTTGAAACTTACAAGAGATTGGAACAACTTAGAGAAAAGGATCCTACAATTCCAAAGAAGCCAGTATATCAAGCATTAGTTATCCCTCAACAGACCCTTACTTCTAAAAAGCAGTTCTCAGCATCTGGCTTATCCATAACTGCTTTAAATCAAGTAAAAAGGCAGAAGCAGATGTCTGAGACTGATGAACAGTTGTATGAAGAACACATGAAAGAGGTAATGAAAAATCAACTGCTCTATCACACAGATCATGCGAGCGAAAACTACGAAAAAACACTTACAAATCTTGTCAGCATACCTCAATCACCAAACTCATCAGAAATAACTCTTCACCCAAGAAAATCATCTGATTCAAAATTTCTAAAGTGGAAATCATCCTCAGACACCCACGAATTGTCCTTGCTCAGATCAGATAGTGAAGTTAAAGGATAAGAATGGAGGATGCACATGGTCTAGATGCAGGTGACCTCCAAGATTGTTGAACCTTGAACTTAAAAGGGATTTTGAAGATATAATTTCCATGAACTTTGAATTTCAAAGGCCAAATCAGGGAAATGCTTATGAGAAATAAAGAAGTGTTTTGGCATCATCTATTCTAGGTGGAGATTGTTGGCTCCAGTGGACCCTACAAAAGAACAAATGATTATAACTGAATCAGAGCCTAGCTCGCCTGGTTATTACGCGTGTTTGCGAGAGGAGTGTCGCGGGTTCGATACCCGGCCACACCTTTTTATTTGTTTTTGTTTTATGTAAGTTCCAGGAATTATATAATCAGTCCCTGAAGTTTACTTTTTGGAAAGCCAAAATAGTCTATAACCACCGATCACAAGTAACAGTGCTTTGAATATCTGCTCCTTCCAATGGCAAAGACAACATCTGCTGCTCTAAAGTCTGTCAAAGCTAAAGTCTGCTTTACAAGAACTGTTGAAGACAAAAGAGTGCTGAAGCTAAGGTCTGATAGAGAGAAGCTCTGCTAGTGAAGATAAAGAGTGTTAAAGCAAAGGTCTGCCGGACCAACAGAGGATATAGCTCAACCGAGGTTCCTTCAACAAATGCTGATCAACAGAGTTTATTTGTAATTTCAATGTAATAGTACTTAGGCTCTAGCAGATGTTAGGAGTTTGTTAGATTGTTAGATGTCGATGTCTAGGTGACGTCAGAATAGATTCCCCAGATGTTTTGTTTATACTATAAATAGAACAGTGCTTGTACTGTTCTATTCATTACTTCTTCTTGACATTTTTGTACGAACAAATTAGAGTGATCAGGCTGAGGGGAGTTGTAATCTTCATGCATACGTAAATTACAATTTATAAAAGCATGTTGATGAAAGCAATATCTTCATTGTTGTGATGCAAAAGTTTATTATTCCGCTGCATATTTCATCTTACTTTATCTTCTTACGTTGATTTCATCTTAAACTATTACAACAATTAAACCCAGATCCTTACAAGGGATCCTAGTCGAACACGTGGTAGGGGACGCTAAATGATATACAAGGTACGATTGTTATTGTGCAGTTTCCGCCCAATAAAATGTGTTTTAATTTTTGTTCAAACATAATTCCAAAATTTCGTATAAGCTGTTACCTCCTCTCCAGGCTTTCGAGGTCTATGGCGTATAATGTGGATTCCGTTCTACAAATTAATTTCTGATGGTGTTTTCATAAATCATTTAACAGACATGGCATTTTCGTTCTTTATGGTTGTTTCAATGGAGTTTTTTTTTCTCAAAGTAATATTTGAAAATGACATTTATTTTTTTAATGTTTTTCTTCCTATATTCATTATTGGCGTTTTCATTATTAATGTTAATTATCGTTTGGGAGCTAATATATGCTTATTTGTTTACGATCAATGGCGTTTTACAATTGGATAAGTACATCTAATTAGTTGTGGATATTGGCGTTAATTTGTAAACACCAGTTATTACTATTTGTTGATTATTCAACTTATGGCGTTTTCATTAACATGTTTTAGGAAGACCGTATTATTAGTTCTTCATATTGGTTATTACTTAACAAATGGCGTTTTTCGTTATGGCTCATTCATTATGGTGTTTTCATTAATATGTTTTATTAAGAAAGTAACATCAGTTATTCTAATTGTTTATTATTCAATTAATGGCGTTTTCATCGATAATATTTTTTCAGACGAGGGTGTTTGTTTGAATGAAAGTTTTTGCCCGAACTAGTTCTCAATTTATCATTCCTGGCGTTAGCAAAGAGATAAAGCCAAAAATAGACATGACATTCCCAACCATCGATGATTGTTATTCATTGTATTTTAGGTATGTGGCTTGGGTTTTTCTGTTAGGAAAGGGACTGAAAAGATAAACGCCAAAGGAGAAACAAATAATAAGTATTACATGTGTACAAGATCTGAGGTATATAAGGACAGGAAGGTTGATATGTTGGACCCGAATTAAAAGTATTAAACGATTGCAAATTTATTGATTCTAGTGTGAAATGATGTTTTCCATTTGTTTTTTATTTTCAGCGTTTTTTTAAAAATTTGTCGTTTTGGTTAAAGATGACGTTTTTTAAGTATGATCAATGGAAGGGATGTTAACATCATTTAGATAATGATGTGTTTGGCGCGTAGTTTAGGCGAAAATGTTTTATAATAAATGTTAGTAAGAAAGTTTTAGTTACTATTTGTTCAGCCTTTTCTATTAATACTGTAACGCGTCCCATCATTAGTTTTTAGCGTTTATATGAATGACGTTTTAGATAAAGATGACATTTCATCTTGAAGGGACTGATGTACATGGCTCGTAGTTTAAGGCGGGAATTTTAATGGCGTTTTATGCATGAGTTTGGCGTTTTGTTTTAGAGAAGTCAATAGACCCTTTCCCCCTAAATGAAGAGCGTCCACGTAATAAAGTTGTTGTTATTTACGAAAACGCCACCTTGCCAATCTAATCCATAGATTGTTTTGATCCAACGGCTGAGGGGCGTTCTCACATTTTTCACACTTATAGGTGTTTTCTCTAAATCCTGCCCTCATATATATATATATATATATATATATATATTATATATATATATATTATATATATATATATATATTATTTTTCTATTTTTTCCCTACTCAAATTTAAAAAATTAGAAGTTTCTACCAAAGATAAATATCCACGTAGAGAATAGAATAAAATATCGAACTCATCCATATACAACACAAAGATGATAATTATCAACCAGAAAACAAATCTAAAGTTAGTGGAATGTCGTGTGAAACAATTAACAAAAACCCTTTTAATTTAGAAAACTTAGGAAACTCTAACCTTTCCGATATTTAAAAAAAAAAACATTACACATGTAATATACGTATTTTTAAGAGTTTTAAGCAAAAAAAAAACGTCAGAGGATATAAAAAATAAACAAGTTTTGCTGTAACATATGTTACACAAAAACTTGTTTATTTTTAAAAAATCTGGTCGGTGCATTTTTGATTTTTTTTGTTTTGTTCAAAACCTTTAAAAACCTGTATATTACATGTGTGATTTTTTTAAAAGCAAAAAAGGTAGAGAGGTCAGAGTTTTCTAGATTTTGGCAATTAAACGAGTTTCTTATCTGCATTTAATATATATATATATGTGTATATATATATATGTATACATATATATATATATATATATATGTATATATATACACATATATATATTAAACGGGATCCGGAGAAAACGTTTTGAAGTGTAAGAACGGTGAGAACGGCACCTGGCCCAACGGCATAGGCGCGCTAAATGATACGCGGGGTACGATGTCATTTTTCAACCCCGCTCTATATAGGGCGTTATCATTATTAAATTTATGGCGTTTAATAAGAACAAGTAGATGTAATAGTCTAAAACAATTTTTTCAGCGTTTTCATTATTTTAGAACTTATTGTTTTTGGATTTTGGCGTTTGTTTCATCTTGGCATTTTACAAGCCTTTTTTGCAGAAGAATAATGTATCTCTTAAGCGGAAGATTAGATAACAAACACTAGAAAAAAATTAGAAGCGGAAAAAAATTAAATTAAAAATCCGAATGCAATTTCTCCCCAAATTTCACTGTCATTAGTCTCTTTCTTCTTTTGAAACTACAAGAACTCTAATAAATTTATGGCGTTTTGGTTTGACGCGTTTTGATTTGTTGTTCATTGCTTGAAGTGGCTTTTGTGGATGTTGGAGACATAGATCGACGCCGTGTGGGTGGATGCTATTTGCTCCTTGTTGGGATTGACCCCTTTACAAAGGAACAGATGATATAAAGCCAAAATACTTTATCCGCGGTTTGGTCCAACTATCAGAGTTTACATCCTCTGATCACCTAAACTCTGTCTTCCTAAAAGACTGCTACCTATACATCATCTGCTACACCAATATACCAAAGGTCAGGACTGAAGAAAAGAAGCAGAGGATGGTCATCAGAGTTTTCGTTTATTAGTTTTATATTCAATGTAACAGTGCATCTGCACTATCCGATGTTAGCCATCAGTGTTTAGAGTTTGTTATTTTATTGTTAAATGTCACTATCAACCGGACGTCATCAAAAGATGCTCAGATGTTAGATAGTTAGTATAAATAGCTAATTCGATGTAACACTGAATTTCCTCTTCTTAAAAAGATCTTTACACCAATCATCTTCTTCATTTTTTGTACTATCAAACTATTGCATTAGGCTGAGGGGGAGTTTGTGAATCACATGCAAAGTTTATAAACTTGAAAGCATGATGATGATGAAAAAAAAAACGACCTTTACTTGTAGTAAAAGTTTTTCCATTCTTTTCCACTGCATTTACTTTCATTTTCAATCATATTTCAATTTTTGAAACAAAAATTACAAGTAAATCAAACTCATATCCTAATAATTGGTATCAGAGCAAGGTCAATAAAATTTGATTAACATCAATTTGATTTGAAAGATCGGCTCTCACTGCTAATTAGTTTGATTGTTTTACTTGAAACAGAGTTTTATTACGCTCAAAGTTTTTTAAAATACAAATCTATTGAAAACAAAGCAGAAATGTTTCAAAACACAGGATTCCAACATTGGATCTATGTTTTAACCAACGATGCTGAACGGAAATGAATATTTCATATGGCAGCGTCAGATGGGTCACATTTTAGCTCAGCAAAACACCGGTTGTTGGCGATCCTTTGTATATGGACCACATGTTCCCATGGTTCCCAGTACAGAGGATCCCAATACTCAAGTGCCAAAAAGTCATTGAAAATTACTCCGAGCAAGATTTCCAGAAAATAGAGTTGGATGCTAAGGCATTTAGCATTGTTGCATCTGCCTTACCCAATGAAATCTATGCTGGTCTGCTCCACTGCAATCGTGCAAAGGAGTTATGGGACGCACTAAAAGAGCAATTCGGTGGTACTGAAGAAGTGATCGAAAACAATAGAGAAGTTCTGAGTCAACAATATTAAACTTTTGTCATGTAAAGGGTGAGTCGTTAACACAACAGTTCGAACGTTTTAGATGTCTCATCAGTGAATTGAAACTGGTTAACGCGGAATTTCCTAATTCGACTATCAATAGTCGTTTCTTAAGATTGTTACCAGAAAAATGGGAGACTGTAGCTTACGTTACTCGAACAACTGTTGGGTTTAAAGAAATGACCCTCACACAACTTCATGGTCGACTCCTCACATATGAGAGAGAGTTGAACCAGAAAAAGAAGTTGCAAGAGTCAAGGAAAGTAACAGACGACTATACCTGGGTAACACTGCTCTTTATAGTCATGAAGAGGGTTCTGGCAATGGAAAGGATCAGGGTTATGATCATTTTATTGATATAACCTATGGAGGAAACTATAACTCTGATTCTTATCCACCCAATTATGCTTTTACTGCTAGTGGGGAATGCCAAACCTCTAATAATCTCTCTTTTGAGTTGAATGACCTCCAACATTTTGATCCAAATTACTTAGAAGAAATGGACATTTTACATCAAGTTGCTTTGCTAAGTGTGAGAGCAAGTAGGTTTTACAAAAGAACTGGTAGAAAATCTCCAGGGTTGCATGGGGGGTCAAAGGTTGGGTTAGATAAATCTAAAATCAAGTGCTATAAATGTAACAGGCTAGGACATTTTGCCGGAGAGTGTAGATCTCAAGTTTCAGGACCTATTGTAACACATCCTGGCCCTAGACCTCAGCACACATAAAGCACTGCCAAATATTCCCAATATACCCCTATCCATCAAGTGCAAAACACTGTTCATTATGCACACCCTGCTGTTACTGTTCTTGTGCACTATGTCCAAACCACTGTTCCACAAATTCAGTATGTCCAAACATCACCACCTCAAGTGCATGTGCAACAAGCACCACAAAGCACTCAAACTACTCAAACCACTGCTCCGGCAAAGGTCAATCAGCAAAGCTTTTTCACACAAGGCTTTGTGGACTGGAGTAGTTTTCCTGAGGAATTAACTGATGAAAACTTTGCTCTTATGGCCAAAAATGATTTAGAACATGAAAATTTTTGTTTAATGGCCTTAGAGACAATTGTAGAAGGTGATGAGTCTATGGAATAAGTGTCTAAGTTTGATAAAATTCAAAATTGTGATGAAGCAGTGGTTACACCAGTGATTACACAAAACACTGTTGATGAAGAATAGAACTCTCCATCTAATCCATGGGATTCAAAGGATGGTGAAGATATTGTGATTGTGCTCTTATGGCTCCTTCTAAGGTATCACCTCAGATTCTAAAGGATATCTGTTCAGAAAAATGTATAATAGCTTTTGCTAACATTAAACAGGTGAATGAAAACCTTAGGAACAAAATGTTAAAAAATGAACTCAATTTTGAAAAACTTATCAAAGAGTTAAAATCAAAATTGCTTTCAAAAGATTATGAGATAATTAGTCCTAAAGCACGAAGCTAGCATAAGCAACGACCAACTCCAAACTATGGTAGATAAATACCAAGTTTGCAAAAAAGAGTTAGAGGATACCCAGATCACATATGAAAAATGGGTAGAATCTTCAAAAGGTTTTGAAATTATGCTAGAAAAACAGATCAAGAGTAACATAAAATTTGACATTGGTTTTGAAACTGAAGAAGAAGAGCCATTGAAAATGTTACAAAATTTGATTCTGGAAAGGTTGAAATAGTTCCAACAAATTTGGCTGGAAATGAGATAAAAATCATTGATAAAAATGTAACAAAATTTCTCTTGAAAAACATGAAGGGTCTTCAACTTTTAAAGAAATTGAGAAATACCAATTCAAACCCACATGGTCAGATGAATGTGATATTCTTGAAAATTTCAAGCCAATGGACTTCACAATCATTGAAGGTGTCAAGGTACCAAAGGCTAGAATCATTCCCATCAAAGACCTTCCAGCAGAGGTTACAACATCCGCTGAGAAGAAATCCGATAAAAAGAAGAGGGAAAAGATCAAACATCTGTTTTGTGAATATTGCAACAAAATAAACCATGTAACAGAAAACGGTTTTCTTTTAAAAGCATATGACATAAACAAAACACATGTAATCCCAAATGATTCAAAATGTTTTATCTGCGGGAAAACAAATCATCTAACTCATGAGTGTGTTTATCTTCAAACCTATGATCAAAAGGTAAAAGTGATCAAAGCAAAAGCTCTTCAGAAAGAAAGTTCAAGCTCTGCAAGAAATAAATCTAAGCAGACCTTTGAATCTGTTTAAACATCTGTCACATAAGCATTGAACAAAACCTATGTTCCCAGAGAGGTACAAGTGACAGATGCTCCACCTGCAAACAGGTATCCAAGAGGACATGGACAACCAGTTTATCAAAATGTTCCTATGATCTATGAAGGTTACAAAAAACCTTCAAAGCCCAAAGTGAATAGATATCCTCATGGTTACCAACATCTGACAGGAAATGGTACACAACAGGGGATACAAAGGCAAACTCAAACCACTAACCATACTCCTGGATTTGAAATGGACAATCTATGAACCTATCCAAAGCCATCCTGGCTTTGGAACCTCATCTAAACTAATTGTTTACTTCTGTGCAGGGAGCTTCTACTTGCCTTGATAATTTATGGTATGTAGATAGTGGAGGCTCCAGGCACATGACAGGATGTAGAGCCCTTCTCAAAGACTTCTTGGCTCATGGAGGGGGTGATATATCTTTTGGTAACAATTCAAAAGGGAAGGTGTTGGGTTCAGGGTGTGTCCAGGCTGGGAATCTCAAATTTAAAAATGTTAATTTAATTGACTATCTAAAATTCAATCTTCTGAGTGTCTCACAAATGAGTGACAAAGGATATGGATCCTTCTTTACAAAGAAAACCTGTCAAATTGTAGGACCAGAGGTTGTTAAAAGGATTGATCAGATTATTACTGAGAGCAAAGCATAACTTGTTGCTCATAGGAGTGGCAATGTGTATGTGGTTGATATGTTGAAAGATAACCCTATGTCTAATGCATGCATGTTCTCAGTTGCTTCCAGCAAAGTTATGGCATAGAAGACTTGGCACACAAATCTGAAACAATCACCACACTCTCTAAAAATTGTCTTGTCAGAGGTTTACCACATAAACAATTTACTTGTGAAGAACATTGTGTTTCCTGTCTAAAAGGTAAACAACATAAAAAGTTCTTACAAGTCAATTGAAGAGTCCAAAACAACCCAGTGTTTGCAATTGTTGCACATGGATTTGTTTGGCCCTGTAAAAATCATGAGTTTAATGAAGAAAAGATTTTGCTTAGTCATTGTTGATGATTTTTCAAGGTTTACATGGACTTTCTTTTTACACTCCAAAGATGAAAAAGCTGGTATATTGCAAAACTTTTTCAAACAAGTTGAAAAGCAATATGACCTTCCTGTAAAAATCTTTAGGAGTGATAATGGGACATAGTTTAGAAATAAGGAGTTAGATGCCTTCTATGAGTCAAAAGGGATTGCTAGGCAATTTAGTGTCCCAAGAGCTCCAGAACAAAATGGGGTAGTTGAAAGGAAAAATCGAACTCTAGTTGAATCTGCAAGAACCATGCTAGCAGACTCTAGTTACCCTTGTCCTTTTGGGCAGAGACTGTAAACACTGTTTGTTATGTTCAAAACAGAGTTTTGATTAACCCCAAGCATCAAAAGACTGCCTATGAATTGTTTACAAAATCAAACCTCTGATCTCATATTTCAAAGTTTTTGGTTGTCCTTGTTTTATTTTGAACTTATAAGATTCCATTTCCAAGTTTGCAGCCAAAGTTGACTGTGGTTATTTTCTGGGATACTCAACCACTACCAAAGCCTACAGATTGTTTAACTCTAGACCAATTGTGTTGAAGAAACTCTGAATGTGAAGTTCATTGAACTTTCATCTTTGAAAATCCCAGCAAATCCTGCTGAATGGTTTGATCTAGATAAATTTACTTTTGAAGATGTGTCTGTCAAGACTAACACTGCAGGTACATCACGGTCATCACCACAAGATCAAGGATATGATTGCATTCTTCCAAACTTCAAGATTTGTCCTTCAAGCAGAGGAGCAGATGTTAGTAACAATGGTGAAAGCTCTGCTGGTTCAACAATGGTTAATTCTCAATCCTCTGCCTGCTCTCAAAACCAAAACACTGTTGATAAAAATCCATCAAATTTGGATAAAAATCAACAAACATTCACTACCATACCACCCATACCACCACCTCCATTCCAATCAGAGGCTGGACGAATTCACCAACAGAGGATAACTCAGATGATACACATTTGTAAGCTTTACCTCAAAATGCACTTGTCCCATATCAAGGTGATTTGATCTTCCACAAAAGCCATCCATTGGATCAAGTTATTGGCAACATAAATGAGGGAGTGCTCACGAGAAGCCAATCCCAAAACATTTGCCTCTTTGCTGGCTTTCTATCACTCATCCAACCTGTCAAGTACCAAGAGGCACTAAAAGACAATAGTTGGGTAGAAGCTATGCAAGAGGAGCTCCTTCAGTTTAGAAGACAACAAGTTTGGGAACTTGTACCACTGCCTAAGGATGTAAGTCCAATTGGCACAAAGTGGATCTTCAAGAACAAAATAGATGAAAGGGGTATTGTTGTCAAGAACAAAGCAAGGCTCGTGGTTCAAGGCTACAGACAGGAAGAAGGCATTGACGATGATGAAACCTTTGCTCATGTTGCAAGGTTAGAAGCCATCAGACTATTCTTAGCTTTTGCTGCTAACCACAACATCAAAGTGTTTCAAATGGACATCAAAAGTGCATTCCTGTATGGAAAGATCAAGGAAGAAGTGTATGTGTGCCAACCTCCTGGATTTGAAGATGCATTTCATCCTGATCATGTGTATAGGTTAAACAAAGCACTATATGGTCTTAAACAAGCACCAAGAGCCTGGTATGAAACTCTATACACTTTTCTCTTATCCATAGGTATTTCAAGAGGTAAAACTGATAAAACCTTGTTTTTAAAATGGAAAGGAAAAGATTTGATGCTTGTCCAAATTTATGTGGATGACATCATTTTTGGATCCACATGCACTGCCATGTGTGAAGAGTTCAGAAAACTCATGGCAGCAGAGTTTGAAATGAGTGTAATGGGTGAGTTGCAATGTTTCCTTGGTTTGCAAGTCAAACAAATGCACAATGGCACTTTCATCCATCAAAATAAGTATGTCAAAGAACTGCTTAAAAAGTTTGATATGGATGTTTGTAAACCTTGCAGCACACCCATGGCAATTTCAAAGCTGGTCACTATTGTTGATAAAGATGACTTGGTTGATCGAACACTTTATAGAAGTATGATTGGGTCTTTATTGTACCTAACTGCTTCCAGGCTAGACATCATGTTTGCAACATGTGTTTGTGCAAGATCCCAGTCACTACCTAGAAAGTCTGATCTTAGTGGTGTCAAAAGGATATTCAGGTACATAAAAGGTGCTCCCACACTTGGTATATAATATCCTGCTAATGGAAATATTGAGCTTTTAGGTTGCTCAGATAGTGATTTTTCTGGATGCAAGACAAAAAGGAGGTCCACATCAGGAGGTGTCCAATTCCTAGGTGATTGCCTAGTGTCTTGGCAGAGTAAAAAGCAAGTTGCAGTTTCCACATCCACTGCTGAGGCTGAATACATTGCTGCTGCAAGTTGCACTGCACAAATCATGTGGCTTCAAAATCAACTTTTGGATTTTGGTATCACTGCTTTAAAGACTCATCTTAAAATTGATAGTCAAGCAGCAGAAAATATCATCAAAAATCCTGTCTCTCACTCCACAACAAAACACATTGAAAGCAGACATCACTTTGTGAGGGATTGCTATGAAAAAGGTTTAATTTCTTTACAACATGTCCATACTAAGGATCAGCTAGCAGATGTTCTAACTAAAGCATTGGATACATCTACTTTTGAAAGCTTGATCTCTAGGATTGGAATGCTAAACATGGATTAAAAACAGTTTTTCTGGTGATCCATGTGTAAATAGCATAATAATGTTTTCAGAAAATCAAAATTTCATCCTTAAAAATAGCTTAAAATTGAATTTTTCAATAAATCCTTAAAGTCTGTTTCAAACCACTGATAGCATCAAAACACTGGTCCTTTAGAAAAGTCTATCCACTGTCAAAAGTGTATCCCCTGATAGTTTCAAAAACACTATTCACATCCACTGCCCATGTTCTCAACAGTGCTTGTCCAAACAACTGTCTTCCATTTTCAAACAGAGGTTACACATGGTCAGACGTTATTCGTCAATTGTTTGCGTCAGATGACGCGTCATCATCACTTTTTCAAAACCCTATAAAACCATGTTTTATCCATACCAGAGGTTTCACTTTACCATGTTGAATTCAAAATCTCAAAACGGTTCTTCTTCAATCATGGCACTCAAATCTAAACCTAAAGCAAAATCCAAACCAGAACCACCACCATTCACCCTCATAATCAAAACTCCACACAACTATACAACAATTCTTGATGCAACCGATTCAAACACACAAGATATCATTCAATGATGACGACTCAAAATTTAAGCATCTGTTAACCGTCAAAGGCCTGATTTATCAAGACGCACAACGACAATTTTGGGCACAAGCAGAGGTTCATTCTCAAAAAGATGTTCCTTATGCTATTGTATCAAGAGTGGGCAAAACAATGATGCAAATCAGCCCTCAATCGATTTCCCAAGTATTCGAGTTGAATGATATGGCACATCATGTGTCATTATCTACAAATGAGATGCATGCCGAATTTCTGGAAAGGGTTACTTTGGACAACTTAAAGGTATGACAATCTATAAACCCAATTTTCCTGCTGAGATGAGATTTTTCTTTCACACTCTTTTAACATGTCTCTCAGCAAAGGCCACAACTTTTAATGAAATACCAATGAACATTTAGTATCTGGGCTATGCCATTTTAACTGGATCAAATTTTAACATTTCTCAGATACTTTTCAATGATCTTGTGGCAAATTTTAATAATATTGAAAAAACGGAAAGCTTTTCTGATACATCCATGATTCTTGAGTGTTTATCTTCATAATCAGCTACCTGATACAACCAGGCAGCCTCACTCATGAAACTTTTACTAGAATTACAAATCAGGATAAAGTTTCCAAAACACAAGTAGAGAGGCTGAGCAAGCTTTACAAGAACAAAATGTTCAATCTCAACTTCCTGCTACTAAGCCCACTGCTCTTGGTGATCAGGGCATTACAACCACTGCCCTGAAACCCATACCAGCAATCTCCAAAAAGAAACCAACAAAACTTACTAGAAAACCCACCAAACCCAAAAAGGGCCCTCTAGAAGATGAGATCCCAGAGGTTAACCCAGTGATAATACTAAAATCACATGAAAACATTGCTGCTACTTCTTCACAACAGATGTTAGAATCTCAACCTGGCTTTGAAACTCCTCCTTCTTCCTCATAAAAGGAAAAGGTAGTAAACACAGGGCACCAAATTATGAAGCTCTAGGATCACTTAATTCTATCTTTCGCAGCCCCTCTCCTAGGGCATTGTCTATTTCTGCACCACAACCTTCACCAACAAAATCACTCCCACCTACCATAGTGCCTTTGCTGAATGCAATTGAATTAGAACAGACATTAACCAGTTCTTCTCACCAACCTATCTTTGAGAATACACTCCAACAAGTGACTAGGTCTAGTTCTGTATTCCTTGCTAACACATCAGCAGCTGAAGGGATACATCCCTTCGATTACATGTAACCTTAGAGGATAGTTCATCAAGAGCAATCACTACAATTGCCAAACTCTCAAGTTTACAATTGGATAGTGGTTCCATTCCTAAGACTCTGATGAAGGCAACCACTGTTGAGGCTACTACATTAACCTCTGTTTATGTAGGAAGACCCAGAACCAAGAAAAAAGGGCATCTACATTAACCTCTGTATATGGATACTGCTGCAGATATTAAGGCAATCAAGGCTCATTTCCTTCAAACCACTGGTACTCCTCCTCCTATAGTAATCTTGGTCAACACTGATGATGCCAAAAAGGGGAGATACCTTTAAAGAAATAAGTGCTAAAGCTTGATGACAAAGATACACGTCCAACAGTGGATATCCCTAGGCCAGATGGTTCTAAAAAGGTTGATGAAATAGCTGATATCTTTGCAAGGGAAAAAGAGAATACAAAGAAAAGGGTAAGGGTTGAGACCAGAGCTTCGGTTGAGGAAAAGATAGCTCTACAAATAGAAAAAGAAAGTGTTGGTTCTTCAACAAAGAAGATGCCTATTAGAAAAACAAGGCAATCAGCATCCATACCTTCTAAACCTAAGACAGTTGCTAATCCAACCACATCATCTACTCCCACAAAAACACTTACACCTTCTTCTTCAAAAGCAGTTGATAAACCAATCATAACAGATGTTACAACACCTGTTGTGTCAACATCTGTTAACACAGCAGAGGTTATAACAAATAATAATCCAACCACTGCTATGGTCATATTTCCAACTTCCACCATATCTCTACCCGCACCCACAAAAATTCCACAAGTACAATCACCCAATCTCAGTTTCAAAAGGAGGAGAACCACAAATGTTGTACTTGATGATAAAATCATCCCCTCTCCTTTACATGTGTCATCTAAACCAATGTCCTCCACCATAGCAGCTGTTAAACCTCCTTCTTCTCAAATTACTAAAGTGCCTCTCGCCACTCAATTCCCACTGGAATTACAAGCTGTCAAATCAGAGATCAAATCTTTCTTTTCAGAAGAAGATCCAGATAAAAGGGAATTCCCGTCTCTGAAAGGTTATCCCAAACCAAGAAACTTAGAAGAATAAAAGAGGCTTAAAGTCCAACAAGCAGAGGATATCACAAAAAGGGAGACCCATGGAAAGTCTGACAGAGTAATACAAAATTATTGGCAATATCAGTTGAGCAAAGTCAGAAGTTTAGAAGACTATGCAAGAGACTTGAGCAAACAACTGTCAGAGAGAGAATATAAAAGCCTTAAAGAAGATTACATCAATCACATCATGGAAACCAAGTTATACAAGGCTACAAGGGTACAATTCAAAGACTGGACTGTGAAAGAGTTGGAAGAAGAAGTACAAAGAATGCAAGAAATGCTGAAAGATCCTCTCAAAAAGCCAACTCCTCCAGATTGGAATAAACATAAGAAGCTGCCTGAAAAGAATTTAAAGATAAGAAGAATGAAGGAAGAGTTGATTGCTGCAAATTATGGGTCAAAGAACCAAATTATGAGGTGGGCAGAGGTTAAGGTGGTTGAAACATACAAATGGCTTGAACAAAGAAGGAAAACTGATCCATCAGTGCCAAAGAAGCCAATGTATGCAGCAGAGGA
The DNA here is from genome assembly GCA_947069175.1 of Scalesia atractyloides. Lineage (NCBI taxonomy): Eukaryota > Viridiplantae > Streptophyta > Magnoliopsida > Asterales > Asteraceae > Scalesia > Scalesia atractyloides. Next base: position 32,913,651 of record CAMTDV010000024.1, on the reverse strand, counting down.
TACAGCTCATCAAACCCAACACTCTTCAAAACCATCTGAAACATCTGCTTTATCTATTTTGGCCTTAAATCAAAGAAAAAGGCAAATGGATATGGCAGAAGAAAATAAGAGAGTGTATGAGCATATAAAGGAAGAATCCAAAACATGATTGATTACCATACTGATGAAACCAGTCAAAAGCTTGCAAAATATTTTATCAGATGGCAAATCAATCAATTCTGCCTACCTCAACAATAACATACCATCCTAGAAAGCCATCAGACCCAAAAATTTTAAAGTGGAAAGTTGACAAAAACTTCCACGAATTGACTTTGCTCAAGTCTAATGGCGATGCTACCAAGATGAGAATGGAGGATTCATATGGGCTGTGTGTAGAAGACCTCCACGAACTTATGGATCTGGTACTTGAAAAGGATGATGATGATGAGGAATCTCTGAATTTTGAATTGCAGTTTAAAGGTTAAATTCGATGTTTCCTGTTGAGGAATAAAGACCAAGAATAAAAGATGTTTTTGACATCATCTGTTACAGGGGGGGATTGTTGGGATTGACCCCTTTACAAAGGAACAGATGATATAAAGCCAAAATACTCTATCCGCGGTTTGGTCCAAGTATCAGAGTTTACATCCTCTGATCACCTAAACTCTGTCTTCCTAAAAGACTGCTACCTATACATCATCTGCTACACCAATATACCAAAGGCCAGACTGAAGAAAAGAAGCAGAGGATGGTCATCAGAGTTTTCGTTTATTAGTTTAATATTCAATGTAACAGTGCATCTGCACTTCCGATGTTAGCCATCAGTGTTTAGAGTTTGTTATTTTATTGTTAAATGTCACTATCAACCGTGACGTCATCAAAAGATGCTCAGAGGTTAGATAGTTAGTATAAATAGCTAATTCGATGTAACACTGAATTTCCTCTTCTTAAAAAGATCTTTACACCAATCATCTTCTTCATTTTCTGTACTATCAAACTATTGCATTAGGCTGAGGGGGAGTTTGTGAATCACATGCAAAGTTTATAAACTTGAAAGCATGATGATGATGAAAAAAACTACCTTTACTTGTAGTAAAAGTTTTCCATTCTTTTCCACTGCATTTACTTTCAATTTCAATCATATTTCAATTTTTGAAACAAAAACTACAAGTAAATCAAACTCAGATCCTAATGCTCCTCTTCTTCATCCTCATTATGGAGTCAAAATAGCACTTGCACTGGTATCGACCTCCTTCTTCCCATGCCAATTTTCATCAGGAAAAAAACACACAAAATGACATATCATTTTCATCTGCTTTTTTTCTTGAAGATCTGTCCATCTCATTCAGTAAAAGCTTATTGAGTCATCTCCCTTACCTAAGAATCCATTCACCGAATTTTCATTGAAAATAATACTAAATATCCAAGAGAAGTTGGTTGCCATCTCTAACTTTTTTAACATTTTTGGCGTTTTTAGTGTGAGTGGTATTTAGGAAACATGGCGTTTATTCAGTGGTGTGATCAACAGAAACTGCTGAGACGTTTCTCTTTATAGGACATATTTGGCGGGATATATTATTATAATTAATGCAATCTGTTAAGTATGGAAAACACCCCCATCTTTCTCGTCCGCCGTTGTATATTTAATGGCGTTTTGACACGTAAAGATGATAAAATATAGGAACTAAAACTCAGAAAAAACAACATAGGAAAAATATTTTTTTATATTTTAGTGGGGTTTTTATATTTTAGTGGTGTTTTACATTTTGATGGCGTTTTTTTACGTAAGAAATTATGTCTTGGCGCCAAAAACAATAGCAGGTTGCAGACCTATATATATATATATATATATTTGTGTATCTTTTGTCGTTTTAATGTAGGATGCAGACCTATAACGCGTCAGATAATTATGGCGTTTAGAAAATATAAAAAGATTAATTTTTATATGTGTCATGGTGTGGTTTCAATATAATAATTGTTAGTAATCAAGTATCCGTCGCCTCATGTGCTGTTTGTTTTTTCTGCAGGAAAAAGTCTGCAGTCTGCGGACCACATCTGCAGGAGAAGAGGTTGACCAAACTTCTGCAGTCTGCAAGAAGAAGACTGTTTGTTATTTAACTTATGATTCAGTCTGCTGAAATATACTGAAATTTAAATAAACTGATTTATTGAACTGAAATAATATTCATAAAACCACATAACACTGAAATAATATTTATAAAACCAAAACAATACTGAAATAATATTCGTAAAAACACAATAACATTTTTTAAATCATTTATTTCATACTTCGCATTAAATTTCTCTTTGTTTTTAAGACCAAAACATACTGATTCTCAATGACGTTTCGAAGTTTTGCATGTGCATGGTTAAATTTCTCTTTGCTAGTTAATGCGCGTCTCCGTCGAAAATCTCCAAGCCAATACCTCACATTACGAAGTGTTTGTTTGGTATCGTCGATGTTAATCGACGAGTTAATTTGTAAGAATGAGATTTGTTCCTCATTAATGATGGTTAAACGACATTAATGTCGTTAATTATGGTTTTTTAGTCGTTAATATATATTTTTTAGTATGAATTGTAGGTTAACGTTAATTAATTAACGTTAATGGTAGTTTAGGAGATTAATTATTTAATTACTAAGTAATTATGAGACGTCTTGTATTTTTAATTATTTTTTAGAATTTATTATAATTTTAATAATTTTTAAAATTTTATTATAATTTTTAAGTAATTATTATTATTTTAATTATATTTTTAGAATTTATAAAATTTTAATAATTTATTAGACATTTTTTTTAATATATTAAAAAAATAATAGGCTATTTTGAGATGTCTAATGTTTTGTTATTGAGAAGAGGTGAGAAGAGGAGAAAAAGTGGTTGGTCTATGTCTACTTGGGGAAGAGGGCAGGAAGAGGTTTTTCATAAAAACAAACAGCACCTCAGTTACTGTTTGTAGTTACTGTTTCTTCAGTCTGTTAGGGCTGTAACACTTCCCACCCCTTTATATTTGGCATTTTTATTTAATGGCGTTTCATAGACAAAGATGTAAACTAAAACTCTTAGCACGGTAATGCATGCATTTGTGTTCTATTCACCTGTACATTTGAATTTGTCATTTTGTTGTTTGCCGTTTTTTGACATTTTTGCATTTCTATAAGTAATCTTTGAGAAGTTCATTATTAGCTGAGAAGTATATAACAAGCCACAGAAAACGACACCAAAGAAAAATTAGGAAAGAAGAAGAAAACTAAAAATGCTAATCAATTCCCTTTTCCCAACCTTCACTGCTATCAGTCTCCTCTTCTTCACTGCTATCAAATTTCCTTTCCAAATCTTCACTGCTATCAGTCCCTTCTTCTTGAACTTCAGCCCCTACACGGCTGAAACGCCAAGCTCTAGACGAAGCTGATCAATCCGTTATATATGGCGTTTTGGTTTTGTGATGATATGTTGTTGTTTGGGGTGGTTCTTTTGGATGTCGTAGACATAGACCGATGCCGTATATTGTCGATGCTATTATTGGGGTGTAATTGTGAGTGGGGTTTTCGCTTGATGTCCAAGATAGCATTTACACATGCGCTTATCCTCATCCTCATCCCACTCTACATCTTGTAACAATGCACTCTAAAATAGCATTGACACTGATATCGGTCTCTTCTTCTCATCCAAACCTTCCTTAAGGAAAGAGCATTCAAAGCGACAGATCATCGTCGCTATAGCCGTTTCCTTAAAGATTTGTCTATCTCATTCAGCAAAAGTTTATGGGTGTGATCATTGTAACATCCGTCGAAAAACGGGTTTTCAAAACCCGCTTCGTTTATTAATCGAATAATCAGTTTCAAATTTTTGTTGCTCATTTAATGCTTATTTTAATTTTAAACAATACATAACTAATAAACATTTTAGAATATGGAAATTAAAATTGTTAGAAAATAAAAATAAAGCAATTAAAAATAAAAAGGGGCTGCCGGGTTTCGAACCCGGGTCAGCCGGAAGACCTTAACACCAAACAATTAACCACTCCGCCACTTGATGTCTTTTTGAAATCTAGGAAACAAATAAAACATAAGTTCACCCGTGAATCACCTGTTTGCGCCAAAACTGAAACCGATATCGGCTTTCAACGTTCAGACATTTGAGTAATCCTGAATATCTGATTATAACCGATGCAACCATTACGACCCACGTTCTTAATTAAATTCAGTCTTTATTGTTTCGATTCATATGATTGGGAGTTAGAAACCGAAATCTTCTACTTCCTGAATTACTCCAACATTATCATCATCTCGCGACTCAAAAACACTCGCAGAACCTCCAATTTCATTTTCGCTCTATTTTCAGTTCGTCGAAAACGCTTTCTGAAATCGCCGGACTTTCACCGGAAAACCGTGTCTTTCATCAAAACGGTAAATTTCTCAATTCTTTTATCTTCTATCTGTTGTTAGACTGTTACTAACTGAAACCCTTCAATCAGAATCGATCCCAGACGACGATACCTGATAATCTGCAATCGCCGGAAAACTTCTGAAAATTCTAAATCACGCTGTGAATCGGTATGAGCATCTAAACTCTCTGATAACTCTTGTTTAGTCATTCAATTCCATAATTAGTTAATCAAAACTGTTAATTGGTCCGCTCAGACGGAGTTCATAAAACAGAGCCGACAACTTTGCCGGAGTTCTGAGAAAAGTCATCATTCCGGTACGTTCATTCCCAAAACCTTCCCTATCCATTTCGTTTTAATCATTTATATGTCCGTTAATTGAATTGAACAAGATCAGTTGAATATCAGTTATCTGAGTTATTTTAATGAAGAAGATGAAGTTAGGCTGTGTATAAATTTAAAATAAATCGGATTATATCTCGGGTTAGACACACAGTCCAGCGGTGGACTGTGTGCATTTGAATCATAGAGTCCCGGGTTCGAGTCTGTCCTCGTTCCGATTCGTCACAATATTCAGACTTTTTATAAAACCCAAATATGGAAACTTCCAGTTAGTATATAAGAGAAATAAAAACAAGTGTTTTAACCAGGTTAGACACACAGTCCAGCAGTGGACTGTGTGCAACGTTAAACAACAGGTCCCGGGTTCGAGACCTGTTATGCACGCCGGTTCGATAGAATTAAAATCCTTTTTAAAATAAATGAATTTTGAATAAATTAAATAGTATATAAATATAATTAAAAACAGAAATATTTCGGGTTAGACATGTAGCTCAGTTGGTAGAGCTGCGTGCACGTGTACGGGAGGTCACAAGTTCGAACCTCACTCAGTGCAAACAATATACACGACCGAACCGGTCAACAAGTCAAAGTCAATGGTCAACGGTCAACCCAAAAAGTCAACAATTTTTTTTATTTTTTTATTTATTTATTTAATTTAAAAATCAATTAAAAATACTTAAAAATAATGTTTTTAAAGTTAGAAAATAACCTTAAACTCACAAAAATATATCTAAAAATCCTATTAAAATTATTAATAAAATCCACTTATTTATCGTACCTTTTCGTTATTATTTAGGTTAGTTATTCCTCGTCGATCAATCCTCTAAACTCGTGCGCATTCAACATCATCAAACGAACGCACCCAATGTGAGTGAATCTCTACAAATTCCCCGTTTTAATCACGTTTTTGGGGTGTATCATGTGTCTTATTATTTATTACATTTAAACAATTGTGCATCCATCATATCCATGATCAAATGTGTATTCAATATGTATCAACTGTTTGTGTGGTTAATGTTTAGATTAAATTTATCATTTTCAGTACATACATTATCATAGGCCGCCGCTCCCCATTACCTATGAGCGTGAGCCGTTCCCCATTACCTATGAGCGTGAACGAGGCATTGCCAACATACGATCGGCTCCGTTTGATTGAGCCTTGATCGCACATACATTTCATCATAGGTCGTCTGTTCCCCATTACCTATGAGCGGAACCGTTCCCCATTACCTATGAGCGTGAACGTGACGTTGCCAGCATATACATTATCATTCATGTCATATATTCATGCAAGGTGGTTTGTTATTGTTATTGTTATTGTTATTGTTATTGTTATTGATATTGTTATTGTTATTGTTATTGTTATTGTTATTGTTATTGTTATTGTTATTGTTATTGTATGTTTATCTACGTTTGCTCACATATGATTATTGCACAATTTTTCCATATTAAATATAACAAGAAATCAATAATAAATGTTTTCTAACAAGGTTCACTCGCCAACTTTTGTTGACCCAAAAACCCCCCATTTTTACACATGATACAGGTGATCCAGTTGCAGCAAGAAACATATAGGATGGCTTAGAAGAATAAATCGGTTTAGACTTTAGATTGTTCAATTAGTTACTTTTCTTTGTAATTGTATGAACTTGTTTGGAATATTGAGGATGTAATTTTGAATTTAATAAATATGAAACATATTAGTAAACATCATGAGCTTTGGTGATAACCCAATTATGCCCCGACTCATTCCGTTGCGGGTCGGGGTGTGACAGATTGGTATCAGAGCCATGACTATAGGGATATAGGATAGGTTATTAGACCCTTAGAGCCTATACTATAGATGATTAGAATTTTTAAAATTGTTTGTGTGTTACATGCAAAATTCATGATGTTTATATGCTTTATGTTTATTATTACATTCAATGTTATGCAAGCATGTTCATAAGTACATATTATTATACAATGCCTATCATGAATCATATTCTCATAACATATCATATCCATGAGAGCACACACCACACAATTTCCATGACTTTTGCAACGATTTTTGTATTTTCAAATCACATCAAAGTGAGTTCTCATGACGGGCATGTAGTAACTGGAAGGGTACAAGTACCGATAGTCGGAACGTCCTGTCTAGGTTGGCATTCGTATAAATCCAAAATAAAGGACCAGTTTGCCTACCTGGGGACTAACGATGAGAGTACGAAAGACCTAGTAGGCCAAAGAATGCTATACCAAACGTCGTGTGAGCTAACCCCACTTTGAGTTGTCATTGTGTCTACACCTGGACACCCTCCGACCATACATCTCGCAAACATATTTCATGGTTTTCATTCGGGTGATGCGAGTGTTAAACCGCCAATACCAATGTGAATCCTACTAAGCCAATAGTCATGGGGGCCCACATGACTATACAGGTGAAGGTATGGGGGACATTTGAGGCCCAAACATGAGCAAACCCAAGACATCCTATGGATGTAGTTGCATTATTGATGTTTATGTCATTTTTTTAAGACACATGACACCTAAAAAGACTCCTTAAACTCACAATCTTCTTATGTATATTCCTGTAGATGTCGGCTAGGCAACAACGTGAGGGTAGAAGGTCAGGAAGGTCAAACGAACGCTTGGCCACCAAAATCGCAAAACAAATGGCCGCGGTGCTTCCTAACACCGTAGTTCAAGTCCAACAAGCTCTCGCCGCAAATCCCATCAATCCTCCCCAGCAAGAAGACCAGAACGTCGACAACCCTCCCCCCAAAAAGTGCTCATACAAACATTTCAAGTCCTGCGATCCCCCGAAATTTGAAGGGACCGAAGGTGTCACTGCTCTCCTCCACTGGTTTGAGGAAATGGAAAACACCTTCCTCAACTGCGATTGTCCCGAGGATCGCAAGGTACGTTACGCAACCGGGAGGCTATTTGGAGTAGCTCTTACCTGGTGGAATACTGAAAAAGGTAAGAGAGGAATCGAAGATGCAATGGCCTTAACGTGGGAGGAGTTAAGGGAAATCATGACGAGACGCTTCTGTCCAAGAAGCGAGATCAAAAAGTTAGAAGATGAATTTCACTCGTTGAAGCAAAAGGAGGGAGATCATACTTCCTACAACAAGAGGTTTTTAGAGTTGAACCAAATGGTCCCTAACTTGTTCACCCCAGTTTACCGCTTAGTCGAACACTATATTCGAGGCCTCCCCTCGAAAATTCAAGACTCAGTTCTCAGTACTTCACCTGCAACACTCGAAGCTGCTATGGAACTAGCTACCGAGCTTACCGAGAATCGTATTCGCAACGGCAAATTTAAGGACGAGAAAAAGAAAGCCCCCGTTGAGGGCCAAACTTCAAACCATTCCACCTCCTCCTCAAAGTTTGCTAATAAGAGGAAGCGAACACCAGAAACTTTGCTGTCACACAAACAAATTTCCCTATCCCTGCTGCACCCATCACTCAAGTTGCCCCCTCACCTGCACCGTATAAAAGGCCATACTCCGGCCCATACCCAAAATGCAACCGTTTCCAATACCATCACTTTCCTGATCATCCCTGCCAGCATTGCACCGGCTGTGGCCGCGCAGGTCACACCATTCAAACCTGTCGCGTACTTCAGCGAACGAACTGCCATCAGCCCTCAATCCAAACCCACCATCAGATAGTGGGTCAAGCCCAACAACCTTTACTACTACCACCTACCCAACATGTAGCCCAATCCAACTACCAACCCAACTATCCCATGGTGCAACCTATGCGGGCTTGTTACAACTGTGGAGACCCGAACCATTTCAGGAACACCTGTCCACGTCTGGTGAATATCATCCATGCCCAAGCTCAAGCTAATCCAGTAAACCAGGCTAACCAAGCTCCTCCACCTGCAAGAGGAAGAGCTTTTAACATCAACGCCAATCAAGCTAGGGCTGACAACAATGTGGTTAACGGTACGTTTCTCATCAATGGTAGTTATGCATCCATGTTATTTGATACTGGCGCGGATAAAAGTTTTGTGTCCTTAGAATTTGAACCCATCCTCAACCAAACTCGAGATAAACTCATGGAATCCATAACAGTAGAAGTTGCTGACGGAAAACCGGTCACATTAAACTCTATTATACGCAATTGTACTCTCACCCTAAACGATCACGATTTTCCAGTTGACCTCATACCTATGAAGTTGGGAAGTTTCGACATTATAATTGGTATGGACTGGCTCAGCCAACATCATGCTGAAGTTGTATGCCGCGAAAAGTTTATACACATTCCTCTTACAAACGGTCAGACTCTACGAATCTTTGGAGAAACCCCTTCGAAAGGACTCAAATTAATGTCCTGTCTTCAAGCCCGAAAATATCTCCGCAAAAATTATGTCGCATTCCTAACTCATGTCGTCAAAAAGGGAATCAAGGAGAAGAAACTCGAAGACATCCCAGTAGTATAAGATTTTCCACAAGTTTTTCCTGACGACATTTCAGGACTTCCTCCCGTGAGAGAAGTCGAATTCCGCATTGACCTTATACCCCGTGCTACACCAGTTGCAAAATCTCCTTATAGGTTAGCCCCATCCGAAATGCAAGAGCTAGCCAGTCAATTGCAAGAGCTGACTGACAAAGGATTCATACGTCCTAGTTCATCGCCTTGGGGTGCACCTGTCCTTTTTGTGAAGAAGAAAGATGGAACGTTTCACATGTGTATCGACTACAGAGAACTCAACAAGGTAACGGCCAAGAACCGCTACCCATTACCTCGCATCGATGATCTTCTTGACCAACTTCAAGGCGCCAGCTGTTTTTCAAAAATCAACCTTCGTTCTGGTTATCATCAACTCAGAGTACATGAAGAAGACGTCCCAAAGACCGCCTTCCGAACTCGTTATGGTCATTATGAATTCATGGTCATGCCATTTGGTCTCACCAACGCTCCAGCTGTCTTCATGGATCTAATGAACAGAGTCTGCAAACCCTATCTCGATCGCTTTGTTATAGTCTTCATCGACGACATCCTCATTTACTCAAAGTCTAAGTCTGATCATGAACGACACCTTCGACTCATCCTTACACTCTTAGGGAATGAAAAGCTCTACGCCAAATTCTCCAAATGCGAATTCTGGTTAAAAGAGTACAATTCCTTGGACATGTCGTCAATGACAAGGGAATACATGTCGACCCCTCAAAGATCAAAGCAGTACAAGAATGGCAAGCGCCACGTACACCAACCGAAGTAAGATCATTCCTTGGTTTGGCTGGATATTATCGCCGTTTCATTGCAAATTTCTCCCGCATCGCTGTACCACTCACGGCTTTAACACATAAAGGAAAACCCTTCATATGGGGACCCAAACAAGAAGAAGCCTTCCAAACCCTTAAACAAAAACTCTCTGACGCACCTATTCTCACTCTTCCTGAAGGTTGTGATGACTTCGTGGTTTATTGCGACGCGTCAGGGCAAGGACTAGGCTGTGTTCTAATGCAAAGAGGAAAGGTGATAGCTTATGCTTCTAGACAACTCAAAACTCATGAGAAGAACTACACCACCCACGACCTAGAACTTGGAGCCGTTGTGTTCGCTCTTAAGATATGGAGACATTACCTCTACGGTACTAAGTGTGAAATATACACTGACCACAAGAGTCTTCAACATATCTTCAACCAAAAGGAGTTAAACATGAGGCAACGAAGATGGGTCGAACTTTTTAATGACTACGACTGTGAAATTCGGTATCATCCTGGCAAGGCAAACGTGGTGGCCGATGCACTCAGTCGAAAGGGTTATGCGAACTCCATTCGTCTTCTATGTTCGCAAATCATAACAGATATCAAAGATCAAATTCGAGAAGCCCAATATGTTTCAGTAACGGAAAACGACGTACGAAAGGAGCTGTCTTGTGGAGCTGAACTTAGAATTGAAACTAAATCCGACGGTATTCTGTACTATCTAGATCGCATATGGATTCCTGACCACAACAACCTTCGTGAATTCCTTATGAATGAGGCGCACAAAACACGATACTCTATACATCCAGGAGCCGACAAGATGTATCAAGACCTTCGATACACCTACTGGTGGCCTGGAATGAAAAAGGATATTGCTGTTTTTGTTTCCAAGTGCCTTACATGTTCCAAAGTAAAAGCTGAACATCAAAGACCCTCAGGACTTCTGGTCCAACCTGAAATACCTGTATGGAAGTGGGAAAACATAACCATGGACTTCATTACCGGGTTACCTCGCACTTGAGGTGGGTATGACACTATATGGGTAATCATTGATCGTCTTACAAAATCAGCTCACTTCATTCCGATCCGCAAAGATTTCAAGAACGAGAAGTTAGGTCGTATCTACATCAGCGAGATCGTAAGCCGTCATGGTGTACCGTTAAGCATTATTTCAGATCGTGATGGTCGTTTCACTTCACGAACATGGCAAGCCGTACAAGCCGCTTTGGGTACACGATTAGATCTCAGTACCGCTTATCATCCTCAAACTGATGGACAATCTGAACGCACCATCCAAACTCTTGAAGATATGCTTCGAGCATGTGTCATAGACTTCAAGGGAAATTGGGACGCTCATCTACCATTAGTTGAATTTTCGTACAACAACAGCTATCATTCAAGTATCGGCATGGCACCTTTCGAAGCTTTATATGGTCGTAAGTGCCGATCTCCAGTATGTTGGCACGAAATTGGAGAAGCTCAAATCACCGATCCAGAATTGATTCAAGAAACCACAGACAAGATCCATCAAACTCGAAACAATCTTCTAGCGGCACAAAGTCGTCAAAAGAGTTATGCAGATAAACGACGAAAGCCTTTGGAGTTTAACATTGGTGATCATGTACTTTTAAAAGTATCACTGTGGAAGGGAGTAGTTCGTTTTGGCCAGAAGGGCAAGCTAGCACCACGCTACGTAGGACCTTTCAAGATACTCGAAAGAGTAGGACCTGTAGCATACAAGCTTGATCTACCAGAAGAACTCAACAGAATTCACCCCACATTCCACGTATCAAACTTAAAGAAGTGTCTCGCTGATGAAAACCTCCATATTCCCCTGGAAGATATTCAGATCGATGAATCTATGCAATTCATTGAAAGACCAGTAGAGATCATGGACTTTGGAGAAAAACGTTTAAGACAGAGTCGTATTCCAATTGTTAGGGTACGCTGGGAGTCGAAATGAGGACCTGAGTTTACTTGGGAACGTGAAGACTCAATGCGCGAAAATACCCGCATCTTTTTCCTGTTACCACTACTACTTAAATTTCGGGACGAAATTTCTAAAAGTAGGGGATACTGTAACATCCGTCGAAAAACGGGTTTTCAAAACCCGCTTCGTTTATTAATCGAATAATCAGTTTCAAATTTTTGTTGCTCATTTAATGCTTATTTTAATTTTAAACAATACATAACTAATAAACATTTTAGAATATGGAAATTAAAATTGTTAGAAAATAAAATAAAGCAATTAAAAATAAAAAGGGGCTGCCGGGTTTCGAACCCGGGTCAGCCGGAAGACCTTAACACCAAACAATTAACCACTCCGCCACTTGATGTCTTTGTGAAATCTAGGAAACAAATAAAACATAAGTTCACCCGTGAATCACCTGTTTGCGCCAAAACTGAAACCGATATCGGCTTTCAACATTCAGACGTTTGAGTGATACTGAATATCTGATTATAACCGATGCAACCATTACGACCCACGTTCTTAATCAAATTCAGTCTTTATTGTTTCGATTCATATGATTTGGGAGTTAGAAACCGGAATCTTCTACTTCCTGAATTACTCCAACAATATCATCATCTCGCGACTCAAAAACACTCGCAGAACCTCCAATTTCATTTTCGCTCTATTTTCAGTTCGTCGGAAACGCTTTCTGAAATCGCCGGACTTTTGCCGGAAAACCGTGTCTTTCATCAAAACGGTAAATTTCTCAATTCTTTTATCTTCTATCTGTTGTTAGACTGTTACTAACTGAAACCCTTCAATCAGAATCGGTCCCAGACGACGATACCTGATAATCTGCAATCGCCGGAAAACTTCTGAAAATTTCTAACTCACGCTGTGAATCGGTATGAGCATCTAAACTCTTTGATAACTCTTGATTAGTCATTCAATTCCACAATTAGTTAATTAAAACTGTTAATTGGTCCGCTCAGACGGAGTTCATAAAACAGAGCCGACGACTTTGCCGGAGTTCTGAGAAAAGTCATCATTCCGGTACGTTCATTCCCAAAACCTTCCCTATCCATTTCGTTTTAATCATTTATATGTCTGTTAATTGAATTGAACAAGATCAGTCGAATATCAGTTATCTGAGTTATTTTAACGAAGAAGAAGAAGTTAGGCTGTGTATAAATTTAAAATAAATCAGATTATATCTCGGGTTAGACACACAGACCAGTGGTGGACTGTGTGCATTTGAATCATAGAGTCCCGGGTTCGAGTCTGTCCTCGTTCCGATTCGTCACAATATTCAGACTTTTTATAAAACCCAAATATGGAAACTTCCAGTTAGTATATAAGAGAAATAAAAACAAGTGTTTTAACCATGTTAGACACACAGTGCAACGGTGGACTGTGTGCAACGTTAAACAACAGGTCCCGGGTTCGAGACCTGTTATGCACGCCGGTTCGATAGAATTAAAATCCTTTTTAAAATAAATGAATTTTGAATAAATTAAATAGTATATAAATATAATTAAAAACAGAAATATTTCGGGTTAGACACGTAGCTCAGTTGGTAGAGCTGCGTGCACGTGTACGGGAGGTCACAAGTTCGAACCTCACTCAGTGCAAACAATATACACGACCGAACCGGTCAACAAGTCAAAGTCAATGGTCAACGGTCAACCCAAAAAGTCAACAATTTTTTTATTTTTTTATTTATTTATTTAATTTAAAAATCAATTAAAAATACTTAAAAATAATGTTTTTAAAGTTAGAAAATAACCTTAAACTCACAAAAATATATCTAAAAATCCTATTAAAATTATTAATAAAATCCACTTATTTACCGTACCTTTTTGTTATTATTTAGGTTAGTTATTCCTCGTCGATCAATCCTCTAAACTCGTGCGCATTCAACATCATCAAACGAACGCACCCAATGTGAGTGAATCTCTACAAATTCCCGTTTTAATCACGTTTTTTTGGTGTATCATATGTCTTATTATTTATTACATTTAAACAATTGTGCATCCATCATATCCATGATCAAATGTGTATTCAATATGTATCAACTGTTTGTGTGGTTAATGTTTAGATTAAATTTATCATTTTCAGTACATACATTATCATAGGCCGCCGCTCCCCATTACCTATGAGCGTGAGCCGTTCCCCATTACCTATGAGCGTGAACGAGGCGTTGCCAACATACGATCGGCTCCGTTTGATTGAGCCTTAATCGCACATACATTTCATCATAGGCCGTCTGTTCCCCATTACCTATGAGCGGAACCGTTCCCCATTACCTATGAGCGTGAACGTGACGTTGCCAGCATATACATTATCATTCATGTCATATATTCATGCAAGGTGGTTTGTTATTGTTATTGTTATTGTTATTGTTATTGATATTGTTATTGTTATTGTTATTGTTATTGTTATTGTTATTGTTATTGTTATTGTTATTGTTATTGTTATTGTTATTGTTATTGTTATGGTTATTGTATGTTTATCTACGTTTGCTCACATATGATTATTGCACAATTTTTCTATATTAAATATAACAAGAAATCAATAATAAATGTTTTCTAACAAGGTTCACTCACCAACTTTTGTTGACCCACAAACCCCCATTTTTACACATGATACAGGTGATCCAGTTGCAGCAAGAAACATATAGGATGGCTTAGAAGAATAAATCGGTTTAGACTTTAGATTGTTTAATTAGTTACTTTTCTTTGTAATTGTATGAACTTGTTTGGAATATTGAGGATGTAATTTTGAATTAAATAAATATGAAACATATTAGTAAACATCATGAGCTTTGGTGATAACCCAATTATGCCCCGACTCTTATTCCGCTGCGGGTCGGGGTGTGACAGTCATGGAGAACACTGCATTTTTAAGTGAAATGGAATGCCAAGTGACCATGGCGTGTTAAGTGATGGTTTTGCCAAGAAAATATGGCTTTTTTGTGTTTTTGGGTGTGACCAATTTGGTTCTGAGATCTTTGCTTATATAAGAGTTTTTGTCGTGTAGTTTTTGGCGGGATTTTACTTTAATAAATTGTAGCAGTAAAGTATCTGTCTATTCAGTTACTGTTTGTTCAGCTTTTATACGTTGAGGCTGTGATACGTCCCATCTTTCATGTTTTGGCGTTTTTTGTATATGGCATTTTAATAAATGATGGTAATAAAGTATCTGGCGTTTCACTAATAAGAATTATAGAACTCACTAATTAACTTTTTTGCAATTGTGGCATTTTGGCGTTTTATAGATAATTGGAAGAAACAATATTTTTATTATTTAAAAAGTAGTTAGCAAAAAACAGAAAAAATTAGCCTACAAGATGAAAAAAAAATTAAAACTCTTGGTCAGAAGAGATTATGTCAGAGAAGTATCCATCACTCCCTTCGTCTTCTTCTTCGGAATCTTCATCAAGTTTCTCATCCAAGTCATCACTTTCGCTTTCATTGGCGTTTTGTTCTTGAATATTTTGAAGCCTCCATTTGAACATGTCATGCAACAACTCCAATTTTGGAGTCATGTCCGTGTTCAAACATATTGCATTGTGTAACTCCTCTATGAACCCAAGCCCCTGCTTGGTCATGATCTTTCGAAGCATGCAGTCTTCCTGATCTCCGTAGTCACATATAACAGTGACCATGTTAGTGTAATCATCAAAATGCCATGATCTGATGACTGGGTCCATCGTTGCATTTGCGTTGTTTGTTCCAAATTTTCTGGTTAGTCTTCTTATAACGATATTTGTTTTATCACAGTGATTATCTAGAGGGACGCCAAGTGCTAAGATCCCCTGTTGCACTTCTTCCTTCAGGTTCAAGATGGCTCTGATTGTTTTAACAAACACTCTTCTTCTGTTGTCAAAACGGATCACGAATCTTCTCGTTCTGAGTGTGTATCTCCATGAGATGATGGCTGCCATTTTTTCTTTCCCGTCAGATTTTTGGCATTTTGGCTATTAATGGCGTTTTAGTATAACTAATTTTGTTTCCAGTGATAATTGAGTTAATTATAACGTTGTTTATATAATGAAGGTTTGGCGCATATTTTAGGAGGGATTTTTTTTGTAATAAATGTTAATAATTAACTCTCAGTTACATTTTTGTTCAAAACAAATATCTGCAACGCGTTTTATCATTAATGGCGTTTTAAGTACATACGGCGTTTCATATGCAAGGGAACGGCGTGTAATAGGTGGTGTTTTGTCATTAATGTGGCGTTTTGTTTAATAACAGTGGAAAGACCATTTTACCCTTAATGAAGCACGTCCAAGTAATAAAGTTGATGTTATTTACGAAAACGCCACCACGAATCCTAATCCATTGATTGTTTTGATTCAACGGCTGATGGCCGTTCTCAGCGTTTTCACACTTCTCACCGTATTCTCCAAATCCCACCCCTATATATATTATATATATATATATATATATATATATATATATATATATATTATATATAGGGATGGATCATGAAAATGAGAAAACAAAAAAAAACTAACTAAAAAAGCCTAAAAACATACCAAATTTTTTATTTATTAAAAATCGCTATAAGTAATATATAAAAAAAACTTTTTTTTTTTCAAAAACTAAAAATAAAAAGTTGTAATGCACATATACAATAATCGGAAAAGCCTAAACCACCTAACTCATCCCCCACCGACGCCCCCAAAAAAAAAACCTATATCCCTCCCACCAAAAGCCTAAACTCCCCACCCCCCTCCCCCCAAAAAAACCTAACCTGCCTAACCTCCCCACCCCCCAAAAAAACCTAACCTCCCCCCCCCCCCCCGCCAACCCCCCTAAAAAAATACCTAAGACTAAACCGTAGACATAAACCCCCAAAAAAACCTAAACCCCCCACCCGCACCCCTTAAAAAAACCTAACCTCCCTTCCCTAAAAAAAACCCTAAACCACCCTCCCCTCACACCCAAAAACTTAAACCTAATCCTAATCCTAAACCTCCAAAAAATATAAACCTAAATGCTACACTAAACTCAAATGCTAGCTTTAAGCATATAATGCACATGAGCAACATATACATATAATGCACATGTGCAGTACACATATAATATAATGCATATGTGCAATACAAGTTTTTTTTTAATAAAAGTTTCTTTTATACATAAAAAGTAGCGGATTTTTATAAAAAATTGTAAAATAAAATTGGCATGTTTTTTAGGCTTTTTCATGATCCTCTCTTTATATATATATATATATATATATATATATATATATATATATATATTAGTAATTTAGAAGAAAATCCATAGCTAAAACTGTAACAAAAACCTTCATAGCAACTATATCCGTAGCTAGGTTCGTTAAAAAGTCACAGAAAAAACTAGCAAAGTTTTAAAGCAAATTGGTAGCAAAACCATAGCAAAATTTCCATAGTTAAACCGTAGACAAAATTGTAGCACAAACTCCGTAGCCAAGTATTTGTAGCAAAATTCCTAGCTAAAGGTTTGTAGCTATAAAAATGTAGCAAAATTTCGTAGCGAATATCCATTGCAAATTCGAACCTAAGATAGCAATGTCATTTTTGTAGCTAAAATTGTAGAAAAATATGATTTAGTAATTAAATTCCATAGCAATAAATTAGCGACGGGATTTGTAGCTACGAATCAAATTCGTAGCAAATCCATAGTAAAATGGGTGTTCGCTACAAATTTGCTACGGATTTAGCCGTAGCAAATACCTATTTTTGTACTATTCCATGGTTGTAAAGGTCGCTAGGCACTCTCTAGTCGATCGACCGGGGAGTTCAGAGTACTCGGCTTAGGCAGAGAGTACTCGGGAGTACTTGAACATGTTAAATGATAAGAAAATTAGTTTTCGAAAATTAAAAATATATCAAATAACATATATTTACAGTTAATAACACATTAATACTAAATACATTAGGGGCTTGCGTAAAATTTTATTTTTAATAAATATTTAAAGAATACCTTGTTACTTATCCAAATGAGATTCACAAACATGCAAATATGACTATCACACGCAGATGAGAATACAAGGGAAGCATATCTGCAAATATAAAACGCAATTGAAAAATGAGTGTGTATGTGAGTGGTCAAATCGAAAAGTTCAAACTTATAAATTTCATAGCACCCTATTAATTATATCATGATTTTTTTTGAACGGTGATTATACTATGATAAAATAAAGGAAAAAAAAGCATAAAAGTAGTGCATTAATTTTAATTATGGTTTATACACACATTTTAAATGAATTACAAACTATGCACATGAAAATAAAATTCATTTTACAATAGTCTTAAAACAATTTTAGCGGTGAAGTTGTATTAAGCGCAATTTGCTATAGACATGAACAAAAGATAGGCGACAGGAACAAGTTGATGATTCAAATCATTTTGGCCAGTAATCAATTATTCGTGGGTTTAAAATACTTAGGTAGTGTTTGGTACGAAGGAATAGAATTTGAAATAGAATGGATCATTCTGATGAAATTAAAAGAAACATATTTTGTTATCAGGTATTAATGGAATTAAGCATTCCAAAAGGATGTAACTCCTTCAAAATATAATAATTTTCATTCCTTGGTAAAAGGTTTTTTTTGTTCTCATTCCTTCAAGGAATGGAAAGAAATATATTATTATTGTTTATTATTATTATCATCATCATCATCATCATTTGGGTCATAATACAATAGGAAGTTTTTATAAAGAGGAAGCATAGGGAGAAATCTGGATGTCCAATTGCACTTCAACGACCAAGATTAAAATAAAATAAAAAACTCTCATTTAAACACGTTGTCTGGGCTTTCAAGGGTATTATCGTCAAATTTCAAAATTAATCGCTCTTGAATATACATAGAAAGCTTCGCAAAAGTTCATTACGTTTTACATTTTGATTGAAAGAACACATACATATTGAAATTAGAGATAATCAAACTCCATTGAAGTTCATGGCATCATCGAGAGATAATTTGAAGGTTTACCTTCGAGTTCTGATAAGAAATGCATATGCAAAACCCTAAATCATCAATGAAGCAATGAAAACAACAGATGAAGGAAACATCGATCAACAAACAAAAAATTGAGAAAAATCAACCATGAGAGAACAAAGTGGTAGAAAACGAAAAGAGGTCTCTGATAATGGTATATATTTTTTTAAACTTTAAACTGTATTAAATTACATTATACAAAGTAGAAATCGTACCTATCATTGTATATGCTTAGTAAGATCTGTTGTTTACGATTGTGTTTTATATTATAATTGTGACCTACTAGTTTTTATCTTATCATTGTATATTCTTAGTATTGTTTGTAGTTAACGATTGTGTTTTATATTAAAGCTGTGACCTATTGCTTTTTATCTTTTTTATTGTGAACTATTGCGTTTTATCTTAATGAAATAGTATAAAACAAAGAGATTTTAGATATGTTGTTAACAAATGCCTAGTAAGGTTTGTTGTTAACTATTGTGTTTTATCTTAAAATTGAGCAAAACTGCTTTTAATCTTAAAATTGTTAACTATTACGTTTTCTCTTAAAACCTTGAACTACTACTTTTAATCTTAAAATTGTTAACTATTGCGTTTTAAACTGACTTCGTTTCATTATTCTCTTTAAGAACAACCAATCAAAAGGAGAAGAAAAAAAGTTGTGATTGAAACTTCAGAAGATGAAGACTCTGTTTTACATGAGGAAAATACCGAGAGAACTATAATTCTGCATAGTTCTAAAAACAACAATAAATTCTGGAAACATATAACACAAAAAACATAATTTTATGAACAAATATTTGTTTCTAATACACTTGTATTGTATATATCAAATGATGATTTTTTTGATCCCTCACCAAGAGTGAATAAGACTAAAAATATCATTGTTTCTGCAAGTGATAAAAAGAAAAAAAAGAAAAGTCAGATAATGTAAAAGCAAAGAAAAAGAGATCATCCAGGAACGATAAAACACCAGAACAACCATATTATGAATACGATGGAAGAACAATCACCATAAGATGTGCAGTTATAATCTCCCAAAGTATCTGAAAAATTTATCAAAAGATCAAAAGAAAGTTGTGAGAGAAATAGGATTTGGGAGCACACTATAAATCAACTTGCATTCAGTTCCTTGCAAATTCGGATATTGGCTAGTAAATAACTTTGATGCTGAAATGATATGTTAAATACTGGAGATGAAAAGATTAAGATCACAGCTGAGTTGATTCAAAAGCTATTTCAAATACCAAATGGCAAATAAAGATTGAAAAAAAATGAGGCTCAAAGATACAGATCTTATAATTAAATTCTAGCGGGAGCAATTCAGTAAAGAACTTTTGAAGAAACTCTATACTGCCAATCTGATTAGAGATTTAGAGAACAGAAAGAACTTGGAAAAATGTTCAAACTAAACTTATTGGTTATCTTTTGTACTGTCATGACAGAGGCAATGCGAAGTAGTAATGTTAACCAAAATTTTTGCCATCAATGAAAAGTAACATAAATATCCAAGATTTTAGTTGGTGTGAATATATGCTGAATTGTTTAAGGCGTACAGAAAAACAATGGCCTAGAGGTAAAAAAAATCTTCCACGGACCTATTGGAATGCTAGCCGTATGAAATCCGATCTTTATATTTTTTTTATCATAAAACACAATTATGCTTACTAGTTTTATGCTTACTTTATTTCTATCATATCTCAATGCTAAATGCTTGTTAACTATATCATATCTTATCTATACTGAATGCTTTATATCATAAAACGCAATATATATTCATTGTTATCTTTGGTTAAATATGATAGGTTAATGATATCTTTACTCAATGCTCAAAACTTTTTATCATAAAACGCAACATATAGTAATTGTTATCTATACTTCATAAAACGCAATAATAATTGCTAATTTTCTTTTGTTCCCTGAATATTCAAGCTGAATGATATCTTTATAAAACACAATCATTTATACAGATTCTATATGCTTACAAAAAACAAGGATTTGAGGATCGTGAACAAGAATTCTCTCTGGATAAAATTGACTCTACATCTTTACAAGAATTTGAAGATGAATTGGAAATCGCATCGCAAAATGAGGGAGGGTACTTGCAACAGAAACAAAGAAGAAAATTAAAAATATGGCAAAGAAAAAACAAAAAAAGAAAGATGAGGAGATTGAATATTATGTTTATCCATCTGAATCCGACAATGAAAATGAAGAAAATTATGATGATGAATCTGAAGAAAAAAATGAAGATGATGTTGAAGAACTGAATGAATACGAACCTAACAGCCAACTAAACTTTGTTCAACTAGAAGAACCAAACACCTTACTTACTGCTGCAATGAATTGGATTGCACTAGAAGATACTTAAACCAACCATGGGGGCATTTCTTCGAAAAACCATCAGAAGGAAATAAAGGAAAAATGTGGGTAGACAGTCAATGTCGATTGTGTAATTTCATACCATCACAAATTCAACTTGAAAAAACAAAAGGAATTTCTGAAATACATTCAACAAAAAGTGGTGATGAAATTCTGATAAGCGATGAAGGTGAAAAAAGCAATGAGCAGCATATGTGTCAGCCTTAGATGATCATTTTAAAGGCTTTGAAGAATCTTTCCAAAAGATCCAATCATATATAGATGACGTTATTGGACAATATCCAAATAGTGAAATTGTTCATACCAAAGTAAATGAATGGACTTTATTGAGGGAAAAAATCAACAATGTAGCTAAAAAGTGCAATGAAGTTACTTCTGATTAAGAATGATCGAAACTCAAAATGATCAAAAAACACCATCAAGCTTCTTAAATTTGAACCAAAGCCAATATGAAGAAACTGAAAATGACATCATATGCTCTCCAACAACTGAAAAACGCAATGAAGATACTACAAGTGTGGTCCAAGGCTCAAGTCCTAAAAAACAATGAAGATCCAACAAGTCTGGAAAAAAAGCAATGAATATACTACAATTATGGTACAAGCCTCAAGTCCTGAAAAACCAATAAGGATCCATCAAGTTTGTTAAAACACAATGAAAATACTTTATCTGTACAATCATCATTTAGTGAAGAAACTCCATCAATAATGTTGGAGATGATCAACAAGACCGAAGAAGCAGAAAGAATATCAAAACAAAAACCAACTGAAAATTATGAGGGACCATCATTTGATTTGAAAATTTCTCAAATTTCAAATGAGAATGAAACAAATGTGGATGATGATACTAATCGGAATGCTACACATTCCAAAGATCAAAAAGAGACAACAAGCAAAGAAGCAAAAGGAGTTGAAACATGTACTCAAATTGTAAGAATACAAAAATGCTTCATAGAATTGATGAAGATGTGAGTGAAAAAGAAACCAACAACGTTGTTGGAAACTTATCATTCCTCAACGCATAAAAGATCCGTATGAAACACCTGAAAAATTAGTTCAACTAAACCAACAAATAAGTGAAATCAACAAAACATAATAAATAATTACAAAGTTAGTACGACCAGAATGTCAGAAAAATACAGGCGACACATTATGTTCCTCATACTATCAAAGACAAATTGCAATGAATGAAGTTAGAACGAAGATTGAAACAACATTTCTAGATATGCTTTCCATGCAGAAGGCGACATAATGTACAAAAAACATTTATACATAAAAATCACACACTTGCACACAAAAATAAATGCAAAATCATATATAATTCAATTATTATTATTTTTTTTTTGCAGGGACACTTTCTTTTTAATAACTGATCATGTATCTTTGTCAAGATGGGCAATAGAAACAATGAGGCCAGGATTATACATAACAGGAGAAATAATCAATTCATGGGCTTATATCTTGAAGGAAGAAGAAAAAAGAAGATCAAAACAAATTATCTGCAAGATCTTTCTGTAAAATTCAAATGCTGGTAAGATCTCTAATACGCAATTTGTTTTCTTATTGTGTTCTTCTTTTTGTATGAAGTTATTTAGTAGTTTGGTTTTGTTGACAATATCTGAATATTGATGTATAAAATGCAATGAATTTTATAGTTTAATGTTTGTTGTTTTATATGTTTTATCTAAAACACAATAATTTTTTTACTTTGTTTGTTTTAATGCAGGCTTACAGATTAGAAAAAAAAAACTAAAAAATAGATGATAGAAGAGTTCACACAGATAATGACAAAAATTCTTAAAGGTTCAAAGATACAAATCATTAAAGATTTTGATATTATCCTTGTTCCAATACTCCATCTTGAGCATTTTTATTTGATCTCGTTCAATCTTCAAGACAAAGAAATAAACATCATTGATAACAGTGCATCAAAGATTTCAAATTTTGTGAAATATAGCAATTTGCCTCAAAAAACAGTAAGTTATGCAAAATTATGCTTCTAGAAAGACTATAAATAATTTCAGTTTATTAATCTTTTAGAGTTTCATTACGTTATATGGATAGTACAGTACATGAATAATCAACAAAAACAAAACCAACCGATCTTTTTTAACTAGAATTTCATTTATTTTTCTGTAGAGGGATGCTTTGGTTGCTTATCTTAAATCAATTGATCATCCAAAAGCAGATAACATAAACAAGATAGTGCCTAAAAGAATGGAGATGAAATGGAGAACACAGGATAACCCCATCGAATGTGGTATATTCTGTATGCGTCATATGGAAAGTTATGAGGGTCAATGTGTGGAAAAATGGAATTGTGGATTTAACGAGGAATATGGAAACCCAACAAATATCAAGAATCCAATAAACAGAAACAAACAGACTGCACAACTTGAGGATTTAAGACGTAAGTATATCGCAAAGATACTATTGCACAATCTCAACTAATGCAAAGATTTTATTATTGAAGATTCAAAGAAGTATTGCAGCCTCAGTGCACAACTTAAAAAGATTGATTATGACATTAGTTTAGAGAGGATTAAAAATAGGCTTGCTTCTGCTGGATTATGAACTTGATTGTCTTATTGTTTGTTATTATAAAATGCAACACAATATCTTTTGTAATTAATATTTAATAGAAATAATTGTTATGTTATACTTTGTTATATAAAATGCAATATTTTGTCTTTTGTACTACATTGTTTTATACTTTGTTATTATAAAATGCAATAGTATGTTTTTGTTAATTATTCATGTACTAACCGTATAACGCAAGTTTTTGCTTCTGCTGGATTATGATCTTGATTGTCTTATTGTTTGTTATTATAAAACACAACACAGTGTCTTTTGTAATTAATATTTGCTAGAAATCCTTGTTATGTTATACTTTGTTTTTAATAAAACGCAATATTTTGTCTTTTATACTACTTTATCTTATACTTTGTTTTTATAAAACGCAATAGTATGTTTTTGTTAATTATTCATGTACTATCCATATAACGCAATGAAACTCTAAAAGATTAATAAACTGAAATTATTTATAGTCTTTCTAAAATGCAACTGAATATCCCATGACACTCATAAAACATTATTTAAAACGCAATAAATAAATAAAGAAAAAAGAACTCCTAAAAGATACAAGACAAAGACAATGTAGCGACAAAAAACATCATTACTATCAAAGAAAATTAAAAAAGCCTTTTGGATTCCTGAAAAATTATTGTATGATAAGACTAATCGATTCAGTTATGTGAATAAAAATCACCCAAAATACCACATTTACTAACAGAAGACCAATTATATAAACAAAAAACCCTAGATTATACCTTCACACACAATAGGCAATCACAAACACACACAAATGGCTAATCAAGAATTGCCAATTTTGTTAGTACATAATATCTATGTCTTAGTCTTGGATCGAGTCTGTTTAGATTGGGCTAGATTTTGTTAGAATATGGCGTATTTATGTAAATGCTAAGACAAGTTCGCCCGAACTTGTTACCCATCCAAGCGAACTTGCACTAGTATATATATGTGCCTTGAGTCTTTCATTTGTAACTTTTGCAACTTTGTCACAACAGAGGCGAAGCTCTGCCCGATCCGGATCTTACATGTAATTGAACTTAGTGATCAATAAACAACAGTTAAACGTGTAATCTTTGCATATTTGATTAACACGTCACATAGTTTCCACCTATATGAACGTTAGATATCAAATTAGGTTCCTGTGCTAATCGAGGAACGATCTAACAAGTGGTATCAGAGCCACGGATACCTGATTTGGTGAAATCATTGCAAGATCTACTCTATTTCATCTCATTTCTACCATTTTTCTTCATTTTTTCATGAAAAACAATGAACCAATGGATAAAATTTGCTAATTTTTTAATATGTCACTTAAAATACACTAAAGATAAACCCCTAAGAGTTTCAAGACCTAATTCAAACAAATTGATGTCGAAAAGTTGAGAAAACCATGTTTTACAAACTTGATTTGATCGAACTTGTAATCAAGTCCGCTCGAACTTGATTAAAAATTAACAATTTTTAATCAAGTCCGCCCGAACTTGATTGATTTTCAAGACTTTTAGTATAAGTCCGCTCGAACTTGTATTATTTTCATTCAATTTTTATCAAGTTCGCCCGAACTTGATTAAACTTTGTTGAAAATCTATACAAGTTCGCCCGAACTTGCTTGTTCTCTTGAAAGTCTTAACAAGCCTGCTCAAACTTGTTTCAGGGTGAAAAATTTTCAATATCTAAACACAAGTTCGCCCGAACTTGTGTGAAACAAAACCTGATTTTAACAACTACACAAGTTCACCCGAACTTGTCAGTGATCATTTTCGAAGTTTGTGAACGTGTTTTCAGTGATTCTCGTCAGTTTTTCCATGATGGAAGATATTCACAGTGCGTTTATGACAGCTTCAGCATCGAATGCTCAAATGGTGAATCAAGTTACTATTGATAACGAAATGGGTACGTCTGTGAAGCCACTGAAACTCATGTTTATAGATGAATATGCGGGGTGGAAAGAAAAGTTTACGAACTGGGTTCAGTCTACGTTCTTTCACAGCTGGGTTGCAGTTGAGACTGGCTACACATGGCCAAGAGATGAACATGATAATGTTATCGATATAAGCAAGTTTTCTACTACACAGAAAGATGCGTACGTAGCTGAAAAGAAAATGATCAGCTTAATTCAGCAGTCTGTGAAGGAAGATATATGGGTACTATTGCCAGAATACAAAACTACACAAGATCTTTGGAAGTCTCTAAAGAACAAATGTCAGGGAAGTGCAGAAATGGTCAAGAGCAAAAAGGCGTTAACCATGAAGGAATTTGATATATTCACAATGATAAAAGGCGAAAGATGAGACAAATGATCGAACGTTTTTGTCATTTGAAGGTGATTATGAGGAGACATGGCCTTGAGAAGATGGAAGAAGAATACATTGATAAATTGGTTGACGCTTTACCAGAGGGTGAGTGGACGACATATCTCATGGTGCTCAAAGAAAGTCCAAGCTGGGAGTTCTTCAAGTTATCCATTTTCATCGATAAGTTGGAGGGGCACGGGATGGAGTTGTTAAAGATATTCAAGTCAAAGAATTCAAACGTTGCTCAAGATGTAGGGCTTTACTACAAGACATGAGCTCAAGAGAATATCTCAAGCCCAAAGATCCAAACTGCTTTCAGCGCGAATCTGAATTCCTCGAATCATTCGCCACAGAGCCAAACTCAATCATATGCTAACTATGATCAGAGTCCTCAGAATTCATCATATTCGAGCACGAGTTCTAATTCTTCATTTCAGAATCAGTCAAATAACAATAATCAATCGAATTCTGATCCAAATGTGTTTAAATGCAATATTGTAGTCAATTTAAGCAACGTTGTTTCTGAACAAGTGGCCAAACAACACATGGCACTTCTTGCCACAGTGTTGGAATCTTACGAGAGTTTAGTGGCCGGGAAGATTGGTAATCCAGAAATGACTACAGAGGATTACGATCAAGTGGATGAGGAAGAGCTTGAGCTTATGGACATCAAATAGTCCTTAGCTTCGATTATTCAGAGAGTTACTAAATTTGTTGCTCTAACCGGCAGAGACATCGGGAATTCAAGTGACAAACTGGTTTTTGACAAGACGAAAGTTACTTGCTTCAAATGCCGACAAAAATGGCACTTCAAAAGAGAATGCAAGAATCCAAGTGGCAATCAAAGTCCATTTGGATGTGGCAATGATTATTATAAGAAGTCGCTACAATGCAAGCCATTCCCAAAGAAGACTCAAATTGAAGTTTAAGAGAAACCGTCTAACAACACAGAGAAAGCTATGGTTGCTTCGAATGAAGATGATGGTTTTGACTGGAATTTTTACATTGGCAAAAAGACCGGAGTTGCTCTAATGGCCGAAATCATGGAAGATACATCTGCTGAGGATGCAGCCATGGAAAGCGCAATGCTAGAAGAATACTTACAACAAGCAGAAGAAGATGAGATCTATCATCACACTAGGATGCAAAGTGTTCTTTCTCCTAACATGACTTCTAGTTTTGCAGGTTGTTTTGGTGATACAACATCTTCGGAGCATGTTGCTGAGGAGAAACCAGAAATTGAAGAAGTCATCAACGTGACCAAAGAGATGAATGAAGAAAACCTCACGGAGATTGCCAACAAAGCTATGATGGCTAATTTGACAAAGGTAGGTCCGGAGGTAAAAGTTGTAGAAAAGGAAGTTGTAAAAGTGCAAAATGTTGAGGTTGAAAAACCTTGTATGAAATGTACCGAGCCTTGTCTGCAATGTGCTGAAAAGACTCAAATCATAAGTGAACTCAATGCGCATAACAACAATTTCAAATATGATTATCACACAATGAAAGAAGCTTATGATAAAATGAAAGATGATTATAGCAGGCTCGATAATAATAACATTGAACAACTTGACACAGTGAGAATGTTAAAAGCCACGTTAATGGAAAAAAAAGCTATTAACACTTACATAAACAACATTGCTGAAGTAAAACTAGAGCTTCAAGACATGAAAATCGAAACCGAAAGGGTAACACAGCTTTTGAAAGCTATACCACAAATGCTTACGTCATAGACCATATTCTTTCAACGATTCCGTCGGAAGAAGATGTTCAGAAATCAAAAGGTAAGAAACGTGGGGATTATAGCAGTTCCACCACCCTTGTGCGAAAAATATTGTCGCAAGAAAGCTGAAGGGATGGAAAAGGCGCTTAACATTGAACTTTTGACTGAAAAGAAAAATGAGCTGTCTGAGAACATTGATATAACCTACACAAGCGATGATGGCGAAGCAGTGGTTAAAAATGTTGTTGAAAATGTTTTGAGTGAATCTGATGATGGCAGCTTTGAGAGTGCCAACTCGAGTTCGAACAATTCTGATTCACAATCTGAAGATGACGATACATCATCGGAAGATAGTCTAAGTGATGATCCTAACGTTGTCATGTACAAAGTTAAGGAATCTGATAGACTATATTTCAATGACAGTTTTCTGATTCAAAATGTGAAAGAAGACCAAATTGATAAATTGTTCAAACTTGTCGAAGTATCATCAGAAGATTTGGAAAAAAATGAAAAGAAATATTATTCTAAACCTAAAAGAAACTATAACAACTACCGAAGGAATGGTGGTGACTTTCCTGAAAACAGGAGAGCGGGTTCGGGTTTGGAGGTTGAAGATGAACCGAATAAGAAACAGAAGTCACCATTTCACGAATACAAGAATAAAAACATGGCTTTCGTGTATGGGACAAGTACGGTTCATGAAGAGAATTTGATTGGAAAGCAATCAAATGATAAATTCAAAAAAGAAAAGAACTTCGGGATAAGGCTAAATCCGCAAGTGGAGTAAAACCCACTAGTGGACATTCTCATGATAATCGAACTTGCTTTAAATGCAATGAAGTTGGTCACATTGCTCGCAGGTGTCCAAAAGCCTGTTTATCCTCGAAGAAAAACAAGTTCAGATGTTGAGAAACTCAAGCAACCAGAGATTGTAAAACCTGTCACAATTCTAAAACGAAACAATGAATCTAAAATTGAAGTTAAACCTAAAACTGAATCGAAGTTTGAAAACTCAATTTTTGAGAAAGGTGAAACTTCCAGATCAAATGAAAACAGAGATTCAAGGTTTTACATAAAGAAAGCAAGAGTTAAATCACAATCCTGGGTTGCCAAAAAGAAAACAACAACATCTGAAGTTGCAAAGTCAGAGTTAGTTGAAACCAAGGTCGACAAATTGTCTGATTCAAAAGATAAAACTGAAACTGTCAAAGTTTGTCCAAAACTTTCAAAAGATAAGAAAAAGGTCAAGTTTGAAAATGTTAAGATCGATGAAGTCTTAGATGGTGAATTTGAGGATGTCTACAAAGATTATTATCCCAAACCCAAGACCAATAAGGATTGGGTTGCACTTTTTCACTAAATGTTAATGTGTGCGGGGGCTCCAAAGATCTATATTATCGAAGTGGATTTTGGATAGTGGAGCGTCGCGACACATGACCGAGATGAAAGCACTACTCTTGATATCAAAGCGATTAATGGAGGGTATGTAGGCTTTGCTGGAAATCAAAGAGGCCGGATTGTAGCTTAAGGAAAACTTTCGAATGGTGTGGTGTCTTTTGATCGTGTAAACTATGTCGCCGAGCTGGAGAACAATCTTCTCAGCATATCACAGATTTGCGATAAACAGTTCACAATTCATTTCAATAGCAAGGAGTGCATGATACTGAAGCCGGGCTTCACGATTCCTGATGATTTGATTCTGATGCGCGCTGCACGCGAAAACGAACTCTACATGTTAGACATGGGTGTTGCTACTACATCGTCGAAATCAGCTCAATGTTTTGTCACAAAAGCCACGAAGAAGGATTCGATTCTATGGCACAGGAAGATGGGGCATATACATCTGAGGAAAACGAACTTTCTGTTCACAACGACCTGGTTGAAGGAGTAAATATTCGGAGCTTCCATATGACGGATCATCGTCTTGAATGTAAAAAAGGGAAGCAGATTAAAAAATCACAGACTGGTGTGAGAACGAGAAACCGAATCAACAAAGCTTTAATTTGTTTCTATACTCGAGTGGCTCCGACTCAAGATTATTGCTATTATTCATGTTTCATATCTCAAATCGAGCCGAAGACTGTGAATGAAGCTTTGGGTGATGAGAACTAGGTGATAGCGAAGCAGGAAGAGTTGTTACAGTTTGAGAAACTAGGAGTCTGGAGACTTGTTGACTTACCACCAAAGCAGAAAGCGATAGATATGAAGTGGGTCTTCAAGTGTAAGAGGGATGATCGAGGTGTGATCGTTAGAAACAAAGCTTGGTTGGTTGTCAAAGGTTTCCACCAGCAAGAAGGAATTGACTATACGGAAGTTTATGCACCTGTTGCACACTTAGAGTCAACCCGCATTTCCCCTACATTCGCTGCTTGGAAAGGTTTTAAAGTGTACCAGTTAGATGTGAAATCCGCATTTCTCTATGGTAAGCTACGCGAGCAAGTGTACGTCGGACAACCACTGGGGTTAGTCGATCCGCTGAATAAGAACAAAGCTTATCTCCTGGACAAAGCCTTATACGGATTACACCAAGCCCCGAGAGCTTGGTACGAGATGTTATCTCAACATCTCGTTGGAAACGGCTTTACTAGAGGCACAGTGGATAGTACATTGTTTACCAAAGAAATCGGAAGTCATCTAATCATCGTACAAATCTATGTGGATGATATCATCTTTGGTTCAACGAATGATAGTCTTTGCAAAGAATTCGAGAAAATTATGAAGAAGAAGTTCAAAATGTCTTCTATGGGCGAAATGAAGTTCTTCCTCGGGTTACAAGTTGATCAGTTACCAGACGGCATATTCATTCATCAAACGAAGTAAGTTCACGATATTTTGAAGAAGTTTGAAATGGATAGCTCGAAGCCGCTTTCGACTCCTCTGGCGCTGAATCACGGGATTTGCATTGACGAAACAGGAACCATAGTGGATGATACGCTCTATCAGTCGATGAT
Organism: Scalesia atractyloides; assembly: GCA_947069175.1. Lineage (NCBI taxonomy): Eukaryota > Viridiplantae > Streptophyta > Magnoliopsida > Asterales > Asteraceae > Scalesia > Scalesia atractyloides. The sequence goes on along the minus strand of CAMTDV010000024.1, from coordinate 32,882,855 downwards.
AGGATCTCTTATGTATCTGACGGCATCTCGCCTAGATATCATGTATCCTACCTGTCTTTGTGCGAGATATCAGTCCACCCAGAGTATCACACATGCAGATAGTGAAGCGAATATTCTGTTACCTGAAGGGATGTCCAAGCACCGGCTTGTGGTATCCAAAGAACAATAATTTTGATCTGGCGGGATACGCTGATTCGGACTTTGGGGTGGACAAGCCGAATTCAAAGTCTACGATGGCTGGTTGTCAGTTCTTCGGAACTTGATTAGTAACGTGGCAATGCAAGAAATAAACCACGGTCTCTCTTTCTACCTGTGAGGCAGAATACATTTCTGCTTCCGGCTGTTGTTCACAAATCCTATGGATTTAACAACAGATGAGGGACTTTGGATTACAATTTCTTGATACACCTTTATATGTAGACAATAAGGCAGCAATTGACATCACTAAAAATCCTGTTCATCACTCTCGAACTAAACACATAGAAAATCATTATCACTTCATTCGTGACTGCTACGAAAAGAAGTTGGTACGAATTGAAAAAATCCACACCGATGAACAAAAAGCTGATTTTTATACCAAAGCTTTTCCTTCAACAAGATTAAATATCTAATGAGGCTTAACGGTATAAAAAATTTGTTGACAGGTGCGGAGGCAGAGGTTGAATATGGATCGGACGACGAGTTCACATGATCCACATTGGTTTGTTTATCTTTTAGATTAGTATTTCTTAAAAACTAAAATACAAAAATATGTTTTTGATTTTAGGGGGAGAAAATTTCGAGAAAATACAAAAACATATGAAAAATCAAGAAAATACAAAAACATATGAAAAATCAAAAAGTACAAAAACATTAAAAAAGACAAAAAGAATTTTGTGTCACAAAGGAAATGATAGTACATCAGTGGACTATCACAGTATGCTAAAGAATTGTAAAGTTTAAAAAGTGATAAACAAGTCTTACTGTGGATGTGTCGATAGGCTTTACACGTTCAATAAATTGTTTCCGGGATATAAACTAAATTTTACAACTGCTTAAACTTGTGGATTAACATCTCTCGGATATATGGACTTAGTACTCCGAAATTTCGTTTGAGAGATTGCCTGATTCTGAGATACGAGGTCTTTATAGATAATTGATATCTGGGGTATTAAACAAGTTCTTTTGATTTTGCGGAAGCAATAGCCTAGAACTTCTATAATACTTTTGCTAAAAACCCCCAAAACTGCATGCAAACTTGAAAAGAATTGAAAGATCTAATCAATTGTAGTGCTTAAAAGATTCCTTAATTGGAACTCACCTTAAAGTCGAGCCTTCATCTCTTTGTCGATACGGTGGAATTAGCTTATTAATACATTACAGAAACTGAGTCCATTTTTTTTACCGCCAAAACCTGTGCCCAAAAATAAGATATTTTTGGGCACAGGTTTTTCTGGTCCAAGTGTATCTTGTCTTTACCACGAACAAATTTCCTTGGTTAACAATAATTGTAGTTTTACCAATATTTGCAGGGTCCTTAATTTTCTTTCTTCCCCATAAAGGAAATAGGGTAATTCGGTGGTATACTATATGTATATGCATGTTAGAACTTCTTCTAACAACCTATGCATTCTGTTATCATTTCTAATAAATTAAAAGTTGCTCCTGCTACCCAGCCGAGAGCCTTAAGCATTGTACAAGGACGTGCTGTAGGAGTAACCCATTACCTTCTGGTGGAATTGCCACAACATGGGCGTTCTTCTTAGCAAGAATTATTGCAGTAGGATAATGGCTAGGAGGATTTGAAAGGCATTATGGCATTAAGATTTCCAAGGTTTAGCCAAGGCTTAGCTCAGGACCCCACTACTCGTCGTATTTGGTTTGGTATTGCTACCTCTCAAGGCTTCGCACAACCCAGATACAGATATCAGTTAAGCTATATTCACCTGTGAGATGAAATCTAGGGAATCTTGATACGGGAGTATATTCTGAGATGGGAACCATAGTTGAGTCAAGTTTCATAATTCTATATAAAATATCTTGGAACAATTGAGAAATGTGTCGAAGTTTAAGTGGACAAACATATCGACAATCTAGGTAAACGAGTTTAAAACTTAAAGTCATCAAAAGGTCAACAGTACTGGTGATATGTCTCAATCAACTGATATGATCCTAAGACACGAATTCACAAAATATGTCTGTAAATAAGTTTGTACATAGTTTACTTGCTTTACTAGCTTTATAGATTAAAACCAAAAACATTTTCAGTGTGTTTTAGCATAAATTTGCAAAAATACAAAAAGATTTTGTTTCTGCATTAGTTTCAACAAGCCAATATTGGAGAACCGATCTTCGAAGTCTGGTAAGGTGCTAAACTGGTGGAAATCTAATTGACAACGGGCTGGGAGCTAATCTGTAAAATCTGATAAGCGAAAACGATTAAAAGTTCATTAATTTGAAACTTTATTTTGAGAAAAACCAACCGTTTGTTCATAACGGGTCGGACCGAGGTCATTAACTTGGACTCGGCACACAAATCAGTTAACCAAGGTCATCAGCTTGGACTTGGTCAACTGAGTGGATTGTTAAAACTGGTAAAAGTTGGAAAGTTCAAGGTCAAAATTGAAAACTTTGAAAAAGTTTGATTTTGGGTTGATCAAGTTCGCCCGGACTTGTATATGCTTAAAAGTCATTATCAAATGGCAAGTTTTCCCGGACTTGTACTAATCTTAATTGATTAGTGTTACAAGTTCGCCCGGACTTGATTAGATATAAATAAGTCACAAGTTCGCCAGGACTTCATTATCTGATTTCACAAACTCTGAGCGAACTTAAGGCGAACTGGACGAACTTTCAAAATTGTCAACTTTAAGTCGAATTGCTGCCAAAATTAAACCTGAATCTTAGTTATTCGCACACTAAGGATCATGGCTATGGTGAGGGATTGAATTTTGGACCATGTTTTGGCTATGTTTGAACTTAATAGATCTGATCTTGTTGAATGGACATGAATAAAGCAGTTATAGAACGAATTGGACCTTAAAACATGTTAAACACACATAAACGATCCTTAACATGCAATTAATTTTGATCCAGAAGCTTTGAACATGCATTTAGAGGTTTTGAATGAAGATGATGACAAGTTCGCCCGAACTTGTCAACTGGTTCATTGAACCAAGTTCGGTCGAACTTGTCCTCAAGTATTAAAAACAAAATGCTTTCACAAGTCCGCCCGAACTTACCTTCAAAGTTTGAAATGTTGAAAATCTCACAAGTTCGCCCGAACTTGTTTGATAAGTTTAGAAGGTTTTAACAAGTTCGCCCGAACTTGTTTAAGTTTTAATCAAAATGACTTTAGCAAGTTCGCCCGTACTTATGGTTTGTAATGTTTAACTGTTTAATCAAGTTCGCCCGAACTTGATGTGAAAATGTTTAAAAATTGTAAAATTTTGTCTAATTTTGTCTCGATTCTCATGTTTGCAGAATATTTAGCTCTCGTTTAATAAGTTTCACAATGCGTGCGTCACGCTCGACAAGACTGTCTATCCATCTCTTGAAGTATATGACAGTATTCTCGGATTTATGGAGCGTATTCCAATTCACAAAGCGATAACGGAAAAGACAATGGTATATCGATCGCACGTCTATAAATTTTGGAACGCCGAGTCCCTAAATGAAAACAGCATAGTGATAAAGTCAATTATCTGCGTGGGAAATGAAGATAAAGAGTTCACAGTGACAGAAGCTGATATTCGAAAGGTGTTGAACTTCAACGACGATAAGAATGATCCAATGTTACTCGATGAGAGGATGGTACGAGGTTGTTCCGAAGGGTGGGCTACAAAGGGCACGTGAATGAATCTACCTTGAAGAAAGGGGGAGTTCCGAACCCCTACAAGTTCTTAATGCATGCTTTAATTCACGCATTTAGCCATCGAAAGGCAGGATTGGATGATGTACAAGATTATATGGCTTGTATGGCAACAGCTCTTGTTCTATACAAGAAGTTCAACTTTTCCAAGCTTGTATTCACGCACATGAAGAACAACATGGGATCTAACGGGCTTGTCATGTATCTGAGGTTTATACAGATGCTGATCGATGACAAATTAAAGAAAATTGCTAAGGATCCGAATAACATTCTATATCTTAGTCACATGGACGAATTCACAGTGAAGAAGCTTATAACGTTTCAGAAACAAGCTTCACCACCGGTTGCAAAACCTTTATTTGGTGCTATACAGTCTGCTGATTACATCGCACCACCTGAGTATGAATGGAGAAAAGCAGGGAGTGGTGACGAGAAAGAAGTAAATGCCGAATTAGAATGGATGTCTACATTCAAAGAGAAACGTAGCGACTGGTTCTTAAAGAAAGTTGAAGAGAAAAAGAAAGCAGTCAGGAAGTCAAAGAAAATCGAAACTATGCTTATCGATGAAGATGAAACTGAGAATGTTCAAACTGAAGCTGGTTCAAGTGCTGCAGTAAATGTTGAAAGTCAAGAGAAGTCTAATCAAGAGGATGACGTTATTTCTGCAACATCTGAAAAGGATGAAGATAGCGATGATTCATTAGAAAGAGCTACAAAGAAAGCTATCGCTGAAAAGGAATCAGAAAAGTTAAAGAAACTGATGCTGACTACGAAACCAGAAACTGAAAAGGGTTCTGATGAGGTGAGACCTAAGAAAAAGACAAAACGTGTTAAGTCTTCTGCGACAGATATAACTTTGAAGACAATAGGTTCTCCCAAAACCAAAGGTAAGAAAAGTCAGAAGCCGAAAAGCCGAGGTTAAGTTGGAAAGAAGAAAAGCATAGAAGTCCCACAAGAACCTTCTGCTGTAAAAGAATCAGGAGTTACCCAAGAACCTCCTGCGGCTGAAACAATACAAACTTTTACAGTTCAAGAGACTATTACACAGACAGGAGTCACACAACAACGTCCTGAGTCTGATTTGCTCGAAATTCTTATCATACAGTCTCAAGATCCACCTACAGCTTCTCAACCTGAAAGTTCTATTCCGAAAGATGTTCATACACCAAAGAGCACACCGAAATCAACGCCAAAGACGACTCCAAGGTCAAAGATTTTTGGAGATATGCCTGAAGGGCCGATTACATTGGAAGATCTGAATGATTTCTTTCCTGATTCGAATGTTAATGAACTAGAAAGGCGAATCAAAACTCTGGAAGATAAAGATGCAAAGAATGAAGCTGAGAAAGCTGCGTTAGAACAATTGGTAAAACAAAGTGAAGTCGAGAAGGAAATTCTAAATGATAAAGTCAAATTTCTGGAAGGTGATCGTGGTTACTTGATAGCCCTAATTGAAAGTCTGTAGGATGCAAACGAATGATTACAAAAAGAGATTGCAGAACTAGATCTGAACGAGATTTGAATGACAGAAGGTTTTCAAGGCTACAGAAAGTTTTATCGAATAGCTTGGGAATAAATTTTGCTGCTGAATATGCAAGGTTAGATCTGCAAGAAGCCAAGGATAAAGCAGAGAAAGAATTATCTAAACAAGGTAAAGGCAAACATGTGATTGAAGGTATGCCTAAGACAACAGAATCAGTGTTTGAAGTTGTTGAAACGCCAAAAGCTTCTGATTCCGAGATGATAACAGAAAGTATTCCTGAGAAAGAGACTGAGCAGAAAAACGATGAAGAAGTTGAAGATAAAGATGATGATGAGCCTGTTGATGATTCAAAGAAAGATGATTCTGATAATGACGATGGTAATGACGATGATCAGGGTGGAGTTGGTATGAAGATTGTTGATGCTAAAGTATCTGATGAATTTGATTTTTCCTCATTGCTGAATGATGATGTTAACATAATGGAAGATCAAAATCAGGGAGAGCAGTCAGAGCAAACAGGGCAAACTGATGTTGATATGACAGATGTGATCGTTGCAAATCCTATTGCTGCAATGCCGACAAAGCCAATGATTTTGATGTTAGAGCATAATGTGGAGGAAGGTGAATTTATTCACAATTATTCAAAGGAAGATCTAGCAAAGCTACTGAACGTTGATGTTGAATCATTTGATTTCGATTTCGAAGAAGATGTGGTGAACATAAATAAATTCGAACCAAACGAGTACTGTTATAAAAGAAGATCTAATGCTGACGATTACAACAAAGTTATTATTGAAGATTGGTCGTCAGATGATGATACAGATGAAGTTGAGAAGTACGTTGGTCAGAATACAGATAGTTTTCTGACATTTGAAGAAATGTACGAGCAACTAAATGAAGATTTGTTAAAATAGAAAGTAGCTGAGTCTGTACGGGAAGGAAAAGTGCCAAAGCCAATGACAAAGGAAGAGATTGCTAAAGCGAAAAAGTCCTGGTTTAAAGAGATGCCGAGAGAAAGAAAATTCAGACATCCATTAGCATTCTTTACCAGAGATGCAGATATATCATTGGGTGACATACTTAGTTAGGGTTGGTTGAAAGAATTGAATGTTTACGCCATAAAAAGAGAATATGGGGTTCATACTTCCGACATATGGCAGATTTTAGTACACTTCCATATTGGGATGTAGAGGAACTGGTGCAGACGAGGAACGTTACTTATCACATGAAGTTTATTGATCAATTATTGTGGAAGATGATTAAATTTGAAGCGACGCAAGGGTTCAAGTACTGGAAACCATTAATACCGAAGCACAGAATCAAAACAGACAAGAAAACGGGAATAAAAGACATAACGTTGGTTATAAAGCGTCCGCGAGCAATGAAAAACATGCCCCTGATGCCTATTGAACAGGATTTCTATCCATTGTTTAAGTGGTGGCAAGTTGATCCTACAACGTGTGAAGCTGTGATAGTGTTGAAGTTTGAAGAGCACTTGGATATTACGAAAGAAAAATCAGTTGAAGTGTTTCATAATGAAGGATTGAAAGGGTTATGGAGGACGATACGCATACTAGACCCGATGTGGCTAGTGAATTGCTCGAAGGAGGATATCAAATGTTTATTCTTCAGTAAGATATGTTATGAAAAGCATGAAGAAACTCAAGCGATGGAGTATCAAAGAATAGTGAATGTTTGTTACGCGCATGGTGTGAATTCTTGAAGAATGTGGGAATCCAGTCGGAGAGAACTTGAGCGTAAAGAGTTTTCGAAAGAAGAACGGCGATTAGAACGTATTCACGAAAGGGGTAGAGAGGCAAGACTTAGACGTTTTCAGTTTATGAAGAAAGTGCCGCCTACTGACCAAACGTCGATTCCAGAGCAAGAACGTAAAAAGAAGCCCTACAAAAACTTTTTGGATACTACAGATAAAGACAGAGCTTTGAAGACTGATCAAGACGAAGACGATATCCAAGTGGGAGTCTGTTAGTACATAATGTCTATGTCTTGTTGGTGCATATGTCTGTTGCCTTCGTCATTACACAAGAACGAGTCTGGAATAAACGAGAATTTCTGAAGACCGAACAAGACAAAGTAGATATCCAAGAGGGGGTCTATTGGTGCTTAATGTCTATAGAATAGTCTTGTATCAGGTCTGTATAGAATAGAGCTGGATAGGCTAGTGGTATGGAGTATTTATGTAAGTAGTAGTCAAGTTCGCCCATAAGTTGCTTGTGTAGACAAGTTCGGCCGAACTTGCTAAGGCAAGTTCAGGCGAACTTATACTCTCTTTCAGCGGACTTGCACTACTATAAATACCTAGCTTGCCCAATTCATTTGTAACTTTGCCAATTCAGAGGCGAAGCTCTGTCGGATCCGGATCTTGAATGTATTGAACTTTAGATCAATGAAAACAACATTTAAATGAGTAATTCTTGTTATTTGGTTAACTTGTCGTTAGTTTCTGCCTAATCGGACAATAGATAACAAATTTAGGTTCCCGAGCTGTTTGTGGACGTTCCTACAAGTGGTATTAGAGCCTGGATACCTGAATTTGTTGAAATCAAGACAAGAATCTCTCTATTTCATCTCCATTCTTCTATTTTTCTTAACTTTTGAACAAAAACGAAGAATTCACGGTCAAATTCTGTCCAATTTTGAATATGTCATGTTAAATCGTGGCAAACCCCTGAGAGTTTGGACATCAAATTCAAACGTTTTGACATCAAAAAGTTGCAAAAACCATGTTTTTGAAACAAGCCATGGCCGAACTTAACATCAAGTTTGACCGAACTTGATTAAAATCTTACTGATTTTCATCAAGTTCGACCGAACTTGATAGAATTTTCAAGATTTTTCAAGAAGTTCGACCGAACTTTAGAGGTATTTTAGCATTTTTTACGCAAGTTCGACCGAACTTGAGTAAAATTGTTTGTTTTTCTCACGCAAGTTCGCCCGAACTTGATAGTCATCTTGAAAGATCACCTAATTTCGACTGAACTTATCTGTTTCTTGATAAGTTTTCACAAGTTCGCTCAAAATCAAAATCTTTATCCAAGTTCGAACCGAACTTGGATTAAAACTGAAAATTTTCATCCTTCAACTACAAGTTCGACCGAACTTGTAGTTAGTTCTAATATTTTTCAAAGTTTCAAGTGTTTTCAGCATACGTGTCTCGATTTTCAAAATGGAAGATTTCCATAATGCGTTTCCAGCTGGAGTACCTAGAGCCTCAACGTCAAATTCAATTGTGGTTAACCAGATGAACCTCGATAATGAAATGGGTACTACTCAGAAACCGTCGAAGTTGATGAGTATGGACGAGTTTGAGGGATGGAAAGAAAAGTTTGTTAATTGAATTCAAACGAATCAATTCAACAGCTGGGTTGCGATTGAAGATGGTTATACATGGCCCAAAGATGAACGTGATCAAGATCTTCCACTGAACAAGTTTTCAGCGATTGACAAAGAAAAATATGTTGCTGAAAAGAAGATGATTAGTTTGATACAACAATCTATCATAGAAGATATCTTGATATTATTACCAGAATATGATACTTCTCAAGAATTATGGAATTCTCTTTGCGAAAAATTCAAAGGAAGTGATGAAATGATCAAGAGCAAAAAGGCCCTGATTAAGAAAGAGTTTGAGATCTTCACGATGATCAAAGGAGAAACAATGAAGCAAATGATTGATAGATATTGTCACCTCATGGTCCAGATGCGAAGACATGATATCAAGAGAACTAATGAAGATCAGATTGAGAAGCTGGCCGAATCACTTCCAGAAGGAGAATTGACAACGTATCTGATGATTCTAAATAATAGTCCATCTTGGAGACATTTTAAATTGTCATCTTTCATTGACAAACTTGAAGGTCATGAAATGGAATTGATGAAGATTGCAAAATTCAAAAAAACACTAATGTTGTTCAGGATATCGGAGTTTATTACAAAGGTAGTGTTCCAGATACTCCGATTCAAAGTCCAAAAATCCAAACAACATTTAGTGCAAACATGAATACATCAGATCAGTCGTCACAAAATCAGTATTCTCCAAATACTGGTTATTCGTATGTTGGTTCAAGTTCTTCTTCTCAAAGTCAATCTCATCAGACAAGTCAATCCACTGCTAATTCAAATGTTTTCCAATGTAACATAGCAGTAGATTTAAAGAATGTGTTTCCTGAAAAAGTTGCAAAACAGCACATAGCACTTCTTGCTACAGTTCTGGAATCGTATGAAAGTCTTGTTGCTGGAAAGATTGGAAATCTTGAAATGACAGCTGAGGATTACGATCAGGTAGATGAGGAAGAGTTGGAACTGATGGACATCAAATGGTCCTTAGCATCGATTATCCGGAGAGTTTCAAATTTTGTAGCACTCACTGGAAGGGATATTGGTAATTCAAGTAATAACCTTGGTTTCGACAAAATGAAAGTTACTTGTATCAAATGTCGATAAAAAGGGCACTTCAAATGTGAATGCCATAACCAATAAGCTTGTGGAAACCAAAACCCTTTTGGAACCGGTAATGAATATTACAAGAAAGCGCTGCAATACAAATCATATCCGAATAGAACACAAGTTGAAGTTGAAGATAAATCTACAAAGAAAGCCGAACAAGATCTTGTTGCCAATCACGAAGACGATGGTTTCGATTGGAACAAATACATCAGAAAGAAGACTGGTGTTGCTATGATGGCAGAGGTTGTGAATGAATTGGATACATCATTTGTGGATGCTGCTATCGAAAATGCTATTCAAGAAGCATTAATGCAGAGAGCTGAGGAAGAAGCTGTCCTGGAGAATGCAGTTCTGGAAAGATACATGCAACAAACAGATGAAGAAGGAATAGCTTACCTTGAAACACAAAAGCAAGAAGAGTTGAAAGCAGAAGCTGAAAAGGTAAAAGCTTGAGGTAAGCATGTCTAAAAAGGAAGTTGTGAAAGTTGTGGAGGTTGAAAAACCTTGTACAAAGTCGCAAGTCCTTGTGAACCTGTTTGGATAAAGTCAAAGTCATAAGAGAATTGACTGAACATAACGAAAACTTTCGTTATGATTACAGAACCATAAAAGAAGCTTATGACAAAATTTCAGGCAAATATAAACATGTTGAAAGAGCTAACAGTGAACTCAATGCTAATGTCACCATGTTAAATGCCACAGTTATTGAAAAATAAAAGGCAATTAACATGTACATTAATACAATTGCTGAGACAAAGCGTGAATTTCACGAAATGATAATTGAAACAGAAAGAGTCAGACAATTACTAAAAAGTTACACCACAAACGCATATGTCATTGATCACATTCTTCCTACGATTAAGTCGGAGGAAAATGTTGATAATTCAAAGCGTAAAGTTTACGGAAATGTTCCTCCACCATTTCTTGCAAGTTACTGCTGTAAGAAAGATGATGATATTGAAAAGGCATTTGATCTTTTACTTCTTTCAGAAAAGAAAGATAAATTGTTTGAGAACATTGACGTAGACTTTACAAAATCAAAAGATGACAATGAATCGGTGATAAAAGATGTGGTAAAGAATGTTTTGGGAAATGATTCTGATGACGGCAGCTTTAAAAGCGCCAACTTGAGTTCAAATAGTTCTGATTCACAATCTGAAAGTGACGATACATCATCAAAAAATGATCTAAGTGATGATCCTAACGTTGTCATGTACAAGGTTAAGGAATCTGATAGATTATATTTCAATGATAGCTTTCCGATTCAGAATGTGAAAGAAGATCAAATTGATAACACTGTTTAAACTTGTGGAAGTTTCATCAGATGATCTCGAGAAAAATGAAAAGAAGTTTTATTCTAAACCGAAGCGGAACTTTAACAATTACCGTAGAAACGATGGTGATTTTCCTGAGAACAAGAGAGCAGGTTTAGGTTTGGAAGAAGCTGAAGATGAACCGAAGAAGAATCAAAAGTCAACGTTCCAGGAGTACAAAGGGAAGAACATAAAGTTTGTGTATGGAACGAGCACGGTTCAGGAGGAAAGCTTAATCGATAAGAAGTCAAATGATGAATTCAAGAAAGAAAAAGAACTTCGGGACAAGGCTAAGACCAAGTCTGCAAGTGGAGTAAAAGCCACTAGTGGAAATTCATGATACTCGGACTTGCTTCAAATGCAATGAAGTTGGTCACATTGCTTGCAAGTGTCGAAGTCTAAGCCTGTGTATTCCTGAAAAAAAAGAAGTTTCAAAAGAGGTAAAACAAAAGCAATCTGAAAATGTTCACATCAAGATTGTAAAAAGAAACGTTGACATCAAAGAAATGAAACGTAATGTTGAATCCAATCTTGAAATAAAACCTAAAAATTATTAAAAATTTGAAATTCAATTTTTCAAAAAGGAGAGACTTCAAAGTCAAACATTGATTCTAGGTTTTATATCAAGAAAGCTAGAGTTAATTCTCAAGCATGGATTGCTAAAAAGAAATCACCTGAAAAAGTGAATGTTTGTGATAAAACCGAAAATGTCAAATCAATCAAGAAAGATAAAAGTAAAGTTGATTGTGAGTTTGAAGTTTGTGATGTTGAATATGCTTATCAAAGAGAATACGAAAGTGATTATGAAGATGTGTATGAGGAATTATATCCAAAACCCAAGACCAAGAAGGCTTGGGTTGACGTTTTTAACTAAATCCTTTCATGTGCAGAAGTTCCAAGATCCAGCTTATCAAAGTTGATACGGGATTGAGGAGCTTCAGAATATTTAACTTATCCAGAAATCTCATATCTTTGTCATTTTGAGGGGGAGTTGTTTAAAAGAAAAGTTTTTGAAATTACAAGTGGTTGTTAAAGGAAAAATTTTGAAAAGTCAAAATTATGAAAATCCACACAGTTGAACAGAAAAACTGATTTCAAAGTTCTTACAAGTTCAAACTGCTTTTACAAGTGGTAAATGAGTCTAATGATTGTTTGTTAAACAATTGCAGATACAGGTTTGAGAAAAAGGATCGGACGACGAGGTCACGGGATCCACATTGGTTTGTTACATTTTTAGAAGAATTTCTTTAAATCTAAAATCCAAAAAAATGTTTTTGATTTTAGGGGGAGTAAGAAAACTTTAAAAATTGTTGAAAAATCAAAAACATATGAAAAAGTTGAAAATTCAAAAATATTGAAAAATTCAAAAAGTACAAAAACATGAAAAAGACAAAAAGAATTTGTTGTCAAAAAGGAAATGATAGTACATCAGTGGACTATCACAGTACGCTAAAGATTTGTAAAGTTTAAAAGTGATAAACAAGTCTTACTGTGGATATGTCGATAGGCTTTACACGTTCAGTAGATTGTTTCCGGGATATAAACTAAATTTTACAACTGCTTAATCTCGTGGTTTAACACATCTTGGATATATGGACTTAGTACTCTGAAATTTCGATTGAAGGGTTGCCTGATTCTGAGATACGAGGTCTTTATAGATGATTGATATCTGGGGTATTATACAAATTCTTCTGATTTTGCGGAAGCAATAGCCTAGAACTTCTATAATGCTTTTGCTATAAACCCCTAAAGTTGCATGCAATCTTGAAAGGAATCGAAAGATCTAATCGTTTGCGATGCTTAAAAGATTCCTTAAGTGGAACACTCCTGAAAGACGAGCCTTCATCTCTTTATCTGTACGGTAGTACTAACCTGAGCTCTCAAGGTCTCGCACAACCCAAATACAAATATCAATTACGCTATACTCACATGTAAGATGAAATCTAGGGAATCTGGATTTGGGAGTATATTCAAGAGGTCGGAACCATAGTTAAGTCAAATTTCATAATTCTTACCTAACATATCTTGGAACAAGTGAGAAACGCGATGAAGTTTAAGTGGACAAACATATCGACAATCTATGTAAACGAGTTTTAAAACTTAAAGTCATCAAAAAGGTCAATGGTACTGGTGATATGTCTCAATCAAACTAATATAATCCTTAGGCACGAATTCACAAAAATATGTCTGTAAATATGTTTGTACATAGTTTACTTTACTTGTTAAAAGTTCTGTAAATTCTTTACTTACTTTTTAAATCCAAAAAGATTTTCAACAAGCCAATGTTGGAGAACAGATCATCGAAATCTGGTAAGAAAAGTTCATTAATTTGAAACTTTAAATTGACAAAAACATCAGTTGTTCACACGGGTTTAGCCAAGGTCATTAACTTGGACTGGGTAAACAAAACTAGTTAATCAAGGTCATTAACTTGGACTTGATCAACTAAGTAGATTTCATTTCAATAATTGAACGTAAAATGTTTCAAGGTCATTAATTTGATCTTGAAATAACTGAAAAATGAAGATTAAAATTTGAAGTACAAGTTTTGTACAGGTGGTATGTAATTCAAGAGGTACAAAATTTCAAAGTTATAATCTGAAATGTTTATTTGAATTCCCAAGTACTTTGAAATAGGAAGTAAAGTTTTAGGGGGAGCAAGATGAAACATGATTGAAGATAAAGCTCAAAGTTAGGGGGAGCATAGCTCACAGCAAGGGGAAGCTTGGAGATTAAATTTTTATCAAGATAAATTGAAGAAAAAGAGAAAGTTTGACGATCATAAAGTTTAATGCTTATTCAAGGATAAAGATAAAGACTCAGGAACTTATTTGAAGTCTGATGATTACAAGGCGTTCAAAGAAGACTATGACACTTGAAGACTGACGAGGATGATTATTGTCAAAGATGTCTATGAAAGTAGATGACTGCGGCAACATCCAATGGGGAGTCTGTTGCTGCATATGACTATTGCCTTCGTCATTACACAAGAACGAGTCTGGAATAAACGAGAGTTTCTGAAGACCGAACAAGACAAAGTAGATATCCAAGAGGGAGTCTATTGGTGCTTAATGTCTATAGAATAGTCTTGTATCAGGTCTGTATAGAATAGAGTTGGATAGGCTAGTGGTATGGAGTATTTATGTAAGTAGTAGTCAAGTTCGCCCATAAGTTGCTTGTGTAGATAAGTTCGGGCGAACTTATACTCTCTTTCAGCGGACTTGCACTACTATAAATACCTAGCTTGCCCAATTCATTTGTAACTTTGTCAATTCAGCGGATCTTGAATGTATTGAACTTTAGATCAATGAAAACAACATTTAAATGAGTAATTCTTGTTATTTGGTTAACTTGTCATTAGTTTCCGCCTAATCGAACAATAGATAACAAATTTAGGTTCCCGAGCTGTTCGTGGACGTTCCTACATGTCTTAGTCTTGGATCGAGTCTGTTTAGATTGGGCTAGATTTTGTTAGAATATGGCGTATTTATGTAAATGCTAGGACAAGTTCGCCCAGAATACAATGTTGGAACAAGTTCGGCCGAACTTGTTCAAGACAAGTTCGCCCGAACTTGTTACCCATCCAAGCGAACTTGCACTAGTATATATATGTGCCTTGAGTCTTTCATTTGTAACTTTTGCAACTTTGTCACAACAGAGGCGAAGCTCTGCCCGATCCGGATCTTACATGTAATTGAACTTAGTGATCAATAAACAACAGTTAAACGAGTAATCTTTGCATATTTGATTAACACGTCACATAGTTTCCGCCTATATGATCGTTAGATATCACATTAGGTTCCTGTGCTAATCGAGGAGCGATTTAACAAATTTGGTGGTTTGAAAGAGAATTTCATACTATAATATGTTGATGGCCACAAAATAAGCTACAAAATAAGCTACCATTCCATAGCTTAGTTCTAGAACACTGCAATGAAAATGTTTTGAGAAAGATGAATGAGCTAGGAATACCACCAGCATGTTACAAAGAAGAGACAAGACAACTACTCAAAATTCTAAACAAAAGGTATGGAAATCCAAATGAAAGGGTGACTGAAGATCCAAAAGTTACTTCTTGGGAGTTCATTGAAGAAAGTTTCAAGGTTGCAGTAAAAGTTGATCTATTCGACCCCTAAGACCTATCTTCTTGTGAAGAATTGATCTTTTTAAACCAATCATCAACAAAACAACTCTCGAGACAAATTTGTAGAGAGACTTCAGAGTGCAGTGATTTCACAGGTGGAACTATGGACGCAATCTGAAAGTGATGAGGAAATCCCAAATGGAAGCTTAGGATCTTCTTCTGAAGAAGAGACTAACTTTGATCCATAATGCTGATTGTTGATTTCCAGTGGCTGTGGTTTGTTAAATTATCAATTTGTGGTTGTAGTTTTTATTTGATGTTTCATGTTGAATGCTAATGGTGGTACTAGAATGAGGATGATAGAAGTAATTTTGATGTTTGTAAGGATGGTGAATAGGTGATGATGGTTGTTATGTTCATCATCATTTATATAACTTTTATCATCTATAAAATATTATGATGTTTAAAGAGTGCTTTTTCTTTTATATAAAAGCATTTCATATAAAGGGTATTTTACATAAAACGCAATAAATACAATATACATTGAAAAAAAGCTAAATTAATAATGAAGATATGTACTTCATGTTTGTTTTTTATTTGTGATATGTTAAAATGCAATAACTATTCATTTGTTCATAAATAGGATTTAAATATTTGGGATTCCTACCTAAAACGCAGTACTACAAAAATTAGCTGATAATGATGTAAGGTATAATAAAACGTAATATAAAAAAAACAGCTGATAATGATGCAGGTTAAAACGTAATAACGAAACGAGACTTCCTTTATTAGTATTTTAAAATTTTTAATACAAAAAATCAAAAAAAAATTAAAAACAAAAATATGTAAACTTAAATTGTTTTATTTGACCCAACAAAACTAGAAGAAATCTTCTCTTTACATGTACGACTGTTGTGTCCTTTCTCACCGCATACACGACACGACTTCTGGATCTTTGAAGATTTCTGAATTGCAATCTCAGGATTAGTCTTTAACCTTTTTTGTACACCACAAGGTCCTTTTGTCTTTATTTTGATCGGAACACGAATCATAGAATTAAATTTTCAAGATTTCCACCAATATCAACGAACCTATCTTTGCGACTAGGCGGTGGCGCAAGGACCATAATCTCTTCAGCTTTATCCTTATAACTGTAGCAACACAACTCATCTAAATATAACATCCAGGATATTTCAGTTAACTTTCTTTTACCTACATATGTATATAAATTATACAAGTGTTTATGTACATATCTAAATATAAATATGTATCCAACTCTAAATTCTCAACATTTATACTATTATACAATGAGGTAATATTGTAATAACCCGAATATCAAAATTCTAATTTAAACGCTTATTACATGGCAATATAATTGTGCCATATTTATTGGAAAATTATAAAATTACTATTATTACTGTTTAAATTTTTTTAGAATCCACAATTCAATTAGTTCGATTATAGTATAGCAATATATTTGTGTCTTACTATTTTTTTTCTTTCTTTTCAAGTAAATGACATTAAAATATTGATAAAATGTTAGAGGGATTTATATTGGGGTTGGAGTCACCGTTTGCAAATGAATTAAATTGAAATTTGTTGTCCAAATTAATCTAATTAATTAACATTAACTGTAATTTTAATATAATAAAATCATGTTATTGATTTAACTGCTCACAACCCAAACTCAAGAACCTTCCCCATCAAATCTTTTCATTTACCAAACTCGAACCATTACTCCATATATGTGCATCAAAAGAAGCTTCATGTGAAGTTTGAAGCTTGTTTACCTCCGGGCCATGTAACCAGTTCACTTGACTGCTTTGTTATTAAAAAAATGTTGTGGTTAGTCCACCTGGTAGGTTCCTTTATTTGCAACCCATCCACTGGTCCTCTCTTTGTTTCCCCTCAGCCATGAAACTGATCCATATACATATATATACTTTTTGGTTCCTTTTCTTTTGACTGGATTTCTGTTGTCTAACAAAGTGTTACTCAATTCATTTTTGTATTTTCTAAATAAAATGTATTACTAGCAAATTAATAAACGCTTTACCCAAATCATCTAAATCATTACGTGTATTCCTGACCTAATTCAAAATTTTTAGATTTTATATAATTACATGATCTTGTTAGTGGGTATAAAGATAATGATTTAACTTGCTGTAGAGAAGTTTTATAAAAGCAAGTGATTATTTAATTTCTTCAACACAACGGATTGTTATATATTTATACAAATATTTGATGGTCATGCTTTTGTAAAGTGTTCTTTGAACACAAAAGCAACCTCCTACTTTCATTTAATAGGGTGAATGAATAACAAAGAGTATGGATTTGCTTATGCACAATGGTCCCTATCTATAATATATACTAATACTATTTATTTATTTGACATTTTTAAAATCTTAAACAAAATTCCTAAGCTCATATGAATCTAGAAGTTTCTAAGTCATTCATATTTGTTTTATTCTATTATTCACACTTGTATCATACATATCTTAGGGTAACTTTGATTAGATTATTCATCCCTTTCGTGCGATATTTCTCGTGGATCGTTTCTTCGCAACCAGTGAGTAGATTCGACTATTTTCCCATTTTTTACCATTAACTCTTTTTGGGGTGTATCTAGTGCTTGCTTTCAAATTTATTATTTAAATTGATAACATGCTATCCGATGTGTTTTTATGTGTCACTTGTTGCTAAATACTATTGTTTCTCTATACGTGCATCTATATACGTGCATCTATGTGTTACTCGCTTTGTGTCACAGGTTTCGCGTGGATCCACCTGGCTGACCGGTTCCCCATGGCCATAGGTCGAACTCGGCATCGCCATCATTGTTTTGCAGATTCGCCTTTCAAGGCTTGAATCTCTATGTGTCTATGGTTACTAATGTTGTTATGTTCTGTTGCTTATAAGATATGTGTTGAATTCTTGTTATGTTGAAAGACCTAGTTTCATATTTGATAACGCATGTTATAAATAAAGGATTTCTAAAAATAATAGAAAAATGTTTTTAAATTAAAACCGAATCTTTTCACAACATGTTTGTTGACCCAAAACTCTTTTACGCATGATACAGGTACAAAAGGGTGGGCGGATTTTGAGTTGAAGACATGTAGGATTGCCTTGGTAATAAACCGGCTAGGATATGTTGCTTTTATTTATTTGATATTGTAACTTGGTATTAACATTTGAAATCTATGTTATGTGTGACAAATATAAAGTGGTGCCTTTAAATATCCTTATAATAGTGTCAAAAGCTATGGGCAATCAGTCTGCCCCATACCATTCCTCTGCGGGTCGGGGTGTGACAGATTGGTATAAGAGCCAATGACTATAGGGAATTAGCTCTAGGTTATTAGACCCTTAGACTTAGTCTATAGTTAATTAGGTACCTTAGGTACCTTATGTGCTTAAATATTGATTGTCTTAGCTTATAAATATTCAAAGTATGCATGCTTAAAAAGATTTTATAATGTCATATACAAATGCATGTGAGCACATTTAATTGTTATATGCTAAGTAATGTATGCTTTAAATGTTAAGATGTGCTTTATTATTAAACTATCGTTTATTATTTCATTTTCCTTATACTGTCGCACACACTTTATACTATATACGGAAAATTCGATATTCTAGTTCCTATTCTTATGTTTCTAAAAGTCTTAAATCTATTTGTTTCCTTAGTGCATTTCAATTATTTATGGGTTTGGTTTTATTTTTGAGTTTGATTTCATTTGGTGTTTGAGTTTCAAATTTCAATTGAGATTTCACTCTCGTCAAAGTGAGTTCTTGCGACGGACATGTAATAACTTGAAGGGTTACGTACCGGTAGTCGGGACGTCCTGTCTAGGCTGGCATTCATATAAATCCAATTAATGGACCAGTTTGCCTACCTGGGGACTATCGATGAGAGTACCGATACCTATTAGGCCAAAGAATGTCACACCAAACGTCACGTGAACTAACAACACTTTGATATGTCAAACGTGTCTGTGTTAATTCATGGATACTATCCTAAACATCATTTTACAACACCCCAAAACTCGAGTAATTTATTTATTCACGATTTTCTTTGGGTTAAGTTGTACGTCAATGGGTAGACATCTGAGGACCATGCGAAAGCTCGGTAATTGCAGGTGCACACATCATTACGAAAGTGACGTACATTAGCCATACTAAACCATATGGTGTGCCAAACCTATGATTTTCAGTATTTTATGATGAAATATTATTTTATCATAAGTTTTATTATTTTATCATATTCCATGTGGTTCTTCTATCGTTTCGTATATAAACCACGAAAATAAATCTATTATATTCCACGGGATTCTAGTGATTTTAAAACAAATCATCCTATCTTTTGTATCTTGTTGAAGGGTTTGACTTTTGCTACCCTTTGATACTCCATAATATTTTCATGTGATTCGTATTCTTGAATCATGGGATTTTCCATAAGTTCCACGATTTCACAAATCTGTGACTCCTCTATTTGGGCAACCAAACACCCACCTTATGATCCAAACGTATTTCCAACCTGACACTCCATCGATGAATCAATCGACCGTACCATATGACACACAACTCGTTCCTTACGATCGAGCCGTTCAAGCCAGTCTAGAGAACCACGATAAGTAGAAGGCACACGAACGAGCACTCATCCAGTACCAAGATAACCAGGACGCGGTCAGTGTCACACCCCGACCCGCAGCGGAATTAAGAGTCGGGGCATAATTGGATTATCACCAAAGCACATGACATTTACTGTTATGTTTCATAATTAAATGAAGCCAAAGTTACATTTCTCAAACATCCAAACATGTTCATTCATTACAAAGGGAAATAACCAAACATGATAATCCAAATACTAAATCGTTTTATTTCTTCTAATCCAGGTCCTATGGGTTCCTAGCTGCTGCTGGTTCACCTGTATCATGTGTAAAAATGGGAGGTTTTTGGGTCAACATAAGTTGGCGAGTGAACCTTATAGATAAACATTTGATAATAATTTTCTGGTTAGTTTATCAATAAAATATTGTGCATAATCATAAAAGAGCACATTTATGAAATCAAACATTGGCAAACATCAGTACAATTATAACATACATTAACAATCGATAGCATATATGAACATACCAACATCACATAATAATTAACATAAATGAACTGTGCGATCAAGGCTCAATCAAACGGAGCCGATCGTATTGCATGAACTGGAAATGTAAATTGAACTGTGCGCTCAAGGCTCAATCAAACGGAGCCGAACGTATTGCATGAACTGGAAATGTAAATTGAACTGTGCACTCAAGGCTCAATCAAACGGAGCCGAGCGTATTGCATGTAATGAAATGTAAAATAAAATGACCGATCAAGGCTCAATCAAACGGAGCCGATCGTATTGCATGTATTGAAATGTAAAATAAAATGACCGATCAAGGCTCAATCAAACGGAGCCGATCGTGCGGGCACGCCCTGATCAACCGCATAATAAAATGGGGATCAAACTCAACCTCGATGGGTGGGGAGCTACGGCCTCGGCAATTGCATGTACTGAAATAATAATTTGCAAACAATAATAACTACTTAACAGCAACAACTAACACACATGTCATGATATGATATATGCACAATAACTTAGTTATAATATGTAAATGAACAAGACACATGATACACCCCAAAAACGTGATTAAAACGGGGAATTTGAAGGGTTCACTCACATTGGGTGCGTTGGATTTGAGTTGGTGAGATGCGCACGATTTAGACGAAGCGAGTCAACGAGGAATCACTAACCTAAATAATAATGGGAAAAATATATTAAATGGATGGATTTTATTAAAGATTTTAATGGGATTTTTAGATATATTTTTGTGAGTTTATGGCTATTTTCTATCCTTAAAAATGTTATTTTTAAGTATTTTTAATTGATTTTTAATTTAAATTAAACAAATAAATATTTAAAAAAAATAATATTTTTTTACTGTTTGACCGTTGACCGTTGACCGGTTCGGTCAGCGGTAATACTTGCGCCAAGCGGGATTCGAACCGGTGACCTTTCGTTCACGCGCACGTAGCTCTACCAACTGAGCTACGTGACTAACCCGTTAGAAATCCAGTTTTAATTATATTTATACACTTATTCGAATTTACCGAAAATTCCTTTATTTTGCAAAACGTTTTAATCTCATAGAACCGGTGCTTGTGACGGGACTCGATCGCGCGACGTGTAGTTTATTTTGCACACAGTCCACCGCTGGACTGTGTGTCTAACCCGGTTATATTCTTGATTTATATTATACTTAACAACTACCCACTCTAACCCGGTTAGTTCATATATAAAAAGGAATGTTATTACGCAGAGTGTGTGTGTAGTAAGGATCGAACTCGGGACGTGTATGTTAACTTTGCACACAGTCCACCGCTGGACTGTGTGTCTAACCCGTTAATTATCCGAATTTTATTTACTCTTATCCCGTTTTTAGATTCGTCTTCTTCACTACGATTACCGGTTTTTACTCAGACAACTGGTTCATGGTCTAACTACTTAAATAACATGACTACTAGTTTGAATGTACAAACCGAACAGTTTGGGGAAAGGAAATACCGGACAGGTCGTCTTCTTCAGGAAGTCCGGCGAGAACAGGCAACTCTGTTTTTGAACCTTCGGCTGAGAGGGTCTAACAACAAAATTAAAGAATTAGATTTGAAATTGAACCAGAGTACATGGATTATTAGCACGATTGAATGTGTTTACCGTTAACTAGCGAATTTCCGGCGAATTCCAGAATTTCTCCGGCGAACCCAGAAAATCCAGCAAAGTCTTCTGTGACTGATTTTGAGTGACGGGTTAATGTTAGTAGAGTCCTAACAACAGATTGAAACAGCAATAGAGGAAAATCTTACTGATTTGTGTTGAACCCGGTTTTCCGGCGAGATTTGCAGAGAATTCCGGCGACAGTTTTTTTGTGCTCAAAAGACTTGAAAACGCGACGAAAAGGAATTGGAGTGTATTTGAGACGGTTCTGAAATCGCATAAATGATTGGAACCTGAATTATTTGGAGTTTGAATGCCTTTCGGTTTCAAAACCCGAAACTTGAAGTTCATTCAATTTGAACTTAATTAGAAACCGATATTCATCGGTTATAAGACAGCTAAACGAACCAAAACTGATTTGGCGATTCGGTTTACCGATTTCCGTTATTCAGATATCATTAACCGTTAATTTGTGTTTGCGCATAAAACTCAATTGTTTTCCTAATGTTAACAGAAAACAATTTGTGGCGGAGTGGTTAACGGATCGGTGGATAAGTTATAGGAGGCAGTTGACCCGGGTTCGAGTCCGGTCAGCTACAAATATTTTTTATTTATTTTATTTTAACTTTTTATCAAATATAATTTTTATAGTTTAGTTTATATATTAATTATGTAACGTTTAAACTCAAAATACTCATAAATACTTAATGAAATTTCATAACTTGGTATTTGATTACAAAACGGAGCGGGTTTTGGAGACCCGATTTATACAAATGTTATAGTGTCCCCTACTTTTAGGAATTTCGTCCCGAAATTTAAACAGTTGAAGTAGTAGGGAAAAGATGAGGGTATTTTTCACGCATTGAGTCTTCACGTTCCCAAGTAAACTCAGGTCCCCGTTTCGACTCCCAGCGTACCCTAACAATAGGAATGCGACTTCGACGTAGACGCTTTTCTCCATAGTCCATAATCTCCACTGGTCTTTCAATAAAATGCATGGATTCATCGATCTGAATATCTTCTAGTGGAATATGAAGATTCTCATCAGCGAGGCACTTCTTCAAGTTCGACACGTGGAATGTGGGATGAATCCTATCGAGTTCTTCCGGTAGGTCAAGCTTGTATGCTACAGGACCTACTCTTTCGAGTATTTTGAAAGGTCCTACGTAACGTGGTGCTAGCTTTCCCTTTTGACCAAAACGAACTACCCCCTTCCACGGTGATACTTTTAAAAGCACATGATCACCAACGCTAAACTCCAAGGGCTTCCGTCGTTTATCTGCGTAACTCTTTTGACGACTTTGAGCCGCTAGTAGATTGTTTCGGATTTGATGAATCTTATCTGTGGTTTCTTGGATCAATTCTGGACCAGTAATTTGTGCTTCCCCAATTTCGTGCCAACAAACAGGAGATCGACACTTTCGACCATATAAAGCTTCAAAAGGTGCCATGCCGATGCTAGAATGATAGCTGTTGTTGTACGAAAATTCGACTAACGGTAGGTGGGCGTCCCAATTTCCCTTGAAGTCTATGACACATGCCCTAAGCATGTCCTCAAGGGTTTGAATGGTGCGCTCAGACTGTCCATCAGTTTGAGGATGATAGGCGGTACTGAGATCTAGTCGAGTGCCCATAGCGGATTGCACTGCTTGCCATGTTCGTGAGGTGAAACGGCCATCACGATCAGAAATAATACTTAATAGAACTCCATGTCGGCTGACGATTTCGTTGATATAAATACGAGCAAGCTTTTCGTTCTTGAAATCTTCTCGAATAGGAATAAAGTGAGCTGATTTTGTAAGTCGGTCTATAATCACCCATATAGTGTCATACCCACTAGAAGTGCGAGGTAACCCGGTAATGAAATCCATGGTTATATTTTCCCACTTCCAAACAGGTATTTCTGGTTGGACTAGAAGTCCTGAGGGTCTTTGGTGTTCAGCCTTTACTTTAGAACAAGTGAGACACTTGGAAACAAAAACGGCAATATCTTTCTTCATTCCAGGCCACCAATAGGTGTACCGTAGGTCTTGATACATCTTATCGGCTCCTGGGTGTATAGAATATCGCGACATATGGGCTTCATGCATGAGTGTTTCACGAAGATTGATGTGGTTAGGAATCCATATACGATCTAGGTAATACAAAATACCATCAGATTTAGTTTCAAGTTTTAGCTCGGCTCCACAGGACATCTCTTTTTGCACATCTTCCTCTGTTATGGAAACATGTTGAGCTTCTCGAATTTGATCCTTAATATTGGTTATAATTTGCGAACATAGAAGATGAATGGAGTTCACATAACCCTTTCGACTAAGTGCATCAGCCACCACATTTGCTTTACCAGGGTGGTATTTGATTTCACAGTCGTAATCATTTAGGAGTTCGACCCATCTTCGTTGCCTCATATTTAACTCTTTCTGATTGAAGATATGTTGAAGACTTTTGTGGTCAGTGTATATTTCACACTTCGTACCATAAAGATAATGTCTCCATATCTTAAGAGCAAATACAACGGCTCCAAGTTCCAGGTCATGAGTGGTGTAATTCTTTTCGTGAGTCTTGAGTTGCCTTGAGGCATAAGCTATGACTTTTCCTCTTTGCATGAGAACGCAACCTAATCCTTGCCCTGACGCGTCGCAATAGACTACAAAATCATCACAACCTTCAGGAAGAGTGAGGATTGGTGCATCACAAAGTTTTTTCTTGAGAGCTTGAAAGGCTTCTTCTTGCTTGGGCCCCCATACAAATGGTTTCCCTTTATGGGTTAAAGCTGTGAGTGGCACCGCAATGCGAGAGAAGTTTGAAATGAACCGACGATAATAGCCAGCAAGTCCAAGAAAAGACCTTACTTCAGTTGGCGTACGTGGAGCTTGCCATTCTTGAACTGCTTTGATCTTTGATGGGTCCACATGTATTCCTTTGTCATTGACTACATGCCCGAGAAATTGCACCTCTTTTAACCAGAATTCACATTTAGAGAACTTGGCATAAAGCTTTTCCTTTTCTAGAAGTGCAAGAACAAGTCGCAGATGACGCTCATGATCAGCTTTAGATTTTGAATAGATAAGAATATCGTCGATGAAAACAATAACAAATCGATCAAGGTAAGGTTTGCAGACTCTATTCATTAGGTCCATGAAAACAGCTGGTGCGTTGGTTAATCCAAATGGCATAACCATGAATTCATAGTGACCATATCGAGTTCGAAAAGCAGTTTTAGGGACGTCTTCTTCATGCACTCTAAGCTGATGATAGCCGGATCGAAGGTCGATTTTCGAAAAACAACTGGCACCTTGTAGTTGGTCAAGAAGGTCATCTATACGAGGTAAAGGATATCGATTTTTGATAGTTAACTTGTTGAGCTCTCTGTAGTCGATGCACATGCGAAAAGATCCATCCTTCTTCTTTACAAAAAGTACAGGTGCACCCCAAGGCGATGAGCTGGGGCGTATAAATCCCTTGTCAGTCAACTCTTGCAATTGACTGGCTAGCTCTTGCATTTCAGAGGGGGCTAACCTATATGGAGATTTTGCCACTGGTGTAGCACCAGGTATAAGATCGATACGGAATTCGACATCTCTGATTGGAGGAAGTCCTGAAATGTCATCAGGAAAAACTTGTGGGAAATCTTTTACGACAGGGATATCTTCAAGTTTCTTTTCTGAGGTCCCCTTCTTGATGATATGGGCTAAAAACGCGACATAACTCTTGCGAAGGCATTTTTGAGCTTGAAGACAAGACATTAAGTTGAGCCCTTTCGCCGAGGTTTCTCCAATAATTCGAAGAGTCTGACCGTTTGAAAGAGGAATACGAATAAATTTCTCACGACATACAACTTCTGCATGATGCTGGCTGAGCCAATCCATTCCGATTATGATGTCGAAACTTCCCAGCTTCATAGGAATAAGATCGACTGAGAAATCATGATCGTTTAGGGTGAGCGTACAGTTGCGTAGAATAGAGTCTAACGAAACTGGTTTTCCATCTGCAACTTCCACCGCTATGGATTCCACGAGCTTATCTCGATTTTTACTTAAGATAGGTTCAAACTCTAATGACACGAAACTTCTATCCGCACCAGTATCAAATAACATAGAGGCATATCTACCATTTATAAGAAACGTACCGTTGACCACATTGCCGTCAGCTCTGGCCTGGTTTGCGTTAATATTGAAAGCCCTTCCTCTAGCAGGTGGAGGAGCTTGGTTTGCTTGGTTCACAGGGTTGGCTTGGGCCTGAGCATGAATAATATTGACCAGCCTTGGACATGTGTTCCTGAAATGACTTGGATCACCGCAATTGAAACAAGCCCGCATAGGTTGGCCCATAGGGTAGTTGGGTTGATAGTATGTTTGGGCTAAATGTTGAGTGGGTGGAAATGGTTGTTGTTGTTGGGCTTGACCCGTTAATTGTTGGTGGGTTTGTGTTATAGGTTGGTGGTGGTTTGTTCGTTGAAGCGTGCGGCAGTTTTGAACAGTGTGTCCAGCGCGACCGCAGCCGGTACAGTATTGGCAAGGATAGGCAGGGGAGTGGTGATACTGACAACGGTTACATTTGGTAGTGGCCCTGTGTATGGTCTTTTGTATGGCGCGGGTGAAGGAGTGGCTTGAGTGATGGGTGCAGCAGGAACAGGGGTGTTGGTTTGGGTGACTGCAAAGTTCCTGGTGTTACGCTTCCTCTTGTTAGCAAATTTAGAGGAAGGAGTGTGGTGGTTTGAGGTTTGTCCCTCAGCAGGGGTTTTCTTCTTTTCCTCCTTGAACTTCCCATTGCGAATTCGGTTTTCGGTCAGTTCTGTCGCCAACTCCATGGCAGCTTCTAGTGTTACTGGTGAAACGCTGAGGACCGAATCTTGGATTTTCGAGGGAAGTCCTCGAATGTAATGTTCTATCAGACGGTAGATTGGAGTGAATAAGTTTGGAACCATTTGGTTTAACTCCAAAAACCTTTTGTTGTAGGTAGAGTGATCACCATCTTTTTGCTTCAAGGCATGAAATTCATCTTCCAATTTCTTAATTTCACTCCTAGGACAGAATCGCCTAGTCATGATTTCCCTTAACTCCTCCCAAGTCAAGGCCATCGCATCTTCCGTTCCCCTCTTTCCTTTCTCGGTATTCCACCAAGTGAGAGCTACACCAAGTAGTCTCCCGGTGGCATAACGAACTTTGCGATCCTCAGGACAATCGCAGTTTAAGAAAACGTTTTCCATCTCCTCGAACCAATGTAGGAGAGCAGTGACTCCCTCAGTCCCTTCGAATTTTGGGGGATCGCAGGACTTAAAATGTTTGTAGGAGCATTTGATGGTAGGAGGGTTGTTGATGATCTGGTCCTGTTGTTGAGGAGGGTTAGTAGGATTTGCAGCAAGGGCTTGTTGTACTTGTACTACGATGTCAGGTAATATCGTGGCCATTTGATTGGCGATATGAGTGGCCAAACGTTCCTGAGACTTTTCCGATTTCCTACTCCTTCGATGCGGTCTAGACGACATCTACAGGATCATAAAATGAGAAGATTGTGAGTTTATGGTATCTTTTAAGGTGTCATGTGTCTTTAAGAAAATGAAAATAACATAAATATCAATAATGCAACTACATCCGAAGGATGTCTTGGGTTCGCTCATGTTGGGCCTCAAATGTCCCCCATACCTTCACCTATATAGTCATGTGGGCCCCCATGGCTATTGGCTTGGTAGGATTCACATTAGTATTGGCAATTTAACACTCGCATCCCCCGAATGCTAACCACAAAATATGTTCATGAGATGTTTTGGTCGGAACGTGTCCAGGTGTAGACACAATGACAACTCAAAGTGGGATTAGCTCTCACAACGTTTGGTATAGCATGCTTTGGCCTAATAAGTATTTCGTACTCTCATCGTTAGTCC
The DNA here is from genome assembly GCA_947069175.1 of Scalesia atractyloides. Lineage (NCBI taxonomy): Eukaryota > Viridiplantae > Streptophyta > Magnoliopsida > Asterales > Asteraceae > Scalesia > Scalesia atractyloides. The sequence continues at coordinate 32,855,020 of CAMTDV010000024.1, read as the reverse complement.
CCAGGTAGGCAAACTGGTCCTTTATTTTGGATTTATACGAATGCCAGCCTAGACAGGACGTTCCGACTACCGGTACTAGTACCCTTCCAGTTACTACATGCCCGTCATGAGAACTCACTTTGATGAGATTTGAAAACACGAAAATCATTGTAAAATCAATCATGATGTGGTGTGTGCTTGCATGGATGTGATATGTTATGATCATACGATTTCATGATAGGCATTATTTGATAATACATACTTATGAACATGCTTGAACAATATCAAATGTAACATTTAACATAAACATATAAACATCATGAAATTTGGCATATAACAAAAAAAATTCTTATAAGTTTCTAATCGACTATAGTATAGGCTCTAAGGGTCTAATAACCTATCCTATATCCCTATAGTCATGGCTCTGATACCAATCTGTCACACCCCGACCCGCAGCGGAATTAAGAGTCGGGGCATAATTGGATTATCACCAAAGCACATGACATTTACTGTTATGTTTCATAATTAAATGAAGCCAAAGTTACATTTCTCAAACATCCAAACATGTTCATTCATTACAAAGGGAAATAACCAAACATGATAATTTAAATACTAAATCGTTTTATTTCTTCTAATCCAGGTCCTATGGGTTCCTAGCTGCTGCTGGTTCACCTGTATCATGTGTAAAAATGGGAGGTTTTTGGGTCAACATAAGTTGGCGAGTGAACCTTATAGATAAACATTTGATAATAATTTTCTGGTTAGTTTATCAATAAAATATTGTGCATAATCATAAAAGAGCACATTTATGAAATCAAACATTGGCAAACATCAGTACAATTATAACATACATTAACAATCGATAGCATATATGAACATACCAACATCACATAATAATTAACATAAATGAACTGTGCGATCAAGGCTCAATCAAACGGAGCCGATCGTATTGCATGAACTGGAAATGTAAATTGAACTGTGCGCTCAAGGCTCAATCAAACGGAGCCGAACGTATTGCATGAACTGGAAATGTAAATTGAACTGTGCACTCAAGGCTCAATCAAACGGAGCCGAGCGTATTGCATGTAATGAAATGTAAAATAAAATGACCGATCAAGGCTCAATCAAACGGAGCCGATCGTATTGCATGTATTGAAATGTAAAATAAAATGACCGATCAAGGCTCAATCAAACGGAGCCGATCGTGCGGGCACGCCCTGATCAACCGCATAATAAAATGGGGATCAAACTCAACCTCGATGGGTGGGGAGCTACGGCCTCGGCAATTGCATGTACTGAAATAATAATTTGCAAACAATAATAACTACTTAACAGCAACAACTAACACACATGTCATGATATGATATATGCACAATAACTTAGTTATAATATGTAAATGAACAAGACACATGATACACCCCAAAAACGTGATTAAAATGGGGAATTTGAAGGGTTCACTCACATTGGGTGCGTTGGATTTGAGTTGGTGAGATGCGCACGATTTAGACGAAGCGAGTCAACGAGGAATCACTAACCTAAATAATAATGGGAAAAATATATTAAATGGATGGATTTTATTAAAGATTTTAATGGGATTTTTAGATATATTTTTGTGAGTTTATGGCTATTTTCTATCCTTAAAAATGTTATTTTTAAGTATTTTTAATTGATTTTTAATTTAAATTAAACAAATAAATATTTAAAAAAAATAATATTTTTTTACTGTTTGACCGTTGACCGTTGACCGGTTCGGTCAGCGGTAATACTTGCGCCAAGCGGGATTCGAACCGGTGACCTTTCGTTCACGCGCACGTAGCTCTACCAACTAAGCTACGTGACTAACCCGTTAGAAATCCAGTTTTAATTATATTTATACACTTATTCGAATTTACCGAAAATTCCTTTATTTTGCAAAACGTTTTAATCTCATAGAACCGGTGCTTGTGACGGGACTCGATCGCGCGACGTGTAGTTTATTTTGCACACAGTCCACCGCTGGACTGTGTGTCTAACCCGGTTATATTCTTGATTTATATTATACTTAACAACTACCCACTCTAACCCGGTTAGTTCATATATAAAAAGGAATGTTATTACGCAGAGTGTGTGTGTAGTAAGGATCGAACTCGGGACGTGTATGTTAACTTTGCACACAGTCCACCGCTGGACTGTGTGTCTAACCCGTTAATTATCCGAATTTTATTTACTCTTATCCCGTTTTTAGATTCGTCTTCTTCACTACGATAACCGGTTTTTACTCAGACAACTGGTTCATGGTCTAACTACTTAAATAACATGACTACTAGTTTGAATGTACAAACCGAACAGTTTGGGGAAAGGAAATACCGGACAGGTCGTCTTCTTCTGGAAGTCCGGCGAGAACAGGCAACTCTGTTTTTGAACCTTCGGCTGAGAGGGTCTAACAACAAAATTAAAGAATTAGATTTGAAATTGAACCAGAGTACATGGATTATTAGCACGATTGAATGTGTTTACCGTTAACTAGCGAATTTCCGGCGAATTCCAGAATTTCTCCGGCGAACCCAGAAAATCCAGCAAAGTCTTCTGTGACTGATTTTGAGTGACGGGTTAATGTTAGTAGAGTCCTAACAACAGATTGAAACAGCAATAGAGGAAAATCTTACTGATTTGTGTTGAACCCGGTTTTCCGGCGAGATTTGCAGAGAATTCCGGCGACAGTTTTTTTGTGCTCAAAAGACTTGAAAACGCGACGAAAAGGAATTGGAGTGTATTTGAGACGGTTCTGAAATCGCATAAATGATTGGAACCTGAATTATTTGGAGTTTGAATGCCTTTCGGTTTCAAAACCCGAAACTTGAAGTTCATTCAATTTGAACTTAATTAGAAACCGATATTCATCGGTTATAAGACAGCTAAACGAACCAAAACTGATTTGGCGATTCGGTTTACCGATTTCCGTTATTCAGATATCATTAACCGTTAATTTGTGTTTGCGCATAAAACTCAATTGTTTTCCTAATGTTAACAGAAAACAATTTGTGGCGGAGTGGTTAACGGATCGGTGGATAAGTTATAGGAGGCAGTTGACCCGGGTTCGAGTCCGGTCAGCTACAAATATTTTTTATTTATTTTATTTTAACTTTTTATCAAATATAATTTTTATAGTTTAGTTTATATATTAATTATGTAACGTTTAAACTCAAAATACTCATAAATACTTAATGAAATTTCATAACTTGGTATTTGATTACAAAACGGAGCGGGTTTTGGAGACCCGATTTATACAAATGTTACAGTCAGTAGCGCGACAATGTTTTTATGCGATGAGTCTACCGAACATTCTAAGTTTTTATTTAAACTAATCTTATCAAATAAGATTGCTACAAATTTTAGAATACATTTGTAATCATGTAATTTTTTGTTAATATGTTTTAAATTGTGACGAGTTGTCCATTATGACTTAAACGTCACAACCCTAATCACTTTCGTAACCGGTACCCAAAGTTCGGCAAATTCAAGTCGAGGGTAATGGTGACGATAAAAATTTTCAGACCTCAAAAATTGGCCTTATAATTTTTTTATTAAAAAAACAATATTAAATATATTTAGTAAATTTTCCATTTCTGATCAAAAATATTTTTCCTAAAATTAACGAAAATAATTTTCTAAATAAGCCAGGTTGCTTTTGTAAATGAAAAAATTAAAATACTATTGTTATACACTTGGTAAAGTGTAAATATAGTTAACAAAATGAAATAAACGTAAGTTTAGTTAACAAAGTTATGGTTTCCTGAATTCATCTAAAGACCCTTCAACTTTTGTTCGAATGTAAATATCGCCTGACTGGTGGAAATGTAAATGAATGTTGCTACTTCATCTCTTCCGTCATTCGACTTCACGTTTGGTTCTCCCTCATTATCGACTTTACCTGCTACTTCCACCTCTATCCACGACATTCGCACTAACATCAATCGATACAATTATTAACTCCAATCAGTACCGTTGATAGCTTGTGCCATAGTCATGCTTTCAACGTTACTATCCTAAAATTTACTAGTGTTTTCGTCTCTTTTACCTGGATGTCTTATGTTATCTCCATGTAATGCATTCATGATTTGTTTTGTTGTTAGTTCATGTTCTTACAATTTCACATCATCACTCATCACAACTTACCTTTCCCCATAGCTTATGTGATGTGGGTATCGTCTCACTTTTCCATACGGCCCTTCCCTCATAATTGTGGATGTAGGTACTGCCACCATTTAGTCGCACCCTTTTTGGGTTCGAGACCCATGCTTTGTACAATGAGGCAATATTGTAATAACCCGAATTTCAAAATTCTAATTTAAACGCTTATTACATGGCAATATAATTGTGCCATATTATCGGAAAATTATAAAATTACTATTATTACTATTTAAAATTTTTGAGAATCCACAACTCAATTAGTTCGATTATAGTAAAGCAATATATTTGTGTCTTACTATTTTTTTCTTTCTTTTCAACTAAATGACATTAAAATATTGACAAAATGTTAGTGGGATTTATATTGGGGGTGGAGTCACCGTTTTGAATATGAATCAAATTTAAATTTGTTGTCCAAACTAAATGTAATTTTTAATATAATAAAAACTTTTTATTGATTTAACTGCTCACAACCCATAACTCAAGCAACCTTCCCCAACAAATCTTTTCATATACCAATCTCAAACCATTACTCCATATCTGTGCGTCAGAAGAAGCTTCGTATGAAGTTTGAAGCTTGTTTACCTCCGGGCCATTGTAACCAATTCACTTGACTGCTTTGTCAGTGCTAAGACACCCAATCAAACTGCCGATGTCGAAACCAGCATTGTTCGAGGTAATTTTTACACTATCCTACTCGTCTTGTTATATGAACAAAATCCCAAATGTGTAGGTCCGTTGTACGGATCGTTCTGGTCCTAATTTGGCAAACCTAAGGTAAACGTGGGAAATCCGTTTGCATAGGCGACATTGTAGACAAGTTCTTTACTGATTAATCACTGTTCATTGATTAGTAAACGTTACAAATCCTGGAAACACTTGGACAGAGCTTCGCCTCTGTCGTGACAAAATCTTGAATCTTACAAATGAGAGCTCAACACACATATTTATAGTGTGACAAGTTCGCTCCAAAGATGCCATGGTCAAGTTCGGGCGAACTTGATCATTCACCTTACAAGTTCGGGGAACTTGTCTTTATATCATACATAAAGTTAACTTTTCGCTTTCAAACACAGACTCTTCGTAATACGATGACGTAGGCAACAGACATATGCATCAACAGACTCTCCCTTGGATGTTGCCGTAGTTATCATTCTTCAATTGAATTCCTGAGTCTTTAATATTTTCTTGATCTTTATTTCTTGAATAACTTTAACTTCCATGATCTTCATAACATCTACAATCCTTTTCTCTTTTCTTGAGCTTGTCTTGATAAAACTTGAATCACCATGCTCCCCCTTGCTTTTAGCTTTCTGGTATCTTCAATCAACGTTTTTATCTAGCTCCCTCTAAAATCTACTTCCTGTTTCAAAGTTCTTTAAACATTCTAACAAATATTTCATATTCAAACTTTAAAATTTCTAAATATAATCATTTGAAATTTTAATCTTCTCATCAGTTTTAATCCCTCTCAGTTAATCAAGTCCAAATTAATGACCTTGAAAATCTGATTTATGTATCAAGTTCAAATTAATGATCTTGATTACACATTTTGACACTAAACTGACCATTTATTCAAATGTAAGTTTCAACTTAATGAACTTTTAAACTTTTTAGATCAATTTTTAAAAGTTTTTTAGATTTTGTTCAGCAACTCTATATTTTGAAAATCAGCTTTTTCATCATCAGTGGTCGAAACTAAAAGATAATATAATCTTTTTGTTTTTTATGAAATGAATATCAAACACTAAGTATGTACAAACATATTTACAAATATATTTTTGTTGACTTTGTGTTAAAGGATCATATCAGTTTTTGCGACATATCACTAGTACCATTGACCTTTTGAACTTTTAGTTTTAAAAAATTTACTAAGATTGTCGATATGTTTGTCCTCTTAAACTTCAACACATTTCTCAATTGTTCCAAGATAGTTATGTAGAATTAAGAAACTTGACTTAACTATGGTTCCCATCTCAGAATATACTCCCGTATCAAGATTCCCTAGATTTCATCTTATAGGTGAGTATAGCGTAATTGATATTTGTATTTGGGTTGTGCGAGACCTTGAGAGCTCAGGTTAGTACCATCGTACCAGACAGAGAGATGAAGGCTCGACTTATAAGGTAGTGTTCCAAAATGGAATCTTTTTGTACTGCAATTGTATATCTTTGATATTTTCAATTGAATGCAGTTTTAGGAGATTTTTGCAAAAGCATTATAGAAGTTCTAAGCCATTGCTTACGCAAAATCAGAAGAACTTTATAATACCCCAGATATCAACCATCTATAAAGACCTCGTATCTCAGAATCAGGCAATCTCTCAAACGACATTTCGGAGTACTAAGTCCATTATCCAAGAGATGTTAATCCACATGTATAAGCAGTTGTAAAATTTAGTTTATATCCCGGAAACAATTTACTAAACGTGTAAAGCCTATCGACACATCCACAGTAAGACTTGTTTATCACTTTTTAAAACTTTATAAATCTTTAGCATACTGTGATAGTCTACTGATTTACTATCATTTCCTTTTATCTACAAAACTCTTTTTGCCTTTTTCAATGTTTTTGTACTTTTTGCTTTTAATATGTTTTTGGATTTTCTGAAAAAATTTTCTCCCCCTAAAATTCAAAAACATATTTATGAATTTTTGATTTATGGAAAAACATTGACCAACCGATAAGAATCACTTCAATTCTCCACCATTACTGCTTCACAAATTTCTTTTAAGCACTCTCCCCCTCATGATGAGAAAAACTTTGACACCTTTGTGTTGATAAAACATTTATATCCATGGGTTTTTTCTGTTCAACAGTGATGTTTCTGTGAAACTTTTTCAAATTTTTCTTGTTTGTAAAAATTTTCAAGTAAACGTTATTAAACCATGTTTTCGAAAAATTTTCTTCAAAAATTTTTTCAAAAATTGTAAAGTAAACTTTATTTGAGTTTCAATTTTGTAAAAATGGCCTTTATATAAAACTTGTTAACCGGACCCTTCGTCTTCAATGTGTGCCACAGAACTCCATCTCAGTAATTTGTTTTCTTCTCAGAAGTTCCTGTACAGAAATTCAAACAATTAATTAAATAGTGACACCCAAGCCTTTGCAGTCTTAGGTGTTATTTCTTCAACCTTAATTTTGACTTTCGTTTCACAATCAGGTTTATTTTTGACTTTCTCAAGTTTCAGAAAGTCCTCTAAACTTTCAAGTTTCACTGATTGTATGACTTCTTTTTCTTTTACCAACCATGTTTGATTTTTTACTAAAGCTTTCTTGAAATACAATGTAGAAACCTTTGTTCATTACTATTAGAGGATTCACCAGTTTCAAAATTTGAAAACTTAGTAATAACTGGTTTCACCTTGTTTGTAGTTTCTGTACATTGTTTCAAAACCTGAGTTGGTACTTTCAAATCTTCAAAAATTTTCTTATCAATATGAACAGGTTTAGGATTAATTTGAAAACATTTTCTAGCAATGTGTCCAGTTACTCCACATTTATGACACTTCCTGTTCTCATACTGATCCTTTTAGCAAACCATACACTCAAATCATAACACTGACTTGAAGTGTGGTAACCAACTTTCCTGCTTCTTTTATAACTCTGATTTGACGTTGAAGCACTGTGGTCCGACCTGCACCACTTATTTTCAAATTTTTGTAAGTTTCGATTTTCAATTTTTTTGAATTTTTATAATGATTGGATGATCGTACCGATGAACTTTTATTTTTCTTTTGAAACTTTTTAGAATTTATAACACTTCGTTTTTCTTTTTGTTTTCGTCTTCATTTGCTTAGAAGGTTTTTGCGTTAGCATTCACCTTTTTCAGTAGATTGTAGAATAGTTTCTTGAAAGTTTTCTTTTAGTTTTAAAAATATTTCATTTTTCTCATTTTTATCATCGGTATTATCATCACAATCCTTAATTATGACATTGTCATAATTTGTGGCATTATCACTTATTGAAATTTCTTTTTTTTTTCATTGATCGGTTTTGGACATATCTGATCTAGAATCAACGACGAGGTCACAAAACCTTCAATTTCTTTTCTAAATCAACAGCTTTATTTTTAGCATTCTCAACATCTTGCTCAAGTTTCCTGATTTTTCCAAGATGTGAGTTTATTATAATTTGTTTTTCAAAATCATTTTTATTTAAAACAGATTTTTCTTTTCTAAAATTTTTATTCTATTTTCAAAAATCTTTTCATTTTCTTTTAACTTTTTTATTTTCTAATGTCAAACTCTCTAGATTGTTCAAGAGTTTGGCATTATCTGCCAGATAATCATTCAGATCTACATCAAAGACTGGGCAGATTGGTTTAGAACTTGAAGACTCATTTGTAGATGTACTTGAAACTTGTGCTTCACAGTTCTTTACCATTATACTCCCTTCTTTCTTCAACTATCATTCCCTTGATTACTGACAACTCAGACTTCTTTAGTAATTCCACTTCATATCCCTCTAATTTGTCAATGAAGGTAGAAAGCTTGAAAAATTCCCAGCTCGGACTTTCCTTTAACACCATTAAGTACGTTGTCCATTCACCCTCCGGAAGAGTATCAGCCAATTGTCTATATACTCTGCTTCTGTCTTATCAAGACCATGCCTTCTCATCTCCCCTTTCAAATGAAAAATCGATCTATCATTTGCTTCATCGTTTCGCTTTTGATCATCTTAAAAATATCAAACTCCTTTTTGATTAGAGCCTTCTTGCTCTTAATCATCTCAGCACTCTCTTTATATTTAGCACGTAGAGCATTCCACAACTTCTGTATTGTATCACATTCTGGTAGTAGAATCAAAATAACTTCATTTATGATTGTTGTAACAAGCGGATCATCTTCTTCTCATGAACATTCTAGTAGAAGAAATTTGCTCGTTTCCAGTTCTCGAATTTTTCTTTCCAGCTTTCATACCTCATACTCGTCCATACTCATCAACTTTGGGCGGCTTCACGGACCGCATTTCGTTTTCCAAATTTATCTGTCGTTCAAACACACTTGAACAATGATTAGCAAATAGACAATTTTAGTAAAATTTGACTTTTTAATCGACAATATTAACGTATCGGTTCGCTAAAAACGTTTAAATTTTTTTCGAAAACTATTTTTACCAGATTAGAGCTTTAAACTCGTCTCTCGTACGATTCACATATTTTAACGATGTATAATGTCCGAGACGTTTTTTTTAAGAAACATTGGACAAGTTCGGGCGAACTTGTCACAGCTTGTGAAATCAGCTACTTAACAAGTTCGGGAACTTGTATGGAATTTCAAGAGATTTAACAAGTTCGGGCGAACTTGATGAAACTTGAAGAAATGTTAAGCAAGTTCGACGGACTTGTGTAAAATTACTAAAAAATCAATCAAGTTCAGGCGAACTTGATGAAAAATAACTCAAAAAGTGAATTTTTCAGTCAAGTTCGAGCGAACTTGATGATAAGTTCGAGCTAACATGAGTTTTTAAACATGGTTTTTTCAAATTTTCGACATGAATTCGTTTGTTTTAAGCTCTGATCTTTTCAAGGGTTTTACTATTATGGATTTTACATATTATACTTGAAAATCAGTCCATTTTGTCTGTGTAATGTCCAATAAAAGTTTAAAAATGAAGAAATGAATAAAAGATGTGAATTTCTATGTCCAATGTCTTCAAATTAGGCCAATCCTGCTCTGATACCACTTGTAGGTCCGTATCAGGCGGTTGTAGACGGAAGTTAGTGCATAAACGTATATAGCAGTTTCGGTAGAATGTTATTACAGAATGGAGTAGAAACAGAATGTAGCGGAAGTCTTCATTCATACCGAAAGAATATACATCTTTAAGTCCAGCTGCCGGAGTTCCTGGAGAGAATCCGGCAGCATCTCCCCGTAGGGATGGTAAAAACTTAAATGACAAAATGAACAACACACCTATATATAGGGTAACAAGTTCGCCCGAAGTGTGCATGGACAAGTTGGGCGAACTTGACCATCACATGTCAAGTTCGGGCGAACTTGACCTCACAGGTCAAGTTCGGGCGAACTTTTCCCAATTTTACTATTCGCTCCGTATTTTGGTCGTGTGTTCAATTCTAACCTATACAATATTCAACACACGCTCAATCTAGCCTATTCGACAAGTGACGAACACAAAATGCATCAACAAAATGTATTGATCGTATTCCGTAACCATTGCAAACGTATTTTTTTATGTAAAATACGGGGGGTTGTTAGGGTATTGAATGGGAAAGAAAATGAAGTGAACCATTGATTTTTTAAAAGGAGGGGCTCTTATTAAAAAAATGTTGTGTTTAGTCCACCTGGTAGGTTCTTTTATTTTGCAACCCAACCATTAGTCCTCTCTTTGTATTCAGCCATGAAACTGATCGATATGCATATATATACTTTTTTTTCCTTTTCTTTTGACTGGATTTTTGTTGTCTAATAAACTGTTACTCAATTCATTTTTGTATTTTCTAAATAAAATGTATTACTAACAAATTAATAAACACTTTAGCCAAATCATCTAAATCATTACGTGTATTCCTGAACCACTTCTAAATTTCCAGATCCTATATAATTACATGATCTTGTTAATGGGAATAAAGTAGGGTGTGAATTTCTGACACGACCCGAAAACCCGACACGAACCTAACACGAAATTCGCGGGTTTAGGTTTCGTCTAAACGGGTTCGGGTCAGTTTCGGGTTGAACCCGCAACCCGTTTAGGTTAACGGGTCAGGTTCGGGTCAACCTGGTCGGGTTGGCGGGTTGACCCGTTTAACACATTTATACTATATTGTATTTTTTATAATATATTTTATGTCATAAACTAAATGGGGCGTGTATTTTATGTCATGATTATAACTTACAAAGAGAAATTAACATAGATTTTATAATTTAAATATGATAATATTATATACATTTGTGTTTTTTTAAGTAATTTTTAATTTTAATATATTAATTTCAGAATAAAAATTAAAAAATTCGGGTTAAACGGGTCGTGTTCGGGTCAACCCACGAAACTTCGGGTCATGTTCGGTTCATATATATTATACGATTTTCGGGTTCGGATCGGGTTCGGATTCATGTAAAATTTTCGGGTTTGGGTCGGGTTGAACCCGCCAACCCGCGAACACGACCCGTTTAGCACCCCTAGAATAAAGATAATGATTTAACTTGCTGTAGAGAAGTTTTATAAAAGCAAGTGATTATTTAATTTCTTCAACATGACTGAGTGTTATGTATTTATACATATTTTTGATGGTCATGCTTTTGTACAGTGTTCTTTGAACACAAAAGCAACCTCCTACTTTCATTTAATAGGGTGAATGAATAACAAAGCGAGTATGGATTTGCTTATGCACAGTGGTCCCTTATCTATGATATATACTTTCTAATACTATTTATTTATTTGACCTTTTTTAAAATCTTAAACAAAATTCCTAAGCTCATATGAATCTAGAAGTCTCTAAGTCATTCATATTATTCTATTATTTACACTTGTATCATACATATGTTAGGGTAACTTTGATTGGATTATTCATCTCTTTCGTACGATAATTCTCGTGGATCGTTTCTTCACAACTAGTGATTAGATTCGACTCTTTTTCCAATTTTTTCCATTAACTCTTTTTGAAGTGTATCTCGTGCTTGCTTTCAAATTTATTATTTAAATTGATAACATGCTATCTAATGTATTTCTATGTGTCTTGTTGCTAAATACGATTGTTTCTCTGTACGTGCATCTATGTGTTACTCGTTTTGTGTCACAGGTTTCGCATGGATCCACCTGGCTGACCGGTTCCCCATGGCCATGGGTCGAACTTGGTATCGCCATCGTTGTTTAGCAGATTTGCCATTCAGGGCTTGCATCTCTATGTCTCTGTGGTTACTATTATTGTTATGTTGTGTTGCTTATGAGATATGTGTTGAATTCTTGTTATGTTGAAAGACCTAGTTTCACATTTCATATCGCATGTTATAAAAAAAGGTTTTTCTAAAAATAATGAAACAGAAATGTTTTTAATATATCGAATCTATTCACCAACATGTTTGTTGACCCAAAACTCTTTTACGCGTGATACAGGTACAAAAGGGTGGGCGTATTTTGAGTTGAAGACATGTAGGATTGCCTTAGTAATAAACCGGCTAGAATATATGTTGCTTTTATTTATTTGATTTTGTAACTTGGTATTAACATTTGAAATATATGTTATGTGTGTCAAATCTAAAGTGGTGCCTTTAAATATTTAAACTTATAATAGTGTCAAAAGTTATGGGCAATCAATCTTCCTCGTACCATTCCGCTGCGGGTCGGAGTGTGACACTAAATCACCAACCAACCTATTAACAACATATGCATTTGCTACAATAATTTCTCTAAAAACTTTATCAATTTAACTACTTCTTCCAATCTCATCAAACCGAATATTACAATCAATTGAGCTATTTGAAACAACTTCTCTCATCCATCTTCTGTGAACATACCTTCTAAAAAACTCATTTGTATTAACCATCCTTAGAACATAAAAGATATGGCGGTACAATATTCCAAATTGTTCAAACCGTTTGCATGTACAACATACAATTATTCCATCTTCTTGTTTAGTATATTCAACCATAATAAAAATAATAAAAAATACTATATAAGATGACAGAGATGTAATATAAAACGCAATGAATAGTACAAAGGTAGTTACAAATATAAAAAGATCAAATTTAAATTTAATATGATAAAACGCAATAAACATAATGATAAAATTAAAATGTTTTTAGAAAAACAAATTACTCAAAATACAAATTATTTAAAACTTGAAATACATTAAACGCAATATTGTTATAAATAATACCTTGAATAAAGATGTGCATGGCTGTTTGAAATCCTTTATCTCAAAAAATTCAACATCACCAACAGTATCATGAGTCTTTGATATACACTTTGTAAGGCATCATCAATTTCCATCTGAACATCTTCAAAAATTGTTTTGGTATATATTTCCGAACTTGTTTCTCTAATACAAAGTCACTCCACAACTTAGACTGAATATACCTTGTATCATGATCGTTTCTCCTATACTCATGCCTTTGAAACTCCATTGCAGTTTCAAAATCAGTAAACAACTCAACAAGGGTACTTTGGATTACAAAATTATCCAAAAAAGTAATTCTCACTTTCACATCTAGATGTTGTACGGATAAGACCAGCAAAATTCTCTCCACGGTAATAAGAGGGTATCCAATTAAATCGAAGATCATACATATCCTTTAACCATTCATGATGTTCTAATCCAAAAATAGACATTATTGAATGCCACTCAGTTTCAAAATCTTCTGAAATAATACTATCATTCCAAACTACATGTGTCATTTTTGTATTAAAGTCAATGTTTGATGACAAAACAGGACCAACCTGTATAAAAAGCAATAAAATTATTTAATAAAAAACAAACACATAAAACGCATTATTTAAAAATACTTATAATAAAACTCAATGATATAAAAAAATGGATGTGGATTGTATTGTATGATTAATAAAACGCAATAATATATACTTTATAAAAAATGCAGTTTATTTAATCATATAGTAAAATGCAATGATATGAAATTTATTAAAAACAACTTTATTCATAAAACGCAATGTAATATCTTTGTCTTCAATTTCTTCCATATATGCAACATACATAACCTATGCCTAGTTCTTGGAAGAACATCCTTAATAGCTCTCTTCATTGCAGCATCTTGATAGTAACAACAACTTTAGGCTCAACTCCAAAAGCATTCACAAAAGAACTTAAAAGCCATCATAAGAATCTGCTCTCTCATAACCAAGTAATGCACCATCAAATGTAACATTCCTAAAATGATTATCAATCCCAGCAAATGGTACAAGAACCAAATCATATCTAAAAAACATGGCAATGCATTAGAAATCATTAAACTAAATGGTTATATAATGCAATAAAGGTAAAAAAAACTTACTTGTTCGATTTGTAGGTACATCAAAACCTACTATATCACCAAATACTGTATAATTTCTTTTTGATTGCTCATCAGCCCAAAAAAGTCCTTTGAATCTACTATCTTCACTAACAACATAATCACATGTATATCCAGGACTAGAATCTTTCTTCCTAATAAGACGCCTAACTACCATTTCTGCATCATACTCACCAATGTAAAGATTCAAATCCATTCTATAGTTCTTACAATCAACTTTAGTAGCACCAACTTCCCCAAAACCACCATACATTGTTTTCATAATATCGAATGCTTTAACAGGCCAAACATTGATTGCAGATAACCCGATATAAAACTTTTTTTTAACATAATCAATACTTCTGGCAGCATGCAAGAAATGAACATCTTCTTCAGCAACAAAGATATGATTATGTTCTTCTTCAAAAAAGTAGACTCTAAACATATTATTCTCCTCAAAAATCAATTTCAAATGAGCATTGCATCCAACTCTTTTTGAACCTCTATTACGTCTAACAATCTTTTTACTATTTTCACCAACAGAACCAGAGTCTATTGCTTTGCTAACATTAAATCCTTATTTTGAACACATAATATATCTTATTTTTACTATACCGCCAGTTTTCCAAGAGGCATTTTTTTTTTGCAGAAAAACCATCAAACGCATATCTCTGATAAAACGCAAAACCTTCATCAAAAGATTTAAAAAGCATTGAATGTCTAATGGATTCACTAACTTTAGGTTTGTGATACTTTCTTCCACTCTTTAAGCATACATGTTCTTCCTATTTGGAATTGAAATCTGAAACATTTAATAAGTAACTATAAAACACAATACTTCTTATATAACCAACAAAGTTTAATTTAAACATTATAACGCAATAAAAAATACATAGATAAAAATTCCAGTTTAAAGGTTATTGATTATAAGAAATGTTATATAAAACACATTGGTTATTTATTAAAAAAGATATTGGAAAGCAACAAAATAAAACGCAATAGTTCTTGATAAAACTTAATTAACATACTTAAAATGTTAAATGGATACTTATGTTATTTATAATAGAAGAATAGTATATCATATAATGAGGTTAAAAACCTAAAACACAACATGTTCACTACAACACAACAACTGATAAACTTATTTAGTTTCAACAAAAACAATGAATAAAATGAACACGAACAAATTACTGTTAAATTATGCAACATTAATAATCAAACATAACGAAAGGAAATAAATTAACACATAAAAAACGATTTGTATAACTTAATTGATTGTATTTCGTCAAAATAACAAAAAATTACTTCGATTTTAAGATACACTTACCAACAGAGTCTGCAAAAGCCATTAAAGTTCTCGAATTCACGATCGAAACTAGTATATTGCTTGAAAAAAAGTTGAACTTACGATTGTTTCTGATTTAGGGTTATGAAATTGCAATTTTGTTAAACAATCGATGTACTAAAAGTGTAGGTTGCTTGAATATTTGGTATAATATTAGAACGGTCATAAGGACATATACAATGACAAAAATACCCCGCCTTCAAAAAAATTAAAAATTACAAATGAACGGGTAAAATGACTTCCTTTACTTCCTAGCAAATATAAACTTCCTATTTGATCCTAACCTATTATTATTGTCATTATTTATATTTATACTAATATAGATAAAAAAATTATCATTAATTTTTTTACCATTAATATGTTGTTGTTATCATTAATTTATTTAGGCAATTATATTTTTTTCGTTTTTAATGCAATTCTTTTTCGTTACTTTGTTTTTTTTTTTGTCTATTAAAGTGTACAAATAATGATCCATTTTATTCACATATGAGTAACCAAACATCACAATAGAATGTAATGTTCCATTTAATTCCGTTGTCCATTCAATTAGCTCGTCCATTCCAGTCTCACATTCATTCCATTACCCCATACCAAACAAACCCTTATTGTATATACTCAGGCCAGGTGTGGTATACTGCCCCTGGTCACATCACCACCTTTAGCGCCCTTTAGCGCTCTCAAGCCACCCCCTAGGCGTCAAAGGGGGAGGTGTCATAGTACCTTCGTCCGCCCATAACACGCGTCAGTGCGCTTTTTTCGAGAATTTTGGTCAATATGACCATTGGGCAACGGTGTCTTATAAAAAACCTATTAAATATCTAATATATACATATATTTACACAAACCAATCACAAATCCAAACACACATCAATCACTAAAACACATACATTCTCTCCAATCATTTTTAATATAAAAATGTCATCCCATTTTTCGTCCGATTCGTCCAGCTCTTTATCTGACGGTCTTTTCGATGATATGCTTATCGAAGTGACGCAGCATTGTATTTTTTAGTGACATTGTATTTTTTTTATTTAAATTATGAGTTCTATATTTTTTCTTGTTATTTGAATTAAACTATTATACCAACATTAAATAATGTTTAAATTTAAATTAAAAATATTAGGTAATGATGATTGGGGCTTTAAACCATTGAACGCAAGTTGAAGGAAGGAGCTTTAGAGCCCCCTATGTGACATGTCACTGATGTAGCGTGATAAAGCCTAGGGCTTTATACCACGTCCTCTAGCCTTACAAACACAAGCTTCATGACTAGTGTCATGCTGTTGTATGCAGCTGGCCATTGGTTAGATTTTGTTTTGTCTTTTAGCAAGTTTTTGTTTGTTTTGGCTTTACCCTTCAACATTTAATATTGACACTTGTAACCCTTCAACTTTCTAAAAACTTTATAAGCATTTTTACATGTTTATATTTGTGTACATATCGGTATAAATTTAAGTTGATTGTTTCGGCATAAATTTTGTTTTACAACAAGTCGGGTCAAATATAATATGTTTTCATTAGACTTTATAAATTCGACTTACTTTACGTTTTGGCATCACCGCAACGCGCAGTACCATTTTTAACTTAAAAACATTTTTTTACTTATTTTTATGTACGTGTCGGTATAAGTTCAAGTTGGTGTTCAACGTAAATTTATTTCGGAAATAAGTCGGACCGTATATAATACGTTTTCGTTCTTATTTTTATGTACTACTTCAGTTTATCTACGTTTTGACGTAACTTTTGTTCAGAACAATCCAGGTCTTTACCGTACAAATTCGAGTTACTTTACATTTGGACCCGCCGCATCGCGCGGGGAAATTTACTAGTTTAGTATCAATCATATGTTATCTTCCTCGTAAAATTATACGATTTAAGTAGAGAAAACGGAACAAAGAATCAAACCAAACTAAGATATCTTCACATAAGCCATATTTTAAGCCAGAACAATGCACATATATGTACACATGGTTGTAAAATAAGGTCTCCAAGGCTAGGTACTCCCTGAGTAATTGCTCCAAGGTAGCTTGCCCAGGCGACTTTCTTCGAATACGATTAGTTACTCGAATCGATCAAACACGGTCAAAATCAGATCTAGTAGGTTAACTCGGGCCGAGTTTGACTTAAAAAACAAAACATAATTACTATGTCTATTATATCAAAGAACGAATATCATTTTCATGTATATTGTTGTTGGTGCATGTTTGTAACAATAGCTTTTGGATTCAGGTCTTTGGATATCTTGTAATTAGTGAAACGATAAAAGATTAGCGGGTGTAGCTTTGTAATAGTGAGTTATTAGTGATTGGGCCAAACCAAACCCACATTGGGGGAATGGTGTGCAAATTGAACCTGTCCAATTTACAGGTCTGTGTGAAACCAGCCCAGAATGCATGTCTTGTGATATATAAACAATGTTATGCATTAGAGTTAGGGTTAAGCACTTGAAATCAATTTACAGAGAGTTAGAGAGAGATAGAATTCGTGACTATTGTGGTGGACGAATTCTTTGATTGCTAGGCTTGGATTGATTGTTAAACTGCTAGGTTGAATAATCAATAAAGTTCGTTTGTTTGGTTTGTGTTTAATCTGCCTCTACACCTTTCTGTGACAATCTGATCTAGAGGATTCCGCACTCTAGATTAGATATACAATTCTGTTGAAGATCCATTGCATTAAGGGGACCTACAATTGGTATCAGAGCATTAGGCTCTTGATGGCTCGTTTCAGAATTGTTTGCTGTAGAAAATTAGGGTTTTTGGAGGCTGCTGTGAATTTGGAGGCTGTTTGTTGTTTCTGCGTTTTTAATTCTACTGTTTTTGCAGGGTTTTGGGCGTAGTTTGGCTGGAAAAACTTGAAGATTCGAAGATCTGTTGTTCGTGTACTTCGTTGTGTTTTTCAAATTTCTCTTAAAATTTTGCTGATTTTGGTTGTTTGATTTTAGCAAGTTTGTGTTAGAGAAGAGATAAGATCTTTTCAAATTCTGAAAAGATTTGATCAAATCCCTAAAAATCGGAGTCGCTGGTAGACTGGATTGCTGAACAAGTTACTGCAGGATTCTCTTATCAGAACCGACGTTTTTATCGATTTATGTATTTAACAATTACGCAGTCTGGACCTGCGTAATTGACTTAGTGGCGTATTTAAAATCCAAATGCGACTTTGGTAACTGTGATAATAGTCCTCAGCGACGTTATTACGGTGATCGGCGACTTTACTGGTCGTCGTAATCCTGAACTGATCATCTGGCATATTTAACCAGCGTTTTTAACCTGCCAGCATAATTAAACTTAGAGAAATTAACATACCAGCGCATTTACCAGCGTATTTGAACCTAAACCTCGAAATTAAAAATGTGAAAAGTTAACCAGCCAGAATTATTCGTTTTTGGACACAGAAATTGAACCCTAGACAATTTTAGTAAACGGACTGCATGGTTAGACTCGTGTGATTTTTGGAAAAAAAAAATAATCATAGATATATATGTGTTTCTTATATAATAGAGAATAGGAAATTTTATAGAGTTAAATTAGTTCAGTGTAACTAGAATGGGTTATTTTTCCTTTTAATTATTAAAATAAAGGATTGGATTCGGATTTTTGGTTGCTGGAAAAATTTAACGAATGGGTAGACCAGAAAAGTTATATATCATATAATTTATTTGAGAATAAAATGTGGGAATTAGGTTTGCGTACGTATTAAGGAAGTTCTAGTTATGATTTGCGTTGCTTGCTGAATTAAGGAATTGATTATGTTTCCTTTTCATTATAGTATAAATTTGTATCCGTTACTTTTTAGTACGGATTTTGTTACAGTTGGTCAGTCTTCGTTGTGTATTTTGATACATTTTAGGTGTTTTGGAAATTGTACGTTAGCTCTCTTTATGTTGGTATTGTCTATTTTGATTATTAGTATATTATAGCATGCCATACCTCAGACTTGTACTCATGGTCGCATGCTCCTGTTAATTTATTTTAGTTGTCTGTAAACTATTTACATGACCTAAGCTTTTGTACTATGTCATTCGAGCGTTTCTGACTTGTCATTTGGGCGTCAACGACATGAACACTTTCCGTGAAAGTGCGTAATCAAAATCACGGTGTCTCTGACTTGTGCTTCTATAGCACCTTGGCCCCAAAGAGGCGTATAGATCGATCCTAGCTCTGTTTCTGATTTCTGACTCTGGGTGATGGAATAATGGGTGCACGCCACACTCACCATCTCATTGGTGCATAGAGTAGCTACCTGTGTACCCCTTTGTTTCTAGCTCTGGGTGCTTTTGTGTTACACGACTTATTTTATGATACACTTCAGTCGTGTAAGTTAGTATATGTTTCTATATGTGAATATGTTCTGTTTCCGATTACGTTATGATAAGTTATGTGTTATGTTTGCATCTGAATATGGTCCCGATGGTGTATCACATTATGTTTATGATATGTTCAGTTTCTGATTATCGATTTTGGTCTAAATATGTTCGGTATCTATTCAGTTATGTATTTGTTATATCTGTTTTTGACTTAAAATTTGTCTTGGTTTTATCTCAGTATTCGTTTGGTGTTCGTTCATTATCGACTTAGATTCAGATGTCGTGTCATATGTTTAGTTTGTATCCGTTAGAATCTTGTTTCAGTATATGTTCTCGTGTCTGTCTCGGGATTTGTTTTTAGAACTGTTTTTGCTTTCATAACGAGTTACAAAATTTTCAAAGAGATTTAATTGTTTTAATTTTTAACTCTTGCACTAAATGAAGTTGTTTATTGAAATTAAATTCCCAAAGTTATGAAAATAGTTATTTTGATTTAAATAATAACTTATGAAATTTAAATAATTAATATTTATAAATTTTGAACCTAAACGTTTATTTAAAGATAATAATTTGAGCAAATCCAAATATATTATTTTAAAGATTTAAATGGTATTTAAAATATGTCGACTTACGCATTGTCTTTGTTTCTATATATGTTTCCCATGTCGGTTTTGTTTTGAAATTTATAATAAGTATTTTGTTTAGAAATCTAGGTTATTCAATTTCCTCCACTTTTTAAATATAATCTTTTCGAAGTTAGAAAGTTAGTTATCTTCGAGTAATAATAATTTGCTAATAAATATGGTAAAATATTATATCTTGATAAAATTCAAATGTTCTATATAAGAAAATAGTTTTGCCAAGTACCTCATATTAGTATTGTTAAATGATGTTTTAAAATAAGTATGTTTATATAAGAAAAATGATTTTAGTCATGATGATTTACAATGTATTAGTCTCTACATCGGTTTTGTGTTAGGTTTCAGTATCAGTTATGTTATGACTGACTTTTGTTTCCGTATGTGTCTGTTACAGTTTCAGACAGGTTCGTGTATCAGTTTTTGCATCAGTCTTGTGTCTGCATCTGTTTTCAATACCCATGTCAGTTATCGTTTCAGTTTAGTTCCGTTAAGTTATGTTTTGTTTTCCGCCACTTTGACTTTACTTATACTGTTGATTTCTCCGTTACTGAGCAATTTTTTGCTCAGCCGTGTTTTCTTTTTTTGTTTGTCTTATTTTGTTTTACAGGTAATATGGGATAATCTGGGATTTCGGGGAGGAGCGTTAGGAAGTTGATGACCAATATTCCTTATTTCAGTAATGTAATAAAATGTAATTAGGATCTTTCTAATTAATGTTATGGATTGGTTTTTAGTTTTGATATTTGTAAGAGTGACACGTCAGCCCTAGCTGTGTTGGGGTGTTACAATTATGGTATCAGAGCAAAGGCTCTATCCTGTAGAAAACTTGAACTTAAAAAAAAACTAAACATGTGAGTTAATGGGTAGACGTTGGGTTAGGATTTCGACTTCCAATCAATATTCGTACTCATCAGTTTGTGATCTTTTATTTATCCGTTAGAGGTTTTTTTTCATTAGTTGATACTTTCATATTTTGCATCCCAACTGTGTCGGATATATTATTCTATCATTATTGCTTAGTTGTCTAATGACTCGGAAAATGGTGGATGACACGATTGAAGTGACGATCTTATCGAACGAACTTGCGTACGCGCCACGTGGACCTTACTACCATACGTTCTTCATGAGGTTTTCAAATTAGCTTTATGTTCTATGAGGATCTACATGTCTACTTTAGTTATCTTTTCGTCATGTCTTAGAATTATAACAATTGACCATGAATCCTTTACCGTCACTTTTTTCCCTTACAATCCAGATTAGACATTGAGATGCATGAAGGGAGGACCGTTAGGGCACTCATGTAAGGTGTTTAAATATTACGGTCATGAACGTAATGGTGTATTACAGGTACCTGTGGGCGCTTTTGGAGTCCTATCATGTGGATTGATGCCTACCTGAATCTGTTTATGTCTTGGTACTTAGATCTCCTTTCTTTTTATTTGGTTTTGATCGCATTAAAATTTAATGTGATCATGTTCCCATTTACTGTATCTTGTCGGTAACTCCGTATAATTTAATTAGTGTATGATACACATTTACGCAGCTTAAACTTAGTTTCGTATGTGTTAGGTGTCTTAATTTCATAGACAAAACACGCTTGCTATCTTTGAGAATCTATAGAATGTAAGAAAAAAGGGTTGGTATTAGTGTCATCATTCTTATAATATACTAGTTTCCGTTTCACACTACTAGATATAAATATTTATTAATGACGTTTGCATTTGAATGATTTAGAACTTACGATGTAGAACCGACATTTTGAATAAACAAAATTTTATTTTGAACCTTGAATTTTGAATCGATAAGATGCGTTACCATAACATGTATTTTTTTTAGCATTCGTTTAGATAACAAGATTATTTTAAAAGGTCTAGTCTTGTAATATCTTTAATATTTTAACACGAGTAGTAAAAACAATGAAATATAACAATATTATATATATAAAAAATACTGTTAATAGTAAATATAAACTATTAGTGACTTAATTAATTTCATCACTAATCGATTAAATGCATTATCTTATTATAAGGCATAAATGTGTTTTATGCAAACCTATTTATATCCAGATGTACCGACTTGCAAAACCAACTACGCTTGAGCTTATATATTGATATAATTTATTTATCTCCCATCTTTTTTTAGGTTATGAATTTTAATCTTAAATCTTAAATCATATAGTTTTAATACTCAACGTAAAATATTGGTACATGTTCTATAAGGTAATTTACTTGACAATTTCAAGGATGAAATTTTTACGTAGTGAGGGTAGTATTGTAACACCTAAAAAATCCTAAATAATAGATACCAATTTATGTTGTCGGTTATACCAATTTGTTTTGCCGGTTCCTTCTAAAATGAGTTTGTTACATTTTAAACTTGATTAAACGGTAATCATGTTTAACCGAACATATTTGTTTAGTAAATATTTCAGCAATATTGTATATTATTATAACAAAATAAGCACAACAAATATTAAATTTAATTGTTATAATTTCTTTTACTATCTTAACTAATAGATCACAACGGGCTACGTAAGGTTGATATGATAATCTAAAATTGAAGTTGAAAGGATTGACATGTATGAAAGCTTTCAAAGAGATAAAAAAAAGAATAAAAGAAATAATATACGAAGAGTATGCAATCAAATGGTTGTTAATATTATTATTTATTTTCTTTTTCAAAATAGTTAATTACGTTTTTCGTCATTGAGGTTTGTCAAAAATCATTATTTCAATCCATTAGTTAAAAAATTGTCATTTCAGTCCTTATGGTTTCACTTTCGTAAAATCCATTGGTTTGTCAAAAATCACTATTTCAGTCCATTGGTTTGCAATATAGTGTCAGAATAATTGGATGGAGCTAACGAATGTGGATTGAAATAGTTACGAAAATGAAACCACAAGGACTGAAATGATAATTTTTAAACTAGAGGACTGAAATAGTGATTGTTGGCAAACCACAGGAACGAAAAACGTAATTAACTCAGTTACTAGGATATCATTTCAAATATTTGTTTCCTTATCAAACTAATAAATCAATCCCAAATTTTGTGGGGTTTCCGTTCGACTCAAACCCAGCATCTAACCTACACAAACTATAGTCGAAACCCTCTACAAAACCTCTTATCAAAGTTTGCATCTTGTTCAACTCAATCGTATTCTACCCTGATCGCCATTGCTACACTGCCACAATCACCGCAATCTCTGCCACCATCAGCCGGTATTCAGACCGTCGTCGTTGCGTTCCGACGTTGCTCTAACTTTGTCACCACGCTCCTCTACCATGGCCACCATCGCACCGTTCAGGTCGGTCTTCACCACACGATCCAACTACCGTCGAGCGCAGTCAACATCACTCCGGTTTCTTTGCTCTTCTCATATCGATTATTCTAGGTAATGATTCCCAACCCGGTTTATCAGGTTAGTTCTATAAGCCTACGTTCGTTTCCAGCAACTAAATAACTCCTAAACATCTTTAACGATGATTCATAAACTAGTATGTATTTGTAATTATATATTATGCTATGAATTGTTTTGATTAATAATGGATATCTAGGATTTGAAATTTGTATGAGAAGAAATGGGGTATAAATGTGTTTCATGGGAGGAGATGACGACACCTTGGAAAATATACATGAGCATTAACAAGAATATTATTGTTATTATTATTGTGTTTTTGGGTTATAAACCTTATAAAATCTAGAATGAGATGAAACTGGTTTTACATATCTAAAAGTCAAACTATGTAATTTCATTAAATTATAATCATATGTTTTTTTTTTCAAGGAATACAAAATCCATCTTTTGAAAATTCAATGATAAAGGTAACATGAAGTTATACTTGTGACTTTAAATAAAATAATCATAGATATATACGTGTTTCTTATATGATAGAGAATAGGAACTTTTATAGAGTTAAATTAGTTCAGTTTAACTAGAATGGGTTTTTTTTCTTTTAGTTATAAAAATAAAAGATTGGATTAAGATTTTTGGTTGCTGGAAAATTTAACGAATGGATAGACTAGAAAAGTTATATATCATATATTTAGAGTTAATTATTGTTTTTGTCCCTATAGTTTGTCAAAAATCACTATTTCAGTCCATTAGTTTAAAATTAGCGATTTCAGTCCCTGTGGTTTCACTTTCATAACCATTTCAGTCCACCTTGCAACCATTACAGTCCCTGTACTTACAGAATAAATGGATTGAAGTGGTTATGAAAGTGAAACCACATGGACTGAAATGGTTACGAAAGTGAAACCACCGGGACTGAAATCGCAATTTTTAAATTAATGGACTGAAATAGTGATTTTTGACAAACCACAGGGACGAAAACAGTAATTAACTCTATAATTTATTTGAGAATAAAATGTGGGAATTAGGTTTGCGTACGTATTCAGGTCGTTCTGGTTATGATTTGCGTTGCTTGCTGAATTAAGGTACGGATTCTGTTTCCTTTTCATTATAGTATAAATTTGTATCCGTTACTTTGTAGTACGGATTTTGTTACAGTTGGTCAGTCTTCGTTGAGTATTTTGATACATTTTAGGTGTTTTGGAAATTGTCTGTTAGCTCTCTTTATGTTGGTATTGTCTATTTTGATTATTAGTATATTATAGCATGCCATACTTCAGACTTGTACTCATGGTCGCATGCTCCTGTTTTTAATTTATTTTAGTTGTTTGTAAACTATTTACATGGCCTAAGCTTTTGTACTCTGTCACCCGAGCGTTTCCGACTTGTCGTTTGGGCGTCACGACATGAACACTTTCCGTGACAGTGTGTAATCAAAATCACGGCGTCTCTGACTTGTGCTTGTGTAGCACCTTGGCCCCTTAGAGGCATATGGATCGATTCTAGCTTTGTTTCTGACTTCTGGGGATGGAATAATGGGTGCACGCCACACTCACCATCTCATTGGTGCATAGAGTAGCTACCTGTGTACCCCTCTGTTTCTGGCTCTGGGTGCTTCTGTGTTACACGACTTATTTTATGATACACTTCAGTCGTGTAAGTTAGTATATGTTTCAGTATGTTAATATGTTCTGTTTCCGATTACGTTATGATAAGTTATGTGTTATGTTTGCATCTGAATATGGTTCCGATGGTGTATCTGTTGATGCATATGTTTGTTGCCTACGTTATCGTATAAAGTCGAGTGTGTATTTAGGAGCGAAATGTCGAAGTTTATGTATGTCTAGGGACAAGTTCGCCCGAACTTGTCATGCCTAGGACAAGTTCGCCCGAACTTGTCATAGGTAGGACAAGTTCGCCCGAACTTGTCCATGACACAGTTCAAGCGAACTTGTAACCCTATATATATGTGTCTTGTGATTTTATTTGTAACATTCAGAGATTTTGTATACTGGACGGCGAAGCTCTGTCCAAGTGTTTCCAGGATCTGTAACGTCTTCTAATCAATGAAACGGTGTTAAACAGTAAAGAACTTGTATCCAATGTCGCCTACGCAAACGGATTTTGAAGACATTGGACTTAGAACATCACATCTTCTACTCATTTCTTTCATTTTTAAACTTTTCTTGGACATTTCACGGACAAAATGGACTGATTTTCTAGTATAATACGTAAAATCCATAACAGTAAAACCCTCGAAAAGATCAGAGCTAAAAACGATCAAAATCATATCGAAATTTACAAAAACTCAAGTTTTGGAAACTCATTTTAACCGAACTTACAGAACAAGTTCGCTCGAGCTTGTCCAAAACTGAACAAGTTCGCTACGAACTTGTCCAGAATTATACAAGTTCGCTCGAACTTGTCCAAAAGTGAACAACTTCGCGCGAAGTTGTCCATTACAAGTTCGCCCGAAGTTAAGGTGAGGTTCTAAAAAAAACGTTTCGGACATTATATATCGTTAGATTCGTATCGACGACATGAGTTTAAAGCTATAATCGGGTAAAAAAAGGTTTTCGGAAAAAAAATTTAAACTTTTTTTAGCAAACCGATACATTAAAATTGTCGATTAAAAAGTCAAATTTTTACATAACGTTTTCGAAAACCAAATTTCTGTCGGAAATGGAAGATATTGATTTTGAAAGAATAAATGATTGGTTTGATGGTTTTTCGTATTTGAGAAATGAATACGAGAAAAAAAAATTTGATTAAGAGATTTGAACATTTTTTTGTGTAAAAAAGATGAATCGTTGAATCATTTGATAAAACGGTATGATGTATTACTCGACAATTTAAAAGAGTACAACATAAGAATGTCAAGTGCTAAACAGATATCAAAATTTGAAGAACCGTTACCTTCAGAGTGGGATGAAATTTTGATTGAATTAAAAAAGAATTCTAGATTTCAAAGTTTTATCTAAATGAGTTTTTCATTGAGCTTCAAAACCACGATAGAGAAATTACAAATAAGAAGAAAGGTTTGGTTAAAAAGATAGAAGAGAAGCTACATAAAATAAGTTTGGATGTGGTTCTTGAAATAAGCAGAAGAATCGATATATGTCTTGGAGCAAAATATGTTATGAAATATGATATTAAGAGGGGTTGTTATATAGATGAAAATATGAATCATCCTGTTGATTTTACTAAAAAAAATTTCTGCATGTACATTCAAGACAGATTCAACTCCAAAGAATGAAGAATCTAAAGAAAAAATTGTTGACAATACTCACCAAGAAAAATCTAAACAAGATGAGTTAACTGAACTTTCACAGAACGGTGAAGTCAAAGAATCAAGTGCATCAACAAATGAAACTTCAACTTCTGAACCTGTGTGCTCAAATTGTGAAAAATCTAGATCTGATAATGTCAAACCATGACAGATGTGGAAAGTTTGACATTAGAAAACAAAAATTTTATAAAATTATAAAATGATTTGAACAATCAAATAAAAATTTTTGAAAATGAAAAATCTGTTTTTGAAAAAATTAATATTGAAAATCAAAAAGCAGTAAATTCTCATCTTGAGAAAATAACTCAACTTGAAAATGAATTGAGAATGCTAAAAATAAAGTTGTTGGTTTAGAAAAGAAACTGAAAGGTTTTGTGACCTCGTCATTGATTCTAGATCAGATATGTCCAAAACCGATCAATGAAAATAAAAAGAAAATAAGTGACAATGTCGCAAATTATGACAATGTCATGATTGAGGATTGTGATGATGATACCGATAATGAAAGTGTTAAAAAGGATAAAAATGAAATATTTTTAAAACTAAAATAAAAATTTCAAGAAATTGTTCTACAATCTACTGAAAAAGGTGAATGCTCAACGCAAAAACCTTCTAAGCAGAATGGAGAACCAAAACAAAAAGAAAAACAAAGTTTTAAAAATTCTAAAAATTTTTCAACGGTACGATCATCCAATTATTATAAAAATTCAAAACAATTTGAAAATCAAAACTTACAAAAATTTGAAAATAAGTGGTGTAGGTCAGGCCGCAGTGCTTCAACTGTCAAACATGTTTATAGAAGAAACAGGAAAGATGGTTACCACACATCAAATCAATGTTACGATTTGAGTGTATTGTTTGATAGAAAAGATCGATATGAGAACAGAAGTGTCATAAATGTGGGATAAAGGGACACATTGCTAGAAAATGTTTTCAAATTAATCCTAAACCTGTTCATATTATAAGAAAAATTCTGAAGATTTGAAAATACCAACTCAGTTTTGGAAACAATGTACAGAAACTAAAACAAGGTGAAACCAGTTATTACTAAGTTTTCAAATTTTGAAACTGGTGAATCCTCGAATAGTAATGAACAAAAAGTTTTTACATTGTATTTCAAGAAAACTTTAATGAAAAATCAAACATGGTTGGTGAAAGAAAAAGAAGTCATACAATCAGTGAAACTTGAAAGCTTAGTCAGACTTTCCAAAACTTGAGAAAGTTCAAAATAAACCTGATTGTGAAACGAAAATCAAAATTAAGGCTGAACGCCTAAGGCTAAAAATTCTTGGGTGTCATTATTCGACTAATTGTTTGAATCTTGTGCAGGAACTTTCGAGGAAAAAACAAATTACTGAGAATGGAGTTCCGTGGCACACTTTGAAGATTGGCCGGGTTATCAAGTTCTAAATAAAGGCCTTATTACATTCTAATAATGTTTACTTTAAAATTTTGAAAATTTTGGAGAAAATTTTTCGTAAAACATGTTCCAATAACGTTTACTTGAAAATTTTACAAATTTTTTGAAGAAAATTTTAAAAATTTCAAAGAACCCTCACTGTTGAAAATTTCAAAAGTGTCATAGTTTTTGTCATAAGGGGGAGAGGATTTAAAAGAAATTTGTGAAGCAGTAATGGATGGAGAATTGAAGTAATTCTCATCAGTTGGTCAATGTTTTTCTATAGATAAAAAATTACAAAAAATATGTTTTTCAATTTTAGGGGAGAAATTTTTTTTTCAGAAAATTAAAAAACATATTAAATACAAAAAGTACAAAAACATGAAAAAGACAAAAAGAGTTTTGTGTCAAAAAGGAAATGATAGTACATCAGTGGACTATCACAGTATGCTAAGGATTTGTAAAGTTTAAAAAAAGTTTGAACAAGTCTTCCTGTGGATGTGTCGATAAGCTTAAACTTATGGTTTAACATCTCTCGGATATATAGACTTAGTACTCCGAAATTTCGTTTGAGAGATTGCCTGATTCTGAGATACGAGGTCTTTATAGATGATTGATATCTGCGGTATTATACAAGTTCTTCTGATTTTGCGGAAGCAATAACCTAGAACTTCTATAATGCTTTTGCTAAAATCCCCTAAATTGCAGCTAAATTGAAAGAATCGAAAGATCTAATCAATTGCAGTCAAAAGATTCCACAATTGGAACAACACCTAAAAGTCGAGCCTTCATCTCTGTGTCGATACGGTGGTATTAACCTGAGCTCTCAAGGCTTCGCATAACCCAGATACAGATATCAATTACGCTATACTCACCTGTAAGATGAAATCTAGGGAATCTTGATGCGAGAGTATATTCTGAGATGGGAACCATAGTTAAGTCAAGTTTCTAAATTCTACATAACGTATCTTGGAACAATTGAGAAATGTGTTGAAGTTTAAGAGGACAAACATATCGACAATCTAGGTAAATTTGTATAAACGTAAAGTCTCAAAAGGTCAATGGTACTAGTGATATGTCTCAAAAACTGGTATGATCCTTTAACACAAACGCAACAAAAATATGTTTGTAAATATATTTCTACATAGTTAGAGTATGATATTCATTACATAAAAAACAAAAAGATTATATTAGCTTTTAGTTTCGACCACTGATGATGAAAAGCTGATTTTCAAAGTCTAGAGTTGCTGAACAAAATCTAAAAACTTTTGAAAATTGATCTGAAAAGTTTAAAAAGTTCATTAATTTAAACTTACATTTGAATAAATGAATTTGTTTAGTGTCAAGATTTTTAATTAAAATCATTAAGTTGAACTTGATACATAGATCAGATATTCAAGGTCATTAACTTGGACTTGATGAACTAAGTGGTTTTAAAACTGATAAAGATGATTAAAATTTGAAATGTTATTGGTTAGAAATTTCAAAGTTTGAATTTGAAATTTTTATTTTGAATGTTTGAAGAACTTTGAAACAAGAAGTAGATTTTAAGGTGGAGCTAGATAAAAACGTTGATTGAAGATAACAGAAAGCTCAAAGCAAGGGGGAGCATGGTGATTAAAGTTTTATCAAGACAAGCTCAAGAAAAGAGAATAGAATTGAAGAAGATATGAAGATCAAGGAAGTTAAAGTTATTAAAGAAATAAAGATCAAAAAATATTAAAGACTCTGGAATTTAATTGAAGACTGATGACTACGGCAACATCCAAGGGGAGTCTCTTGATGCATATGTTGGTTGCCTACGTCATCATATAAAGTCGAGTCTGTATTTAGGAGCGAAATGTCAAAGTTTGTGTATGTCTAGGGACAAGTTCGCCCGAACTTGTCATGCCTAGGACAAGTTCGGGCGAACTTGTCATAGTTCGCCCGAACTTGTCATAGCTAGGACAAGTTCGCCCGAACTTGTCCATGACACAGTTCAAGCGAACTTGTAACCCTATATATATGTGTCTTGTGATTTCATTTGTAACAATTAGAGATTTTGTTTACTGGATGGCGTCTTCTAATCAATAAAACGTGTTAAACAGTTAAGAACTTGTATCCAATGTCGCCTATGCAAACGGATTCCACACGTTTACCTTAGGTTTGCCAAATTAGTGACTGAACGATCCGTACAACGGACCTACAGTATCATATTATGTTTATGAGATGTTGCGTTTCTGATTGTGGATTTTGGTCTAAATATGTTCAGTATCTATTCAGTTATGTATTTGTTATATCTGTTTTTGACTTGAAATTTGTATCGGTTTTATCTCAGTATCCGTCTTGGTGTTCGTTCATTATCGACTTAGATTCAGATGTCGTGTGATATGTTTAGTTTGTATCCGTTAGAATCTTGTTTCAGTATACGTTTTGGTGTCTGTCTCGGGATTTGTTTTTACAACTATATTTGCTTTCATAATGAGTTATAAAATTTTCATAGAGATTTAATTGTTTTACTTTTTAACTCAGGCTGTCTAAATAGAGTTGTTTATTGAAATTAAATTCCCAAAGTTATAAAAGAGTTATTTGTTTGAATAATAACTTATGAAATTTAAATAATTAATAAATATAAATTTTGAACCTAAACGTTTATTTAAAGATAATAATTTGAGCAAATCCAAATCTATTATTTTAAAGATTTAAATGGTATTTAAAATATTTCGACCTACGCATTGTCTTTGTTACTATATCTGTTTCCCATGTCGGTTTTGTTTTGAAATTTATAATAAGTATTTTGTTTAGAAATCTAGGTTATTCAACTTACTCCACTTTTTAAATATAATCTTTTCGATGTTAGAAAGTTAGTTATCTTTGAGTAATAATGATTTGTTTGAGTAATAATGATTTGTTATTAAATATGGTAAAACATTATATCTTGATAAAATTCGAATGTTCTATATAAGAAAATAGTTTTGCCAAGTACCTCATATTAGTATTGTTAAATGATGTTTTAAAATAAGTCTGTTTATATAAGAAAAATGGTTTTAGTCATGATGATTTACAATGTATTAGTCTCTACATCGGTTTTGTGTTAGGTTCAGTATCAGTTATGTTATGACTGACTTTTTTTTCCGTATGTGTCCGTTACAGTTTCAGATCGGCTCGTGTATCAGTTTTTGTATGAGTCTTGTGTCTGCATCTGTTTTCAATACCCGTGTCAGTTATCGTTACAGTTTAGTTCCGTTAAGTTATGTTTTGTTTTCCGCCACTTTTACTTTACTTATACTGTTAATTTCTCTGTTACTGAGCAATTTTTGGCTCAGCCGTATTTTCTATTTGTGTTTATCTTATTTTGTTTTACTAGGTAATCTGGGATTTCGGGGAGGAGCGTTAGGAAGTTGATGACCAAGATTCCTTATTTCAATAATGTAATAAAATGTAATTAGGATCTTTCTAATTAGTGTTATGGATTGGTTTTTAGTTTTGACCCTAGCGGTGTTGGGGTGTTACATCTAACCACTGATATCTATCCTCTGATAGTGTTAAAATCAGTACTGTTCCTACCCACTGCTTTGGTCATAATAGTGGTTTGCCATAACAACTGACATCCACTACTTATCAGAGGTAACACGTGGACAGGTGTTAACCATCAGATCTTAGCAACAGATGCCACGTCATCACTCACTTTTTCACTTTATAAAAAACCCTGTTCCACTCCAAAACAGAGTTTTTCACTCTGCCGTATCGAATTTAAATTCGAAAAGCGGTTTTCCGCCTATCTTCTTCTTCTTCTTCGCAACTTTTCACACACAAATCTTTCACTATGACGCTCATCATTAAAACACCCCACAATTACACTCCGATTCTTGAAGAAATTGACTCAAATAGACAATATCATGCTATGATCAAAGTATTAAAAGAGTCCAAATACAAGAACATCATGGGAATCCAAGCCCCAATTTATCTTGATACATTATGATAATTCTGAGCAAATGTTGAGGTTCATTCCACATAGAAGAAACCTTGCACCGTTACTTCCACAGTGGGTCAAACCCTCATCCAAATAACCCAACAACCATTTCTGAAGTGTTTGGTCTCAATGACCTAGATCATCCCACTTCATGTCCACATAATGAACTTCATGCCGAACTCATTGAAAGAGGTTTACGAAGGTCAACTCACAGGTAAAACAATCTATAAACCCCAGTTTGCTGCTGAAATGAAGTTCTCTTTCCATACATTGTTAACCTATTTGTTCACCAAAACAACTTCTTTTAATGTAATACCGTTGAACATGCAGTACCTGGGATATGCTATACTTACAAAATCTGATTTTAACTTCTCCCAAGTTCTGTAAATGATTTGATGGCAAACTTTAACAATATTAAAAAGAATAAAGCTTTTTTGATGCATCCAAGGTTATCAAGTGTTTATATTAAAAAACAAGTGAAAATGAGGATGCAAAACAAGGTGTTGTGGTTTCTCCTGGCAGCCTTAAACATGAAACCTTTACCGGAATAACTAATCAATCAAAGGTTTTGCAAACAGAAGTAGAGGGAAATGAGCCGATTTTAGAAGAACAAAATGTTCAAACTCAAACATCTGCTGTTGAGCCCACTGCTCCCGTTGATCATGGCACTATAACCAGTGCTGTGAAACCCACAAGGCTACTTCCAAAAGAAAACAAAAATCATCCAAAAAGCCCACCAAAACAAAACCAAAGAAAACGGGTCCTCTGGAAGATGAGATACCAGAGGTTAACCATGTGACAACATAGAACTCACATGAAACCATTGCTGCTACTTCCTCACAACATGTGGAAAGATCTCAACCAGAAAACCAAACTCCTGCATCCTCACAAAAGGATCAGGTTGTAAGCATAGGGACACCAAGAAATATGAAGCACTGGATCCAGTTAGATCTATCTTCCACAACCCCTCTCCTAGTGCAATGTCTCTTTCTACACCATAACCATCACCAGCAAATATTCCACCTACCATTTTACCTGTGTTGAATGCAATAGACATGGATCAGACACATATCAGTTCCTCTCACTCACACATTACTGAGAGTTTTCCTCTACATGTGACTATACTCATGTCTTTGCTATCCCATCAACAGCTGAGGAGGCTACATCCCTTGGGTTACAAGTAACCCTTGATGATTTTTCAAGTGGAGCAATCACTACAATTGCTGAACTTCATGTTTCTCAATTGGACAGTGGTTCCATCATTAAGACTCCCTTAAAGGCAACAACTATTGAAGCTACTAAGGTAACCTCTGTTCCTGTTGGAAGTCCCCAGTACCAAGAAAAAGGGGCATCTGGTTTTGAGGACATGGGATTTACTTCCATTGAGAATCCAGATACAACCACCACTGGTGGGAGTTCAGATGATCCTATCATGTTAGGTGATGAACTAAAATACAAAGAATTGAGGAGAGAATGAGCAACTTGGAATCATCTGTTAATGAAGTCAAATCCATGATGAAGCAGATGTTACACTTATCTCAGTCTCAAACTCATGCTCCAACCGTTGCTGAAGAATTATGGAAAATTACTGAACCAATCATCTTGGCTCAAAGGTAGTTGGCAGAAATTCAACACACCACACAAATGAAGCTCATCAGAGAGATGGTTGATGCAAGGTACAAAGATACCCAAGCTGAGATCAAGGCAATCAAGGACCATTTGTTGAAGACTACTGGCTCTTCCCCCACACATGTCTTTCCAAAAGACATAGTCGATGATGCCAAAAAGGGGGAGAAAGATTCTGTGAGAAAACTAAAGCCTGGTTCTTCATCAAAGCCAAAAGAGCCTGAAACCACTGTTGTAGCATCAAGAAAAGAGATTGATGACTCTCTTAACAAAGAAACAGACAAGTTAATTGCTGACAAACAGAAAAGATTGAGGAATCTCAGGGCAGAGAGCAAAAGTTTGGTAAAGAAAAAACTAGACCAGCAAAAGGAAAAAGAAGTCATTGGTTCTTCAACAAAGAAGAGTTCTTCTAAAAAGATAGATAAACCAATTCCCACACCTTCTAAAACCACTACTACTAGTGCATCCCCAGCTGTATCCTCTGCTCCAGGCACTCAAAGCTCAACTCCTCATATCACCACATCAGAAACCATTCCTGTAGATGTTGTAATTCCTGTTGTGTCATCAGTTGTTGACACAGCAGTGGTCACAAAAATTTATCTCAAACCACTGATCACTTTTCCAATTCTAACACAACCAATGACCACACCACCAAGAATTCATCAACCACCATCTTCTCCAAAAATCAAATTTAAGCGCGAAAGAAAAACTTTTGTGATTGGAGATGATGAAGAAGAAGATATACCATCACCCATACCCATATCTTCACAACCACTGCCCCCATCAAAACCAACGGCTGTATCAAATCCAACACCATTTTCATTACCACCTTAATCCACAAATCTTCAATATCCTCATCTCTCAACTTCAAAATTTCCACTAGCTGCTTTATACCCTCTTGAGCTTCATGCTGTAAAAGGATAGATAGAGTCATTCTATAGGATTGATGATCCAACTAAAAGGGAATTTCCCTCTCTTTGTGGGTATCGAAAACCAAGAAATTTAGATGAATATTTTCATTTAAAGGTCAGACAAGCAGAGTCTATAGCAAAGAAGGAAAATGCAGGCAAAGATGATAGAACTCTGCAAAATGCTATACAACTACAACTTGAAAAGGTCAGGCACATTGAAGATTATGCAAGGGATCTCTGCAAGACAGAATATGAGAAAGTCACAAAGGTTGACCCTGATCTAAGACCAGACTTTCGGGAGCACATCATGACTCATAAACCATACAAAGCAACAAGGGCCCAATTCAAGAACTGGTCAGTAGATGATTTACAAGAAGAAATTGAAAGGATACAAATAATGCTCAAAAACCTTGCAATGAAAGCAACCCCACCAAACTGGAAAAGAGCAAAATTTGTTGATCAAGAACAGGTCTTGAAGATCAAACGAATGAAAGAAGAATTGGTTGTTGCTTAGTGTGGTAAAGCTAAGTAGATTGCAAGATGGACAGAAACAAAAGTTCTAGATACCTACAAGAGTTTGGAAAAGCTGAGATTAAAAGATCCAAGGGTACCCAAGAAGCCTGACTTATCCACAATTGCCCCGGGACAAGTAAAAAGGCAAAAGTTCTACTACAACCACTGCTCTCACTGCCATCACATCAACACATACCAAATCCTTTAAAAATCAAGATGCAACATCTGGCTTATCAACAATTTCCCCGGGACAAGTAAAAAGGCAAAACAGACGTCTGAAGCTGACGAGAAGAAGTTTGAAGAGGATTTAATCAAAGATGGCATCTTGAATCCACTAAAATTCCACACATACCCTGCAAGTGATGAACTCAGAGCTACACTACCTAAATTTGTCAGCAGGCCATCATCACCAAACTCATCAAAAATAAAACTTCGCCCAAGATAGTCAACAGACCTTAAAACCGAAAATGGAGTGCCGACAAAGACACACATGAATTGACCTTGTTCAGGTCTAATGGCAAAGTTCGAAGAATTAAAATGGAGGCAGTCATGGTCTTCCTACTTAGTACCTTCAAGATCTGCTGAATCTCGAACTTGAAAGGGATTTTGAAGACTTAGTTGCTCTGGACTTTGAACTTCAATTCAAAGGTAAAATAAGAGAACTATTGATGAGGAATAAATATCAGAAATAAAGGAAGTTTTGGCATCATCTGTTCTAGGAGAGATTGTTGGGATTGAACCCTTTTCAAAGGAACAGATGATAGAAATCCAAAACATGCTATAACATCTGATCTTGTATATCAGAGTTTACAAGCTCTGATGAATAACATCTGATATAGCCAATGCCCTGCCAACAAGCATCTGATGAAGCTAAACGACAAAGATATCCAAAGCTCTGATGAAGACCAACACTAGATTGCATCAGAGTTTTATTTTATCTTATTATATGCAATGTAACAATGTTTTTGTATTAGCACAGGTTAGGCTATCAGAGTTTAGAAGTTAGTTATTGTATTGTTAGCTCTCACTATAAACCTTGACATCAACAAAGATGCTCAGAGGTTAGACATGTACTATAAATAGGCAGTGCTTGTGTAATGTTCTATCCATCTATCAAAAGATCATTTTACCAATCATCTTCTTTTCATTCTGTACGATCAAACTTAGTTATAAAAGGTTGAGGGGGGTTGTAATTTACATGCAAAACTTATAAAGTTTGAAAGCATGATGATCAAAGCAATCTTCCATTAGTTATGATACAAAGTTTTTTATTTCCGCTGTATTTCACTCTGTTTTATCTTCATTCATAAAACCATCTTTTAAAACAATCACAACTAATTCAAACTCAGATCCTAACAATATATATATATAGGGTGAGGTTATTGTAAAATGGTGTTTTGTTTGAGAAGTGTAAGAAGGATTTTATACCATTAGATTTATAATCTAATGGTTGAGATCTGAATGGCAAAATTGTAAATAATGTATTCCTATTTTCTAGTTTATTTGACAATTTAGGGGTATGATAGACCATTTACATGTTTCAGAATTAGAAACCGTATCTTTAACCCACCAAACCCTCAAACCTTGCGATAATCTCTCTCGAAAATTTAGGGTGTTTGTCTCCAAATTTAATGGAAATCATGGATGATCAGATCAAATACGCTATCACATACCATCGTAGTCAACTTCTTTTCATCCTCATTGTGTTTTTCGACTTATTTTGTTCTCTTCGTGGTGTTATACAAACTTTTATGTAAAATTATAATGAGGAATAGCAATGCCGACAGAGAATGCGGTGGTTGAAACACCGTTGTTGGCTTCAAAGAATCTGTTTTTGACCAGTCTGCAACGCAAAGGTTTGTTTTTTTTTTTTTGTTCTCATTAAAATGAAAAACTTTGGGGTTTTTTTTTGTTGCGATTGTGGTGTTTATTTGATGTTGAGTGGAGTATATGGTGTTTACAACCATAAAAACATGTATATTGAGTTTTTTTATTATTGTACCCAGTGTTTTCTTAAAACCCTTAAGTAGAACTGGTTAATGTGTTTTATGAAATATAGTGGTTTTTATGGCTGTCTAAAGTGTTAGACCAAGGTTTTTGTGGTGTCTTGTGTGTGAACATTGTGTGTTTTATTGAGCTTTCTAGTTGAACAAATTAGATTAGGGTGTTTTGTTGTTGGTGAAATTGGTGAATGGTGATGTGAGGTTGTCGTACATGTTAAGAGTGTTTTGTTGCAGATATGTAGTATGGTGTTATGTATGTTTGCAACTTAGATTTTATGGTGAGGAGTAAATTTCCTTGGTGAGTGGTGTTTTATTGTTTAGCTGATTAATGGTTGGACAATGATGATGTTTTGTAATTGGTTTGTTTTTTTATAGATAATTAATTTGGTCTAGGTAGTGTATAGTGTTTTGTAGTTGCACTGATGTATTATGGTGTTCTGACAGTTAAAGGGAAGTGATGGATAAGCAAGCTAAAGAGATCGTTGATTTGCATTAGAAGTACATTGCAAAAATGCTTTTAAGTGACATGAACATTGTACGGAGTGTGATGGAGTCCGAAATACGACACTTCGCATCATTGACCGAAGAGGAAAGGGTAAAACTAGAGGAAAATGCATTGATGAGGATTTGTTAAAGGTTGGACTCCAAAGAGAAGTTTGATGCGATGTGTTTCCTCTAATTTCAGTTTGAACAAACGTTATTTTTTATGGTTTCTAACTATGGATTGTTTTTTAATTACCAAATATGTTAGGGTGGTTTGATTATGGATGTGGTAAGACAGATGTAGACATGTTTATTTTATGTTATTATGCTGATAGTTTCAGCTGGGCATTCGGAATTTTGAAGGAACCATCGTTACCTTTTATGGTTTCTAGCAATGGATGATTTTTTAATTATCGGATATGTTAGGATGGTTTGATTATGGATGTGTTAAGACAGATGTAGACATGTTTATTTTATGTTATGTTCTGCCTGAAAGTCTTTCTGTATCAAATAAGACCTTTCTTTCAGCAGTTTTTCTTTCTAAAAGGTTGAGGTTATTCTGGGCCGGGCTTGGATGGCATCGAGGTTGGCTCTTCCAGTTGTTTTTATGCTAATCGTTTAGCTGGGTATTTGAAATTTTTAAGGAGCCATTGTTTTTTCATTAAATTTATAAAACACCATAACTACATACAGAAAAATGACACCATAAAACGTTATAAAACTGAAAAACACCATAAAATGTTTTGAGATGATTACAAACACCATAAAATGTTATGAGTTTTAAAACTGCAAAAAGTAAAATACAAAATTTGTTTGGATGAATGTAAAATGTGAATAAGATGAAAATTTTGCAGTTGGGTATTTGAAATTGTTATTTATACTTGATTTTTTTTCATTGAAGTTTTACAAGACCATAAACTAAAAAGCAAATAGACACCATATAATGGTCCATTATGGATTGTGAAGAATATCGAAGTTAAAAAGTAAAAATAAAAAGCAAATGCAGACTTTGATTTACGATTTGTAAATAGTCTAAGATATATCAAACGTAAGTTGGATATTTAGTTTCCTAATAAAACTCAAAAACGGTTAAGAAGCCTTAAATAGAATTTTAATTAAAATTACCCTTAATCTCTAAATTTAATCCATGCCACTTGTCATCACAATAACGCTTCTTACACTTCACACACATATGACCTTTTCTATAGGATTCTTAACACACACACACATACCCACATATAAGATCCGGTTCAAATGAGAACCACCACGAGTTGCGAGAACTAGGTCATTCCAAAAGATTTTTCCGAAATTTTTTTTCTCAAAAGTCGTAAAAAAATCACTTGTTCCTGTAAAAAAGAAAAAATTGAAAAAATGGCGCATACCCACATTTACATGAGGCGTAAAATAAATATTTATTTTTTTCCAAAATTTACATCTGCCGTAAAAAAACTTGCATCAGTCAAAACTACCCACTCGGCAATTTTTTAAAATTTTTTTTTACAGATGTGTTTATAATTTTCCATCTACGTTTGTGCAAAAAAATTTTGACCCAACTCGCGCCGGATCAAAATGTTCTCGCGGTTCTCGCAACTCGTGGTGGTTCTCATTTTACCCATCCCCTATATATATATATATATATATATATATATATATAGGAGAAGGATCCGTTAGGAACCACCCTTTATTACGAGAACGCGCGAGAACCAATGTGAACACATGGCATTTTTGTAATTAAAGTGAACTTCCATCTAACAGCCTTTATATCATCAGTCTGTTCTTCAAATCATTACCTGCTAACACCCCCATGACAACCATTGATGCCGCTGCCACCGCCGTCACCGCAGTCGCCACTGCCGCTGATCGGAGTTAACACATCACCTCTGCCACCACCGCGATACCACTGCCCCACCACCGTGACAACTCCTTCGCCGACAACTCCTCCTCCGACAACTCATCCGGTGACATTCATACATTTGCTCATAAGTCACCACTGCGATAACTAATCCAGCTCATCCTTATACAATTACTCAGTCGAATACATCATTTATCTGGTGATTACAACAAATTACGTCCTTTTTTTTACACCTATTTTGTTACCAATTCCTATTTTGTTACCAGTTCCTACTATAAGTGTCCTTATACGATTACTAAGTCTGATTATACTGCTATTTGTCATCTAGTTACAAATAAATATAATTTCACTTGTAACCCCTTTGTGATACAGATGGCATCTTCTGATGTATCACATATATACCCTCCTCGTCAATTTGATGATGACATTAACAAAGTTAGGTCAACTTCAGCCGATAAAAGACCTATTTTTGATATCCATACCCTTGAATCTATGTCTACATCAGAAAATGTCGTTGTAGTTGAACACTCAGTTTCCGTTGAACACTCAATTTCCGGTGACACTACTTTAACCTCGATTGCTGCATCACCCATGAATCTGGACTTGCTAGAATATGGGGTTTGCTCTAAAGATTTATGAGGAGGGTAGATTTTTACCCCTTGTTGTTGTTTTACCAGCGTTGGTATTTCTTTTGTAGTATGAGAAGTTTTGCTGCTATTCAAAAAAAAATTTAACATTTTCTTGTATCATTGTTTATCTAACATTGTTCATTTTTTTGTTTATCTGATTGATCAATACAACAATCATGCACATGTGCATTATGTTGATAACACCCATACTCATCACCGATCGTGCATTATGTTGATAACATCCCTACGCGTCATCCATAAACCGTTAACCATCATTAACATGAACATGCACATGTGCATCACGTTAACAACACCCCATAATCATAACTAATCTTACTGTTAACCATTAATACATAATCGTGCACATGCGCATCACATTGCCAACACCCTTTATCATCTCCCTATAATCATATGTTAACCATCAACACATTCTCATGCACATGTGCATCATATTGCTAACACCCTATAATTATCACTCTAACACCCTATAATTATCATTGATAAACTGTTGACCCCCTATATTCATCACTGATAAACTGTTGACCCACTATAATCATCACCGATAAATTGTTGACCATGT
The DNA here is from genome assembly GCA_947069175.1 of Scalesia atractyloides. Classification (NCBI taxonomy): domain Eukaryota; kingdom Viridiplantae; phylum Streptophyta; class Magnoliopsida; order Asterales; family Asteraceae; genus Scalesia; species Scalesia atractyloides. The sequence continues at coordinate 32,814,024 of CAMTDV010000024.1, read as the reverse complement.
ATACATGGTTGACCGATAAACTGTTGACCATGTATACATCGTTGACCGTTTAAACATTGTGCGTACACATTCCATATGTTTTATTAATTATGATATTTATATCCTCTTTTTATTCATTTTATATTTTGTTTATATTTTAGGAATAATCCTACATTGAGCATTGTACACATCGGTGCATATTATGTTCAAAAGAAGGGTACATATTATGTTCAAAAGAAGGACAACCAAAAAATACTTGAATTACTTATAAATTGATTATTGCTTGTTTTTTGTTTACATTCCTTGTTTAGCCTTATTTTTTTAATCTATTTAGCGGTGTAATATTCATTGTTTTATTCGTGACCAATTAACATAAATTACCAACATGTCCACTGTTTCGACATCATGCACATGTGCATTACCCAACGCGTGCATTTTCAACATTGAAACCATACCATCTAAACTTATCGATGCACGGTTTTTAATGTCAATATGTTTTAACTACATGTACTCCATTTTCAACCCACCTATTATATATTGCAACGTATCCACTGTTTCAACATGATGCGCATGTGCATTACCCAACGTGTGCATTTTCAACATTGAAACTATACTATCTAAACTTATTGATGCATAGTTTTTAATGTCATTATGTTTTAACTACATGTACTCCATTTTCAACCAACCTATTGTACATTGCAACGTATACAATATGCACAATTGCATTGCCAACATATACTATATCAAACAACATTATACATTACTACCGCAACGTTATGCACATGTGCATTGCCAACATAAACTATGCCACACATTAAATCACATCAATAGGTACCTTTGCATTTCCAGCATATACTATACCAAACACCATATAACACAGTAAACTACATGTCCTGTACCAAACACTATCATACATTACCACTATACATAATAATATATAAATATACACATGTGCATTGGCAACATAAACATTTACGTCACATCAATAGACACTTGTGCATTTCTAACATATCCTATACCAACCACCATATAACATTTGTACACATTGTAAACTGAATATAACCATCCGGAAACACATCAGATATCATCATTATGCATACTAATTCACCTTTCCACTATGTATACTAATTCACCTTATGCACATGTGCATTCCCAACATATACACCTTATGCACATGTGCATTCCCAACATATATAATACCATATTACATCAAATTACCGAATTAACGATCATATAGTTGTTCCAATAAACAAATATAACTTATCATTAAAAAATAACTAACATATAAAACACCATACAAGAAACAACAATATTTATCAATATAACATCGTTCTATCCAACTGTCTTTCATTAATGTTTTCCACCGTCTCATCGCCCTTATCATCCATCACATCGTGTTTTCGTTTACTTGTCCTATTCCTTGAATATTTTGCTCCTGCCGTAACTGCACATGACATCAAACAACATCGTTTAACATGAAAGTAACAACTGGATGCACATGTGCATATACTACCAACTGCATCATCGACTAATAACCAACCTTTTTCAGCTTTTCGCTTAACTCTTTTGTATGCACCTTCCTTATCATCTGGCCGTTTTGTTCCCCCTTCGTCACTCGATCTCAACACAAATGTTACTTTCCTCATCACTCGATCTCAACACAAATGTTACTTTCCTCGCTTTCTTTTCATTTTTTTTGTCTACAATAATAATTGAAACATAATATAATCAAATATGCAAATTCAATTAAATTTGTGCATTAAACAACTTTTTTCATCACCGTTTTATGCACATGTGCATCACATATTATTATAATGATATTTGAAATCAATCGGTATGTAAAGTTCAATGTTATGTGCTCAAATTCAAAATGCACATATGCATCACTTTAAACAACAGCAATAGATTCTAATTACACAAAATCATATACACGTATATTAAACAAAGCTGCTAATGTTCGCTATGCACATGTGCATCATATGAAACAATAACACCATCATATCCTATTTACACAAAATCACGTATCTCACACAAAACCGTTCAACTTCACTATGCAAGTGTGCATTACCTAAAACAACACCAACATATTTAATTGCACAGAATCATTTACACGTATCCTAAAAATTGCTCAAATTCACTATGCACTTGAATGATATTATTAACTTTATTTTGTTCACATATACATACTAGGTCGGCTATGGCACTGTATAAGTCCGTGCAATAGCATAATAAGCATAATTAACTGATCAACGACTTCAGTCACATTCATAGAAATCAAAATTAATTACCGATAACAACAAATACTTAAACTATAATATACATATCTACTGGTAATAATCGGATCCTTACCGAGTGTTTGATGACGTGATTGCCAACTAGTTAAGATCTTGCAGAGATAGACGATCAACGATTATTACTCAGACGAACACGATTTCTGATTGCTAGGTCATGTCGATCAATGGTAATCGATGATTTTGTAATAGGTTATTGAATGTAATAGCAATCGGTAACCGATGATGAATGATTTTGTTAAATTTGTGCCCTAAATTGTACGATGATATGGTGATGTTGTTAATGGAATCGAAGTGCGTAGATTGTATAAGAGATTGTAGAGAGTGTGCAGAGATGGAAATCAGATGTTCTGTTCGGACGTGATTGTGAACAATTAAATTTGAAATTATATTTTGTTGAAGTCCGTTTTTTGTTGAACTATTGAAGTCCGTGTTTTTTTTTATTAACATTCACTATTTAATTACAATAATACCCCCTGTTCGCACTGGTTCTCATGGTTCTCGCAATAAGAGTGGTTTTCGCATAAACCATATCCTCTCTCTCTCTATATATATATATCTATACTATATATATAATGCATATTCGAAGGGTAAAATGGTCATTTGCCACTTTTTCAATATGTACGAGCGTTTAAAGCTTATTGTACAAATCTTCAAAGCACACAAACTTTTCAACATGGTATTAATGTGCAAACATATCCCGCCCAAATCCCTTTTTATGCCACTCTGCAATCCCATTCAAAATTGGAATTCCCCAAATTGACTGTGCCTGACATCATGTTTCGAGATTTCAAAATCAAACATAAAAAGTATCTGATTTCTCTAACCATAGTTATCTCCCCTTTTCTCTCTCCACAAAAGATCAGAGTTGTCTCTACAACCATTCAACATTCTCTTCAAATGTACTCAAATCTCAAATATTTTAGTCTTTTTTCTCAAACACAGAGGTGGTGATAACTCTCTTGATGGCAGATGTTGGTGGTTTGGATCTAGAGTCTTAAAGGGGTCACAAAGACGATGGCAGAGGGTTTGGTTGGTGGCCAAGAGAGGGATTTCGGCAGAGCGAAACTTCCGGCGACCTAGACTCTAGGTCCGAACAACTTCTTGTGAGTCCTACTCCTCATGCATATTTCCTTTTAGGTTAGATTGTCTCACAAGTACTGATTTGGTGAAAGTTGTTAATCCAATAAGTAGCGTACCTCTGCCAGTTAAGGATTTTGGCGAGGAGGTTAGGGTTCCGGCGAAACCCTTTAACTGCTTGTTGTCATCTCTGTCGTTAATGGTAAGTAATCTGCCCACATCTTTTTGGTTGTACCCTTCTTTATATCATCTAATAGCTATTTTTTTTTTGTGTTATAGAACTAACTGTGCAGTGCTGAAAGTTCTTAGATTGGAAGGTTTGTATAAGGTACCATCCACCCTTAATCATTTTGTTTACGTTTCTATACATATTTCTTAGTAGTCCCCCCACTGCCAAAATCGAAATTTATAATGCTTTACATAAGATTTGACATGTATGGAGGAAATGATAATGCTTTGAGCTTGAATATATATAAATTATTTCTAACAAATATTGATTTAGGCTGTTAGATCCTTCAAAATGTGTTTGTAGTGCTATGGAAAAAATCTGTGATTCTCTAAAACATCATTTATTCATTATACATGTATTTTCTTGTAGACAATGAATTGTGGAATACCATCCACACAAAAACCTATGCAGCTTGAAGAAATGTTCTCTGTTGATTTGGAGATACATATAGAATGATGTTTGGATGGAGCCTTTGAATTTCAGAGTTTTTCATGCCACATGAATGGGTATTTGATTTTTCATTGAGAGTATTTTCATTATATTTTAGTTATTTACGGGTGTTACAAACGGTTTGCTGAATTTGACAAGCAATTTACTTTCAAAGGCTTACAGTAGATTAATATAGGTACAATGTTAGCGCAAAATGGTTCGCCGACTAGCCCTAGCTTTGAGCATGTCGAATTCAGATTCGCGGGGTGATTTAGATAGTGATTTACTTGTTTTAATCATGATTATTTAATGGTGATTATGCTTCTAGGTTAAAGAAATTTACACCGTGATTATGTTTCTAGGTTAAAGAATCTACACAGTGATTATCTTTCTACATTGAAATGAGTCTTGTTAAGTGATTGCTTTTCCTTGAACCGCATCCTGGTTAGGTGACTGGTTTCCCTTTACCCGAACCGGGTTAGGAGATGATTAACTTTACAGGTTATGCAAGACCCAGTCTTTTTTGCCCCTTTTTTTCTTAATTTTTCTTATTCTTGAAACCAAATTATGTTTTGGGCTTCAAGATTCAAAAGACTGCCACATCACCAGACGTTTTGGTTTCACATGTTTTAGAGGATTGCTGGTTGAAGAAGTAAGAAAAGTAGAGCAATTAATTGCGATAAAATTGTATGTTCCTGACTTTTAAGCATTAGGCAACATTGAAGAGTGAAGGTTTTTAGTTGACTTGCCTTTCTATTAACAACAATCATATTTGGTATTCATGACTTGCCTTTCTATTAACAACAATCATATTTGGTATTCATGCTTATATGTGACTTCTTTTTTTTTTTTTGAATTTATGAAGGTTGCCTATAACTTATTACCAAAATTGTCCCACTTAGGTGTGGTTTAGGGTCATAATGTTGGGTTTTGGTTCAGTTTTTGGAATAGGTATTTGTGCTGCAATAATCAGGGGACAGCAATGGAGAAGCGTATAAGATCAACTTCACATTGGGCATGGCAGGTCCGCGGTTCACATGCAATTCCCGACTTCTCTGCTGCTGCTGCATTATCGAGATTCAGTAATTCAACAATGTGAAGGAACGCTCTTAAACTTATTTTAATAAACTGTTGTACATTTAGAATGAAATTGTTGTACCTTTTTTGTTTTTAAAACCTAATGGATTAAAAATGTCCAAACAATAATGTCATCTTTTGTCTGCAATATTAATTTATAGTTTTGTTCGGTTTTTGTATGGAGATATACACTTTACATTTAGCATTATACATTTTTAGTAAACTTGATAAATTATATCAATAGCTACGTTTCAATATAAAAACTCTACATGTGTGTATCTATAGTCGCAAAACCCTCCAAACATAAATAATTATGTCTCTATTTTCTTTCATAGTGGGTGTGTTTGGTGATGGGGCTTGTTGATTGGGGGTTGTGTTTTTATATTTTTCAGTTGGTTTCGATCCTGCTTCTATTTGATCAAGGGGTGTATTTTTTTCCTCCTCTACTCATAACCCCTCTATATAATATAGAGGACACGTATAGTTATGAAGGATCAAATGTGAATGCTCTCATAAGGGTAAGGGGAGTAAGTAAACTACTGGAGTATATTTTTGTTGAAGGGGTGGGCCCATATCTTCTTTACGGTTTTTGAAAGTAGGTGTTATTGGGTTTGTTTGTTGGAGGTCCGATCGGAAGGGTTTCTTTTAACATCCTAGGAGATTCGTCTAAATGTGACAACGGGCCCAATGGTTTATCTCAAAAGTTGTTCATTGGGTTTCTAATTTTTGGGGCCAGTTCTGCGTTTTTTGGATCACATTTTATGGGGTTTGGATGGCATTCTGAAATCCAATAAAATAAGTATATATTTTGTGATCCAACAAAAAGGTGTAAATGAATGATTTAAATCTATATAATAATATAATGAAAAGGATTATTAATTTATATATTTACTAAAAATATATTTACAGGTATTTTTATATCATCTCTTATCCTGTTAATAATATGTGCTTTAGCACATTTAATTTTTATTGTTTGAACGGTTAATTTCTTTAATCTCCTGTTGCCTGTGGGACTTGAACCCAAGACCTTCCTTTTCTCAACCTAGGTGTTTTAAAGGCTTTGCGTTTGCTAATGGACCACCACCCTATTGGTTCATTTAATTTTTGTTTAATTTTATTTTCATGTTAGGTTTCATAAAAGGCTCAATCAAATTTTGTTATTTTGTTTAACTCAGCATTCTGATATAATTTATGTTAAGAAAAACTATTCAAAGTATAGTACTTGTTTGGTAGCAGGCTATACGAATGTCGATAGCGCGACGAACCAAATGGATTCCAATGGAACAATATTGGTAACGGTACCGACGTTCATTTTGACATTCATTTGTTGTTCTCGATCGATGTAAACTACCATCATTTTGGGCAAATAAAGACTATTTTTCGGGTTTTCTCTTTTGGCTGTAATAGTGAGTGTCGATACCATAATGATACAAACTGATATTGGCCTAATTCCCGCCGCGTAGAACTGTGGAATCCCATCATAAGATTTTATTTCTTACTTCTAAGTATCTTGGTTGGGGCGCTATATATGCCACTACAAAGGGGCGCTATATAGCATTGAGTTCTAGCAATTTGAATTTTTGCAACCTTCATCCTTGCTCTCATCTGCTATTATCTGAAATTGCAACCATTTTTGGGACTTTCCTCTGAGATTCCTTGGCTACCCTAAGTGCAAGTAAGTGTTCCATTCATGTTTTGTTCAATTCTTTTAGCATATTTGAGCTAAAAATCAAACAGCTTGACTTTCAGTTCTGACCATGAATTGATCAAAGAAAAGTCCAATTGAACTTTGCAACTTGATCGTGATCATGATGGTTATGGTCCTTAGAGATCATGCCTACTGATTACCATGTTTACTAGTCATTGTGGCGAGTCAAAGTTTCGGTCAATAATGCGATAAATGCGCATTATACGACGGAACTATTTTCGGGTATCAAAACACTTTGTTTTGATACCAAAACACTATTATAACTTAGTTAGACATGTAAAAACTTGTCTAACTCGTCACTTTTAGTTTAGTGCTTGTTTAGGATCGTTTGTCGAGCGGTTTTGACCACCGCTTTGACTTTCGAATCCGACCCGTTTGGTTGATCTTTGAATCCAACCAAATACATATTTGTGACCATAGTTGAATAGGGAATAACCCTCTGAGGTTATACCTTATGGTCATATCATTTGGTTAGTGTTATGATAATTAGTTGTTATGATCTTCAATAATGACCAAAATGCCCTTTTTGCAAACAAAACAACTATAAGCATATGTAACACAAATTTTGACATGTAATCTGATCAAATAATATTTTCAAGCATGTTTAAGCATTAAAGACTTATCATAACACGTATCTAACCATTCGATTACATAGTTCCACAAATGACGCGTTAAAGTGGCTTAAACTATCTTAACAGGTCGAAAGCACTTAGGAACCTTTCCAACTCAGAATGTTAACTTTATTAAACCATTTCATATGAGTTCCAATACTCTCTTGGTTTATAAGGTCTCATTCTATCCAAATCCTCCTATTTCAAGTCTTGTTTCTAACATAGTTTTCCGATATTTAGGACCCGCTTGATTTCCTTGGACACTTGAGTTTTGGTTTGATCGTCTAAACAAGATGCACTAGCAATATCATGTGAGTACATAGTTCCCCTCTTTTATGTTTTGCAAATATTTTGGGGTGATTCATATGTGCTAAATACTTTTCAAACATTCAAATTACAAATGCTATGGTTTATATTAAACACGACGATTTCAATAATGTGAACGAACTTGTTGGTGCGTTGTATCCATGAGACGAATGGCATTCATTAGCTTTGGCCAAGCTGACCAGTAGTAAGTTATGGTACCATAGGACTGATAATCCCGTTACTAGGCTATTCACTGGAATTTGGTGGGTAGTTTAGGGAACGACCGAAACTGTTTACTTTAACAAACCCTTTTGTGGATTGTTATTGCAATTAATACCCTTTGGTGGTATAGACGAGTCAACACAGGTTTGAATGTATTCATCGAAACGACCAAAAGTTTTCACAATTAAAACAAGGACGATAACACGGACAATGAACGATTGGTTTATGACACAAACAATGGACGATTGGTTTATAACAAGGACGATGAACAATTGGTTTATGACACGAACAATGGATGATTAGTTTATGACACGAACAATGAACGATTGGTTTTTGGTAAGTAATTTAGATAACGGACGTGTGTAATGTAATAAAAGCATGGTTGATACGCCGTTGGTACTTCCTATATATAAGTGTTTTTCTCATGTTACATACATGTCGTTATTCAAATCACTTGGAACAAAGGTTTTCAAACAATGACACGCAACGATTTTCAATTAATGATATAAACCATACAAGGTTTCTTTCAAGACGATTTACTACTCGATTTTACAAAATAATTGTTTTGGTCAAGATTCATGGCTGCAAGACTTTTATAAACAATAACTAACTTGTTTTAGTTGGTTAGTTATCATTGCAATACCAAATACTTTTTGATAACCAGGTTTTCAATTAACGACTCTAGTAGTCTGACGAGGTATTGCAATACAAATATAAGGCGATGAATTTGACACACTCACAAAACCTATGTACTCGCCGATATATTTTTGTTGACTCATTTTCACATATGTTTCAGGGAATAATGCTTGATGATACTGATGCATGCTCACATAGGAATGGACATGGACTTTAGTGCCTTAAAACAAGAAAGACAATTTGTTATGTTTGTTTAGTTTGTTTAATATCTCAAAGACAATGCAACTATGTAAATTTAATAATTCAATAAAACGAAGCTTCAATACAATGTGTTATTGTAACAATCTGTTAAGTGACTCCCCGACGTTTCGGCCGCGGTTTGTTGTTTTTACGCGGCCGGGATGTTACAATATATAGTTTTTGAAACATCTTTTTTATATTTTAGTTTTTGATTTTTTTTTATTAAAAATGTTTCTACATGTATTTATAAGAAAAAACGTCGAAAAAAATTTAGAAAAAAATAATGTTTAACATGTTAAGTGTAATTTTTAAGAGTGTTTCCGGTTCCCCACTTTTTTAGTGTTCCCCAATGAACCCTCCCATATATAGATATATATATATATTAGGTTAGTTACCCGTGTGATACACGGGCTGATATAATATGTTATATAATAGATGCTTTGAATAAAACTACATGCCACATTAAGATACAAAATTATAATTATAATTATTACTTACAAATATAACAAATGTAATAGTAATTCACAAACTCTTTAAATTAATTGGTATTCAAATAATTAATGGAAAATTTGTGGGTCAGCCCAACCCGTTTTGACCCGAGACCAAAATTTCAAGATTGCTCACCACATAAGGTTGCCCCTTAGGCTGCTCGGTGTGGCACGGCATGGGCATGCGGCATGATGCCTTGCCGGCCGGCACACCATTTCCAGTCCCTAAGCCGCGGCATGGGCGGCACAAGCCAGCCGATGGTGTCGGGCACAAGATGACAAAATGGTTAATTTTTAAACGTTGTGCAACAGCATTATTTCAATATTTTTCAAATTAATTGTTTTTTTTTTGTATAAAAACCACCCCAACACCTAATTATTTACCCACTTCAACCTATCTCATCTCCTTCAAACATTTTTAAATTTTATAAAAAGTTTACTATGTCTGCATCATCCTCATCAACTTGGTATTCTTCGTCTTCGGATGAGAACGAAGCGTTTTTCGCAAACGTACTCATGCACGCGGCTCAGATGTTTTTCGAGGATGATGATGATTCCGATACCTCAACGCAACAGCATACTAGAAATGCCGTCTTAAACCGAGACCGAGAAGGTATTCCTGAAATATTTTCACACGGATTTTTATTTATAGTTACTAATTATTTTTTTTAATATAGCCGGCCATGATAGTTTGGTAGCCGATTATTTTTCCGACACGCCTGTGTACTCGGAGGAGATGTTTCGACCGGTTCCGAGTGAGTCGCCGACTATTTTTACGTATAAAAGTAGATAAAGTTAAAAAGAAAAATTAAAATAAATAAAAGTGGATGGGGTAGGCTCATCATCCATTTCCACTAAAGGGGCATCATTCCAAGACTATGACGTGGCGCCTATGTGGAGGATCATCATCCAAGGATGGTTCATCACCACACCCAGTATGACGTGGCGCCTACGTGTGGAGGACTTAAAGAGCTTCAACATTGTTGGCGGAGTTGAGCTTTTTGGAATAGCAACCGTCATAACACCTTTCATATTAGCCAGCTTCTCTTAAGAAAAAAAAAATACTTAAAAGACCACAATGACTAATCTATGACCTGCATATAATATTTATAATAATAATGAAGTATATTACAATAATTACAATAACAAATGTAAAATCAGCATATTAACTCAAAAAGAATAGCATATTGTAACATGACAATTTTTTTAAAGTTACCGGAATTAATTTTGATGATTTTTTTCATGATGGCTAGTGAGCAACCAAGGCATTCGGGTCGCTCTCACAGTGGACTCCAATTTTATAAACAGTACATGTTCAGAAATTTAGATGCATAAAAGTATATCCTAAAATCAAGAAGTGAAATTTCCTTATTAGAACCCTAACGTATAGAAAAAGCGTGTATACTTGATAATAACATGTGCAAACACCCATCCAATAATTTAACCAATATCACTTTTGTAATTAGCTATATCTCCACGCTTCTCCTTACCTGTCATCATAGTTAACAACCGATTAGACAACATCAGTACATCTATCTTACCCATCATTTCTAATGTCTCTAAATCTGCGCACACTTGCACCAAATGATAGTCACCCATAATCCTACCGATGATAAGAATACGATTCATGTATACATTAAAAAATATGTGAGAAACTTGGTTGTGAATTTTCAAAAGATGGTAGTTCATTTACATAATATTTTAGGCTATTAAATGTGGCACCGACAGTATTCCGCAATGGAATCTTGAAACCAAAAACACAACAAATCGACCGAAATTTTCATATTTCAGTAAAAAGTATATGATGTACCGACACTTTGATCTTGAATGCCAACTTATTCCTCGAAATGCTACACAACTTTGCCTGTAGTTTTCGTTTTTATTACCAACGAAAAATATTCTAGTTTCGATAACAATAAGTAGTCCTAATTTTAAGTAAAAGGAGGTTTTAGATGATCTAGCTTGATATTTTAAAGGAACCAAAGGTCTTGTAGCCTAGTAATACCAATGTTTGTACATAGTGGTGTCTCTCCCCATGAGGTTAAGAGTTTGAGTCCCATGATGGACATATGTAGATTTAGGAGTAGAATTAGAGGGGTACGTGTGTTCGATGTTCTAAAAAAATACTTTTTAAGTGGTTGTAACCTTTACATGACACTGGCATACTATCTAGTTGACCAATGTATTGAGTCTGGACCCGCGTGAAATTTTTCTTGAAAACTTTTGCCCCCCTCCCCATCTTAAAGTCCAAGATCCGCGACTTCCCAAAAGCAAATTAAGATGCATGAATATTTATACTAGGGCAAGTGGTCAATGTGAGAAGGGTACTTACGAAGCCATAAACGAAAAGTAATGGGTTGAGATGAAGCCATAGCACAACCATCAGAGTACTTGCTAAGAAACATCTTGATGTAAGGAACTTCATCAACAATGGCATCAGCACCACCATGCTTCCTACCTTTCAATAAAGCATCAGCATAATCTTAATACCAGTAATATGGCCTAAGTTTATAATCTTGGAGTTCCAAATTGCTCACTGTAATTCCTCTCATAAAAGAGTTCTCGTGAAATCCAAAAATTCCCTTAATTGATGCCAATGTAAACTGCTCAACCGTCAACATTGAAGCGAAGTAGTCCTACTTTTAACAAATTCCCTTATTTGTGTTTTAACTACTTACGAAAAATATTATAGTTTCGGACAGAAATAAGTAGTCCTAATTTTAAACAATTTATAAAATAAACAATATGAAAGTGATTCAAAATCAATCAACCTTACTAAATGAATCAATCATTCAATCAACCACAATTTTGTTAAACTTTCTGAATCTGATATTTGTTAATGAAAATCTAAAAGCAATCTCAAACAATTGTCGATAAACTTAACAACATTAACAGGGGCAAGAATACACCGACAATGGGTGAAAATTCAGGTCAATTAGTAGAGCAAAAGCTCATACTAAATCAAACTCTTTTAAGAATGTTCATCATGTAGCATTGAAATTGCAACCTCAAGTTGAAACACATACCTTCGCTGAACGAAACCTAAAACAACTCTAAATTGAGTATCAAGAGTTGAAGAACAAAGGCCATAAAACAAATCTTGAACCGCCAATTTAGTGTTCGTCTAATCAGTTTTGGATCTAAGTCTACCACCGAAGATAACAAAAAACGAACAAACCTCAGTCTATTCCGTTTCGAACCGCTATCTTCACAAATCACGTTTATAAACACACATTATTTAACTAGAAATAGGGCACATATCTACTAAGAAATAAAAGAAGTTAGGGTTTAATTCAATGGGCACCTCGGGTTAGGTTCGAGAAAGATGATTTAAAGCACCAATTTAGTGTTCGTCGGATCAATTTTGGATCTAAGACTTCTGGAGAGAACAAAAAACATTCTGGTTCAAATCGCCATCTTCACAAATCATGTTTACAAATCATTAAAAATCATTTGTTGATTTAGGGTATATCATCACAGGGTGGGAATTTGTAGAAACAGAGATCGAGTTTCTGATCGAGATAAGATAAAAAGAATATTGGTTTAGGGTTTTCATGATAGAGCGGCTAAAGGTAGGAGAAGGGTGGGAGAGCTGTGTAAAAGGGTAACCTAAAAGCATGTACACTCAAGTAAGCAAGGGGCACTATTCACAAACTGGCGTAACGGTGCTAAAGCCTTATAATGCCCCGTCAATCATTACATAATTACATAATTATTATTTTTTATAATTAAAACCAGATAATTTCATTAAATAAAAAACATTACATACTAAAAAATAAATTAAAATGCCAAAACAAATAAATAAAATACCGAAACAAATAAAAAATATACTGAAACTAATTTCCAGCTTCGCTTTCGTCATCCTCGTCATCTTCCTCTTTCTCGTCCTCCGTTTCTTCTTCACCCGCAGGTGGGATATACCAAACCGACCATGCGTGGTGTACCAAATCAACTGTTAACGCGGAATGGTTGGGTTTGTAACGCAATTCTCGTGCATTATTCACTCTTTCTTCCATTGACGCTTGCGGACGCTCCTCCTGAACGGCTTCCGGTACATAATTCTTGCATATCGCATTTCCTTCGTCTTCCAAAATCATGTTGTGCATGATTATACAAGCGTACGCAACATCTCTCGTTTTTTGCTTGGTCCATTTACAACAAGGATTTCTCAAGTATTGCCATCGCTGCTTAAGTACCCCGAAGCATCTCTCAATGTCTTTCCGTGAAGACTCCTGAACCTTCTTAAAGTATGCTCTTTTTTATCAAAGGATCACTAAACGTCTTCATGACAATCGAATACCTAGGATAAATTCCGTCGCACAAACAGTATCCATGTGGATAGTAGTTACCATTTGCGTAAAAAGACGCTTTTGGAGCTCTATCGGAAATGTAGTCCTCTAACAACGGAGATTGTTCAAAAACATTTATATCATTGCATGACCCGACCACGCCAAAGTAAGCCGACCAAACCCAAAGATCCTGTGAGGCAACCTCCTAAAGAATAACAGTTGGTCCCTTTTGGTCACCCCGTGTGTGTTAACCTCGCCATGCGGCCAGGCAGTTATCCATCGCCAATGCATGTAATCCAAGCTACCAATCATACCCGGCAAACCATGCTCACTCGAATGTGCCTCGTAAATCTTTTGGAGGTCGTACCATGTGGGCGTTCTCAGATAACACGCACCGTACAATTGTATAATACCTTTAACAACCATATACGACCATAAGCCAAAAAATAATAGTTAATTGTAATGTTTATAGGAATGTACTTTAACAAAAATGTTCCAATGTGCCCCGTGTTGTTTTCTCGGCCATTATTAAATACTCATCGTTGATATCGCTCGTGTTTCCATAAGCAAGGACTCGAAGCGCCGACGTACACTTTTGAATACCGGTGAATCCAAGTTGCCCTTTCGCATCCCCTTTTTGTTTAAAATAATCGAAGTTGCTTTCAAGGTCCTCGACGATGCGTAGAAACAAACGCTTGCTCATCCGGAAACAACGCCTAAAAACTTCTGGGTTCGGATATGTTGGCGATTCAACGAAATAATCTTTCATCAACCGATCATTTTGCCGCACTTCGGTCTCATTGAATATAATCCCTTGTTCTAATTACACTTTTGGGACGGCTACAATGCGCCATATATCGCACCGCTAGTTGACAAGCACTCGTAACCGCCTCTTGCTCGATCTCCTCATCAGTGGACTCACCGTCATCCGCTAAAAATTCTCTATAGTAATAATTTGCGATGGACGAGGAACTAGGGGATTCCATTTTTTTTATAAAAGATTGTTTAGTATGTGAGATGGTAGATGTTTTTGTTTGTATAAAAATATGATGAGAAGAAAGGTTTTTATATATATTAAGTGAGGAATAAAAAATTAAATTTGACCGATCCAAATGGTCATTTATTGGCCAAACAATTTGATTAAAGCCTGATTCAAATCACACTTGACAATTCTTTTTCGAAAAAAAACGCCTGAACATGCCCTAGGGGGTGGGGTGTTTGGCGTGATTGGGCGGGATTAGGCACAAAAACGCCCGAGTACGGGTGGTCTAATTGGAATTAGAACGGGATAACGCGTAGAAGAATGCGTTGAAAGAAGTAAAGACGACACGTGTGCAAAAAACCACGTGGCAGCGGCTTATTACAATTAGGGAGGAGAAAATGAGAGGGGAGGGCCAAGTGTACAATTATTTTCATTTATAAGTATAAAGATATATCCGAATACTGAAAACTAGTATTAGTACATAATGTCTATGTCTTAGTCTTGGATCGAGTCTGTTTAGATTATGCTAGAAATGTCGTATTTATGTAAGTAGTATGATCAAGTTCGCCCGGAAACAACATGTGAGAACAAGTTCGGCCGAACTTGTTCTATACAAGTTCGCCCGAACTTGTGTGATGCCTAGCGAACTTGTCACACTATAAATAGGTGACTTGTGATTTTCATTTGTAACTTCTACAATTTTGTCACTTGTACGGCGAAGCTCTGCCCGATCTGGATTTGACATGTATTTGACATTTATGATCAATAAACAAATACTAAACAAGTAATCTTTGCATATTCGATTAACACGTCATGTAGTTTCCGCCTATACGAAAGTTAGATACCAATTTAGGTTCCTATGC
This sequence comes from Scalesia atractyloides, assembly GCA_947069175.1. Lineage (NCBI taxonomy): Eukaryota > Viridiplantae > Streptophyta > Magnoliopsida > Asterales > Asteraceae > Scalesia > Scalesia atractyloides. The sequence continues at coordinate 32,798,594 of CAMTDV010000024.1, read as the reverse complement.
TAATCGTGGAGCGATCCAACAAGTGGTATCAGAGCCTGGATACCTGAATTGGTGAAATCATTGCAAGATCCACTCTTATGCTACTCCTTTCTACCATTTTTCTTCATTTTTTTCAAGAAAAACAATGAATTCACGGATAAAAATTGCTAATTTTTTAATATGTCATGTAAAATACATTTATGGTAAACCCCTGAGAGTTTGAACATCAAATTCAAACGAGCTGATATCAAAAAGTTCAAAAAACCATGATTTGCAAACTTGTTTTGGTCGACATTGGGATCAAGTTCGCCCGGACTTGATTAAAATTCATTGATTTTAATCAAGTTCGCCCGAACGTGGCTGATATTTCAAGGTTTTTCATACAAGTCCGCTCGAACTTACCTAATTTTCTTTCAATTTTTATCAAGTTCGCCCGAACTTGATTAAATCTTGTTGAAAATCTAGCATAAGTTCGCCCGAACTTGAGATTTCTCTTGAAAATCTATATAAGTTCGCCCGAACTTGAGATTTCTCTTGAAAATCTATATAAGTTCGCCCGAACTTCATCAGGGAGAAATTTTCAAAATTGTCAACACAAGTTCGCCCGAACTTGTGTAAAACAAAACCTGATTTTTCTCAAACTGCAAGTTCGCCCGAACTTGTCAGTAATCTAATCATTTTTCGAAGTTTGCGAACGTGTTTTTCAGTGATGTTCGTTAGTTTTTCAAGATGAAAGATCTTCACAGTGCTTTTATGACGGCAACAACATCGAATGCTCAAATGGTGAATCAAGTGAACATTGATAACGAAATGGGCACATCTGTGAAACTGCCAAAACTCATGTGTATGGATGAGTACGAGGGTTGGAAAGAAAAGTTTTCTAACTGGGTACAAGCTACGTATTTCAATAGTTGGGTTGCAGTACAGACTGGCTACACATGGCCTCGGGATGAAAATGATAATGAGATCGATATAAGCAAGTTTTCAACTATACAAAAGGATGTTTACTTTTCTGAGAAGAAAATGATAAGTTTGATCTAACAGTCAGTAAAAGAAGATATATTGGTGCTGCTACCGGAAGATAAAATTGCACAGGAATTATGGACATTCTTGAAGAACAAGTACCAGGGAAGTGCAGAAATGGTCAAAAGCAAGAAAGCGCTAATCATGAAGGAATTCGACATATTCACGATGATAAAAGGTGAAACGATGAAACAGATGATTGAAAGGTTTTGTCATCTGAAAGTGATCATGAGGAGAGACGGGCTTGAGAAAAAGGAAGAAGAATACATTGATAAACTGGCTGACGCATTGCCTGAAGGTGAATGGACGACATATCTCATGGTACTCAAAGAAAGTCCGAGCTGGGAGTTCTTCAAACTATCCACGTTCTTTGATAAACTGGAAGGACATGAGATGGAGTTGTTAAAGATAGCCAAATCAAAAAATGCAAACGTGACTCAAGATGTAGGGCTCTACTACAAAACATGAGCTCAAGAGAATATCAGTAGCCCAAAGATCCAAACTGCTTTTAGCCACTTCGAATCATTCGCCACAGAGTCAAGCTAAATCATATCCAAAATATGATCAGAGTCCTCAGAGTTCATCATTTTCAAGCACGGCTTCTAATTCTTCGTATCAGAATCAGTCAAATCAAAATAATCAATCGAATTCTGATCCAAATGTGTTCAAATGCAACATTGTAGTCAACTTAAACAATGTCGTTTCTGAACAAGTCACTAAACAACACATGACACTTCTTGCCACAGTGTTGGAATCGTATGAAAGTCCGGTGGCTGGGAAGATAGGTAATCCTGAGATGACTGCCGAGGATTATGATCAGGTGGACGAAGAAGAACTTGAACTAATGGACATCAAATGGTCCTTAGCATCAATCATTCGGAGGGTTACTAAATTTGTTGCACTAACCGACAGAGATATCAAATTCGAGCAACAAACTGGGTTTTGACAAAACAAAGGTTACTTGCTTCACATGCCGACAAAAGGGCACTTCAAAAGAGAATGCAAGAATCCTGAGGCAACTGGCAATCAAAGTCCATTTGGAGGTGGCAGTGAATACTACAAGAAGTCACTACAATACAAGTCTTTCCCAAAGAAGACTCAAGTCAAAATCCAAGATAAACCTTCAAACACCGCAGAAAAGGCAATGGTTGCTTCGAATGAAGATGGCGGTTTTGACTGGAATTCTTATATTGCCAAAAAGACCGGAGTTGCTCTAATGGCTGAGATCATAAAAGATACATCTGCTGAGGATGCAGCCATAGAGAATGCAATGCTAGAAGAATACATGCAACAAGCAGAGGAAGAGGAAACTTATCACCACACAAAGGTGCAGAGTATCCTTTCTCCTAAGATGACTACTAGTTTTGCAGGTTTTTTTGGTGATAGAACATCTTCGGAGCATGTTGCTAAGGAAAAATCTGTGGTTGAGGAAGTTATCAATGTAACCAAAGAAATGAATGAAGAAAACCTCACAGGGATCGCCAATAAAGCTATGATGGCAAATCTGACAAAGGTAGGTCTAGAGGTAAAAGTTGTAGAAAAGGAAGTGGTAAAAGGGCAAATCGTTGAGGTTGAAAAACCATGTACGAAGTGTGCTAAACCATGTGTTCAATGTGCTGAAAAGTCTCAGATCATAAGCGAACTCAATGTGCATAATAATAATTTCAAATACGATTATCGCACAATGAAAGAGGCTTACGACAAAATCAAAGATGATTACAACAGGTTGGATAATAATAATATTATTGAACAACATGACACTATCAGAATGTTAAAAGCAACTTTAATGGAAAAACAAAAAGCTATTAACGTTTACATAAACAACATTGCTGAAGTAAAACAAGAGCTTCAAGATATGAAAATCGAAACTGAAAGAGTGAGACAGCTTTTGAAAAGCTATACCACAAATGCATACGTCATTGATCACATTCTTCCAACGATCTCGTCGGAAGAAAATGTTCAGAAAACCAAAGGTAAGAAACGTGGAGATTATAGCAATGTTCCACCACCCTTGTGCGAAATGTATTGTCGCAAGAAAGCTGAGGGGATGGAAAAGGCGCTCAACATTGAACTTTTAACTGAAAAGAAAAATGAGCTGCCTGAGAACATTGATATAACCTACACAAGTGATGATGGCGAAGCAGTGGTTAAAAATCTTGTTGAAAATGTTTTGAATGAATCTGATGATGGCAGCTATGAGAGCGCCAACTCGAGTTCGAACAATTCTGATTCACAATCTGAAGATGACGATACATCATCGGAAGATAATCTAAGTGATGGTCCTAACGTTGTCATGTACAAAGTTAAGGATTCTGATAGACTATACTTCGACGATAGCTTTCCGATTCGGAATGTGAAAGAGGATCAGCTTGATAAATTCTCCAAACTCGTTGAAGTTTCATTAAAGGATTTGGAAATTAATGAAAAGAAGTTTTACTCTAAACCTAAAAGAAACAACTACCAAAGGAATGGTGGTGACTTTCCGGAACATAGGAGAGTGGGGTTGGGTTTGGATGTAGAAGAAGAACCGAATAAGAAAAAGTCACCATTTCGCGAATATAAAGATAAAAACATGAAATTTGTGTATGGGACGAGCACGGTTCAGGAAGAAAGTTTGATTGTAAAGCAATCAAACGATGAGTTTAAGAAAGATAAAGAACTTCAAGATAAGGCTAAATCTGCAAGTGGAGTAAAACCCACTAGTGGACACTCTCATGATGATCGGACTTGCTTCAAATGCAATGAAGTTGGTCACATTGCTCGCAAGTGTCCGAAATCTAACCATGTCTATCTTCGAAGAAAGACAAGTTCAGATGTTGAAAAGCTTAAACAACCAGAGTTTGTAAAACCTGTCACAATTCTGAAAAGAAATGAATCTAAACATGAAGTGAAACCTAAAACTGAATCGAAGTTTGAAAACTCAATTTTTGAAAAAGGTGAATCTTCCAAAACAAATGAAAACAAAGATTCAAGGTTTTACATTAAAAAGGCACAGGTTAAGTCACAACCCAGGATTGCCAAAAAGAAATCAACAACATCTGAAGTTGCAAAGTTTGATACCAAGGTCGACAAAGTGTCTGTTTCAAAGATAAAACTGAAACTGTCAAACTTTCAAAAGATAAGAAAAAGGTCAAGTTTGAAAATGATAATGTTGATGATGTCTCAGATGGTAATTTTGAGGATGATTATGAAGCTTATTATCCCAAACCCAAGACCAAGAAGGCTTGGGTCGCATTTTTTAACTGAACGTTAATGTGTGCAGGGGCTCCAAAGATCCATATTATCAAAGTGGATTCTGGATATTGGAGCGTCGAGGCACTTGACAGGGATGAAAGCTCTTCTCTTCGACATCAAAACAATAAATGGAGGGTATGTTGGCTTTGCTGGAAACCAAGGAGGCCGGATTGTAGCTGAAGGAAAACTCTCAAATGGCATAGTATCATTTGATCGTGTGAATTACATTGCTGAGCTAGAGAACAATCTTCTAAGCATCTCGCAGATTTGTGATAAACAGTTCACATTTCATTTCAATAATAAGGAGTGTATGATACTTAAGCCGTGTTTCAAAATTCCGGATGATTGGATTCTCATGTGTGCTCCATGCGAAAACGATCTCTGCGTGTTAGACATGGGCACTGCTACAACATCATCGAAATCGGCTCAATGTTTTGTCACAAAAGCCACGGAGAAGGATTCGATTCTACGGCACAGAAAAATGGGGCATATACATTTGAGGAAAATGAATTTTCTGGTTCATAACGATTTAGTCGAAGGGGTGAATCTTCGAAGTTTCCACATAACGGATCATTGTCTTGAATGTAAGAAAGGGAAGCAGAAGAGAAAGTCACATCCTAAGAAGATTCTGAATTCTATAAAGTTGCCACTTGAACGTCTACATATGGATCTTTTCGGTCCAGTGAACGTCCGAAGTATTTCTAGAGATCTATATTGTTTGGTTGTCACATATGATTATTCTCGATATTCATGGGTTTTCTTTCAAGAGTCTAAGGATGAAATGTTCGATAATCTGGTGATTCTCTTCAAGAATCTCGAAAATTTATATCATCTGCCTGTCAGACGTATTCACAGTGATAACAGCACGGAATTCAAGAACAACAAGATGAAAGAGTTTTGCAACGCCAAAGGAATTCTGCACGAATTCAGTGCACCATATACTCCACAACAAAATGGCGTAGCTGAGAGGAAGAATAGAACTTTGATCGAAACAGCAAGAACCGTGCTTGCAGACTCGAAACTTCCTGTGAGCTTCTGGAGTAGGCGGTTGCAGCGGCATGTTACACACTAAACAGGGTCTTAACTGTCAAATCGACTAAAAAGACATGTTATGAGATGATCAACCGAAGGAAACCAAATTTGAAATATCTAGAACCGTTTGGTGCACCGTGTACAGTGATTGATCAAGATGGAAAGTTCGGTGCTAAAACGCTTGAAGGTTTCTTTGTTGGTTACGCTAGTCCGCTAAGGAGAGTTTATGTTCCTGCTTTGAGACAGGTGATCGAAGCACAATACGTTCATTGCTTTCGGTACACAACTCCTATTCAGAGAAAAGGCGATGTGTGGTTGTTCAATTACCAAGATTTGTGGAAGTCATTCGACTTCCCATGAGGACCGTCTGATGAAGAACTTGTAGCTCTTTATTAGCTTCAACAGTCGGCAAACCAAGAACAGATTCTAAGGCCAATTGTGGTTAATCAACCCACTGTTGGTACTTCGTCTTCTGGTGCAGGTCCGAGTAATAGTGGTATTCCAGTTGAACAAGTTTCTGAAGCAGAAACCGAACCTACTACAACTCCAGCAAATGTTTCCACTGAACCAGGAAATGCAACTACAGAGCCCAATATTTCTTAGAATCAGAATTCTGACTCTGATGAAGCTCCGACTTTTGATGATGATGGAGAATCCTCTTCCGATGAAGAATACGAGCAGATATCAAGCATGTTAAATCAATCTGCTGGCCCGAGCAAACAAAATGAAGCTATATCTAGTGCTCCTGAAGTTGATTTGATCGTTGATCTGAATGTTACAAATCAGAACAGTACAGTTGATGTTCCTAGCAAGGAGATGCCACGATCTTATTCTTATCATCCTTCAACAAACATAATTGGAGAGTTACAAACTGGTGTGAGAACAAGAAGTCAAATCAACAAAGCATTCAGTTGTTCCTATACCCGAGTGGCTCCTACTCAAGACTACTGTTATTATTCATGTTTCATATCTCAAATAGAGCCGAAGACTGTGAATGAAGCTCTGGGTGATAGCAATGCAGGAAGAGTTGTTACAGTTCGAGAAATTGGGAGTCTGGAGACTTCTCAACTTACCACCGAAGCAGAAAACAATAGATACAAAGCGGGTCTTCAAGTGTAAAAGGGATGATCGAGGTGTGATCGTTAGAAACAAAGATCGGTTCGTCGTCAAAGGTTTCCACCAGCAAGAAGGAATTGACTATACGGAAGTCTATGCACCGGTTGCACGCTTAGAGTCAATCCGCATTTCCTTGCATTCGCAGCTTGGAAAGGTTTTAAGGTGTAACAGTTAGATGTGAAATCCGCATTTCTCTATGGTAAGCTACGCGAACAGTGTACGTCGGCCAACCACCAGGGTTCGTCGATCTGCTGAACAAGAACAAAGCTTATCTCCTAGACAAAGCCTTATGCAGATTACATCAAGTCCCGAGAGCTTGGTACGAGACGTTATCTCAACATCTCGTTGGAAATGGCTTTACTAGAGGCACAGTGGACAATACATTGTTTACCAAGGAAGTCAGAAATTATCTAATCATCGTGCAAATCTATGTGGATGATATCATCTTTGGTTCAACGAATGATAGTTTTTGCAAAGAATTCGAAAAGATCATGATGAAGAAATTCGAGATGTCTTCTATGGGTGAAATGAAATTCTTCCTCGTATTACAGGTCGATCAGTTACCAGACGGCATATTCATTCATCAAACCAAATACGTTCACGATATTCTGAAGAAGTTTGAAATGGATAGCTCGAAGCCGCTTTCGACTCCGCTGGCACTTAATCATGTGATTTGCATTGACGAAACAGGAACCAAAGTGGATGATACGCTCTATCGGTTGATGATAGGATCTCTAATGTATCTGACGGCATCTCGCCCAGATATTATGTATCCTACCTACCTTTGCGCGAGATATCAGTCCAGTCCCCGAGTGTCACACATGTAGATAGTCAAGAGAATATTCCGTTACTTGAAGGGATGTCCAAGCACCGGCTTGTGGTAACCAAAGAACGATAACTTTGATATGACGGGATACGCTGATTATGACTTTGGGGTGGACAAGCTGAATTCTAAATCTACAACGGCTGGTTACCAGTTCTTCGGAACTAGATTAGTAACGTGGCAATGCAAGAAACAAACGACGGTCTCTCTTTCTACCTGCGAGGCAGAATACATTTCTGCTTCCAGCTGTTGTTAACAAATCCTATGGATTCAACAACAGATGAGGGACTTTGGATTGCAATTTCTTAATACACCTTTATATGTAGATAATAAGGCAGCAATCGACATCACTAAAAACCGTGTTCATCACTCTCGAATTAAACACATTGAAATTCGTTATCACTTCATTCGTGACTGCTATGAAAAGAAGTTGGTGCGAATAGAAAAAAATCCACACCGATGAACAAAAAGCTGATTTTTATACCAAAGCTTTTTCTTTAACAAGATTTAAATAAATGATGCTTAACGGTATTAAAAATTTGTTGACAGGTGCGGAAGCAGATGTTGAATATGGATCGGATGACGAGTTCACGTGATCCACATTGGTTTGTATATCTTTTAGATTAGTATTTCTTTAAAAAAACTAAAATACAAAAATATGTTTTTGATTTTAGGGGGAGAAATATTTGAGAAAATACAAAAACATATGAAAATTTTCAAAAAGTACAAAAACATTGAAAAAGACAAAAAGAATTCGGTGTCACAAAGGAAATGATAGTACATCAGTGGACTATCACAGTATGCTAAAAAATTGTAAAGTTTAAAAAGTGATAAACAAGTCTTACTGTGGATGTGTCGATAGGCTTTACACGTTCAGTAAATTGTTTATGGGATACAAACTAAATTTTACAACTGCTTAAACTTGTGGATTAACATCTCTCGGATATATGGACTTAGTACTCTGAAATTTCGTTTGAGAGATTGCCTGATTATGAGATATGAGGTCTTTTTAGATAGTTGATATCTGAGGTATTATACAAGTTCTTCTGATTTTGCGGAAGCAATAGCCTAGAACTTCTATAATGCTTTTGCTAAAAACCCTAAACAGCATGCAAAGCTGAAAAGAATTAAAAGATCTAATCATTTGCAGTGCTTAAAAGATTCCTCAAGTGGAACACACCTTCAAGTCGAGCCTTCATCTCTTTGTCGATACGGTGGTATTAACCTGAGCTCTCAAGGCTTCGCATTAACCCAGATACAAATATCAATTACGCTATATTCACATGTAAGATGAAATATAGGGAATCTTGATACGGGAGTATATTGTAAGATGGGAACCATAGTTAAGTCAAGTTTCGTAATTCATATCTAACATATCTTGGAACAATTGAGAAATGTGTTGAAGTTTAAATGGACAAACATATTGACAATCTTGGTAAACGAGTTTAAAACTTAAAGTCATCAAAAGGTCAATGGTACTGGTGATATGTCTCAATCAACTGATATGATCCTTAGACACGAATTCATAAAAATATGTCTGTAAATATGTTTGTATATAGTTTACTTGTTCTGTACATAGTTTATCTGTTTTACAGATTAAAACCAAAAAGATTTTCAATGTGTTTTAGCATAAATTTGCAAAAATACAAAAAGATTTTGTTTCTACATTAGTTTCTACAAGCCAATGTTGGAGAACGGATCTTCGAATTCTAGTAAGGTGCTAAACTGGTGGAAATCCAATTGACAATGGGCTAGGAGCTAATCTGTAAAATCTGATAAGCCAAAACGATTAAAAGTTCATTAATTTGAAACTTGATTTTGAGAAAAACCAACAGTTTGTTCATAACGGGTCGAATCGAGGTCATTAACTTGGACTCGGCAGACAAATCGGCTAACCAAGGTCATTAGCTTGGACTTGGTCAACTGAGTGGATTGTTAAAACTGGTAAAATTTGAAAAAGAAGGGTCTAAATTGAAAATTTTGAAAATTTTGAGTTTGAAATTGATCAAGTTCGCCCGGACTTGTAATCAAGTTCGACCGAACTTGTATATGCTTGAAAACTATTAACAGTTGACAAGTTCGCCTGGACTTGTTGCCTATCTTAATTGATTAGTGATGCAAGTTCGCCCGGACTTGTTAAGGTATATATAAATCATAAGTTCGCCCGAACTTCATTACTGGTTATTCAAATCACAGAGCGAACTTGAGGCGATTTTGAGAGATCTTTGAAATTGGCACATATAAGTCGAATTACTGCCCAAATATTTGTGAATCTTAGTGATTCGCACACTAAGAATCATGGCAATGGTGAGTAATTCAAGAATGGACCGTGAATTGAATGATTTTGAGAGTATTAAATCTGAGTTTGGATGTTTGGACATAAATTAGGGTGTTAAAAGTTGAATTGGACCATAAAATCAACTAATCTAACATAATCGACCATAAACATGGCTTTAATTTGAACTTTAATGGCTTGGACATGTTGTTACAGAATATGAATGAAAGAGATGACAAGTTCGCCCAAACTTGTCAAATGGTTCTTTGAACCAAGTTCGGCCGAACTTGTCCTCAGTTGATATAATGTTATATCTTCTACAAGTTCACCCAAACTTGTCTGTCAAAAGTTCAAAATTCATTATCCTTTGACAAGTTCGCTCGGACTTGTCTGGAAGTGTTTCAAATGTTAAAGCTTAGCAAGTTCGTCCGAACTTGTTTAAGTTTTGATCATATTGTTTAGGCAAGTTCGCCCGGACTTAGTTGAATTGTAATGTTTATATGGTTTAAACAAGTTCGCCCGAACTTGATAAGTAATTGATGAAAATTGTAAAATTTCGACTAATTTTTGTCTCGATTTACGTGTTTGCAGAATATTCAGCTCTCATTCAACAAATTCCACAACACGTGCATAACACTCGACAAGACTATCTGTCCATCTTTGGAAGCATACGGCAATATTCTCACGTTTATGGAGCGAATTCCGATCCACAAGGCGATCACAGAAAAGACGGTGGTTTACAGGTCGTACGTTTATAGGTTTTGGAGTTCTGCGGCTATGAATGATGATGATACAGCGATTAAATCAGTAGTTCATGTTGGAGAAGGAGATAAGGAGATAACGGTGACAGAAGCTGACATCCGAATGGTTCTGAATTTCAACGATGATAAAGATGATCCAATGATGCTCGACGAGAGGATGGTTAGAGGGTGTTTTTGCCGAATGGGGTACAAGGGGCACGTCAATGAATCGACCTTGAAGAAAGGGGGAGTTCCGAACCCCTACAAGTTTCTGATGCATGCTATTATTCACGCCTTTAGTCATCGAAAGGCAGGTTTAGACGATGTGCAAGATTACATGGCATGCATGGCCACAACACTTATTCTAAACAAGAGATTCAACTATTCTAAGCTGGTGCTCGCGCATATGAAGAATAATATGGGATCGAACAGACTCGTGATGTATCCAAGGTTTGTACAGATGTTGATCGACGATAAATTCAAGAAGATAGCCAAGGATCCAAATGATATCGTGTATTTTAGTCATCTAGACGATACGACTGTTAAAAAGCTGATTACATTCCAGAAACAAGCTTCAGCACCTATTGCAAAGCCTTTATTCGATGCTATAGATTCTACAAATTATATTGCGCCACCAGAGTACAAGTGGAGGAAAGATGATAGCGGTAATGAGAATGAAAGGAACGCTGAGCTAGAATGGTTATCGACGTTTAAAGAGAAACACAACGATTGGTTTCTAAAGAAGGTTGTTGTTCAAGAGAAGAAGAAAACGTCGCGAAAGCCAAAGAAAGTTGATACTATGCTAATCGATGAAGATGAGCATGTTAATGTTCAAACAGAGGCTGGTTCTAGTGCTGCAGTAAATATTGAAAGTCAAGACGCAGAGAAAATTATGCAGGAAGATGAGGTTATCCCTCTGCTACATCCGATAAGGACGAAGATATTGACGATTCGTTGGAAAGGGCAACAAAGAAAGCAATCACCAAAACAGCTGCAGAGAAAATCAAAGAAACAGATGCAGATTATGAACCAGAAATTGAAAAAGGTTCAGACGTGGAGAGACTGAAAAAGAAAGCTAAAAGAGTTAAGTCTTCTGTGAAAGATACAACAACGAAGACTACAGGGTCTCCGAAAATGAAAGGTAAGAAAGTTCAAAAGCCAAAAAGCAGACGATACGTTGGTCAAAGAAAAGCACAGAAGTCACACAAGAACCTTCTGCTGCAAAAGATACCGGAGTTACACAAGAACCTCCTGCGGCTGAGAATATTCAAAAATCCGTTGTTCAAGAGAATATAGTACAGACAGGAGTTACACAAGAACCTCCTGAGTCTGAATTACTTGATATTCCTATTATCATGTCACAAGATCCTCCAACAGCTTCTCAACCAGAAAGCTCTACACCGAGGAGTACGCCAAAGTCTACACCAAAGACTACTCCGAAGTTGAAGTTATTTGGAGATATTCCTAATGAGCCGGTTGATATTCAGGATTTAAATGATTTCTTTCCAGAATCAGATGTCGATGAACTTGAAAAGCGAGTGAAAATTCTGGAAGACAAAGTTACAAAGAATGAATTTGAGAAAGTAGTGTTAGACAAGCTGGTGAAGCAAGAGGAAGTTGAAAAAGAGATTCTGAATGATAAAGTTAAATTTCTAGAAGGTGATCGAGGGTATTTGAAGGCCCTAATTGAAAGCTTGCAAGATGCTAACGAACGATTGCAGAAAGAGATAGCAGAGCTACGATCTGAAAGAGATTTGAACGTTCGAAGATTCAACAAGCTACATAAAGTATTATCTAAGAGTTTGGGAATAGACTTTGCTGCAGAATATACTCGAATTGATCTACAAGAAGCTAAAGAAAAGCAAAAAAAGAATTGGCAGAACAGGGGAAGGGTAAACATGTTGTTGAAAGTATGCCTGAGATTGTCACACCACGACCCGCAGCGGAAAAGGTGATCGGGGCATGATTGGGTTTTCATCAAAGCTCATGACATTTATTATAATGTTTCATATTTATTATTCCAATTTAAAGGAGCTCATACAATCAAATCATACAAATACAACATGTTCTATACATCTATCTAAACTTCATTATTTTTCTTCTAAGGCACTTTCCTATGTGTACCTTGCTTCATCCTTTCCACCTGTATCATGTGTAAAAATGGTTTTTGGATCAACAAAAGTTGGCGAGTGAACCTTGTTAGAAAACATTTATTATTTATTTCTTATTGTATTTAATATGGAAAAATTGTGCAATATTCATATATGAACAAACGTAAATAAACATACAATAACAAACAAATAGCATACAATAACAAACCAATAGCATACAATAACAAACCAACTTGCATGAATATATAACATGAACAAAACTGTATATGTTGGCAACGTCACGTTCACGCTCATATTGTAATGGGGAACGGACGGCCTATGATAAATGTCTGTGCGATCAAGGCTCAATCAAACGGAGCCGATCGTATGTTGGCAACGCCTGGTTCACGCTCATAATGTAATGGGGAACAGCTCAACGCTCATAATGTAATGGGAAGCGGCGGCCTATGATAATGTATGTACTGAAAATGATAAATTTAATCTAAACAATAACCACACAAACAGTTGATACATGTTGAATACACATTTGTTCATGGATATGATGGATGCACAATAGTTTAAATGTGATAAATAATATGACACATGATACACCCCAAAAACGTGATTAAAAACGGGGAATTTGTAGAGATTCACTCACCTTGGGTGCGTTCGGTGGATGATGTTGAATGCGCACGAGTTTAGAGGATTGATCGACGAGGAATAACTAACCTAATTAATAACGAAAAAGTAAGGTAAATAAATGGATTTTATTAACAATTTTTAATAGGATTTTTGGATATATTTTTGTGAGTTTAAGGCTATTTTCTAACTTTAAAAACATTGATTTTTAAGTATTTTTAATTGATTTTTAAATTAAATAAATAAATAAAAATATAAAAAAATGTTGACTTTGACCGTTGACCGTTGACCATGACTGTTGACCGTTGACCGGTTCGGTCAGTTATATAGTTGCACTGAGTGAGGTTCGAACCGGTGACCTCTCGTACGCGTGCACGCAGCTCTACCAACTGAGCTACGTGTCTAACCCGAAATATTTCTGTTTTTATTTATATTTATACACTATTTAAGTTAATCCGAAAATCATTTATTTTAAAAAGGATTTAATTGTATCGAATCGGTGATCTCCACAGGTCTCGAACCCGGGACCTGTGGTTTAGTTTGGCACACAGTCCACCGCTGGACTGTGTGTCTAACTTGGTAAGTATTCCAGTTTTTATTATACTTAACATCTTACTGCGTGTGGATCCGGTTCAGTTTAAAAAGGAACATTTTTATTACAGAGAATGTGCGTGTGTCAAGGATCGAACTCGGGACGTATGCGTATTGTTTGCACACAGTCCACCGCTGGACTGTGTGTCTAACCCGTTTATAATACCGATTTTAATTAATCTTATAATCATAATAGACTTCATTTTCTTCGTTCAAAACACAGACAACGGTTTAAACCAACTGTTTCTTGTTTAATTCGGTTAACGGATATTATGAGCAATTGAAAGGTATTGAACAGAAAGGGTTTGGGGAAAGAATGTACCGAACAGATTGTCTTCTTCAGAACTCCGGCAAAGATCGTCGGCTCTGTTTTGTGAACTCCCTCTGTTCGGATCGTTTAACAGTTTTGATTGATTAAATGTGAAATTGAATTACTGAACAACGATTAGCAAAAAGTTTAGGTGATTATACCGACACACAGCGTGAGTTCGGAAATTCCAGTGATTTTTCTGGCGAGTACAGAAATCCGGCAACGTCGTCTGGGATCGATTCTGGGTGATGGATTGATGTTAGTACTGGTCTAACAATGGAATGGAACAGAAAGAGTCGAGGTATTTACCGTTTTGAGGTGAGTCTCGGTTTTCCGGCGACTTGCAGAGAATTCCGGCGATGTTCAAAAAGTAATTCCGACGACCAGAAAATAGAGTAAACGTGAAATTAGAAGCTCTGGGAATGTAATTGAGTCGTGAGATGAGGATTTTGTTGAAGTAATTCCAGAAATGAATGTTTTCGGTTATAAAAACCAAACATCACATGAATTCAAGTTTATTAACGACTGAATTGATTTAAAATGTCGGTTTATCGGTTATGATCAAGATTCTGCGAGTACTCAAACGTCTTGGACGGTTTGAAAGCCGATATCGGTTTCAGTTGGCGCAACAGGTTGATTCTCGGTTGTAGATATGATTTAATTGTTTCCTAGAACTCACAAAAACATCAAGTGGCGGAGTGGTTATATGTGCGCGAGTTAAGACTTGAGATTTACCCGACTGACCCGGGTTCGAATCCCGGCAACAGCATTTAATTTTTATTTCATTAATTTTAATAAATTTTCAAATATAAATTTTATATTCTAATATACTTATTATGTATCGTTTAAAATTAATTTGAGCATTATATATGCAACAAAATTTTTAACTGAATGTTCAGTTAATAAACGAAGCGGGTTTGGTTAACCCGGTTTTTGACGGATGTTACAGTATCCCCTACTTTTAGAAATTTCGTCCCGAAATTTAAGTAGTGGCATGTTTGACTCAAAAGGATGGTGTTTTAGATTTGACAATCACATACTTTGAAGGGAGTAAGAGTTTAAATTTTGTTTGAGGCGGGTAACGTTCCTTGTAGGGGTTGAATACCCTGCTACAGGAATCGCTTTTTGTTGCCTAAAGTGTATGAATACGGAACATGGATACACAGAGTTGATTGACTAAGTATGAGTTTATGCATAAGAGTTTTGATATGTTTTGGAAAGATAAGGTTATACCCTAAAACAAAACTTCTACCACTAAAACCTACATGGAACTTCTCATAACCGCCTGACAATGCCTCTGATCCTTTGGCAAGAATACTTATATATAGGAGTACCAGCGGCGTATCCACCATATTCTTGTCAAATTTTCATTGGTTTTATCAGTAAGTTATGATTAGTTCTATGATGTGACTCTAGAACATAAACAAACACAACAACCAAAGCTTGAGTCTTAATTCTGATAGTATACATGCTTGAATAAAGACATTACCTCTCTCGTTTGTTATGATGAAGAGGTTAGTCTATGTAGAAGTGAGACACAGCCCAACTTCTTTAAATGATGAGATTGAAATGATATGAATGCCAAATCAGTGAGTATAAAACAAACTTCAACCAAGACATTACTAAATCCTATTTGGAACTTTTCATAACCGCCTGACAATGCCTCTGATCATTTGGCAAGAATACTTATATATACCAGTGGCGTATCCACCATATTCTTGTCAAATTTTCATTGGTTTTGTCAGTAAATTATGATTAGTTCTATGTGACTCTAAAACATAAGTAAACACAATAACCAAAGCTTGAGTCTCAACTCTGAAAGGATACATGACTGAATGATGACGGTACCTCTCTCGTTTGTTATGATGAAGGGGTTAGTCTATATAAAAGTGAGACACAACCCAACTTCTTTAAATGATGAGATCGAGGTACGTCGAGATGTCTGATGATATGAATGTTAAAATAATGAGTATAAAACAAAATTGAGATAGTAATTCGCATTAAGATTCTTGGATTCAATTTTCAATTTACAAATGAGATACGTGAAGATTGAGATAAACATAAATAAAACATAAACACTAAGAGATTGGAGTTGAATTCTTGATTTTTGGTGAAGAAACTAGTTGGGTGGTTCGTTTGGGCCGTCATTATCTTCATCAGGATTGGCGTTGATGTTGTAAACCCTTCCTCTTGCTGGTGTCCTAGTGGTTAGGTTTTCTTGATTTGCTTGGTTAACTGAGTTTGCTTGAGCTTGGGCGTTTATGATGTTAATCAATCGAGGGCACGTGTTTCTGAAGTGGGTAGGGTCGCCACAATTGAAACAAGCTCGAACATTTGGGAGCATGGGGTATTGAGGTTGTTGATATGTTTGGATCACGTTTTGAGTAGGGGGTAAGGTTTGGTTTTGAGAGGTGCGGCAAACCTTGCTCGAATGACCATAGCGTCCACAATTCGCACATAGTCGACAAGGTAAGGTAAATGGATGGTGATAAGAACAGGTATTGCATTGAGGGTGAGTTCCAAAGTAAGGTTTCTTATTTGGGTAAGTTGAGTTGGGTGCTACTTGAGTGATTGGGATAGCTTGGAGGGGTATGGCTTGTGACGTTGGTTGATTGTGTTGGGTGACATCGAAAAGTTGCCCATCTCGTTTTCTCTTAGAAATAGGTTGAGAAAGGGATTCGGTTTGGGTGGAGTTTGAGGTTTCAGTTGATGCTTTATCCTTCTTCTTCTCCTCCTTGAAGTTCTTATTTCTTATGCGCTTCTCGGTGAGTTCTGTAGCTAACTCTGCTTCCAAAGTTGCAGGTGTGGTACTTATTACAGAGTCTTGAATTTTTGAAGGAAGACCTCGAATGTAGTGCTCGATCAAACGGTAAAGAGGAGTGAACAAGTTGGGAACCATTTGATTTAACTCGAGGAATCTCTTGTTGTATGTGGTGTGGTCGCCTTCCTTTTGTTTCAAAGAATAGAACTCATCCTCCAATTTCTTGATTTCGCTTCTTGGGCAAAATCGTCTTGTCATGATTTCCTTCAACTCTTCCCAAGTCAAAGTCATAGCATCTTCAACACCTCGTTTGGCCTTCTCTGTATTCCACCATGTAAGTGCTATTCCAAGTAAATGACCAGTAGCATATCGCACTTTGCGATCATCGAGGCAATCGCAATTTAGAAAGGTGTTTTCCATTTCTTCAAACCAATGAAGGAGAGCGGTGACACCTTCAGTCCCTTCGTATTTTGGAGGGTCGCAGGATTTGAAATGCTTGAAGGTGCATTTAGCGGTAATTGGGGGAGGGTTGTCGACATTTTGATCTTCTTGATTGACGGGATTAGCGGTAAGGGCTTGCTGAACTTGAACTACAATGTTGGGTATTACGGCAGCCATTTGTTGAGCGATTTGGGCAGCCATACGCTCGCGAGCTTTTCCTGCTCTCATCTTCCTACGAGCGGAATTAGAAGACATCTACAAGGAATACATATCAAGAGTATGAGTTGGATGTTTTTGGGATCAAAGTGTCGTATTTAGGAATGAACATTCATAAAATAAATATAGCATAATAAATCTACTACATCCATAGGATGTCTTGGGCTTTGCTTGTAATTGGGCCTTGCATGCCGCCATACTTCACCTTCGTAATCATGTGGGCCCCATTATTCCCGGGTTTTTCATATGGTTCGCATGTGTTAGCCTGGTTACGTACACTAAAACCCGGAGAAAATCGAGAAATAAGTATGTAACGTATGATATTCGGAATGTATCCAGGTGTGGACACGGTGACACCTCAAAGTGGGGTTAGTTCGACGTTTGGTGTGGCATGCTTTGGCCTAATAGGTCCTTCGTACTCTCATCGTTAGTCCCCAGGTAGGCAAACTGGTCCGTTAAATTGGATTTATACGAATGCCAACCTAGACAGGACGTTCCGACTACCGGTACTGGTACCCTTACAGTTACTACATGCCCGTCGCAGAACTCACTTTGATGAGATTTGAAAAATGAAAAATGCGACAAAATCTTGAATAACGGAAATATGAAGATGATTTGAATATGTGAACATTGAAATATGTATGACGAATATGTATGTAAGTATGTATGTTTGACTGTAAGTATAATTCACTATGTATCACAAAATGTAATATTGGAAGTGTTTGCATGCATTTGTGTATGTAATAAATATGAAAGAAATAAACATCATGAGTTTGCATGTAACCACATAAACAATTAAAATCTAATCAACTATAGTATAGGCTCCAAGGGTCTAATAACCTATCCTATATCCCTATAGTCAAAAGCTCTGATACCAATCTGTCACACCCCGACCCGCAGCGGAAAAGGTGATCGGGGCATGATTGGGTTTTCATCAAAGCTCATGACATTTATTATAATGTTTCATATTTATTATTCCAATTTAAAGGAGATCATACAATCAAATCATACAAATACAACATGTTCTATACATCTATCTAAACTTCATTATTTTTCTTCTAAGGCACTTTCCTATGTGTTCCTTGCTTCATCCTTTCCACCTGTATCATGTGTAAAAATGGTTTTTGGATCAACAAAAGTTGGCGAGTGAACCTTGTTAGAAAACATTTATTATTTATTTCTTATTGTATTTAATATGGAAAAATTGTGCAATATTCATATATGAACAAACGTAAATAAACATACAATAACAAACAAATAGCATACAATAACAAACCAATAGCATACAATAACAAACCAACTTGCATGAATATATAACATGAATGAAACTGTATATGTTGGCAACGTCACGTTCACGCTCATAATGTAATGGGGAACGGACGGCCTATGATAAATGTCTGTGCGATCAATGCTCAATCAAACGGAGCCGATCGTATGTTGGCAACGCCTGGTTCACGCTCATAATGTAATGGGGACAGCTCAACGCTCATAATGTAATGGGGAGCGGCGGCCTATGATAATGTATGTACTGAAAATGATAAATTTAATCTAAACAATAACCACACAAACAGTTGATACATGTTGAATACACATTTGTTTATGGATATGATGGATGCACAATAGTTTAAATGTGATAAATAATATGACACATGATACACCCCAAAAACGTGACTAAAAACGGAGAATTTGTAGAGATTCCCTCACCTTGGGTGCGTTCGGTGGATGATGTTGAATGCGCACGAGTTTTGATGATTGATCGACGAGGAATAACTAACCTAATTAATAACGAAAAAGTAAGGTAAATAAATGGATTTTATTAACAATTTTAATAGGATTTTTGGATATATTTTTGTGAGTTTAAGGCTATTTTCTAACTTTAAAAACATTGTTTTTTAAGTATTTTTAATTGATTTTTAAATTAAATAAATAAATAAAAATTTAAAAAAATGTTGACTTTGACCGTTGACCGTTGACCATGACTGTTGACCGGTGACCGGTTCGGTCAGTTATATAGTTGCACTGAGTGAGGTTTGAACCGGTGACCTCTCGTACGCGTGCATGCAGCTCTACCAACTGAGCTACGTGTCTAACCTGAAATATTTCTGTTTTTAATTATATTTATACACTATTTAAATTAATCCGAAAATCATTTATTTTAAAAAGGATTTAATTGTATCGAATCGGTGATCTCCACAGGTCTCGAACCCGGGACCTGTGGTTTAGTTTGGCACACAGTCCACCGTTGGACTGTGTGTCTAACTTGGTAAGTATTCCGGTTTTTATTATACTTAACATCTTACTGCGTGTGGATCCGGTTCAGTTTAAAAAGGAACATTTTTATTACAGAGAATGTGCGTGTGTCAAGGATCGAACTCGGGACGTATGCGTATTGTTTGCACACAGTCCACCGCTGGACTGTGTGTCTAACCCGTTTATAATACCGATTTTAATTAATCTTATAATCATAATAGACTTCATCTTCTTCGTTCAAAACACAGACAACGGTTAAACCAACTGTTTCTTGTTTAATTCGGTTAACGAATATTATGGGCAATTGAAAGGTATTGAACAGAAAGGGTTTGGGGAAAGAATGTACCGAACAGATTGTCTTCTTCAGAACTCCGGCAAAGATCGTCGGCTCTGTTTTGTGAACTCCCTCTGTTCGGATTGTTTAACAGTTTTGATTGATTAAATGTGAAATTGAATTACTGAACAACGATTAGCAAAAAGTTTAGGTGATTATACCGATACACAGCGTGAGTTCGGAAATTCCAGCGATTTTTCCGGCGAGTACAGAAATCCGGCAACGTCGTCTGGGATCGATTCTGGGTGATGGATTGATGTTAGTACTGGTCTAACAATGGAATGGAACAGAAAGAGTCGAGGTATTTACCGTTTTGAGGTGAGTCTCGGTTTTCCGGCGACTTGCAGAGAATTCCGGCGATGTTCAAAAAGTAATTCCGACGACCATAAAATAGAGTAAACGTGAAATTAGAAGCTCTGGGAATGTAATTGAGTCAAGAGATGAGGATTTTGTTGAAGTAATTCCAGAAATGAATGTTTTCGGTTATAAAAACCAAACATCACATGAATTCAAGTTCATTAATGACTGAATTGATTTAAAATGTCGGTTTATCGGTTATGATCAAGATTCCGCGAGTACTCAAACGTCTTGGACGGTTTGAAAGCCGATATCGGTTTCAGTTGGTGCAACAGGTTGATTCTCGGTTGTAGATATGATTTAATTGTTTCCTAGAACTCACAAAAACATCAAGTGGCGGAGTGGTTATATGTGGCGGAGTGGTTATATTGTTTCCTAGAGTCTAGTGTTATTCCAGAAACAGAAACTGAACAGAAAGACGATGAAGAAGCTGAGGATAAAAATGAAGATGATGAACCGGTTGATGATATGAAAGACGACTCTGACAACGATGATGGTAATGATGATGATCAGGGTGGAGTTGGTCTAAAGGTTGTTGATGCTAAAGTATCAGATGAGTTTGATTTTTCTTCATTGATGAATGATGAAACAAACATGATGGAAGAACAAACTCAGGTGGGGGGTGGCATACAGGGGGGCAAAAGGATGTTGATTTGACAGATGCTATTACTGCTATGCTTGTTGCTGTTATACCTACAAAACCGATGATTCTAATGCTTGAACATAATGTCGAGGAAGACGAGTTTGTGCACAACTACTCAAAGGAAGATCTAGCAAAGCTCCTCAACGTTGATGCAGAATCATTTGACTTCGACTTTGAAGAAGATGTGATAAACATAGATACTTTCAAGCCAAATGAATACTGTTACAAACGAAGGTCTGATGCTGATGATTATAACAAGGTTATCATTGAAGATTGGTCGTCAGATGATGATAAAGATGAAGCTGAAAAGTATCCTGGTTTGAATACTGATAGTTTTCCAACTTTCGAAGAGATGTATGAGCAGTTGAATGAAGATCTGCTTAAAGATAAGATAGCTGAGTCTGTACGTGAAGGTAAAATCCCTAAACCAATGATGAAAGAAGAGATTGCACAAGCAAAGAAGTCCTGGTTCAAAGAAATTCCAAGAGAACGTAAGTTTCAACATCCATTAGCATTCTTTACCAGAGACGCAAACGTTTCAATGGGAGATATACTTAGCTGGGGGTGGTTTAAAGAATTGGATGTTTACACCATTAAAAGAGAGGTTGGGGTTCAATATTTTCGACACTTGGCAGATTTGAAAACACTTCCATACTGGGTTATAGAGGAGTTGGTGCAGACGAGAAATGTTACATATCATATGAAGTTTATTGATCAGTTACTTTGGAAGATGATTAAGTTTGAAGCGACGCATGGTTTTAAGTACTGGAAACCATTCATTCCGAAGCGCCGAATCAAAACAGATAAGAAGACTGGTATAAAGGATATTACATTGATTATGAAGCGTCCAAGAGCTATGAGAAACATGCCCCTAATGCCGATTGAACAGAATTTCTATCCATTATTGAAGCAGTGATCGTACTGAGATTTGAAGATCATTTGGATATCACTAAAGAAAGGGTTGAAATGTTTGGGACAGAAGGTTTGAGAGGGTTATGGAGAACGAATCGAATACTAGACCTGATGTGGCTAGTGAACTACTCGAAGGAGGATATTAAATGTTTATTCTTCAGTAAGATTTGTTATGAAGAGCGTGAAAAAGAACAAGCAATGCAGTATCAAAGGGTTGTGAATGTCTGTTATGCTCACGGTGTTAATTCGGAAGAATTTGGGAATCCAGTTGGAGGGAATTAGAGCGCAAAGAGCTTTTGAAAGAGGAGAAGCGTATATAATGTATATATGATATGGGTAGGGAGGGAGACTCAGACGTTTTCAGTTCATGACTAAAGTGCCACCTACAGATCAAACGCCGATTCCGTCGCAAGAACGTAGAAGGAAACCAATCAAGAACTTCTTTGGACGCGTGAGACAGATATAGAGCTTTGAAGAATGATCAAGACGAAGACGATATCCAAGGGGGAGTCTGTTAGTACATAATGTCTATGTCTTAGTCTTGGATCGAGTCTATTTAGATTATGCTAGAAATGTCGTATTTATGTAGGTAGTATGATCAAGTTCGCCCGGAAACAACATGTGAGAACAAGTTCGGCCGAACTTGTTCTATACAAGTTCGCCCGAACTTGTGTGATACCTAGCGAACTTGTGTGATACCTAGCGAACTTGTCACATTATAAATAGGTGACTTGTGATTTTCATTTGTAACTTCTGCAACTTTGTCACTTGTACGGCGAAGCTCTGCCCGATCTAGATTTGACATGTATTTGACATTTATGATCAATAAACAAACATTAAACGAGTAATCTTTGCATATTCGATTAACACGTCATATAGTTTCCGCCTATACGAACGTTATATACCAATTTAGGTTCCTATGCTAATCGTGGAGCGATCCAACAACTAGAGCACCAATGAATATAGCTATTGGACCCGCCACTAAGTATACACACAAATGGTATAAGCTTTAGGCTATTATTTTGATCCGTAACATTTGAACAAAATATTTAAGGAGCAACAAACCCTAGCCAAATGATGGACCATACCGTGGTCGTTCTAATACTAAAGACAACACCCCTAATTTGTTTTTACCACACACACCTCGATGCAACCAACTCCCTGATTATTGATCCACCTTTCTCTCTCTATCGTTGCTTCACATTTTTAGCCAACTTCCAGTACTTCGGGAAACTCCCAAACGAATCAGAAACATGAAACCATCACCCCTACCCAGGTTTTGATGTGATTTAAAAGTTTCAGAAGCAAAAAGAATGATTTGCTAGGGTAGTGATGGATTAGTTTAGTTTATGAAATGGGAGATTCAACCTCATATTTTATCCCATAAGATATTAAATTCTTTTTTGAACTTAGTGGTAATAATTACTTTAAGAGTTAATTATATGGATGATCCATGAGAATATGCCATATTTCATGAAACCGACAATGATTTTGTAGATATGAAATATGATCTTAATTATCATAGAAATATGATGCAACTGTTGAGGGGGAGTAGCAGTCCAAGGGTTCACTATAATAGGCCACTGGAATCATGGTGATGAAGAACTAAAGACTCCAGACCCAATCACAACTAATTAAAATGAAACTACCGGTACTCTTATCAAATTGACTTCACAAAGCAGGAATTGGTGGTTTGTGTGGAGACTTTTAGTGGCGACTTGCTTCCTTACCCATTAGGTTTGAGGTTGTATTCGTCAGTAGAGGTTTTCATCCTATGCTTTGGTGGCCTTAAGTAGGGATGAGCTCGGTACCGACCGGTACCGGTACCAATAGTATCGGTACCGAAAATCCGCAAAAGCGGGTACCAGTACCGGTACAGAATATACCCGGTACGGTACGGTTCGGTACCGTACCGGTACCGGTATTTGAGGGTAAAAGCTGGTAAATACCGGTACCGTACCGGACCGGTACCAAAAATGTCAAAAGTCGGTACCGAAAATGTACCTGGTTCGGTAAATTTGGTACCGGTTCCGAGTATGATTTGCTCATCCTTAGTCTCAAGGGCCCAATCTTGGGTGCTTCAGGACCACATCTTACGAGATAGTGGCATATGTGGTATGGATTCTGATTATATTTGTGCTTGGCTTGTCTTCGTGATACGATTCCAAGCTTTGACTTCAATGGTTTCACTAATAAGGACACCGTCCCCAAAACCCAACATGCATTGGCGAGTGCACTTTTTTGTAAAACTGTTCATGACATTGAGGTACAATTTGACTTGACCGTTAGACAAAAAGCCGTTTTTGAATGCCTAAGAGCATGCCCAAGATTTTCTTGTCACTATACCTATAGATAGGTTAGGCCGGTATATGTCGTTGGTGGAGTACCGTACTATCCTTATGTATCACCTCATGTTTCCTTTATTTTCGGTTAATGAGATATGCCCTGTTTGTCAGAAAGTGTGCTTGGACTCTTTGGGGGAGTATGTGGTTCATTGTAGAGAACTCTCAGGGTTCAAGTACCGACATGATTTGGTTAGGGATGTCTTTTTTGACTTATTCAGAAGCGCTAGGATTTCTGCTAAGAAAGAGGCAACATTGAATTTCTTAACTGACCCACTAGAAAGAACATGTACCCTTAGACTAGCCGACATTTTGGTCTTTGTATGGATATGAGGAAAACAAGTGTGTGTGGATCTAACAAGGGTTCCCCCTTGTGGGCTTAAGGGTAGTTCTTTCATAGTGGGTAAGGCTGGTTTAAAAGCTGCTTCGGGCAAAGTGACCAACACGAGAAAGCGTGCCTTGACAACCAGCACGTGTTTATCCCATTTGTTTAGATACTTTTTGTTTCCTTACGCCAGATAGGTTGTGGACCTATTTAGTCGAGTTCAAAGGATCATGCATAGTAATGTCATTACCTCGAGATCTATGGATGTAGTTTTCGAAAAGACTTAGTTTTGATTTTCAAAAAGAGGTAGCAGCACAACTTGTATCCCGTTTTCGATGTAAGATTTTATTTATTTACACCTTAATAGTGATTTATCTTAAAAAAAAAGTTATCATATCAACATCGAGGGACCAGCTGACTAATTAACTGCTACTTCACTCAAAGAAGTACTTTAGACATTTTCAATTTGGTTTTTGTCTTTTTGTTTTAAATAGCTGCTACTTTTAAGTTGTATTATTAGTGGAATGCACCTTGCTAAAACCTCTAAACTGAATTGGGATATTTTGTTTATTTATTAGTTTGTTTTTTTTTTATTAATAAGGGTACTAACATTAACATACTATCAATTAGCAATTTAGGTTGTGCATTGGTTTTGTGGTTTGTGCTTCATCGTTTATACTTTCAAAACCATCTTAACCATGGCCCTGTTTTCTTTTGCTAACCGTTTAAACCTTGTGACGCCACGTTTCATTTCAAACCATGGCCCTGTTTGCTTTTGCTAACTGTTTAAGACTTAGGATGCCACGTTTCATTTCATCTGGTATAATCAGTCAGATGGAAAGAGAGAAAGCAAACGACAAGATAGCAGATAGAGGGAGAAAATCGTCGCTCCCATTGTTCACGTGACTTCCGCCGACTTGGTTTCATTTCAACTATCCAATGGTGGTTTCCTTCGTTTCCGTTATGTATCTAGTGAGTATGACGTCGTGGGTAAATCTGTGCCTTATTCTAACCGCCCAAATCACTGGTGATAGCGGCGCTAGATCTTCGAAACTATCCATTAAAAGATAACTTTGCTATGTTAGTGATTTGCACTATAACTATATGTTGTGAAGTTTCATGTGTTGTCTGTTGTTCCTTTTTTTATAGCTGATTGGGGCTTCGGTTTCGGGTAAGGTACGAATGTGTTCTTCTCTGTTGTTTTGATTTTGTAGATGTTATGTGTCGTTGGTTTTTATGCTTCCCTTGACTAATCTTTAGTTAACTTTCCTGAAATTTTAGAAGTCGTTGCTGTTTTGTCGTTGATTTAGACTCCACACCACGGATGTCATTCAATTAGTTCTTCGGCTATGTCTTCGTTAACCATGTCGACGGCAGAGCCCTCTTTTACTGGGTTACTGACCACCCTCTGTCTAATCCCCTGTCATCTGGCTCAATGGAGATTAGCACTTAGACACATGTTTTTATATAATTGTACATTTATTCATGCATGTATATGTTATAATTATTTGAAGTGTTTTTACTAATACAGAAAAAAATAATGTGGATCTGTTACATTGCTTCATTACATGATTTTCAGCTTTGGACAAGTGCTTGACATTTTGTTCTTTTTATCAGGTTTGATTCTCATTGTTATTTTTTATGTTGTAGGCAATGCATATATTTATTGAAATGATATATGAATGCATTTGAATGATGCATATCTCTCATGTTATGATATAGGTTAGTTTTCTTAACACATTCATGATTAAAGACTAATTGTTTTATGATTTTTCTTTCAGATGTTTGTCTGGCCCTTTATCAATAAGTGTGTTATAATTTATTTATAAAACACTTATTCTTTATTAAAAGAAGGTGGAATCTTGAAAATATTTGGACATCTACTGTTAAGGGAATTTAGCCATGTTTTCATTACTAAAGAAGGTTATGACATCACAGGCAATATGCAGACTACCATAAATACATTTAGATTTATGATGTAGAGGGTGAAAGCCGAGTGCTAAAGTGGTTAAATGAGGGATTTTATGTATGTTGTGTGTGTTTACTTGCCAAGAATATGTTGACTATGAGATCTAGTTGTGTTGCAGGTAAAACAGGTAACTTGGTGAAGTTACAGAATTTAAAGTGCAAGTGGAATGCTTGAAGATGATACGTGCAGCTCGAAGTGTGATTCGAAAGTTGTTCGGTTGGTTACAAGGTATTTGAAGCAAGATATGGAAATTTACGAAGGCTAAGGGCCATTTAGGTCTCAATTGGAAACTGGTTTGTACTTCATTACGTAAGAGATTGGAAGATTAGAAGTGCAGGGGCCAAAAGTGTCATATGCTAAAAGTTGGAACAAAGGAGAAAAGGGGACACCAGACGCGACCGTTGCCAGCGGTGGCAGAACCGTCAGTGACGGTGAGGGTGTTTGGTCAAAAAAACAACATAATCAGGGAACCGTCGGTGACGGTCCCCTAACCGTCACTGACGGTTGAGTCCAACAAAACAAACAACAACTCTCCACCGCCACTGACAGTGGAGGACCGTCGGTGACGGTTGTGGTTCCCGAAAAACGCGAAAATTTGGTTCTTTTTGATATATTAGGGTTTTGAGAAGCCTCCAAGGATATCTAAGCTTCCGGAGGACGGAAATCACACAAAAGAGCATCAAGACGGGAGTTTTTTCATCACAATCCATCATTCCACACACCGATCCATCAACCACGATCATGATTTCATCTGTTCTTCAATCTTTTGTTGATTTCACTTGTGAGATGAGTGGCTAAACTCTTTTGGTTTCCTCCGGTTGGAGGGTTTTTGTAAGTTAACTACTTTTATGTGTTCGTGACAATTGTTTTGACTCGGTGATCTAAGCATTCAATGCTTTTCACCATTGATTTGATTAATTGATTGTAAACGATTGTTTTTATTCAAACCTTGATTCTTAATCATTCAATTCCCGAGAGTTCTAGTAATTGGGATATATTTGCTATGGGATTAGGGGTTGGTAATTGCAATTGATAGTTATTTGATAACCTCTCGTCATGTATTGATCATAGTACTTAGTCATTGATTATCACAATTGATTAATTAGGTTTAACACCTATGTCTATGTAGGTGATTTCAATTGAACACATAGTTGTATTTAACTGCAAAACCATAATACCGGAGGAACCATTCTTCCTCTTATTGATAAAAACCTCATTTTCTTAGTTCATAATTTAATTAATTCTCAAACCAATCAAACTCAAGTTAAGTTTTCATAGTTTTTAGATAATACTCATCATTATTACATTTTCCGCAATTCTCCTCTGGTTCGATATCCGACTTACCCTTTCTACAGAGTTAGTTGGTTTTTGCATATTCCTTACGACAGACATCAAAATGGCATCGTTGCCGGGTAGGCGTGCGCAAAGTGTTTAATTGTTGAGTTTAGTTAAATTGAAAAATTGAAAAATTCAAAAATATTTCTTTTATTTATATTTCGTTCGGAATTACGCGAGGTTTTCTTTTGTTTGTGTGTGCAGGTGATCATAACCGTGTAGACATCATACTCGGAACTCCGGAAACTCATCACCGCTAGTTTTTGATCCGGAAATCGAAAGAGCAGTGCGACAAACTCGAGTGGTACATTGGGAAAACAGAGTTTTACAATCACCAGCAACCTTTTCTAAAACAATGGAGAACTCAAGTAGTTACGATACCAACCAGTCACTCCTTCTCATCAAACCCAATTCTCACCAACATCAACACAGCCAGCTCCAAATACCACATTACCACCTGAATCACAATCAGTACCCACGCAAACCACGCAACCTGCTGCTACCCAAATGCCACCCATACCACCAAGACTGTTCCCAAATCTAAGTGATCTTCCACCCTACTCCAGTCCATATCAAGAACAAACATCAACCCTCCAACACTCGTCATCATACGTTCGAGTTGTTACTGGTGCCACTACGGCCCCATCAGACCAAACCGGACCATCCACCTCCACTATAAACCGAACTCAACCGGTTCAGTATGCATACTTTCAACCTTCACAAGGGTAGCAACATTATTCTCCAGGGCCTACAACTTTAAATCAACAAGAAGGTATGTATAGGCGTGAGGATGAATATGACAGATACGAAGGGTTTGGAGGAAATCGGATTAATAGACAGATGTCGGGACTAGGAATTCAAGTGGGGAACGATACAGGGGTTCGATCGGATGGTAGGGGAATTTATGAACTAGTGGGTAATCAGCAGTCATTTCCGACAGCACCTCAAGTGAATCAGCAAGTACCATAGTACCAAATTTCCACAGTAGCAACCAGTTCCACAACCAGAGCCGTTAAACCAGCAGCCTTATGGACTGGATATTCCATTACCACCTCCGATACCGCAGATGCCAGGTCAGGCAAGGCCTCTTCCTCGAAACTTAGCCCACCAGGTTAACCCACCAGAAGGCATACATATGGGATATAATAGAGGACCGTTAAGAGGGATAGAGAGCCACTTCAAGCCAGCAATAGCAAACAATCCTTCACCCGTAGTGGTTCCACAGTTAAGAGGAGGAAGATCGTTTAAGGTGCGTGAACAATCGATTGCCAGTGTACCCAAGTATCACGGCCATGCACACGAGGAGCCTTACTTCCATTTGGCAGCTTACTATGCTCGGTGCAACAAGATCGCAAGTCAGGGCTTTACAGCTGATGACGTGAAATTGGTACTCTTCCAATTCACGCTTGAAGACAAGGCACAAAAATGGTTTCACTCTCTCCCTTCAGTATCAATTTTTTCATGGCCCAAGATGCAACAATCATTCTTGGATGATTTTTGTACTGCCTTGCGTACAAACAATGCAAGGAAGGACATTCGTGGCTTCCGTCAGCAACAAGGCAAGCTCTTTCATGAGTCTCTAAATCGTTTCAAGATGATGCTCAAGAACTGCCCGCATCATGGAATTCAACTGTGGGAGCTTCTTAATGCATTCCATGAAGGCTTAACCGAAGAGGATGTGAGAGAGATTAGTTCCGCATCTAACGAGACTTTTGGCATAAACGATGAATTGGTTGATTGGGAAATTCTTGAACGAACTGCTAGAAACTCGAAGCGGAAAGCACAATCTTCAAGAAGCTCACGACATTCTGTGGTGAGAGCAGTCAAAGACACACCTGATATGGTTGGTGGACAATATCCTTCATTCAGACATTATGGAGAGTTTGGGCATATAGCCGATCAGTGTACAGTGGTTTTAGGTGGAAGTGATGATGTCCACTTTGTTCAAGGTGGAGGTGGAGGTAGAAATTTTACCTTGCAATCGAACACGTATCATCTGGGCCTTCGAAATCATCCAAACTTGAGCTATGGGAACGCAAATAATCAGCTTAACCCGGGATTCCACGGAAATAATCAGTCGGGTGGTCAAAGAAATTTCAATCAGAATCGTTTCCAAAAATTTTTTCAAGGAAATTACAACAATGCACAAAACATATCTAGTGGTGACACAGATGGTTCAAGAGGCAATGATGTGATGGCGATGTTAAAGACGATTCAGCAGGATATGCAGAAGATAACTCAAAATGATGAGATTCGGGATAAGACGATACAAACGCTCACTACGCAGATGGGGTAGTTAGCAACTGAGATGTTCAGTTTGAAGCAGCAAAGTGGAAAATTGCCTAGTGATACTCAATCAAACCCGAAGAATGTAAAGAATGAACCGGTTAATGCGGTAAGTGGCGTTCCTAATAGTGAATTGATTGATATGAACCTATGGTCTCCTAGGGTTGATGTAATTGCAGGTATACATGATATGCATATGGGAGATGCTGGTATTGACTTGGGGGAACCAGTGATCCCAATTCAGATTGGGAAATTCAAGATTCACAAGGCACTGTTTGATTATGGGGCATCTGTGAGTGTCCTTCCTGGTAGTTTGTACGACCAATACAATTTTGGGCCATTGGAAGAGTGTAACACCATAGTGGTGTTTGCGGATGCTAGCGAGAAGCGACCGAGAGGAATGGCGAAAAATATAAAGATTCAAGTGGGTGAGTTTTTCTATCCGGCCGACTTCCTAGTGGTTGATTATGCTTTAACGCGGACATGTACGCAGCCACAAGTAATATTAGGACGCCCATTTCTGTATACTGCGAATGCTCAGATTGATTGCAAAGGTGGGTTTGTTACCTTAAGTTATCAGGGTCGTAAATTATATTTCAATGTATTGCTTCAATCTATTTCATATAACCCAAGTGATTATGTTGAAACTGATGAAGATACTGACAGTTCAAGTTCTAGTGGAATAGTGTGTTACAAATTTGGGAGCACTGAGGATGAGAGTATCGTGGAGTATGAAGATGAGAAGGTTGTAGTGGATGGATGGCAGATGTCGATGATGGTTGGGGTCAAGATAAGAAAGTTGAGGATGATTCAAATTCCGATGGAGACATACCTATATCTCAATACTGGTCGGAAACGTACAATGTTAAAAAGAAGGAAGGTGTGCAAATGCGAGCTGATGAGAGGAAACCACCTGACGGTGGGTTTAGATTGGACGACCAAGCTGAGTGTACTACTAACTGGAATGAAGCTATGACCCTCCCTAAGGATTGGATGGAGAGGTATGGAGATAAGATGGGAGGTAAGCGATCATCTGAACCACCTTGAGCACGTCAGGTATGGTCAGGCTGAAGACCTTTAAACTTAGTGCTCTCGGGAGGCAGCCCGAGGATGTAGAATTTTGTGTTTTGTGTCGTTGGTGTGCTTGTGCTTTGCAGGTGGTATGTTGTTATCTTTATGGGTCTAATGGTTCAAGTGTGGGGATGTTTAGCAACATCCCCAGTTCGAGAGCATAGGATTTGTGAGATGGGTATTAGTTGGTTCAAGCGCATTAGTTACGGCACCGCAGCTACTTATTTGTTTCAAGAACAGGTTCTTGCGTTATCCTGCTCTGCTTTATTTTGGTGTGTTTCTATGTTTGGTGGTGTTTAAACTTAGTTATGTTGTGTTAAGGGATTGAGTGTATTTATTTGTTAGGAGTTAGCCGCTCAGTTCAGGTATGTTTGGTTCGGGGCTTAGTTTTAAAAGCACCATACATCGGGGACAATGCATCCCAAGTGTAGGGATGGGAAGCCCGGGAAGGGATTTGTGGATAAAAGTTTGAAGAGATGAATTAGTGATTGGAAATCGATGAAAATTGAAAAAAAAATTGAGAACTTTAAAAATTTTAAATTTTTCATCGCCTTAAGCTTGCTAATTGAATATGAAAACCTAAAGTCTCGATCAGTAATAGATTCCTTACCGGTAGTAGACTAGATTAGTTCCCTTGTCATGGTTGTTCCTTTAAGTTTCATGATAGTAGGCTTGGCAAGTATTTTTATAGAAAAGAATTGAAAAGAGATGTCTATCTAGGGGTAACATGTTTCTAATCGCATATGCTACATGTCGTTAACCCTTTTTACCTTTTCTTGGTGAGATCCTGAGCCAGTAGATGGATATGATACATTTTATGATGAATTCGTTTGTTGAGGGCAGGCTATATGTTGTCTTGTGTTAGAACTTGGGTGATTTAATGCATGCTAAGATCATGGTTTGACATGTGAACATAGGTGATAAAGGCATTAGGGTATTCGTTCTTCATTCGTGTTTGTGTATATTATTGTGTGTCCATCAAATTCCCTTAGTAGCCCCGTTGAGCCTGATTACCTTTCGTTTGCTCACCCATTGTTTTGTGAAGACCGACCGTGATGATATTGAAAAAAAAAAGAAAGAGAAAATCAGAAAATTTACAAAAATATAGAAAATGAAGAGAAAAGAACAAAAAGAAAGTTGATTGTTATTTATAATTTGGGTAGAAACCAACCCAAGTTGAGGTTGAATAAAGTTATCAAGGTCTGGTTATTGTTTGTGAGCCAATTAGAAAAGAAAAATCCAAAAATTTTCCCTACCTTAGCCTAAACCCAAAACCGAAAAAGTCCTTTTGATATGTACAGTGTTAGATGATATAGTGGAGGTGTGATTGTCATACAAGCCTATGATTACAGGATTTCATATTTGCTTAACTGAGTGTTATATGCTAGCACATTACACGCTAGTCCAGATATTAACCCGAGAGGAGAGAATTTGTGAGAGGTGTGTAGCATGTGTAGTATTTTAAATATGTTAGTTTTAGATAGACAAGTCTTATGTTGTGAAGTTGCATGAATTGCTTGTCAGGCTGACAATCTTGATTATGTCAGTCTATGGGACGGGTATGACTTGGGAACTGAACAAGTTGAATTGGTTAAGGTTTTAGAGGTGCTGATTACTGTGGTGATTAGTTCTAGTTGGTTTGCTTGAGGACAATCAAAGGTAAGTGTGGGAATGTGATGTAGAGGGTGAAAGCCAAGTGCTAAAGTGGTTAAATGAGGGATTTTATTTATGTTGTGTGTGTTTACTTGCCTAGAATATGTTGACTACGAGATCTAGTTGTGTTGCAGGTAAAACAGGTAACTTGGTGAAGTCACGGGAGTTAAAGTGCAAGTGGAATGCTTGAAGATGATACGTGCAGCTTGAAGTGTGATTCGGAAGTTGTTCGGTTGGTTACAAGGTATTTGAATGCAAGATATGGAAATTTACGAAAGCTAGGGGCCATTTGGGTCTCAATTGGAAAGTGGTTTGTACTTCATTACGTAAGAGATTGGAAGATTAGAAGTGCAGGGGCCAAAAGTGTCATATGCTGAAAGTTGGAACAAAGGAGAAAAGGGGACACCAGACGCGATCGTCACCGACGGTGGCAGAACCGTCGGTGACGGTGAGGGTGTTTGGTCAAAAAAACAACAGAAACAGGGAACCGTCGGTGACGGTCCCCTAACCTTCACTGACGGTTGAGTCCAACAAAACAAACAGCAACTCTCCACCATCACTGACAGTGGAGGACCGTCAGTGACGGTTGTGGTTCCGAAAAAACGCGAAAATTTGGTTCTTTTTGATATATTAGGGTTTTGAGAAGCCTCCAAGGATATCTAAGCTTCCGGAGGACGGAAATCACACAAAAGTGCATTAAGACGGAAGTTTTTTCATCACAATCCATCATTCTACACACCGATCCATCAACCACGATCACGATTTCATCTGTTCTTCAATCTTTTGTTGATTTCACTTGTGAGATGAGTGGGTAAACTCTTTTGGTTTCCTCCGGTTGGAGGGTTTTTGTAAGTTAACTACTTTTATGTGTTCGTGACAATTGTTTTGACTCGGTGATCTAAGCATTCGATGCTTTTCACCATTGGTTTGATTAATTGATTGTAAACGATTGTTTTTATTCAAACCTTGATTCTTAATCATTCAATTCCCGAGAGTTCTAATAATTGGGATATATTTGCTATGGGATTAGGGGTTGGTAATTGCAATTGATAGTTATTTGATAACCTCTCGTCATGTATTGATCAGAGTACTTAGTCATTGATTATCACAATTGATTAATTAGGTTTAACACCTATGTCTATGTAGGTGATTTCAATTGAACACATACTTGTATTTAACTGCAAAACCTGAATACCGGAGGAACCATTCTTCCTCTTATTGATAAAAACCTCGTTTCCTTAGTTCATAATTTAATTAATTCTCAAATCAATCAAACTCAAGTTAAGTTTTCATAGTTTTTAGATAATACTCATCATTATTACATTTTCCACAATCCTTCTCTGGTTCGATATCCGACTTACCCTTCTGAAAAGTTAGTTGGTTTTTGCATGTTCCTTACGACAGATATCAATTTACAATAATGATATTTTCTCTCTAAATTCATTATTTCTTGAATTGCCAGATCCTTCTAGATGATAAATTTTGGAAAGCACTACGACATGGTAATTCATCGTTTGTACTTTCAAAACCATGTTTAAAACCGTGGGCATATTTGTTGTTTATGTGGGGTGTTAAAACTATGGTTGATACAAAGAAGAGAGAGACGGTCTCTTTATCTATTCTCTCCCTTATTGATTCTTACTTCCTGCGACCGCGGCTTTTGTGGGTTACTGTGGTTGACATTCGTGTTGTTTCTAACCAGTGGCCCTAGCGGCGAATATTGTTAAGCGGTCTTGTGTTTCTAGCCAACAACTATTGTGGTGACGATGATGGTACAAAATTTGTTACCTGAGTCGCTTAGGTTTTTGTTCTGACGTTGGCGGTGCCGGCAAAAGGGTGTGTTAATTGGAAAAAAGAAAGAAGATTCGACACGTGTCTTGGCAAGGCTAGATACTGATGGCATAGTTGATTTTTTTTCTATGCAAATGCAACCATCTATTTGCAGCCACCATCTTCTTTGTCCCCATCACACAAATACATATATGAGCTTCTTCATTTAACTGATCATATTAAATTCCCATTTTATTCTTATTTGGTATGGATTCAAAAGCTGATAAATGAGATAGTGATACCTACAAGCAACGAAAGAAGAAACAAATAGGTGTTAGGTGTGACTGGATGTACGGCGGTTATGGAGGACGGTGTATATTAAGTTAATGTGGCTGCTTTATACTTCTTATGCCCACATTGATTAATGTTACATACGCTTGGGATTCCATTCTATTAGGTTATCATTAGAGTAATTTCTCTGCCTCTCAACTGTAGTTTTTATGAATTATTTGCTTGCTATAAAAAGCAGTTTTTTGTCCTTTGAAGTGCCAATCATAATGGTGGTGTTGTTGTTGTGTGTTTTTTTTTGTGTAGTTCTTGAAGTATATTTGGAGATTGTAACCTTGGTTTTTAAAGGCAAACCTCATGCGTGAGGCTTTTAGGAAAACACGTTAGGGGCTTCAGGCGGCGCCATCGTCTCCAGTTTCAAGTTCAATTTGACTTTGTGAGTTGAGGGGAGCGTACTTTATCTCATGAAAAATTCAAACCCAAACTTTGTTTCCATGGTCATTGTCTGATATAGGTTACTATTTAGTACATGCTATAAATTTTTTGAACCAACAGAGCTGACCAAGGCATTGAGTGGTATGAGCAAGTTTGTGAAGTTGGTAGAAATGTGGCACGCAGGGCCGCTTTCTTATTTGATGGCAACCTGGGGACTTGCTTTAGCAGGGTGAGTTCTTGCTTCCTTTTGCCTCTATTCCGTTTAGACTTAAACTGAAGAGCTATAGTAACTTGATAACTATATGGAGGTACATGGGATTACAATATTTTATTTTTTTTCTCTATTTGAGATGGTCTCATTAAGCCTAGAGAGTATGAAAGGCGTCAGAGTGCTCCCAAGACTTAGAAGAATACGACCAGAGTTATGGAGGCCATGCGGGGGATATCCTTCCGAGGATTGCCTCTGGATTGGGCGGCTCATGATCATCGTTGGATGGATCAGCTTGCAACTATTAGACAATCGCCATCTTCATAAAGTAAACATTATCTATTTTATTTTTATATGTTTGCTACTTTCATGATTGCCTAAATTCATACTTTCTTCAAATTCTAGCTTAATGAGATTCAAATCAAGTTATGGATCATGACTGATTAGGTTCTGGGTCTGTGTTTATGTTTATGTCATACAACCAGACCTTTTTTACTTTACCCACCCAAAATTTCAGATTCATACCGAGCTGATCTGATACAGCTTTTTGTTGACTTGTATCAGCTGATTGAAGCCTTTAAGTTGAGGACAGTTTGATAATGTCAGAGTAAAAAACCAACTCTTAACAAACCATTTATATTGTGATCCATGCTTGTAAACAACATTGTAGGTATGAATTTCATGGCATCTACTTAAATTTATGATAATTTAGCTGACTCTGCCATATTATTTTAACACTCATGACTTCAACTCGCCTGAAAAGATTACGGCTTAACTATCATGACATGGAGTGAGACTTGTTAGGGATTTAGGGTTTATTAATTTCATGAAACCAATTTAGGCTCACCGGTAAAGTAACGAACTCTTATTTATTCAATTATCTTCTCCGTTCAACCATGATTTGGCCATCTTTCATTTGTATATGGGTCTTCAAATCGGATTATACCAACACGTCTTCTGTAAAACCCTAGATCTCCCTCCTTCCTCCTGTCATGTTCTGTAGGCCCTCCTTCATTCCACCAGCACCCGTTGCGTCCCTCTCATCCTCAATCAAGGCTGCTAATCCGGAAAAATGGGGTAAGTGCTTATTTTTGAAGTTGGTAATAAGTATTCAATGCAATGCTAAAATTCCATCAGATCAGTGGAGGACTAGTTTCGTGGTGCCTCCATATAAGAACAACGGAGACGCCTAATGCTGTGGTAATTACAGAGGGGTTAAGTTGTGAAGTCATACTATGAAATTTTGGGAGAGAGTAATCGAGACTAGAATTAGAAAAGAAACTCAGGTTACAATAAATCAATTTGGTTTCATGCCAGGGCGGTCAACTACAGAAGTGATACACATCCTAAGAAGGCTTATGGAAAAGTATTGCGGAAAAAGCGGGATTTACATATGGTGTTCATTGACCTTGAAAATGCATATGATAGTGTGCCACGTGGACTAATTTAGGATAGTTTGGAGGGTAGAAGTGTTCCCATTAAGTATATAGACATAATTTGGGGATATATATGTTAGGACGAAAACTAGTGTTTGTGCGCCTGTAGGGGATATCGTTTTTTCCCATGTGGAGGTAGAACTACACCAAGGATATGCGTTGAGTCTGTTTTTTTTATGGTAGTGTTGGATAAGTTGTCTAGATCGATTTAAGAGACAGTTCCATGGTGCGTGGTTTTCGCAGATGATATTGTGTTAGTGGCGAAGACTAAACAAAGCTTGAATGAGAGATTAGAGGAGTGGCGAACAGCTTAAGAGAGCAAAGTTCTAAGGATTATTCGCTCTAAGACTGAGTTTCCGTTTGTAATTTTAGTGACGTAGGCGATGACGATGATACCCGGTTTACCATTGACGGTCAAAGGGATCCACATGCAACTAAATTTAAATATTTAGGATCATTGATGGGGAGATAGATAGCGATGTAGTTCATCGCATCTAGGTTGGACGGTATAGGTGGAGAGCAGCCACTAGGGTATTCGGAAACAAGAGGTTTCCAACTAAATTAAAAGGGAAATTTTATAGGTTGCAGTTAGACCGACTATGTTGTATGGAGCAGAGTGTTAGGCCATCAAGAAGACACAAAAGGGGGGATTGAGATGGTTTGGATGGATGTGTGGGCATCCAAGGTTAGATAGGATAAGAAATGATGTTCTTAGGGAAAGGTTAGGAGTGGCTAGTATATCAGATATGATACAGGAGGGAAGATTGAGATGGTTTGGACACGTGAAGAGGAAACTGTCGATAGCGCCAAGTTAGAGTAGCAGAATTCTTGATTGTGGATGGGAGGAGGAATAGAGGTAGGCCCAAAATGACTTGGGATGAGCGGATTAAACATGATTTGTTAGAGATGCACTTCTCTTAGGACATGGTACATGATAGGGGTCAATGGAGACGTAGGATTAAGGTTAATGACTTTTAAGGGTGGGGATCTTAGCATGATTGTAGGGGCTTAGTGTTCCTAAACTTTAGGTAGACTTTGCAAGTGAGTACCTTTCTGCATCTATGTCTATATGTGGTCTTATCACTTTTTTATTTGTTTATACTTTACTATGTTATTCATCTACAACCTTATGTCTGTTATTTGGTTGTTGTCTATGTCTATTTTTGAGGCCTAGTTTTTTTTATTTGCTACTAGTGCCGAGGGTCTCTTTGGAAGCCGTCTATCTGTCCCTAGGGATGAAGGTAAGGTTTGCCTACATCCCACCCTCTCCAGACTCTATAAGTAGCTTTCCTATTTGTGGGATTATTAGGTATGATTGATTGACTTATTTAAAAATATAAAGCATAAATGTTTTTAAAATATCTGATTCCTGAGAGAGAAGGACTTCGACACCCGCATACTTGAGATCCCAAGTGAACTCATAGACAATAGAGGTGGACTCATTTATATATTGCAAATATAGTTGATCCTTTGTTGTTATGTATAACCATGTTGCCCCCATAGTAACTCATCCTGAGCCCTAAATTGTTTTCAAGTATTAACTAATTTTATTATATAAATTTTACCTCAAGTATTAACTAATTTTATATAAATTTTACCAAATAATGCATTTTTTGGAAATGAAAACGCATTGTAAATAGATTGTTTTATTTTTAGTAAGAAAGTTGTTAGGGATGAGAAAATGGTACCGGGTATCGGTTCCGGTAATGAATTTACCAAACTGAAACCTTTGGTACTTACTTTTACGTTTTTGGTACTCGTTTTTACCCTCAAGTACCGGTATCGGTACCAAAGCTACCATACTAGATATACTGGGAGTAGGAGCAATAGTCATTGATGTTCTTAAAGTGCCTTTTGATGTCGGTCACCAAACAAAACAGTAGCAAAATAAGCAGCAACTTTCCATGGGAAGTTATTTTTAGTGGCAAATTAGTGTAAAAAATACATTGAATTTCCACCTTCTTAGGCCATGTTTGGGATTCTAAAAAGTTAATAAGGAGAAATAATATTTGGATAACCCAAAAGGACTTTTTAATCTAAGGGGAATAAGTAATTTTGAAAAGTCAGAGATTCCTTACTTTTTGAAACTCCTTATAACATTTGAAGTTATTTGCCTAAAAAAGCTACTCACCCACACAACCCCTTATGATTTTTTTGGTCATTTTACATGAATAAGCTAAATTAACCTTTTAAATAACAACGTATTGGCTGATTTCCCCACAATATAAGCTAATCCAAAACAATTTTCAAAAAAACTCTTTTGAGATAAGTTATAAGTCAATGAGTCGTTTTGACAAAAAGTTATTTTTGAGTTAATCTCAAGCACCCCTTGGTGGTGGCACATATGAAATCTTAATTTACCCTTGTTAAACATCTCTGTATCTCCTTACACTTCGATGAAATGGTTAATCCAACCTAAACCTAGATTCATCGATTCATCTGTCAATCTAAACCCTAGATTCATCGATTTATCCGTCAATCTAAACCCTAGGTCATACGATTCAACCGTCAAAAGATTCAACAAAAGAATTCAATCTAAACCCTAGATTCATCGATTCATCTGTCAATTATTACATTGTTGATACTGGATATCCAAATACTAGAGGTTATCTTGCTCCATATAAAGGAACCAACATTCGTTATCATATACTAGATTTTCGTCGTGGAAAAACGGTTGCTAGTCGTGCTCCTATAGGACCTAGAGAGATATTTAACCACCATCATTCATCATTGAGAAATGTCATTGAACGAACTTTTGGAGTATGGAAGGCTAGATGGGAGATATTACAACATATGCATGTCAATTACACCTACGAGACACAAGTGAAGATCGTGCTAGCATCTATGTCAATTCATAATTATATTAGAAAAAAAGATACATGTGATGAAAGATTTAACAAGGCGCAACAAGAATCTTACACTCCAAATAATGGTATTGATAGTCGAGGATCTAGTGACATTAATGAAATAGATGAAGACACAAGTACACCACGTAGAATAGATGATTTATACATGAGTGCAGTTAGAGATATGATTGCAGGAGATTTAACCAAACCAAGATGAATGTTTATTGAATATTAATGTATTTTTGTAGAAGTTTTACGTCATCCTCGATATAATTTATCCAAAAATGATGGTGTAACTTATAAAAACAAAGTAGATACATATAAAATATAAGTTATGTGATAATATGTAACCATGCCCCTTTTGGTCATTTTACTAACATAAGCTAAATAAAAAAAGCTAACACAAACACTTAAAAAGAGCTTATCAACTTGTAGAATATAAGCTAATCCAAACACTTAAAAAGAGCTTACCAAATGATAGAAAATAAGCTATAAGCTACTTTAAAATATAAGCATAAGCCAAAAAAATAAAAGCTAGGCCAAACACCCCTTAGTGATGTGAACGATACGATGTGAATGCTATTTCGGAGCAAAACTCCACGACTGTTCCAGAATAGATAATAGGCCTATAATTCATGATCTTAGGTATGATTATCTTTTCAATTTGTGATTTATGGGATCAGTTATAATGTTGATTTGATTGTGCCCTAATTATGCTTCTTAGGTTAACTGAACATTTGCAACAATTGGTAGGAACATATTATAGGCCTGTAACTTGTTTATTTATTAAATGAACAAAATTGAACAGTTGATATGGTTGATAATTATTCATTTGGCTCTCAATTTGTAGCATATTTCAACATTGAAATTGATTTGTTGTTGTTTGGCTACTTGATTGATTAGGTTTTAGGTTTAATTGGTTATATACTTTGTTCATGATTGATGTTTTAGGTTTTGATTGGCCAATTAATATGTTTGCATGCAGAATCCTTTTTATAGTTAGGAATGCATGATTTACGTACATATACGTGTTTATGATGACTTTGAACTTTAGGGGAACTGGTTTGATTAGTAATGGCATGGTAAGCTAAATGGATGCGCAACGGAGATTACTCGCCGACTAGGTTTCAGGCTCAAGCTGATGCAGTTAATCTGATTTGTGGCACTAAAACTCAGGTTTGATATGCATGTATTTTACATAGATAGAAGTAGGTATGTTTATCTGGCGGATTTTAGGGTTTTTTTTGTTGTTGCGAAGATATTTATGGTACGTTGTTAACCGGGGAGGACTGTGATGCAGTTTCGGGAGCATTCAAATAGCTCAAGAGCAATTCGTAATCAAAAAACCGATAAACGAACCAAAGGGTTCAAGAACAAAGTTCTTTTCAATAAAATTCAATCAAAAAACTTACTTAAACAATAAAGCTAGACCCTAATTTATAACCACGAACAAGATAAAATAGGAAATTCAAATTTTAAATATATATAAGATATGCCCTGCATTAGACTGAAAGTGAACATGAGTTGGATTTTGTTTAGTTGATGCCACGACAGTAAGGTTACGTGATTACAGTAGATTATTGAGACTAAAATCCAGTTTAAGGTGAATAGTGCATGTGTATCTGGTATTTCTTTGTGGGTAATTACCGACTCAAGGTACACTCAATGCGCAAGGCGCTTAAAATGCACAAGCCCGAGACAAGCAAGGTGCATGTTACATCAAGGATATGTTTAGCTATTTTAGACTTGTTTATGGCTGGTTTAGACTCTTTTAGGCTGGTTGTTTACTGGCTCAGACCGGTCTATTGCCGGTTCAGGGCGGTTTTTCTGGTTGAATATGCCCTACTGCACTTGGGGTGGTTTCACCTCACCTCGCCTGGGTGCCTTTAATTACATAGCTGAGTAGCTATTAGGGTTTTTGCGTATAACTTAACTTTGTGGTATTCAGATTTGTTCATTCAATTGACAGTAAATTGAGTTTTTGTTAACATTAATGGATAATAACACGAGATGGACTAGAAAAGGTAGTTTTATAGCCTCACCGGTTCATAATCTGAGAGCAACTTCATTCGTCTTGATGCTCCACATAAGTTATTTTTAATTTCATTAATATTTAAATTGAATTAGACACTATGATTTGGTTAAGTTTTGATAATTTGATATAATTAAGATCAAGTAGCTCTATGAAGAAAATGGTTCATGTAGGTGTAGTCTTGACTGACATGTAACTTACTTATGTAGCATCTTGGGTCCTTGTTGCAAAAAGTAAGCTAATCCAGACACTTTCGTAGGAGGTTACTGCATTTCTCTTTTAGATGGTGCTGGGTTAAGACAGCAGACATCTAGGTAGGCAAAGGCTCAACATGCACTAAATGCGCCGGGTGAGCCTCTCCGCGCAAGGCGCTTCAAAAGTGAGGGCCCAATACAAGCAATGTAGATGTAGCGTGTTATACGTTATTTGTTCATTGATCTCTGAATTTAGTTTCTATAAGCCTAGCAATTGCTCACTCTAGTAACTATGTGCATTATAGGTGCACACAGTGGCAATTAGGCCAATGACCAACTATGGACTATGACCTATTTTAGCTTTATATTCATCTATATTAGTTTGAAGCATTTTGTACCTAGAGAAGGTTTAATCTTGTTCTGCACAAAAATGCAAACTGAGAATGCTGTCATAAGATTAGTAAAGTAAGTTCAAATAGAAAGACCATATTATTTGGTTGAAAGTCAAAGATGTGGTGGACATTTAGATGAAGACTCGGCTTATTGACACAGTAAGGTGTACTTATGATAACAAAAACTTTCCTTGTTCACTTAGTTGTATAAAGTGAGCAGCCTGCTTGAGGTGTCAGGCGACCGGCATTGCGCTTCTACTGACTGTGTCGTTAGTGAGGAAGTGTGGAGCGATAGGATGTGCTCCTACCAACTTAGGAGTTGAAAAGAAGCAATCTACACGTTCTTTTTACTAACTAACATCATATT
Organism: Scalesia atractyloides; assembly: GCA_947069175.1. NCBI lineage: Eukaryota > Viridiplantae > Streptophyta > Magnoliopsida > Asterales > Asteraceae > Scalesia > Scalesia atractyloides. The sequence continues at coordinate 32,755,879 of CAMTDV010000024.1, read as the reverse complement.
TTATTTCCCTCTAGATGGTTGTACTACTGAATTACCTGATTAATGCCGGATAGCTATCTCCGTCTCAGGCATCAAAGGTGTTTCAAGGCCCTGATTAACGGTTTATGTCCATGCTTCGATACATCTTGCACATGCAACCAAATTATTGGCCCACTTATACTTTTAAACAAATATCCCAAATACATGAACTAAACTCTGAGGAATGTTTAATTGCATTCCTTAGATCCCAATCTGCAACTGTTACTGTTGGACACTGGTTGTCGCTTGTACTAAAAGTATATATTCTTTGATATTGATGATTTTTTATTTTATAAAGAAATTCTTTTGTAGAAATTTGAAATATTTTTTTTGTGTGTAGGCTACGGATATTGAGGCAGGACGTGGACATACATGCGGTTCTAGTCTTCGTACCGAAGCTTTCATGACTCTTGACATGCTTGTTGCTAAAGTAAGTTATCGGGAAACAGAAGATTGTCTAGCTTTTAAAATGATTAACTGCTCATCGCATGTTTAATGTGTATGTAAATGTTCTTGCAGGTTGGTATAGCTGATCAACTAGCTTTTTTTGCATAGAGTTATCAATCAAATTGGAAAAGTTTTACATGTGCCAAACACAATGATTAGTTCGGCTGCTCGAAGTATGGAAGCTATGAGGCTATCTGATGATAATTTTTGAAGATGAGGCTAATCATAAAGTGATATCTTTTATTCTTTTTAATATATAACCTCATTCCTTTTATATATTGAGATTTTAGATGAGATGATTGTGAACTTTCGTAAAATGGTTACACTTTTAAGTTCTGTTAGTAGGAATATATGGATGAATGGAAACAGGTATAAATGGATAGTAGTAAAGAAAAACGGTAGCAAAACGGTATCAAAAAGATAGCAAGCGGTAGCAAAGTGGTGACAAAGGCGATAGCATGGTGGTGGCAAATAAAAGTGGTAGCAACATGGGGGCAAATAACGGTAGCAAAACGGTTTGGAGCCATCAGTCTTCGTCCGACATGCGCAAGAGCACTTTGCTCTCCTAAGATCGTCCACCGTAAAAGGACGCGTGACCAGGAAGGTTAGGAAGCCACTCCACTTTCCTGATCAATACCCACCTTCTTGTCCTTAGTTTGTTCCCTTTGTCCCATCTACGGTGGGCAAAAAATTAAACGGTAGCAAATAGTTGGGAATAGGGCAATTTCCACGTGTGTTTATCTTACCGAGTTTTTGGTTTTTGGTGGTAAAATGATGGCAAAGGGGGAATTGCCACTGTTTTGCGACCGAAAATACGGTAGTAACAACCCTACTCTCTACTAGTGATATCTTACCGTCGCAACACGCAGGAACTTTGTTTATGCCTCCTATATTTTAGATTAAGTTAAAAATGAAGTTATTTACTTAAATTATTTTAGGTCTCTTTAATGCAAAATGTATGCATCATAGATGAATATTTTGATTTCATTACTTGCATAGTTATGCCTTCTATATGGTTCAGATTTAATTGTTATTTTTATTCATATATATTTTCATTAAATGAATATATTAAATAAATTAAGTAGCTGTTGTTAGAAAATTAGTTTTAAGATTACTTTATGGCTTATATAATTGATCGCTATATAGAAAATCGTTTTTAATCTATATGTCTTGTTTGTACATAAATAACACATACCTTAAATGATAAGAATGATCAAACCATATAAATATAATCTAAGTGGATATGAGCTTTTATTATACTTAAAATGCATTATTTAAATTGTTTATTCGTGAACCAACACCATTTTGTAACATGTGTTAACAGAAGTGCATAATATTTAAATATGAACTAAAGCAACTAAGATGTTGATAATTGAGCATGATATTATCAAATATTACTTATAACATATTATTTGGTGTAAGTAATACGTTTCTTTGTCTCGTATTGAAAATATTTTTATAGATGTTTCTATCTTTCTTATGTGAGAGCGACAAATATTTTATATAAGATATGCATGTCATTGGTAATGCTATTTTGCTTGAAAGTGATGATATATTATTATTTCATAAGGTTTTATTATAACCTTGTTTTATTGGATAACATGTTACAATGTTATGTATTGATTGATTTAACTTTGTAGTATACATCATCTATATGATATATATTGTTTGTATGTAGATATTATTGGATAAATTAAGTAAATGAAAAACCAAAATTTATGGTTTATTAATACTCTTATAAAATATGTTGAGATATGACATTCAAAGTGTGTCATACTCTCTAAAAGGTCGTCATATGTTGACCAATAAATCGCATACGAGCCGGTCGTGTAAGTGTTTCTCAAATTATATATTAATGCGAAAAAATATTGTTTTAAAGGAAAAACTAGATAAAGTTTTCCATCGGTTACACCTGAGATATACTCTTTAAGTAACAATATAAAATAAAAAGTTTGAAATGATTTCATACAGTGAAAAGCTATGAAGCATTTTTTGGCTTTCCTTCGTTCTTCCAAGTGAATGTGATTATATATCTATTATTGTAATCATGGTCGTAAATGAAAAATTGGTATGATGATCAGCGTAATAATGAATTGATTATCAAAAAATGTAATGATGGTCATGTTAATAACGAGATAGATCACCAAAAGAGGCGAATAAAGAGAATGATAAGATGATAATAGAGTGTTGAAAGTTTAGTTGCTAGTACGATGTCGTCTCGTATTGTATATGTTTAGTATAAAAACAATGTGCACATAAACATAGTGCATGTAATACATATATGATCATAAAACTAAAGTTTATGGATTAAAATTGTTTAATTAGTTGGCATGACCGGTTAGACCACACCGAGTCAATGCTCTCGTGAAATGTATTGAAGAACCAGATGATTCTTCAAGCTAATAATTAAAAATGTCATGTTTGCTCGCAAGGGAAATAAATTATTTACCAACCAGAGTAGGGTGGCACCACTGAATATTCTGGAATGATTAAAAGATATGTTATCCAAACATGATACCATTAAGAGTTTTAAATTGATGCATCGTCTAAATAGTTATCACATTCACAAACAGAAGTTTGTGTGATTTATGGCTTAGCTAAAGGCAAGCACACTATTCCAGATAGCATGTGCTCATTGGTAGCAAACTGTAAATTTATTTCCCAACTTATAAACAATTGGAACAAGAATTGAACTATATGTAGCTTATGACCATCCATAAAATTTTATTGTTAAGACATCATTGAACGTCTATAATTCATTGCAAAGTCAAAGATCATAAGAGTAAAAGTTCATGTGTTGTGGACATGTTATTTTACATTCAACGTTAATTCACATCGTGCCAACAAAGTTATAAAGCTTCCTCCCCGTTACAGTTGGTTTTGGTCGGGAACCTAAGATGTCCCTCTAAGGTTTATGGTTATATGATATGAATTTTTTAATTCATCCACCACACTTCATAAAGATGGGACATCTGAAAAGGGTGAGAATATGTTAGGCAAAAATAGTTGTTTATGATTAGATACTTAAAGCCATTAGTGAGAGATTGTTTACAGCTCATTGGTTTTTCACTTTAGTGAATGAATGTGCAACATTAAGGGGAGACAAAAAGCAATTGCAAAGTGAAAAGTGGAAGGAATTATCATGTTATCTTGATCCTCAGACTATAACTATGAACCTAAAGTTCAAAAGATAATTCATTTATCAATATAAAAGAATAAATTACCAGACAAGTTCACTGACCTAAATAGAGTGACTAAGTAAGTCACATAAGCAACTTCTAATGCTCCAGTTATATTTTTGTCCTAGAAGGACAACCACGTATTTGTAATGAGTCTATTGCATGCCTGAAGCATGGTAGACTAGTCGATTCCAATAATAAAGTTCCTCGAAAATTGTGGCAAGTAATTAAGATGATCAAATAAAGGTTATAGTAATAATATATCATAACGAGATATTAGAAATGATGGTTCTAAAAGAACCTCGGGTACCTGAAAATAAAGAGCTCTTAGTAAATTATATCATGTCTCGAAATGTATGGAATCAAAACAAAAATTGACATCGTTATAATTTATATATAATATACCGCTTGAAATAATGAAATGATGAGAATCAAGATTTAAGGTCTGCCAATGAATGAAAACGTATAAATGATTGGCGAAAATGAAAAGACCCAAATAAGGTAGAGTTGAATTCTAATGGACCAACAGTCCATACAATTAAAGTTGTAAAATATGTTGGATACAAATGAGTCTTTTATGCGATTCATTTGAAAATTAAATTAAGTGAGATACGACAAAACTGGTGGCACAAGGATTTTCGAAAAGACCCATGATTGATTATAAAGATACACATCCTCAAGTGGTGGATGCAATGACTTTCCAATATTTTATTCATTTGGTAATATAAAGTGAGAATTGATATGCGTCTTATGAAATTTATGTATCACTTGATACTAAAGGTTTACACGAAAGTCTCTAAAGGATTTGAATTATCAAAATCATGTAAAGTAAATTCTTGAGAACACCATGATCCTGATTTGCATACGTTATGGTTATTATATATGCTAAATATGAATAGAACTCTTGATGAGTTTTGTTAGGCAGTTGAGTGCCTAAAAGGTTAATTAAAACATCTTAAGGATGTAATTCTTGTGCACCAATAAACATACATAGAAAACTTGTACCCGATGATTATGGTATCTTAATGTACAGTATACAAGCATGTTACAACATGGATTTTATAAATAAACAAGTGTTCAAAACATCTTTGCATATGACATAAAAATCAATGAAGAAGTTTATGTAATGAAACTTCTAAAGAGTGTATGCACATATATATTAGTCAAAGTGGAAAGAGCTATATGAATGATTGTAAATGCCTAAAGCATTGATTTCAAAACCTCAGCAATGTATCTTTATAAAATTAAGGAAAGATTTGTATGGACTAAAATAGTAGAGTCGAATGTGGTATAATCGACTTGCTGCTGAGCTTAAATAAAAGATAAATACATATGGTGTAGTTGGTCCATTTGTTCTCATTAAAAGAACAATATGTGGTTTACAAGTATTTTTGTATATGTTGATGATGTCATTAAAGATGGTATATCACAAAACACCAGCAACTATCATCCCTGAAGCCGAAATCCTTATACAAAGTCTCAAAATTCTCAAACAACTGATACAAAAATCCCGCGAAAGAGAAGAGGTTGTTTGTACTAAGGAAGTGATAGTTGAAGAGGTAAAAATGGAAGAACAACTAAGTGAAAAACCAACGCATGAACCAAACGACGAAAAAGGAAAGTTCAAAAACGATGATTTTAAAAAAGAATCAATTTTTCAAGAAATTAATATTTTGACACGCACCAGTACTCGCCGACATTTTTATGCTGACTGTATTTTCACATATGTTTCAGGAGCCATTGATTGATGATTTGATTGCATACTTCACATAGGATGGACGCAGGCTTTAGTGACTTTAAAACTTGAAAGTCAATTTGATTTTATTTTTTTTCTGTTAATCCAAGACAATGTAACATGTTAATTCAATAAAACAAAACTTTAAATACCATGTGTTATGAAACAATTTCCTTTAACGTGACTACCCGATGTTTCCACCGCGGTTTGTTGTTTTACGTGATCGGGGTGTTACAGTGATTGGTATTAGAGCACTGGTTATAGGGAATTAGGTTATTAGTAATGCTTTGACCTAGTCTATAACCTTCCTAGGACCCTAACGCGAGTTTTTTTGCGTTTAGATTCTTAATACAATACATCACCTATCCTTAGGTGATTACCAAAAACAAAGCATAATACGTCCTGAAAGTTAAAATTTTTCCAAAACTTCACAAGAATCATCTATCCTTAGATGATTTGTTTTGTGGCTTCAAGCGTTAAAAATTTCAAATTCTCGTCAAAGTTTGGGCTTTAATAATGTGAATATGTGCAATTCGGAAGGGTGAATGCCTGTACCCTGAGTTTTCTGTCTAAGGCTAAGTGTTCGTACAAATCCGCATCACCGAACCAACCACTCTTACCTGGGAACTCTTGGGGTGATTGTCCACTTATAGGCTAAAGCATGTCTTCGCGATACATTATAAAGACCTATTTACTTTAATTAGTCACAGTGTCGTTTGTTTGTTTTAAGAAACGAACAAGTGAACACAATCCTTATACTTCATTGATATTTTTAACATTCATTTTGACCATCCTTTATCAATCCAATTTGTTCTCTCTCATATTTTCCTTTCTCTTTTAGAATGCCTCCTCGTCGCAACGCTACCCAAGACACCGAAATGGCAGCTCTAATTGCTCAGCAGATGGCTGTTGTACTCCCAAACCTTGTGACCTAACTTAATCAGGCCTACAATAACAATAACAACAATAATGCACCTACTACGTGCAACTTTGAACAATTCAATTCGGCCAAACCACTCAACTTTAGTGGGTCCGAGGGAGCTACTGGGCTCCTACAATGGTTTGAGATTATCGAGAGCACTTTTTGCCATGTTCGTTGTCCGAACGAGCGTAAAGTAGAGTTTGCTTCGAGTATCTTCCAAAAGAGAGCACTCACGTGGTGGAATGGAGTTATGAGGGATAGAGGTGCTGATATAACATTGGCTCAAATATGGGAAGAGCTTGGAGCTCTCATGATGAAAGAATTCTGCCCACGTGATGAGCAGAGGGCACTTGAGAATGAGTTCTATGATCTTAAACAAGATAGTGGAGAACATCGTGCCTACACTGACCTTTATGAGGAACTAAGTTTGTTGTGTCCTGCCATGGCTACGCCTTTAGACAAGGCAATCGAAAAGTATATTGATGGCCTCCCTGTCCCAGTTTAGGACATAGTCACTGGTAGCAATCCCGCTACAGTTAGACAGACATGCCATCAAACTAGCAGCTACCCAAACAGACTCTCAAGTCAAGAAGGGTAAACTTTTCCGCAAAGGCGACAAGAACCCATATAACAAGACTATACACGAAAAACCAAAGGACACTAAAACTGAAGCCTCCAAGAGGTCAAAGAAGCGTAAAGTTTCACAAAACTTTGCAGTAGTTGTACAGAACAACCAAGTTGCTCCAAACCAACCAGCTCAACCTCCTACGAGGAAACCTTATGCTAGTACAGCACCGTTGTGCAACAAGTGCAATGCTCATCACCAAGCTCACCTACAGTGTCATCAATGCACTTCATGTGGGCGAGTTGGTCATTTAGCGAATGTTTGCCGATCTGCTCCAAACCAAGCTATTCTGAACCCCATTCAAACTCAAGCGAATCCTATCACACCCCGACCTCGTAAAACAACAAATCGCAGCGGAAACATCGGGGAGTCACGTAACAGAACTATTTTTTCACAACCAGGATACATAAATTTATGTATTATTGGATTAAATTTTGTTTACATTGTCTTAGTTTAAATGGAAAACATAGCATAAATTAAATTATCTTTCATGATTTAAGTCATCGGATTCTATCATTCCCTAAAGTCGCTTCCAAACAAACCTAGGAAGTGGGAACATGATTGTCAATCCTATGGTACCATTACATACTACCGATCAACGTGATCAATGTTAATGAATGTATCATTGTCGAGTTCAAAGCACCAATATGTCTTTGAACAATGCAAGCATGTCATGAAAATATTTTGAAACCATGTACTTGGCATACGAAGTCAATATACCAAGCAAAAATATCTTTGAAACTGTGTACTAGGTATGCTAAGTCAACATACGAAACAATATGTCTTTGAAACATGTGTAGGTATACTTAGTCAATATACCTTGTAAAATGTCTTTGAAACCATGTACTAAGTATGCTAAGTCAACATACGAAGCAAAATGTCTTTGAAACCATGTGTAGGTATACTAAGTCAATATACATTGTAAAATGTCTTTGAAACCATGTACCAAGTATGCTAAGTCAACATACGAAGCAAGATGTCTTTGAAAGCATGTGTAGGTATACTAAGTCAATATACCTTGTAAAATTTCATTGAAGCCATGTACTAAGTATGCTAAGTCAACATATGAATCAAAATGTCTTTGAAATCATGTACTATATGTACTATGTAATCAAAATATGTATAATGTCCTGAAAACCGAAAGTAGTGATAGGCACATATGAATTACCCCAAATTTTGAAAAATGTAAAAGAGGGGACTATCTACTCACTTGGGATTGCAAGAGTGTCCTTGTTCAAGTAGGATAAACAAAGCTCAAGAGTCCGAGGATTCAAATGTGTGCTAATATCGGATAACTATATTAATATCGGGACTTTAATCGGAGGATTTGGATAGAATGAGGTCTTGTAAACCAAATGAGTATTGGAACTCATATGAAATGGTTTAACAAACTCAACATTCTGATTTGAAATGAATCCTAAGTCCTGTTGACCTGTTATGACTCGTTAAGGTAGTTTACCCCACTTTAACGGGCCATTTGCGTAAATATGTGTTCGGATGGTTAAATTATGTCCTATGATAAGTATATGTGCCAAAACATGTTTTGTAATGTTGTAACATCAGTTTATATGTCAAAACTTTGATTACGTATGCTTAAAATGAACTAATGCAAAAAAGGAGCATTTTGGTCATTTTTAAAGGCATAATTAGCGACTTATCAAAATACTAACCAAACGACGTAACCATAAGGTATAACCTCACTAGGTTATTCCCTATACAACTATGGTCACAAATATGTCTTTGGTCGGATGCTAAGATCGACCGAACGGGTTCGAAAGTCAAAGCGGTGGTCAAGACCGCTCGACTTACGACCCTAAATAAGCACTAAACTAGAAGTGATGAGTTAGACATGTCAAAACATGTCTAACTAAGTTATAAAAATGATTTGGTATCAAAACCTAGTGTTTTAATACCCGAAAATAGTTCCGTCATAAAATGCACATAATGCGCATCTTTGACCAAAAATTTGACTCGTCACTTCGACTAGTAAACATGGTATCAGTAGGTATAATCGCAAGGGATTATAACCTTCGTGATTACGATCACGTTGCAAAGTTCAATTGAACTTTGACTTGACCAAAAATGGCCAGAACCAAAAGTCAAACAAAAGTCAACTGTTTGACTTTTGGCTCAAAATGAGCTAAAATAATACACAAGACTAAGGAAGAACACTTACTGTCTTCTAGGATGGAAAGAATGCTCAGTAGGAGGCCTCCAAGAAGAAGCAAACTCCAATATAGAGGAGATGGGAGAAGAAGAAGGATATGAGCAATTGAAAATTGGAAAAGTCTTGGCTATTTATAGTGTTTCAAGCTCCACAAGATCATCACAAGTGTCACATGTGTTGGCATGATCTTAGGGAGGTCTTTAAAGGTGTCCATTGCTAGTACGAAGTAAAGTTCGAGTTCTTGGAGCCCAAGGCATGAAACAAGAACCTACCAGCAAAACATCTGAGATGGGGGGTCCTTACAGACCGTATGGCTCTCATGCTTACGGTCCGTAAGCATAGGACCTGGGCAACAAGTTTCAAAAGTGACAGTTTTGGCCCATTAACTTGTTTCGTTGCGTTTTGGCACTTCTAACACCCGTTAACCTCATTTTTAAGCTCTATAAGGATGATAAAGCATAGATAACCTGAAATATTCTCGGAAATGTCGTGGATGTCCGTTCGCTCGGTTGTACGGTTGCGTTTTTCAGTTAATTACGACGGACGCTTTAATTAATGCTAAAACGACTATAATTGCGTAACGAATGATATTTTTGCATTCTCATCACTAAAATACAATATTTTAGTGATTACAAAATTTTTTGAATGTGCGCATGTGTTCCGTATTAAGAAATACACGAATCGGCGTACTTTTGCAAAATATTCCCTAAGTTTGAATAAACATGTTTTTGCGATACTGAACCCTTCAAAACTTATTTCTAAGTTATGTAAATGATATTTAGGGTATGTTTAGCTTGTGTCATTGTTCCGGAGTGTATGTCGCGTTAAACTGATTACGTTTGCGTAACAGTTTGCGATTTCACTTCCAGGAAAGGTTCGAAAGATCGAAATTGAACAAAGATTGAAAATACAAAATTTTTCAGAATTGTACAACAATTGAAAAAATACAGAAGTCACAAATCCTGCTCGAGCTCACTTTCCACCAGGTTCTTGCTACAACTGTGGCGAGATGTGTCATTTTAGAAACAACTACCCAAAACTTGTTAATGCAAATCCAGCCCGTGGATGAGCATTTAACATAAATACTAACAAGACTCGTGCCAATAACGATGTAGCTATAAACATTTAAATTTTTACATTTTCCTTTTTGTTATCCAAGAATCTTGAAACAATTCGGTAGGTTTATAAATAATCTTGTTATTCCAATATTATTTAAAAAAATCAATGTGATTACATGTATGTGTCATACATCTCTACAATACCGATATCGAGGATATGATTCCTTGCAAAACAAACTACTCTCGTGGTTTCTTCATTTCTGGTGATCGCTCGCGATCTCTACAAATATCATATGTACACGTTTCCTCTAAGAAACAAAGTACAAATCAAAAGTTACCCTTAATAGGATAAATTAAGGTACTACTTTAAATCCTTAATTGGATATCTAAGGGTACTTTCAAAAGTCCTTAATTGGTCTTTTGCAATATGTCTATGTGCATATCATTACTCACTGGTTTTGATGACATTATACATAGTACATGACTTCAAAAACATTACACCTTATTTCAAAAACCTTATACATGATTTCAAAGGCATTTCACATGAGTTCTAAACATTTTAACATGGCATATTTACCTAATATACATAGTGCATGATTTCAGAAAACATTATACCTAATTTCAAAAACCTTATACATGATTTCAAAGATATTTCACATAATTTCAAAACATTTTAATACGGCATATTTAGCTAATATACCTAGTGCATGATTTCAAAAATGTTATACAAGTTTTAAAGATCTTATACAAGGATTTCAAAAACATTTTACTTCGTATCTTGACCTAGCATACCTAGTAGATGGTTTTCAAAGACATTTTGCTATGTATGTTGACCTAGCATACCTAGCACACGATTTTCAAAGACATTTTGCGTCGTATGTTGACCTAGCATACATAGTACATGGTTTTCAAAACCCTTTTCACGACATGCTTACATTGTTCTAGACATTCTTGGTAAACAACACACAAATCCCAAATCCTTATAGGATCTTCCTTTCTTCATAGTTAGATTCTTGTGGATGTTTAAAGTACAAATTGAAGTCCTTGATTGGATTCTTTGTGTGCCTTAATGCATATATTACAATTCATGTGACCAAACCGAAACACTTTATCGCGTTCAATGGATTCAAATGTTCATTATCTAAATCCTGCTAGAATCTTCCATATTTTAATATGTTAGATTCTTAAAAGGATATCCAATGTACTATCTTAAATCCTTAATGAGCTTTCTATGCAGATAGTTAGACCCTTTGATTCCAAAGTACTAGTTAAAGAGATCATGTGTTGATCTAGTTAAAGAGATCATGTGTTGATCTAGTTAAAGAGATCCTTTGGTGATCTAGTTAAAAAGAGCATGTGGTGGTCTAGTTAAAGAGATCATGTGTTGATTTAGTTAAAGAGAGCCTTTGGTGGTCTAGTTAAAGAGATAATTCGTTGATCTAGTTAAAGAGATCATTTGTTGATCTAGTTAAAGAGACCCCTTCATGGTCTAGTTAAAAAGATCATTCGTTGATCTAGTTAAAGAGACCTGTAGGTGGTCTAGACAAGTCATCACATGTTGATTCGTTTGATTTTTCCCCTACACATCACAAAATGAACTATATGGACTATGCAAAAAATTGGGTAATTATGGATGCATACCTAATTATAAAATTCATTGCTAGAAAACCATAGCAAGTTTTGTCATGTGTAAGAACCTATAGCGATAAGAATAACGAAACGGGAACAATGTAATAAGGGCATGGTGGACCGCTGGTACTTCCTATATATAAGTGTTCCTTCTTACATTGCAACCGTGGATTTATTTAAGTTACTCAAAGTTCTAGACCTTGACCAATGTTGTTTTATCCTACATTTTCCGACTCCAACTTCGAACACACACATCAGTTTCCTGTATTAATCTTCATGGGAAACCACTGTAAACGTTCTTCCGTCCGTTACTCGAAAATGCAACTCCATTTTTAAGTTCACACCCTCTTCAATTTCGGCTACAACAACAATACCATTTTGACATTTACATGGCTCTCTTGAGGCTCAGTACAATAAAAAATTTTGTGCACCTGTCTGATGGAATGAAGTTTAAATTTGCGGACCTGAACTCATCCTAGAAACAACAGACAAATACGATTGACAAAGTTCGCTGGAAATCCTAGCAGGGCCTAGAGTTTCACTCAGGGAACGAAGGATTAATTGAAAGGAAAACACTAACATCTATTCTCACAAGTTTCCTCTAATTAAATTTCGGGACAAAATTTCCTAAAGTAGAGGAGACTGTGATATTTGTGCCTTCTCAGCCATTTTACAAACCCGAACAATATCGAATCCAATGAAACCTGTGTTTTATCTCCAGGATTTGTATAATTACATGTGACACTTACACGTTTTAGTCCTTGTACAATCTCAAATTGTCAAACCTTTTCTAGAAGTAAAATCATGAATTGTTATGCAAACGTAATCAATTTAACGTGACGTACACTCCAGAACAAGAACATAAGCTAAACTTACCCTAAATACACTTTACATAACTTAGAAATAAGTTTTGAAGGGTTCGGTATGGCAAAAACATGCTTATCCAAGCTTAGGGACTATTTGCGACAACTGTGAAAGTTTGCTGATACTCGTATTTTTAAATACGTACCTTCTGTAGACATCCAAAAACTTTTTTTAATCATTAAAATCTGGTTTTATTGATGAGAATGAAAAATATCAATTGTTGGGCAATTTCGGTCATTTTCGTGTTCGTTATATCGTTCGTTGTAATTAAGCGAAAAACGCTACCGTACAACCGAACGAACTGACATCCATGACATTTTTGGGCATAATCCAAGTTATATATGCCTTAACACCTTTATAAAGCCTAAAAATTAGGTTAAAAGGTGTTAAAAATGACAAAACACGACAATACAAGTCCAGGGGCCAAAGCTGTCAACATTTCAAACCTGTTTGCCAGCACCAGTCCACACGGACCGTATGCTTAGGACCATACGGTCCGTAAGTAGGTTCCACACTGTCAGTTTGCAGCTGGCATCTTCCTGCTCCTTCCTTGGCCTCCAAGTTCGCGTTTTTGCCACCGTTTCACCTACTTTGGACAAGTGTAATGACACTAAGCATATCCTAACACCTGGAAGGACACTTGGCTTGATCTTGTGAGCTCAAACTCCCTATAAATAGCGAAGAGTCTTGCCATTCCAACTTGCTCATTCCTCACTTCTTTCTCCCACTCTCTTGGAGCTTGCTTCCAGCTTTTCGAGGCCTCCAACTCTGAGTTCTGAAAGTGTTCTTCAACACAAGTAAGTGCTCTCCTTAGTTCTTTCATTATTTTGGCATTTTGAGCCAAAAGTCAAATAGTTTGACTTTCTGTTTGACTTTTGGTTCTACCATTTTTGGTCTAGTCAAAGTTCAATTGAACTTTGCAAAGTGATCGTAATCACGAAGGTTATAATCCCTAGCGATTTCACCTTCTGATTTCCACGTTTACTAGTCAAAGTGATGAGTCAAAGTTTCAGTCAAAGATGCACATAATCTACATTTTATGATGAAACTATTTTCGGGTATCAAAAACACCAAGTTTTGATACCAAATCATATTTGCAACTTAGTTGGACATGTTTTGACATGTCTAACTCGTCACTTCTAGTTTAGTGCTTTATTTGGGTCGTAAGTCGAGCGGTCTTGACCACCGCTTTGACTTTCGAATCCGACCCGTTTGGTCGATCTTAGGATCCGACCAAACACATATTTGTGATCATAGTTTTATAGGGAATAACCTACTGAGTTTATACCTTATGATCAGGTCGTTGGTTAGTGTTATGATAAGTCGCTCTTATATTCTTTAAAAATGACCAAAATGCCCCTTTTGCGCATAAATCCATTTTAAACATATGTAACCAAATTTTTGACATATAAACTGAAGTTATAACATTTTCAAACATGTTTGGTCATTTAAGACTTATCATAGGACATGTTTAACCATCTAATCACGCGTTTACGCAAATGACACGTTAACGTAGCGTAAGCTACCTTAACGAGTCATAACGGGTCAAAAGCACTTAGGATCACTTTCAAATAAGAATGTTAAGATTATTAAACCCTATCATACGAGTCCTAAAACTCGTTTGGTTTATAAGACTTCATTCTATCCGATCTACCATTTAATGTCCCGACACGCTAACATAAGTTATCCGACACATTAGGACACGTTTGAATTTTATTTATTCCATTGATTAAAAGACGCTTATGCAATCCCAAGTGAGTACATAGCCCCCTCTTATACATTTTACAAATGTTTTGGGGTGACTCATATGTGCTAAATCATTTTCAAGTTTTCAATAACAAAATCTATGGTTTATATAAAAACAATAGGATTTCAATAATGTGAACAACTTGTTGGTGCGTTATACATGACACAAATGACATTCATTAATATTGATCACATCGACCGGCAATATGTTATGGTACCATAGGACTGGCAATCCCGTTATCGGACTGTCCACAAGATTTGGTGGAAGTTTGGGTAACGACAAAACTGTTTCTGATTAACAAATCATTTGTTGATTTGTTAGTCTAGTTAAAGAGACCTTTCGAGGTCTATTAAAGATACCCCTTGGATGGTATAGTCAACACAGGTTTGAATGTGTTCATTAAAGAACGAACAAAAGTTTTCACAATTAAAACACGGACGATTGGTTTATGACACGGACATTTGGTTTATAACACGGACGATTGATTGATGACACGTACAATTGGTTTATAACATGTACAAATGGTTTAGACACGTACAAATGGTTTATAACACGGACAAATAGTTTTTGAACAATGACACATAATGATTTATTACACGGTTTTACAAAAGAAACGTTTTGGTCAAGTTTCATGGCTACAAGGTTTTTCACAAACTCTAACAAACTTGTTTTAGTTTGTTAATTATATTGCAATATCAAACACGTTTTGATTTCAAGATTTATACTTGTCAACTCTCGATGTTGGACGAAGTATTGCAATAGGAAAATAAAGCCATGGATTTGACACACAAAACCTATGTACTTGATGTGTATAAAATGCAACATATAAATTACATCAAATGAGGCGTAAAACTAACCCTTTTTAGATTTGTGAGGTTTCTTATGGATCATCTATGGAATTTACAGTTTTAGATTTATGATGTTTCTTATGTTGTTTTCTCTTTTGACACAAAAGACATTTATCTTCCACATGAAATCTCTGCACTGGTACCCCTTCCACTAAACCGCTTTTAATTATGTAACTGGTTGGGATTGAACCTTTGCAAAGGAACAAATGATATAGAGCCAAAACTATACTAGATGATTGATCCAGAATAACAGAGTCTACAACCTTTGATGCAAGCCACTGATCTAGTTAATACTGCAATACAGGATCTGATGAATACAAGCTCTATTGTGGAATGTAACAGTGTTATGTAATAGCAGTGGTTAGCTTAATCAGTGTTTAGAGTTAGTTAGTTGTTAGCTGTCACTATCAAACCCTGACGTCAGCAAAGATGCTCAGAGATTTGAGTTGTTGTATAAATAGAACACTACGTTGTACTGTTCCATCTATCTATCAAAAGATCATTTTACGCATTTCCTTCCGATCATTTTTCTTACATTCTGTACTAACAAACTATCATTAGGCTGAGGGGGAGTTTGTGATTCACATGCAAAACTTATAAGTTTGAAAGCATGATGATGAAAGCAATCTTCCATTAGTTGTGATATAAAGTTTTATTCCGCTGCATATTCACTCTGTTTATCTTAATTCATTAAACCATTTTCTAAACAATCACAAATAATTCAAACCTAGATCCTAACAATTGGTATCAAAGCTTGGTCAATCAAAATTTGATTTAACTATCAATTTGATTTGAAGATCAGCTCTCCCTGCTAATTAGTTTGTTTGTTTTCATTGGAAAATAGAGTTAATTACGTTCAAAGTTTTTAAAACAAAATCTATTTAAAACAACCAGAATGTCTTAAAACACGCTGGATTCCAACAACACTGGATCCATGTTTAAACCTGTGATGCTTGTTAGGAACGAGTATTATATATTGCAACGTCGGATGGGTCATATTCTTGCTCAGCAAAACACCGGTTGCTGGAGGTCCGTTGTATTTGGACCACATGTTCCTATGGTTCCAAGTGCACAGGACCCAGCAAAACAAGTGCCAAAAAGTCCTGAAAATTACTCCGAGCAGGATTTCCAGAAAATAGAGTTAGATGCTAAGGCGTTTAGCATTGTTGCTTCTGCCTTACCTAACGAAATCTATGCTGGCCTGCTCCACTGCAATAGTGCAAAGGAGTTATGGGATGCCTTGAAAGAGCAATTCGGTGGGACTGAGGAAGTAATTGAAAACAACAGAGAAGTCTTAAATCAACAATACGAAACTTTATGTCATGTCAAATGAGAGTCTCTAACTCAACAGTTCGAACGATTTAGTTGTCTCATAAGTGAACTTAAGCTGGCAAACGTTGAATTTCCTAATTTGACTGTCAACAGTCGTTTCCTCAGCTCGTTAACATAAAAGTGGGACACTATAGCTTTCGTGACACGAACATCTATTGGGTTTAAAGAAATGAATCTTACACAACTTCATGGTAGACTCTTCACATATGAGAGAGAGTTGAACCAGAAAAAGAAGTTACCAACTCTTATTCTTACTCACCCAACTATAATTTTGCTGCTAGTGGGGAAAGCCAAACCTCTGACAACTTATCCTTTGAGTTGAATGATCTTCAACACTTTGAACCATCTGATTTAGAAGAAATTGACATTCTGCACCAACTTGCTCTATTAAGTGTTAGAACTAGTAAATTTTACAAGAGAACTGGTAGAAAATTCCTAGGGTTGCATGGGGGGTTAAAAGTTGGGCTGGATAAATCAAAAATCAAGTGCTATAAGTGTAATAGACTAGGACATTTTGCTAGGGAATGCAGATCTCAAACATCTGGACCTATTGTGACACACCCTGGCCCTAGACCTCAACACACACAAAGCACTGCTCATTATTCCCAATATACCCCTGCTCCTCAAATGCAAAGTACTGCTCACTTTGCACACCCTGCTGCCACTGTTCATGTGCACTATGTTCAAACCACTGTTCCATAGATTAAGTATGTTCAAGCACCATCTCCTTAAGTGCATGCGCAACCTGCACCTCATGTCACTCAAGTTACTCAAACCACTGCTCCGGCAGAGGTCAACCAACAAAGCTTTTTCACACGCTCTAGTAGCCAAAAATGATTTTGAAAATGACTTTTGCTTTATGGCTCTAGACACAATAGTTGAGGGTGATGAATCTGTGGAAGAAGTGTCTAAATATGATGTGTCCGAAGTTCATGATAAAACAGTGGTTACAAAAGAGAATGTTGATGAAGATGTAAAATCTCTGAATGGGATAGAGTGTGTGTGTAGGTGATTGTGACTGTGCCATGATGGTTACTGCTAAGGTTTCACCTCATATGCTTAATGATCTATGTTCAGAGAAATGCATAATTGCTTTTGCTAACATAAACAAAGATGAATGAAAATCTTAGAAACAAAATTTTAGAAGATGAGTTGAATTTTTGAAAACTTTCAAAAGAGTTGATAACATAATTGATTAACAAAGATTCTGAAATCGACAGTCTAAAACATGAGGCAAGCATAACCAAAGATCAACTCAAAACTATGATAGAAAAATACCAAGTTTGCAAAAAGGAGTTGGAATCTACCCAAATCACTTGTGAAAAGTGGGTAGAATCTTGTAAAGGTTATGAGGTCATGCTTGAAAACCAGGTCGAAAGTAAAATTTGGCATAGGTTTCAGGAAAAATGACCAAGTTTCTGAAAATGTTACTGTAAATGAGTCTGGGGTGTTTGAAATTGTGCCAACAAATTTGGCTAGTGAAGAGATTAAAGTCACTAAAAAAATGGAAACAAAATCATTTTAGAAAAAAACATGAGGGATCCTCAACTTTTGAGGAAGTTGAGAAATATCAGTTTAAACCCACATGGTCTGATGAGTGTGACATTCTCAAAAATTTCAAGCCAATGGACTATTCAACCATTGATGGTGTCAAAGCACCAAAAGCAAGATGATTCCCATTAAAGATCTTCCAGCAGATGTTACATCCTCTGCTGAAAAGAAGTCTGAGACTAGAAAGAAGAAAGAAAAGGTTAAAAACTTGTTTTGTGATTTTTGTGAGAAAAGAAATCATGTCACTCAAAACTGTTTTCTTTTAAAAGCATATGATATCAACAAAACAAGTATAATACCTAATTCTTCAAAATGCATCATCTGTGGGAAAGCAAACCACAAAACTCAAGAGTGTGTTTACCTTAAAACCTTTGACATCAAGGTAAAAGAAATTAAATCAAAAGCTCTTGAGAATCAAAGTTCAAGCTCTGTTAAAAATAAATCTAAGCAGACCTTTGAACCTGTTGAAACATTAATTACCAAAGCACTGAACAAAATCCCTGTTCCCATAGAGGTACAGGTGACAGATGCACCGCCTACAAACTGGTATCCAAGGGGATATGGCCAACCTATTTATCAAAAGGTTCCTCTTAGTTATGAGGGTTACAAAAAACCCTCAAAGCCAAGAGTCAATATGCATCCTCATGGTTACCAACATCTGACAACAAATGGTCCACAACAGTGGTTACAAAAACCAAATCAAACCAATGTCCATGTTCCTGAATTTGAGATTGGACAATCCATGACTCCGTCCAAAGCCATTTTAGCTATGGAGATCCACCTAAACTAATTGTTTACTGATGTGCAGGGAGCTTCTACTTGCCTTTATAGTTTATGGTATATAGATAGTGGAAGCTCCAGGAACATGACAAGATGTAGAGCCCTTCTCAATGATTTCATGGCAAATGGAAGGGGTGATATATCCTTTGGTAACAATTCAAAAGGGAAGGTGTTGGGCTCAGGGACTGTTCAGGCTGGGAAACTCAAATTTGAACATGTTAATCTCATTGATAATCTAAAATTCAACTTACTAAGTGTCTCACAAATAAGTGACAAAGGATACAGATCCTTCTTTACAAAGAAAACATGTCAAATTGTAGGACCAGAAGTTGTTACAAAGATTGATCAAATCATTGCTGAGAGTAAAGCACAACTTGTTGCTCATAGGAGTGGCAATGTGTATCTGGTGGATATGTTGAATGATAATACAATGTCCAATGCATGTCCGTTCTTAGTTGCTTCTAGCAAAGAGACAGAGTTATGGCATAGAAGACTTGGACACACAAATCTAAAAACTATCACCACTCTCTCAAAACAAAATCTTGTCAGAGGATTGCCTTCAAAACAATTCACTTGTGAAGGACATTGTGTATCCTGTTTAAAAGGAAAACAACATAAAAGTTCTTACAAGTCAATTGAAGAATCCAAAACAACCCAGTGCTTGCAATTGCTGCACATGGACTCGTTTGGCCGTGTATAAATCATGAGTCTCAAAAAGAAAATATATTGTCTTGTCATTGTAGATGATTTTTCAAGGTTCGAATGGACATTTTTCATGCACTCTAGAGATGAAACTGCTGGAATTTTGCAAAACTTTGTTAAACAAGTTGAAAAGCAATTTAACCTTCCAGTAAAAATTTTTAGAAGTGACAATGGGACAAAGTTTAGGAATAAGGAGTTGGATGATTTTTGTGAGTCAAAAGGGATTGTTAGGCAGTATAGCATCCCAAGGACTCCAGAACAAAATGAGGTGGTGAAAGGAAAAATAGGACTTTAATTGATCTGCAAGAACAGTGCTTGCAGACTCAGGTTTACCCTTGTCTTTTTTGGTAGAGGCTATAAACATTACTGGCTATGTGCAGAACAGAGTTTTGATCAATCACAGAAATTAAAAGACTGCCTATGAAATTCTTTGTAAAATCAAACCTCTAATCTCATATTTCAAAGTCTTTGGCTGCTCATGTTTCATTTTAAACTTAAAAGATTTAATTTCAAAGTTTGCAGCCAAAGTAGATTGTGGTTATTTCCTGGGATACTCAACCACTGCTAAAGCCTACAGAGTTTTTATCTCAAGGACTAAGTGTGTTGAAGAAACTTTGAATGTGAAGTTTGAACTCCCATCTTTGAAAATCTCAGCAAATCCTGCTGAACTGTTTGATCTAGATAAATTTACATTTGAAGATGTGTCTATCAAGACTAACCATGTAGGTACATCACAATCTTCTCATCAAGATCATGGATATGATAGTGTACTTCCACAATTCAAAATCTAACTATCTATCAGAGGAGCAGATGTTAATTACAACTGTGAAAACTCTCCCACTGCTGGCTCAACAGTTGTTGATCCACAAACCTCTGCTAGCTCAAAAAATCAAACCACTGTTGATAAAAGTCCATACTCTATGAACAAAAATCAACAAAATCTCACATCCATTCCTCATATACCTCAACCTCCATTCCAAACCGATGTTGGTACTTCAAATTTGCCAACAGATGTTAGCTCAGTCGATTCCCATCTGTAGCCTTCACCTCAAAATGCCATCATACCATATAAGGGAGATCTTATCTTCCTTAAAAGTCATCCATCTGATCAAGTTATCAGCAACATCAATGAGGGAGTGCTCATAAGAAGCCAATCCCAAAACATTTGTCTTTTTGCTGGATTTCTATCACTCACACAACCTGTCAAGTACCAAGAGGCACTAAAAGACAACAGTTGGGTAGAAGCCATGCAAGAAGAGCACCTACAATTCAAAAGACAACAAGTATGGGAACTTGTAGCACTACCAAAGAATGTATGTCCAATTGGCACAAAGTGGGTCTTCAAAAACAAAACTGATGAAAGGGATATTGTTGTCAAGGACAAAGCAAGGCTCGTGGTTCAAGGCTACATATAAGAAGAAGGCATTGACTATGATAAATCAGACGTGAAAGTTTCTTTTCATCCGGATAAAGTAGGTCAAATAAAGAAAAAAAGAAAAAGCAAGGAGTTCTCCTGTAGCAAGGTTAGAAGCCATCAGATAGTTCTTAGCTTTTGCTGCCAACCACAACATCAAAGTGTTTCAAATGGATATCAAAAGTGCATTCTTATATGGGAAGATCAAAGAAGAGGTCTATGTTTGTCAACCTCCTGGATTTTAAGATGCATTTTATCCTTGTCATGTCTACAAGCTCAACAAAGCTTTGTATGGCTTGAAGCAAGCACCAAGAGCCTGGTGTGAAACTCTCTCCACTTTTCTCTTATCCATTGGTTTATAAAACCTTATTTTTTATATTGGAGAGGAAAAGACTTGATGTGTGTCCAAATTTATGTGGATAACATCATTTTTAGATCCACATGCACTGCCATGTGTGAAGAGTTTAGGCAACTCATGGCAGCAGAGTAAGTATGGCAGTAGAGTTTAGGCAACTCATTTTTGGATCCACATGCACTGCCATGTGTGAAGTGTTATGTAATAGGTGAGCTCCAATGTTTTCTTAGTCTTCAAGTAAAACAATTGCACAATGATACATTCATTCATCAAAGTAAGTATGTCAAAGAACTACTCACAAAATTTGATATGAATGAGTGTAAACCATGTAGCACACCCATGGCAACCTCAAAGCTTGTCACTGTTGATGACAAAGATGACTTGGTTGATCAAACTCTTTACAGAAGTATGATTGGTCTTTATTGTACCTAACTGCTTCTAGGCCAGATATCATGTTTGCAACATGTGTTTGCGCCAGATCCTAGTGAGCACCTAGAAAGTCTAATCTTATTGCTGTGAAGAGGATATTCAGATACATAAAAGGTGCTCGCACACTTGGTATCTGGTATCCTGTTAATGGAAACATTGAGCTTTCAGATTACTCAGACAGTGATTTAGCTGGTTGCCACACCACAAGAAAGTCCACATCAGGAGGATTTCAATTCCTAGGTGATTGCCTAGTTTCTTGGCAAAGCAAAAAACAAGTTGTAGTGTCCACATCCACTGCTGAGGCAGAATACATTGCTGCTGCAAGTTGCACTGCTCAACTTTTGTGGCTTCAAAACCAACTGCTCGATTTTGGTGTAACTGCTTTAAAGACTCCTCTCAAGTTAGATAGTCAAGCAGCTGAAAACATCATTAAAAATCAAGTTTCCCACTCCACAACAAAGTACATTGACATCAGACATCACTTTGTGAGAGATTGCTATGAAAAATGTGTGATTTCTCTGCATCATGTTTCAACCAAAGATCAAGTGGCAGATGTTCTAACAAAAGCATTAGATACATCCACCTTTGAAAGTCTGATCTCTAGGATTGGCATGCTAAACATGGAATAAAAACATTTTTATGTGTTCCATATGTAAATAGCATTAAAATGTTTTCAAAAAATCAAAAATCCATTCTTAAAAATAGTTCAAAATTGAAGTTTTCAATAAATCTCAAAAGTCTGATCAAAACCACTGATTGGCTTGACATTCTATCTACGATCAAAAGTGTATCCTTTGGTTGGTCATATCACTGTGTTGACTTTATCCACTGATAGCTATCAACTGATAGTGTAAAATCAAAACACTGTTCCCATCCACTGTTGACACACAACAGTGGTTTCCATAACACATGTCTTCCATTCAGTATAAGAGGATACACGTGGACAAATGTTAACCATCAGATCTTTGCCACGTCATCACTCACTTTTCACTTTATAAAAACCTATTTTATTCCAGTCAGGGTTTTCACTCTGCCGTATCGAATTCACCCTGATCTAAAAGCGGTTTTCTTCTCAAATCTTCTTCTTCGCAATCGTCCCTTATCCTGATCCCTCACTATGACGCTCATCATTAATACACCCCACAACTACACTCCAATTCTTGAAGACACAAACTCAAATAGACAGTATCATGCTGTGATCAAAGTCTTAAAAGAGTCAAAATACAAGAATATCAATTGAGCTACATCCCTTGGGTTACAAGTAACCCTTGGTGATTTTTCAAGTAGAGCAATCACTACAATTGCAGAACTTCATGTTTCTCAATTGGACAATGGTTTCATCATTAAGACTCCCTTGAAGGCAACAACTGTTGAGGCTACTAAGGTAACCTCTGTTCTAGATGGAGGTCCCCAGAACCAAGAAAAAGAGGCACCTGGTTTTGAGGATATGGGATTTACTTCCATTGAGAATCCAGATACATACACCACTGGTGTGAGTTCAGATGATCCTATTAAATTAGGTGATGAGCTAAGATATAAAGAATTTACGGGGAGACTATCAAACATTAAAAACTCTGTTGCTTACATAAAAAATATGATGCAAAAGATGTTAGAATCCTTAAAAAGTCAATCTTCTACACCAAACACTGCTGAGCTATGGCAACAACTGTATCCTCTGCTTCAACTACAAAGACAACATGCTGATCTCCAACATGAACAACACATGCAACTAGTTAGAAATATGGTTGATGCAAGATATCAGGACATACTTGCAGACATCGCCATAAAAGCTCATCTTCTCCAAACCACTGGCACTTCTCCTCCTACAGTTGTATTTGTTAAAACAGCTGATGCCAAAAAGGGGGAAAAAGATAAAAAGGGGTTAAAATTGAAGCCTGATCCTAAAGCCAAACCAGTAGTGGAAATTCCTAAGCTAGATGGTACCAAGAAAATTGATGAAACTCTCAACCTCTTTGCTGATGAAAAGCAAAAGAGAAAAGAGAGGTTGGAAACAAAAGGTGCAAACAGATTTGAAAAAGAAAAGGTTGCTCAGATGGAAAAGGAAGACCTTGGTACATCAAAACAAAGAAGTAAGTCAACCAGAAAGGTTAGACAACCAATATCCACCCTTTCCAAAACCACTGACCAATCTATCAACACATAAAACTATCATCAACACTAGCAAATTCATCAAATCATGAACCAGCAGATGTTGTGACACCTGTTGTGTCAACAGTTGTTGATACAATAGTGGTTACAACAAATGCTACTTTAACCAATGCCATGATCACTTTCCCGACCACCACTCACCAAATATCTACTCCCACAAGAATTCCCAATCAACCATCACCACCACCCAAACTCACTTTTAAAAGAAGGAGAAGAAAAATGTGATAGATGATCACAACATCTTTCCTTCACCACTTCCACTATCATCAAAATCACTGACCTTAACCAAAATATCTCTTCCAATCTCTACATAATCTCAAACCACTGTGAAACCGCCTACATTGCTTCCTCTTACCACTCAATTTCCTCTTGATCTACCTGTTGTTAAAGAAGAGATCAAATCCTTCTATTCTGAAGAGGATCCAGAAAAGAGAAACTTCCCATCCTTGCAAGGATATCCAAAGCCCAAGAATATTGATGAATATCTTCAATTGAAGGCCATTAAAGTAGAGGATGTAACCAAGAGGGATACAAAGGGAAGGAGTGATAGAGAGTACAGAACTACATGCAATATCAGCTTAGCAAAGTCAGAAGACTTGAAGACTTCAAAGACTGGTCTGTGAGTGATCTTAAACAAGAAGTAGAAAGAATGCAAGAGACTCTAAAAGATCCAAACAACAAGCCCACTCCTCCAGATTGGAATAAATTCAAAAAGAACGTGCCTGACAAAGCCTTGAAACTCAAAAGGATGAAAGAAGAGCTGGTTGCTGCAAATTATGGTACAAAAAGGCAGATTACCAGGTGGTTAGAGGTTAAGGTAGTGGATACCTACAAAAAGTTGGAAGAGCTGAGAAAAAGAGATCCATCAGTGCCTAGAAAACCAGACTACTCAACAGAGGTTGTTGTTCAACAGAACCAGCCTTATCATAAATCTTCTTCAACATATGTTCCTTCCGTCCTTGCCTTAAATCAAAGAAAGAGGCAAAAACATATGTCTAAGGAAGATGAGAGAAGGTTTGAACTTAGCTTCACAAAGAGGGCATCAAGAATCAAGTCCAGTTTCATACTGATGATGCAAGTGATATGCTAAGAGAGACACTATCAAAGATTGCTAATCAGATTCAACCATCAATCTCAACAATAAGCCAGCATCCTAGAAAGAAATCTAATCCAAATATTCTAATGTGGAAGGTCGACAAAGACACCCACGAATTGACTCTGCTCAAATCAAATGGTGATGCTACCAAGATAAGAAAGAAGGATGCATATGGGCTCTGTGCAGAAGACCTCCAAGACCTAATGAATCTGGAGCTCGAAAAGGATGCTGATGCTATTGAATCTCATAACTTTGAATTGCAGTTCAAATGTCAAATAAGAGAATTCATGTTGAGAAATAAAGATCAACAATAAATGTGTTTTGGCATCATTTGTTCCAGGGGGAGATTGTTGGGATTGAACCCTTGCAAAGGAACAGATGATATAGAGCCAAAACTACATCAGAGGATTGATCTAGAATAACAGAGTCTACAACCTCTGATGCAAGTCACTGATCTACATTACAAGATCAGATGAATACAAGCTCTGCTGTGGAACCTCTAATGAAGACTAACAGTGGATAGGCTCATTAGTGTTTCTTCTATATTAATGTAACAGTGTTATGTAATAGCAATGGTTAGCTTAATCAGTGTTTAGAGTTAGTTAGTTGTTAGCTATCACTATCGAACACTGATGTCAGCAAAGATCATCAGAGGTGTGACTTGTTGTAGAAATAGAACAATACATTGTACTGTTCCATCTATACATCAAAATATCATTTTACGCATTTCCTTCTAATCATCTTTCTTACATTCTATACTAACAAACTATCATTGGGCTGAGGGGGAGTTTGTGATTCACACGCAAAACTTATAAGTTTGAAAGCATGATGATGAAAGCAATCTTCCACTAGTTGTGATATAAAGTTTTATACCTCTGCAAATTCACTCTGTTTATCTTAATTCATTAAACCATTTTCTAAACAATCATAACTAATTCAAACTCAGATCCTAACAATTTCATTTTTCGGTAGTGGATGTAGGCCATGCGTCTGTGCCATTACATCGACTCAACCTCATATGCTTTTGACAATAAACACGCCACCACTGTGGAAGAATACTTAGCACCCATGTCCATGACATAAGTGTCATTCCTCCTCGGTACTCTCATCATTATCCAATCGTCCAGTATCACGAAACCCAGTTTCAACACCAAGGCCCCATACTTAGTAAAATGGACCGACTGACCCTTTTCGCAAACTTGTGACACGCTCATCAGATTGTGCTTTAGCTACTCGACATAGTTCACTTTGTCCAATGTGATCTTCCCATTGGTCACTTTTCCTCTACCTTTAATGTGACCTCCTTTAGCACCTGCAAAATTCACATAACATCCATCTATATTTTCATATTCAGTCAACAATCTCGTATCTCCCATCATGTGCCTGGAGCACCCACTATCAACATACCACAAGTTGATAATCCTCCTTAGCAGCTTCTGCACAAACCAACCAAAAATTTGTAAGACCATGGGACCCAAGCCATAATGGTCTTGGGTCTTCCAGATTCATCAACCACACGAACATCCATCCAATATCCATCACTCCTTACTGGAGTCTTGGATCTCGGACCTGTTGATGGAAATGGGGTTTTATTTCCACAAGGTCTCTGGTCCTGAGGTTTCCTATACATGTTTGGACTCGGTGACCTTTGGAAATTTTGGTTTTGAGACACTGAATTTTGACACACATATCCTGGGTTCGATTGAACGCTAGATTGATTCCAAGAATTTTGATTGTTATAATTTCTAAAGCCATTGTTATAAAAATTTCGACCATCATTATTCTGGTATCGATTTTGATATTGACCTTGACTTCTGAAATTACTTATTGACCATTAAAATTATTAATTCTTGGTGGACTATTCTAGGTCACTCATATATGTCTGATGCAGATCCAGGCCAAAACCTTTGTTGATTTCATTGAATATGAGGAACTTGTTGAGTTCCTGTTTCAGCCTTATCTACACCAATAGAAACACCCTCTTGTTGCTTAGGAGCACATGTCTTTGGTGATTTAGACACTCTTTGCTCACCATCACCATTCTTTTCTAGTGATTTTTTCTCTCTTTTTCTCACTCACTTGTACTTCACTCTTTTTGTTATTACTGTTGCTTGCTACATGTCTCTTGGTGTGACATTTGAAGCACGATCTTTTTGCTGAAAACTTCTTAACTGAAGTTTTATGACTAAATCCTTCAGGTGATGATGATGATGCCTTAGAAGGACCTTTTTTAGTTTGCTAAATTTCATATTTTTCTATGTTTTATTTTTAGCAAATTGCACATTCGATTCATTTTCAATAACAGTTGTTTCATTTTTCATGTTACTTCCTTGAGCAAAATTAACTTTTTTAACAAAAGTTTGCTTTTTTTAGGAGGTGCATTCTTTGTTTTCAAAATTGGTTCCTTGTTATTATCCTTCTTGACATTAACACATCACTTTCAGACTCATCATTTTCTGACGTGGAATAACTAGGTCTGTTAAATCATCTTCATCTGGCAAGAACGAATAGTCATGACTAAGAGGTGGTGGAACTTCATTGAATCCGTGGAAACCCACACTTTTCTTGTCATTACTTTTCTTCAAGCCAACCATCATGTGTTTCATTACAAAAGATGAATCTCTGAATTGATTTAATTTCTTTTCAAGTTCAACAATTTTCAGTTGTACCTCTGACAACTCTTTGTATTTTTCAGAAATCTCTTTAGTTTTCTCACTCGTTGTATTATGAGCTAAGTCGATAATTTGAAGCTTTTCATTTAATTTGCAGGGTTAAAATGTTGATTTCATTTTCATAACCTTTAATTTTCTTCAAATATAAAGACTTATTTCTTTTTACAAAGAAGTTTGATTCTTTTAAGCTCGACAGATCATATATCAGACTTTTATTTTGTTTTGTTAATCTATCAACCTCACCCTGTAGTTCACGAAATTTTAAACAAACTAAACTAACAGGATTAGTATTTACCTCTCTAGTTGATTTGCTCAAGTCGGCCATGTAAGCAGCAAATTCAGCGGCCTTTTTCTTGTCTTCAACATCTTTCTTTTCATTAGACTTTAACTCTTCCTCTTAAACTTCTGTCTAATCGGCATCCACTTTTTCAACTTAAGCCTCATCTACCTCATCATCTACCTTTACTTCTGCATCAACAACTGTGGCAATCTCTGCCATGAAAGCCTATGTGATGTTTTCATAACCTTTCAGATGAACGCTCCAGTCATAAGATCCCTCTCGTCTAGTAGTTATAATATCTCTTGAGCTAACGTCATTTGATGCAATCCTGTTGCTTAAACCTTGACCAAGAGAATCTTGAAATGATGAATTAGGATGAGACTCCTTTTGTTCTTTGATATTCGCTAGCAAAGTGTCCATAATTATGACAGTTATTACACCTAACTTTGTACTTGTCAAACCCAACACTTTTTCCAACAAACTTCCTTCCTGTCATGTTCATGAATTTCTTAACTATTTTAGAAATCACGGCCATTTGCCACTGATCCATCTCCTCTAGGTCATCAGGGTCAATCTGATCATAATCTTCATCAAAAGTAGCCGTGGATTAGATATTTTCCCATGAATGTAGTTCTCATATGAAGCAAAAAATGAAGCAAGCAAGGCAAGATGTTCTTCAGTAGCCTTCACACTCAGAGGCATAGACCTAGTACTGCGATTATGACTACTAGGTTGTTGTCTCTTTCCCCCATGTTGATCCTCCTGAAGCAGCAATAAAGAACACATCACCATCAGCATTAGTCATAACCTGCTCATTTTCACATAAAAGAAATGCAGTTGCTGAATCACTAGAACCTGTTTCCTTCTTCTTCTTCATGTTGTGCTCGTAAGCTCTCAGTTTCCCAACAACTTCTTCTAAGTCTTTAGTCTTGTAATCAGTTTCACCCTTTATCATGAGAGTATAAATATCCCACTTAGCAGGTAGAGCATCTAGCAACTTGTCATTTATCTACTGTCAGTGTATCCCTCTATGTCATAGTTGTCTACCTTGACTTTAGATGATAAAACCTCATGATGATGTCTTCTAAGGACTCATTTCTCATGCATTTAAACACAACAAATTGCTTCTTCAATAGATTAACCTTATTCTTCTTCACATCGGCATTGCCCTCATATCGCTTTTCTAACGCATCCCACATCTCCTTCGAAGTAGTGTATATCTTGAAAGTATGTTTAACGACGTCAGGTAAAGACATTTTTATTACAGCCAAGGCTCTCTTCTCACCTTCATAAATCTTCTTTTCTGCATCTTGCATATTAACATAGGTAGTGACCTGTTGTCTGCCTTCAAAGTCATGAGTTGGGTTCACGTACCCATCCTGAATACAGATCCACATCCGTATGTCCTGATTTCTAGAAAAGACTGAAACCTGTCTTTCCACGTAAGGTAATTTTCTACATTCATCATCTTTGGTGGTTTGTTAGTAGTGCCAACTTCATGCTCCATCCTCAACAGTTCATTTATATTTAACATATTCGACATTTTTAACGCACCGGCAGGTTAAAAACTGTTAAAAGTTTTCCGAAACTTGTTTTTACTAAAATGTACCGTTAGACTCGTCTCGAGATTACGAATCCAATGATATATAATGTCTAAAACCTATTTTAGAATTTCTATGCCTTTTTTTAAAAATTAAAGGAATCTAACTGTGCAATTTGTTTTAAAAGATTGTTCACAGAACAAATTCTTCACTCAAATGCATTTATAACCGAATACGCTAGTTAGTTAAAGTTCCCCTTTTTTTATCTAAGTGTTAAATTTGGAAAGCAAGAAACCTGTCAAATTCGGAACACTATAATTTAACAAATTCAGATTACTGTAACACTCTCCCAAGTTCGGAAAATGATAAATGATTAAGTTCGGACAATCACAAATCCGGAATACACACTTAAATTCAAAACATGTTAAAATGGACGAGTGTTCACAAATCCAAAATTTTGTTAAATTCGGAATCTGATTAAATTTGGAGTAATCAACAAATTCGTAATGGCCTTGCAAGTTCGGAACACTTGTCAAATCCGGAACTATATGAAAAGTTCAGAACTTATCACAAACCCGGAAATGTCCAAAAATTTGTGTGGTTTTCGTAAATCGTAAAACCATGACTTCCCGGTAATGCGAGTTTACCCACAAACTTAGGAAACCCTAATGATCAAAGATGAATGACGACATCAACTTTCTTCAACTAAACAACTTTATTCCTGTAAATCAATCTCGTACCATACAATAAGAGCAATGCTTTGATACCAATTGTAGGTCCCTTTCACATGTGAATCGTTACGAGATTGATAATCAATCAAGGGTGCGGAATCCCCTTGATAGATCAATGTACATAGAAACAGGTATTATGATGAAGAACAAGCAAAACACTTTAAATTGATCTTCTGTGATTAAGTAACACAATGTTTACAACCACTCAAGATCACAAGAACTCACAGCCTTTCTCTACGTTTTCTCTCACAAACTCTCTGTAACTTCTCTCAGACTTTCTAACCTAAACCGTAGAGCATAGTACTGTTTATATAACACAACCATGCAAACTGTTCTAGGCCCACGACATTATAAACTCAAACTCAGACTAAGAAAATAATGACATAAACTTGGAATACAATATATGAACAAATTAAGATTCCTCATTTAATCCAAAAATTCAGATTTGTCATGTTATAAGCATAAACTCGGACTTGACTTCTCACAAACTCTGGCTTGTAACTCCTTCACAAATTCAGACATCACTTAATCTTTACAAGTTCGGACTAGTCTTGTTATATACAAACTCGGACTTGCCTTCACTGAATCTCTTGAAGTCTTCATATCCAAGTCTTGTTCAAGATATCCAAAGACCTACCCAAAGCTGTTGTCACATAACTTGCACCAAGATACCAATTATCGAAAACCCGAGTGTTCAAGAGCCAAAGAAGCCGGAAAACTCATCAGAGCAAGGTTTCCAAAAATTTGAGCTAGATGTAAAGGCCTTTAGCATTGTAGCCATGGCTATGCCAAATGAAATGTATGTCGACTTGTTACATTGCAATAGTGCTAAAGAGTTATGGAATGTATTGAAAAAGCATTTTGGTAGAACAGAGGATATGATCGAAAACACTCAAGAAATCCTTAACCAACAATACGAGACTTTCACACACGTCAAGGGAGAAACCCTTACACAACAGCTTAAGAGGTTTTCATATTTAGTCAGTGAATTAAAGTTGGTAAACAAGGAGTTTCCTACCTCAACTTTAAGTAACCAATTTTTAAGATCACTTCCTGAGAAGTGGGACACAATAGCCATAGTGATGAGAACAACCCCTGACTTTAAGGACCTGACCCTAACTTAGCTTCATGGAAAGCTCTTAACATTTGAGAGAGAGCTTGTCTAGAAAAAAAATAGCTCTAGGAAACTGGAGAAGTGTCTGACGATTATGTTTTTTAAACATGACTCTTCTATGTTAGGAAGGAATATTCATGAATACAGAATGATTAGAGTTTTGATCACCATATTTATATATCAACTTAAATCAGTTCTAACCAATATTCCTCAAACTATGCATTCACAACAAAAGATAATAGTCATGGTCCTGATAGTTTGTCGTTTGTCCTTGATGATCTAAAACTTATTGATCCCACGAACTTAGAGGAAATTATTTTGTACCAAGTGGCACTACTAAGTCTTCGAGCAAACAACTTTTATAAAAGAACTAGTTGGAGATATCCAATAACTAATTGGAGATCAAGTGTAGGGTTGGATAAATTGAAGATAAAGTATTATAAGTCTAATATGCTTGGTCATTTTGTTAGGGAATGCAGAAATCAAACAAGTAATTCTGCACCGGTTACAACATATCCCATCAAATACATCAATCATACAATCAACAACACTTCTATCAAAATACCCAAAATACCCACATCAAATGTTCAAGCACCCATTCCTCAAGTTTAATACATGCATATACCTGTCTCACATGTTCAAGCACTTCTTACTACTCCTAGTCCTGCACTTGTAGAAGCCAATAAACAAAGCATTTTCACATAAGGGTTTGTTGATTGGTGTAGTTAACCAGAGGATCTAAGTGATGAAAACTTTGCTCTAAAAGCAAAGACTAATGATGAACATGAGAATTTCTATTTTATTCAGTTGAATGTATCTTAGATGATGCTGATCAAGAAATAGAAAAGACTATTGGTGAAACTGCAGAGAACCTAGAACAAACATTTGTTTGTGAAAAAGGCAGCACATAAAGGATTGAAGAAGATCATCCCAAAACTTTTAGTGAATGCATTAATTCTAATTGTGTTCAGACAAATGCGTCATAGCATTTGCAAACATTAAAGAGGTGAATGAAAACCTTAGGGAGAAGGTTCAAGTTATTGAAATTGTTCTTGAAAAAATTAAAAAGAGTTTTTAAAACAAGACTAACTAAAAAGGACCAATAACAGCCTTAAATATGAAGCAACCATAACTAGCTCCAAACTATGATAGACAAATATCAGAACTGTAAAAAAGAGCTTGAATTTACCCAAATAACTTGTGAAAACTGGAGTTGGGTTCAGAAAACATGATAATGACCCACTTCAATAGAAAACACTCACATTGAATCTCAAATGGTTGAAGTGAAACCAACCAACTCAAGTAGGGAATAAATCAAGATCACATAACCAAGCGGTAAAAAGATCACTCTTGAGAAATCACAAAGTTCAATTAAGACTGAAAAAGAAATATGAATTTAAACCCACATGGTCTGATGAATGTGATATGATTGAAATTCAAACCCACTGACTTACAAACCCAGATGGGCTTAAAGAACCAAAGATCAAAATCATTCCTGTCACCAACTCTCAAACAGATGTTAAATCATCTGCCAAATGAAATCTATGATGACCTGTTACATTTCAACAATGCTAAAGAGTAATGGGATGCATTGAAAGAGTAGTTTGATGGAATAGAGGATGTGATGGAGAACACTCGAGAAATTCTTGACCAATAATACGAGACTTTCACACACGTCAAAGGAGAAACCCTTGCACAACAGTTTGAGAGGTTTTCATGTTTAATCAGTGAATTAAAGTTGGTAAACAAGGAGTTCCCTAAATAAACTTTAAGTAACCGAGTTTTAAGATCACTTCCTGAGATGTGGGACACAATACCTATAGTGATAAGAACAACTCCTGACTTCAAGGACCTGACCTTGACTCAGCTTCATGGAAAGCTCTTAACATTTGAGGGAGAGCTTGTCCAGAAAAGAGAAGCTCCAAGAAACTGGAAAGGTGTCCGACACTTATGTTTTTGGAAACACGGCACTTCTGTTGGGATTGAACCCTATACAAAGGAATAGATGGTATAAAGCCAAATACAATATCCGCGGTTTGGTTACAACTATCAGAGGTTACAACCTCTGTTGTATATACATTGCTTTCCACAAGATCTGTTTCCTACAATCTATCTCAACATTTGTCAAATGTCTGCCAGAAGAATAGAGATCAGAGGATAGAGATCAGAGTTTAGTTTATTAGTTTAATAATCAATGTAACAGTGCTTTGCACTATCAGATGTTAGATAACAATGTTTTGAGTTAGTTATTTAGTTGTTAAATGTCACTATCAACCCTGACGTCATCAAAAGATGCTTAGTGGTTAGATAGTTGGTATAAATAGGTGAATAGATGTAACAGTATTTTCCATCTATCAAAAGATCATTCACCAGTCTATCTTCTCTACATTTCTGTTCTTTCAAACAATTATCATTGGGCAAGGGGGAGTTTGTAATTCACATACATATACTACAATTAGTTCAAAGCATGATGATGAAAACAAACCATCATCAATTGTGATAAAAGTTTTCCATTCATTCTGCTGCATTAAAACTCATTTTATCAATCATATTTCCATACTTGAAACAAAAAGCACAATTGATTTAAACTTAGATCCTAACAATTGATATCAGAGCTTGGTCAATCAAAATTTGATTAAATTCAATTTGGTTTGAAAGATCAGCTCTTCCTGCTAATTAGTTTGTTAGTTTTTGTTAAGAAACAAATTTTTATTACATTTAAAGTCTTTAAAACACAAATCTGTTGAAAATCAATCAGAATTGTCTCAAAACACATCAGATTCCAACATTGGATCTATGTTCAAACCACCGATGTTGAAACGAAATGAATATTTCATATGGCAACATCAGATTCACATCTTAGATCAGCAAAACACCGGATGTTGGTGATCCGTTGTGTTTGGACCACATATTCCATTGGTTCCAAGAACAGAGGATCCCACTACTCAAGTGCCAAAAAATCCTGAAAGCTACTCTAAGCAGGATTTCGAGAAAATAGAGTTGGATGCAAAAGCGTTTAGCATTGTTGCTTCCGCACTACCCAACGAAATCTATGTTGGACTGCTTCACTGTAATAGTGCAAAAGAGTTGTGGGATGCACTAAAAGAGCAACTTGGTGGTACTGAAGAAGTGATTGAAAACAATAGAGAAGTTCCGAATCAACAGTAGAGACGTTTTGTCACGTAAAAGGTGAGTCATTAACACAACAATTAGAACGTTTTAGCTATCTCATAAGTGAATTGAAACTAGTTAACATGGAATTTCCTAATTCGAATGTCATAGTCGTTTCTTAAGATCATTACCAGAAAAATATGAGACTGTAGCTTACGTTACTCGAACATCTGTTGGGTTTAAAGAGATGACCCTCACTCAACTTCATGGTCGACTTCTCACATATGAGAGAGAGTTGAATCAGAAAAAGAAGTTGCAAGAGTCAGAGAAAGCAACACACGACTATACCTTGGGTAACACTGCCCTTTATAGTCATGAAGAGGGTTCTAGCAGTGGAAAGGATCAAGGTTATGATCATTATATTGATATAACTTCCAGAAACAGTTTTACTTCTGATCCTTACACACCCAATTTTGCTTTTGCTGCAAATGGGGAAAGCCAAAAATCTGACAATATGTCCTTTGAGATGAATGACTTACAACATTTTGAACCCACTGATCTGGAAGAAATGGATATTTTACATCAGCTAGCACTCTTGAGTGTTAGAGCAAGTAAATTTTACAAAAGGACTGGTAGCAAGTTTCCTGGATTGCATGGGGGGTTGCAAGTGGGGTTGGATAAATCGAAAATCAAATGCTATAAGTGCAATAGGTTAGGACACTTTTCCAGGGAATGCAGATCTCAAACTGCAGGTCCAATTGTGACTGACCCATGACCTAGACCTTAAAGCACTGCTCATTATTCCAATTATACCCCTGCACCACAAATGCAAAACACTACATACTTTGCACATCCTGCTACTACAGTTCCTGTCCACTATATCCAAACACCTGCCCCACAGATTCAGTATGTCCAAGCACCACCTCAAGTGCATGTGCAACAAGGTCCACATGTTACTCAAACTACTCAAACCACTGCTCTGGCAGAGGTCAACCAACAGAGCTTCTTTACACAAGGCTTTGTTGACTGGAGTAGTTTGCCTGAGGATTTATCTGATGAAAACTTTACTCTAATGGCTAAAAATGACTTTGACAATGAAAATATTTGTTTAATGGCCTTAGAGACTATTGTTGAAGGTGATGAGTCTGAGGAACTAGTGTCAAAGTCTGATGAGGTTCAAAGTTGTGATGAAGCAATGGTTACACCAGTGGTTTCTCAAAACACTGTTGATGAAGAAAAGACCTCTCTATCTGATCCATGGGATACAAAGGTGTGTGAAGAAGACTGTGATTGTGCTCTTATGGCTGCCTCCAAGGTATCACCTCAGATTCTTAAGAATCTTTGCTCAGAAAAATGTATAATAGCTTTTGCTAACATTAAACAGGTGAATGAAAACCTTAGGAACAAAATCTTAGAAGATGAACTCAATTTTGAAAAACTTATCAAAGAGTTAAAAACAAGGTTGACCTCAAAAGATTATGAGATAAGTAGTCTAAAGCATGAAGCTAGCTTAACCATGGACCAACTCCAAACTATGGTAGACAAATACCAAGTTTGCAAAACGGAGTTAGAAGCTACCCAGATCACATGTAAAAAATGGGTAGAATCTTCCAAAGGTTCTGAAATTATGCTAGACAAACAGATCAAGAGTAACATAAAATTTGGCATAGGTTTTCAAAATGAAGAACAAGCCACTGAAAATGTTCCAAAAATTGATTCTGAAAAGGTTGAAGTGGTTCCTAAAAATTTGGCTGGAAATGAGATAAAAATCACTGATAAAAATGGTAACAAAATTTCTCTGGAAAAACATGAAGGGTCTTCAACTTTTAAGGAAATTGATAAATACCAATTCAAACCCAGATGGTCAGATGAATGTGATATTCTTGAAAATTTCAAGACAATGGACTTCTCAACCACTGAAGGTGTCAAAGCACCAAAGGCTAGAATCATTCCATCAAAGATCTTCCAGCAGAGGTTACAATTGAGAAGAAAATAGATAAAAAGAAAAGGGAAAGATCAAACATCTGTTCTGTGAATTTTGCAACAAAAGAAATCATGTAACTGAAAACTGTTTTCTTTTAAAAGCAAATGACATAAACAGAACACATGTGATCCCAAATGATTCAAAATGCTTTGTCTATGGTAAAACAAATCACTTAACTCATGAGTGTGTCTATCTCGAAACCTATGATCAAAAGGTAAAAGACATGAAGGCAAAGGCTCTTGTGAAAGAAATTTCAAGCTCTGCTAGAAATAAATCTAAGTAAGCCTTAGAACTTGTTGAAACATTTGTCACAAACTCATTGAACAAAACCTCTGTCCCAGAGAGGTACAAGTGACAGATGCTCCACCTGTAAACAGGTACCCAAGAGGACATGGTCAACCAGTTTATCAAAAGGTTCCTATGAGCTATGAAGGTTACAAAAAACCTTCAAAGCCCAAAGTGAATAAATATCTTCATGGTTACCAACATCTGATAGGAAATGGGTTGACAATATTGGATACAAAGCAAAACTCAAACCATTGACCATGTACCTGGATTTTAGAGTGGACACTCTGTGACCCCATCCAAAGCCATTCTGGCTTTGGAATCTCATCTAAACTAATTGTCTACTTATGTGCAGGGAGCTTCTACTTGCCTTGACAGTTTATGGTATGTAGATAGTGGAGGCTCCAGGCACATGACAGGATGCCGAGCCCTTCTCAAAGATTTCTTGCCTCATGGAGGGGGTGTATATCTTTTGGTAACAATTCAAAGGGGAAGGTGTTGGGGTCAGGGTGTGTGCAGGCTGGGAATCTCAAATTTGAAAATGTTAACTTGATTGACAATCTAAAATTCAATCTTCTAAGTGTTTCACAAATGAGTGATAAAGGATATGGATCCTTCTTTACAAAGAAAACATGTCAAATTGTAGGACCAGAGGTTATTAAAAAGATTGATCAAATCATTGCTGAGAGTAAAGCACAACATGTTGCTCATAGGAAATGTGTATGTGGTTGATATGTTGAAAGATAACTTTATGTCTTATGCATGTCTGTTCTCAATTGCTTCCAGCAAAGAAACAGAGTTATGGCACAGGAGACTTGGGCACACAAATATGAAAACTATCACCACTCTCTCTAAATAATGTCTTGTTAGAGGTTTACCACAAAAACAATTTACTTGTGAAGAACATTGTGTTTCTTGTTTGAAAGGTAAACAACATAAAAGTTCTTACAAGTCAATAGAAGAATCCAAAACAACCTAGTACTTGCAACTGCTGCACATGGATTTGTTTGGCCCTGTGCAAATCATGAGTCTCACAAAGAGAAGGTATTGTTTGGTAATTGTTGATGATTTCTCAAGGTTTACATGGACATTCTTACACTCCAAGGATGAAACTGCTGGAATATTGTAAAATTTTGTCAAACAAGTTGAACAGCAATATGACCTTCCAGTAAAAATCTTTAGGGTGATAATAGGACAGAGTTTAGAAACAAGGAGTTGGATGCCTTCTGTGAGTCAAAAGGGATTGCTAGGCAATTTAGTGTCCCAAGAACTCTAGAACAAAATGGGGTGGTTGAAAGGAAAAACAGGACTTTAATTGAATCTGCAAGAACTATACTAGCAGACTCGGGTTTACCCTTGTCTTTTTGGGCAGCAGCTGCAAACATTTCTTGCTATGTTCATAACAGAGTTTTGATTAACCCCAGGCATCAAAAGACTGCCTATGAATTGCTTTATAAAATCAAACATCTGATCTCATATTTCAAAGTTTTTGGCTGTCCATTCTTTATTTTGAACTTAAAAGATTCTATCTCTAAGTTTGCAGCCAAAGTTGAATGTGGTTATTTTCTGGGATACTCAACCACTGCCAAAGCCTTCAAAGTTTTTAACTCTAGGACCAAGTGTGTTGAAGAAACTCTGAATGTGAAGTTCAGTGTACTCCCATCTTTTAAAATCCCAGCAAATCCTGTTGAACTATTTGATTTAGATAAATTTACATTTGAAGATGTGTCTATCATGACTATCATGCAGGTACACCATAATCATCAACACGAGAGCAAGGATATGACTTCATACTTTGAAATTTCAAGATCAGTCCTTCAAGCAGAGGAGCAGATGTTAGTAACAATGGTGAAAGCTCTGCTGGTTCAATAGTGGTTAGTAATCAATCCTCTGCCTGCTCTCAAAATCAAACACTGTTGATAAAAATCCATCAAATGTGGATAAAAATCAACAAACATTCACAACTATACCACCTATACCTCCACCTCCATTCCAATCTGAGGCTGGACCTTCAAATTCACCAGCAAATGATAGCTCAGATGATACACATCTGCAGTTATCACCTCAAAATGCAATTGTCCCATATCAAGGTGATTTGATATTTCTCAAAAGTCATCCATTCGATCAAGTTATTGGCAACATAAATGAGGGAGTGCTCACAAGAAGCCAATCCCAAAACATTTGCCTTTTTTTTGGCTTTCTATCACTCACACAACCTGTCAAGTACCAAGAGGCACTAAAAGACAATAGTTGGGTAGAAGCTATGTAAGAGGAGCACTTTTAGTTTAAAAGACAACAAGTTTAGGAACTTGTACCATGCCTAAGGATGTCAATCCAATTGGCACAAAGTGGGTCTTCAAGAACAAAACAAATGAAAGGGGTATTGTTGTCGAGAACAAAGTAAGGCTCGTGGTTCAAGGCTACAGACAGGAAGAAGGTATTGACTATGATGAAACCTTTGCTACTGTAGCAAGGTTAGAAGCCATCAGACTGTTCTTAGCTTTTGCTACTAACCACAACATCAAAGTGTTTCAAATGGACATCAAAAGTGCATTCATGTATGAAAAGATCAAGGAAGAAGTGTATTTGTGTTAACCTCCTGGATTTGAAGATGCATTTCATCCTGATCGTGTTTACAGGTTAAACAAAGCACTGTATGGTCTTAAACAAGCACCAAGATCCTGGTATGAAACTCTATCCACTTTTCTCTTATCCATAGGTTTTTCATGAGGTAAAATTGATAAAACCTTGTTTTTTAAAATGGAAAGGAAAAGATATGATGCTTGTCCAAATTTATGTGAATGACATCATTTTTGGATCCACATGCACTACCATGTGCGAAGAGTTCAGAAAACTCATGGCAGCAGAGTTCGAGATAAGTGCAATGGGTGAGTTGCAATGTTTTCTTGGTTTACAAGTCAAACAAATGCACAATGGCACTTTCATCCATCAAAATAACTATGTCAAAGAACTACTTAAAAAGTTTGATATGGATGATTGTAAACCTTGTAGCACACCCATGGAAACTTCCAAGCTGGTCACTATTGATGGTAAAGATGACCTCGTTGATCAAAGACTTTACAGACGCATGATTGGATCTTTATTGTACCTAATTGCATCAAGGCCAGACATCATGTTTGCTACATGTGTTTGTGCGAGATCACAGTCACTATCTAGAAAGTCTGATTTTATTGCTGTAAAATGAATATTAAGATACATAAAAGGTGCTCCCACACTTGGTATATGGTATCCTGCTAATGGGAACATTGAGCTCTCCGGTTACTCAGATAGTGACTTTGCTGGGTGCAAGACAACAAGGAAGTCCACATCAGGAGGTGTCCAATTCCTAGGTGATTCCCTAGTGTCTTGGCAAAGCAAAAAGCAAGTTGCAGTTTCCACATCTACTGCTGAGGCAGAGTATATAGCTGCTGCAAGTTGCACTGCTCAAATCCTGTGGCTTCAAAATCAACTTTTGGATTTTGGTATCACTGCTTTAAAGATTCCTCTCACAATTGATAGTCAAGCAGCAGAAAATATCATAAAAAATCCTGATCTCATTCTACCACAGAACACATTGACATCAGACATCACTTTGTGAGGGATTGCTATGGAAAAAGTTTGATTTCTTTGCAACATGTCCATACTAAGGATCAGCTGGCAGATGTTCTAACAAAAGCTTTGGATACATCTACCTTTGAAAGCTTGATCTCTAGAATTGGAATGCTAAACATGGATTAAAAACAATTTTCTAGTGATCCATGCGTAAATAGCATAAAAATGTTTTTAAAAAAAAATCAAAATTCCATCCTTAAAAATTGTTTAAAATTGAATTTTTCAATAAATCCTCAAAGTCTGTTCAAACCACTGATAGCTTTAAAACACTGGTCATTTAGAAAAGTCTATCCACTGCCAAAAGTGTATCCTCTGATAGTGTCAAACAATATTCACATTACACTGCCCATACCTTCAAACAGTGTTTTCAAACAACTGTCTTCCATTTTCAAGCAGAGGATACACGTGGTCAGACGTTATTCGTCAGTGAATTGCATCAGATGCCATGTCATCATCACTTTTTCAAAACCCAATAAAACCCTGTTCTATCTATAATAGAGTTTCCACTTTGTCGTGTTGAATTCAAAATTCTCAAAACGATTTTCTCTCAACCATGGCACCTAAAACCAAATCAAAAGCGAAATCCAAAGCAAAATCCAGACCAAAACGACCTCCATTCACTCTCATCAGCAAAACTCCTCGCAACTACACAAAAATATTTGAAGAAGTGGATTCAAATACTAGATATCATCAGATGATAAAAATCTTGAAAGAATCGAAATTTAAACACATGTTAACTGTCAAAGCCCCGATTTATCAAGTTTCACAATGGAAATTTTGGGCAAACGCAGAGGTTCATTCCCAAAAAGATGTTCCTTATGTCATATTATCCAGAGTGGGCAAAACACTGATGAAGATTACCCCTCAATCAATCTCACAAGTGTTCGAATTAAATGATATGGCACATCCTGTGTCATTTCCTATCAACGAGATGCATGCCGAGTTCTTAGAGAGAGGTTATATTGGGCAACTCAAAGGTATGACAATCTTCAAACCCAATTTTCCTACTAAGATGAGATTTTTCTTTCATACTCTTTTCACTTGTCTATCAGCCAAGACCACAGCTTTTAACGAAATCCCATTGAACATCCAGTATCTGGGTTATGCCATTTTAACTGGTTCAAATTTTAACTTTTCCCAGATATTTTTCAATGATCTTGTGGCAAATTTTAATAACATTGCAAAAGAAAAAGCTTTTCTGATACATCCAAGATTTTTGAGTGTTTATCTTCTTAATCAGTTACCTGAAGATGATGTTAAACAAGGCGCGGTTACAAACCCAGGCGGCCTAACTCATGAAAATTTTACGAGAATAACAAATCAAGATAAAGTTTCAAAAACACAAGTAGATGAGGAAGAGCAAGCTTTACAAGAACAAAATGTTCAATCTCAACCTCCTGCTACTGAGCCCACTACTCTTGGTGATCAGGGCACTACAACCATTGCCTGAAACCCACATAAAAAATCTCCAAAAAGAAAACCAAGAAAATTCCCAAAAAACCCACCATACCCAAAAAGGGTCCTCTGGAAGATGAGATCCCAGAGGTTAACCCTGTGATCACAAAATCACAAGTAAACACTGCTACTACTTCATCACAGCAGATGTTAGAATCTCAACCTGGCTTTGAAACTCCTCCTTCCTCCTCACAAAAGGAAAAGGTTGTAAACACAAGGACACCAAATTATGAATCTCTAGGATCACTTGGTTCCATCTTCCACAGCCCATCTCCTAGGGCAATGTCTCTTTCTGCCCCACACCCTTCACCAACAAAATCACTACCACCTGCTATGTTGCCTTTGTTGAATGCAATAGAGTTGGAACAGCCATTTACCAGTTCTTCTCACCAACCTATTAATGAGAATATACTTCAACAAGTTACTAGGTCTGATTCTTTATTATTTGCTAGCCCATCAGCAACTTAAGAGGATACATCCCTTGGGTTACATGTAACCATAGGTGATAGTTTATCAAGAGCAGCCACTAGAATTGCTAAAATCCCAAGTTTATCTTTGGACAATGCTTACATACCTATAACTCTGATGATGGCAACCACTGTTGAGGCTACTAAGGTAACCTCTATTCCAGTGGAAGTCCTAGTTCCAAGATCAAGGGGCATCTATGTTTGAAACAGGGTTTAAAAACCCTATTCGTGATGATGTAGATATAACTACCACATTTGGTAGCAGTTCAAATGATCCTATTAAATTAGGTGATTATCTAAAATATCAAGATTTGACGGAGAGAGTCACTAACATTGAATTGTCTGTTGATGAAATCAAATATTACTGAAGCAGATGATAGCTACAAAGAGCGAACCCTCTGTCGTAACCACTGATGATCTCAAACAAGCCTTGGACCCTCTATTTCAGCAACAAAAATATTTTGCTCGCCTTCAACATAAACATTAAATGCTAGAAATTAGAAACATGGTCAATGCCAGATACATGGATACAATTGCGGATATCAAGGCAATCAAGGCTCACATCCTTCAAACCACTGGTACCCCTCCTCCTACAGTAATAATCCTGGTAAACACCAATGATGCCAAAAAGGAGGAGAAACCTTTAAAGAAAAAGTACTAAAGCTTGAAAGAGATGCACGACCAACAGTGTATATCCCTAAGCCGGATGGGTCTAAGAAAGTTGATGAAAGGGAAAACTTCTTGGCTAGGGAAAGGATGAAGAATAAGATGAGGGTAAGAGATGAGGGCAAAGTGCTGGTTGAGAAAAAGAGAGCACTACAAAGAGAAAAAGAAAAGGTTGGTACTTCCACAAAGAAGAGACCAGTTAGAAAAACCAGGCAACCAACAACCACTCCTTATAAAACTCAGAATGTTGCTACTACAACCATTGAAACCTCTACTCCCACAAAATATCTTACACCTCCTCCAAAAGCTAAACCCACTTCCACCACAACAGATGTTACAACACCTATTGTGTCAACATTTGTTGACACAGCAGAGGTTATAGCAGATGTTAACCCATCCACTGCTTTGATTAGTTTTCCTTCATCCACCCAACCAATACCAACACCTACACGAATTCCTGATCATCCACCATCACTCACACTCAGGTTCAAAAGGAGAAAGGTTACAAAGGTCGTTAATGAAGATGAGATCATTCCTGCTCCACTTCCATTGTCATCACAACCTCTGACCTCTACAACATTTGTTCCTTAATCTTCCATTCAAACAACTGATCAACCATTGAAAATAGTTCCTGCAGCAGTAAAGTTTCCTCTTGATTTACCAGCTGTAAGAGAAGAAATCAAGTCTTTCTACTCTGAAGAAAATCCTGAGAAAAGACTCATCCAATCTCTGGATGGCTATCCTAGACCAGCAAATATTGATGAATATTTACTACTTAAAGCCAGAGAAGCAGAGGATATAGCCAAGAGAGATACAGCAGGTAAAAGTTATAGAGAAGTGCAGAACTATATGTAGTTCCAGCTGAGCAAAGTCAGAGTTTGGGAAGATTTTGTTAAAGACTTGTGCAAGAAGCTGTCTGAAATGGAAGATCGAAGTCTAAAACATGACTACATTGAGCACATCATGACCAACAAGAAGTACAAAGCTACCAGGGAACAGTTCAAGGATTGGACCGTGAGTGATCTAAGAGACGAAATAGAGAGAATGCAAGAAATGTTTAAAGATCCTCACAAAATGCTAACTCCTCCAGACTGGAAGAAATACAAGAAAAATTTGCCAGACAGAGCTTTGAAGCTCAAAAGGATGAAGGAAGAATTGATACAGAACAATTATGGATCAAGAAATCAGGTTATTAGATGGGGAGAATTGAGAGTGTTTGACACTTACAAAAAGTTGGAAGAAAGAAGTAAGAAAGATCCAAACATGCCTCATAAG
The DNA here is from genome assembly GCA_947069175.1 of Scalesia atractyloides. Taxonomy (NCBI): domain Eukaryota; kingdom Viridiplantae; phylum Streptophyta; class Magnoliopsida; order Asterales; family Asteraceae; genus Scalesia; species Scalesia atractyloides. The sequence goes on along the minus strand of CAMTDV010000024.1, from coordinate 32,711,619 downwards.
CCTGATTACTCATCAGAGATTGTGGTTCATAAAGCTCAACACTCTAAAAGGTCTGTCTCAACATCTACCCCTTCCACACTTGCCTTAAATCAATTAAAAAGGCAAGAGGAGATGGCTGAAGAAGATCAAAGAGTGTATGAACACATCAAAGAAGGAATCCAGTGCATGATTGATTATCATACTGATGATGCCAGTAAAATGTTTGCAGCAGATCTTTCAAAGATGACTCATCAATCATCTTCACCAACCTCAACAATAAAGTGTCATCCTAGAAAGCCATCAGACCCAAAAATTCTAAAGTGGAAAGTTGACAAAAACTCCCACGAATTGATTTTGCTCAAGTTTAATGGTGATGCTACCAAGATGAGAATGGAGGATGCATATGAGCTGTGTGCAGAAGACCTCCAAGATCTTATGGATCTGGTACTCGAAAAGGATGATGATGATGAAATGTCTCTAAACTTTGAACTGCAATTTAAAGGACAAATCAAAGAATTTCTGTTGAGGAATAAAAACCAAGAATAAATAACTATTTTGGCATCATCTGTTCCAGGGGGAGATTGTTTGGATTGAACCCTATACAAAGGAACAGATGATATAAAGCCAAATACATTATCCGCGGTTTGGTTACAACTATCAGAGGTTACAACCTCTGATGTATATACACTGCTTTCCACAAGATTTGTTTCCTATCATCTGTCTCAACATTTGTCAAAGGTCTGCCAGAAGAATAGAGATCAGAGGATAGAGAACGGAGTTTAGTTTATTAGTTTAATAATCAATGTAACAGTGCTTTGCACTATCAGATGTTAGATAGCAGTATTTTGAGTGTTGTTAAATGTCACTATCAACCTTGACGTCATCAAAAGATGCTCAGTGGTTAGATAGTTAGTATAAATAGGTGAATCGATGTAGCAGTATTTTCCATCAATCAAAAGAGCATTCACCAATCTATCTTCTCTACATTTCTGTACTTTCAAACAATTATCATTGGGCTAAGGGGGAGTTCATAATTCACATGCATATACTACAATTAGTTCAAAGAATGATGATGAAAACAAATGACCATCAATTATGATAAAAGTTTTCCATTCATTCCGCTGCATTAAAACTCATTTTATCAATCATATTTCCATACTTGAAACAAAAATCACAGTTGATTTAAACAGATCCTAACAACTTCTGAGTTCTGTAGGATCATCTACAGGAATACAAAATGATATGAGTTTAAATCACCACATTAATATATCAAATTGAATCACTGCTGAACAAAATTCCTCAATCTGTGCATTCAGAGCAAAAGATGATAGTCATGGTCCGGATAGTTTTTCGTTTGTCCTTGGTGATCTAAAACATATTGATCCCACCGACTTTGAGGAAATGTGTTGGTGCATATTATGTATGTCCGCCACTGTGTGAATAGGCTAGATAAAGCGTGTGTTGAATATTTCAAAGTTTAGATTGAAATACGAACACATGCCATTTTCGAGAGGACGACACCTTTCGAGAGGATGAGGACTCATCCTCACGATGGACTCATCCTCTCCAAATCTCATGTTTATAAATAGGGTGTCATGTGTTAGAATTTAATAAGTTATGGAGATTTCAGAGGGGAAATGCTGGAGAGATTGCATGATGCTTTCTCCAGCTTGTAAAATGATGTATGCTCTTTCGGTATGAATGGAACCTTCTACTTGTGACTATATGACGTGAGTGGATGGTGTATGATTTTTAATATATATTTAGCACTTTTTACTCATTTATCAAGCTTTAAATTTATAAAACACGATATAAAACTATCACTCTCTACAACACGCTAGGGAAACTGCACCTATCGTTGGTGTAGTATAGTGATGGTAAGATACCGAGGTCGTCCAAGGACACAAGAGCTTTTTATACCGGAATATCGTCAATGTCTAATCTAACCAAATATAGACAAAAGATTTTTAATAAAAAAACTATAATAAATAAAAGATACAAATAAACAAGATCGAATCACTTGGTTCTGACCTATCTTTTACGTATCCTTTGATGATTTCCGTATGTTGTTGAATTCATGATTGAAGCTGACGCTATCCAAAGACCAAATGCGACATTCTGAAGACTAAGTTCACCTTTGGAAGCTATTGTCAAGAGGAGTTTGTTGGTGCAAGTTATGTGACAACAACTTTGTTTGGTCTTCGGATATCTTGAACAAGACTTTGATATGAAGACTTCAAGAGATTCTGAGTTTATGTCACAATGAAGACAAGTCCGAGTTTGTATATAACAAGATTAGTCCGAACTTGTGAAGATTAAGTGATGTCTGAATTTGTTAAGGAGTTCCAAATCAGAGTTTGTGAGATTTCAAGTCCGAGTTTATGCTTACAATATGAGGAATCCGAATTTGTGGAATAAATGAGGAATCCGAATTTGTTCATATATTGTATTTCGAGTTTATGTGTTTGTATTGTTTTAGTCCGAGTTTGAGTTGATAATATATGTGGGCATAGCCCAGTTTGCAAGGCGGTGTTATATAAACAACACTATTCTCTAGGGTTTAGGTTAGATAGTCTGAGAGAAGTTACAAAGAGTTTGTGAGAGAAAACACAGAGAAAGGTTGTGAGTTCTTGTGATCTTGAGTGGTTGTAAACATTGTGTTAGTTAATCACAAAAGATCGGTTTAACGTTTTTTGCATGTTCTTCATAATATTACTTGTTTCTGTATATGTTGATCTATCGGGGGATTCCGCACCCTTGGTTGATTGTCAATCTCGTAACAATCCACACGTGAAAGGGACCTACATGGTAGCATTAGAATGTGAGGTCTGAATATAACGAACTTCCAATACCTGGTGTTCTGTTGAGCAAGCACGTGAGCCATCCTATGTTGGGAGATATTATACTCAGATTTGATAAGCATAGGAGGCTTCTTGCCGAAGCGCATGCTATGCGGATTATTTTGTGCCATATTTTTTGTTCTTATGAAGAAAAACAAAGCATGTATGAAATACTTTTGTATTTAACGCTCTACATCTCGAGTTACGAACATATTGGATCTTGGTGAGCTGATCTTTGAATATTAAACTAATTGTGAAATCAAGTCACATGTAACCTAGCTCTGATACCAATTGTAGGATATGAGTTTATCAAACTTGTGGATTTTAAGCAATATAAGAACAAAAAATTTACAAATTGAAAGACAAATATTGCAAACACAAAAGGAGGAAGATATATCAAAATTACTTTGTATTGAAATCCAATTATTACCATTACAGTCTAATGATTTTACAATCCCCACCCATCCGCCTGATCACTCACAAATTTGTTCGCACAAAAGAGAATGTGTGTGAAGTGATAAACAAATCACTAACAGATGAGATCTATTTATACTAAGTACAAAAGTTCTATAAAGCAAGTACTGTTGTATTGATGAACCTCTGATATTTAAACCACTATTGGTTTGTTCCAAACATCTGTTTGGCCTGAACAGATATTTGGTCTTCTTTAACAGCTTCAACATGGCTTTGGCCTTGACTAGTGCTTGGTTTTACTTCAACAGTGGTTCCATGGCTTGAACAGATGTTTTCATATCTTCAACAGATTTTCTGATCGGTATCTTTGGGAGGATAGTGCTTCACTATCTATTTATTTTATGATCAAGATGTCATGTTTTGGCTTTTGAATATCATCTATTCTTTTATAGGTAAAACATAGATTCTGGGCAATCCGTATAGCTGAAACTTTAAAAACAAAACCTTGAAGTTCCTATCTTTGATGAGATATGGAAAACACCTATCATGATAGCCTGGAATGATTTAGACAAAACCAAGATTCAGAACAACAAAGTCCCTAGTCTTCCTGAAAGCATGTTGCAAGTCATTCCAAAAGTTCTCCCTATCTAAAGAGACATGAATATCTGATAACCAAAGATGAAATCCATGACAACAACTCAGCACTAGAAAAAAGAAGAACAAGCATCAAAGATGGAGGAGACATGTTAGCAGTCAAGAATGGATATTTTTAATCCACAATCTAATATTGAGTCAGCTCACCATGCACCTACAGTTGATCTGGATCAGAACTCAATCAGAAAAGAAACAATGTGAGCTGGAGAAGGTCAAAATCTGGATTCACCACTACAAGAAGACATTCCTCAGACGGTTGAAAATCCAAATGTTAAACTTGATGATGTTCCCGAATCAGTGGAATCAGATTCTGATGATTCCACTGAATCTAAGTTTGAGATATCTCATAGAACATGAAAATTTAACCTTGATGAGAAAATTGGAGGTACTATTAATCTCAGCTCAGAATCTGATGAAGAGGATAAGCCAGAGACAACAAAAGGTGTCGATTAGTTCGCTGATCAAGGAAACCTGGTATCCCTGGATAATTTGTTTTTCCACATAACTCACAAAGAGAAACCTGAAAAAAGGTATTCCAGGGAAGTGTAGGAAATCTAGATTTGCATCTGTCACAAAAATCTGGTAAGGATCTGACAAATTGGTCTTCTGAGCAGTACAAGCCCTTAACAATAGCTAGAAGTATCTTTTCCGCTAGTCGATTACAAGGAACATTTGTTGTTCCACCTCACCCTTAGTTAAACATTCTGACTCAATAATAGTTCAAGAGAATTATTGAACAAGTCACACGTATTGGGGGGAAGCAACAACACCCTGCAAAAAAAGTCCAACACAACGGTTGAAGAAAAGCTAGACCTTCTATTTCAAGAACTAGAGAATCAAAAATTTGATATTAAGAAAATATCAGTTTTTCTAGAACTCATTAAACAACAAACATAAGAAAATACAAGGAAGTTGCAAAAATACAAGATGCCCCAGGAAGCTCAATTTACATCCACAACCTCACATCTGGATTCAAGAAAATAACTAAAGATTTAAAGGAAATGAAGGATCAGATGAAGGAGCTATTGAAGTAAAAAAGAAAAGCAAGATCAAATGGCACAATCCAACAGATTGCATAGATGTCAAAGAATTTGACAGAGATGGAAGAAAACATGGAAACTCTGAGGGTAGAAAACAGTGCACTTCTATTGCAATGGTGAAACTAGTGAAAAGACTAGACCCCTTATGGAAATTCTATCAAGATTGACCTTGATAAGCTATAGGCTGAAGATGTCAAGAACACTGTACTTATTGAAGAGGTAAAATCTATTCTAAAAAGACTTAATGTTAATCTTACATCCATCACAAAAGGATCCGTAGGAGATTTAATCAGGGTTATACTAAAAGCTCAGTCTACACAAACAATAGCCAAAACAATTGTTTCATTATCAGAACATCAAAAGACTTCAACCATTGTCATAACCATGGATCCACCAATGCAACAAGTCATTAGAAAGCAATAATTTGGTTCTACCCTTAGAAGCTCACCCTACAACAAAACCAAAAAAAGATCCTATTGAAAACAAACAATTGAAAGGTACGTCATCCACCAAAGCAATGTCAGATGAAACAAACTTCAGTCATGCCTGTATGCAAACTTGCAAGAGAAAATTTGATGGAACTCTTATGGCTGAATCATTAAAAAGAAGACAAATGGTGATTCCCACAACAAACCTTCTAGCAAATACAACAAGGATAATGATGCAAATCCCCAATGATGCATCAGAACCATTTAGCCCAATGACTAGAAGAATATACATAGAGAAGATAGTTAGAGGCCCATACAACTTTCCTAGACTTCTGACCAACCCAATCAAAGTCTACTAGAAGTCAGGGATCACTATACTCCTGCTGGGTTGGGCAACTACACACTGAATAAACACTTGTCATCAAGAAACAACAGAATGAAGAAAACTTCATTGATTTCGACTTAGATAGTGGAATACATCCACTAGATCTAATAAAGTTCAGGGAAGGTTTGATAAAGAAAATTCACACAAAAGAACAGTCAGAAGAGGAATTAATAGTCTATCAAAAGTAGGAAGGAATGTATTCAAAAGATATGGTAAAAGTGACTTTGACCTATGTCTGAACTTTGTCTATGTGTTCTTAAAGAAACTCATCATCACTACACTTTATGAACACATCCTTGAAGAGATAAATAACAAGCACAGACTAGTACGATATTTGAATCTTCTGACTTAGTGAGATCTGCAAATTCTCAAATCAGACCCTAACCTACATCAAAGACTACATGAAGAATAAACTAGAAAAGCTAAAGCTCAAAGGAACTGCTAAACGGAACTGATGAAGCAAATTGAAGAAGTCATTGAAGAACGGATAGACAACAGGGAGATGCTCAAGGCACTTTATAATGAATGCAACAAACCAATCCCAGAGATTAGCAGTTGAACCCCAAAGACAAAGCATGGCACATCTGAAGCAATTAAGCATCTATGGTTGTTTTTGTCTTCATGAACTGGTTTTAAGTTTTAAGCAATGGTACTTTTATATTCATGATGTATTGAAGTAAGACTATGTTTACTCGTATTTGATCATATTTTCATTTTACTTACAACACTTAAAGGGAAATTGTTAGAACCTTTTATTCAATTGTTTAAGTGTTAAAGAAAAACAAAGAAGAATCTGATCATCCTGATTAGATCTTATGCCGAGAAAGTCAAAAAGTTAAACTGAGAATATGAAATCTGAACAAGGACATCCAAGATTCTAATATTTACATAAAACGTGGATCATGAGATCCATACCACACAAGAAAGATGATCAAATCATAGAAAACAAAGTTATCTCATAGATCTGATGATAATCTAATAATCATCACTAGATTAGGATAAAAGGAGATCGTTAGAATTCTGATTGTCAATCATCAGAAATTTGATGACCCCACTTGCCAAACCTGATAAGGTTTTACATATCCTAAGTCGGCAAATGGAAGGTTGCAGATTCAATGAATATGCCAAAAACTTACTTTCCACAGGCCAACTACGTGAATAAACTATTGTTTATTCATGCACAACATTCTCTACCAATAGAGAATGGAATCACCAAAGAGTAAATGAGTCGTGCCTAGTGTTAAATACATCTTACACACTCTACTACCCTTTCTTGATTCACTCTCACAGAATTCATTAAGTATTTGTTAGGTATTAACTAATAACCACTCAATCATGTTGTAATCTTTTAAAAGTGATATAAGCTTGAAAATTCTGTACTTTGGTTTCTTGAAAGTTTGATTTCTAATTCTACAGACTATTTTCTATCATAAGTTTAAATCACTTGCCATTTTAGTTAAGGATCATTTATCTGGGATCAACACTTCTAACCCAAGTTTTTCATCTTTTGCATTTCAACCATGGCCCACATACTTTTCATCTTTCGCATGCTTTTTTGTTTTATGTTTCGTTCTAAATTTTGCGAGTTGACACACCGCAATGTGCATGGAGGGTTCAACATTTTTCGTCTATTTTTTCCTGTTTGAAAGACCCCGCAATTTTTCCCCACTTGACAGGTTCTTTTCTATGTTTTACATTTCGGTCTATTTTCTCTGCGTTAGCACGTTACAATGAGCATGCGTGGGTCAACGATTTCACGTCCGCTACTAGAAAACTGCTATTATTCCCATGCCAGTTTCTATGGGAAATCCGTGGGTAACTGCAGTTACCCACAGATTTCCCACGAAAATGGGCTTGTGTTAGTAATTTCCTAAACATATCCTACGGATATTAATTAAAAACCATTCCGTCGGAAATATGTCGGCATTTACGACAAATTTCCTACAGATATTAATAAATCTGTTTTAAAAATAACACATATATAATACAATATGTATTACAAAAAATAATTATCCATTTCCGTGAGTACTTTGTTGGTAATTTCCGACACACTTCTATGGATGGTAATAAATTAATTTAAAAATCAAAAATTTAATATTTTATTATCATTAGTTTCATTCTTTTATGAATATTTTTTTATCATAAATTGGATTCCTACGCATTTGTTACAGATGGTTAAAATGAAAACGGATTCCGTCGGAATTCGTAGGAAATTGCGGACACTTTTCCTACGCATACTGATTCCTACGAATTTCTGACTAATGGTTAAAATGAAAATGGATTTCGTCGAAAATCTGTCGGAATTTTCCGACACTTCTCCTATGCAAACCAATTTGTCATTTTTTGTCGCTTTTTTTTGTCACAAAACTAAGACCCTTTCTTATACGTCGGAATTTTGTAGGAAAAGTATCGGCATTTTCGTTTGTAGGAAATGCGTAGGAAATTTTGGTAGGAATAATAACAGATTTCTAGCAGTGGTCTGCTTTTCGTTCCGTGTTATTTTTTCCTTATTTATTTTATATCTTCTGGTATTAGCGGTCTACAACAGTGATGTGACATTGATGCTACTTGAAATGGTTTTACGACACCATAACGTGAGGCCTTAATAGCACTTAACTATTATATTTGAAATCAACATGCAAGTGGTGCGTGCATATTATTTAATATCAAAATTAACATTATGACCTCATTGAAAATTTTATATCGGCACAATTTATTTGAAGATTTGATTGATTAATACTTTGTTATAACAATGAGCATATCAACTAAGATGGCTTTAATCATGACGACTTTATACAAATAAATTGCTAGAGCTTTATGATTAAATTAATCTCCTCATTTTGATATAAATTTAAATTACAACTCCAATCATAACTATAAACACTATGATATATATACTTTATTTGCCTTATGTTACAGATAGATAATCAAGATATGCTTTATCTGCTTTTGTTACAGATAATAAAAAAATCAAATAATAATAAATTTCAAGTTAATAAGAATTTTAAAAAGTAAATTTTGAGAAAATCATAGACTTCCTTCCTTTTGAACAACCAAACCCAAACATCAACTAAACTTATTCATAAATCTCTTCAATCTGCATTAACTTGAGGATGTATATATTTTCAACCCACCTTAGAGCATTCACAATCAATCTCTCATATTTATGTGAATACATTCTCTGTATTTTATAGAGTGGTTGTGAGTGGTTGTTATTGCATGAGAGAAAATGTTATTGTCCATTAGTAAATTTGGAGCGTTCACACTCTATATACTTTAATATTTTTTTAAAGTAGTTGTGAGTGAAAGAGCGAGAAAGGTTAATGATAAACGTATAAAAATATTTTATAACTAAAAATGAGAGAGAAAAGTAGTAATTTTTAGTGTAATTATAGACATAAAGCAAAGAATAGATTTTGAATGCTATTGGCTACAAACCCTTCGATGTATAATCAAACCCAACAATGACAATGCATGTATGTACAGAAAACACGGCTAAGTGGAAAATAGGTTTACAAGTTATCTTTTACGCTACTCTGTGGAGTATTTGTAAGGCTCGAAACCGGTTAGTTTTCGATGGTGTCACGTTTAGAGTTTCTAGCGTGGTGGAGGAGGTCAAGGAACAGTCGTATATGTGGTTGAAGTATCGAGCTCTGTTCAATGGGCTTGATTGGGTGAGAAGGAGATACTTTAATGCTAGGGACATTATTAGGCTAAAGGTTATGGTCATGACCCTCATGACGCTCCACATACACGCCATGTCACCCATCTCTAATACATCATACAAAACCCTACTCTAAGGGCGTGATCAGACCCAAATTATTGTTCCCTTTATTTTTAATATATTTTGTCTGAAAATCTATAAATGGGACGGTCGTGGTAAACATGGTTCAATCCACGTGAACCACCATCAATAAAGGAGGGGAGCGGTATACCATTTGATTAATGATGCTATGTGGAAATAATGTCTCAACTCACACCCCCACACCCCATAGCTTTATGTAATGTGTTTTCTTTTCCTTTGGTTAGGATCTTCAGCTTGTAGTTGGCCCCTATCTTCTATCTTTTATGTTTTGAATAAAATTGCCGTCGTTCGAAAAAAAAAACACTTGTTTTTTCTATGATCAAATGTATTCCTCGAATTAGTGTGTCGTACGGATCATCCAGGATTTTCCAAAAGTAATTCAAGTACGTTGAATTCCATGTTGATTCCAAAAGTAATTTCAAGTATGAATTCCATTTTTCAAGTACGGTGAATTTCAAGTACACTTTTCACATTATATGATATATTGATCAGAGCACCTGGCAAAACAAATGGAAACTTTTATGGTCAGCAGAGAGGTGGCGGATTTAAAATAAAAATTTATAGGTGAAATGGGTCTCTAAATTGATTTTATCAATATAACAAATCAAAATGCAAACAAATACCTATCACTGAGAAGTCGAAGCCCCTATAATGGGCCTTTAAATTTTACTTTTAAAAAGTCATCTATAAGAATTAAAGAGCCTTTAGAGACCCTGTGCGACTAGTGTATACAAATATGTATGTATAATTAGTAGGGAGGGGTGAGCCCTTTGACGTCCCTATCAAAGGGGATTTCAACGGTGGAAAGGGTATTGGTGACTTGGTATGGGCTTTAATGCTCAACACTTGGTCTTTAACCTTACAAAATAATAATAACTAGTGGTATTTAATTTCTCACGCAATGGGACGAGAATTCGATCGGCATCGGTTTGATTTGTTGTGGTATCGGCACACGCTATAGTAACCGAAAGAGAAAAATAAAATAAATAAAGTCGTGATTTGCCAAAAGGATATCAAAATGTGTTTTAAATCGACCGAAAAACATAAAAATGAATACCAGTACCGAATCTAATAATAACGATTTTGGTACCGATGTTGTTCGGTCGGAATTGGTTCAATTTGTCATAGTGCTAGCATTCGTATAGCTTAGGGATATAAATTTATACAAGAATATCGAGGAAAAAAAGTTGAACGCAATTGTGTATTCAGTTTCTCTTAATATAACATACACAAGTTATTAGAGAAAAATTAAATTAAATTGATTAAAAGCTTATATAACGAACTAGGTTAGCATCCCACGGGTGACATATTGTGAAACGAAAATTTGTTCATACTTCATGATTACACAACTTATAATCTACAGTATTGCAAAAATCGCGACTAGTTGCCAATTAATCAGAAATCGGACCTCTACTAAGTAAATTTTCACTAGTCAGTCAATTACTCGCTAATCAGTCCAAGCCGGAGCTAGTCGCTCCTAGTCGGCCCAAATCGGGCAACTCGCCCCTAGTCGGCGCACCCAAAAAAACCATATGAAATTGGCCCAATTAACAACTTTTAGCCCATTTTTCTGTTAAAGCCCTACCCCAATTTCATTACATCGTACGTTGTTGCCTCCTTCTCCTCCAGACAGCAGCAAATCAGCCGCTACATAACCCTCCTCCGACGATTCTACTCCGGCGGTGCTGCCCTACTCTGGCTGCATCTACTTCCGTCCAGTCCTCTCTGCCGCAACATCAGCCGTATAACGGCTCCTTCTTCCTCTGGTGTTCTTCCTCCGGTGACATCCTTCAGGTTAGTTTATGCTTTATAGGTTATTTATATTAGATTTTTTTGTTGCAAGTTACTTTATAGTTTATTATTTACCTTGTAGTACTCTGCCAGCTTAAGTTATGTACTGTAGTTCTAGTTTAGTAGTTTATACTTTATAACAAATCTGAATTCTGAACTAATGTGATTGATATATACTTGTAGTTAAGTTATAATTTATGCTTTTCAAATTTATTTGATAGACAACAACTTTTATGGCATCTATGGAATCAACCGGTAGTAAAATGCTTAAAAGAAACTCTACCGATATTGGATGGGAATATGGAAGTTTGGTGGATCCAAATAAGTCTGATAGAACTCAATGTAACTTATGTAAAAGGACTATGTCCGCATGAGTATTTAGACTGAAACAACATATAGCGAGAATAACGGGAAGTGTTACCGTTTGTCATAAAGCAACAAAAGATGATCAGTTAAGCGTTCGAAATGCTCTTAATGAGGCCCAAAACAAAGAAAAAGGCTAAACAAAGTAGTGATGAAGCTTTAAGATCCGAGGTGAACATTGGTGATGAAAAATTGACCTCGACAATGTTTTGGAGATTTAAAGGAATCTCGGTCTTTTGATCCTATTAATAGATTTGAAACTAGCCAAGGCAAGAATAAACAAAGCAATCTTAACAATATTTTTAAAAAGGAACAAGTGACTCATGTAAAACAATATGTTTGTAAATGGGTGTATGAATGTGCAATTCCATTTCAAGCCTTTGAAAGGGATAACTTCGAACAAGCAGTGGAGGCAATAGGTCAATTTGGTCCTAGTTTCATGCATCCTACTAGATATGAGATGGGAAGTACTGTTAGGATCTAAGTTTGAATTAGTTGTGATTTTTGTTTCAAAAATGAAAAGTGAACATAGAAATCAAAGTATAATGCAACGGAAATATATGGAAAACTTTTATCACAACTAATTGTCGTTTGTTTTATCATCATGCTTTCAAACTTATAGATTTTGCATGTGAATGACAAACTCCCCCTTAGCCCAATAAGAACGATGATAGTACAGAAATGCAGAGAAGATGATAGGTGAATGATCTTTTAGATAGATAAATAAAATAGTACAAACGATCACATATTAATAGTAATACTTCTAACCTCTGAGCGTCTTTGATAACGCCAGGGTTGATAGTGACATGTAACAAATAAAACTAACTCTAAGGACTGCTAAACCTAAACTCTGATCAGTGCCAAGCACTTTTACATTGAATATAAAACTATTAAAGCTAAATACTGATCTCTATCCTCTGCTTTGTCTTCTGGCAGACCTTTGATCTTTGTCGTTTAGTATTAGCAAATGATAGAAGGCAGAGCTTAGGCAAGGCAAAGTTTATTTAACAGAGCTTTTAAACTCTGTTATCAGGACCAAACATCTGGTGTGATTTTGGCTTTATATCATCTGTTCCTTTTTGCAAGGTTCAATCCCAACAATCTCCCCCTGGAACAGATGATGCCAAAACACATTTATTCTTGATCTTTATTTCTCAACAAGAATTCTCTTATCTGGCCTTTGAATTGAAGTTCAAAGTTAAGAGATTCTATATCATCCACATCCTTTTCAAGCTCTAAATTCATCAGATATTGGAGGTCTTCTGCACCTAAACCATATGCATCCTCCATTTTCATTTTGGTAGCTTGGCCATCTGTGAGCAGAGTCAATTCATGGTTGTCTTCATTGATATTCCATTTTAGAATTTTTGGATCAAAAGGCTTTCTGGATTGGCTTATTATTGTTGAGAGTGATGGTGGAAGTTGATGTGCAATCTTTGACAATGTTTCTCTTAACAGATCACTTGCATCATCAGTGTGGAACTAGACTTGATCTTTGATTCCTTGTTTTATGAGATCCAACTCATACCTTTTCTCATCTTCTTTTGACATCTCTCTCTGACTTTTTCTTTGATTTAAGGCTAGGATGGAATGAGCAGATGTTGTAGAAGACTTTTGAGAAGGTTTGGTTTGATGAGTTGTAACCTCTGATGGATATTCAGGCTTCTTTGGCAATGTAGGATCTGTATTTCTTTTTCTTCCAGCCTTTTGTATGTATCAATCACTTTAACCTCTGACCACCTTGTGATCTGATTCTTTGACCCATAGTTTGCTGTTATCAGTTATTCTTTCATTCTTTTGAGCTTTAACACTTTGTCTGGCACATTCTTTTTGAACTTGTTCTACTCTGGAGGAGTAGGTTTTTTGAGTGGGTCCTTCAACATTTCTTGCATTCTCACGACTTCTTGCTTTAAATCACTCACAGAACAGTCCTTGAGTTGTGCTCTTGTAGCTTTGTATTGTTTGTGTTGCATGATGTGTTCAATGGAATATGCTTTTAAGCTTTCATCATCCTTTTCTGATAGTCTTTTGCACAAGTCTCTTGAAAAATCTTCAAGTTTCCTGACTTTGCTCAACTGATACTGCATATGACTCTGCACCTCTCTATCAGACTTTCCCTATGTATCTCTCTTAGTTATATCCTCTGCTTGTCTAGCTTTTAATTGCAGATATTCATCCAAGTTCCTTGGTTTAGGATAACCTTCAAGAGATGGGAAATCCTGTTTATCTGGATTTTCTTCAGAAAAGAAAGATTTTATCTCTTCTTTTACAGCTGGTAGATCTAGAGGGAACTGAGTAGATAGAGGAGCTGGTTGATTAGTGGTTTAAGGTCTTGCAGAGATGGGTTTTGAAACAGATTTTGTGGTAAGTGGTTGTGATGATAATGGGATAATGTTCTCATCTTCTATAACATTTGTCATTTTTCTTCTTTTAAAGATGAGTTTGGGTGATGGTGGTTATGGAAGTCTTGTGGGTGTAGAGATTTGATGAGTGGTGATTGGAAATGTGATCATGGAAGAGGTTTGGTTAACATCTGTTATACCCACTGATGCATCAACAGATGTTAAAACAACAGGAGTTGTAACATCTGTTGTGGTTGTAGGTGGTGTTGTAGGTGGTGGTGTTTGAGATTTTGTGGGAGCAGAGGTTGTGATTGAATTTTCAACATTTATGGTTTTAGAAGGTGTGGATATTGGTTGTCTTGTTTTTCTAACAGATCCCTTCTTTTGCTGAGAAGTACCAACCTCTTCTTTTTCCTTTTATTGAGCAATCTTTTGTTCAACCACAGCTCTGGTCTCATCTATCACCCTTTATTTATTCTTCTCCTTTTCCATGGCCAGTATATTTTCTGTTTCATCAATCTTCTTAGTGCCATCTAGCCTTGGGATAACACTGTTGGTCTTGAAGATGGATCAGTTTTGAGTTTTAACACTTCTCTTTGGTTGAATTTCTCCCCCTTTTTGGCATCATCTGTAGTGACCAGAATTACAAGGGGGAGGAGAAGTGCCAGTGGTTTGGAGAATGTGAGCTTTGATAGCGTTGATGTCTGCACTTGTGTCATTGTACCTTGCTTCAACCATAATCCTGAAATTATCCATGTGTTGTGCATGTTGAATGTCAGCATGTTCTCATTGTTGTTGAAGCAGAAGATACATCAATTTCCATAGCTCAGTAGTTGTTTGGATAGAGGATTGCTTTTTGAAGCTAACATCTACTTCATCATAGTTTTGAGCTCATTGACAGATGTTTCAATCTTTGTGACTCTCTCCGTCAAATCCTTGTATTGTAGCTCATCACCTAACTTAATAGAATCATCTGAACTCCTACCACTAGTGGTAGTTTTATCTATGTTATCATGAGCAGAGGTTTCAAAACTTGCTTCAAACACAGATGCCCCTTTGTCTTGGTACTGGGACTTCCAACTTTATCAGAGGATACCTTGGTAGCCACAGCAGTTGTTGCCTTCATTAGAGTCTTATATATGTAACCATTGTCCAATTGAAAACTTGGGAGTTTTGCAATTGTAGTAGCTGCTCTCGTTGAACTATCACCAAGGGTTACTTGTAACCCAAGGGATGTAGCCTCTTCACTTGTTGATGGGTTAGCAATGATTAAGGAATCAGACCCAGTCACATTCATAAGTATATTCCCAGTGATAGGTTGGTGAGAAGAACTGGTTAGTATCTGTTCCAACTCAATTGCATTCAACAAAGGTAATATGGTGGATGGTAATGATATAGGAGGAGGTTGTGGAGAAGAAAGAGACATTGCCCTGGGAGAGGTGCTGTGGAAAATAGAGCCAAGTGGATCTAGACCTTCATAATTTGGTGTCCCTGTGTTTACAACCTTATCCATTTGTGAGGATGAATGAGGAGTTTGGTAAGCAGGTTGAGATCTTTCTAACATTTGCTGTGAAGAAGTAGCAGCAGTGTTTTCAGGTGACTTTTGTGGTGTCACAGGGTTAGCTTCTGGGATCTCATCTTCCAGAAGTACCTTTTTATTTCTTGGTTTGGTGGGCTTTTGGATTTTTTCTTGGTTTTCTTTTTAGTGATTTTTGGTGTGGGTTTCAATACATTGGTTGTAGTGTCCTGATCACCAAGAGCAGTGGGCTCAGTAGCAGGAGGTTGAGATTGAACATTTTGTTCTTCTAAAACAGGCTCAGCCTCCTCTACTTGTGTTTTTTATTTTGATTGATTGGTGATGCGAGTAAAAGTTTCACGTGAAGGCAGCCATGTGGTGTCACAGCCCCTTGTTTAAGAGCATCACCAATCTTGTTTTGAAGATAAACACTTAGAAATCTTGGATGCATTAGAAAAGGTGCGCGATCCTTTTGAATGTTTTTAAAAGTTGTTACCAAGTCATTGAACAATACTTGGGAAAAGTTAAAATTAGAGTTCGTTAAAATAGCATAACCCAAGTATTGCATGTTCAAAGTATCTCATTAAAAGCCGATGACTTGGCAGACATGCAAGTTAACAAAGTGTGGAAGAAAAACTTCATTTCAGCAGGGAATTGAGGTTTATAGATAGTCTTACCTTGAAGTTGACCAACATACGCTATTTCGATGAACTCGTGTTGTAAATCGGCTATTGGGAATGTAGTGGCATGATTTAGGTCATTTAACCCAAAAGCCTTTGAAATCGAAGAACGTGTTACTTCCAACAAAGTTTTTCCCAGCGTGGTAACAATAAGATAAGCCACCTTGTCTGTGTCATGAACCTTGGCGTTTGCCTAGAACTCTCTTAAAGATGTTCGATAAATGGGAGCAGTGATTTGCATGAGTTCTTTGTACTTTGACTCTTTCAACGCTTTAATCATAGAATGATATTGCGTATTTGAGTTCGTTTCTTCAAGAATTGCAGTGTAGTTGTGTGGGTTTTGAAATTGAGGATCACCATGATCGAAGACGATGAAAACAGTTGTGAAAATGGAGAAGATTTGAGAGAAACCCGCTTTGAGAATTTTGAATTCGATACGGCCTAGGTAAAAACTCTGATTTTGATAAAACAGGGTTTTATAAAGTGAAAAAGTGATGATGACGTGGCAAAGATCTGACGGCTATCATCTGTCCACGTGTATCCTCTGATAGTGTATGGAAAACAGTTGTTATGGTAAACATTGTTGTGTGTCAACAGTGGATGGAAAGAAGTGTTTTGATTTTACACTATCAGTGGATAAGGTCAACGCAGTGGTTTGACCAATCAGAGGATACACTTTATCCAGTGGATAGATTTTTGAAAGAGCAGTGGATTGAACAGACTTTTGAAAGGATGGATTTTTGATTTTCTGAAAACATTTTATTGCTATTTACACATGGAACACAAAAATTTGTTTTCAATCCATGTTTAGCATTCCAATCCTAGAGATCAAACTTTCAAAAGTAGATGTATCTAATGCTTTGGTTAGAACATCTGCCAGTTGATCTTTAGTATGGACATGTTGTAAAGAAATCAAACCTTTTTCCTAGCAATCTCTCATAAAGTGATGTCTGATGTCAATGTGCTTTGTTGTGGAGTGTGAGACATGGTTTTTAATGATGTTTTTAGCTGCTTGACTATCTATCTTGAGAGGAGTCTTTAAAGCAGTTACACCAAAATCCAATAGTTGGTTTTGAAGCCACAAAAGTTGAGCAGTGCAACTTGCAGCAGCAATGTATTTTGCCTCAGCAGTGGATGTGGAAACTGCAACTTGCTTTCTGCTTTGCCAGGATACTAGGGAGTCACCTAGGAATTGAACTCCTCCTGATGTGGACTTCCTTGCGGTGTGGCAACCAGCAAACTCACAATCTAAGTCACCTGAAAGCTCAATGTTTCCATTAGCAAGATACCAGATACCAAGGGTGGGAGTACCTTTTAAGTATCTGAATAACCTCTTCACAGCAATTAAGTTTGAATTTCTAGGTGCTGACTGGGATATGGCACAAAAAAAACATGCTGCAAACATGATATCTGGCCTAGAAGCAATTAGATACAATAAAGACCCAATCATACTTCTATAAAGAGTTTGATCAGAGCTACGGTACCGATTCATTCAATCTAACAGTTGATGCATCACCTACGCTCATGAATTATGAACTTAGGAGGGGTTTTAGACGTATATCATAAAATAAATGGACAATCCTTGGACAAACTGTAAAATTGAACTTATAGGATTGTTAGAAACTGATTTTCGACCAGATCTGTGCAAAAATCTTCTTGAAATTCGAAGAAACGAAGACTCTGGATCGAAAAACGTCATTAGTTCAGTTTGGTGCAAAAACTCAAATTTTTCGTGCGAAAATCTCATTTTCGTACGAAAATAAGTGAGGTGCCAAAAAAAATTTGGTGATAGAAATTACTTTTGATCGTATTGACGAGATGAGTGTCCATAAAAAATTTGGTGATAGAAATTTTTTTCGAGATTTTAACATCAGATTCGACGTGTTCGGGGACACCATCTAGCGGTTTAGAGTACAGATTTGATGATACGGTCACAAAATGTTGAAGATATTGGGAGAGTCACTGATACCTGCGCAGAATGCTGATCATCCGGTGTAGTGACTTTCAATGGGCCTAGCGTCAAATCCTCATTTCGTCAAAACCGCAATTTTAGGAAATTTTTCGCGAAATTTGGGTTTTGTGGGACGATGCCCAAAACGTCAGAATTTGCTAAAAATGAGGGGGAATAAAAATTTGTCAAAACATTGAAAATTCCGGCATTTTTAGAAAATTCGGACGGTGCAGCTAGCATTCGGGTGGTTTTCGATGCAGATTATCTAGTGAAGCATTAGTGATGAGATCAGGTTGATGTCTACTCTTCGTAAAAGTGGGGTCGCATAACTGAGTTCTTGTTGAGGAGTTGTTTATCAGATTCTGTAGTCAATGGTCACATTTATGCCCGGCAGTCGTCAAGTTCCCGGAAGCACACACGACCGCTTAGTGATACGAAGTACCCATTTTAATTCTGCATTGCATATGAACTATTTTCCAAACTAACCGCCAGAAAATAGGGATGTCTTGTAGTTTCAGTGCCCCGTGCGCTCCGACCACGGCTAAATGCCCGGCAGTTGTCAAGTTCGCGGAAGCACACACGACCGTTTAGTGGTGCAACATATCCAATTTAACTCTTTGGAAATGAACTATTTTGCGGACTAACCGCCGGGAAATAGGGATGTCTTGTAGTTTCGGTGCCCCATGCGCTCCGACCGCGGTTAGATGTTTGCCTTTTATGACTAAAGAGGGTGATTTATGGAATCGGATCTTTCAGAACAAAGATATTACCAGTTGCTCACGAAATAGATTATGCTAGGGATTTCGTGGTCAGAGGAAGCTCAGAATTTTCAGATCATGATACAGGTTGATGCTTAAGGGATGTAGGATTTAGAGTCTTGATCTTCAATGTGGGGCAGTAGAGCAGGGTTAGCAGTCATTAATACCAGTGAGGATCTGAGGGTATTCAAGATATGTTGAGTGTACACGAATGTTCAGTGATGATCTTAGGTGTTGAGGACTAGCTCAGGGTTTTAATGTTACCAAGCTGAGGTTATTCAAGATATGTTTAGTGTACACGAATGGCCGATGATAGCTTTTGGTGCCATTATTATTAGACTTCAAGCAGATGAGTCATTCTTGTTAGACTAATCACCGTTGGATGATGATGTTTGTCGATTAAGCTGCGTCGCTCCTACGAAGTGAGCTATACATCTGTTTTTGTGACTGAAGAGGAAGAATGTGAGTTTGATCACGATGAAGATTTGCTGGTTGAAAAGATTACCGATTTGTTGATTTATCTTTCTAGGAAGTGTATTCAAGATATGATTACGGAAATCGGGATTTCAGATCTTCATGGGTATTCATTGATTTGAAGGTTACTGGCGTGGTAATTCGAAGTTTCTATCAATTGCCGGTCGGGTCTTGAAGATCAGAGGATCAAGCATAAGAGATATGCGCTAAACCGAACGCGGATGTGGTTAATGAAGAACCAGAGATGCTGCACTGATTAGTTTTTCGAATTAGTGTTTATTCAAGAAAATTTGTCGATCAAGCAAATCAGAGGAGGTCGGAAACCATGCAAAGAAAGTTCTGAACTGGAGATTTCAGGGGGAATTTAATGTTGATAATACAAACCCGGATCATCAATTAATGGGGAATCTGTTGACACGTTCTACGACATCGACAGATACTTTGATTGAAAGCTGCAGAATATTCAAACATGGCTCAGAGATTTCAAGTCAAGAAAAAGCTTCGACAGTAACGGACAAGGGGGAATCTGTTGATGAACTTTGTGTCCGTCACTGTGCGAATAAACTAGTTAGATCGTGTGTTGAATATTGTATAGATTAGAAGCGAACACACGACCCGAGCGCGAATGTCGGATGAGAAAATGGACATATTTCGTATGAAATCTTTTAGTTTCGTACGAAATGGTCAATTTTCGTACAAAAATATGTGTCATTTTCGTACGAAATTTTCGTACGAAAATCTCATCCCTATATATATGTGTTGTGTGTTCATTTGTTTGTAAGTTTTGGTAGCTCCCTGAGGGAGACGCTGGCGGATTCTCTCCAGGAACTCCGCCAGCCTGACAAGATGTATGCTCTTTCGGTATGAATGAATAAACGTATGACTTCCGTTGCATTCTACTTCTACTCCATTCTGGAATAACGTTCTACCGAATCTGCTATCTAACGCCCAAACTTCCATCTGAAACTGCCGCGATCTGGACCCACACATCAGATATTGGGTTATCTTTCAACATATCAACCACATACACATTGCCACTCCTATGAGCAACAAGTTGTGCTTTATTATTAGAAATGATTTGATCAATCTTTTTAACAACTTCTGGTCCAAAAATTTGACATGTTTTCTTTGTAAAGAAGGATCCATATCCTTTATCACTCATTTGTGAAACACTCAGAAGATTGAATTATAGATTGTCAATGAGAGTTACATTTTCAAATTTGAGTTTCCCAGCTTGAACACACCCAGACCCCAACACCTTCCCTTTTGAATTATTACCAAAGGATATATCACCCCCTCCATGAGCCATGAAATCTTGGAGCAGGGCTTTACATCCTGTCATGTGCCTGAAGCCTCCACTATCTACATACCATAGACTATCAAGGCAAGTAGAAGCTCCCTGTACACAAGTAAATGATTAGTTTAGGTGGGTTTCCAAAGCCAAAATGGCTTTGGATGGGATCACAGACTGTACAATCTCAAATTCAGGAGAATGGTCAGTGGTTTGGATTTGTCTTTGTAACCACTGCTGTGAACTATTTCCTATCAGATGTTGATAACCATGAGGATGCCTATTGACTTTTGGCTTTGCGGGTTTTTGTAACCGTCATAGCTAAGGAACCTTTTGATAAATAGGTTTGCCATATCCTCTTGGATATCTGTTTGCAGATAGTGCATCTGTCACTTGTACCTCTCTGGGAACAGAGGTTTTGGTCAGTGCTTTAGTAACAGATGTTTCCACAGGTTCAAAAGTCTGCTTAGATTTATTTCTTGCAGAGCTTGAACTTTGACTTTTAAGAGCTTTTGTTTTGATCTCTTTTACCTTTTCATCAGAGGTTTTAAGATAAACACACTCCCGAGTCTTGTGATTTGTCTTATCACAGATGATACATTTTGAGGAATTTGGGATCACACAAGTTTTGTTAATTTCATAAGCTCTTTAAAGAAAGCAGTTTTCAGATACATGATTTCTTTTCTCACAAAAATTGCAAAACAAGTTTTTGACCTTTTCCTTCTTCCTTTTATCAAACTTCTTTCCAACAGATGTTGTAACATCTGCTGGAAGATCTTTAATAGGAATGACTCTTGTTTTTGGTGCCTTAACACCATCAATGGTTGTGAAGTCCATTGGCTTGACATTTTCTAAAATGTCACACTCATCTGACCATGTGGGTTTGAACTAATATTTCTCAACCTCTTTAAAAGTTGTGGAACCCTCATGTTTTTCCAAAATGATCTTGTTTCCATTCTTATCAATGACTTTTATTTCTTCACCAGCCAAATTTTTGGGGACACCTTCAACCAATCCAGAATCAATTTTAGCATCATTTTCAGAAATTTGATCATTGTTTTTAAAACCAATACCAAATCTTATGTTGCTCTTGAACTATTTTTCCAACATAATCTTATAACCTTTACAAGACTCAACCCATTTTTCACATGTGATTTGTGTGGATTCTAACTCTTTTTTGCAAACTTGGTATTTCTCTACCATAGTTTGGAGTTGGCCTTTGGTTATGCTTGCCTCATGCTTCAGGCTGCTGATTTCAGAATCTTTGTTAACCAACTTTGTTTTTAACTCTTTTGTGAGTTTTTCAAATTTAGTTCATCTTCCAAAATTTTGTTTCTAAGGTTCTCATTTACCATTTTTATGTTTGCAAAAGCTATGATGCATTTTTCAGAACATAGATCTTTGAGGATATAGGGGGATACCTTAGAAGCAGTCATGAGAGCACAATCACAATCATCTTCACACACATCTGTATCCCATGGATCAAATAGAGAGATCTTTTCTTCATCAACAGTATCTTTTGAAACCACTGTTTCATCACAACTTAGAAACTCATCAGACTTAGACACTTGTTCCACAGACTCATCACCTTCAACAATTGTCTCTAAGGCCATTAACCAAATATTTTCATTTTCAAAATCATTTTTCATCAAAAGAGCAAAATTTTCATCGGTTAATTCCTCTGGCAAACTACTCCAATCAACAAAGCCTTGAGTGAAAAAGCTTTGCTGGTTAACCTCTGTCGGAGCAGTGGTTTAAGTAGTTTGAGTGACATGAGGTGCCTGTTGCACAAGCACTTGAGGTGGTGGTGCTTGAACATATTTAATTTGTGGAACAGTGGTTTGAAGATAATGCACTAGAACAGAGGTAGCAGGGTGTGCAAAATGAGCAGTGTTTTGAACTTAATAAGCAGGGGTATATTGGGAATATTGAGTAGTGCTTTGTGTGTGCTGAGGTCTAGGGCCAGGATGTATTACAGTTGGTCCAGAAATTTGAGATCTTCATTCTCTGGTAAAGTGTCCTAACCTATTGCACTTATAGCACTTGATTTCAGACTTGTCTAACCCAACCTTCAACCCTCCACGCAACCCAGGGAATTTCCTACCTGTTCTCTTGTAAAATTTACTAGCTCTAACACTTAATAGAGCCAATTGGTGCAAAATGTGCATCTCTTCCAAATCAGATGGTTCAAAGTGTTGCAAATCATTTAACTCAAAAGAGAGATTGTCAGAGGTTTAGCTTTCCCCACTTGCAGTAAATGCATAGCTAGGTGTGTAAGAATCAGAGTTAAAATTTCCTCCAGAATTTATATCAATAAAATGATTATAACCCTGATCCTTTCCATCGCGAGAACCCTCTTCTTGGCCAAGTAAAGTTGTGTTACCCAGAGTTTAATCATCAGTTATTTTACCAAACTCTTGTAGCTTTTATTTCTGGTTTAACTCTCTCTCATAAGTAAGGAGTATGCCATGAAGCTGTGTGAGTGACATCTCTTTAAAACAAACAGATGTTCGTGTAACATAAGCTACAGTGTCCCATTTTTTCTGGTAACGATCGAAGGAAACCACTATTGACAGTCGAATTTGAGAATACAACGTTCACCAGTTTGAGTTCACTGATTAGACAGCTAAAATGTTTGAAATGTTGTGTTAACGACTCACCTTTGACGTGAAAAAAAGTTTCATACTGTTGATTCAGAATTTCTCTATTGTTCTCGATAACCTTTTCAGTACCACCGAATTGCTCTTTTAGTGCATCCCACAACTCCTTTGCACTATTATAGTGGAGCAGTCCAGCAAAGATTTCGTTGGGTAAGGCAGAAGAAACAATGCTAAACGCCTTAGCATCCAACTCTATTTTCTGGTAATCCTGCTCGGAATATGATCAGGACTTTTTGGCACTTGAGTATTGGGATCCTCTGTACCTGGAACCGTTGGAATGTGAGGTCCAAATACAACAGATCGCCAACAACCGGTGTTCTGTTGAGCTAAAATATGTCCCATCCGACATTGTCATATGAAATATTCATTTCTTTTCAGCATCGGTGGTTTAAACATCGATCCAATGTTGGAATCAGGTGTGTTTTGAGACATTTCTGATGGTTTCAACATATTTTTGTTTTAAAAGCTTTTAAATGCAATAAAATTCTGTTTTGCACAAACTATCAAACAAATTAGCAGGGAGAGCTGATCTTTCAAATCAAATTAATAGTTAAATAAAATTTTGATTGACCAAGCTCTGATACCAATTGTTAGGATCTAAGTTTGAATTAGTTGTGATTTTTGTTTCAAAAATGGAAAGTGAACGTAGAAATCAAAGTATAATGCAACGGAAATATATGGAAAACTTTTATCACAACTAATTGTCGTTTGTTTTAATCATCATGCTTTCAAACTTATAGTTTTTGCATATGAATCATAGACTCCCCCTTAGCCCAATAAGAACGATGATAGTACAGAATGCAGAGAAGATGATAGGTGAATGATCTTTTAGATAGGTAAATAAAACAGTACAAACGATCACATATTAAGACTAATACTTCTAACCTCTGAGCGTCTTTGATGACGTCAGGGTTAATAGTGACATGTAACAAAACTAACTCTAAGGACTGCTAAACCTAAACTCTGATCAGTGCCAAGCACTGTTACATTGAATATAAAACTATTAAAGCTAAACACTGGTCTCTATCATCTGCTTTGTGTTCTGGCAGACCTTTGACCTTTGTCGTTTAGTGTTAGCAGATGATAGAAGGCAGAGCTTAGGCAAGGCAGAGTTTATTTAACAGAGCTTGTAAACTCTGTTATCATGACCAAACATCTTGTGTGATTTTGATTTATATCATCTGTTCCTTTTTGCAAGGTTCAATCCCAACACGTACCTTCTTGAAAAAAGAAGTCGAAGTGACTAAAACATGTTTGAAAAAGTTTGAAGAGGAATGGAAATTTACCGGATGTTCAATCATGACCGATGCATGGTTCGATAGAACAAGAAAAAGCAACATGAACTTGTGTGTCAATTCAAAGTTAGGTACGGTTTTTTTATCTTCTAAAGAATGTTCAGATGAAGCACACACAAGTGCAAACATATTTGAGTATGTTGATAAATGCATTGAAGAAGTTGGTCCTAGAAATGTCGTTCAAATTGTGATTGATAATGCATCTAATAATATGGGTGCATCAAAATTGTCGAAGGAGAAAACACCAACAATCTTTTGGACATCGTGTGCAACACATACAATTAAGGCAAGACCACAACTTTATGAAGTATCGTTTAAATTGATGAAGTATCGTCTAACTGAAGAAGTGCTAGGAAACCTGCTAAGGCAAGACGACCAATTTATGACAAAGAATTTGAGTCGGAGAAAGTGGAGGAAGTAGATAAGGAGATTGAATACGATTCGGATGAAGTCGAAATCATTGAACACTACGGGGATGACGATTACATTTGAACTGTTTGATCTTTAAAGTTTTTAAACTAAAATGTTAATGTTTGAATTTTTAAGTACTTAGACTTATTATGACTTTTATGTAGGGATGAGCAAATGGTACCCGGTACCGGTACGGGTACCGAATTTACCAAACCGAATACCTTTTCGGTACTGATTCGGTACCGACTTTTGACATTTTCGGTACCAGTTTGGTACCGTACTAGTACCGAACCGGTACCCGTACCTAAGCGTACCCGGTTTATTCGGTATCGGGACCCACTTTTGGGGATTTTCGCATCGGTTCTATCGGTACTAGTACCGAGCTCATCCCTACTTATATGTAAGGTTGGATTAAATTTTGAACTACTTTTACCATTTTTAGAGTTATATTGATATGAATGTGTGAGTATATATATATACATTTATAAAAATAATAAAATATACATATAAAAATTCTGATCCGATTAATCCCGAGTAGTCGCTAGTCCCCACCTCACCAGCCGTCTAGCGACTAGTGAGTTCTCCAACCTTGATAATCTATACTAATAATTACGGAATTCATGCTATAATTACATAAATACATGATTAAGTAACTTATAAAACTTATTTCACAACTTATATGATAATTACGCATGTTGTACATACAGCACATCAACTTTTTCTAAAAAGAAAAAGTTAATTTTTTAATGTATACTCAAGTTTAAAAGAATAAAATGATTGATATTATGATAATTTTTATTAAATAATATCAAACATGTTACTAACAATTGTAACAAAAATTTAAAACATACTATAAATATCGATGTATTCATTTGCTATTACGAAGTATATATAAAAAATAGATTTCAGCTTTTTATCACATATAATCAAAAAGAGTGAGAAAGAATATGGCTCACAAATGACAAAATCCTAGGTTGATACTTTAGGAATGGGTCATGTGTCCAATTATGATTATTTATTATGTAGGAAGAAATCGGTACTGATTTCGTTCGATTAAAATTATTTCGGTTCATTAGGATAGTGGTATAGCACCAAGATTTGTATAGCTTGAAATACTAATAAAACAATCTCTGCTAAATGTCTCAATTTCGAAGAAAATTTATGATGAAATATATAAAAAATAAAATAATTAAAAACGTATATTATAAATGCTATAGAGGTAAATGACAATAAAAATAGTTATGACTGCTTCCAAGAAAAATTAATAATGTCTTAAAAATATTATTTTTCCTTAATTTGATCTCTGTTAAATATCTCAATTCTCAAGAAAATTTACTGATATATAATATATAGAGAAGAAAAATGTTTGAAAGCATACATTGCAAATAGTATAGAGGTAAAAATTAAAATAAAAGAACAAAAAGTTTTCCTTTGTTTGAATTAAAAAATTGTTATGACTACTTTTAAGAAAAAAAATTAATAATATTTTAAAAATGTTTTTTTTATTAATTTGAGTGATATGTGTTCAAAGAAAATAGCTTTATTATAAAAAAAGGTATACTTTAATAATAATAATAATAATAATAATAATAATAATAATAATAATAATAATAAAAATAATAATAATAATAATAATAATAATAATAATAATAATAATAATAATAATAAGAGGTAAATTATTTGTATAAGATTGAAACAGCAGAACATTTGCTGTGCTCTTGCCGCATGCTGTTTGAAGTTATGTGGGTGCTTGGTGCAAACTGGTTCCTTTATTTATGTTCTGTGTTAAAGATTTGGTTGAGATGCATGTGGGGTTGGGAGGTTAGCTATAGAGGCGTTCAAAGGCATTACTATGGTCGGTTTTCGAATATGAAGATTAAAGTTGATAATCATGTAAGATATCAAGTCCCTTGGTTTTTATGGTAAAAAATAGATTGATGTTATGAAAAACATGATGTAATTTTGTTTGGTGTGGCCGCCCCCTATGTGTTGGGGTTGGCGTTTTGCGAATAAAAAATACCATTAAAAAATATTTGTACGAGATTGAAGAGTATTTTGTGAGATGAAAAGATTTGGCATTAAAATGTAAAAGGTGAGTGAATCAATAGATTTTCGCAATTTTCCAGAAATAAAGTAAACTTTCGTTTGCTCCATATGGTTTGGTCATTTTCATGATTTTGTCTCAATCATTTAAAAATGGACATTTTGCTCCCTGATGATTCAATTTTTTGGCAAGTTTGCTTCGCGACCCTAACTCCATCCATATTGTATGTTAACTGAAAGGATATTTTGGTACTTTCAAGTACAAAATAAGGATACTTTGATAATTTATACAAAAGTGTAAGAAGTCTATATAGGCATAGTATTTTAAATTTTAGGTATAATGTTTTATATTGTTATGGCATCATATTAATTTGAAAAACACTAAACATAACAATTTAACACATAATTAAATGTATTCTAGACATGAAAACTAAAACACATGCGAAGAATTAAATTAGTGTGTTTTAAACTAAATGTCTAGAATACATATGATTGTGTTATAAATTGTTTTGTTTGATGTTTTTCTATATTTGTATCAAATCAAAATAATATAAAACATACGACATGACACCGCCGGCCA
This sequence comes from Scalesia atractyloides, assembly GCA_947069175.1. Classification (NCBI taxonomy): domain Eukaryota; kingdom Viridiplantae; phylum Streptophyta; class Magnoliopsida; order Asterales; family Asteraceae; genus Scalesia; species Scalesia atractyloides. The sequence goes on along the minus strand of CAMTDV010000024.1, from coordinate 32,683,919 downwards.
CCTACCACCCCGATGTCACCACCCGACATCACCACCACCATTCACCGCCTCACCCGACATCACCACCACCATTCCCCCTAGGCTCTATTGCTTCGATTTACAGTCTCTCTTTCTCTCTATCTCTATCTCTCTCTCTCTCTCCATTTCTATCACTTTCTCTCTCCATCACCCCAACTGCCACCACCTGCCACATCGCCACCGCATGTAGTCTTTCTCTCTCTCCCTCTTCACGTCTCTCTCCAATGTCAAGAACTGTCGCCGTTGTTCCATGTCTTTAGGGCTTCGTTTTAAAGCTCAGACAACCACCGTTTGGGTGTGTGGGGCTTAGATTTAGGGTCGACGTCGTTCCACAACATCTAGTTTGCGATTGTCTGAGATTAGGGCTCAGATTACCGATTATTAGGGATTGAAATTGAGTTCATATGCTTCCTGATGTTACGGTTTTGTCGCTAATTTTCATTTAATATTCTACATTTAAATATAAATTATCAAACTACCCTTATCTTATACTTGAAATATGCAAGACAGATGGAGTTAAGGCCCAGGAGTAAATTGGCAACAAAACCGAAGCATCAAGAAGCAAAATGTCCATTTTTAAATGATAGGGGATAAACCATGAAAATGACCAAAACACAGGGAGCAAAACGGAAGTTTACTACCATAAATATTACCATTACCATATTATGAAGTTGCAACTGGATTATGATTTATATGGTGTCTTTACTAATGGAACATCAACCCTATTAGTTAAAAAATACTAACATAGTTAATATATTTGCATAAAATATTTATGTAAATAACTTATAAAAATCCATTTGAAAGTAAATAAACCGTGTTAACATATACCTTTGATGTAGACATATTTACTGTTTATTTTGCATAATTAGAATATGTATAAAGTTAATTTTAATCTTAAAGAGTCCCGGTAGTCCCCTAGGATCGATAACACATATCAAACGCATCAGATTGAGACGGAAGCTAAAACACATAAACAGAAGATAGAGAAGAAATCGAATACTCATTTCATATTGATCAACACATATTACATCCATACCAAAAGAGTACACATCTACTCCTCTTCTAGACAACCTAAATACTAAGTCTAACTGCTCACACTGAGTCTAGCTCTAATGAAACAATACAACAGCTAACCTATTTTTAGGTTGTGCCACTAAGTGCACCGTATCATAAGTTCGCTACACACTTAATTGCCTAGTCACTAAGTTCGTACATAAGTACGCCAACCCTTTATCTTCGCCATTCCTTGTCTTCGACACATAATTACATGCAGTTACAAGGTTTGGTACTACACTAACAGATTACCCCTTAAATGTTTCTATCAATTTTTTTCTAACACCAATAATCACAATATTTATGTTTTTATAATGAAATGGGTTACCTATTGTTTTTTTAATAAATATTACTTTTATTAATAATAATAATAATAATAACAAATAATAGTAATAATAATAATAATAATATTAATAATACAAAGAAATCATTATTCATTTAAATATAAACGAAATAAGAATGTACATTTCTTTCATACAAATCTTGACACCACCAAGTTTGTAATTTTCTGGTATTGTACCAATTTTATTAACACAACCTTGATCTTGTGGAGTAAATCGTAACTTGCATAACCATTTGATTAATTTTTATATAATAAAAAAATCAACCTCCAATATAATAAGTTTTGCTTACTTCATCCATCAAAAGTAAGTTTAAAAAGACTCACTATGGGGCCCGGATCTGATATTAAACAACTTAAATTGATAGTTTAGGCTAAAAAAATAGGAAAATAGAGTGATTGTTTTGACCATCCTAATTCCATGTTAGCTTTTAACCAACGTAAATTTTGCAAATTAGCAGATGGTGAAGTGGTAAGAGAGAGACAAGATTGCAAGTAAATTAGGTTTCATTCTAGCCCCCACCATTTAGTTTCGGTGGCACCTGATGATGATGAGAGATTAGGCAATTAGGTGGTGATCGCTAGTTCGATCCTTGAACTGAGCTGGTTTTACCTCACCGCATTGTCATGCCTTGGGGCGAGTGCTCACAGGCTTTTACCCTAGATGAGGGTTTTCCTCGGTTCAGACGCGAGTGTATCCCAAGATGGTGAATTTTGCTAGTATCCTATTTGAAGGATTCATTAGCAGCTCAAAATATATATAACGTAAATTTCACTGGTCCTTTTATATGATTGCATGATTGATCGCTAGTAATCGAGTGAAAATATGTTATCGTGTAGATGCCCACACTTTACATGATCCAAAGAAATGGCCGGGTGAGGCTAAGTTTTTAGTTTTAAATACACTAGTTTTTACCTGGCTGCGCGTTGCGGCGAAAATACCACATATACACGAAACTGTTAAACAAAATGTATTAACACGTCTAAATATTAAAAATAAATCTATAAACCAAATCAAACTACAATTTTAAATTTTATATGATGTAAAAATAACATACTTAGGAAAGAAATATGTATGAGATCTTTTGAAATTAGGATGACCTTTATAAGCAACTTTTTAATAACCTTTTAAAACGATTTTTTATGGCCTGAAGTTAAAAGCAAACAGTATATGCTTTAACTATATGCTTTAAGGGTAGGGTAGAAACTTGAGAAGCATTCTGAACCACACATTTTTCTAAGCTTATCGTAATATACACATATATATAGTTTAAAATTGACTATATACATATATGTATATTGCATTATACACATATGTATATAGTCAATTTTAAACTATACGTATGTGTATATTACGAAAAGCTTTGGAAAAATGTGTGGTCCAGAATGCTTTTCAAGTTTCTCAATTAGCCTAGTGTTTCTCACATGATCCTAACCCTATGCTTTAATAGTAGTTAATTATATTTCTTTTATCTTTTTTTTATAAATGGTTTCACTATTCTAATATTTTTCAAAATTGATTACTTTCAAAAAGATAATTACCACTGACTTGGTGAGCTAATATAATTTTTTCAAATATATGGAGACTTTGAAGAAGCAAATAAACTTTCTGGGCTTAGGATTTCAAAGCAAGAAAAAGATATAGAACATGGAGATAAGTCTAGAGGGATAAAACCAGAAAGAATAAAAGGCAAAACAATGGAGATTTAAAAAAAAACACTAGCATGACAAGACGTTAGCTAGAGTGATTTCATGATGTGGTTTATATGCGGGCCTACATCATGTTGTAATTACCTTTTTAGTATTATCAAGTTAACTGAACAAACTGACGCCGATCCAGATCATTTCATATCAAGTTAACTGAACAAACTGAAACCGATCCAGTGTAGGGACTAACCGAGTAACATTCGATTAAACCATAGGTAACATATATGCTATTTTGAAAAGATGGGAGTAGAGGTGAAAAAATGCCAAACCACAAGGATTTTCCGGGCAATTAATTATTAATTATTATTAACTCTATTAATAATAGAAGACAATGAATAGTATTTTAATTATTATAATTACTAGTGGGTTACACCCGCGCTCTATGATGGGTCGACCCAATTTTTAATGGAAACGTAGACGCAATAGTAAAAATAACCTTAATGACAGGAATTCGTTTAATATTGTTTCGGTTCATTAAGATACCGACACTTATCGAAAAAGAAACAAAAAAAGTCATGATACGACAAATTAAAAGGATAAAATATCAAGATGTGTTTAAATTGATCGAAACAAATTAAAAGGAATATCAATTCTGGTACTGACGTTATTCGGTCAGCATTAGACCGTTCGTTTTGTTACATGTATAACACGAAATTTGATTGAAACTTAAAAACGAAAAACAAAAAAAAAATAGAAAAAAAAATAAGAAAGAAGAAAAAATTCACAAAAACAAAAAGTTACAAAAGGACAAAAATCATTTTAGCTTAAAAGTTCATAAATTAAATATATAATAATATATATAGTTTTTTTTTAAATTTTAGTATTTTAATACTATATAGTTTTTTAATACTTTTATTATTTTAATATTGTAATACTTGTTATTTCTTTACTTTTTAAGTTGGATAAGCTTGGTGTCAACTGGTATTGGGTATTGAAAATACTGGTACGGTCCGGTTCGTTATCGATATATGAAGGTAAAATCCGGCGCCAACATGGTAAAAAAACCCCAAAAGTCGGTACTGAATTGATTTTCAAAATCTTTTATTTGGGAAATTTGGTACTGTTACTCGGTACCATTTGCTCATCCCTGATCATAGGTACCGTACAAACAACAACAGTATCGTGCAACTTTTTTTGTTGATTTTCTTCAACTTTTAATGATTTCTTTTTTTTAGTTTAAGGGGTAGGGATGAGCTCGGTGACAACCGGTACCGAATCGGTACTGGTACCGAAAATACCGATTACGGTACCGGTATATGAAGGGAAAAACTGGTATCGAACCGGTACCAGGAACACCAAAAGTCGGTATCAAATTGGTACTTAAGATCTTTCGGTTCGGGAAATTCGGTACCGGTACCCAGTACTATTTGCTCATCTCTGACCACGGGTTTCATACGATACCTATAATTACCATACAACTTTTTTGGTTGATTTTCTTTCGGTTATCTTTTAGTGTTTTTTTTCTATATTTTCTTATTATTCTTGTCAATAGGTTCGTGCACAACGCATTCGTAGTAATTTTAAAACACATATAAACACAAACTAAATAAAAAAAGAAGTTTGTCGCAACGCAGCGATTGTTAAATACCTAGTTTTTTAAATAGTGACTTTCATTCCATGACCACATGATTGGGAAAAGATTATTTCTTGTTGGAAATCAGACACTTGATCGAATAGGCAAAACACAGGAATAAACGAACTCGTTCGACTCTTTTTATTATTTATCAATGAGAGCACACTAATACAATAAACCCTAACCCTTTATTTATACTAAACATGCTCTAGTCCTTACCCAACTCCAACTCTATTAATATAAATAAATAATCAACTAGATAAACCTATCTAATAATCTAACAATTATCCCTATAAAGACTCAATAAATAATTCACCGTAATTATCTATAACTCATATTTATCTTTATCTCTTTAATTCAAGATTAACTTCTTCATTTCTCCCTTAATCTTGAATTGGACTCGTTTCTTCACATCTGCATTATTATGGACAACTTCAATCCCTTGACCAAGTTTGACATCCCTCTTCCCGGGTCACCAGAACCTCACCGTTCCCGTACTTGACCACCGATCAAAGAAAAAACAAGCCTAACCACTTCTACCGTTTTATTCTTTTCTTGCTAGACGCGACAAGATTGAAAGCCCTCCCGCTTTGACGAATCTTCTTCTATCGGTCTACCAGCAAATTCCGATCGGATACCTCAGCCAAAAAGAACAACCCTACACCGGTTTTTCTGTTCTTATCCTTGGCAGGAAGGATATGGTCTTGATCTAACCTGATTGAAAATTGCTAATGCTATGAAGTTTATCACCACCGAAACGAACTGATCACCTGTCACTACCGTCATCCCAACAATACTCCCCGTGACATCCGTTGACCCGAACCACTGTTTTTAAAACAGACTGAACCCTTCTTTGATCGTCGTTTTTTCACCCTGTTAGACTCCGCCTTGATATGCTTCCCGCAAATATCAACTACCAACAAAGACAACAACTCACCTGTTGTTCTGTCGCTCGGTCGTCAAACGAATCTCTTAGCCTCCTTGCTCCTTCGTTTTATCCGCGACACACCCGTTGGTTTTTTTCCGCCACAAAAATTAGAACTTCTCCCTACGATTTTCCTCCTTGGCGAGAAAGAGCCTCCGACAAAAATATAACACGATCAACAAACCCGGGTTGAAACTACCCGAAACACTTGTTCGATTTCTTTCTTACCCGAGTAAACCGAAACTGCTGTCGACTTTACTTGACTAGTATTAAAGCTCACCTCTTTAATTTAGGCCTCTACATGTGATCGAACAGTCCATGTAAACCCTTCCCATGTACATCATAACATTGCATGCAAACCCATGTATTGTAATTAGCCACAAATTTGACTAATATTGATTACATATAATTGATTCCACTGCCGTCACAAGACATTGATTCCACATGCAAAAGCAAAATATTTTGCCACCCAAAAAACTACGGTTATCTCTTCTGAGTTCCACTTATCCACTTGAATTCCAGTTATGATTTGACCGTAAAAAAATAACCATCCAATAAAAAGACATCTACACCACTTTGTCACCCAAAACAAACTGGTTATGCTTTGCAATAGTTGTGTCATCACAATGAAGGTTTTTTTTCATCTTCAACCACCATTGGTTACATGTTCGTTGCAGCCCCGTAAGGGGCGGCTCCCCTTTCTCGGAAAACGACTCTCAAATTCACTAAGCTCTGATATCAATTGTTAGAAATCAGGCCTTGATCTAGATAAACCTATCTAATAATCTAACAATTATCCCTATAAAGACTCAATAAATAATTCACCGTAATTATCTATAACTCATATATATCTTTATCTTTTTAATTCAAGATTAACTTCTTCAATTTTATCATTAGGCAGAATAGTTATTTAATTAGGTGATTTTTACAAAAAAAATAAAAATAAAAATACATATTTGACAACATCGACGGAACTAGAGGGGGGTCAGGGTGGTCCGTTGACCCCCCGGCCGATCAAAGTTCCATTAGTATGCTACCTACCATCGTTTGTTATATATAACTTGAACCTTCAAATCGTGAACACGAGAGTAGTTACAGTGAAGAAAGAAGAGTAAAAACATAACTAGATTTTTTTCCGGCGAGAAGCAGGCTGTTGAAGTAATATCAGATTATCAGGGTAGACTGTGTAAAAGATGACTGAAGAAGATGATCGTTGTTTGTATGGCCTTTATTTTCATTTTAAACTAAAAGTACATACTTCTTTATTATTATTATGTTTGCTTTTCCATGAAGTGTCAGTGAGTTAAAGGGTTTTTGTTGTACATCATAACTAAACTTATTTAATTGCTAAATAGATAAATATTGAAAAAAAATCATGAACGAATTTTAGTTTCTTTTTTTTTCAGCTTATTTAAAAAGTATTTCGTTTTTATGTTATACATATAATTTTTCATGGTATTTGCCTCTACATACTTTATTTGTTTCTTAAATACAAGAGATTGTTGTACATATTTATTTATTGATGTATTTATATTGAAAAAGTTGTTTTTACTAGTAAATTCAATCAATTTTATAACGTTGTTAACATACAAAAGCTTCATTTACTAAAAAATAGTCAATTTTAAGTATAAAAGCTTCATTTACCAACAAATAGTCATTTTTAAGCTTGTTATTACATTGTTTTGATCGATAAAAAAGATAACCGGTATACCTTTGATATGTGAAAACAATATGACTACAGCAATTGCGACCCCCCAAACAGTGGGGAGCCAGAACTTTTCATTCGTTCTCACGGTTCTCGCGATTTTTAGCGTTATTAAGATAACCCTCCCCTATATATATATATAGAGAGAGAGAGAGAGAGGCCGTGAAGATGAGATTCACGTGTTTAAAATGACTAGTTTTGTAAACTACTAGTGTTCTCTTTTATTTTCTTTAGATGACGTTTACCGAAAGAGCAAGTTACTCTCCAATCGAAGTACGTACTAATGGTTTCTTATTAAATTACCTTTTACAATAAATACACACGCCATATCTTAGCTAATATGGCATATCAAGTTACCGATTCAACAAAAACCTAAAGAAACTATTCTCTTCATCAAAACTGGAAAATATCAAAAAAATGAATGAAAATCCAACAAATCTAACCCGAAATGAACTCCTAATTGAGCATAAAGCTTTGATACCACTTGAAAATTCCTCTCGTTGGGTTTCCACACATGATTATCGATAGAATAAAAATAAGAATACAATCAGGTCACTTTTAACTCTGTTTAGATACGATTGACAAACCCAAAATCAACAAACAAAAGTTTCTCTCTTTAGGTTTCTCCCTCTAGAAAACCCTATCTCCAAGAACTAGCTAATCATAATTAGCCATTTATTATTTATAGTTTTAGGCCCATAATTATGGTCCCTACCAGGCTTTAATCACCATTAGGGCCTTTTACAAGTTAGAGACCAAAACCTTAACAAAACATAATTACAAGATGATTAGTTTAATTACATAAGCTATCATCTAAGTTATTGTCACAAAATATATCTAGAAGTTCAAAACCACAGAAAAATACAGAAACAACTGTTTGAATAAAACAACTACTTTAATAAAACAATTGGTGCTTAATCAACTGTTTCAAATTCTCAACAGTTGTTTCACATATTTCTAGTCGTTTCCAGTAAAATTGTTTTCATAACAGTAGTTGCCATGTCACTATTTAATCTCTTTAAATTTTATTTTCCTATTTTCATATTCTTCACACACACGCGATTCTCTCATCAACATAAGCATTTTTCTTTTTAAGATCATGGCTCTCTAGCAAAAACCCACCTATAACTTGTTTCCTTACTTGACAAAATCCGATAAACCTCCATAGTACCAATCTATGATTGATATCATTGTCCAGTCCATATACCACAAGGCTCTCATTGTCAGTTGTCCGATCTACCTCGAAAGAATTCGAGATTTCTAGGTAATGCAAAGGCCATTACAGAGGATGAAAACCAACTGCCATCGATTCATCTGTAAAGATATTTAGGTAGTTATAAATCCTGCTCTTTTAACAACTAACTTGGAATTTGGGGATTCAGAGGGCAAAGAATCATTTTCTCAAATTAAATATCAATCTAAATTTTAGCAAAAGGATTTGAGGGCTCAGTGAAAATTTCTACCTTAAAAAAGTCCAACTTTCCACCCCTAATGAAATTTCAATTCCACACACTATTGCAATGTTTTACTTCAAAAACAACAATATTGGAATGGAATCTATTTATTATGCAATATCTTGGGTTGCCCCGCTTGCGGTATGCGCATATAATGCATATATGTGTGGGCCCTATGGGGGCAGAAGTGAAAGTGCACTAATTTAACGTTATTTTACTAATTTCGTGAAAATAACGTTAAAAAGCGAGGGAAGGTTAATCATGCATCATGTGGTAGTGTTGATAGCCGAAAGACAAGGGCACTAATCGGCTTTTGTCCAATTGCTGAGTGTTATGTGCCTTATGTCTAAGGCTTGATGCAAAACTACTGTCGAGCCAGGGGTCTCACTGGAAGCAGCCTCTCTATTGCTATTGGATAGAGGTAAGGCTGTCTACATCTTACCCTCCTCACACCCTACCTTACCTTTGCTATTGGTGAGATTTACTGAGTTTGATGATGATGATGATGCAGTACCTTGGGTATGCAATTGTGATTGGTGAGACATATAGATCAGCAAAACTCCTTATTTAAGACATGCTCACAAATCTTGTTTCAAAACCCAAATTGTTGATGTACCATAGGTTTATCGCGTATTACCTTCAAAATGTATTACTTGATGCAACATTTAAACATTGTAAGGTTGCCACTCTTTAAGGCTTAACTACTAAAACGTTTTCAGGATTGGCTTTCACAAGACAAGTTTTGGAAGAGGAAGAGGTACCAACTGATCCCACATAATGACCAAGATTCTCAACCACCCCCCCAATCTTGGAACCCCTACAGGCATAATCTAAAAAGACCAAATCAAGATATAAAACACCTAAGCCAAAGAAAACCAAAAAGGTTACCTAGGAGGTTGAGATACTTGTGGAACCAGTTGAAACTCAAACTCAACAAACAAACATGGTTGATGTTACTACCTCACATCAACCATGATCTCAAACCCCACTAGCTCCTCAAGTTTCCTTATAAAAGGAAAATGTTGTAATCCAAATGGAACCCCAAATTGAGAAGATGGTGGACCTACAAAAGAACATAAGATATTCAAAAGCCATAACATGATCCACATATCAAGAATTAAGCAATAAATTGAACTAAACTCTCTCAAAGTTAGTGAATCTTGAACATTTATTTTGAACATATGTTCAAGAGCATGTCTAACATCTCTTGAAGACTTAGAACCACTGTTCAAGGGTTCAACGACTGTTGAAGGCTAGCATCTTGTCACAGCCCGCCAAAATTCTGATCACAACACGTCGAGATTCCGGATTTTTCTACCAGCTCCAAGGACTTCTCATGGTAGATTTTTCTAAAATAATCTGGATTCAAGGCTCCAAAAATATCTTCAAAGACTAGAGTATTTTAGGAAAATATCTCGGATATTTTCCTTAATCTTTCTAGATTAATCCTTTGTATATTTCTTAGATATTTTGAATATTTTGTACTAAGAAATATCTAGATTAGGAAGGATCTAGACAGTTGCCAACAAGTATAAATAGGTGATCTTAGCACATTTTCCAACTACATTCCAACATTGTATCAAAGCATCCTTGTAAAGAGTTCTCAGAGCAATACAAGTATTCTCTTTGTTCACAATCTTTGTTCCCTTTTGTTCAAGTCATTGAATTAAGCTTGCAAATTGGTGTCAAGGCTGATCTTAGCACGGTGAAGAAACACCAGATCTAATTGATTGGGATCAGATCAGATCTATGGTTGCGGTTTCTACATAAAAAGGTAAATCCTCCGATTGTTTGCCGAACTAAGAGAAGAACTCCGATGAACACTGCAAAACCGAACACCGTTAGACTCGCCAAGGGGAGAATGGGGGTTCTCTCCGTGACCACCCTCTGGTGTGAGAATAAGTACAAGTTATCGGAATAGTTTAAGTGAAGTGAGAGAGAGAGTATGTGAGAGTGAATGGCTTACTTGTACTTGAGGTCTCTTTTTTACAACCGAGTTTTGGCGCCAAACTGAGAGAGAAAGTTAACGGAATCTTTTTCACTCCGTTAATTGGTTAACTTGCCATCCAAGCACACGGATCGTGGGCTAGGGGGCTGCCACGTGGCGAATGAGATCATCTAGATCTATCCATGAAGCATGCCATCATTGTGACTAAGATGACTGCACCAGATCTGGCCACGTCATAATCGGTTGTAACCGAATGAGGCCTTGCACGATTGAGCATTTAAAAGCTTCTAGAATGTCTTACAGATGTGGCATCTTGATCTGCTGAAAAGATTCCTTTTGTTGATTTTAAGTTCTCTGCACGCGGAAGTCATCTGAGAGGAAATACAAACTTCAAGCTTAACTGTTTTCTTACGCGGGCCCGCGCAAGGGGGTAAATGACTATTACACTCTTCAATGTTCAGGCGCATGGTTTTAAGATGCTTATCTTTCATTATCCAGCTCGCGCAAGGCTTGCCTTGTGTGCTTTTGTATGTCAATAATAATGGTATGGTCACTTGCTTGGCACAAGGTTTAGGGACCATACCCCTTCAAGTCCCCCCAGTCCAGTGTTGGTCAAATGCGTTGTGGCAAGGAGGTGGAGTACTGGACTTATTATAATGTTGTTCTTTCAAGAATATATACTACTTGGTGCGCAGAGTTGGAAAACTTCATGTTGAAGATATCCTTAATAGATAAAGTTAATGAAATATTTGAATTTCAAAACTCTGATAGATGTCAACCATCGGCATGGTGGGGTAGGTGAGGAAAACACGTGCAGATAACGTCTGACGGCTATGTGACAGGCTTTCCACAGTGTCAGATGGCATGCATTAATTATATTGCTGCTTGAATGTGTTACACGCGCGCATGAAGCTTGGTACTGTTCTCCACTCGCCCTCTAACGTGCCTAGGATTACGTGAACGACGCAAAAGTCGTTGCATGTCATCCTAGGACTTTGATGCTTCATCTTCTCTACCTTATTTCGAAAGTTACAACAGTAAAAACTCTGAACTTCTTCAGCAGCCTTGTCGAATTTCCGATCACCTTTCCTTTGAATTCTTATCCTATGTTATTATGCCGTCGAGTAGTATGACTACTAGTTCAAAGCCGGAAGAAGTTGTGGATATGACGTCGACCATGCCGCCATTAAAATGGACCCGATAAGCGTTTAATGGGCTAGCCAAGAATCTAAAGTTTCCGGCGACATGGTATCCCAAAGAGAATGACACGGCAGCCGACGCACCAGCCGGGTACGTCACCCTTTTTGGGAATATTTTTCCGATGGTAATTTGCGGTTACCGGTGACCCACTTTCTTGTGGAGATTCTTGAATACTATCAGTTTCACATCTCCCAGTTGAATCCTATGGGGATGGTGAGGATTCGTCATTTCGAGTTTGTCTGTCGTTCGATGAATATTACTCTGACGGTGGATCGATTCAGGGTATTTTACCAGTTGCACTGTGCTCTAGGATTTTACTCATTTCAACAACGTTCGATAGCCAAGAAAGTATTGCTTATTCCTCCCAAATCTTATCACGATTGGAAACAAAAGCTTTTTTGTATCACAGCCAGAGTGATTCCAATGATGATGACGTTCCGCGGTGTAGAAGATGTTCCGTTGGAAAACATGGTGGTACCAGTCAACGAGGAATAGTACCAAAACATGAAGGATGTGCTGAGTGTGATGTTATCTGAGCGTTCTTTGGTTGCGGCGGGCATGAATTTGCACTGGAGCGCGAACCGTTGTGATAAACCTGTGTACTTAGAAGATGATCAAAGTAAGTATTTCTTACGCGTGTTGAATCTGACTTCATTTACTTATTCCTCTGTTTCTTGTGGTTACTGCGATATACAATGTTTCCTTTAAGAGGGAAAAAGGAAAGATGGGCACCAGGCAAGTAGATTCAGCCTAACCATCTTGGTATGAACAAATTTTGCCCAATTTCGCGCTTCCCAAGGCAGAAGATTTACAAGCGCAACCATCATCTGCCATCGGTGAGTATTGTTTTTCTGCGCCTGAGTTAGTATTGCAATATTACTACTTTGCTTTTGTTGCGCCGGAAGTAATATTGCAATATAACTTATGGCTTATATGTTTATTCGCGAATTCTTTAGGAGATTTGATAAACTTGGGTGTAGGCCCAGATAGCAAGAAGAAAAGGAAACCAGCGCCTCCTGCTCCGAAGAAAACGGTTCCGCCAAGAGTGGAAACCAAGAAAGGTAAATGTGTAGTAAGCGACTCTTGGAACGATTACGTGGTGGTGTCTGACACCTTGGAAGGTCTTGAACCTGTAGGTGCGAAGAAACCAAAGCTGGAAACTGGGGTTAGTGTAGATATTCTTGTTGCCAACCCCGAGGATCCTGTTGATGTGGACTCTAGCCCTGAGCCATTAGTTAGGGACAAATTCAAGAAAAGGAAGAACAGTGATTCCGAATCTTCGGCGCAACCCGCGAAGAAATTGATACAGAAGAAAATTATGAAACAAACAACCTGGACGCTTTTGAAGCCAAATTTTCTCCAGGTACAGCGCAAATAATTCTTGTGATCTTTTTAGGTCATGTATTAACTTTCTCGATCTTGTTTGTAGAAAAATAGGGGTGCCATCGCGATCAGCAAAACCATTATCTCATGCTCATATGGCGCATGAGCCTGAAATTTCAGAAAAAAAACTGGGAGCAATGAACGGGAAGCTGGGGCGGAGGGTCAAAGAGCTAAGCCCATTATCCCACCTTCTCCAAAAAAGACATATGTTACGCATGAGGAGGTTGAAAAAACAAAAATTCCATCTAATATTGCTGCTGACGAGCAGGATAAATATACTGCCATAGCATCTAATGCTGAAAAGATCACAACTGCTGGTGAGCAAAACAAAGAAGTTGTTCCTTCGAATATTGAGAAGGTTATTTCCACTGGCATACAGTTTAGAGTACTGGCCCTTCACATCTGCCCAAGAGTTTGAATCATTTTTTGATAATCCAGAAGAGGATTCCCCTATCCACCCAGAAGAAACTCATAGGGACTCTATTATCGATCTTACTCATTGAAGAGAGCCTCCGCCATTCACGAGCCAATATGGAAGTTGAGACAAGGAGATATTTTTGCCGACTGACAGGCGCGCAGGGAGTGGTATAAAGGTATATACCCTCCAACGGAAGTCAAGACTCAAGAAGAGAAAACACATACCAGACTCATCAAGCATATCTCCAAGAGAGTACGAAAGCTTCCTCCATCACCCACAGGATAGTGCGGGAATGGCGCAGCATGCACAAAGAATGGGATGAGTTTGAATCATCCTGTTAGTACATAATGTCTATGTGTTAGTCTTGGATCGAGTCTGTTTAGAATGGGCTAGATTATGTCAAAATATAAGGGTATTTATTTAAATACTACACAAGTTTGCCCGGAACCAACATGTGAGAACAAGTTCGGCCGAACTTGTTCAAGACAAGTTCGCCCGAACTTGTTAACACCACAGTGAACTTGTGTTAGTATAAATAGGTGACTTGATTTTCATTTGTAACTTCTGCAACTTTGTCACTATTATGGCGAAGCTCTGCCCGATCTGGATTTGACATGTAATTGAACTTTATGATCAATAAACAACATTTAAATGAGTAATCTTTGCATATTCGATTAACACGTCACATATTTCCGCCTATATGAATGTTAGATATCAATTTAGGTTCCTATGCTAATCATGGAGCGATCTAACAAGTGGTATCAGAGCCTAGATACCTGAATTAGTGAAATCATTGCAAGATCTACTCTTATTCTACTCCTTTCTACCATTTTCTTCATTTTTTCAAGAAAAACAATGAATTCATGGATAAAAGTTGCTAATTTTTTAATATGTCATGTAAAATACACTTATGGTAAACCCCTGAGAGTTGGAACATCAAATACAAACGAATTGATATCAAAAAGTTGAAAAAACCATGTTTCAAAAACTTGATTTTGTCGAACTTAACATCAAGTTCGCCCGGACTTGATTAAAAATTCATTATTTTTAATCAAGTTCGCCCGAACTTGATTGATTTTCAAGGTTTTTGGCTTAAATCCGCTCGAACTTGCTTAGAATTTCATAAAAAGTTTCATCAAGTTCACCCGAACTTGATCAAACTTTGTTGAGATTTTATTACAAGTTCGCCCGAACTTGCTTGTTATCTTGAATATCATACACGTCCGCCCGAACTTGCATTAGGGTGAAAATTTTCAAATCCTCAACACAAGTTCCCTCGAACTTGTGTAAAATCAAAATTTGTTTTCTCAAACTACAAGTTCGCCCGAACTTGTCAGTGTACTGATCATTTATTCGAAGTTTGTGAACATGTGTTTTTAGTGATATTCGTCAATTTTTCAAGATGGAAGATCTTCACAGTGCATTCATGACTGCTACAGCATCAAACGCTCAAATGATGAATCAAGTGAATATTGATAACGAGATGGGCAGATCTGTGAAACCATCGAAACTCATGTGTGTGGATGAATACAAGGGTTGGAAAGAAAAGTTCTCTAACTGGGTGCAAGCTACGTATTTCCACAGTTGGGTTGCAGTACAGACAGGCTACACATGGCCTCAGGATGAAAATGATAATGAAATTGATATAATCAGGTTTCAACTATACAAAAGGATGCCTACGTCGTCGAGAAGAAAATGATAAGTTTGATTCAACAGTGGGTGAAAGAAGATATATTGGTGCTGCTACCGGAATATACGACTGCACAAGAATTATGGAAATTCTTGAAGAACAAGTACCTGGGAAGTGTATAAATGGTCAAAAGCAAGAAAGCACTGATCATGAAGGAATTCGACATATTCACGATGATAAAAGGCGAAACATTGAAACAGATGATTGAAAGGTTTTGTCATCTAAAAGTGATAATGAGAAGACACGGGCTTGAGAAAAAGGAAGAAGAATACATTAATAAACTGGCTGACGCTTTACCAGAGGGTGAGTGGACTACTTATCTCATGGTACTCAAAGAAAGTCCTAGCTGAGAATTCTTCAAATTATCTACCTTTATCGATAAGCTAGAGGGGCACGAGATGGAGTTGTTAAAGATAGCCAAATCAAAGAATTCAAATGTTACTCAAGATGTAGCGCTCTATAACAAGACAGGAGCTCAAGAGCATATCACTAGCCCGAAGATCGAAACCGCTTTTAGTGCAAATTTGAATTCTTCGAATCATTCGCCACAGAGTTAAACTCAATCATATCCAAAATATGATCAGAATCCTCAGAGTTAATCATTTTCAAGTACGGGTTCTAATTCTTCGTATCAGAATCAGTCAAATCAGAATAATCAATCGAATTCTGATCCAAATGTGTTTAAATGCAACATTGCAATCAATTTAAGCAATGTCGTTTCTGAACAAGTTGGCAAACAACACATGGCACTTCTTGCCACAGTGTTGGAATCGTATGAAAGTTTGGTGGCTGGTAAGATTGGTAATCCGGAAATGACTGCTGAAGATTATGATCAAGTGGATGAAGAAGAGCTTGAGCTGATGGACATCAAATGGTCCTTAGCTTCGATCATTCGAAGGGTTACTAAATTTGTTGCACTAACCGGCAGAGACATCGGGAATTCAAGTAACAAACTGAGTTTCGACAAAACAAAAGTTACTTGCTTCAGATGCCGACAAAAAGGGCACTTCAAAAGAGAATGCAAGAATCCAGAGGCAACTGGTAACCAAAGTCCATTTGGAGGTAGCAGTGAATGCTACAAGAAGTCACTACAATACAAGCCATTCCCAAAGAAGACTCAAGTTGAAGTTCAAGAGAAATCATCCAACAACATAGAAAAAATGATGGTTACTGCAAATGAAGATGACGGTTTTGACTGGAATTCATATATTGGCAAAAAGACCAAAGTTGCTTTAATGGCAAAGATCATGGATACATCTGCTGAAGATGCAGCCATGGAAAATGCACTGCTAGAAGAATACATGCAACAAGCAGAGGAAGAGGAAATCTACCATCACGCAAAGGTGAAGAGTATCCTTTCTCCTAACATGACTACTAGTTTTGCAGGTTGCTTTGGTGACACAACATCTTCGGAGCATGTTGCTGAGGAGAAACCAGTGGTTGAGGAAGTCATCAACATAACTAAAGAAATGAATTAAGAAAACCTCACAGAGATCGCCAATAAAGCTATGATGGCATATCTAACAAAGGTAGGTCCAGAGGTAAAAGTTGTAGAAAAGGAAGTGATTAAAGTGCAAATCGTCGAGGTTGAAAAACCATGTACGAAATGTGCTGAACCTTGTGTTCAATGTGTTGAAAAGTCTCAAATCATAAGCAAACTCAATGTGCATAATAACAATTTCAAATATGATTATCGCACAATGAAAGAGGCTTATGACAAAATGAAAGATGATTACAGTAGGCTTGATAATAATAATATTAAACAACATGACACAGTAAGAATGTTAAAAGCTACAATAATGGAAAAACAAAAAGCTATTAACGTTTACATAAACAACATTGCTGAAGTAAAACAAGAGCTTCAAGACATGAAAATCGAAACTGAAAGGGTCAGACAACTTTTGAAACGCTATACCACGAATACTTATGTCATCGATCATATTCTTCCAACAATCATGTCGGAAGAAAATGTTCAGAAAGCCAAAGGTAAGAAACGTGGAGATTATAGCAATGTTCCACCACCCTTGTGCGAAAAGTATTGTCGCAAGAAGGCTGAAGGGTTGAAAAATGCGCTTAACATTGAACTTTTAATCGAAAAGAAAAGTGGGCTGCCTGAGAACATTGATATAACCTACACAAGTGATGATGGCGAAGCTGTGGTTAAGAATGTTGTTGAAAATGTTTTGAATGAATCTGATGATGGCAGCTATAAGAGCGCCAAATCGAGTTCGAACAATTCTGATTCACAATCTGAAGATGACGATACATCATCGGAAGATAGCCTAAGTAATGATCATAACGTTGTCATGTACAAAGTTAAGGATTCAGATAGACTATACTTCGACGATAGCTTTCCAATTCGGAATGTGAAAGACGATCAGCTTGATAAATTCTTCAAACTCGTTGAAGTTTCATTAGAAGATTTAGAAATTAATGAAAGGAAGTTTTATTCTAAACCTGAAAGAAAAAACTACCGAAGTAATGGTGGTGACTTTCCGGAACATAGGAGAGCATGTTTGGGTTTGAATGTAGAAGATGAACCGAATAAGAAAACATCACCATTTTGCGAATATAAAGATAAAAACATGAAATTTGTGTATGGGACGAGCACGGTTCAAGAAAAAAGTTTGATTGGAAAACAATCAAACGATAAGTTTAAAAAGGAAAAAGAACTTCGAGATAAGGCTAAATCCGCAAGTGGTGTAAAACCCACTAGTGGATATTCTCATGATAATCGGACTTGCTTTAAATACAATGAAATTGGTCATATTGCTCGCACGTGTCCGAAATCTAAGCCTATTTATCCTCGAAGAAAGACAAGTTCAGATGTTGAAAAGTCTAAGCAACCAGAGATTGTAAAACCTATCACAATTCTGAAAAGAAATGAATCTAAAATTGAAGTTAAACCTAAAACTGAATCAAGAATTGAAAATTCAATTTTGAAAAAGGTGAAACTTCCAAAACAAATGAAAACAAAGATTCAAGGTTTTACATTAAAAAGGCACAAGTTAAGTCACAATCCTGGATTGCCAAAAAGAAATCAACAACATTTGAAGTTGCAAAGTCTGAAACCAAAGTCGACAAAGTGTCTGTTTCAAAAGATAAAACTGAAACTGTTACTTTCAAAATATAAGAAAAAGGTTAAGTTTGAAAATGATAATGTCGATGAAGTTTTAAGTAATGATTTTGAGGATGATTATGAAGCTTATTATCCCAAACCCAAGACCAAGAAGGCTTAGGTCGCGCTTTTTAACTGAATGTTAGTGTGTGCAGGGGCTCCAGAGATCTATTCTATCAAAGTGGATTCTGGATAGTGGAGCGTCAAGGCACATGACCGGGATGAAAGCTCTTCTATTCGACATCAAAGCAATAAATGGAGGGTATGTTGGCTTCGCCGGAAACCAAGGAGGCTGGATTGTAGCTGAAGGAAAACTTTCAAATGGCGTGGTATCTTTTGATCAAGTGAATTACATCACCGAGCTAGAGAACAATCTGCTAAGTATCTCACATATCTGTGATAAGAAGTTCATTATTCATTTCAACGATAAAGAGTGCATGATTTTGAAGCCGGGCTTCAAGATTCCTGATGAATGGATTCTCATGCGTGCTCCACGCGAAAACGATCTCTATGTGTTAAATAATGGCAATGCTACAACATCGTCGAAATCGGCTCAACGTTTTGTGTCAAAAGCCACGGAGAAGGATTCGATTTTATGGCACAGGAAAATGGGGCACATACATCTGAGAAAAATGAATTTTCTGGTTCATAACAATTTGGTTGAAAGAGTGAATCTTCGAAGCTTCCACACAACAGATCATTGTCTTGAATGTAAGAAAGGGAAGTAGATCAAAAAGTCACATCCTAAGATTTTGAATTCTATAAAGTTGCCACTTGAACGTCTACATATGGATCTTTTCGGTCCGGTGAATGTTCGAAGTATATCCAGAGATCTATACTGTTTGGTTGTCACAGATGATTATTCTCGATATTCATGGGTTTTCTTTCAAGAGTCAAAGGATGAAACGTTGGATAATCTGGTGATTCTCTTCAAGAAGCTCGAAAATCTATATCATCTACCTGTCAGACTTACTCGAAGTGATAACGGCACGGAGTTCAAGAACAATAAGATGAAAGAGTTTTGCAACGCCAAAGGATTTCCGCACGAATTCAGCGCACCATATACTCCACAACAAAATGGCGTAGCTGAGAGGAAGAACAGAACATTGATCGAAACAGCAAGAACAATGCTTGCAGATTCGAAACTTCCTGTTAGCTTCTGGAGTGAGGCAGTTGCTTCGAAATGATCAACCGAAGGAAACCAAATCTGAAATATCTAGACGTTTGGTGCACCATGCACAGTGATCGATCAAGATGGAAAATTCGGTGCTAAAATGCTTGAAGGTTTCTTTGTTGGTTACACTAGTCCGCTAAGGAGAGTTTATGTTCCTGCTTTGAGAAAAGTGATCGAAGCACAACACGTTGATTGCTTCGGTACACAACTCCTATTCAGAGGAAAGGCGATGCGTGGTTGTTCAATTACCAAGATTTGAGGAAGTCATTCGACTTGCCAGAAGAACCGTCTGAAGAAGAACTTGCAACTCTTTATTATCGTCAACGGTCTGCAAATCAAGAACAGATTTAAGACCAATTGTGGTTAATCAACCCACTGTTGGTTCTACATCTTCTTCTGGTGCAGGTCCGAGTAATAGTGGTGTTCCAGTTGAACAAGTTTCTGAAGAAGAAGAAACACCTATTGTAACTCTAGCAAATGTTTCCACTGAACCAGGAAATACAACCTCAGAGCCACATATTTCAGAATCAGAATTCTGACTCTGATGAAGCTCCAGCTTTCGACGATAATGGAGAATCCTCTTCTTTTGAAGAATCCGAGCAGATAACCAATATGCTAAATCAATCTGCTGGTCCGAGCAATCAAAATGAAGCTACATCTAGTGCTTCTGAAGTTGATTTGATTGTTGATCTGAATGTCACAAATCAGAACAGTACGGTTTATGTTCCTAGCGAGGAGATACCACGATCTTATTCTTATCATCCTTCAACAAATATCATTGACGAATTACAGACTGGTGTGCGAACAAGAAGTCAAATCAACAAAGCATTAAGTTGTTTCTATACCCAAGTAGCTCCGACTCAAGACTATTGTTATTATTCATGTTTCATATCTCAAATTCAGCCGGAGACTGTGAATGAAGCTCTGGGTGATGAGAACTGGATGATAGCGATGCAAGAAGATTTGTTACAGTTCGAGAAACTGGGAGTTTGGAGACTTGTTGACTTCCCACCTAAGCAGAAAGCGATAGACACGAAGTGGGTTTTCAAGTGCAAGAGGGGTGATCGAGGTGTGATTGTTAGAAACAAAGCTCGGTTGGTTGTCAAAGGTTTCCACCAGCAAGAAGGAATTGACTATACGGAAGTCTATGCACCGGTTGCACGCTTAGAGTCAATCCGCATTTTCCTTGCATTCGCAGCTTGGACAGGTTTTAAGGTGTACAGTTAGATGTGAAATCCGCATGTGAAATCCGCATTTCTCTATGGTAAGCTACGTAAACAAGTGTACGTCGGCCAACCACCGGGGTTTTTCGATATGTTGAACAAGAACAAAGCTTATCTCCTAGACAAAGCCTTATATGGTTTACACCAAGCCCCGAGAGCTTGGTACGAGACGTTAACTCAACATCTCGTTGGAAACGGCTTTGCTAGAGGCACAGTGGATAGTACATTGTTTACCAAAGAAGTCGGAAATCATCTAATCATCGTACAAATCTATGTGGATGATATCATATTTGGTTCAACATATGATAGTCTTTGCAAAGAATTCGAGAAGATAATGAAGAAGAAATTCAAGATGTCTTCTATGGGCGAAATGAAATTCTTCCTCGGATTACAGGTGGATCAGTTACCAGACGACATATTCATTCATCAAACCAAATACGTTCATGATATTCTAAAGAAGTTTGAAATGGATAGATCGAAGCCGCTTTCGACTCCTCTGGCGCTGAATCACGGGATTTGCATTGACGAAACAGGAACCAAAGTGGATGATACGCTTTATCGGTCGTTGATAGGGTCCCTTATGTATCTGACGGCATCTCGCCCAGATATCATGTATCCTACCTGCCTTTGCGTGAGATATCAGTCCAGTCCCCAAGTGTGTCACATGCAGATAGTCAAAAGAATATTATGTTACCTGAAGGGATGTCCAAGCACCAGCTTGTGGTATCCAATGAACGACAATTTTGATTTAACGGGATACGCTGATTCTGACTTTGGGGTGGACAAGCTGAATTCAAAATCTACAACGGCTGGTTGCCAGTTCTTCAGAACCTAATTAGTAACATGGCAATGTAAGAAACAAACCACGGTCTCTCTCTCTACTTGTGAGGCAAAATACATTTCTGCTTCTAGCTGTTGTTCTCAAATCCTATGGATTCAACAACAGATGAGGGACTTTGGATTGCAATTTCTTGATACGCCTTTATATCTAGATAATAAGGCAGCATTCGACATCGCTAAAAATCCTGTTCATCACTCTCGAACTAAGCACATAGAAATTCGTTATCACTTCATTCGTGACTGCTACGAAAAGAAGTTGGTGCGAATAGAAAAAATCCACACCGTTGAACAACAAGCTGATTTTTATAACCAAAGCTTTTCCTTTAACAAGATTTAAATATCTAATGAGGCTTAACGGTATTAAAAATTTGTTGACAGGTGCGGAACTAGAGGTTGAATATGGATCGGACGACGAGTTCACGTGATCCACATTGGTTTGTCTATCTTTTAGATTAGTATTTGTTAAAAAGTAAAATAAAAAAATATGTTTTTAATTTTAGGAGGAGAAATATTTGAGAAAATAAAAAAACATATGAAAATTTTCAAAAAGTACAAAAACATTGAAAAAGACAAAAAGAATTTTGTGTCACAAAGGAAATGATAGTACATCAGTGGACTATCACAGTATGCTAAAGAATTGTAAAGTTTAAAAGTGATAAGCAAGTTTTACTGTGGATGTGTCGATAGGCTTATGTAACACCCCAAAAATGTCGCAGTGGAAATACAAACGTAATGGTGACGGAAGTTGGTGCCCATAAATATCTTGTCGATCGATGCATTGTTAATGTTGGACATTCAACTTAATTAAAACATAGTTTTTAAACATAAGGTTTAAAGTACGTCACAGCCACACCATAGTTAAGTTGTTTTTGATCCTTATGGATCTTAATACATAGGTCCCAAAGTTTAAAAGTTTGTGCAAAACATTCATAAAAAAACCATTCATCAACAAACACAAGATACGCCATAATTCCCGAAGCCATGCTCAAGTACCTGAAGAACACGTCAAAATCAAGTGTCAACACAAAGGAGGGTGAGCTCACATATTCAAATTTGAAACAAGGAAAACTTTCTAATTATGTGTTTGTTATTAAAACATCCAAATAATATTTTCGAAAGTCAATTTATTTCCTTAATAAAATCTATGAGTCAGCCGTCGCAAGCGTTTCCCCGAAACCTCCGAACTAAGCATCTTCCCAAGTTTCACATATTAAATTTATTGCATCAAATGTTCAGACTCATATGTTTGCAAGATAATACGAACTATATATTAACATTAAGGGTATAATCAACGCTAGACAATAACAGAATATAAATTCGTCGCTTGACATGACACGGAGCTACCGGTCGCGACGAGGTTGTCAACCCGATAGATCTATCAACAATTCCACGCAATCCATATTAATGATTAAATGGCTAAGTTCTCGCAAAGTGCCCGCAATGGGTCACCCAAGGTGCCAACCTTATGATTAATATATATATATCCTACAAAAATGATAAAATTTAATATAACAGGTTGTACGAATCCCCGACGTCCCCACCGAAACGTAAGCCTAATCCCGATACTCACTCTTTTGCGACCGGGCCAATTCGTTACAACTTTAAATTTAAACATATTAATTTCACATGGTCGTTTTATCCCATAACGCCGTAAAATCCCTGTTTCATCCCCGAAACGCATATATCATTATTCCAAAATCCGTTTCATCCCAAAACATATTTATATCCAAAACCATGTTTTTATCCAAAAACATATCACATAATTTCCAATCATATTTTTCACAAATATATTTATAGTTTAATCAAAGGCATATTTTATACGAAAACGTATACTTATCCTTTTAAGTCGTGTTCTTCCCCAAAACATATACTAAAACAGTAAAAAGAGGGGGTTTAGTGACACTCACCTTTGGGTGCGTATATTAAATAGCACAATCCCCAAAATTGAATTCTACTCGTCCTAACATAAGTAGGCACGATATAATAATCATACATCACAAAGTTCCTAAGTTTCTCAAATCTTGGAATTTTTACATAACTTTAGGATTTTCTCGAAAAGTTATTATTTTTGATTATGTTGACATATTAATATATATATATATATATATATATATATATATATTTCAAGATTTTGCGACTTGAACGATTTTATTGGTGACCTTAATATTTTATCCGTTACACTCCCATTATAAATAATATATATCTACGATTTGCGCGCCGTAATATATATACATAAACGTGCACATATTCACAATATCATAACACGCAAAAACTCATTAACTTATTCACTTTATCATTTTTAAAGCATGTATACATGTAATAACTCACTAAGTTAATCTATGTATCAATTTTCATGCTCGACAAATAAGTTACACATTTTAACGCGATTTCACCGATTCTACCGTTTTAAACATACAAGCGTACATGCATAGTCGTAATTCCCGCTATCATGTCAACACTTAACATATTATCATACTCACATATTTAAACACATAAGGTTCATCCATTAATAACCCATTCTAGTGTATGTTGAAAAATGCAAATTTTAGTTATTCGGTAACGTTTTCGGGCGTCGGAAGTCACATATGACCAACCAAACACTAAATAAGCTTAATATAAGTTAATATACTTATATTTATATCAAAAATATCAGTTTATTCACTGATCTAAAACAGTTTCATAAAAACCCCCTTAAAAGGCGATTTTTACCGTGTTTACCGCATAGTTTTGCGTCAAACGTTACCATAACCATCCGAACTCGAAACATCTTCTATTTTAACACAATACATGTTCTATACTGAATAAAATGATGGCTTATAATCAGATTAGTCCATCAACCACAAAACAACACATGCATGCATACACATATATATACATACGACATATATACATACACAAATGAACTTCCAAAAGTTCACTTTTCATCATATCCTTTTCAAATCACAAAACCCTTTTTAGAACATTCTATTATGACAACTTTTGATGCATGCATGAACTTCAATCTTTCAAGAATCATGTTAATCAAGAATCATTTAACAAAATTTCAAAACACAATCATATATACGCATACTCATACCCACGACCCTACATACATACACACACTTATCCATTTTCATTTTCTTTGAAAACCCATTTGATGTAGTTTTTAAGTTAGTGTTTAAAGCAAAGAACAAGAGAAACCTTTATCTTCATCAAAACTCATCAAGAATCAAGAACAAGTTTTTAAATTAAATTTTATACCTTCTTGTTTTTGATGGGTTTTTAGCTATGTATGATGGTATGGAGCTTGATTCTTGCTTGTAAACACCTTTGAACCTTCAAAACTACTTGGAAACACCTTGATATGCACTTGGATCTTCTTGAAATGGATTGTGTGTTGTGATGGGTGTTTCGGCCGAGCTTTAGAAAGAGAGAGTGAGTTTGTGTGTTGTGAATTTTGATTCTTGGATTTAGGAAGATATTGAGAAGATTTGAAAAAGTTCAATCAATGCTTTATGTTTTCCATGTTAACACATAGAGGAGAGAGGCAAAAAGGAGGCTTAAATGGCTGCCACCAATCTCTCCACACACATATATACACGCCTATATACATATATATGCTTAAAACTGGTATTTAACTGGATACCGGGTATTTTATCTAGCGTTTTTACTGCGTTTTAACGCGTTTTAAATTATTTTCAGTGCTCTATAAAAATAAACACACCAAAATATTACTAATCAATATTTTATTTTCTGGGACCAGTTACGTTGTCGGTATTTGGAAGTATGCGCGCTGTGTTGCGCAGTACGCGCTTAAATTCGCAAAATAGGGATTTTAAGCGTTTTAATTTATTTTTATCATGCTATAAAAATAAACTTGTCAAATTGTTACTATAATAATTATTAGTTACCCTGAACTGGCTGTGTTGACAGTATTTTGTCAGATACGCGCAGTATCACGCAGTACGCGCTTAAACTCGAAAAATAGAGTTTCTTAGTGTTTTAAATTATTTTTGCTCACGATTATGATTAAATATATTATTTAACTCATAACAGACTATTTTTCGGATTTTAATATTATCCGGCAGTCACCGACGTTTGTTTCGCATTTTAACCGGCACGCGATAAGCGTTTATCTTATTATTGCCAACGTAATTTTTATCAAACTTTGGATTTACCAACACATCAAATACTATATATAAACATAATAAATAATCAAATACGGCCTATTATTCATTCATGACAGGTGTTACATTTGTACGGGACAACCTAAATAGCCGGGTGCCACGGTCTCCCCCTGTTTAAGGAATTTCATCCCCGAAATTCTTACACTACAGGTTTCGTTTTCGCACTAGATTTAAAGAGATGCGGATATTTTCGTTGCATATGGTCCTTTCGTTCCCATGTGGACTCGGGTCCACGCTTAGAATTCCAGCGAACCTTGACCAACTTAATCCGACTCCTTCTGAGCTTCTGAATCTTCTCATCCAGAACTTCAACGGTTCCTCGATAAATCTCAATTTATCATCTACTTGAACCTCATCAGGGGGTATAATTAGTGTCTCATCCGACGGACACTTTATCAGGTTGGAAACATGAAACACGTCATGAACTCCATTCAAATCCTGCGGCAGCTTAAGCCTATACGCGACTGATCCAACTCGAGATGCGATTTCGAAAGGACCTATATACCGTGGGCTTAGCTTTTCCCCCTTTTCCAAATCTAACAACACCTTTCCAAGGTGACACTTTCAGCAGAACACGATCCCCGACTTGAAACTACAACGATTTCCTTCGGTTATCTGCATAACTTTTCTGTCGATCGGCGACAGCTTTCAACCTTTCCTTGATCTGGACAACCTTGTTGGTGGTTTCCTGGATAAACTTAGGTCCGGTTAGTTGCCTTTCGCCAACTTCAGCCCAGCATAACGGCGATCGACACTTCCTTCCGTACAAAGCTTCAAAAGGAGCGGCTTTGATACTAGCGTGGTCACTAGTATTGTAAGAAAACTCTGCCAACGGAAAATGAGTATCCCAACTTCCACCAAAATCAATCACGCATTCTCTCAACATGTCCTATAAAGTCAGAATGGTTCTCTCATTTGATCATCCGTTTAAGGATGATATGCAGTACTCATGTCCAAACGAGAACCCAGCGACTCCTGAAGAGATCGCCAAAATCTGGAGTCAAATTGTCCTTCTCTATCAGAGATAATTGATACAGGCACTCCATGTCGGGCTACAATCTCATTGAGGTACAATTGCGATTCTTTTCAGTCTTGTCTGTTTCCTTAATGGCTAGAAAATGGGCAGACTTTGTCAATCGATCCACAATTACCCATATGGTGTCATGTCCACGTGACGTATGGGGTAATTTGGTGATAAAGTCCATTGCAAGATGCTCCCACTTCCATTTAGGATTCTCTGGTTGCTGTAGAAGCCCAGACGGCCTCTGATGTTCATCCTTAACCTTTGAGCATGTCAGACATTTACTTACATACACCGCAATATCTCTCTTCATATTCGGCCACCAATATAATTCCTTAATATCTTGATACATCTTGTTAGAACCTGGGTGAATAGAATATCTGGACTTATGAGCCTCGTTCATAACCAGTTCACGTAGGTTACCTCTAAGCGGAACCCAAACTCGGTTCATGAAGTACATCACTTCATCTGCTTTTGGTATTAGTTCACATTCCAAACCTCTCAAGCCTTCTCTTCTTAGGTTCTCATCTTTCAAAGCTTCTCGCTGTGCATTACGAATTCGATCGGTCAATCTTGTTTGTATGGTCAAACCCAAAGCACGCACACGCAGAGGCTTTTCCCGCTCCTTCTTACTGAGCTCGTCAGCAACAACATTTGCTTTTCCCGGGTGATAATAAATATCACACTCGTAATCATTGAATAACTCTACCCAACGCCGCTGTCGCATGTTGAGTTCCTTCTGATCAAAGATATGCTGGAGACTCTTATGGTCTGTGTAAATCGTACACTTCGTGCCATAGAGATAATGTCTCCAAATCTTAAAAGCGAACACAACAGCTCCCAACTCTAAATCATGAGTGGTGTAGTTCTTCTCATGCACTTTCAGTTGTCTGGATGCATAGGCTAGCACTTTGTCCTTCTGCATAAGCACGCAACCAAGGTCCAAACATGATGCATCATAGTATACAACAAAACCGTCATTTCCCTCAGGCAGGGATAGAATTGGTGCACTACACAACTTGTCTTTCAACAACTGAAAAGCTTTCTCCTGCTTTTCCGTCCAATCAAACTTCTTATCCTTCTGGGTCAATATCGTTAATGGTTGCGCTATTCTAGAAAAATTCTCAATGAATCTTCTATAATACCCAGCAAGTCCTAAGAATTGTCGCACCTCTGACGGAGTCTTTGGCGCTTCCCAATTCTTAATCTCCTCAATCTTCGACGAGTCTACATGTATACCTTTCTCATTTATGACATGTCCGAGAAAATGCACCTCTCGAATCCAAAATTCACATTTAGAGAACTTGGCATACAACTTCTCTTTCTTCAACAGCTCCAAAACGATCTTCAAATGTTGCTCATGATCTTCTTTGGCTCGCGAATAGATTAGTATATCATCAATGAATACTATCAAGAATTTGTCCAAATAGGGTTTGCATACCCTGTTCATGAGATCCATGAACACTGCAGGCGCATTAGTTAAGCCAAAAGGCATGACTAAGAACTCATAATGGCCATAACGTGTTCTAAAAGCAGTCTTCAGAACATCTTCCTCAGCAATCTACAACTGGTGATAACCTGAACGCACGTCTATCTTTGAGTAGTAACTTGATCCTTGAAGCTGGTCGAACAAATCGTCGATTCTCGGTAATGGGTACCGATTCTTGATAGTCAGCTTGTTCAACTCTCTATAATCAATACACATTATGAAGGAACCATCTTTCTTCTTCACGAACAACACAGGTGCTCCCCAAGGCGAAAAACTTGGTCGCATGAAACCTTTGTCTAATAGCTCTTGATGCTGATTTGACAATTTTTTCATCTCGGACGATGCTAATCTGTAAGGAGATTTTGCAATCGGTGCAGCACTAGGTACAAGATCAATCTTAAACTCAATTTGTCTCGCAGGGGGTAATCCAGGTAAGTCTTCAGGGAAAACTTCCGGATAATCGCGAACTACAGAAATTTCTTCAATCTTCCCACTTTCAGCCTTCGTCTCCACTACGTTAACCAAGAACGCAGGATAGCCTTTACGCAACATCTTGTGCATCTTCATAACACTAACAACTCCTGATACTCATTTTGATCGGTCACTGTGAACAACTAAAGCTTCACCACCACCAGGACGAGGTATCCGCACTCGTTTCTTCGAACAAATGATCTCAGCTCTGTTCTTGGATAGCCAATCCATCCCATTGACTACATCAAAACTACCCAGCTCCACTGGTAATAAATTGACACTAAAACTATGATCACATAACCGAATTCTACAATCACGAATGACTTCGCTAGTCTCTATCAATTTACCATTTGCTAATTCTATCGAGTGCTTTTTACTTAGCTTACTTGTTTGAGAACACAGAAACGGTTCAAAGTTTTTCGAAACAAAACTCAAGTCAGCACCAGTATCAAATAGTACGAACGCAGAATGGTCATTGATTAGGAACGTACCAGTAACCAATGCAGGATCATCACGTGCTTTCCCATCATTCAGCTCAAAAGCTCTGCCCCTAGCACCCTGATTCTTCAACGATGGACAATTTCGCTTGATATGTCCTTGCTTTCCACATTCGAAGCAACCCTCAAGCTTGACTCCATCTGCGGTGCTTTTGGTATAGCATTCACGCGTCGCGTGTCCAGATCGACCACACCTGGTACATTTTCGCTGCTCATCACCATGAGTCTTCCTTACTGAATCACTTCCGCCATCCCTTGCATTATCCTTCCTCGAATCACTAGCACTAGCCACATATGCTTTCCCTTAATCGTGTTTCTTCTCACGCTTCACATCGGAATCTTTCCTCGAGCTCTCAGATCTTCGCTTCCGTGAATCCCCAGATCTAGACTCAGCATGCTTCGATCGTTCAGATTTCTCATCTGCCTTGACCTTTCTCGACGAATTCCCAATCTCCTCTTTCCTGTTAAGGTTACTTTTGCGAGCATCATCATCCGCTAATGATTTCGCTAGAGTAGTAGCTTCCAGATAGGTAGTGGGCTTCGCTGACGTAACCATACTACGAATTTGTGGCGACAATCCCCAGATATATAACGTACTCAGGAGTGACCATTCGTGGAACCAATCTAGCCAAATCATTGAACCGAGACGTATATGCTCTAACATTCAGGCCTTCCATAGTCAAATTCCAGAAGTCGGTCTCAATCTTCTGCATCTCACTTTGCGTGCAGTATTCCTTTAGAAGCATCTCTTTTAGTTCGTTCCAGGTAAGACCGTAAGCAGTGTCTTCGCCCAAAACTTGAACTTGAGTTTTCCACCAGGATAAAGCTTCATCAAGAAATGAACACGAAGCATACATAACCCTATGATCAGCAGCACAACCGCTGATAGGCATCACAGATTCCATCTTCGCAATCCATCTAGTGATTTCAAGAGGCCCTTCAACACAGGTAAATGACCATGGGTTACAGCCCTAAAATGTTTTATACGTCCATCCATGCACTGTTCACAAGGTTAATGAAAAATCAAGATCACGCTCTGATTATATCATAATACAGGAACTACTAAAAATTTTCCGATCATTATATTACCTTACGGGTTTCCAATCTGCACACCACCTTCTCCATGCCCAGGAGCACCACGACCACGTCCTTGCCCCATATTCTTGTTAGCTTCATGCTGTTCCAAGGCAGTATTAACGTGTTGGGCTATGAGTTGTGCCAACTCTTCTGGGGTGGTAGGTAGTCCAGTACCCTGTCTCGCTTTTGGCGGCATCTTGTCGTTTCTATTATTGCAATAATAATATCAACATAAGACATTGTTTAAATATTTCAATCATTAAATAATAGTGGACTAAACAATACACATGCATCCACATAATAATAGGAATAATTTAACCAAAAGAAACCCATGTCATTGATATTTATCACGGAAATTACAATGCTTGTTCATAGTATACAACTAACCAAAATTTGGTGTGACATATCAACCACCAACAACAAGTCTAGATGAAATTTCCTCCTAAATATCCAAAAATTTGGCATGCAAGCCAACATAAGGGTTTATCAAAGAGACATACAAAACAAACAAACAACCATCATTTCTTCATGCCAACAAACTCTAGAAGCTTCCTCACAAGCTCCTCTAGCTCAACTATCCTCCAGTGCATTTGATCCATTGCACTGTCATCCAAGTCCTTAAGCTCATCAAACCAGTCCATTTGCCCCTCTAGATCCTTCACTTTATCCTTGGTCGCCTTCAGATCTCCGCGTATGGCCCCCAACTTACGGTTGCAGTGAGAACATCGGTTAACCCACACTCATTTCTTGCTTCTTCGAAGCAGATATAGTCTCAGCTCTGGAAGTTGAGGCGATGTCTCCAGCTGGTCGTATCCTCTTCCTACGTCGAAAGTACACCAACAGGGGTGCAATAGGAGCGCGCGACTCGATCGATGGAAGTGAAGACTCGGTAACAACAGGTGGAGGGATCTCAGTAGTGGGCTCAGCAACGACAGTAGATGAGACGACCAATGGCTCTAATGGCTGAGCCGTAACAATGGTAGCGTCTACTGCTGGTGCGACACTATAAGATCCTCCGATCAACGGAACACCTCTATCCACGTCATCGAATAACAGGCACGGTACCTGATGATTGCCCGGTCTCGTAAATCGAGGGTGGAGTATCATCATCATCGTCTTCGATCCAACCGTTGCTTGTAAAAGCATAACGGGGGTCAACCTGGCTTGCGAATGCAGCAGGGTTAACATGGAAGGACGAAGCGAATCCGACCGCATCAACAAACTATGGAATCGTAGGGGGTACCTCAGGTAATACGGATCTAGGTGAAGTCTTGAATTCTGGCTCGCTCTCAGAGTCAGTAATCTCGATGACCTCGTGCTCGTGCGACATCTGTGACATATATAACCGTACAAAGTAAGTGTGTGTTCAAATGAAAAATAACACATAAGGCCCAAATAAACAGATTAACACGTATGCACAATAACACGCAATGGTTCTCATACATGATAAAAATCCATGTTTATTTAAAAATTTGGCTTCGCGAATTTTGGACTTATATCTCAAAATTCTTTGGTTGAAGTCTAGAGTTTTCCCCTGAAAGCATCTAGTTCGCTAACAACCATTGGCTCTGATACCAACTTCTGTAACACCCCCAAAAACGTCGCAGCGGAAATATAAACGTAATGGTGACGAAAGTTGATGCCCGTAAATTTCTTGTCGATCGATGCATTGTTAATGTTGGACAATCAACTTAATTAAAACATAGTTTTTAAAACATAAGGTTTAAAGTACGTCACAACCACACCATAGTTAAGTTGTTTTTGATCCTTATGTTACATAGGTCCCAAAGTTTTAAAACTTTGTCCAAAACATTCATAAAACAACCATGCATCAACAAACACAAGATACGCCATAATTCCCAAAGCCATGCTCAAGTACCTGAAGAACACGTTAAAATCAAGTGTCAACACAAAGGAGGGTGAGCTCACATATTCAAATTTGAAACAAGGAAAACTTTCTAATTATGTGTTTATTATTAAAACATCCAAATAATATTTTCGAAAGTCAATTTATTTCCTTAATAAAATCCATGAGTCAGCCATCGCAAGCGTTTCCCCGAAACCTCCGATCTAAGCATCTTCCCAAGTTTCACATATTAAATTTATTGCATCAAATGTTCAGACTCGTATGTTTGCAAGACAATACGAACTATATATTAACATTAAGGGTATAATCAACGCTAGACAATAACAGAATATAAATTCGTCGCTAGACATGACACGGAGCTACCGTCTCGACGGGGTTGTCAACCCGATAGATCTATCAACAATTCCACGCAATCCATATTAATGATTAAATGGCTAAGTTCGCGCAAAGTGCCCGCAATGGGTCACCCAAGGTGCTAACCTTATGATCTATATATATATATATATATATATATCCTACTAAAATGATAAAATTTAATATAACACGTTGTACGAATCCCCGACGTCCCCACCGAAACGTAAGCCTAATCCCGATACTCACTCTCTTGAGACTGGGCCAATTCGTTACAACTTTAGATTTAAACATTTTAAATCCACACGGTCGTTCTATCCCATAACGCCGTAAAATCCCCGTTTCATCCCCGAAACGCATATATCATTATTCCAAAATCCATTTCATCCGGAATCATATTTATATCCAAAACCAAGTTTTTCTCCAAAAACATATCACATAATTTCCAAATCATATTTTTCACGAAAATATATTTATAGTTTAATCAAAGGCATATTTTATATGAAAACGTATACTTATCCTTTTAAGTCGTGTTCTTCCCCCAAAACAAATAAGAGGGGGTTTAGTGACACTCACCTTTGGGTGCGTATATTAAATAGCGCAATCCCCAAAATTGAATTCTACTCGTCCTAACATACGTAGGCACGATTTAATAATCATACATCACAAAATTCCTAAGTTTCTCAAATCTTGGAATTTTTACATAACTTTAGGATTTCTTGAAAAGTTATTATTTTTTATTATGTTGGCATATTAATATATATATATATATATATATATATATATATATTAAGATTTTGCGACTTGAACGATTTTATTGGTGGCCTTAATGTTTTATCCGTTACACTCACGTTTATAAATACTATATATCTACGATTTGCGCGGCGTAATATATATACATAAACGTGCACATATTCACAATATCATAACACGCAAAAACTCATTAACTTATTCACTTTATCATTTTAAAGCATGTATACACAAAATAACTCACTAAGTTAACCTATGTATCAATTTTCATGCTCGACAAATAAGTTACACATTTTAACGCGATTTCACCGATTCTACCGTTTTAAAACATACAAGCGTACATGCATAGTCTTAATTCCCGCTATCATGTCAACACTTAACATATTATCATACTCACATATTTAAATCACATGACACATTTAAACACATAAGGTTCATCAATTAACAACCCATTCTAGTGTATGTTGAAAAATGCGTATTTTAGTAAATCGGTAACGTTTTCGGGCGTCGGAAGTCACATATGACCAACCAAACACCAAATAAGCTTAATATAAGTTAATATACTTATATTTATATCAAAAATATCAGTTTATTTACTGATCTAAAACAGTTTCATAAAAACCCTCTTAAAAGGCGATTTTTACCGTTTTTACCGCATAGTTTTGCGTCAAACGTTACCATAACCATCCGAACTCGAAACGACTTCATATTTTGACAAAATACATGTTCTATACTGAATAAAATGATGTTTATAATCAGATTAGTGCAGTTTTTGTGTAAGGCACATAAACCATGCGATTTCACACATTTTACAATACTTTTAAACACATAGTACAATATGCAAAGCTAGTAAACTTCATGATAAGTTTCATATCATTTTACACTTCAAATAACATTATTTTTATGCTTTATAGATCTAAGATCATGTTTACCATAACATCATTTATTCATCTTTTTATGTATATACACCCACATGCATGTCCATGTACAAGCTCCTAAAGCATCCATAACATATCTTCATCAACATGCATGTATTCATATGCATCAACAACATATTTATTTCATGTTCATCTATTCAAGAACATCATCTTCATATGACCATCATCATATAATCATTTTTTTAAATGCAAGACATACGTTCTTTCACATTTAATCCATCAACCACCAAACAACACATGCATGCATACACAATATATAATACATACGACATATATACATACACACATGAACTTCCAAAAGTTCACTTTTCATCATATCCTTTTCATATCACAAAACCCTTTTTAGAACATTCTCTTATGAAAACTTTTTATGCATGCATGAACTTCAATCTTTCAAGATTCATGTTAATCAAGAATCATTTAACAAAATTTCAAAACACAATCATATATACACACACACTCATACCCACGGCTCTACATACATACACATACTTATCCATTTTCATTTTCTTTGAAAACCCATTTGATGTAGTTTTTAAGTTAGTGTTTAAATCCAAGAACAAGAGAAACCTTTATCTTCATCAAAACTCATCAAGAATCAAGACAAGTTTTTAAATTAAATTTTATACCTTCTTGTTTTTGATGGGTTTTTAGCTAAGTATAATGGTATGGAGCTTGATTCTTGCTTGTAAACACCTTTGAACCTTCAAAACTACTTGGAAACACCTTGATATGCACTTGGATCTTCTTTAAATGGATTGAAATTTGAAAATGTGAGTGTGTGAGGCGTGTTTCGGCCGAGCTTTAGAGAGAGAGAGAGTGAGTTGGTGTGTTGTGAAATTTGATTCTTGGATTTAGGAAGATATAGAGAAGATTTGAAAAAGTTCAATCATTGCTTTATGTTTCTCATGTTATCACATAGAGGAGAGAGGCAAAAAGGAGGCTCAAATGGCTGCCACCAATCTCTCACACACATATATACACGCCTATATACATATATATGCTTAAAACTGGTATTTAACTGGATACCGGGTATTTTATCTAGCGTTTTAACTGCGTTTTAACGCGTTTTAAATTATTTTCAGCGCTCTATAAAAATAAATACACCAAAATATTGCTAATCAATATTTTATTTTCCGGGACCAGTTACGTTGTCGGTATTTGGAAATATGTGCGCTGTGTTGCGCAGTACGCGCTTAAATTCGCAAAATAGGGAATTTAAGCGTTTTAATTTATTTTTATCATTCTATAAAAATAAACTTGTCAAATTATTACTATAATAATTATTAGTTGCTCTGAACTGGCTGTGTTGACAGTATTTTGTCAGATACGCGCAGTATCGCGCAGTACACCCTTAAACTCGAAAAATAGAGTTTCTTAGTGTTTTAAATTATTTTTGCTCACGATTATGATTAAATATATTATTTAACTCATAACAGACTATTTTTAGGATTTTAACATTATTCGGCGGTCACCGACATTCGTTTCGCATTTTAACCATTACGTGATAAGCGTTTACCTTGTTATTGCCAACGTAAGTTTTATCAAACTTTGGATTTACCAACACATCAAATACCATATATAAACATCATAAATAATCAAATACGGCCTATTATTCATTCATGACACGTGTTACGTTTGTACGGGACCACCTAAATAGCCGGGTGCCACACTTTACACGTTCAGTAAATTGTTTCTGAGATACAAACTAAATTTTACAACTGCTTAAACTTGTGGATTAACATCTCTCGGATATATTGACTTAGAACTCCGAAAGTTTGTTTGAGAGATTGCCTGATTCTGAGATATGAGTTCTTTATAGATGGTTGATATCTGGGGTATTATACAAGTTCTTCTGATTTTGCGGAAGCAATAGCCTAGAACTTCTATAATACTTTTGCTAAAAACCCCTAAACTGCATGCAAAGCTGAAAAGAATCAAAAGATCTAATCATTTGCAATGCTTAAAAGATTCCTTAAGTGGAACACATCTTTAAGTCGAGCCTTTTTAACCTGAGCTATCAAGGCTTTGTATTAACCCAAAAACAGATATCAATTACGCTATATTCACCTGTAAGATGAAATCTAGGGAATCTTGATACAGGAGTATATTCTGAGATGGGAACCATAGTTAAGTCAAGTTTCATAATTCATACCTAGCCTATCTTGGAACAATTGACAAATGTGTCGACGTTTAAAGTGGACAAACATATCGACAATCTAGGTAAACGAGTTTAAAACTTAAAGTCATCAAAAGGTCAACGGTACTGATGATATGTCTCAATCAACTGATATGATCCTTAGACATGAATTCACAAAAATATGTCTGTAAATATGTTTGTACATAGTTTACTTGTTCTGCACATAGTTTATCTGCTTTACAGATTAAAACCAAAAAGATTTTCAGTGTGTTTTAGCATAAACTTGCAAATATACAAAAAGATTTTGTTTCTACATTAGTTTCTACAAGCCAATGTTGGAGAACGGATCTTTGAAGTCTGGTAAGGTGCTAAACTGGTGGAAATCTAATTGACAACGGGCTGGGAGCTAATCTGTAAAATCTGATAAGCCTAAACAATTAAAAGTTCATTAACTTGAAACTTTATTTTGAGAAAACCAACAGTTTGTTCATAACGGGTCGAACCGAGGTCATTAACTTGGACTCGGCAGACAAATCGATTAACCAAGGTCATTAGCTTGGACTTGGTCAACTGAGTGGATTGCTAAAACTGGTAAAAATTGAAAAGTTCAGGGTCTAAATTGAAAATTTTGAACAATTTTGAGTTTGAATTTGATCAAGTTCGCCCGGACTTGTAATCAAGTTCGACCGAACTTGTCTGTACTTCTAAAGTGTTATTATATGACAAGTTCGCCCGGACTTATATCTTATCTTTATTGATTGGATTAACAAGTTTGCCCGAACTTGTTAAGTATATATAGACCACAAATTCGCCCGAACTTCATTACTTGTTATCTAAATCACAGAGCGAACTTGAGGCGATTTGTGTGGAAAACCAAAATTGGCAAGTGTGTGTCGAATTGCTGCCCAATTTAAGAGTGAATCTTAGTGATTGGCACACTAAGAATCATGGCTATGGTGAGTGATTTTGATATAGACCGTGATTTGTTATAGTTTGAACAAAGTAGATCTGTGATGAATAATTGGACCTGTTTTAGACCGTTAAAGGACAAATTAAACACTAAAATATGATAAACAAGCACAATCGATCATAAACATGTCAATAATTTGATTCAAATCAATTCAGAAATGTTGTTGCAGGTTTTGGTGAAAACGATGACTAGTTCGCCCGAACTTGTCTAATGGTTCTTTGAACCAAGTTTGGCCGAACTTGTCCTCATGAGTTTTAAAAAGCTATAGCTAAGTTCGCGTGAACATATCTTGAAGCCTGTAAAAATGTTTTCCTGACAAGTTCGCCCGGACTTGTCTGAAAATGTTTCACATGTAAAAACTTAACAAGTTCGCCTGAACTTGTTTAAGTTTAGGTCAAAATGGTTATGTATGTTTACCTGGACTTGATGTTTGTAATGTTAAATACCAATCAAGTTCGCCCGAACTTGATAGTTAATTTGTGAAAAATGTCAAACATTGCTAATTTTGTCTTGATCTTTATGTTTGCAGAATATTCAGCTCTCGTTTAATAAATTCCATAACATGTGCATAACGCTTGACAAGACTATATGTCCATCTTTGGAAGCATATGACAGTATTCTCGTGTTTATGGAGCGGATTTCGATCCACAAGGCGATTACAGAAAAGACGGTGGTTTACATGTCGCACGTTTATAGATTTTGGCATTCTGCGGCAATGAATGATGATGATACAGCGATTAAATCAGTAGTTCGTGTTGGAGAAGATGATAAGGAGATAACAGTGACAGAAGCTGACATCTAAAAGGTTCTAAATTTCAACAATGATAAGGATGATCCAATGATGCTCGACTAAAGAATGCTGCGAGGATGTTTCTGCAGAATGGGTTAAAGGGCATGTTAATGATTCGACATTGAAGAAAGGGGGAGTTCCAAACCCCTATAAATTCCTGATGCACGCAATTATACACGCTTTTAGTCATCGTAAAGATGGATTGAACGATGTTCAGGATTATATGGCATGTATGGCCACGGTGCTTATTCTAAACAAGAGATTCAACTATTCAAAGCTCGTGTTCACACACATGAAGAATAATATGGGATCGAGCAGGCTCGTGATGTATCCAAGGTTTGTACCGATGTTGATCGACGATAAATTCAAGAAGATAGCGAAGGATCCAAATGATATCGTGTACCTTAGTCATCTGGATGATACGACTGTTAAGAAGCTGATTACTTTCAAGAAACAAGCTTCAACACCTATCGCAAAACCTTTATTTGGTGCCATAGATTCTGAAAATTACATTGCGCTACCAGAATATAAATGGCGAAAAGATGATAGCGATGACGAGAATGAACGGAATGCTGAGTTGGAATGGCTATCAACGTTTAAAGAGAAACGCAGTTATTGGTTTCTTAAGAAAGTAGTCGTTAAAGAGAAGAAGAAAGCTTCGCGAAAGCCAAAGAAAGTTGATACTATGTTAATCGATGAAGATGAGCCTGAAAATGTTCAAACTGAAGCTGGTTCAAGTGCTGCAGTGGTTGTTGAAAGTCAGGAAAAGACTACTCAGGAAGATGATGTTATTTCGACTACATCCGATAAGGACGAAGATAGTGATGATTCGTTGGAAAGGGAAACAAAGAAAATCAATCGCCAAAACAGCTGCAGAGAAAATCAAAGAAACAGATGCATATTATGAACCAGAAATTGAAAAAGGTTCAGACGAGGAGAGACAGAAAAAGAAAGCTAAAAGAGTTAAGTCTTCTGCAAAAGATACAACAACGAAGACTACAGGGTCTCCGAAAATGAAAGGTAAGAAAGTTCAAAAACCTAAAAGCCACCGATACGTTGGTCAAAAGAAAAGCACAGAAGTCACACAAGAATCTTCTGCTGCAAAAGATACAGGAGTTACACAAGAACCTCCTGCGGCTGAGAATATTCAAACATCTGATGTTCAAGAGACTTGTACATACAGGAGTCACACAAGAACCTCCTAAGTCTGAATTGCTTGAAATTCCTATATATACGTCTCAAGATCCACCGACATCTTCTCAACCTGAAAGCTCTGCACCAAAAGAAGTTCCAGTATCTACACCGAAGAGTACTCCTAAGTATACACCAAAGACTACTCCAAAGTCGAAGTTATTTGGAAACATTCCTAATGAGCCAGTTGATATTCAATATTTGAATGATTTCTTCCCAGAATCTGATATTGATGAGCTGGAAAAACGTGTTAAAGTTCTGGAAGATAAAGTAGCAAAAAATGAAGCTGAGAAAGCAGTGTTAGAAAGTCAGGTGAAACAAAGCGAGGTCGAGAAGGAGATTTTGAACGACAAAGTGAAATTTCTGGAGGGTGATCGAGGTTATTTGAAGGTGTTAATTGAAAGTCTGCAGGACGCAAATGAACGATTACTTAAGGAGATAGCTGAATTACGATCTGAATGTGATATGAATGATCGAAGATTCAATAGGCTGCAGAAAGTTTTATCAAATAGTTTGGGGATTGATTTTGCTGCTGAATATGCTCGAATTGATCTGCAAGAGGCTAAGGAAAAAGCAGAGAAAGAATTGGCTGAACAGGGGAAGGGTAAACATGTTGTTGAAAGTATGCCCGAGATTACAAAGCCTGTGATTGAGTCTGCAAAAGCTTCTGAGTCTATTGTTGCACCATAAACAGAGACTGAATAAAAAGACGATGAAGAAGCTGAAGATAAAGATGATGATGAACCTGTTGATGATACGAAACACGAATCTAACATCGATGATGGTAATTTTGATGATCAGGAAGGAGTTGGTCTGAAGGTTGTTGATGCTAAAGTATCAGGTGAGTTTGATTTTTCTTCGTTGCTGAATGATGAAACAAACATGATGGAAGAACAAAATAAGGGGGAGCAGACAGAGGGGCAAAAGGATGTTGATATGACAGATGCTATTACTGCTATGCCTGTTGTTGATATACCTACGAAACCGATGATCCTAATGCTTGAACATAATGTCAAGGAAGTATATTCACAACCATTCAAAGGAAGATTTGGCAAAGTTACTTGATGTTGATGCTGAAACGTTTGATTTTAACTTTGAAGAACAAGTGATGAATGTGAATACTTTCGAGCCGAATGAATATTGTTACACACGAAGATCAGATGCTGACGATTACAACAGAGTGATCATTGAAGATTGGTCGTCAGATGATGAGAAAGATGAAGCTGAAAAGTATACTGGGTTGAATATAGATAGTTTTCCGACTTTTGAAGAGATGTACGAGTAGCTTAACGAAGATTTTGTTTAAAGATAAGATTGCAGAGTCTGTACATGAAGGTAAAATCCCTAAACCAATGACGAAAGAAGAGATTGCACAAGCAAAGAAGTCTTGGTTCAAATAAATGCCAAGAGAACGTAAGTTTCGACGTCCATTAGCATTCTTTACCAGAGATGCCGATGTTTCATTGGGTATATACTTAGCTGGGGGTGGTTTAAAGAATTGAATGTTTATGCTATCAGGAGGGAAGTTGGAGTTCAATACTTCAAATACTTGGCAGATTTGAAAACACTTCCATACTAGGATGTAGAGGAGTTGGTACAAACGAGAAATGTTACTTATCACATGAAGTTTATTGATCAACTACTTTGGAGATGATTAAATTCGAAGCAACGCAGGGTTTTAAGTACTGGAAACCTTTCATTCCAAAGCGCCGAATCAAAACAGATAAGAAGACTGGTGTAAAGGATATAACGTTGATTATGAAGCGTCCAAGAGCAATGAGAAATATGCCCCTAATGCCGATTGAACAAGATTTCTATTCTTTATTTAAGTGGTGGCAAGTAGATCCTACTACATGTGAAGTAGTGATAGTGTTGAGATTTGAAGATCATTTGGATATCACTAAAGAAAGGGTTGAAATGTTTGGAGCAGAAGGATTGAGAGGGTTATGGAGGACGATTCGAATACTAGACCCGATGTGGCTAGTGAATTGCTCAAAGGAGGATATTAAATGTTTATTCTACAGTAAGATATATTATGAAGAGCGTGAGAAAGAACAAGCGATGCAGTATCAAAGGGTTGTGAATGTTTGTTATACACATGGTGTGAATTCTGGAAGAATGTGGGAATCAAGTTGGAGAGAACTATAGCGCAAAGAGTTATTGAAAGAGGAGAAGCGTATTGAACGTATACATGATATGGGTAGGGAGGCAAGATTCAGACTTTTTCATTTCATGACTAAAGTGCCAACTACAGATCAAACACCGATTCCGTCGCAAGAACATAGAATGAAACCAATCAAGAACTTCTTTGGACGCGTTAGACAGAGATAGAGCTTTGAAGACTGATCAAGACGAAGACGATATCCAAGGGGGAGTCTGTTAGTACATAATGTCTATGTTTTAGTCTTGGATCGAGTCTGTTTAGAATGGGCTAGATTATGTCAAAATATAAGGGTATTTATGTAAATACTACACAAGTTGGCCCGGAACCAACATGTGAGAACAAGTTCGGCCGAACTTGTTCAAGACAAGTTCGCCCGAACTTGTTAACACCCTAGCAGAGTTGTGTTAGTATAATAGGTGACTTGTGATTTTCATTTGTAACTTCTGCAACTTTGTCACTTGTACGGCGAAGCTCTGCCCGATCTGGATTTGACATGTAATTGAACTTTATGATCAATAAACATCATTTAAATGAGTAATCTTTGCATATTCGATTAACACGTCACATAGTTTCCGCCTATATGAACGTTAGATACCAATTTAGGTTCCTATGCTAATCATGGAGCGATCTAACACATCCAAATTTAAGGTGGGTTTGGAGCAGGAGAGGGTTAAAAAGCCGTTGATAGATCTTGAGGCTAAAAAAGCTAAATTTGATGAAGAGAAGAGGACAGAAGAATGGTTTGCTATAAGCTGGAAAATGAAAGCGGAAGTTGAGGCTGCGCTACTGGCCACAGAGCGTAAACGGTGGTTAGAGGCATGTGAACGGGACAATAATGACAAAATCTCCCTTTGCAATGAAATTGAAAAATTGAAGAAGGAGAAAGCTGATGCAATTGCAGCAGCTGATGAAGCCTGCTCCCATCGCGAACGAAGCGGGAAAAAAGAGGTTGAAACAAGCATGACCCTTCTTCTTAAAGATAAAGAAATTACTGATCTGACCTCTATGCTGTTTGACCAGAAAACAATGAAGACCGAGCTTGATGCCTTGAAAAAGGATTTGCAACTTAGCAATGTTGAGAAGGCTGAGTTGACACGCCGCTTGGCTGAGAATGAGAAGAAAGCGGAAGACGCCAAGGTTGCGAGAGGTACTGTAGAAAGTGTATCTGAGTCCTTAACGAATAAGTTAACGTGGATGCAGCAATATGGGTTTATGAATGTAATTACCTTCTTTTTCGCATACTGATTTATTTCGCCCAAACACTTAAGATGTCACATATTTGCGCAGATTGCAAATTCAATCTTAAATTCCACTGAGCTGGACGAGGCAGTGGCGCAACTGATGGTGGCAGCGCGAAGTTATGGCTATACCCAAGGTTATAATGAGTGTTCACTTCATGTTGCTCATTCTTTACAAGTTAAATGGGATACTAGCTGATCAACAACGTATGGAGTCAACACCAATGCTGCTTTTACTGCTGCAAAAGAGAGATATAATCAACTTCAAATCCCCATTATGGATCTAGTTGATAGCGCGCTGCACCATGACGACTATGTAGATCGATTGAGGGAGATCTTCACGGAAGGTGAGGAGAAGGTGGAAGACAAAACTCCCGTTCAAGAATGAACTCTTTGTTGTTTAAGATGTTTGCTAAGAAACAATCTTTGTGTATGTACAGTTTGCGCTACTGCGCATGTAACTTTTGGTTTTATAAAAAACATATATTTTGATTACAATATGTGCATGGGTACAATTACTTGTTAGGTGAGACAAATGAGCGAAGGAATGAAAATCATGTATGAACCAAAGGTTAAACCTTTCGGGGTAATTTGTTACCCCTATGTTCATGAGCTTTAGAATACCTTTAGTATTTTTGGATTCTCCAGAGTAATTGCATGCACTTGTAAAAAATATATAAAAGCAGAAATGTAAGTAACGACTGTTATTTTCATTGATAAGGCATAAAGCCAACGATACAGTCATTAAGATTACATGATAAATGAAAAACTGTAAATAGTATTCTCCTGCACTAATATCAGTAAGGCGCAAGGCCAGTGCATTTAGAGAAAACTAGGATTACGTATAACAGCGGCGCAGCTGATGGGCATTCCAAGTTCTAGGAATGTCAGTCCCATCCAGGCGCTTAAGGGTGTATGCACCCTTTCCCAGGACTTCATTTATAACATAAGGTCCCTCCCACTTTGGTGCTAGTTTCCCAGGCTTCTCAGCGTTGGATGCCTCATTGTCGCGCATGACAAAGTCTCCTAGTAAAAACGTACAAACGCGCACTCTTGCATTGTAATACTTTTCCAGTTTTGTTTTATACTTTGCTTCTCGGATGGCCGCATTCTCGTGTCGCTCTTCCAATAGGTCTAGATCCATCCTACGCTGTGCCTCGTTATCTTGTTTCTCCAATGCTAACAATCGAGGTGATGGGAGGCCGATCTCGGCGGGGATTACCGCTTCAGTCCCTTAGACCAAACTGAAAGGTGTCTCCCCATTACTAGTCTTGGGCATGGTGTGATGAGCCCAAAGTATACTTGGAGCTCATCGACCCATCCTCTTCATGCTGTCCAAAGGCGAGCCTTGATGCCTTCAACTAATTGTCTGTTGATGCTTTCCACTTGACCGTTGCCCTGAGGGTGCACAACGGAAGCGAAGACATGCTCTATATTCATTTCGTGCATCCATTTTTTATGGTCATCGGAAGCTAAGTTTGTGCCATTATCTGTGATGATATGCATCGGTAGGCCGAACCGACATATGATGTGTTCCCAGATAAACTTGAGAATTACCATAGCTGTAGTTGATGCAAGTGGTTTGGCCTCTACCCATTCTGTGAAGTAATCTACAACCACTATAATAAACTTTATTGAGCCTGGTGCATCAGGAAATGGACCAACCAGGTCAATCGCCCATTGTTGAAAAGGCCAGGCCATGGTTACTGGGACTAACGAATTCTTAGGGCG
The DNA here is from genome assembly GCA_947069175.1 of Scalesia atractyloides. Lineage (NCBI taxonomy): Eukaryota > Viridiplantae > Streptophyta > Magnoliopsida > Asterales > Asteraceae > Scalesia > Scalesia atractyloides. The sequence continues at coordinate 32,639,299 of CAMTDV010000024.1, read as the reverse complement.
CAGGGTTTTAGGCGCATGACGTTGACAAGATGGGCATTTTCGCAGGATCTCCATGGCATCCAAATGCATGTCTGGCCAGTAATATCCTGCGCTCATAATTTTAGCCATGACCATGTGCGTCCCGACATGAATACCACACAACCCTTCATGAATTTCTTGATCAAGTACTTCGCATCATGTTTGTCAACACACCGTAGAAGAGGGCCCATTTAAGATTTTTTATACAGGATCCCATCCGCCATCTCGTAATTCAAAGCCTTATACTGAATCTTTCATGCTTCAGCTTTATTTTCGGGTAGGGATCCTTGTTGTAAGAACATCATGATCGGAGACATCCACGATTGACTTCCGACCTCTACCATGCTTACTTGCCTTAGCGGGACAGATGGATTTTTTAAGACCTCAATTCGAACGTCTTTTGCTAATGTTGGAAACTTATGGTTGCTAGTTTGCTTAGCGCATCGGCATGCTTATTTTGACTACGATTAACGTGCACGACTTTGAATTATTTGAATTGGCTGATCAAAGATTTTGCTTGCTCTAAGTATAGAGCCATGACATCTCCTTTCGCATCATACTTGCTAATGATCTACCCAGCCACAAGCAGAGAGTCAACATGTGCTGTTAAATTTGTTGCTCCCATTTTTATCGCGAGGCGGAAACCTGCCAAGAATGCTTCATATTCCGTTTCATTATTTATACTCTTGAAGTCCAAACGGATGGCATAAGTAAATTCTTGGTTATCAGGATTAATCAAACGGAGGCCTGCGCCGGCTCCATCACTGTTTGATGCCCCATCGGTATGTAACAGCCAAACTCTGTCATCGATGATAGGCACCGGATTTTGAATCTCTTTGCATTCTTGTATTTTGTCCGCTGGAACTTCTGTTATAAAATCAATAAGAATTTGCCCTTTGATAGCTGGGCACGACTTGTACACAATATTGTGTCCGCCTAATTCGATTGCCCACTTTGCTAGACCACCTGAGACATTTGGTTCGAAAGTTTTTGGCCGAGGTGATAATTTGTTAAGACCGTGATGACGTGGCCATAAAAATACCTGTGAAGCCTGCGCGAGGCATGAACTAGCGCAAGAACAAGCTTCTCCATGATTGAATACTGGGTTTCTGGATCATTCAGCATCTTACTAACATAGTAAATAAGCGTTTGAACTCCGTTTCGCTCAACAAGTAATACTGCACCAACCGCCATTTCAGAAGCGGCTAGATAAAGAATCATAGGCTCTTTGTCTAGCGGAGCTGTAAGAGTTGGGAGTCGAATCAAATAATCTTTCATTTCTTAAAAAGCTTTCTCCGCTTCAGGAGACCACTGGAACTTATCTTTCTTAACACAGTTGCACAGCGTGCTGATAAAAGAATAGGATTTTGCAGCATGATTCGCGAGGAACCGATTGAGCGCAGCTAATCGTCCTGCTAAACGCTGCATGTCTTTGATACTTGATGGCGATGGCATGTTCTGAATTGCTTCGACCTTCTCAGGATTAACTTTAAAACCGTCTTTTGTAACAATAATACCCAGGAATTTGCCTTCTTCCATACCGAAAAAACACTTGCTCGGATATAACTTCAGGTTGACCCTTCGTAAGGAATCGAACGTTCTTTGGATATTTGCCAACATTGTTTCTTCAGTATGGCTCATGATGACGAGGTCATCAATGTAAACTTCGACTGTAACTCCAATGTCATCCCCGAAAACTATGTCCATCAACCTCTTATAAGTAGCTCCCGCATTGCGGAGGCCAAAAGGCAATTTAGTGTAGCAAAAGATACCTTTCTCCGTGCGGAAAGCCGTTTTATCTTTGTCTTTTTTCTTCATCAAAACTTGATGATAACCCTTGTAACAATCAAGAAAACATTTCCACCGATAGGAAGCTAGTGAATCGACCTTTGTGCCTATTTCTGGTAAAGAATAGCAATCTTTGGGACAGGCTTTATTTAAATATTTAAAATCAACGCACATACGCCAACCACCATTATGCTTTTTAACCATGACCGGATTCGCCTCCCATGTTTGATACCATACTTCGTGCAGGATTCCTGCTTCTAATAACTCAGTGACGCTTTTTTCTGAGCCAAGGCTATGCTTCTTCTGTACTACAGGTTCTGCCGAAGGGAAAACGTTTAGACAATGTCCTGCAATATCGCGTGGCACACCGTCCTATCCGCACGTGACAAGAAAAAATATCTATGTTCTGAAACAATAATTGTTTAAGCTTGCCACAAATTGTTGTGGAGACTGTAGGTCCTAACAAAACTGTTTTTTCAGGATATTTATAGTTAAGTATCCACTTTTCTGGTTCATTTGGCGATGGTTTGGCAGCTTTGACTACTAGTTCTTCAATAGACATGATTTCTTTGCGCGCATACATGATAGCCACCCATGTCTTGGTTGGGAAACCACATGCTGCATGTGGTGTGGATGTGATCATGTTGAGGTCGCGCTGCACGCGGCGACCTAATAGGACATCATGCCGAGAAGTCGCCGGCATCACCATAAAATTTACGTCGATTGTGCGCGAGTGTTTTCGTCTGAAAGGGTGACAGGGAAAGTAAGTTGTCCAAGAGGAAAGACGGCCTCATTGAAGAAATCAGTTAAAGAGAAATCAACCGGCTCTAGGCGCGCCTTGTCCTCTAGATCTAACTGTCTAAAGCATTGCTCGTAGATAATATCCATTGAGCTTCCAGGATCAATAAACATGTAATCAGTTCGGTAGTGTCCGAAAATACCTGTGATTACTACTGGCCTTTCTTCATGTGGTCCGCCAAGGACTAAGGAAAAATAACTTGTTGCTCGTGCCAATTATCATTGCGAAAACGCTTCATGGCTATGCTTGCGTATCGTCCCCCTGGATCATGGAAACCTGCTTAACCCTCATCTCCGCGTGTGATTTGACGAACTTCTTTGCGCACGTTCTGTACTAAATGTGTGAGTTTACCACTTTTCAAAGCTTTTTCAATCTCTGTGCGCAAACTGATGCAGTTATCAGTTGTGTTTCCTGTACCTTGTGATAGTCACAAAAGAGATTCGGGTCCTGACCCTTCTTATTCTTCATCGGTTGAGGTTGTTTGAACTGATAATTCTCTGTGCTCAGAACCTCTACTGGAGATTTTGTTATAGGCGTCCATTGTCTTTCTCGATTCTCTTGCTTAATCTCTTTTTGACTTGCTATTTTTTCAATGGTTGCGCGGGCATCCATTGGCGAATAAGGAGAACAGGACCTCTGATTTGTCTCTTTCCATCCTTTTTTGAATTTTTGACTACCCCTACTCAGATCTTGAGGACGATTCTGAGGTAAGGGTGGCCTGTTGGAATTTAGATTGCACTCAGTTTGGGCATAAACTTTGGTTGCCGCCATAAGTTTATCCCAACTCTTAGGCAAACCAACAGTTCCAGACAAAACCTTAATCATTTCATCGTAGTGTATACCATACCTAGACTGTGCGCGGATTAAATCTTCATGAACGTCGCCAATCTCAAAGACTTCTTTGTTATAACGAGTAATGAATTCTTCTAAACTTTCATCATCCCTCCGCCAGATGTTCATCACATCTGAGGAGTCTCTAACATATCGTCGTTGCTGACTAAAATGAGTTTTGGAATTTAACCTTGAGATCATTCCAGGAAGTTAACTTACCAGTTGGAAGATTATCGAACCAAAGACGCGCAGCCCCAGTGAGGGTTTGAACGAATAAGTGACACCACATAGGAAACGTCCACCCACCAATGAGTCATGTGTTGTGATAGGATCGTCCTCTATAGCATAGGAACCTAAGATTTGTATCTAACGTTCAAATAGGCGGAAACTATGTGACGTGTTAATCGAATAACAAGAATTACTCTTTAAATGTTTGTTTATTGATCAATATTCATAAACGTTCAAGTTCCGGATCCGACAGAGCTTCGCCGTCTGTGTGCCAAAGTTGTTGATTGTTACAAATGAAATCCCAAGGCACCTATTTATAGGAGTTTACGTTCGCTTGAGGTGTCAACAAGTTCGGGCGAACTTGTCTTGAACAAGTTCGGCCGAACTTGTTCTCACAACCTGATTCCAGGCGAACTTGATCCCCAACATACATAAATACGCCTTTTTCTAACGCGATCTCACCTATTCTAAACAGACTCGATACAAGACTAAGACATAGACATACTGTACTAATAGACTCCCCCTAAAACTTTACTTCTGTTTCAAAGTTCTCAGACATTCGAATAAACATTTCAGATTCAAACTTTGAAATTTTATAACATCAACATTTCAAATTTTTAATCTTCACTTTAATATTTTCAATCCTTTTAGTTTCAAGTTCAAATTAATGACCTTGAACACTATTAACATTTAAAACCTTGACCATTCAAATGATTATCAATTATGAAATCCACTTAGTTGACCAAGTCCAATTTAATGACCTTGGTTAACCAATTTAATTTATCGAGTCCAAGTTAATGACCTCAATTTGAAACCGTTGTGAATAAACCAATGTTTTCTTCAATTTTAAAGTTTCAATATAATGAACTTTTCAACACTTTTGATCATTTTGATTTTTAACAGATGTCATCAAGTTTTTCACCATTATAGCATCTTACCAGACTTTGAAGAACCGTTCTCCATCATTGGCTTGTCGAAACTAATGAAGAAACAAAATCTTTTTGAATTTTTGAAAGTTTATGCTAAAACACACTGAAAATCTTTTTGATTTTAATCTGTAAAACAAGTAAACTATGTACAAACATATTTACAAACATATTTTTGTGAATTCGTGTCTAAGGACCATACCAGTTGTTTGAGACATATCACTAGTACAGTTGACCTTTTGATGACTTTTAAGTTTTAAACTCGTTTACCTAGATTGTCGATATGTTTGTCCTTTTAAACTTCGACACAATTCAATTATTCCAAGATATGTTAGGTATGAATTATGAAACTTGACTTTACTATTGTTCCCATCTCAGAATACACTCCCGTATCAAGATTCCCTAGATTTCACCTTACAGGTGAATATAGCGTAACTGATATCTGTATCTAGGTTGTGCGAAACCTTGAGAGCTCAGGTTAGTACCACTGTACAGACAAAGAGATGAAGGCTCGACTTTAAAGGTGTGTTCCAATTAAGGAATCTTTTAAGGATTGCAAATGATTAGATCTTTCGATTCTTTTTCAGTTTTGCATGCAGTTTAGGGGTTTATTACTAAAAGTATTATAGAAGTTCTAGGCTATTGCTTCCGCAAAATCAGAAGAACTTGTATAATACCCTAGATATCAAGTATCTATAAAGATCTCGTATTTCAGAATCAGGCAATCTCTCAAATGAAATTTCGGAATACTAAGTCCATATATCCGACATATGTTAATCCACCAATTAAGCAGTTGTAAAATTTAATTTATATCTCAGAAACAATTTACTGAACGTGTAAAGTCTATCAACACATCCACAGTAAGACTTGTTTATCACTTTTAAACTTTACAATGCTTTAGCATATTGTGCTAGTCCACTGATGTACTATCATTTCCTTTATGACACAAAATTCTTTTTGTCTTTTTCATTGTTTTTGTACTTTTTGAAATTTTCAAATGTTTTTGAATTTTCTACTTTCATATAATTTTTATTTTTTCAAATATTTTTCTTACTCCCCCTAAAATCAAAAACATATTTTGGATTTTAGATTTAAGAAATTCTATTCTAAAAGAATAACAAACCAATGAGGATCACAAGAACTCATCGTCCGATCCTTTTTCTAACGCCTGCATCTGCACCTGTTCAACAAATAAACCATTAACTCATTTACATGAAAGAATAAATGGTTTGATATAAAAATTAGTGATTTGTTCAACGGTGTGGATTTTCACAATTAGTTTCTCACAAATTTTTCTTTTCAAACTACTCCCCCTCAAAATGACAAAGATATGACATTTCCGGAATAAGTTAACAACAGGAAGTTCCATTATCCATATTCTACTTCAACAATGTGGATCTTTGGAACCCTGCACATGAAAAGTAACTACTTGAATAAAGAAACCCAAGCCTTTTTGGTCTTGGGTTGGACTTGATAAAGATCATCGTAATCACTTTCAAATACATCATCGTAATCAAAATTATCATCAAAAATTTTGTTCGATGTCAACTTTGAAAACTGCTCGACCTTTTCTTTCTTTGTCGGTTTTGAAAAATTTAACTTTGAAAGATCATTTTTGATTACCGACTCGTTTGATTTGACATTATCAGTTCTTGTTGAAACAAACTTTGGACTTTATGATGATGAAGAAACTTTCTTTTTGGCAACCTAAATTTGTGAATTACTTCTTGCCTTTTTAATGTAAAATCTAGAATCTATGTTTTCTTTTGATTTTGAAGTTTCACCTTTTTCAAAAATTGAGTTTTCAAATTTGGTTTCAGTTTTAGGTTTCACTTCGAATTTAGATTCATAGTTTCTTTTTAGCATTTTGATTGGTTTCACAATCTCAGGTTGTTTTTTTTTTCATCTTTTGACACTGCCTTTCTTCGTGGATACACAGGCTTTGACTTCGGACACTTGCGAGCAATGTGACCAACTTCATTGCATTTGAAGCAAGTCCGAGTACCATGGTAGTGTCCAATAGTGGGTTTTATTCCACTTGCGGATTTAGCCTTGTCCCGAAGTTCTTTCTCTTTCTTGAACTCATCATTTAATTGCTTACCGATCAAACTTTCTTCTTGAACCGTATTCGTCCCATACATTAACTTCATGTTTTTACCTTTGTATTCGTTAAATGGAGACTTCTGGTTCCTTTCGATTCATCTTCATTTTCCTCCAAACACAACCCTGCTCTCTTGTTCTCAGGACACCATTCTTTCGGTAGTTATTAAAGTTCCTTTTGGGTTTCGAGTAAAATCTTTTGTCATTTTTTTAAAATCATCTGATGAAACTTCTACAAGTTTGAACAATTTATCAATTTGATCTTCTTTCACATTCTGAATCAGAAAGCTATCATCGAAATATAACCTATCAGATTCCTTAACTTTGTACATGACAACGTTTGGATCATCTCTTAGATCATTATCTGATGATATATCGTCATCTTCGGATTGTGATTCAGATTTATTCAAACTCGAGTTGGCGCTTTCAAAGCTGCCATCAACAGAATCATTTCCTAAGACATTTTTACCACATTTTTCACAATCGCTTCATTGTCATCGTTTGATTACGTATAGACAACGTCAATGTTCTCAGATAATTAATCTTTAGTTTCTGATAAAAGTGTTTTGTTTTATTGGCTTTTCAATACCATCCTCTTTCTTGCGGCAATAACTCGCAAGTAGTGGCAGTGGAACATTTTCGTACTCTTTACGCTTTGTACTTTTTGGTTCATCATCATCATTTTCCTCCGACTTGGTCGTTGGAAGAATGTGATCAATAACATAAGCGTTTGTTATTGTCTTACCCTCTCTGTTCAATCTTCATGTCTTGAAGCTCTCGCCTTATTTCAGCAATAGTATCAATATACATGTTAATTGCTTTTTGTTTTTCAATTACTGTTGCACTTAACAGGGTTATATTAGCACTTAATTCACGATTAGCTTTTTTGACATTGCAATAAGTGCCCTTCATTTTTTTCATAAGCTGCTTTCATTGTTCTGTAATCATAACGAAAATTTTCATTATGCACAGTCATTTTGCTTATGATTTTAGACTTTTCAACACATTGCTCACAAGGATTTGTGCACTTTGTGCAAGGTTTTTCAACCTCCACAACTTTCACAATCTCCTTTACAATCACTTTTACCTCTGCATTTACCTTCTCATCCTCTGGTTTCTTTTCCTCAACCTCTTGCTCAGAAGATGCTACATCAGAATAACCTGCAAAACTAGAAATATTGTTAGAGGAATTAGCATTCTGCATCATCGTGTGATGATAGATCTCCTCTTCTTCTCTTTGTTGCATGTATTTCTCTAGAATTGCATTCTCTCGAGCTGCATTCTTAGCAGACATATCTTGCTCTTCCACAATATCAGCCATAAGAGCAACTCCAGTCTTCTTGTTAATATACTTGTTCCAATATAAACCTTCATTTTCATTTGAAGCAACCATCGCTTTTTCTGCAGTGTTAGAAGGTTGATCTTGAATTTCAACTTTCCTCGAAAATGGCTTGTATTGCAGTGCTTTCTTGTAGTAATCATTTCCACCTCCGAAGGGACTTTGATTTCCACTAACTTCTTGGTTTGGACACTCTCGTTTGAAATGCCCTTTTTGTCGGTACTTGAAGCATGTGACTTTTGTCTTGTCAAATCCAAGCTTGTTACTTGAATTACCAATATCTCTGCCAGTTAACACTACAAATTTGGTAACTCTTCTGATGATCGAAGCTAAACTCCACTTTATGTCCATTAGTTCCAATTCTTCTTCATCCACCTGATCATAATCCTAAGCAGTCATTTCAGGATTTCCGATCTTCCCAGCAACTAAACATTCATAAGATTCCAGAACAGTAGCAAGAAGTGCTATGTGCTGTTTAGCCACTTTTTCAGGAAAAACATTCTTCAGATTAACAGCAATGTTGCACTGAAAAACATTCGGATCAGAATTGGATTGGTGTGTCTGATGCGACTGATTGCACTGATTTTGAAACGAAGAATTCGAACCAGTGCTTAAATATCCAGAGTTTGAAGAACTCTGATTCTGTGGCGAATAAATCTATGAATTCATATTAGCACTAAAAGCTATTTGAATTTTCGGACTCTCAATCAGAGTATCTTGAACACCTCCTTTGTAATACACACCAACATCTTGAACAACGTTTGCATTTTTTGATTTTGCAGTCTTTAACAATTCCATTTCATGTCCTTCTAATTTGTCGATGAAAGATGACAACTTTAAATGCATCCAAGCCGGACTGTTATTTAAAACCATTAGGTAAGTTGACCACTTTCCCTCAGGAAGTGCATCAACCAACTTTTCTATCTGTTCTTCGGTAGTTTTCTTGATGTCATGTCTTCGCATCTGGACCATTAGATGACAATATCTTTCAATCATTTGCTTCATAGTCTCACCTTTGATCATTGTAAAGATGTCGAATTCTTTCTTGATTCACGCCTTTTTGCTCTTTATCATCTCATCGCTTCCCTTGAATTTGTCACAAAGAGCTTGCCACAAATCTTGTGATGTTTCACATTCAGGTAGTAATATCAAAATATCTTCCATCACAGACTGTTGTATCAAGCTACTCATTTTCTTTTCAGCCACATATGCATCTTTATCAGCAGGTGTAAACTTAACCAAAGGCAGATCTTCTTCGCGTTCATCTTTTGGCCATTTGTATCCATTTTCCACCACAACCCAGCTGTGAAACTGATTGGCTTGTACCCAGTTTACAAACTTTTCTTTCCATCCCTCAAACTCGTCCATACTCATTAGCTTTGGCGGTTTAGTAGTAGTACCCATCTTGTTGTCGAGATTTATCTGGTTAACCGCAATAGTATTAGACGTTGAAGCTTGAGCTACTCCAGCAGCAAACGCGTTATGGAGATATTCCATCTTGAAAATCAGCCAATTTATCTGAAAAACACGTTCACAAACTTCGAAAATGATCAGTACAATGTGTTGTTCGGGCGAACTTGCAGTTTTGAGAAAATCAGGTTTTGTTTTAACACAAGTTCGGGCGAACTTGTAGTTTTGAAAAAAAAATCAGATTTTGTTTTTACACAAGTTCGGGTGAACTTGTGTTGAGAAAATTGAAAAATTTCACCCTAATGCAAGTTCGGGCGAACTTATATAGACTTTCAAGAAAGTTATCAAGTTCGGGCGAACTTGTAATTGAAATTCAACAAACTTTACTCAAGTTCGGGCGAACTTGATAAAAATTTGCTTAAAAAACAAGCAAGTTCGAGCGAACTTATCAAAAAACTCATGAAATATCAATCAAGTTCGGGCGAACTTGATTAAAATCAATGAATTTTAATCAAGTCCGGGCGAACTTGATGTTAAGTTCGATAAAATCAAGTTTTTGAAACATGTTTTTTTTCAACTTTTTGATATCAATTCGTTTGAATTTGATGTTTAAACTCTCAGGGGTTTACCATAAGTGTATTTTACATTACATGTTCAATTTATAACCATTTTTGTCCATGAATTCTTCAAATATGTGAAAATATAAGAAAAATGTTAGAATGAGGTAGAATTAGAGTGATTCTTGTGATTAATTCAGAAAATCTAGGTATCCAGGCTCTGATACCACTTGATAGGACCGTCCTCTGTAGCATAGGAACCTAAGATTTGTATCTAACGTTCAAATAGGCGGAAACTATGTGACATGTTAATCGAATAACAATAATTACTCTTTAAATGTTTGTTTATTGATCAATATTCATAAACGTTCAAGTTCCGGATCTGACAGAGCTTCGCCGTCTGCGTGCCAAAGTTGTTGATTGTACAAATGAAATCCTAAGGCACCTATTTATAGGAGTTCAAGTTCGCTTGAGGTGTCAACAATTTTGGGCGAACTTGTCTTGAACAAGTTCGGCCGAACTTTTCTCACAACCTGATTCCGGGGGAACTTGATCCCCAACATATATAAATACGCCTTTTTCTAACGCGATCTCACCTATTCTAATAAGACTCGATACAAGACTAAGACATAGACATACTATACTAACATGCTGGTGAATAGGCGCAAGTGGTCGTCTGGATCAGTCATTCGATTAAACTTTCCCACATTTGATGGTAACTTTGCGCGCTCGAGTGGAGCCAACGCAATTTCGTTCACAAACTTTGATTCTTCTACTGCTTCAGCTGGTCTGTAGATTAGGTTGTAATCATGCTCAGCCCCTGAATTATAAATCGCGCGAACTTTTGGTTTATAATCAACATGATCCTTGGATAAACGGTTGAAAACACTTGCACTATCACCTTCTTCATAAGACTTATCGTATTCATCGTACTGAGTGTCCCGCTTTTGTGACAAGCGCGGGCCCATACGAGAATGGACAGAAGCACATTTCTGAGTTTGCTCCACTTGACGTCTACCACCAGACGGTCTAGAGTCATATTTGGTTCTAGATTGCGAATACATCTCTGTTTCTTCAACAGACATATGCGACGGTGCACGTGCTCTGTTTGGTGAATCATAACTCAGAACTCGAGGTGCTGGCAAAGCACGCACCTGAGCAGCATGGATCTGAGCACGAAGTGCTGGTGTACCAGTGTGTGTACAGAGCTGAGTGTAAATAGCATTCAATGCACTTTTAGATTTTACATACCACGAGATCAGAGTTTCACCAGGTGGTAAAATTGAAGCAACAGGTGGCATTTCATTTTGGATTCCCAGAGTTACTGGAATGTTCACATGACCTTGATCATGATGAGAATCAGCTTCACCGGAAAACTCTTCCTCCACGTGCCCGTCGATCTAAGCACCAAGAGCAACATTTGAAATCTCAGATCGAGGACCTAGTGGATGAGATGAACCATCAGCCATGATACTGATGATTCAGGCAAACAAACGAAAAATGAGAAGAAAAAAGAAGTAATCGATGGGCGCCAATGAAGAAACACCAGATCTAATTGATCGGGATTAGATCAGATCTATGGTTGCGGTTTCTTCATAAAAAGGTAAATCCTCCGATTGTTCGCCAAACTAAGAGAAGAACTCCAATGAACACTGCAAAACCGAACACCATTAAACTCGCCACAGGAAGAATGGGGGTTCTCTCCGTGACCACCCTTCGGCGTGGGAATAAGTATCGGAATAGTTTAAGTGAAGTGAGAGAGAGAGTATATGAGAGTGAATGGCTTACTTGTACCTGAAGTCTCTTTTTTAGAACCAATTTTGGGCGCCAAACTGAGAGAGAAAGTTAACGGAATCTTTTTCACTCCGTTAATTGGTTAACTTGCCATCCAAGCACACGGATCGTGGGATGATCGACGGCTAGGGGGCTGCCACGTGGCGGATGAGATCATCTAGATCTATCCATGAAGCATGCCATCATCGTGACTAAGATGAGTGCACCAGATCTGGCCACGTCATATTCGGTTGTAACCGAATGAGACCTTGCACGATTGAGCATTTAAAAGCTTCTAGAATGTCTTACAGCTGTGGCATATTGATCTGCTACCACGTGTCCATTCTATTATAACAGAAAAGATTCCTTTTGTTGATTTTAAGTTCCCTACGCACGGAAGTCATCTGAGAGGAGATACAAACTTCAAGCTTAACTGTTTTCTTACGCGGGCGCATGGTTTTAAGATGCTTATCTTTCGTTATCCTGCTCGCGCAAGGCTTTCCTTGTGTGCTTTTGTATGACAATAATAATGGTAGGTCACTTGCTTGGCGCAAGGTTTTGGGACCATACCCCTTCACACGGTGACTAAGAGCCGCACGTGGGTTGAAGGACTAACTCCGTGACAAGTGGTATCAGAGCACGTCAATTCGCTGGGAGATGGCTAATTCGGGCAACAAGGAGTAGGCATCAAACATTGCTGTTGATGAGACTCGTGGACGAGAAGAGATACCCCAAGGAGGAAGGAAGCATCGTGGTGCATCAAAGACCTTGGAGAAACGGCTAGCTGAAATGAAGATGCGATGACTGGGCTTGGAGCTCAATTCGATGGTGCACTACAATGCTTGGACGAGTTGGAGACAAGCTCTGGTGACCTTCGAGACGACTTGAAGGCTGCAATGGAGTTGTTCCAGGCTAAATGAAAGCATCAAGGAGGCTACAGAGAAAGCGGTTTTCAAGCTCCGTAAAGACATGGATGACTTATCCATGGATATGCATCGTAGCCTTCTTGGCTTGGAGACCAAAGTAAACGAGTATGGCAGAGCCATGGTTATAGCCGGTGGAAGTGTTGTTAGCTTTACACCAAGGATCGAAGTACCAAAACCAACACCCTTCGTTGGCAAGCGCGAAGCGAATGCTGTTGATGGTTTCTTGTACTTGAAGGAAACCGAGGGCCTGTGGTGGCGACGTAAGCATTCAGAAATAGAAAAAGGTACTTGTATCCTTAACACTTGGGTTGATTTCATTAAAGAAATCAAGAAGCAATTTTATCTAGAAAATGTAGAAAATGAAGCTAAGAGCCGGTTGCAAAAGTTGAAACAAACTGGCACTATCAAGGACTATATTAAAGAATTTACTACACTTGTCCTAGAGTTCCGGATATACCTGATAAAGACCCTCCCTTCTACTTTCTCGGTGGCTTACAAACATGGGCCAAAAGGGAAATAGAGAGACGCGGTGTCCAAGATCTCTCTTCGGCCATAGCTGTAGCCGAGAACTTAACCGACTATATCGAGGTGCAAAGACCGCAAGAGTAGCCACGAGAAAGGTGGGGGAGAAAAATCAGCCCAAACTAAAGAAAGTAATACACGCAAGTCTCCACCACAATGGAAGGCCCGGGACAAGAAGCCCTTGAGCAACGATAATAAGTGCTTCATATGTGATGGATCATATTTTGCTCGAGACTACCCTAAGAGAGCCAGCTTAGATGCCATGATTGCACAAGCCGAAGGTTGTCACGAGGAAGATAATGTTTGCATGGGATCAATGCAAATACTAACCGCAATCAAGGCCATGGTTGAAACACGTCTGTCACCTAATAAAGGGCTACAATTTGTCCAAGCTAACATTTTGGGTTACCAAGTTCGGGCCTTTGTTGACACGGGAGCTTCTCATAATTTCATGTCTATTGAGGAAGCAAGGCGACTTGGTGTAAAATTCGCTAAAGGAACGGGAGCCATGAAGACTGTCAATACTAGTGCCAAACCAATTCGTGGGGAGGCCAAGGATATTCAGGTTCGTATTGGTGAATGGGCCGGACTTATCAACTTCTCCGTTGTAGAGATAGATGACTTCAAGGTTGTGCTTCGCCTGGAATTCTTCAATAAGTTACGGGCTTTCCCTATGCCGTTTGTTAACTCTTTATGTATCCTGGACGAAGGGAAGACTTATATGGTGCGCACGAAGCGTGGGTCAAAGAACGGATCAAAGACCCTTTTAGCCATACAATTCAAGAAGGGGTGCAACAAGAAGGAGATGTGCTACTTAGCGGTAGCAAAGATTGACGAGGAAAAGCCCAAGGAAGCTGTACCAGTGGAGATCGAAGGTGCTAGAAGAATTCAAGGACGTCATGCCAGTCGAATTACCCAAGACACTCCCACCTTGGAGAGAGGTCGATCACGAGATTGAGCTGGAACTGGGTTCTAAACCGCCAGCAAAGGCCCCATACCGCATGCCACCACCAGAGTTGGAAGAGTTACGCAAGCAACTTAAGGAGTTGTTAGATGCTGGTTACATTCGCCCATCAAAAGCCCCATATGGTGCACCGGTATTATTCTAAAAGAAGAAAGACGGGTCCCTTCGAATGTGTATTGATTACCGGGCACTTAACAAAAATACGGTAAAGAATAAGTACCCGATCCCTCTTATTGCTGATTTGTTTGATTAACTTGGTAATGCCAGGTACTTTTCAAAGTTAGATCTGTGATCGGGCTACTATCAAGTAAAAATCTCTGAAGGGGACGAGGCAAAGACGACATGCATCACAAGGTACCATATGAATTCTTGGTGATGCCTTTTGGTCTTACAAATGCACCAGCAACATTTTGCACCCTCATGAAAAAACTCTTCCACCCCTTCCTCGATAAGCTCGTGGTGGTATACTTAGACAACATCGTCGTCTATAGCCGCACACTAAAGGAGCATGTAGAGCATCTACGGCAAGTTTTTCAAATATTACGCAAGGACGAGATCTATGTTAAACTAGAGAAATGCTCGCTCGCCACGAAGAGGTTGAATTCTTGGGTCATAAAATCAAGGAGGGACGGCTTATGATGGACGATGCCAAAGTTAAAGCAATTCAATCATGGGAGCCACCAACCAAGGTACCGGAGTTACGTTCATTCCTTGGCTTGGTTAATTATTATCGTCGTTTCATCAGGAGCAATTCTGCAAAGGCTGCACCACTGACCGATATCCTCAAGAAGCTTTTGAAGAATTAAAGGAGGCAATCATGTCAGAACCTGTCTTAGCCCTCCCTGACGTCACTAAGAATTTCGAGTTACACACGGATGCGTCAGACTTTGCGATTAGCGGAGTACTTATGCAAGAGGGACATCCAATCACATTTGAGAGTCTCAAACTCAATGACAATGAGATGAAGTATTTGTGCAAGAGAAGGGAATGACAGCCATTGTGCATTGCCTACGTACATGGGGCACTATCTTCTTGGGGCCAGGTTTGTTATCAAAAACCGATAACGTTGCCACTAGCTATTTCCAAACTCAAAAGAAGTTAAGTCCCAAGCAAGCTAGGTGGCAAGACTTCTTTGCTGAATTTGATTATGTCCTAGAATACAAACCCGATAAAGCAAACGTGGTGGCTGATGCATTAAGTAGCAAGGCCGAGCTTGCTGCAATTACACGCCCAACATTTGATATCCAAGACCAGATCAAGGAAGGCCTAAACCAAGATCCATTTCCCAAACAACTTGTCGCCTTAGCTCGAGATTGAAAGACGACACGATTTTGGTTAAAAGGGGATCTTTTATTCACCAAAGGAGACCAGCTCTATATACCAAGGTGGGGCAATCTTAGGCGACCCGTGAGGAAGGAATGCCATGATTCCAAGTGGGCTAGTCATCCAGGCAGCAAACACACATTAGCACTGATCGGAGGCACGTTTTATTGGCCACTTATGGCAGAGGATGTTGAAGCATACGTGCACACTTGCTTAGTTTGCCAGCAAGACAAGATCGAGCAACGCCGACCAGGAGGTTTATTAGAGCCCTTACCAATCCCAAATGGCCCTTGGGAAAGCATTTCTATGGATTTCATCACTTGCTTGCCAAAGTTAGAAGGTTCGGGAAGCATCATCGTGGTGGTTGATAGATTTTCCAAGTATGGAACATTTATTCCCGCAACAGGCGATGTTACTGCAGTGGAAACGACAAGGCTTTTCTTTAAGCACGTGGTGAAGTATTGGGGCATACCGTAAACCATTGTCAGTGATCGAGATCCTCGCTTCACAGGGCGTTTTTGGTCCGAGTTATTCAAGATTATAGGGACAGAGCATAACTTTTCAACCAGCTTTCACCCCCATGGGCAAACGGAGCGGGTCAATGCATTACTCGAGCTATACCTCTGACACTATGTAAGTGCTAACCAACAAGATTGGGCTAAACTTTTAGAAGTTGCACAATTTTCTTATAATATGCAGCGAAGCAAAGCAACGGGAAAAAGCCCTTCCGAGATCGTAACGGGACGTCAACCATTGACTCCTAATGCCATAGCCACATCCTATGATGGTAGTAGCCCAGCTGCTTTCAAGAGTCTAAAGGAGTGGCATGAACAAGCAAACTTGGCTCGTACTTTACTTGACAAGGCAGCTAAGAAATGAAGAAATGGGCGGACAATAAAAGGCGACATGTGGAATTCCAAGTCGGGGACCAAGTCATGGTCAAACTCTTGCCACAATAATTCAAGTCACTGAGGGGCGTGCACAAGGGACTCATAAGGAAACATGAAGGACCCTTTCCAATACTTAGTCATGTTGGCGAAGTATCTTACCGACTACAATTACCGCCTAAGTTAAAGATTCACCCAGTCTTCCACGTGAGTAATCTCAATCCTTACCATGCCAACCAGGAAGATTTAGATCGAGGAGTGTCTAAACGGGCACCAACGGCTGTTGTAACATCATTCGATCGTGAGGTCGCCGAGATCATATCCGACCGCACCATCCGACGAGTGCCAAGCTACAAGGAATACTTGATCAAGTGGAAGAACTTACCTGATCTTGAAGCTAGTTGGGAAACAGAGGGTTCACTATGGCAGTTCAAAGACAAGATCAAGGAGTACCATGAAAGCTCAATGAGGACGTCGACAGATTAGGTGGGGTAGAATGTCACAGCCCGCCAAAATTCTGATCACAACATGTCGAGATTCCGGATTTTTCTACCAGCTTCAAGGACTTCTCATGGCAGATTTTTCCAAGGCTCCAAAAATATCTTCAAAGACTAGAGTATTTTTAGGAAAATATCTTGGATATTTTCCTTAATCTTTCTAGATTAATCCTTTATAAATATCTTAGATATTTTGAACATTTTATACTAAGAAATATCTAGATTAGGATGGATCTAGATTAGTTGCCAACAAGTATAAATAGGTGATCTTGGCACATTTGCTAATCACCTTTCAACATTGTATCAAAGCATCCTTGTAAAGAATTCTCAAAGCAATACTAGTATTCTCTTTGTTCACAATCTTTGTTCCCTTTTGTTCAAGTCATTGAATCGAGCTTGCAAATTGGTGTCAAGGCTGATCTTAGCACGGTGAGTAAGAGCCACACGTGGGTTGAAGAACTAACTCTGTGACAATCTGTTGTGAAAACCAAAGCCCTGATCAAGCATAGATCGGATGAAGAAGATCAAACATATGTTAGGCCAAATAGATGTTGGGCACTACATCGGTGCTTACTTAGATAGTGTTTATTCAATGTAGCAATACTTTATTTCACCAGTGTTTAGAATAGCCTAGAACAGTGGATAAGATTGCTTAGATGTTTGTAAACATATGAGAATCTTTTCTGTTAAGAATGTTAGACGTCACTATCAGGGTGACGTCAGCTGATCTCACAGCAGAGCTTTCGTACTAGTGTATGAATAGATCACCGCAGTCAGTGATTTATTCATCACAGACATACTTACATTTTCTCTTGTACGAACTGCTCTGTTTAGTGTGATCAGCTCAGAGGGAGTATGTAAAATCAATCGATTGTAAATCTTTCAAATCATTAATATTCGTTGATAATGACTCTTAGTTTATGAATATTATTGTGATAATCAATATTTGTTTGCAAACAAAGAAACTCAGATCCTAACAATTGGTATCAGAGCCTGGTCACGTTTAGACTTGATTTCACAATCAGTTTAACACAAAAGATTAGCTCTTAAAAGATCTAATTTAAGTTCGTAGCTCAATGTTGTTTAGTGAAGAACTGATAACGTACCTCTCACAGACTCTGTTTTCCTTTAAAAAGACTTGAGAAAAAGGCACAAAATGATCCTCACAACATAGGTTTCAGCAATAAACAACCTATGCTTGTCACATCTGAATACAATATTTGGCAACGCAGGATGGGGCATATGCTATCTCAACAAAATACAGGGGTTGGAGATCTGTGGTTTTCGGATCACATGTCCCAATGGTACCAAGTACCAAAAACCCAAATGTATATGAGCCAAAGAAACTTGAAAATTATTCTGAGCAAGACTATCAAAAGTTCAAACTAGATGCCAAAGCCTTTAGTATTGTGGCAATGGCCCTGCCGAATGATATCTATGCTGGCCTGTTACATTGTAACAGTGCCAAGGAGTTGTGGGATGCACTTAAAGAACAATTTGGTGGGACGGAGGAGGTTATCGAGAAACTCGAGAAATCCTAAACCAACAATATGAAACTTTCACACATGTAAAAGGGGAGACCCTGACACAACAGTTTGAACGTTTTTCTTGCATAATTAGTGAACTAACATTGGTTAATAATGAATTTCCAAAAGCCACTTTATATCACTGATTTCTATGATCTCTACCTTTTAAATGGGACACTATAACTATAGTGATTAGGACATCCCCAGATTTCAAAGACATGAGTGTGACCCAGCTACATGGAAAGCTCCTAGCATTTGAGAGGGAGCTTGTTCAAAAGAAAAACCTCCAGGAAATTGGAAAAGTGTCTGACAGTTAAACTTTTGGTAACCCAACACTTATGGGTCAGGAAAACACATCATCTGGGATGAGAAATGATCAGAGGTATGATCACTATATTGATATATTAACATGTATCAACTCTGATCAGCATTCTACGAGCTATGCTTTTGCAGCAAATGATGAAATTTATGTCATTGATAATATATCATTTGTACTCGATGATCTTATTCATATAGACCCTACTGATCTGGAGGAAATGAACATAGTCTTAGAGCTAATAATTTTTATAAAAGGACAGGGAGGACTTATCCAGGATTAAATGGGATGTCTAAAGTGGGGTTAGATAAATCAAAGATCATATGTTTTATGTGTAATAGGTTGGGACACTTTGCTAGTGAGTGTAAGAGTCAATCAATGTACTCTACACCATTGATACATACCCTAGTAAAAAATCTCAACCAATTACACAACAACGGATTTATTCCCAAAATACCCCTGGACCAAATGTGCAAAGTGCAGCTTATTTTGCACAAATCATGAATCCTGTACCTGTACACTACGTTCATACACCACAATCTCCTCAAGTACAGTATGTCCAAATGCCAATGGCACATGTTCAAGCACAGCCAGCTACTGTTGCTCTTACTACTGCAGATCCTTGTCAACAAAGCTTATTTACACAGAGATATGTTGACTGGAGTAGCATGCCAAAAAATTTAACAGATGAAAATTTTACTCTAGTAGTAAATGCTAATGAAGAACATGAAAATTGTTGTTTTGTGGCCATTGAGCATATTTCAGGAGATCCAGTTCAAATTGTTGGTAGATAGGAGATTATTGGTAAGCCTGCTGAAAGCTCAGGTCAAACACTTTTGATTGACTAGGAGTACGCAGGAAGGATGGATGATACCAATCTCGAAAGTTCCACTGATGTTCACGGTGCTGATCAAGTTGCATTGGCTACCTCAAAGGTATCTCCTCAAATTCTAAATGAGTTGTGTTCAGAAAAGTGCATTATTGCCTTTGCTAACATAAAGAGGTGAATGAAAACTTGAGAGAAAAGGTACAAATCAGTGAAATCATTCTTGAGAAATTGAAAAAGGATTTTAAAACAAGAATAGCTGCAAAAGACCTTGAACTTAGCAGCCTTATACATGAAGCATCTGTAACCAAGGACCAACTCCAAACAACAATGGAAAAATACCAAAAATGTGCTAAGGACTTGGAATCCACACAGATCACCTATGTAAAATGGGTAGAATCTTGTCATAGTTATGAGATGCTTCTAGATAAACTGATCAAGAGTAATGTGAAGTTTGGGGTTGGCTTCAGAAAGCATGACCAAGAACAAGAAACCCAAGCTTCCATTAGCTCTGAAATGGTTGAGATGATACCAAAAACATCAACTGGGGAAGAAATAAAAATCACTTCACCGAGTGGAAAGAAAATAATTCTTGAAAAACCGCTAAGTTCCATTTAAGCCGAGACACGTAAGTATGAGCTTAAACCTACTTGGTCGGATGAATGTGATGTTCAGAAGAATTTCAAACCTATTGATTTTACAAACCCAAATGGTATTGACCCACCCAAGGTAAAGTCATTCCTCTTACCAACTCTCAATCTTATAATAAAGTGCTGCAAAAGAAAAGACATATAAGGGTAAAAGGAAAGATAAGGATTAAGCACTTAAGTGTGATTCCTGTGGAAGAATAAATCATATGACAAAAGATTGTTTCAAATTAAAAGCATATGATATTAACAGAACAAACTATGTTTGTCTATCCACTCCTGGGTGTATCATTTGTGGAAAACTCAATCATTTGACGCAACAATGTTCTTTTCTTAAACCATTTGATGTAAATCTAAATTGATAAAAAAGGAATATGAACTCTAAAAGGGAAGATGGGTTTGAAAACAAGAATACCCAATCTACTCCCAAAATTGTTGAGCCTGATCATACTATTTATCCACATATGTCAAACCATTACTCTACACAGAGGTCGAGTCCAACCTCTGATGCACCTCAGAACCAACTACCTAAAGGCTATAGGCAACAACCTAGCATTAGGATGCCTTATAGGTACCAAGAACATGCAGTACAACCTCAAAAGCTAAGGGTAGGTATGCGTTCTCATGGGCATTAACACCTTGTTGGGAATGGTCAACCTCCCATTAACCCAAGTGTGTAAGCACTTGAAGAGGGTAAAAACAACCGTTGGAGATAGTTCAAAACTTCTAATGACCAAAGACAATTCCCAACAAGAAGTTGTTGACAACACCAAATCTAAGGCAGATAATGCCTTGGATCATCTGCAAGATTTACACATTTACCACTATCTGCAGGGAACCACTAATGGTAATTTAAAGTGCCAACAAAGGTTATCTGCACATTTATCCCTCTATCCCAATAAAAGAAAGAAAAATGTTTATGAAAAAAGATCCCAAAATTATCTGTATATTTTTATATTTTATGTAAAAAATTGGAAAAACCCAAACTCTTGTTCTTAAAATCAAGAAAAGATTGAAAAAATCAACAAAAACAAAAAAACTCTGTTTAAAGGAGTTGAAACATTAGTTGGAGTGGTTCAAAAGTCTGTTCATGTGTAATAACCATTGTTCAAGGCAAAAGAACCATAGTTTGCCAAAAACCATTGTTTGAATTTAAAAAGTCAAACAAAACCATTATTCTTCAAAACTCTATTGACCAAGAGTCAAACAGAGGTTTCAAAACACTGATCAAGTTATCTTAAATTCTATTGAGCCCAACTGAGGTTTCAACAGATATTTTTGAAAAACAGATCTTTGATATCTTCATCAGAGGGTTTCCTTGTAGGACCCACTTTCTAAACAAGGGTTAGCATGACAAATAGCAACTGACCACGTGACCAAAAAGTTAACCGTTGTACACGTAGGCATCCGTATTTCATTAACCCTATAAAAACCCATGAGAACAGAGTTTTCTTCTATCCATCATTACTAAAAATTCAAAAGCATATTGTTAGGATCTGAGTTTGATATTGTTGTGAATGTTTAAGATGAAATCAATGGAAGTAGATAAACAAGTATGAAATATGCAGCGGAAATAGTAAACTTTGAAATCACAACAATAGAAAGATTGCTTTCACTAACAGCGGAAAGATTACAACCCCCCCAGCCTAAGATCACTCTGATTTGTTCGTACACAAAATGTTAAGGAGAAGTGTTGAATAGAACAGTAAAACATTGTTCTCTTTATAGTGCAAAGCAAACCATTGAGCAACTTATGCTGACGTCACATTGAAAGTGACATTTAACCATCTAACAAACTCTAAACACTGCTAGTCTAAAACACGATTACATTGAAATATAAAGAATGTTGGGGATATCCTCTATTGAGCTTCAGCAATTCTTGGAATCTTCATCAGAGTTTATCTCTTAGCATACTTTAGCTTCCAGCAGAGCTTTATCTTCAACAACATATATACGCAAACTTTAATCCAACATATGTTGAGAGCAGCAGTTAGAAACTCTGTTTATTCTTGATCAGAGGTTAATAGTATATTATGGCTTTTCTATCATCTGTTCTTTTATAGGGTTCAATAGATCCAACAATCTCCCCCTAGAACAGATGATGCCAAAACTCTTCTTTATTCCTGATCAAATTCTCCCTTATTTGTCCATTGAATTGTGAGTCAAAGTCCAGGGAGAATAAGTCCTCAACATCCCTTTCAAGCTCGAGGTTCATTAGATCCTCGAGGTAAGATACATCCAGACCATACGCATCCTCCATTTTTAGCTTTCGAGCTTCACCATTTGATCTGAGTAGAGTCAATTCATGGGTTTCTGAGGATGACTTCCATTTTAGAATTTTTGAATCAGATGGTTTTCTTGGGTGAAGATTTATTTTAGATGAGTTGGGTGATTGAGGTCTGCTAACAAGGTTTTTAACCGCTTCTTTCAGTCTTTCACTTGCAGCATCTGTGTGATAGAGCAATTGATTTTTGATTCCCTCTTTTCTGTGTTCTTCAAACTTCTACACATCATCTTCAGCCACTCTTTTGCCTTTTTAATTGATTTAAGGCAAGAGTGGGTAAAACAGTGGTTGAAGAATGATTTTTGAAGGTTTGGGTCTATTGAGGGATAACATCTGGTGGGTACGCGGGCTTCCTTGGAACTGAAGGATCTTTCTTTCTTAGCAGTTCTAGTCTTTTATAAGTGTCAACTACCTTAGGTTCTGACCATCTTCCAACAGACCTTGTTGTGCCATAATTAGCAACTACAAGTTCTTCCTTCATTCTTTTCAACTTCAAAACTCTGTTTTGATCCACATGTTTGTACTTTTCCAGTCAGGTGGTCTTGCTTTTTGTGAAGAATCTTTGGCCAAAGCTTGAATTCTGTCAATTTATTCTTTGAGATCATTTGTTGACCAGTCTTTGAACCGTGCTCTGTTAGCTTTGTAAGGTTTGTGCTTCATTATGTGATCAAGGTAGTCTTGTTTTAGTTCCACATCAAGCTCAGCATTGACAGGCCTTTCTGGCATAGACTTACTCGTATCTTTGGCAAAATCTTCAATTATTCTTACTTTGCTTAGTCCATAAGATAGGATACCTTGAGTAGTCCTGTCATCTTTCCCTTTGCTCTTCTCTTTGGCAATGTTCTCAGCCTTGATAGCTTTCACTTTTAGATATTCATCTAAGTTTCTTGGCTTTTCATATCCAAGGAGAGATGGGAATTCTAGCTTTGAAGTATCCTCTACAGTGAAGAATGATTCAATTTCTTTTTGAACAACAATGATTTCCAGAGGATACTTAGTAGCAAAAGGTATGACTGATGGTGGTTGATAAGTGAGTGATTTCGAAGTGGGATTAAGTGGAGGTGATGAGAGTAATGTGGTCATGCGTTGTGATGACAAAGGGATTGGTGATGGTATCTCTTCATCATAATCCTCAACAACAAAAGGTTTCCTTTTGCGAGAGAATTTTATTTTAGGTGAAGGTGGTTGTGCAGGAATTCTTGGTGGTGTGGTTAATTATTGGATTAAGGTGGGAAAGGTTATCATGGCAGAGTTTAAGGTAACATCTGCTGATACATTTTATGTACCAACATATGTTGGTTTATTTGATGGTAATGATGTAACATATGTTGGTACATTTGTTGTACCAACATCTGGTGGAGATGATTTCTTTGATGAGGTTTTCTATTTCTTTTGAGGTGATGTTGTTTGTGTGGTTAGAGCAGAGGATACACTTGGTGTTGGCATGGCAGTGGGTTTAGAAGAGGTGGATATTGGCTTTGTGACCTTTCTGGTTGACTTTCTTCTTTGTGAAGTGCCAATGTCTTCTTTTTCCAACTGCTTGGCCTGTTCTTGTTCAATCAACTTGGAAGCTTTGCTTTCCAATATCTCTTGCCTTTTCTTCTTTTCTATGGCAATTTATTCTGCTTGTTTGTTCTGGGTCTCATCAATCCCTTTTTGAACACCAGCATTTTATGCCTTTGTAGAAGTTTGATTTGGAGCAGTGGTTGTAGCAGACCTTGGCTTTTGTACTTTTGAATCAGCTTGTAAGTTTCTCAATGAATATTTCTATCCTTTTTGGCATCATCCTCAATTTCATCTTGAATAATTGTAGCCGGGGCAGAGCCAATGGTCTTTATCAAATGTTCTTTAATGGCCTTGTTGTCTGCTTAAGTATCTTTATATTGGGCCTCCACCATGTTTCTGATGAGCTTCATGTGAGTTTCTTGGTGGATGTCAGCCAAATTCCTTTGAGCTAGAATGATAGCTTGCATAGATTTCCATAGCTCATTGGAGATTTGTTGTGTGGATGGTTGACTTTGAGAGGGGTGTAACATCTGCTTCATCATGGTTTTTATTTCAACAAATGATGATTCCAGGAAGTTATTCTTTCCGTCAATTCCTTGTATTTCAATTCATCACCTAATTTAATAGGATAATCTGAATTCCTACCAGAGGTAGTTGTATTTGTGTCAACAACAAGAAAAGACCCCAAGAAGTCAGACACAAATGCCCCTTTTTCTAGGCAATGGGGACTTCCAACTGGAACAGAGGATACAGTTGTAGCCTCAACAGTTGTTGCCTTCAAGGAAGACATAGAGATGTAACCACTGTCCAACTTAGACACTGTTGTGTCAACAGTTGTAGTGGCTGCTTCACTTGAAATACCACCAAGAATTACATGTAACTCATGGGGTGTAGCCTCCTCAGCTGTTTATGGGTTAGCAAGTTGAGTATTCTCAGACTCTGTCATTTGTGTAAGTGTACACTCTTTAATTGGTGAGTGAGAGGGACTGCTATGTGTCTTAGTTTTCTCAATAGCATGAAACAGAGGTATAAAAGTGGATGGTATTGGAGAAGTGGGTTGTGGTGTAGAAGAGAATTTTCACTGGGAGAGGGGCTAGAGAACAGATGGTCAAGTGATTCATCTGCCTAATATTGTGGGTTCCCTGTGCTTACAACTTTATCCTTTTGTGAGGATTCAAAAGGAGATAGGCTAGGTGGAGATCTTTCCATCTGTAGTGAGGAAGTAACAACAGTGGTTTCAAGTGACTTTTGTGTTGTCACTGGGTGAACCTCTGGGGTCTCATCTTCCAGAAGCACCTTTTTGTCTTGTTTAGGTTTGGTGGGCTTTTTGGATTTTGTAGTTTTCTTTTGGATTTTTCTAGTGTGGGTTTCATAACTCCGGTTGTGGTGTCATTACCACAAGGAGCAGTGGGCTCAGCAACAGAGGTTTGAGCTTTTGATGTGGACTCATCTAAAATTTTCTCATCCCCCTTTGCTTGTGTTTTTAAAACCTTTGACTCTTGATTCATTATTCTTGTAAAAGTTTCATGTGTAAGACTGTTTGTTTCAAAAACGATACCTTGTTTAAAATCTTTTTCAGGAACTTGTTTTTTAAGATAATAACTCAAAAGTCTAGGGTACAACAACAAAGCCTTATTTTTTGAAATTTTATTAAAAATTTGCAACCAAGTCAGAAAACAATACCTGGGATAGAAGAAAATCTGTTTTTGTTAAAATAGCATACCCGAGATACTTAATATTTTGAGGTATTTTGTTAAAAGCAGATCTCTTGGCTGAAAGACATATAAGCAAAGTATGGAAGAAAAATCTGATTGAAGAAGGAAATTTTGGTTTGTACATTGTAACAGCTGTCAATTGACGTTCATACCCGCGTTCTATAAATGCGGAGTGTAATTCAGCCTTAGGAAAAGAAGTTTTACCTGCGAGGTCATTGAGACCAAATACCGTGGAGATGGAAGATGGTGATATTTGAACCAAGGATCCTCCAACTTTTGAGGTAATGGCATATGGTTTGTTCTTTTGAGAGTCAAATTTGGTATTTGCCCAAAAACGTCGGGGGTGTCCACATAGATTGGTGCGTTACCAAGCATGATGTCTTTGTATTTGAGGATGTGAGAACATCAATTATTGAATGGAATGAGGTACTTGTGTCAGTTTTCCTGAAAATGGGTAGTTATGAGGTAGTTTGATGTTGAGGTCCATGATCGGTATGTGATTGGTGAGGATTAGTGTAGAAGATGCGAGTAATGGAAACCGCTTTTAGGATTTTTGAATTCGAGACGGCAAGTGAAAACTCTGTTTGGATAGACCAAGGTTTATAAAGGGATAAGTGAATGCTGATGTGGCAACGGTTTCAAAAGATTTGATGGCTAACATTTGTCCACGTGGCAACCTCTGTTAAGTAATGGAAGACAGTTGTTTGGAAACCTCTGTTGAGAGCCAACAAAGGTTGGGAACAGTGAGTGTGAACAATAGTGATTTTAGTCTATCAGATAATAGATATCAGAGGTTAGGGAACACAACGATTTGCCTAACAGTGGAAAATGGGAAGCAGAGGGTACCTTTAACAGTGGATAAAGAGAACCAAACAGATGATATTTTGAAAACAGTGGTTATGTTCAGACTTTAAGGATTTATTGAAAAAAAAATCAAGTTTAGCTATTTCTAAGGATGGATTTTTTATATTCTGAAAACATTTTAATGCTTTTTATTCATGGAAAACAAGGTTTTGTGTTTAATCCATGTTTAGCGTGCCAATCCTAGAGATCAAGCTTTCAAAGGTAGATGTGTCTAAAGATTTTGTTAAAACATCTGCCAACTGATCCATAGTTGGAACATGATGCAGAGAAATCAAACCTTTTTCATAGCAATCCCTCACAAAGTGATGTCTGATGTCAATGTGTTTTGTGGTGGAATGAGAGACTTGATTTGTAATGATGCTTTCATCTGCTTGACTGTCTAACATGCGAGAAGTCTTTAAAGCAGTTACACCAAAATCCAACAGTTGGTTTTGAAGCCAAAGAAGTTGAACAGTGCAACTTGCAGCAGCAATATACTCAACCTCAATTGTTGATAATCATACTGCAACTTGCTTTTTGCTTTGCCAAGAAACTAAACAATTGCCTAGAAACTGACAACCTCCTGAAGTTAACTTCCTTATTGCAAGGCATCCAGCAAAATCACTATATGTGTAACCTGAAAGCTCAATATTCCCATTAGCAGGATGCCAGCTACCAAGTGTGGGAGCACCTTTTATGTATTTGAATATCCTTTTCACAACAATAAGATTTGACTTCCTAGGTGCTGACTATTAGGATCTGAGTTTGAATTACTTGTAATTTTTGTTTCAAAAATGGATAATGATTGAGTTTTAAAAGAGATTTGCAGCAAAAATATATGGAAAACTTTTACTACAAGCAATGGTCGTTTATTTTCATCATCATGCTTTCAAGTTGGTAAACTCGCATGTGATTCACAAACTCCCCTCAGCCTTTGCAATTGAAGTTTGGTAGTAAGAAAATGCAGAGATGATGATATGCGAAAGTTGATATTTTGATAGACGAGTTAAACTGTTACACAAGTTACCTATTTATACTAAACTATCTAACCACTGAGCATATTTGATGACGTCAGGGTTGATAGTGACAGTAAACTATATGTAACTAACTACAAACACTGCTAATACTAACTCTCAGTGCTTAGCACTGTTACATTGATTATCTATCTAATGACTAAGCTCTGATCTCTATCCTCTGATCCTTGTAACTCTGGCAGACCTTTGCAACTTTGTGAAGTCAGATGATAGGAGAGCAGTCTTTAGGGAAAGCAGTGTATATACAACAGAGGTTGTAAACTCTAATAGTTTAATCAAAGCTCGGATAGTGTTATTTGGCTTTGTATCATCTGTTCCTTTCATAGGGTTCAATCCCAACAATCTCCCCCTGGAACAGATGATTCCAAAAACACTTTATTCTTGGTCTTTATTCCTCAGGAAGAATTCTCTTATTTGACCTTTGAATTGAAGTTCAAAGTTAAGAGATTTTATGTCATCAGCATCCTTCTCCAGCTCTGAACATAATAATTCTTGGAATTCTTCTATTGTAAGCCCATAAGCAGCTCCCATAGATAGTTTAGTGGCATTACCATCAGACTTGAGCAGTTTCAATTCATGGGTGTCTTTGTCGACCTTCCATTTTAGAATTTTTGGGTCTGAAGGTTTTCTTGAAGGAGCTTTTATTGCTGAGGATTGAGAAGGAGCTATTTGTGATAAATCTTTAGCCAGCTTGGCACTTAAATCATTAGTAGGATAATCAATCATATTCATTATACCTTCTTTGATGAATGTATCCTCAAACTCTTTGTAAGTCTTTTCAGACATCTCCCCTTGCCTTTTTCTGTGTAACAGGGCAAGTGTGGAATGGGCAGATGTTGTGCTGGACTTTTTGGAGAGTTGGGCTTTGAGAATAGCATCTTCTTTTGAATAATCAGGTTTAGGAGGCATGGATGGATCCTTTTTCCTCCTTTCTTCCAAATTTTTGTAAGTGTCTATCACCCTGACCTCACCCCATCTCATCACTTGGTTCTTTGAACCATAATGATTCTGAATTAGTTCATTCTTCATTCTCTTCAACTTTAAGTCTCTTTCAGGCATATCTTTCTTGGGCAAATCCCAGTTGAGATGAGTTGGCTTTTTAAGAGGATCTTTCAACATTTCTTACCTTCTGTTGATTTCTTCTCTCAGCTCATCTAAGCTCCAATCCCTGAACTGTGACCTTGTTGCCTTATACTTCTTGTTCTCCATGATATACTCAATGAGTTCACTTTTGACCAGCTTATCTTTCCTTTCTGAAATCTGGTTGCTCAGGTTCTTGACAAAGTTTTGTAAAATGTTGGCTTTACTTAGTTGAAAGGACATGGCAATCTGTATTTTTCTATCATCTTTACCAGCTGATTCTCTTTTGAAAATATCCTCTTTGCTTCAGTTTCAATTCCAGGTAATCATCAACATTTGCAGGTCTTGGATAGCCATCAAGGGATAGGATTGTTCTTTTGACAGGGTCATCCTCTGAAAAGAAACTTAGGATCTCTTCCCTGACTGCTGGTAAATCAAGAGGATACAGCTTTGCTGCAGGAGTAATTTCAAGAGTTGAAGATGTTGTAAGCACTGATGTGGAGGTCATTGGTTGTGATGATAGTGGAAGAGGTGCAGGAATCTTATCATCATTTATCACTTTTGTGATCTTTCTCCTTTTAAACCTTAAAGTGGGTGATGGTGGTAGCAGGATCTTTAGTGGTGTGGATAATGGATGAGTTGATGTGGGAAATGTGATCATGGTAGTGGATAGAGTTGCATCTGTTGCAACCTCTGCTGTATCAACAGATGTTGACACAACAGGTGCTATAACATCTGCTTGTGTGGATGTGGATTGTGGTTTTGAAGGTGTGATAGGTTTTTGAGAGGCAGAGGTTTTAATGGTTTGATTGGTTGCAAGCTTAGTTTTAGGAGGTGTGGATGTTGGTTGCCTGGCTTTTCTAGCAGGTATCCTCTTTGATGAAGTACCAACCTCTCCTTTTTCTTTTTCCTGTTCAATCTTTTTCCCAACCAACTCTCTGCTCTCCTCGATCACTGTCTTCTTGTGACTAGCCCTTGCCTTGGCCACAGTTTCATTAGTTAAATCTATCTTCTTTGAACCATCAAGCCTGGAATATTTAAAGTAGGTCTGGCCTTATCATCATCTATTTTCAGCTTTTTGTTTCCCAAAGGTTTCTCCCCCTTTTTGGCTTCATCTGTTGTAACAAAGGTATCCGTTGGAGGTGCATGGCCAGTGGCTGTGAGTAGATGAGCTTTGATGGCTTTAATGTCTGTTGCAGTGTCTTGATACCTTGATTCAACCATGTTTGTAACATCATTCATCTGGTGCTTGTGTTGTAGATCCAAATAATGTTGTTGATGTTGAAACAGAGGGTTAAGAGCTTCTTTGAGATCAGCAGTGGATAGAACAGAGGGTTGACTTTTTGTAGCTATCATCTGCTTCAGTAAACTTTTGATTTCATCAACAGAATTTTCTATCCTTGTCACTCTCTCCGTCAAATCCTGGTATTTTAGCTCACCACCTAATTTAATAGGATCATCTGAACTCCTACCTGAAGTGGTAGTTGTATCTATGGTATCATTAGCAGTGGTTTTAGTACCAGCTTCAACCATAGATGCCCCTTTGTCTTGGAACTGGGGACTTCCCACAATAGAGGTAACAGTTGTTGCCTCAACGGTGGTTGCCTTCAACCAAGTCTTAGTAATGAAACCATTGTCCAACCGAGAACTTGGGAGTTCAGCAATTGTAGTGGCTGCTTGAGTTGAACTATCACCAAGGGTTACATGTAACCCAAGGGATGTAGCCTCTTCATGTGCTGATGGGCTAGCAACGAATAACGAGTCAGACCCAGCCTCTTGATAAAGTATATTCTCAGTAATAGGTTGTTGAGAAGTGTTGGTTTGTGCCTGGTCTAATTCAATTGCATTCAGCAATCTTAAAATAGTAGGTGGAAGTGTGGTCATTGGTAAAGGTGGCTGTGTAGAAAGCGACAGTGCCCTAGGAGAAGGGCGGTGGAAGATAGAACCAAGTGGATCTAGAGCTTCATAATTTGGTGTCCCTGTGTCTACAACCTTTTCCTTTTGTGAGGAAGAAGGAGGAGTTTCAAAGCTGGTTGGAGATCTTTGAACCATCTGTTGTGAAGAAGTAGCAGCAGTGGTTTGTGATTTCGGTGCTGTCACTGGGTTAACCTATGGGATCTCATCTTCCAGAGGACCCTTTTTGGGTTTGGTGGGCTTTTTGGTAAGTGTTTTGGTTTTCTTTTTGAGGATTTTTTGTGTGGGCTTCAGAGCAGCGGTTGTGGTGCCCTGATCACCAAGAGCAGTGGGCTCAGTAGCAAGAGGTTGAGTTTGAACATTTTGTTCAGGTAAAACTTGCTCAGTCTCCTCTACTTGTGTTTTCGCAACTTTATCTTGGTTTGTTATTCTGGTGAAGGTTTCATGAGTGAGGCAGCCTGGTTTAGTCACAGCGCCTATTTTACTTTCAGGCCCTTTGATTTGATCTTGTAAGTAAACACTCAGAAAAAGTGGATGAATCAAAAAAGCTTTTCTTTTTGCAATATTTTGAAAATTATTCACAAGATTATTGAACAATATCTTGGAGTAGTTAAAATCTGTGTCAGTTAAAATTGCATACCCCAGATATTGCATGTTCAATGGAATTTCATTGAAAGCAGTGGTTTTTGCTGAGAGACAAGTTAGAATTGTGTGAAAGAAAAATCTCATCTCAGCAGGAAAGTTAGGTTTAAAGATGGTCATACCTTTCAACTGACCTACATAACCTCTTTCCAGAAACTCTGCTTGGATCTCATTTTTGGGAAATGACACAGGATGTTCAATGCCATTTAACTTGAAAACTTGAGAGATCGATTGGGGGCTAATTTGCATCAACACTCCCCCTACTCTTAAGATTATTGTATAAGGAACACCAGCAGCAGTTGAGTGAACCTTAGTATTATTCCAGAAGTCACGAAGAGAATCATGTAAATTGGGGCTTTGACTTCTAACATGTGCTTGAATTTCGACTTTTGCAAAATTCGGATCATTGGATGATAGCGAGTATTTGCGTTGTTTGCTTCAAGTATGGCGGTGTATTTATGTGGGGTTTTGAGTATGAGAGTGTAGGGTGGAAGTGCTTGTGTGGATTTCTTCGAAGATTTTGATTTGGGAGCCATTGTGTTAGAGAGAAAAACTGTTTTGAGATTTTGGAAATCGACACAGTTTAGGGTAAACATTGATGAGGGATAAAACAGGGTTTTTATAGGGTTTTGAAAAAGTGACGATTACATGGCATTTGTTGCAAGATCCGATGGCTAACATCTGGCCACGTGTAACCTCTGATGAGAAAAGTACTGATTTTTAACACTATCAGTGGATAGCTATCAGTGTTTTGAAAAAGTGGTAAAAATGAAAGTCAGAGGATACACTTTAACAGTGGATAAGATATTAAAGCCTATCAGAGGTTTTGAGCAAACAGATGTTATGAGCAGACTTTTAAAGATTTATTGAAAAATTTCAACTTTAAGTATTTTTAAGGATGAGTTTTTGATTTTCTGAACACATTTTGATGCTATGTACGCATGGATTTACAAAAAAAAATTGTTTTTAATCCATGTTTAGCATTCCAATTCTTGAGATCAAGTTTTCAAAGGTAGTTGTATCCAATGCCTTAGTTAAAACATCTGCCAACTGATCTGAAGTATGGACATGATGCAAAGAAATCAAACCTTTTTCATAGCAACCTCTCACAAAATGATATCTGATGTCAATGTGCTTTGTAGTTGAGTGAAAAACTGGATTTTTAATGATGTTTTCAACAGCTTGACTGTCCAATCTGAGTGGAGTCTTTAGTGCAGTTACACCAAAATCCAGCAACTGGTTTTGAAGCTACAAGAGTTGAGCGGTGCAGCTAGCAGCAGCAATATACTCTGCCTCAGCAGTGGATGTTGAAACTACAACCTGCTTTTTGCTTTGCCAAGACACTAGACAATCACCTAGGAATTGACATCCTCCTGATGTGGACTTCCTTGTAGTTTTGCACCCAGCAAAGTCACTATCTGAAAAACCGGAAAGCTCAATATTCCCATTAGCTGGATACCATATACCAAGTGAGGGAGCACCTTTTATGTATTGAATATCATTTTTACAGCAATAAGATCAGACTTTCTAGGTAATGGCTGTGATCTGGCACATACACATGTTGCAAACATGCAGTTAGGTACAATAAAGATCCAATCATGCTTCTATAAAGAGTTTGATCAACAAGGTCATCTTTACCATCAATGGTGACTAGCTTGGTGGTTGCCATGGGTGTGCGACATGGTTTACAATCATCCATATCAATTTTTTAAGCAGTTCTTTCACATACTTGTTTTGATGGATAAATGTACCATTTTGCAATTGTTTAACTTGGAGACCAAGAAAACATTGGAGCTCACCCATTGCACACATCTCAAACTCTGCTGCCATGAGTTTTCGAAACTCTTCACATATAGTAGTGCTTGTGGATACAAAAATGATGTCATCCACATAAATTTGGACAAGCATCAAATCTTTTCCTTTCCATTTTAAGAATAGGGTTTTATCTATTTTACCTCTAGTAAACCCTATGGATAAGAGAAAAGTGGATAGAGTTTCATACCAGGCTCTTGGTGCTTGCTTCAAGCCATAAAATGCTTTGTTGAGCTTGTAGACATGATCAGGATGGAATGCATCTTCGAAACCTGGAGGTTGACAGACATACACCTCTTCTTTGATTTTTCCATACAAAAATGCACTCTTTATATCCATTTGATACACCTTTATGTTGTGGTTAGCAGCAAAAGCTAAGAACAGGCGAATAGTTTCCAACCTTGCTACAGGAGCAAAAGTCTCATCATAGTCTATACCTTCTTCCTGTCTGTAGCCTTGAACCACGAGCCTTACTTTGTTTTTGACAATAATACCCCTTTCATCAGTTTTGTTCTTGAAGACCCACTTTGTGCCAATTGGACTTACATCTTTTGGCAGTGGCACAAGCTCACACACTTGTTGTCTCTTGAAATAAAGGAGTTCTTCTTGCATGGATTCTACCCAGCTGTTGTCTTTCAGTGCCTCTTGGTACTTGACTGGCTGTGTGAGTGATAGAAAACCAGCAAAAAGACAAATATTTTGGGATTGGCTCCGTGTGAGCACCTCAAATTTGATGTTGCCAATAACTTGATCTGTTGGATGGCTTTTGAGATAAATCAAATCACCTTGGTATGGAACAATTGCATTTTGAGGTGATGGCTGCAAATGTGTATCATCTGAGCTAACCTCTGCTGGTGGATTTGAAGTATCAGTCGCTGATGTAAATGGAGGTGGTGGTATTTGGGGTATAGAGGTAACATTCTGATGATTTTTGTGCCCAAATGTAGGACTTTTATCAACAAATGTTTAATTTTGTGAATTGGCAGAGGTTTGAGGATCAAACACTATTGACCCAGAAGTGGCAGAGTTTACACAAGAGCTTATGGCACCTGATCCTCTGTTGGAAGAATTGACTTTTGTTTGTGGAAGCACACAGTCATATTCTTGATCTTGATCTTCTCTAGATGATTGTGGTGTACCTGCATTGTCTAGCTTGATAGAAACATCAGCAAATGTGAATTTATCTAAATCAAAAAGCTCTGCAGGATTTGCTGAGATTTTCAGTGATGAAAGTTCATTGAACTTCACATTCAAAGTTTCTTCAACACACTTGGTCCTAGAGTTAAAAACTCTGTAGGCTTTAGCAATGGTTGAGTATCCCAGAAAATAACCACAGTCAATTTTGGCTGTAAACTTAGATATAGAATCTTTTAAGTTCAAAATGAAGCATGGACAGCCAAAAACTTTAAAATAGGAAATCAGAGGTTTGATTTTATACAAAATCTCATAGGCAGTCTTTTGATGCCTGGGGTTAATCAAAACTCTGTTTTGGACATAGCAAGCAGTGTTTACAGCCTCGGCCCAGAAAGACAAGGGTAAACTAGAGTCTGCAAGCATAGTTCTTGCTGATTCAATTAAAGTTCTATTTTTCCTTTCAACTACCCCATTTTGCTCTGGAGTTCTTGGAATGCTATATTGTCTAACAATTCCTTTTGACTCACAAAAGGCATCCAACTCCCTATTTTTAAACTCTGTTCCATTGTCACTCCTAAAGATTTTTACTGGAAGATCAAATTGCTTCTACTTGTTTAACAAAGTTTTGCAAAGTGACTGCAGTTTCATCCTTAGAGTGGAGGAAGAAGGTCCATGTAAACCTAGAGAAATCATCAACTATCACTAGGCAATACCTTTTGTGTTTTAAGCTCATGATATGCACTGGGCCAAACAAGTCCATGTGAAGCAATTGTAAACACTGGCTTGTTTTGGACTCTTCAATTGATTTGAAAGAACTTTTATGTTGTTTGCCTTTTAAGCAGGAAACGCAATGTTCTTCACAGGAAAATTGCTTGTGAAGCAAACCTCTTGCAAGACTTTGTTTTGAGAGTGTGATGATAGTTTTAAGATTTGTGTGTCCAAGTCTTCGATGCCATAACTCAGTCTCTTTGCTAGAAGCAACTGAGAATAAGCATGTTCCAGACATAGGATTATCTTTTAGCATATCTACCACATACACATTCCCACTTCTGTGTGAAGTGAGTTGTGCTTTGCTCTCAGCAATGATTTGATCAATCTTTTTAACAACCTCTGGTCCCATAATTTGACAAGTTTTCTTAGTGAAGAAGGATCCATACCCTCTGTCACTCATTTTGAGACACTCAGCAGGTTAAATTTCAGATTGTCAATTAATTTCACATTTTCAAACTTGAGTTTACCAGCCAGAACCGACCCAGACCCTAAAACCTTTCCCTTTGAGTTATTACCAAAAGATATATCACCCTCCCCCCCCCCCCATGAGCCATGAAGTCCTTGAGAAGGGCTCTACATCCTGTCATGTGCCTGGAACCTTCACTATCTACATACCATAAGATATCAAGGCAAGTAGAGGATCCCTGCACATCAAGTAAATAGATCAGTTAAGATAGGTCTCCAAAGCCAAAATGGCTTTGGATGGGGTCACAGATGGTCCAGCCTCAAGTCTAGAACAATGGTCAGTGGTTTGGCTAACATCTGCTCTTGACCATTATCAGATGATTGTATCCATAGGGATGCTTATTCACTCTTTGCTTTGAAGGCTTTTTGTATCCTTTATAAGTAAGAGGAACCCTTTTATAGGCTGTTGGCCATACCCTCTTGGAAATAAGTTTGATGGTGGGGCATATGTCACTTGCACCTCTCTAGGAATAGAGATTTTGTTTAAAGCTTTTGTAACAGATGTTTTAGTTGGTTCAAAACTCTGCTTAGATTTATTTCCAGCAACTTGAACCTTCTCTTTCTGGTGCTTTTGCCTTTATCTCTTTTACCTTTTGCTCATAGTTTTTGAGATAGGCACACTCTTGAGTTAAGTGATTTGTTTTGTTGCAGATGGTGCATCTTGAAGAATTTTTTATAACAAAAGTTTTGTTAATGTCATAGGCTTTTAAAAGAAAATAATCTACAGCCACATGATTTATTTTTTCACAAAATTCACAAAACAAGTTTTTAAATTTTTACTCTTCTTTTCCTATCAGACTTTTTATCAGTAGTGGTTGTGACCTCTGTTGGTACATATTTGATAGGGATAACCAGTGCTTTTGGGGCTTTAATACCATCAGAGGTTGTAAAGTCCATTGGCTTAAAGTTTTCTAAAATATCACATTCATCTGACCAGGTTGGTTTAAATTGATATTTTTCAATTTCTTTATCTTTTGTTGAAACCTCTTATTTTTCCAAAACAATTTTGTTTCCAGCTTTATCTGTGATTTTTATTTCTTCACCAGCCAAATTTCCTGGGACTATTTCAACCAACTCAGAATCAATTACAGCAACATTTTTCTCATTTTGGTCATAGGTTCTAAAACCTACACCAAACTTAATGTTGCTCTTGATCTGAGCATCAAGCATAATCTCATAACCTTTACAGGACTCAACCCATTTTTCACAAGTGATTTAGGTTTCTTCTAACTCCTTTTTACACACTTGGTATTTTTCTACCATAGTTTAGAGTTGGTCCTTGGTTATGCTTGATTCATGTCTCAGGCTACTCATTTCAGAATCTTTTTCATTTAACTTTGATTTTAACTCTTTAATCAGTTTTTCAAAATTAGTTCATCTTCTAAAATTTTGTTCCTCGGCTTTTCATTCACCTGCTTAATGTTTTCAAAAGCAATGATGCATTTGTCAGAACATAGATCTTTAAGGATCTGAGGTGATACCTTTGTAGAAGCCATGAGAGCACAATCACACTCATCTTCACACACATCAACATTCCATGGGTCAGCAGGAGAGTTCTTTTCCTTATCAGCAGCATTTTTCTTTTCTTCACTTGAAACCACTGTTTCATCACAAACTTGAACTTCATCAGTTTTTGACACTAATTCCACAGATTCAACACCTTCAGCAATTGTCTCTAAGGCCATTAAACAAAATTCTTGTTCAACATCATTTTTGGCCATTAATGCAAAGTTCTCATCAGTCAAATCCTCAGGCAAGCTACTCCAGTCAACAAAACTTTGTGTGAAAAAGCTCTGTTGACCAACCTCTGCTGGACTAGCAGTGGTTTGAGTAGGTTGTGTGACAATGGGTACTTGTTGTGCATGCACTTGAGGATGTGATGGTGCCTGAACATATTGAATTTGTGGAGCAATGGATTGAACATAATGCACTGGAACAGTAGTAGCAGGATGTGCAAAGTGGGCAGTGTTTTGAACATGTTGAGTAGGGGTATATTGGGAATAATGAGCAGTGTTTTGTGTGCTGAGGTCTAGGGCCAGGATGAGTCACTATTGGTCCAGAATTTTGAGACATGCATTCTTTGGCAAAATGTCCTAACCTATTACACTTATAACACTTGACTTTTGATTTATCCAGCCCAACCTTCAATCCCCCATGCAATCCTGGGAATTTCCTACCAGTTCTCTTATAGAATTTACTAGCCCTAACACTCAATAGGGCCACTTGGTGCAAAATATCCATTTCTTCAAGATCAGAAGGTTCAAAATGTTGCAAGTCATTAAACTCAAAGGATAGATTATCAGAGGTTTGGCTTTCCCCACTAGCAGTGAAAGCATAGTCATATGTTTCAGATCCAAAGTTCCCACCAGAAGTAATATCTATATAGTGATTATAACTTTGGTCCTTAATACTGCCAGATCCCTCTTCTTGACCAAAAAGAGCTGTATTACCCAATGAGTAATCATCAGTCATTTTGCCAGAATCTTGCAACTTCTTTTTCTGGTTTAACTCTCTCTCATAAGTGAGGAGTATCCCATGAAGTTGTGTCACAACATTTCTTTAAACCCAACAGACTTTCGTGTTACATAAGCTACAGTCTCCCACTTATCTGGTAACGATCTAAGGAAACGACTAATGACAGTCGAATTAGGAAAAACCACGTTAACCAGTCTAAGTTCACTGATGAGACAGCTGTAACGTTCGAACTGTTGTGTTAGAGACTCTCCTTTCAAGTGACAAAACGTTTCATACTGCTGATTTAGAACTTCTCTGTTACTTTCAATCACTTCGTCAGTCCCACCGAATTCCTCTTTCAGTGCATCCCATAACTCCTTTGCACTATTGCAATGGATAGACCAGCATAAATCTCATTGGGTAAGGCCGAAGCAACTATTCTAAATGCCTTAGCATCCAATTCAATTTTCTGCAAATCCTGCTCCGAAAAGTTTTCAGGATTTTTTGGCACTTGTTTAGTTGGATCCTCTGTGCTTGGAACCATCGGAACGTGAGGTGCAAAAGCAACAGATCTCCAGCAACCGGTGTTTTGCTGAGCAAGGATATGACCCATTCGTCGTTGCCAAATGAAATATTCATTTCTTTTGAGCATCGGCAGTTTGAATAAGGATCCAGAGTTGGCATCCTGTGTGTTTTGAGACATTTTCAGTTGATTTTTCACAGATTTCTGTTTTAAAAACTTTGAACGTAATAAAACTCTGTTTATCAAGCAAAAACAACCAAACTAAATAGCAGAGAGCTAATCTGTTCGAATCAAATCGATTGTTAGATCGAATTTGATGAATCAAGCTCTAATACCAATTGTTAGGATCTGAGTTTGAATTACTTGTAGTTTTTGTTTCAAAAATGGAAAATGATTGAGTTTTAAAAGAGATTTGTAGCAGAAATAAATGGAGAACTTTTACTGCAAGTAATGGTGTTTGTTTTCATCATCATGCTTTCAAGTTGGTAAACTCGCATGTGATTCACAAACTCCCCCTCAGCCTTTGCAATTGAAGTTTGGTAGTAAGAAAATTCAGAGAAGATGATATGCGAAAGTTGATCTTTTGATAGACGAGTTAAACTATTACACAAGTTACCTATTTATACTAAACTATCTAACCACTGAGCATCTTTGATGACGTCAGGGTTGATAGTGACAGGAAACTATATGTAACTAACTACAAACACTGCTAATACTAACTTTCAGTGCTTAGCACTATTACATTGATTGTCTATCTAATGACTAAGCTCTGATCTCTATCCTCTGATCCTTGTAACTCTGGCAGACCTTTGCAACTTTGTGAAGTCAGATGATAGGAGAGCAGTCTTTAGGGAAAGCAGTGTATATACAACAGAGGTTGTAACCTCTGATAGTTTAACCAAAGCTCAGACAGTGTTATTTGGCTTTGTATCATTTGTTCCTTTCATAGGGTTCAATCCCAACACTGACTGGGATCTGGCACAAACACATTTTGCAAACATGATGTATGGCCTTGATGCAGTTAGGTACAACAAAGACCCAATCATGCTTTTATACAGAGTTTGATCAACCAAGTCATCTTTATCATCAATAGTGACTATCTTTGAGGTGGCCCATGGGTGTACCACATGGTTTACAATCATTCATATCAAATTTTGTAAGTAGTTCATTGACATACTTACTTTGATGAATGAAAGTACCAGTTTGTAATTGCTTAACTTGGAGATCAAGAAAGCATTGGAGTTCACCCATAGCACTCATCTCAAACTCTGCTGTCATGAGTTGTCTAAACTCTTCACACATGGCAGTGTATATTGCTCCAAAAATGATGTCATCCACAAAAATTTGAATAAGCATCAAATCATTCCCTCTCCATTTTAAAAACAAGGTTTTATCAATTGTACCTCTTGTAAAGCCTATGGATAACAGAAAAGTGGAAAGAGTTTCATATCAGGCTCTAGGTGCTTGTTTCAAACCATATAATGCTTTGTTGAGCTTGTAAACATGATCTGGATAAAAAGCATCTTTAAAACCATGGGGTTGGCATACATATACCTCTTCCTTGAATTTGCCATATAGGAATGCACACTTGATATCCATTTGATAACCCTTGATGTTGTGGTTGACAGTAAAGGCTAAAAATAATCTGATGGCCTCCAATCTTGCAACTAGAGAAAAAGTTTCATCATAATCAATGCCCTCTTCTTTTCTATACCCTTGAACCACAAGCCTAGCTTTGTTTTTAACAACAATACCCCTTTCATCTATATTTTTCTTGAAGACCCATTTTGTTCCAATGGGACATACATCCTTTGGCAATGGTACAAGTTCTCATACTTGTTGTCTTTTGAACTCTAGGAGCTCATCTTGCATGGCCTCTACCCAACTGTTGTCTTTTAGTGCCTCTTGGTACTTGATAGGTTGTGTGAGTGATAGGAAACCAGCAAGAAGACAAATGTTCTGGGATTGACTTCTCGTGAGAACCTCTTCATTGATGTTGCCAATAATTTGATCAGATGGATGGTTTTTAAGGTAGATTAAATCTCCCTTATATGGTACAATGGCATTTTGAGGTGAAGGCTACAGATGGGAATCATCTGAGCTAACATGTGTCGATAATTTTGAAGAGCCAACATCTGTTTGGAATGGAGGTGGAGGTATAGGTGGGTTTGGTGTGAAGATGGGTTGGCTTTTTTCACAGAAATTTGACTTTTGTCAGTGGTTTGTATTGATGAGCTGGCAGAGGTTTGAGGATAAACAACTGTTGATGCAGCAGTAGCAGAGTTTTCACAGTTGTTAGACACATCTGTTGCTCTGGTGGTGGAAGTGACTTTGTATTGTGAAATCACAATGTCATATCCATAATCTTGATGAGAAGATTGTGATGTACCTGAAGGGTTAGTCTTGAAAGACACATCTTCAAATGTAAATTTATCTAAGTCAAACAATTCAGCAGGATTTGCTAGGACTTTTAATGAAGAAAGTTCATTGAACCTTACATTCAAAGTCTCTTCCACACACCTAGTCCTTGAATTGAAGACTCGTAGGCTTTCGCAGTGATTGAGTATCCCATAAAATTACCACAATCTATTTTGGCGGCAAATTTTGAAATTTAATCTTTTGGATATAAAATGAAGCATGGGCAGCCAAAGATATTGAAGTATGAGATTAGTGGTTTGATCTTGAACAGAGTTTCATAAGCAGTCTTTTGATGTTTGTGGTTAATCAAAACTCTATTTTTCACATAGTAAGCAATGTTTACAGCCTCTGCCAAAAAAGACAAGGGTAAACCTAAAACTGCAAGCATAGTTCTAGCAGCTTCAATTAGAGTTCTATTTTTCTTTTCAACCACCCCATTTTGTTCTGGTGTCCTTGGGATGTTGTATTGCCTAACAATCCCTTTTGACACACAGAAATCATCGAACTCCTTATGTTTAAACTTTGTTCCATTGTCACTCCTAAAGACTTTTACTGGCAAGTCAAATTGCTTTTCAACTTGTTTTACAAAATTTTGCAAAATGCCTGCAGTCTCATATATGGAGTGCATGAAGTAAGTCCATGTAAACCTGAAAAATCATCAACTATGACAAGACAATATCTTTTTTCTTTTTATAACTCATGATTTTTACAGGGCTAAACAAGTATATGTGTAACAATTGTAAACACTAGCTTGTTTTGGACTCTTCAATGGACTTGTATGAACTTTTATGTTGTTTACCTTTTATACAGGAAACAT
This sequence comes from Scalesia atractyloides, assembly GCA_947069175.1. Classification (NCBI taxonomy): domain Eukaryota; kingdom Viridiplantae; phylum Streptophyta; class Magnoliopsida; order Asterales; family Asteraceae; genus Scalesia; species Scalesia atractyloides. The sequence continues at coordinate 32,597,684 of CAMTDV010000024.1, read as the reverse complement.
AGTGTTCATCACATGTGAATTGTTTTGATGGAAGACCTCTTACAAGACCTTGTTTTGAGAGTGTGGTTATAGTTTTAAGATTTGTGTGACCAAGTCTTCTATGCCATAGTTTTGTCTCTTTGTTAGAAACAACTGAGAACAGACATGCATTTGACATTGGATTATCTTTCAATATATCAACCATATACACATTGCCACTCTTGTCAGCAACAAGATTTTCTTTGCTCTCAGCTATGATTTGATCAATCTTTTTAACCACTTCTGGCCCAGCAATCTGACAAGTTTTCTTAGTGAAGAATGACCCATAGCCCTTGTCACTCATTTGAGATACACTAAGAAGATTAAATTTCAGACTGTCAATAAGATTGACATGCTCAACTTGAGTTTCCCAGCCTGGACTGTCCCTGACCCTAACACCTTCCCTTTTGAATTGTTACCAAAGGATATATCACCCCCTCCATGTGCCATGAAATCTTTGAGCATGGCTCTACATCCTTTCATGTGCATGGAGCCTCCGCTATCTACATACCATAAACTATCAAGGAAAGTAGAAGCTCCCTTCACATCAGTAAACAATTAGTTTAGGTGAGTTTCTAAAGCCAAGATGGCTTTGGATGGGGTCACAGACATTCCAGCCTCAAGTCTAGGAATATGGTTAGAGTTTTGATAGATTTTGGTAACATCTATTGTGAACCATTACCTGTTAACTGATCATAACCATGAGGATGCATGTTGACCCTTGGTTTTGATGGTCTTTTGTAGACCTCATAGCCAAGTTGAACACTCTTACAAGCAGGTTGGCCATATCCTCTTGGAATTTTGTTTGCTGGTGGAGCAGCTGTTACCTGAAACTCTCTAGGAGTAGTGGTTATATTCAGTTGTTTGGTAAAAGTTGTTTGGACAGGGATAAAGGTCTGTTTGGTCTTTTCTTTTCTTGAACTCTCAAGTGTTTTAGATTTATACTCAAAGCTCTGTTTGGACAAAAATTTTGAGATAAACACACTCTTGAGTTTTGTGGTTTGTTTTGCCATAGATTGTGCAGTTTGGTGAATCAATAATCACACTTGTTTTGTTGATATCATAAGCTTTTAAAAGAAAACAGTTTTTAGTTACATGATTCTTCCTTTCACAAAACAAGTTTGATATTTTCTCTCTATTCTTCCATTTTTTCTGACTTTTTGTCAGCAGATGTTGTAACATCTGCAGAAGATCTTTCAGAGGCATGATATTGACTTTGGGTGCTTTTACCCCATTAATGGTTGAAAAATCCATTGGTTTAAAATTCTCAAGAATGTCACACTAATCAGACCATGTAGCTTTAAATTGATATTTTTCAATTTCCTCAAAAGTTGAGGAACCTTCATGTTTTTTCTAAAACAATTTCCTTTCCAGTTTGACCAGTGACTTTTATTTCTTGACCAGCCAAATTTGTGGGGATAACTTCTACCAACCCAGACTCATTTACAGCAGTTTTTGAGAAACTTGATCATTTTTCCTAAAACCTATGCCAAATTTCACATTGCTTTTGATATGGTTTTCCAACATCACTTCATAACCTTTACAGGATTGTTGATGCATAATGTCTACGTCTTAGTCTTATATCGAGTCTGTATTGTATAGAGCTGAATAGGCTAGGTATAGCAAGTATTTATGAAGTATGTAGCCAAGTTCGCCCATAAAAGGTAACATGTAAGCATGTTCGGCCGAACTTGCATAGGCAAGTTCGGGCGAACTTGCATCACCTGGGCCGAACTTGCTGATCTATAAATACCTAGCTTGAGAGTCTCATTTGTAACTTTGTCATTTCAGAGGCGAAGCTCTGTCAGTTTGTAATCAGAACGTTTGATCTATAAAACTGACGTTTAACTGATTAAATCTTGTCTATTAGTAACACGACGTAATATTTCCGCTATTATGGACGTTAGATATCAAATTGAGGTTCCTAAGCATCAAGGATCGGTCCTACAAGTGGTATCAGAGCTAGAACAGCCTGATTTGATAGTATCAAGACAAGAACACTTCTATTTCTACTCCATTCTTCTTTTTTCTTAACTTTTGAACATAAAATGAAGAATTCATGGTCAAAATCTTTTGAATTTTGAATATATCATGTAAAACACAACAAAGATAAACCCTTGAAAGATTGGAGACCAAATTCAACCGAATTCATGTCAAAATTTTGAAAAAACCATGTTTTTGAAAACCCTCAGGAACGAACTTATTGGCCATGTTCGGCCGAACTTGCCCTAAAACATCACCTTTTCAAGTGATTTTTTAGTAAGTTCGCCCGAACTTAGGTGATTTTTGAGGAAATTTAAATCATGTTCGCTCAAAGATACTGAATTTTCATTAATTTTACATCAAGTTCGACCGAACTTGTGTAAAATCAAGAAGGTTTTAAGTAAGTTCGCCCGAACTTGCTTGTATTTCATCAAAATTGTGTTGACAAGTTCGCTCGAAGATCTAATTGATTGGTGTTAAGTTCGACCGAAAATAATCAAATCTTTTCAAAACCAATCTAACAAGTTCGACCGAACTTGTTAGAAAATCCAAGAATTCTTCATTTGTTGCTACAAGTTCGACCGAAATTGTAGTAGGACTAACCATTTTCAAAGTTTTTGAAAGTTTTTCAGCTTACACATTTCGTTATTCACAATGGGGGATCAACTAAGAGCTTTTATGTCTGGAGCTAGTTCGTCAAATGCCAATGTGATCAATCAAGTCAATCTTGATAACGAAATGGGAACGACCGTCAAACCGCCCAAGCTGATGAGCATGGACGAATACGAAGCATGGAAAGAGAAATTTACCTACTGGGTTCAAGCCATGCACTTCGCTGGCTGGGTATCAATCAAAAGAGGCTACACTGTTCTGGTAAACAAGCATCATCAAGTTTTGAGAAGTACAACTACTCGACAGTTCAGAAAGATGAATATATCGCCGAGAAAAAGATGAGCAGTCTTATTCAACAGTCAGTCAAAGAAGATATTCTGATTCTGTTACCAGAGTATACTACAACAAGAGAGCTTTGTTTGTCGTTACATAAGAAATACCAAGGCAGTGCTGAAATGATAAAAAGCAAGAAATCTCTCATTCTGAAAGAGTTCGATATCTTCAGCATGCTAAAGAATGAGACCATTAAGCAAATGATTAAGCGTTTCTGTCATCTCAAAGTGCAAATGCGAAGACACGGTCTTGAGAAGACAGAACAAGAATACATCGACAAACTTGCTGACGCACTACCAGAGGGTGAATGGTCAACTTATTTGATGGTTCTGAAGAATAGTATAAGTGGGAATTCTTCAAGTTGTCAACCTTTATCGATAAACTCGAAGGCCACGAAATGGAGCTTCTGAAGATAGCGAAGTCAAAGAACGCTAATGTTGTTCAAGACATCGGTTTGTACTACAAAACCGGAATGCAAGATAACATTTCGAGTCCAAAAATTGGAACTGCTTTTAGTGCAAACATGAATGCTTCTCCATAGAATCATAACCATTCACAGCCTCAGTATGACCAAAGTCCACAAAGTTCTTATTCAAGCACTGGTTCAAATTCAACGTATCAAAGCCAAGCGAACCAGAATCAACAACAAAGTTCTGATCCCAATGTGTATAATTGCAACATCGCAGTGAATTTGAACAATGTTATTTCAGAAGAAATTGCAAAACAAAATATGTCACTACTCGCTACCATTTTAGGGTCTTGCGAATTTCTTGTTGCCGGTAAAATCGAAAATCCCGAGATGACCGCAGAAGATTATGATCAGGTAGACGAGGAAGAGCTCGAACTAATGGACATCAAGTGGTCATTAGCTTCGATCATTTCAATCACAGGCCGTGACATAGGAAACACTAGCAAACAAATTGGGTTTTGACAAATCCAAAGTCACATGCTTTAAATGTCGACAGAAGGGACATTTTAAAAGAGAGTGTAAAAACACCGAGGCATCCGGAAATCAAAGTCCTTTCGGAGGAGGGAATGAATATTACAAGAGGGCACTTCAATATAAACCGTTCCTGAAGAAAACTCAAGTTAAGATCCAAGAAAAGCCAAACAGTAGTACCACGGAGAAAGCCATGGTTGCATCCACAGAAGATGACGGTTTTGATTGGAACTCTTATATTGGGAAAAAGACCAGAGTTGCTTTGATGGCGGTGATAGTTGAAGATAATTCTGCAGAGGAAGCAGCGGTGGCAGCTGAAGCAGCGGCAGCAGCAGAAGCAGCAGCTTTCAAACAAGTTATTCTGGAACAATACTTGCATCAACAGCAGGAAGAAGAGGAATATATCCATATGCAGAGACAAGGAATTTTATGCTCTAATTCTTGTGACAGTTTTGCAGGTCATTTTGATGGAATCTCGAAAGAACAAGTGGTTGAGGAGAAAAAGATTGATGAAGTGATCATTTATGTCACTCAAGAAATGAAAGTCGAAGACCTCAAGGACATGGCAGATAAAGCTTTAATGGCGAATCTAACCAAGGTAGGTCCAGAGGTAAAGGTTGTCGAGAAAGAAGTTGTCAAAGTACAAGTTGTTGAGGTTGAGAATCTTGTACAAAATGTACTGAACCTTGTGTCGAATGTGCCGAAAAATCAAAGATCAACGCTGAAAACATTGTGCATAACGATGTGTTAAATATGATTACCGCACAATGAAAGAAGCGTATGACAAAATGAAAAATGATTATGGCAGACTAGACAGAAATAACATCGAACAACATGATAATATAAGGATGTTGAGTGGGACAGTAACGGATAAACAAAGAGCAATTAACACCTATATTAACACCATTGCTGAAATCAAACAACAACTTCAAGACATGACAATCGAAACTGAAAGAGTTCGACAATTGTTAAGAAGTTATACCACCAACGCGTATGTTATCGATCACATTCTTCCGACAATCTCATCGGAAGAAAAACCTAAAAAGAAAGCGGGCAAAGAATATAGCAATGTTCCTCCACCCCTTTGTGAAAAAACTGTGTTAAATCTGCAGACGGGATGGACAAGGCACTCAATGTTGAATTACTTTCTGAAAAGAAAGATGAGTTGCCAGAGAACATTGATATAGTCTATGCTATATCTGATGATGATAACAACGTTGTGGTTAACAAAGTGGTTGAAAATGTCTTAAGTGATTCTGATGACGGTAGCTTCAAAAGCCGACTCGAGTTCAAAGAATTCCGATTCACAGTCTGAAAATGACGATAAGTCGTTAGAGGATGGTCTAAGTGATGATCCTAATATTGTAATGTACAAAATTAAAGATTTGGATAGACTATACTTTGATGATAGCTTCTCGATTCAGAATATGAAAGAAGAATTGCTTGATAAATTCTTTAAACTTGTGGAAGTCACATCAGAGGAATTGGTAATCAATGAACGAAAATTCTTTTCCAAACCTAAAAGAAACAATTACCAAAGAAACGGTGGTGATCATCCGGAAAACCGGAAAGCGGGATTGGGTTTAGAAGAAGAAACTGATGAATCTGTAAAGAAACTGTCACCATTTCATGAATATAAAAACAAAAACATGAAGTTTTTATATGGGACGAGTACAGTTCATGAGGAAAATTTGATTGGTAAACAGTCAAATGATGAGTTCAATAAGGAGAAACAAATTCGAGATAAAGCCAAGGTTACAAGTGGTGTCAAAACTTCAAGTAGGGTAAAACCACCTGTTAAAGGACATCCACTTGATAATCGGACATGTTTCAAGTGCAAAGAAATTGGTCATATGGCACGACAATGTCCGAAATCAAAATTGGCTTATCTTCAAAGAAAAGAAGATGCAAATGTTGTTAAACCAAAGTAACCAATGTTTGCAAAACCTGTAAAGATTTTGAAACAAAATGAATCAAAACCAGAAGTTAAACCAAAGTCTGAAAAGACTTTTGAAAATTCCATTTTTGAAAAACGTGAAACTTCTAGGTCTAATGAAAACAAGTTTTACATCAAAAAGGCTAATATAAAATCTCAAACCTGGATTGCCAAGAAAAGGTCAACAACATCTGGTGTTGTTAAGTCTGAACTAGTAAAGACTGATAACACAAAAGAATCAAAGTCTGAAATCACTAAGTCTGAGCAGGTGAAGACTAGTGAAAATGTGAAACAAGTTAAAACAGAAATCAAGAACGATAATGTCAAATCTGTAAAAGATAAGAAAAAAGTGAAATTTTCAAACATTAACATTGTTGAAACAGATGATGAATTTGATTTTGATGACGTTGATGAGTTTGAATATGCTTTTGATGATGCTTATCCAGTAAAACCCAAGACCAAGAAGGCTTGGGTAGAGCTTTTCACCTAATTTCTGAATTTTGCAGGGGCTCCAAAGATCCGTACTCTCAAAGTGGATTTTGGATAGTGGAGCGTCCAGACATATGACGGGAATTAAGGCATTGCTATTCGACATTAAAGCTATCAATGGTGGATATGTTGGATTTGCAGGAAATCAAGGTGGAAGGATAGTCGTCGAGGGAAAACTCTCCAATGGCGTAGTTTCATTTGATCGCGTGAACTATATTGCAGAACTTGAGAACAATCTTCTGAGTATATCGCAGATTTGTGACAAGAAATTTACAGTTCATTTCAACGACAAGGAGTGTATTATCTTGAAGCCGGGTTCATAATGATCTTGTAGAAGGCGTAAATCTTCGAAGTTTTCAGATGTCTGATCATTGCTTGGAATGCAAGAAGGGAAAGCAGATCAAGAAATCTCATCCGAATAAAATTCTAAACTCAATCAAGTTGCCATTAGAACGTCTCCACATGGACTTATTTGGTCCTGTAAATGTTCGAAGTATCTCAGGAGACTTATATTGCTTGGTCGTGACAGATGGCTATTCGAGATATTCGTGGGTATTCTTTCAAGAATCAAAAGACGAAACGTTGGAGAACTTGGTTATTCTATTCAAGAAACTCGAGAACATTTATCATCTGCCGGTCAGACGCATTAGAAGTGACAACGGCACAGAGTTTAAGAATAACAAAATGAAGGAATTCTGCAACGCAAAAGGGATTCTGCACGAGTTTAGTGCTCCCTATACTCCACAGCAAAACAGAGTAGCTGAACGGAAAAATAGAACTTTGATTAAAACTGCGAGAACCATGCTTGCAGATTCTAAACTTCCTATCAGCTTCTAGAGTGAAGCGGTTGTTGCGGCTTGCTAGACGCTAAACAGGGACTGTCAAACCAACAAAGAAAACATGTTTTGAGATGATAAACCGATGGAAGCCAAATTTGAAGTTCTTAGAACCATTAGATGTGCCATGTACCGTAATAGACCAAGATTGCAAATTCGGAGCTAAATCTCTCAAAGGTTTCTTTGTCAAATATTCATTAAGAAAGGTTATTGAAGCATAGCACGTGGATTGTTTCAATTACACGAATCCTATTCAAAGGAAAGGTGACGCATGGCTGTTTAACTATCAAGACCTTTGGAAGTCATTTGACTTGCCCAAAGAACCGACTGACGAAGAAGTTGCAGCGTTATATTATCTTCACCAGTCAGTGAATCAAGAGCAAATTGTTCGACCAATTGTGGTTAATCAACCCATGTTGGATCCATCTTCTTCTGGTGCAAGTTCAAACAATAGTGGTGTTCCAGCTGAAAATGTTTCTGAAACATTATCAACACCTGCTAATCTTCCAACAATTGCCTCTACTGAACCAGTGAATACAACAACGGAGCTCAGTATGCCTCAGAATCAAGATTCTGATTCAGATGAAGCACCAACATTTGATGCCGATGGGGAATCATCTTCTTCAGATGAAGAAGTGGAGCAGATAACAAGTCTTCTTAATCAATCTGCAGTCCCGAACAACAGAAATGAAGCTTCATCAAGCTCTCCAAACATTGAATTGGTTGTTGATCTCAACATCACGAATCAGCAAAATTCAGTAGATGTTCCAAGTGAAGAATTGCCGCGATCATATTCCTATCATCCGTCAACAAATATTATCGGAGAACTTCAAACTGGTGTTAGAACTCGAGGGCAGATTAATAAAGCACTCAGTTGTTTCTACACACGCGTTGCTACAACTTAGAACTATTGTTTTTATTCATGTTTCATCTCTCAGATTGAGCCTAAGACAGTTAATGAAGCTTTAGCCGATGAAAACTGAGTACAAGCAATGTAAGAAGAATTTTTGCAGTTTGAGAAGTTGGGTGTGTGAAAGCTTGAAGACCTACCAGAGAATCAGAAAGCGATTGACACAAACTGGGTCTTTAAGTGTAAATGTGATGATAGAGGAGTTATTGTTCGTAACAAAGCTAGGCTTGTTGTCAAGGGATTTCACCAGCAGGAAGGGATAGACTACACGGAAGTCTATGCACCAGTGGCTCGATTGGAATCTATTTGAATTTTTCTAGCTTTTGCATCATGGAAAGGATTTAAGGTCTATCAATTGGATATCAAATCAGCTTTTTTGTATGGTAAATTACGCGTGTACGTTGGACAACTACCGAGGTTTGTCGATCCACTCAACAAGAAGAAAGCGTACCTGCTGGATAAAGCACTCTACGGACTGCACCAAGCCCCGAGAGCTTGGTACGAGACGTTATCACAACATCTCGTCGGAAATGGCTTTATCAGAGGAACCGTGGATAGTACTCTTTTCACCAGAGAATTTGATGGCCATCTGATTATAGTTCAAATCTACGTTGACGACATCATCTTTGGATCTACAAACGATAGTCTCTGCAAGGAGTTTGAGGGAATCATGAAAAAGAAATTCGAAATGTCCTCGATGGACGAAATGAAGTTCTTTCTTGGTTTGCAAGTAGATCAGCTTTCGGATGGTATTTTCATTCACTAGACTAAGTATGTTCACGACATCTTGAAGAAGTTTGGAATGGAAAGCTTGAAGCCTCTATCTACGCCTCTTGCTCTCAATCACGGAATTTGCGTTGACGAGACTGGAGCCAAGTTGACGAGACGTTGTACAGATTGATGATTGGATCGTTGATGTATCTGACGGCATCACGCCCAGATATTATGTATCCAACCTGCCTATGCGCCAGATATCAGTCAAGCCCGAGGATCTTACACATGCAGATCGTGAAGTGTATCTTCAGATATCTGAAAGGATGCCCAAGCACCGGCTTGTGGTACCCGAAGAACGACAATTTTGATCTCATAGGCTATGCTGATTCCAATTTTGGTGTAGATAAGTTGAACTCAAAATCAACTACAGCAGGATGTCAGTTCTTCAGAACAAGAATGGTAACCTAGCAGTGTAAGAAACAGACTACGGTCGCTCTCTACCTGTGAAGCTGAGTATATCTCTCCAGCTGTTGTTCATAGATTCTATGGATTCAACAGCAGATGAGAGACTTTGGTCTGCAATTTCTAGACACTCCGTTGTATGTTGATAACAAGGCAGCCATCGATATAACTAAAAATCCGGTTCATCACTCACGCACAAAACACATTGAAATTCATTATCATTTCATTCGTGATTGCTACAAAAAGAAATTGGTGCGAATAGAAAAAATCCACACCGATGAACAAAAGGTTGATTTTATACCAAACCATTTTCTTTGTCACGATTTAAATACTTGCTGAGAATTAACGGTATGAAAAATTTGCTGACAGGTGCGGACGCTGAGGTTGAATACGGATCAAACGATGAGTTCACGTGACCCACATTGGTTTGTAAATATTTTTCTACTTTAGAATTTTGTTAAAAACTAAAATCCAAAAAGATGTTTTTGATTTTAGGGGGAGAAATGTTAGAGAAAATACAAAAACATTCGAAAATTTTAAATTCCAAAAACATAAAAAAATTCAAAATGTACAAAAACATTGAAAAAGACAAAAAGAGTTCAGTGTCATAAAAGGAAATGATAGTACATCAGTGGACTCTCACAGTATGCTAAAGAAATGTAAAGTTTAAAAGTGATAAACGAGTCTTACTGTGGATGTTTCGATAGGCTTAACACGTTCAGTAAACTGTTTTCGAGATATAAACTAAATTTTACAATTGCTTAATCTTGTGGATTAACGCATCTTGGATATATGGACTTAGTACTCCGAAATTTCGTTTGAAAGATTGCCTGATTCTGAGATACGAGGTCTTTAAAGATAGTTGATATCTGGGGTATTATACAAGTTCTTCTGATTTTGCGAAAGCAATGGCCTAGAACTTCTATAATACTTTCGCTTTAAACCCCAAATTGCATGCAATATTGAAAAATATCGAAAGATATAATCATATGCAATGCTGGAAAGATTCCTTAAGTGGAACACACCTTAAAGTCGAGCCTTCATCTCTTTGTCTGTACGGTAGTACTAACCTGAGCTCTCAAGGTCTCGCACAACCCAAATACAGATATCAATTATGCTATATTCACCTGTAAGATGAAATCTAGGGGAATCTAGATACGGGAGTATATTCAAGAAGTGGGAACCGCAGTTAAGTCAAGTTTCATATATCATATCTTAACATATCTTGAAACAGTTGAAAAATGTGGTAAAGCTTAAGTGGACAAACATATCGACAATCTAGGTAAACGAGTTTAAAACTTAAAGTCTGTTAAAGGTCAACGGTACTGGTGATATGTCTCAATCAACTGATATGATCCGTAGACACAAATTCACAAAAATAAGTCTGTAAATATGTGTGTACATGGTTTACATTGCTTTTTTCATTGTATTTCAGTTTTACAGATTAAAATCAAAAAGATTTTCGGTGTGTTTTAGCATAAACTTACAAAAATACAAAAAGATTTTATTTCTACATTGTTTTCAGCAAACCAATGTTGGAGAACGGATCTTTGAAGTCTGGTAAGGTGCTAGAACTGGTGGGAATCTCTTTGACAATGAGCTGGGAGCTAATCTGTTAATCTGAAAAGATAAAACAATAAAAAGTTCATTAATTTGAAACTTTGATTTGAAAATATCAACAGTTTGTTCGTAACGGGTCAAACCGGGGTCATTAACTTGGACTCGGCAGACAAATCCGTTAACCAAGGTCATTAACTTGGACTTGGTCAACTGAGTGGGTTTTCATAACTGGTAAAAAGTTGGAAAGTTCAGGGTTAAAAATGAAAAATTTGAAAAAATTATAATTTGTTGGTTTGGCAGGTTCGGCCGAACTTGCTAAACAATTCAATGTTAACAATCAGCAAGTTCGACCGAACTTGCAGATGGCTGGTAGTTGTTTTAATAATAAGTTCGCTCGAACTTACTCTAGGCCTTCATGTTGGGCTTAACAAGTTAGCCCGAACTTGACTTGGTATAAATACCAAACAAGTTCGGCCGAACTCTTTACTGGTTATTCGAATTTCTTCAGCGAACTTAGGCGATTGAGAGAATCTGAGCAAAATTGACACTTTTGAGTTGTTATTCTGCCCGATTGTAGTCCATTTTTGGTGATTTACACACCAATTGCCACGACTGAGGTGAGATATTGGAGATTAATCCATGATTGAACCATTAACAAACAAAACCAGATCTAAAACTTGAAAACTGATAGATTTAGGTATTGTTGGACAAAATTGAACATAGATTCTGAATCTACACATAAAATCTACCGTATAACATGTTTTAATTGAAGGAAATCGGCTGTTTAAATGTTTGAACAAGTTTGATTTTTTGGAGAAGACGACAAGTTCGGCCGAACTTGTTGTCAAGTTCGACCGGACTTGTCCAAAACATGATTACAAGATCCAGAAGCAATCTTCGACCGAACTTGATTAATGAAATGGTTTATTTCTTCATCTTCGACCGAACTTGGATCTTAATAAAACTAATTGTTGATAACATAAGTTCGCCCGAACTTGTTCTTTAATGTGGAACATGTGTTTCTTACATGTTCGGCCGAACTTAGATAAAATTGAATGATAAAAAATTGTTGTAAGTTCGCCCGAACTTACATTTGAAATTGTTGAACATGTTTGTCACATGTTCGGGTGAACTTGTTAAATTCAGAATGTTGTAACACTAATCAAGTTCGCCCGAACTTGATTAAAAGTGTTAGAAATTTTTTGGTGATTTTTCTCAATAAGCATGCTAATTGTTTTACGTTGTTTTTCAGGCACAGGTTCCAGCACGAGTAACCTCTGTTGAGTTTTCAAAGACTCACAATACGTGCATCACTCTTAATAAAACGATATGTCCGTCATTGAAGGAGTATGACATTATTTTGAAGTTTCTAGAGGATAGTCATATTCGCCGAGCAATTACAGAGCGCACTGTATCGTATCGATCATATGTTGTTCATTTCTGGATGAATGCGAGTTTAAGCGCTGATGATAAGACGATCTCTTCTACAGTGCAAGTTGGTGATGAACTCAAGCCGATCACAGTAACTGAAGATGATATCCGAAGGATTCTGGAATTCAAAGACAACAAAGATGATCCGCTTCATCTAGATGAGAAGATGGTTCGCGGATGCTTTTTCCGTATGGGCTATAAAGGAAGTGTAAATAAGCCAACGCTGAAGAAAGGGGAAGTGACTAACCCCTACAAGCTTCTGATTCATGTGTTGATTCATACATTTAGCCATCGTAAAGCTGGTTTGGATGATGTACATGATTACTTGGCTAGCATGGCAACCGCGCTTATTTTGAAAAAGCCGTTCAATGTTTCGAAGTTAGTGTTCACTCACATGTCGAAGAACATGGAGGATTCAAGATTGTGTCTCTATCTGAGGTTTATATAGATGTTAATTGACGAGAAATATGCCAACATTGCTCGAGATCCGAATGACATTCTTTATTTAGTTCATCTTGACGAGACTACAGTGAACAAGCTTATTAAGTTCCAGAAACAAGCTTCAGCTCCTGTTGCCAAGCCGGTATTCGGAGCCATTAAAGATTCTAACTAAATTTCGCCGCCAGACAACAAATGGAGAAAAGATGGTAGCGACGACGAGAAAGAACTTAAAGTTGAGAAGGAGTGGTTTAAAGAATTCAAACCAAAGACAAGGAGCGACTGGTTCTTCAAGGCAGAAGCTGATAAGCCTAAAAAGAAACGTGGTGCAAAGAAAGTTGAAACTTTGCTTGTTGATGAGGAAGAAACTGAAAATGTTGAAGCAGTTGTTGGATCTAGCGCTACGGGTGTTATTGAGAGTCAAGAAACAGTGAAAATGACTCAAGATGATGTGATTTCTGCTACTTCTAAGAATGAAGAATCTGATAAAGAGCCAGAAAAGACTGAGGCAGAAATTAGAGCAGAAAAGGAAAGGAAATTGGATGCAGATTTTGATCCTAACGCTGAAAAAGAATCTGACGAGGAGAGACCAAAGAAAAAGTCAAAGCGTACAAAGTCTCCAGCAATTGAAATATCAAAGAAGACTACAGGGTCACCTAACACAAAAGGAAAACAAAAAGCAAAGAAAGCTCAGAAAGCTGTGAGCAAGAGATACAAGAGTAAGGTGAAAAGCACAAAAGCTATACAAGAACCTTCTGGTGCTCAGGAGAAAGGAGCCACACAAGAACCTCCTCCACAAGAACCTCCTGTTACCGTTCATGCTGAAGCAGAAAGGCCAGGAGTTACACAAGAACCTCCTGTGTCTGAATTTGTTGAAGTTCCTATTGCTGAATCTCCTTCTGCTCCTAAGACTTCTATTCCTGAAAGCTCTACGCCTAAGAAGTCAACACCAAAAACTGCAACACCGAAAGATTCAACACCAAAAACACCAAGGGGAAGTATGTTTGGTGATATGCCACACGGTCAAATCAGTCTTGAAGACTTGGATGAGTTTTTACCAGAAACAAATGCTGAAATGTTAGAAAAACGTGTAAAGGTATTGGAAGAGAAAGTTGCAAAGATTGAGGTTGAAAAGGCTGAGCTTGTTAAGAAGGTGAATCAAGGAGATGTCGAAAAAGAAATACTTGATGATAAAGTGAAGGTGCTTGAGAATGAACGTGAATATTTCAAGGCGTTGATAGAAAGTCTGCAGGACGCCAATGAAAAACTACAGACAGAGATTGCAGAATTAAAGAAAATACAAGCTTTGAACGATCGAAGATTCATCGGATAACAGAAGGTGTTATCTAACAACCTAAATATTGATTTTATTGCTGAATACGATTGTCTAGATCGTCAAGAAGCCAAGGAACATGCTGAGAAAGATTTGGCCGAGAGTGGTAAAGGAAAGCAGGTTGAGGGTGAAGCCCCTAAATCTACTGCTGAGAAATCTTCTGATATTCCTGAGAAACCAATTGAAGATAGTTCGAAAGCTTCTGAGTCTAATATCCAAAAGGTTGACGAATCTGTCAAACCTTCTAATCCTACCATTGTTACTGAAGAAAAAGACAATGAAGAAGCTGAAAAGGAAGATAAGAATGAAGAAGAGGAAAAAGGTTATGAAGATTGGAATGTTGGGGATGATGACGATGATTTTGATCAAGGTGGTGATGATTTTGATCAGGGTGGTACATGTTTAAAGATCAATGAAGCTAAAGTATCTGATGAGTTTGATTTTTCTGGCCTCATGGACGATGAATCGAATCGAATGGAAGATAAAAGCCAGGGGGAGTCAGGGAAGAAAGGTCCGTCAGGTGATATTGATTTGTTAGATGTTGATCGTTATGCGAAGCCTGTGACTGCAATACCTATGAAGCCTTTGATTCTAATGTTGGAACATAATGTGGAAGAATGTGAGTTTGTACATAATTACTCGAAAGAAGATCTGGCGAAACTAGTTGAGGTTGAAGTTGAGAACTTAGAGTTTGATTTTGAAGAAGTCTTAAATGTCAACACATTCGAACCTAAAGAGTATCAGTACGAAAGAAGGTTTGAAGCCGATGAGTATAATCGAGTGATTGTGGAAGATTGGTCCTCAGATGATGAATCAGATCAGAAAGCTAAGTACGTCGGTCAGGATTCAGAAAGTTTTCCTACATTTGAAGAGATGCATAAACAGCTTAATGAAGATATGTTGAAAGATAGGATTGCTGAAGAGTTACGAGAAGGAAAGATTCCTAAACCGATGACCAAAGAAGAGATAGCTGAAAGTCCTGGTTCAAGGAGATGCCGCATGAACGTAAGTTTCGACGTCCACTAGCATTTTTCACCAAAGATAAAGATGTTTCTTTGGGAGATATACTGAGTGGGGATTGTTTAAGGAGCTCAATGTATATGCAATCAAAAGAGAATTTGGAGTGCAATACTTCAAATATCTTGCTGATTTCAAGACATTGCCGTATTGGGATATGGAAGAGCTAGTACAAATAGTGAATGTTACTTATCATATGAAGACATTTGATCAGTTGTTGTGGAAGATGATTAAGTACGAAGCTGGTAAAGGTTGGAATCACTGGAAGCCGTTTATTCCAAGACGAAGGGTTAAGATCAATAAGTTTACAGGGGAAAAGGACATAACGTTAATTATGAAACGTCCTAGAGCCATGAGGAATATGCCGCTTATGCCGATCGAATAGAACTTCTATCCTTTATTCAAGTGGTGGCAGACAGATCCAGCTACTTGTGAAGCAGTGATTGTGTTAAAGTTTGAAGATCACCTGGAAATTGCTAAAGAACGAGTTGAAGTAATGGGTCATCAGGGTATGAGAGGTTTGTGTAGGACGATAAGGATTCTAGATCCTATGTGGTTGGTTAACTGCTCGAGAGAAGATATAAAATGCCTTTTCTACAGCAAGATTGTTTTTGAAGAAAGAGAAAAGGTACAGGCGATGCAGTATCAGAAAGTTGTTAACGTTGCTATGTACACGAAGTAAATTCTGGTAAAATGTGGCAAACGAAGTGGAGGGATCTGGAGAGAGTTGAATTTCTTAAAGAAGAAACCAAAAGTGAGGGGATCAAAGAAAGAATGGAAAAAGCAGTAAGGCAAAGTTCGCTAAGAATTGCTAATTTTAAAAGACCACCGCCAACTGATCAGACGACGGATCCGAAACAAGAGATACGAAAGAAGCCTTTCAAGAACTTCTTTGGTCAGGTGCGTTAAAGTTTATAAGAAGACAGAGTTTTTAAGACTGATAAAAGACGAAGACGATATCCAAGGGGGAGTCTGTTAGTGCATAATGTCTATGTCTTAGTCTTATATCGAGTCTGTATTGTATAGAGCTGAAACTGCAAGCATAGTTCTAGCAGCTTCAATTAGAGTTCTATTTTTCCTTTCAACCACCCCATTTTATTCTAGTGTCCTTGGGATGCTGTATTGCCTAACAATCCCTTTTGACACACAGAAATCATCGAACTCCTTATGTTTAAACTTTGTTCCATTGTCACTCCTAAAGACTTTTACTGGCAAGTCAAATTGGTTTACAACTTGTTTTACAAAATTTTGCAAAATGACTGCAGTCTCATATATGGAGTGCATGAAGTAAGTCCATGTAAACCTTGAAAAATCATCAACTATGACAAGACAATATCTTTTTCTTTTTATAACTCATGATTTTTACAGGGCTAAACAAGTATAGTGTAACAATTGTAAACACTGGATTGTTTTGGACTCTTCAATGGACTTGTATGAACTTTTATGTTGTTTACCTTTTATACAGGAACCATAGTGTTCATCACATGTGAATTGTTTTAATGGAAGACCTCTTACAAGACCTTGTTTTGAGAGTGTGGTTATAGTTTTAAGATTTGTGTGACCAAGTCTTCTATGCCATAGTTCGGTCTCTTTGTTAGAAACAACTGAGAACAGACATGCATTTGACATTGGATTATCTTTCAATATATCAACCACATACACATTGCCACTCTTGTCAGTAACAAGATTTTCTTTGCTCTCAGCTATGATTTGATCAATCTTTTTAACCACTTCTGGCCCAGCAATCTGACAAGTTTTCTTAGTGAAGAATGACCTATTGCCCTTGTCACTCATTTGAGATACACTAAGAAGATTAAATTTTAGACTGTCAATAAGATTGACATGCTCAACTTGAGTTTCCCAGCCTGGACTGTCCCTGACCCTAACACCTTCCCTTTTGAATTGTTACCAAAGGATATATCACCCCCTCCATGTGCCATGAAATCTTTGAGCATGGCTCTACATCCTTTCATGTGCACGGAGCCTCCGCTATCTACATACCATAAACTATCAAGGCAAGTAGAAGCTCCCTGCACATCAGTAAACAATTAGTTTAGGTGAGTTTCTAAAGCCAAGATGGCTTTGGATGGGGTCACAGACATTCCAGCCTCAAGTCTAGGAATATGGTTAGAGTTTTGAACAGATTTTGGTAACATCTGTTGTGAACTATTACCTATTAACTGATCGTAACCATGAGGATGCATGTTGACCCTTGGTTTTAATGGTCTTTTGTAGACCTCATAGACAAGTGGAACACTCTTACAAGCAGGTTGGCAATATCCTCTTGGAATTTTGTTTGCTGGTGGAGCAGCTGTTACCTGAAACTCTCTGGGAGTAGTGGTTATATTCAGTTGTTTGGTAATAGTTGTTTGGACAGGGATAAAGGTCTGTTTGATCTTTTCTTTTCTTGAACTCTCAAGTGTTTTAGATTTATACTCAAAGCTCTGTTTGGACAAAATTTTTGAGATAAACACACTCTTGAGTTTTGTGGTTTGTTTTGCCATAGATTGTGCAGTTTGGTGAATCAATAATCACACTTGTTTTGTTGATATCATAAGCTTTTAATTGAAAACAGTTTTTAGTTACATGATTCTTCTTTTCACAAAACAAGTTTGATATTTTCTCTCTATTCTTCCATTTTTTCTGACTTTTTGTCAGCAGATGTTATAACATCTGCCAGAAGATCTTTCAGGGGCATGATATTGACTTTGGGTGCTTTTACCCCATTAATGGTTGAGAAATCCATTTGTTTAAAATTCTCAAGAATGTCACACTCATCAGACCATGTAGCTTTAAATTGATATTTTTCAATTTCCTCAAAAGTTGAGGAACCTTCATGTTTTTCTAAAACAATTTCCTTTCCAGTTTGACCAGTGACTTTTATTTCCTGACCAGCCAAATTTGTGGGGATAGCTTCTACCAACCCAGACTCATTTACAGCAGTTTACATATATATGTGTTCATATATATATATTATTTGACCAGCCAAAAGGCCAAATTTGTGGCCTTTTTGTATTTTAGTTTTTATATCAAACCGTTTCTTCCCGAAACATATATTTATATCAAGACTATATATTTTCCACAAAAATATATTCATAGTTTAATCAAAGGTATATTTTATACAAAAGTATATACTTATCCTTTTATGGTGTGTTCTTCCCCCAAAACAGTTATAAAACAGTAAAAAGAGGGGTTTAGTGACACTCACCTTTGGGTGCGTAATTAAATTAGCGCAATACCCACTAATTGATTCTACACGTCCTAATATTTATAAGAACGATTTAACAATCAATATTCTACAAAATCCCTAAGTTTCTCCAATACTTAGAATTTTCACATAACTTTGAGATTTTCTCGAAAAGTCTTTGTTTTGATTATGTTGGCGTGTTTACATATATATGTGTTCATATATATATATTAAAGTTTTGCGACTTGAACGGTTTTAGTAGTGACCCTAATTATGTTATATCTGTTATCACACCCGTTTATAAGCAATATATCTACGATTTGCGCGTCGTAATATATATACAAAAACGTGAATACATAAATTCATATCGTAACCCACGTATATCACTAACTTATATATTCTATCATTTTTAAAGCATTTATAAATGAAATAACTATTTCATCAAGTTGACCTATGTATCATTTTCATGCTCGACAACAAGTTACACATTTAACGCGATTGTCACCGATATTACCGATCTATCCGCCTAAGTGTACATGCATAGTATAAATCCTTACTATCATGTCATCACTTAGCATATCATATCACATATTCTCATGTCACATCATAATATACACAAAGTTCACTCTTGAAAAATTTACGTTTGTGTACATTGAAATATGCGTATTTAGCGTTTTCGGTATCATTTTCGGGTGTCGGAAGTCACGTATGACTAGCCTAACAACAAGGATACTTAATATAAGTTAATATAGTTATATTTATATCAAAAATATCAATTTTTGATAGGATCGTCCTCCTCAGCTCGGTAACCTAAATTTGTATCTAATGTCCATATAAGCGGAATTATATGACAAGTTAACCAAATACACAAGAATTACTGTTTAATTGTCTGTTTATTAAGTCCAAAAGTATTACAATTGAGTTTCCAAACAGACAGAGCTTCGCCATAGAAGTCGCAAAGTTGTTACAATGCTAGACCCATGACATCCTATATATAGACAATGAAGTTCGCTCGAAGTGTGTCCAGGCTAGATCAAGTTCGGCCGAACTTGATCAGCCTATACTAACTTCGGCCGAACTTGCTTGTTTCAACATAAATACATTATGAAATCTAACAATTCAAGCTCTAAACATACAGACTCGATCCAAGACCTAGACAATAGACATCATGTATCAACAAACTCCCCCTTAGATATTGTCGTAGTGTCTTGATCAGTCTTCAATCTTTAACACCTTTCGAAGAAGTTCTTGAATGGCTTCTTTCATGTTCCTGCTTTGGAATAAGCGTTTGGTCAGTAGGAGGTGCCCACTTCATAAACTGGAATCTTTTGATCCTTGCCTCCCTACCCCTTTCATGTATCTTCTCTAAACGCTTTTCTTCCTTTAAGAACTCTTCTCTTTCTAGCTCTCTCCATCTTGATTCCCACATGTGACCTGAATTAATACCATGTGCATAGAAAACACTAATCGCACCTTGGTATTGCATCGCTTGGACTTCTTCACGCTTGTCGAAACATATTTTGTTGAAGAACAAGCACTTTACATCTTCCTTCGAGCAATTAACTAGCCACATCGGGTCTAGTATTCGAATCGTTCTCCACAAGCCCCAAATCCTTCTTCGTTCAATCGGTTTTGGATCCTTTTTTTTCGTAATACCCATGTATCATTAGCATGCAACACAATCACAGCTTCACATGTTTCTGGATCCGTTTGCCACCACAAAAAGTAAGGATGAAAATCATGTTCAATGGGCTTCGTTGGCATATTTTTCATTGCTCGTGGACGCTTAATCACTAGCATAATATCTTTTTCACTCGTTTTCTTGTTAATCTTTATTCTGTGTTTAGGGATAAACAGCTTCCATAACTCGAAACCTCTTGATGCTTCAAACTTTATCACCCTCCAGAGCCTTTGTTCATTGAATTTCATCTGCAGACTGATATTACGTGTTTGAACCACCTCTTCAACATTCCAGAACGGCAATGTCTTTATATATGTCAGATGTCAGAAGTACTGGACCCCAAACTCTTTTTTAATAGCATGCACATCAAGTTCTCGAATCCATCCCCAACTCAGAATGTCACCCAGAGAAACATCCTTATCTCTTGTGAAGAATGCTAGTGGCCTTTTGAACTTTCTTTCCTTCGGCATTTCCTTAAACAACAATTTCTTTGCCTCGGCAATCTACTCTTTAGTATAACGTTTTGGAATGTTGCCTGTCTTCACAACTTCATCGATCTTTTGTTTCAATAAATCAACATCTATCTGGCTCATCAACTCATCAATCGTAGGAAGTTTATCAGTGTTCAGATTAGAATACTTTTCAACTTCATCATCTTCAGAATCTTCAAAGATAAAACGATCATAATTGTACACATACTGTTTCGGTTCAAATGTCTTGATATTCACTAATTCTTATTAGAAATCAAACTCGAACGAATCAGCATCAACCTCGAACATTTTAGCCAATTCTTCCTTAGTGTAATCATGAACAAACTCCCCTTCCTCTATACTTAGTTCCAGCATAATCATTAAAGGTTTCTCATGAACAGCAGCAACAGGCATAGCAATTATAGCTTCAGAAGCATCAACATCTTGTGGCCCCGTTTGCTCTGTAAACTCCCCCTTACTTTGATCATCCTCCATGTTAGCATTATCGTCGATTAGGGATTCAAAATCAAACTCTGAATGTACTTTCGCAGAATCAACTTTTAAACCAACGCCCCCTGATCATCATTATCATCACCATCATGATCTGAATCGTCTTTAGTATCATCACCTGCAGGGTCGTCGTTGTTTTCATCATCTTCTTCGTCATCTTTATGTTCTGCTTCAGAAGCTTTGATTAATTCGACATTCTGTTCAGGAACATCTTCAGTAACAACCTCTTATTCAGGAGCTTTTTCAGATTCAACAACTTTATCTATCACTAGCTCCTCTGCTATTTTAGGAACACCTTCAATCACCCCTTTACCTTTACCCTGTTCTATCAACTCTTTTTATGCTTTCTCTTTTGCCTCCTGAACATCAAGTATGTCATATTCTGCTTTCAAGTCGATGCCCAAGCTATTAGATAGAACTTTCTGCAGCCTTGCAAACCTTCTGTCATCTGTATAAGTGTGCTAATCACCTATACAAGATCGAATTTTGGCAGCACAATGGCTTAATTTTTGCAAAATAACAGATTCACTCAAATTCTCACAAAGTTCGCTCAAAGGTCAAAGTATCAGATGAATGATAGTTTGAGTGAACTTATCCTTCTATAACTAGTCAAGTTCGGGCGAACTTGACACTCAATCTTCAAACTTAATTAACTAAGTTCGCTCGAAGTTATGTTATAATGAAACCTTTTAAACTTAGTAACTTCGGCCGAACTTGGTTAAATCCAATTTTAAACTTTCTCAAATTTTACAATTTTAACCCTGAACTTTCACATGTTTACCAATTATGAAAATCCACTCAGTTGACTAAGACCAAATTAACGACCTCGGTTAACCGATTTATCTGCCGAGTCCAAGTTAATGACCTCGATTTGACCCGTTATGAACAAACTGATGTTTTTCTTCAAAATTAAAGTTTCAAATTAATGAACTTTTCATCGTTTTTCATGCATTTTGATTTTACAGATTAGCTCTCAACCCGTTGTCGTCAAGATTCCAACAACTTAGCACCATTCCGAATTCCGAAGATCCGCTTTCCATCATTGGGTGTTGAAAACAATGTAGAAACAAAATCTTTTTGAATTTTCGAAAGTTTATGCTACACACTGAAAATATTTTTGGGTTTAAATCTGAAATCAAATAATGCTATGTACAAACATATTTACAGACATATTTTTGTGAATTCGTGTCTAAGGATCAAATAAGTTGATTGGGACTTATCACCAGTATCGTTGACCTTATGATGACTTTAAGTTCTAAACTCGTTTACCTAGATTGTCGATATGTTTGTCCTCTTAAACTTTTACACATTTATCAATTATTCCAAGATATCTTAGTTAAAATTATGAAACTTAACACAACTATGGTTCCCATCTCAGTATATACTCCCGCATCAAGATTCCTTAGATTTCATCTTACAAGTGAGTATAGCGTAATTGATATTTGTATCAGGGTTATGCGAGGCCTTGAGAGCTCAGGTTAACACTACCGTATCGACAAAGGGATGAAAGCTCGACTTTAAGGTGTGTTCCAATTAAGGAATCTTTTAAGCAGTGCAATTGATTAGATATTTCGATTCTTTAAATTTTGTTGCAGTTTTGGGGTTTTTAGCAAAAGCATTATAGAAGTTCTAGGCTATTAATTCCGCAAAATCAGAAGAACTTGTATATTACCCCAGATATCAATCATCAATAAAAACCTCGTATCTCAGAATCAGGCAATCTCTCAAACGAAATTTCGGAGTACTAAGTCCATATATCCGAGAGATGTTAATCACAAGTTTAAGCAGTTGTAAAATTTAGTTTATATCCCGGAAACAATTTACTGAACGTGTAAAGCCTATCGACACATCCACAGTAAGACTTGTTTATCACTTTTTAAACTTTGCAATTCTTTAGCATACTGTGATAGTCCACTGATGTACTATCATTTCCTTTTTGACACAAAATTCTTTTTGTCTTTTTCATGTTTGTGTACTTTTTGGTTTTTCATATGTTTTTGTATTTTTTCGTTTCATTTCTCCCCCTAAAATCAAAAACATATTTTTGTATTTTAGTTTTTAAGAAATTCTAATCCTAAAAAGGTAACAAACCAATGAGGATCACGAGAGCACGTCATCCGATCCATATTTAACCTCCGCATCCGCACCTGTCAACAGATTTTTCATACCATTAAGCCTCATTAAGTATTTGAACCGTGAAAGAGTAAATGGTTTGGTATAAAAATCAGGTTTTTGTTCATCAGTGTGGATTTTCTTAATTCGTACCAACTTTTTTTTCGTAGCAATCACGAATGAAGTGGTATCGAATCTCGATATGTTTTGTTCTGGAGTGATGAACTGGATTTTTAGTAATATCGATAGCTGCCCTTATTATCAACATACAGCGGAGTGTTAAGAAATTGCAGACCATAGCCTCTTATCTGCTATTGAATCCATAGAATCTGTGAACAACAGCTGGAGGCCGAGATATACTCAGCTTCACAAGTAGAGAGAGCGAGTGTAGTCTGTTTCTTACGCTGCCAGGCTACCAATCGTGTTCCGAAGAACTAGCAGCCCGTTGTAGTTAATTTTGAATTCAACTTATCTACACCAAAATCAGAATCAGCATATCCCGTCAGATCGAAGTTATCGTTCTTCGGGTACCACAAGTCGGTGCTTGGACATCCCTTCAAGTATATGAAAATTCGCTTCACGATCTACATTTGTGAAATTCTGGGACTTGACTGATATCTGGCACAGAGGCAGGTAGGATACATGATATCCGGGCGAGATGTCGTTAGATACAAATTCCGTGATTGAGTACAAGAGGAGTAGATAACGGCTTCGAGCTTTCCATTTCAAACTTCTTCAAGATGTCATGAATATACTTGGTTGTTGAATGAAAAAACCGTCTGGCAATTGATCAACTTACAATCCGAGGAAGAATTTCATTTCGCCCATAGAAGACATCTCGAATTTCTTCTTCATGATTTTCTCAAACTCTTTGCAAAGATCATCATTTGTCGAACCAAATATGATGTCATCCACATATATTTGTACGATAATCAGATGACTTCCAACTTCTCTGGTAAATAGCGTACTATCCACTGTTCCTCTAATAAAGCCGTTGCCGACAAGATGTTGAGATAACGTCTCGTACCAGGCTCTCGGGGCCTGATGCAAACCATATAGTGCTTTATCCAGGAGATAAGCTTTCTTTTTCTTCAGCGGATCGACAAAACCCGGTGGTTGGCTGACGTACACTTGCTCTTGTAGCTTACCATATAGAAAAGTAGTTTTCACATCTAACTGGTACACTTTAAATCCTTTCCAAGCAGCGAATGCAAGGAAAATGCAAATGGACTCCAATCTAGCAACTGGTGCATATACTTATGTATAATCAATTCCTTCATGTTGATGGAATCCTTTGACACTATAACTCTAAAATCATCGCGCTTTCACTTGAAGACCCATTTGGTATCTATCGCCTTTTGATTCTCCGGTAGGTCAACAAGCTTCCATACCCCTAGCTTTTCGAACTATAGCAGTTCTTCTTGCATCGCCTGCACCCAATTTTCATCTCCCAAAGCTTCAGAAACATTCATCGGCTCAACCTGGGATATGAAGCATGAATAATAGCAATACTCTTGAATTGGAGCTACTCGAGTATAGAAACAACTCAAAGCTTTGTTAATCTGGCTCCTTGTTCTTAGGCAAGTTTGCAATTCACCAATTATAGAATTCGATGGGTGGTATGAATAGGTCCTTGGCATCACCTCACTTGGAACATCAACATTATTCTCCTGGTTAGTAATATTCTGATCAACCACCACTTCAACAGTAGGAGCACTAGAAGACGTTTCATTTTGAGTACCTGGGCCAGCAGATTGGTTTAACATACTTGAGATCTGCTCAGATTCTTCGTCAGAAGAAGATTCTCCATCATCATCAAACATCGGAGCCTCGTCAGAGTCTGAAATATGTGCTTCAGAAAGATTGGGTTCCACTGTAGCGTTCACTGGTTCTGTAGCAGGTGTCACTTGTTCTGCATTAGTTTCTTGAACACCGCTAGTACTTGGACCTGCACCAGAAGAAGACGATGATCCAACAGTTGGTTGATTAACCACTATTGGTCTGATAATCTGCTCTTGATTAGCCAACTGATGTAGATAATATAACACTGCTAGATCTTCTTCAGAAGGCTCTTTTGGCAAGTCAAATGATCTCCATAATTCACTATAATTGAACAACCAAGCATCGACTGCTCTTTGAATAGGAGTTGTATAACAAAAATAATCGACGTGTTGTGCTTCTACCACTCTCCTCAAACTTGGAAGATATACTCTCCTGAGTTGACTTGCGTAGCCGACAAAGAAACCATCTATCGATTTAGCACCAAACTTTCCGTCTGCATCAATAATAGTACAAGGTGCACCAAACAGTTCTAAGTACTTCAGATTAGGTTTCCTTCGGTTAAGCATTTCGAAGCAAGTCTTCTTGGTAGGTTTGACCGTTAAGAACCTGTTCAATGTATAGCATGCTGCCGCGACTGCTTCACTCTAGAAGCTCACAGGAAGTTTTGAATCAGCAAGCATTGTTCTTGCTGTCTCTATTAACGTTCTGTTCTTCCTCTTAGCTACTCCATTTTGTTGCGGAGTGTACAGAGCACTGAATTCGTGTAAGATTCCTTTGTCGTTACAGAACTCTTTCATTCGGGGGTTCTTGAATTCTTTAGCGTTATCACTTCAGATTCGTCTAATAGGGAGATGATACAGATTTCAAGTTTCCTGAAGAGAATCATGAGATTATCTGTAGGAACGTCCACGAACAGCACGTGAACCTAAATTTGTTATCTAATGTCCAATTAGGCAGAAACTAATGACATGTTAATCAAATAACAAGAATTACTCATTTAAACGTTGTTTTCATTAATCTAAAGTCATATACATTCGAGAACCAGATCCGACAAAGCTTCGCCGTCTCTGTGCCAAAATCTCTAACTATTACAAATGAAAGCCCAAGGCACCTATTTATAGGAACACAAGTTCGGCTATAAAAGACACAAGTTCGCCCGAACTTGCATAAGTAAGTCCGGCCGAACATGCATTACATGTTAACATCATGGGCGAACTTGGCCAAACAAGTTTGCTGATGAGACTGTAAGTTCACCCGAACTTGACCTAGTCAAGTTTGGCCGTACTTGACCTTCCAAACACCATACCAGCGGACTTGTCCTATTACGTACATAAATACGCATCGCTTCTAACACATTAAGCCCTATTTGCTCAGACTCGATACATAATGACGTTGATGACGAAGGCAACAGACATATGCACCAACAGACTCCCCCTTGGATGTTGCCGTAGTCATCTTGATGTGGACATATTTTGATATATGCACAAAACAGACTCCCCTTGACATCTTCCTCTTGGATAACGTCTGTGTCATAGTCTTTTCTTGAATGCTCCGTAGCCATTAGACTTGATAAAGCTCCTGAGTCTTTATATTTTTCCTTGAATAAAACTTTAAGATCCAAGCTCCTCCTAAGCTGCGAGCTATGCTCCCCCTTGCTTTGAGCTTTACTATAAATCATGTTTCGTCCCTGCTCTCCCTAAAACTTTGCTTCCTGTTCCAAAGTTCTTAAGCATACTAGTAAACGTTTCAGATTTACTTGTAAGAACGTGTCTTTCTTTTAAAAACCTTTTAGTTATTCAAGTTCAAGTTAATAACCTTGAATAACTTTTAACATTTAAGACCTTGACCATTCTCATGATTTTCAATTATTAAAATCCACTTAGTTGACCAAGTCCAAGTTAATGACCTTGATTAACCAATTTTGTCTAACGATTCCAAATTAATGACCTCAGTTTGACTTGATAAGAGTACATTGTTTTTTCTTCAAATGTAAAGTTTCAAATTAACGAACCTTTTGAACATTTCAAAACTTACCAGACTTCGAAGATCCGTTCTCCAACATTGGTTGTTGAAAACAATGTAAAAACAAAATCTTTTTGAATTTTAGTAAGTTTATGCTAAAACACTCTAAAAATATTTTTGGTTTTATCAACTGTAAAGCAATAAAGAAAGTAAACTATGTACAAACATATTTACAGACATATTTTTGTGAATTCGTGTCTAAGGATCATATCAGTTGTTTGAGACATATCACCAGTACCGTTGACCTTTAAATGACTTTAAGTTTTAAACTTGTTTACCTAGATTGTCGATATGTTTGTCCACTTAAACTTCATCATGTTTCTCAATTGTTCCAAGATATGTTAAGGTAGATTTATGAAACTTGACTTATCTGTGGTTCCCACTTCTTGAATATACTCTAGTATCCAGATTCCCTAGATTTCATCTTACATGAGAGTATAGCATAATTGATATCTGTATCTGGGTTATGCGAGGCCTTGAGAGCTCAGGTTAGTACTACCGTACTGACAAAGAGATGAAGGCTCGTCTTTCAGGAGTGTTCCACTTAAGGAATCTTTTCAACATTGCAAATGATTAGATCTTTTGATTTTTCAAGTTTACATGCTATTTGGGGTTTTTAGCAAAAGCATTATAGAAGTTCTAGGCTATTGCTTCCGCAAAATCAGAAGAACTTGTATAATACCCCAGATATCAACTATCTATAAAGACCTCGTATCGAAATTTCGGAGTACTAAGTCCATATATCCAAGATGTGTTAAACCACGAGATTAAGCAGTTGTAAAATTTAGTTTATATCCCAGAAACAATCTACTGAACGTATAAAGTCTATCGACACATCCACAGTAAGACTTGTTTATTACTTTTAAACTTTACAATTCTTTAGCATACTGTGATAGTCCACTGATGTACTATCATTTCCTTTTTGACAACAAAATTCTTTTTGAATTCTTTAATGTTTTTGTTCTTTTTGAATTTTTCAATGTTTTTTAATTTACAACTTTTTCATATGTTTTTTATTTTTCAACGGTTTTTAAAATTTTCTTACTCCCCCTAAAATCAAAAACATATTTTTGGATTTTAGATTTAAAGAAATTCTTTCTAAAATGTAACAAACCAATGCGGATCCCGAGACCTCGTCATCCGATCCTTTTTTCTCAATCCTGTATCTTCAATTGTTTAACAAACAATCATTAAACTCATTTACCACTTATAAAAGCAGTTTGAACTTGTAAGAACTTTGAAATCAGTTTTTCTGTTCAACGGTGTGGATTTTCATAAAAATTTTCTCCTTTTAAAAACCACTTGTAATTTCAAAAACTTTTCTTTTTAACTATTCCCCTCAAAATGACAAAGATATAACATTTCTGGATAAGTTAAATACTCATGGAGCTCCGCTATCCTGTGTCAACTTTGATAAAGTGGATCTTGGGACTCCTGCACATGAAACAACTATTTGAAAAATGAAACCCAAACCTTTTTGGTTTTAGGTTTGTACTGATAAGCATCATAACCATATTCGAACTCTTCATCATATTCAAAATCATTATCGAACATTTCGTCCATTGTCGATTCTGAAAATGTTTCAACCTTTTCTTTCGTTGTCTGTTCGATTACTGACTCAATTGATTTAACATTTTCAGTTTTGTCAGCAACAGACTTTGGTTTTTCTGATGATGAAAGCCTTTTCTTAGCAACCCAGGATTGTAGCTTGCTTCTCACTTTCTTGATATAGAATCTAGAATCTTTGATTTCATCAAACCTTGGAGTTTCACCTTTTTCAAATGTTGAGTTTTCAAACTTTGACACAGTTTTTTGGTTTCACTTCTTGTTTAGATTCATAGTTTCTATTTGACTCTGTGACATTTTTCACAATCTCTGGTTGTTTTTGCTTTTCATCTTTTGATTCGGTTTTCTTTCGTGGAAACACAGGCTTTATATTCAGACACTTGCGAGCAATATGACCAACAGTATTGCATTTAAAACAAGTCCGATTATCAGAAACATTTACACTAGTGGGTTTCAATCCACTTGTGGACTTGGTCTTAGCCTTGTCCCGAAGTTCTTTTGCTTTCTTGAATTCATCATTCGATTGCTTACTGATCACGCTTTCCTCTTGAACCATGCTCGTTCCGTACACAAATTTTATATTCTTACCTTTGTATTCTTGGAACGTTGGTTTCTCCTTCTTTTGTTCTTCTTCTTCAACCTCCAAACCTAAACTGCTCTCCTGTGCTAAGGAAAATCACCACCAACCTTTCGGTAATTGTTAGCATTCCTTTTAGGTTTTGAGTAAAATCTTTTCTCGTTTTTCTCAAGATCATTTGATGAAACTTCTACAATTTTGAAAAATTTGTCAAGTTGATCCTCCTTCACGTTCTGAATTGGAAAACTATCATTGAAATATAATCTATCGGATTCCTTAATCTTGTACATCACAACATTAGGATCATCACTTAGATCATATTCTGACGATGTATCGTCATCTTCAGATTGTGATTCCGAGTTTTTCGAACTTGATTTGGCGCTTTTAGAGGTGCCTTCATCAGAATCATTTCTCAAAACATCTTTTTTTACCACATTTTTTATCATTGCTTTCATCTTTTGATTTTGTAAAATCTACGTCAATGTTCTCAGGCAATTCATCTCTCATTTCTGATAAAAGAAGAATGTTAAATGCCTTTTCAACTTCATCATCTTTCTTGTAACAGTAATTCTCAAGAAATGGTGGAGGAACATTTCCGTACACTTTACATTTTGATTTTTCACCATTTTCCTCCGATTTAATCGTAGGTAAAATGTGATCAATGACATAAGCATTAGTGGTATAAGATTTTAGCAATTGGCTTACTCGTTCAGTTTCAATCTTCATAGCATGAAGCTCTCTTTTTGTTTCAGCAATTGTGTTAATGTACATGTTAATTGCCTTTTGTTTTTCAAGTACTGTGGCTTTTAACATTTTTTCATTAGCACCAAGTTCAAGATTAGCTTTTTCAACATTTTTATATTTGCCTTGTATCTTGTCGTAAGCTTCTTTCATGTTTCTGTAATCATAACGAAAAGTTTCATTATGTTCAGTTAATTCTCTTATGACTTTGACCTTATCAAGGCATGGTTCACAAGGACTTGTGCACTTTGTGCAAGGTTTTTCAACCTCCACAACTTTCACAACTTTCTTTTCAGACATTCTTACCTCAGCTTTTACCTTTTCGGCCTCTGCTTTCAAAGCTTCTTGTTTTTGCATCTCAGCATAAGCTATCTCTTCTTCTTCTTCTTCAGTTCTCCGCATGTATGCTTCCAGAAACGCATTCTCTAAAGCAGCATCAACATATGATGTCTCTGGTTCGTTTACAACCTATGCCATCATAGCCACACCAGTTTTCTTTCCGATGTATCTGTTCCAGTCAAAGCCATCTTCTTCATGATTAGCAACAAGAGCTTGTTCGATTTCTTTGCAGATTTATCTTCTACTTCAATTTGCGTTTTCTTTGGATATGGCTTATATTGAAGAGCTTTCTTGTAGTACTCATTGTTGTTTCCGAAAGGATTTTGGTTTCCACTTGCTTCTTGATTACTGCATTTGCGTTTGAAGTGTCCTTTTTGTCGACACCTGAAGCATGTGACTTTTGATTTGTCGAATCCAAGCTTGTTGGGTGAATTTCCAATGTCTCTTCCAGTGAGTGCCACGGATTTAGTAACTCTTCTGATGATGGACGCAAGGGTCCATTTAATATCCATCAGCTCCAATTCTTCTTCGTGTACCTGATCGTAATCTTCTGCTGTCATTTCTGGATTTCTGATCTTTCCAGCAACAAGACATTCATACGATTCAAGGACGGTAGCGAGAAGTGCTATGTGTTGTTTAGCCACTTTTTCTGGAAATACATTCTTCAAATCGACTGCTATGTTGCACTGGAAAACATTTGAATCAGAACTAGCTTGACTTGTTTGATTTTGGAATGAAGAGCTTGAACTAGCACTAGAATAACCAGAATATGGAGAGCTTTGATTCGGAGAAGAATTTGCATTTACATTAAAAGCCGTTTGAATTTTTGGACTTTGAATCGGAGTATCTTGTATACCTCCTTTGTATAGACACCGACATCTTGAACAACATTTGCATTCTTTGATTTAGCAATCTTCATTTCATGACCTTCTAATTTGTCGATGAAAGATGATAACTTGAAATGTCTCCAAGATGGACT
This sequence comes from Scalesia atractyloides, assembly GCA_947069175.1. Taxonomy (NCBI): domain Eukaryota; kingdom Viridiplantae; phylum Streptophyta; class Magnoliopsida; order Asterales; family Asteraceae; genus Scalesia; species Scalesia atractyloides. The sequence continues at coordinate 32,566,706 of CAMTDV010000024.1, read as the reverse complement.
ATTTTTCAGAATCCTCAGATATGTCATCCATTCTCCTTCTGGAAGTGCATCGGCCAACTTCTCGATTTGTTCTTCGTTAGATCTTTTGATATCATGTCTTCGTATCTGAACCATAAGGTGACAGTATCTATCAATCATTTGCTTCATAGTTTCACCTTTGATCATCGTTAAGATTTCAAATTCTTTCTTAATTAAGGCCTTCTTGCTCTTGATCATTTCATCACTTCCTTTAAATTTATCACAAAGAGATAGCCATAATTCTTGTGAAGTTTCAAACTCTGGCAACAGTATCAGAATATCTTCCTTTACTGATTGTTGAATCAAGCTAATCATTTTCTTTTCAGTGACATAATTTGCTTTATCACCCGGTGAGAACTTGTTCAGCGGAAGATCTTGAAGATAAAGATGAAAATTGAAGATCAAAAAGATTATACTTATTCAAGAACGAAGATCTTGATCACGCTCATCCTTTGGCCATTTGTAACCATCCTCAACTGCAACCCAACTGTCAAATTGATTTGCTTGTATCCAATTCACAAACTTTTCTTTCCATCCTTCAAACTCATCTATACTCATTAGCTTCGACGGTTTCTGAGTAGTACCCATTTCATTGTCGATATTTAACTGGTTCGCCGCAAGAGTATTTACATTTGATGAAGAAGCCATTTGTGAAACAAACACTTTGTGGAAATCTTCCATTTAGGCTTATCTGTGAATTTGATCAAAAACACTTGACAATTGATTAGTAACAAGCAATTTTAGCAAAAACTGACGTTTTAATCGACAATCTGTACGTTAAAAACGTTTAATTTTTTTCCGAAAAACAATTTTTACCCGATTATATCTTTAAAATCGTCCCGTCGATACGATTCTAACGATATATAATGTTCGTGACGTTTTTCGGGATTTTCATGCCTCAGACAAGTTCGGGCGAACTTGTCACAGACTTATCAAGTTCGATCGAACTTGATGTGGAATTTGATTAAAAAAAATTACACTTTAGAGCGGGCTTGTGAAAAGATTTCAAGAAACAGGTAAGTTCGGTCGAACTTATGAAGAGTTTCAAAGCTTTAACTAAGTTCCAGCGAACTTAAGCAAATTTTCAACAAACTTTATACAAGTTCGGTCGAACTTGATAAATTTTGAAGAATTTTGTGCTAAGTTCGAGCGGACTTGAGATAAAAAGCTTGAAAACTATCAAGTTCGGTCGAACTTGAGTAAAATTCAGTGAATTTTCGTCAAGTTCGGTCGAACTTGGTCTCAAGTTCGATTGAAATGGTTTTGCAAATCATGGTTTTTTGAACTTTTTGAAATCAAATCGGTTGAATTTGATGTCCAAACTCTCAAGGGTTTATCACAAGTGTATTTTACATGACATATTCAAAAATCACCCATTTTTGACCATGAAATCATCAAGTATGTGAAAATGTTAAGAAAAATGATAGAATGGAGTAGAATAAGAGAGATTCTTGTCTTGATTCTAGCAAATTTAGGTATCCAGGCTCTTATACCACTTGTAGGGACGTCCACGAACAACACGGGAACCTAAATTTGTTATCTAATGTCCAATTATGCGGAAATAAATGACATGTTAAGAAAATAACAAGAATTACCCATTTAAACGTTGTTTTCATTGATCTAAAGTCATATACATTCGAGAACCAGATCCGACAGAGCTTCGCCGTCTCTGTGCCAAATCTCTAACTCTTACAAATGAAAACCCAAGGCACCTATTTATAGGAACACAAGTTCGGCCATAAAAGACACAAGTTCGCCCGAACTTGCATAAGCAAGTTCGGCCGAACATGCATTACATGTTAACATCATGGGCGAACTTGGCCAAACAAGTTTGCTGATGAGACTGTAAGTTCACCCGAACTTGACCTAGTCAAGTTCGGCCGTACTTGACCTTCCAAGCACCATACCAGCGAACTTGTCCTATTACATACATAAATACGCCTCGCTTCTAACACATTAAGCCCTATTCGCTCAGACTGGATACATAATGACATTAATGACGAAGGCAACAGACATATGCACCAACATTATAGAACGTTTCATCTTTGCTCTCTAGGAACATAACCCATGAAAACCTTGAATAATCATCAGTGACGACAAGACAAAAAAGATCTCCAGATATACTACGAACATTCACTGGACCGAAGAGATCCATATGCAGTCTTTCGAGCGGCAGCTTTATGGAGTTAAGAATCTTTCATGTATGTGACTTTTTAGTCTGCTTTCCTTTCTTGCATTCCACACAATTTTCAGTCATGTGAAAGCTTCTAAGATTCACTCCTTCAACCAAATCATTGTGAACCAAGTTATTCATCTTTCTAAGGTGTATATGACCCATCTTTCTGTGCCAAAGAATTGACTCCTTCTCTATGGCCTTCGTTACGAAACATTGAGCCAACTTTGAAGTAGTAGTAGCAACACTCATATCTAGCACATAAAGATAATTCTCGCGAGGAGCTCGCATGAGAATCCATTCTTCTGGAATCTTAAAGCCCAGTTTAATGAACATGCACTCCTTGTCATTGAAATGGGTGGTAAACTGCTTATCACAGATCTGAGAAATACTGAGAAGATTGTCCTCCAGCTCGGCGATATAGTTGACATTATCAAACGACACCACATCGTTAGATAACTTCCCTTCTGCAACAATTCTACCTCCTTGATTACCCGCGAATCCTACGTAGCCACCATTTATTGCTTTAATATCAAAGAGTAAGGCACGCATCCCGGTCATGTGACGTGAAGCTCCGCTATCCATAATCCACTTTGACAAGATGGATCTTTGGAGCCCCTTCACATGTTAAGAAACTATTTAAAGAGGGAAACCCAAGCCTTTCCGGTCTTGGGTGGAATCGGAATATCATAAGTAGGAGTTTTCAAATCAGCATTTGGAACTTTCTGATCAGTCTTTGTGTTATTGACATTTACATTCTTGACTGATGCAGATTTTACACTTTCAGATGATATTGTTGTTTTCTTTGCAACCCATGATTGTGATTTCATTCTTGCTTTCTTAATGTAGAATTTTGAATCTTTGTTTCATTCGATTTAGAAGTTTCACCTTTTTCAAAAGTTGATTTCTCAAACTTAGATTCAGTTTTAGGTTTCACTTTGATGTTAGATTCATTGTTTCGTTTTAAGATTATGATTGGTTTTACAATCTCTAGGTGCTTAAGTTTCTCATCATCTGAAACTGTCTTTCTTCGGTGATATACAGGCTTTGATTTCGGACACTTGCGAGCAACGTGACCAACTTCATTGCATTTCAAGCAAGTCCGAGTATCAGAATGTCCACTAGTGGGTTTTACTCCACTTGCGGATTTAGCCTTATCCCGAAGTTCTTTTTCCTTCTTAAACTCATCGTTCGATTGCTTTCCAATCGAAGCCTCTTCCTAAACCGTGTTAGTCCCAAACACAACTTTCATGTTTTTATTCTTATATTCGTGAAATGGTGACTTTTATTTCTTTTTCGGTTCATCCTCTACCTCCAAACCCGCTCTCCTATTCTCAGGAAAATCACCACCATTCCTTCGGTAGTTATTATAAACTTTCTTGGGTTTTGAGTAAATTTTTTTCTCATTTCTCTCAAGATCATCTGATGATACTTCCACAAGTTTGAACAATTTATCGATTTGATCTTCCTTCACATTTCGAATTGGAAAACTATCATCGAAATATAGTCTATCAGAGTCCTTAACTTTGTACATCAAAACGTTAGGATCATCACTTAGACCATTTTCCAATGATGTATCGTCATTTTCGGATTGTGATTCAGAATTGTTCGAACTTGAGTTAGCGCTCTCAAAGCTGCCATCATCAGAATCCTTTCCCAAAACATTTTCTATCACATTTTTCACAACCACTTCACTGTCATCATTTGATGTCGTATAGACTACATCAATGTTCTTAAGCAACTTATCATTTATTTCTGATAAAAGTGATATGTTTGTTGCCTTTCCAATACCGTCCACTTTCTTGTGAAAATAGCTTGCAAGTAGTGGAGGTGGAACATTGTCGTACTCTTTATGCTTCATACCTTTTGGTTTTTCAAAATTTTCCTCCAACTTAATCGTAGGAAGAATGTGATTAATGACATAAGCGTTTGTTGTATAACTGAGTAAGAGTTGTCTCACTCTCTCAGTTTCAATTTTCATGTCTTGAAGCTCTTGTTTTGTTTCAGCAATGGTGTTTATATACATGTTAATTGCTTTTTGTTTTTCAATTACTGTTGCATTTAACATTCTTATATTAGCATCTTGTTCAAGATTAGCTTTTTCAACATTGCAATAAGTGCCTTTCATCTTATCATAAGCTTCTTTCATCATGCAATAATCATATCTAAAATTTTTGTTATGCACAGTCAATTCACTTATGATTTGAGATTTCTCAACACATTGCTCACAAGGTTTTGTGCACTTTGTGCAAGGTTTTTCAACCTCCACAACTTTCACAACTTCCTTTTCAATCCCTTTTACCTCTGAACCCACCTGTTTCAGATTAACCATCATTGTTTTGTTAGCAATCTCTGTGAGGTTTTCTGAATTCATCTCCTTTGTCACATCAATGACCTCCTCGACCTCTGGTTTCTTTTCTTCAACCACTTGCTCTTGCGATGCATTTCCGAAGCAACCTACAAAACTAGCATTAAAGTTAGGAGAGATAATGTTCTTCATCTGTGTCTGGTGATAGATCATTTCCTCTTCCTCTGTTCTTTGTAGATATTCTTCCAAGATCGCATTCTCCAAAACTGCATCATCTATCATCGATTCTAAATCATCCACGATCTCTGCCATCAAAGCAACTCCAGTCTTCTTTCCAATATACTTATTCCAATCAAAACCTTCTTCTTCATTAGTCACAACTAGAGCTTGTCAGTTGGCTTTGAGGAATTATCTTGAACTTCAACTTGAGTTCTCTTTGGATATGGCTTGTACTGCAGCGCTTTCTTGTAATAATCATTGTTGTTGCCAAAAGGACTTTGGTTGCCACTTGCTTCTTGATTGGTGCACTCGCGTTTGAAATGCCCCTTTTGTCAACATTTGAAGCAGGTAACTTTCGATTTGTCAAATCCAAGCTTGTTGCTCGAATTACCAATGTCTCTCCCAGTGAGCGCTACAAACTTCGTGACTCTTCTTATGATCGATGCTAAGCTCCACTTGATATCCATCAGTTCTAACTCTTCTTCATCAACTTAATCGTAATCCTCAGCAGTCATTTCTGGATTTCTGATCTTCCCCGCAACTAAGCATTCGTATGATTCGAGTACGGTTGCAAGAAGTGCTATATGTTGTTTAGCCACTTGATCAGGGAAAACGTTTTTCAGATTCACAGCAATGTTGCACTGGAAAACATTCGGACCAGAACTAGAACGATTTGTCTGATTTATCTGATTTGTCTGATTTTGTTGATTCTGGAACAAAGAGTTTGAACCAGCACTTGAATATCCCGTGTTAAGAGGACTCTGTCATAACTCGTATGATTGAGTGTTTGATTGACTTTGTGACGAATGATTAAAAGAATTCATATTCGCACTAAATGCCGTTTGAATTTTTGGACTTTGAATATCTTGAACACCTCCTTTGTAGTAAACACCAAATCTTGAACAACATTTGCATTCTTTGATTTGGCCATTTTCATCAACTCCATTTCATGTCCTTCTAATTTGTCAATGAAAGATGATAACTTGAGATGCATCCAACCCAGACTATTCTTCAATACCATCAAGTAAGTTGACCACTCCCCCTCAGGAAGTGCATCAGCCAATTTATCAATCTACTCTTCATCAGTTTTTTAATACCGTGTCTTCGCATCTGAACCATCAAATGGCAATATATATCAATCAATTGCTTCATGGTTTCGCCTTTAATCATCATGAAGATGTCGAACTCTTTCTTGATTAAAGCCTTCTTGCTCTTAATCATTTCGTCACTTCCCAGATATTTTGTACAAAGAGCTTCCCACAGCATATGTGACGTCTCGTATTCAGGTAGCAAGATCAAGATGTCTTCCTTTACAGATTATTGTATCAAACTAATCATTTTCTTTTTAGCCACGTATGCATCTTTATGTTCTGGTGTGAACTTAATCAAAGCAAGATCTTGACCACGTTCGTCTTTTGGCCATGTGTATCCGGCTTCAACTGCAACCCAACTGTGAAGTTGGTTGGCTTGAACCCAGTTTACAAACTTTTTGTAACACCTCGAAAATTTCGTCCAATAAAAATCCGACACGTGTCCCGAAAATTCTTGTTTCCACGAGTAGCCGAGAAGGACTAAAGATGCCGTCATGTTATTTAATTAACCTCTGAACAAGCATCGGAAAAAGTCGAAGGATCAAAGTGGCAAGTTTCAAAAAATTTCATCTCTGGGAAGTCCTTACGGACCATAACCATCAATAGTTACAGACTGTAAGGCAATCATCTTATGGTTTCAGTAAGGCGATTACGGACCGCAAGCCTTATTGGTTACGATCCGTAACCAATTCAAATCTGTGGGCGCGCCATGGCCTTACGGACTACAAGGCTCACTCCTTACGGTCCGTAAGTGGGTACCAGCGACAGAATGCATAGCAGCTTGCTGCCCTGCCACCTTGCTCGCCATTTCCACCCTTCTCCTGCTTATGCCACGATCCTAGCCACTTGTATTCATCCCCTGACCCATGTTAACACCTCGATCAATCCTATGAGGCATGTCCAACTATAAATACCCTTATAGTTGCAACATAGAGACTTTCTCATTTCTTCAAACATTCCTCTCATATTATATGGAGGTTCCTGATCCTTGGGGACTTCCTAATTAGTCTTATTTCATGCTAAGGACCTTGTGTAAGTGTTCTTAGCCTTCCTTTTCAGTATTTTTAAGTTTTAAGCCAATGTCAAAGCGTTGACGTAAAAAGGCTTTGACTTTGAGCTAAGACCATTATGGTCCATCCAATGTTCGTAACGAACATGGCTATGTGATCGTAATAAGGTAGGTGTTAATCCCACAAGAGGGTATCTCCTGATTACCACGTTTGCTTGATCAATTGATGGGTCAAAGTCATGTTATAAAAAGTCAAACGGGTCAGTTTTGAAATAAAATCATAATTAGCAATGTAGATGTTATAAAACCTGTTTTGACACTCCAATAACTTAGTAATAATTATAAGAACATGTGGGAACATGTTAGGCTCGTCAATTCCAGGTCTAAGGTCGGTTCGCAACCGAAAGTCGCAAAGTTTGAATTTTGCTTTGACTTTCAGTTCTGACCCGAATTAGCAACATTAGCTTCTGCCCCTAAGTTGCATTATGACCATGATATAGTATACTATAACCCTCTGGAGTTATAGGACAAGGTCATATAGTAATCCGAGTTTTTACGCAAGTATCCGTTAAATGTGCCTAAAACGCCCTTTTACGTATAAAATGGTCTAAACCTAAACTTGTTATCAAAAATCTATTCCTACTGTGTAATATCATTAATAGGATTATTTGGGATATTAATTCAGATTGCAAACTGAGTTTAAGCTATAGTTTACAAATCATGTCCATAAATGATGATATTGCCCTTTCGGCACTTTAAAAGGGGTTTTAAACATACTAATGGCCAAAATCGATTACCTACTGATATAATATATGTATTAACATATTGTGGTCATACAAACCCGGTCTCAACAAGCAGTTTTACATAAATACTGTTTAAATCGTCATTTGGCGACTTAATCGCTGTTTCGACGCATAATGTGGTTTAAAACCATATTGGAGCATTGAGACTTGATACCTACTGATTTCCAAACATATTTTTGAATTTTTAACAGTAGGTACATGTCCCAAACTCAGATTCCCAAATAAGTTATCAATTATATGTGAAATGACCAAATTACCCTTTCGGGACATAGTTTGGTCTTAAACTATAAACCACACATATAATTGATGTCCTATTGATATAACACTATAAAATAGTTATTTTTACAGAATGTTTATATTAGTAACATCATTTTACGTATAAGCTTGTTTTATTATATTTTAAATGACGATATTGCCCTTTTAAGGCATAATTTACTTTTAAAACCACAACGGGCCATCATATCAATAACCTACTGTTATAATAACATATTTTAAACATAATGGCATATGGAACTTGTATAGGACTCACCCGGTTTCGCTTATATGCGTACGGTTAAGCCTACGTGACTAGTTTACGTAATTTAATCGAAACGGGTTTAACCATATCAAAATATTCTCATATTCCAGAATGTAAAAAGAGTACCCATATTATACAAGTCCTAGTACTTGTCGGGTCCAAAATACATTATTTTCCGGTCACCGCTTAATCTAGCGTTTTGTACTGTCATCTTTATTTTAAGTTAGCCGATCTAAGTCAGTGACTAAATAAAGACCCGCTAGCTATCTAATCGGTTAATAATACCATCTATTCCAGACTAGAAACTTCCGGTAGATTGTCGCCAAGCTAGTTTATTTTGATTACGGCTGTGCTTTGCTTATTTTCTTATTACTAAGGACTTTGCAAGCCAGGTAAATACTTTAACTTATTTTCCCTTATACGGGCTTGGGATACGGTATACTAATACCGCATGGTTGGAAATGGGATTAAAGACAAATGAGTCGGGAATTCAAATAATCCATTTTAATTCGTATTGCTTAATATTAAACATTTGAGGGTTAAAACGAACGTGTCCTGGAAATCCACAGTTTATTTAATTGTAAATGGCCACGACCTAAGCACGGGGTGTAGGCATACACCCGTCAGATGCTAAATTTAAAATTATGACCCATTAGGGGTGCACATATTAAAGGTGTTAAAGTGGTGTGTCGATTAATCATGATCCCGGCATAGTTTTCGGGCTCTAAATGTATTATTAGCATGTAAAACTGATAACATGAAATTATACATCCCAAGTTATTTATAAAACCAAGTACCATTGTGTACACTAAATGTTTTCGAAATGTTTTCAAAATGAGTCGGTTAAACGTATTTTCCAGTGAAACTAACGTATTTTCAAAAGACTAAGCGCAGGTGACAAGTATACGTAATTAGGCTGGAAGTGCTCGTCAAAGCTTAAGAGGAATTGCAACCCTTTGCTTAGAAGGCCTTAGTCTGTCAAGTTTCCTTTTGTATTCACATTTCGATCCGCCTGTGGATCTAGTTACAAGCGTTGTATTATTATTTTTGAACTTTGAACATTCAAACGTTTGTAATAGTAATTATCTAGACTTCCCCTGTGTATTATTGTATTGCTTGGTAATGATGATATCAACTTATGTCACGATACCGGGCCTACCGGGTTATACGTGGAAATTAGGGGTGTGACAGGTTGGTATCAGAGCCAACTTTCGAGTGAATTAAACACTAGCCTTTTGTGTTTAATCTCGGGAAAACATAATAACACACATCTCTCAGACTTTCGAGTCTAGACTTTGACGTAAGTGTAATCATTTCCATCTTATTATTCTAGCTTGTATTTTGTTTAACTTGTTTTTGAAACAGGAATAATGTCGCCTAAGTTTAGACGTGGAGGAAAGGGAAAAGGACCCATGAGGGGTGGACCCTCAATGACTGGACCATCTTTCACCCACCTCATTCACATTCTCAGCATTCCCACCATTCACACTGTTGGTGCACTTATGTCTATTGCCTACGTCTAGGACGAGTCTATTGTACAGATAGGGTTTCGTCGCGTCAGAAGTTTAGTTTTGAAGTTTTTGTATAATTGTTATAATTTTCGTACGAAAATCTATAAGGATAAATCCATCCTGCCTACTCACTAGGTGCTGTCATGTCTGCCTATAAATAGGTGACTTAGGTTGTGTGTTAGGCATGCTGTTTTGAGGAATTAGTGGCTAAGCCATGTTCGAGTCTGTAATCGTTGCTAACGTTTATTCAATACACAAACGGTTAAACAGTATTCATCGCTTATTCTTTGTTTGTTCAATCAGCTAACAATGAATTCCGCCTCTGTTAGCTGAGCAAGTCTGACCGGAAAGCTCATTAAGTTGGGTCCGATCCTAAGCTTCATTCACAAGTGGTATCAGAGCCTTAAGGTCTGATTTGTGAACAAACAACCAAGTTTCAGCTGGATTCAACCTTCAAAGTTCAAGATTCATCCATTAGAAACTCTTCTTCTACTCTTTCTTGGAACTTACTCTAGATCTGAAGGATTTCATGGACAATTTGGACTAGTTTATTAGTATATCGTGTTAAAATCAACTCTAATTAGCTTACTGAATCAAACAAACCTAAAATCCATCAAAATCATGCTTGAAATCATCAAAAACGTGAAATTGTGAACAAGTGTTCAAGGAAGATAAGTATTTTCGCACGAAATACTAGGTTTCGTACGAAAATCAGAAGTCTATACCTGAAAATTTGATTTAACAAAATAACATTATTTTCGCACCAAAAGAGAATTTTCGCACGAAAATATAATTTTCGCACGAAAATCCAGCATCATTTTCGTACGAAAATCTTGTGTCTCAAACAAATTTTCAGTCAACTTCAAGTTCACCAGTTTTAATCTGATTCTGTTTTAAGTTTTTGACAAGATGTTAGGTGAAGAAGAATTCCATAACACTTTTGCTACACAAGCCGTTACAGCCTCCGTAGTAGCCCAGAACATGAATCTGGAAAATGAAATGGGAACCACTACGAAGCCTCCAAAGCTCATGAACATCGAAGAATTTGAAAGTTGGAGTGAGCGTTTCAAGAACTAGGTTCAAGCAACAAACTTAACAGTTTGGTTCGCACTCGAAAACAAATATCAACCACCACTAAATGAACTTGGCATTGAGAAAACAGTGGCTCGTTTGTCCGAAGAAGAACGAGAAAATACATCACTGAAAAGAAAATGATGAATCTTCTTAGCAGGCCATAGAAGAAGAAATCTTAGTTCTCCTGCAACATGACGATGATGCTCATTCACTATGGCTCGCCTTACGATTAAGGGCACAAGGAAGTACTAACGTCAGTAAAGGCAAGAAGGCATTACTGAACAAAGAATTTGAAGTATTCAATAGTCTTCTAGGCGAGAACATGAAGCAACTCATCGAAAGGTATTGCCACCTGGTAGTGTAGATGAAGCGAATGGGAATTGTTAAGACGAATGAAGAACTAGTTGATAAACTGGCAGATTCTTTGCCTGGAGGAGATTGGGCAACATATCTAACAATTCTAAAGAATGGTGCTGAGTATGACAATCTCAGTTTGCCGAGATTCATAGAAAAGTTGGAAGGGCACGAACTAGAGATGCAGAAAATGGCAAAAGGCAAGAAAACGAACTTGCAACAGGATGTGAGCTTATACTACAAAGGCAACCCAAATACTCCTGTTCAGAGTCCCAAGATCCAAACAGCCTTCAATGCTAACTAAAATGCTAGTCCAACCTCCAACCAGTCCAGTGGGTTTCAAACGTTTGCTTCCTTCAATCCAAATAATCACCAAGGACAACAATCATCTCAGAGCTCAAATCAATCACAGAGCCACCAGTAGAGTTAATCCAACTCTAACCAAAGAATCCTGCAATGCAACATCACAGTAAATCTCCAGAACGCTCAAGACTTCAATGAGCAAACTGCTAAGCAGCATATGGTGCTCCTTGTAACAGTTCTAGAATCCTACGAAAGTCTTGTAGCTGGTCGAATTGGAAACCCAGAAATGACTAAAGAAGACTATGACCAAATTGATCCAGAAGAGATGGAATTAATTGACATCATGTGGTGCATGGCATCAGTGGTTCGAAGGGCTCAGCGTTTCATGGAAATTACTGGAATAGATGATTTAAGGGGGCTTGATGGTAAATTAGGCTTTGATAAATCCGAAGTCACATGTTTCAGGTGCAGAGAGAAAGGGCACTTCAAACGCGAATGCCCAAACCGAGAAGTAAAAGGCAATCATAATCCATTTGGTGATGATTATTACAAAAAGGCAATCTATCATCGACCACAACCAGAGAAGAGATTGGTACAGATCGAAGATGGAGGTTCAAACTCCAAAGATAAAGCTCTGGTGGTAACACAGGAAGATGAAGAATTCAATTGGAACAATTTCATCTCCAAAAAGGAAAGTCTTGCACTTATTGCTGAAATCATGGAAGAACCAGAAGCATCTGAAGAAGTCTCAGAAGAAGAAATGGAAGAAGTATTGGCAGATTACTTCAGAACTTCAGCAGAGGAAGAAGAACTTCTAGCAGGTACCCCCAAACCCTGTTTGTTTGACACAATTATGAAAACTTTTGAAGGTAGCTTCGATTCTTGTCACAAAGAAGAAAGTCCTGAGGAGACAAAGACAGTGTGTGGAAGTGATTGATGTAACCATACATGTAACACTAGAAAGCCTAACCGATATTGCCAACAAAGCACTCATGACCAATACAAACGAGGTAGTCAGTGTGGAAAAACAGGTAGAAAGGTTGAAACAGCTAAAGAAACTAGCAAAGCTCAAACTGTCGAATTGGTTAAACCATGCTTAAAATGTGCTGAAGCATGTGAGCAATGTGCTGAGAAAGAAAAAGCGTTTAAATAACTTAAAACATACAATGATAAGTTGTCATACGATTACAACACTGTAAAAGAATCATATGATAAGCTCACAGGACCATTCGACAGTATGAGAAAACGTCAAAGAAAATGACAACACACTTTCGATGCTCAAAGCAACTGTGATGGACAAACAAATGGCCAGTAATCTTCATATTAACACAATTGCTGAGCTGAAAAATGAGCTGGAGAAAACTAGAATTGAAACAGAAAGGGTTAACAAATTGTTAATCAGTTACTCTACCAGCATATATGTCCTCGATCACATTCTGCCCAAACCAGAAAGCAGTAAAGCTGGTAAGAAAAGTGAGAAAAATCTTGGAAAATGTTACGATCATGTTCCACCTCCCATGTGGAATAGCTATGCTAAGAAACATCCTGACGGAGTGGATAAGGCGCTGAATTTAAATCTTCTCACAGAAAAGAATAACGAGCTGCCTGAAAATCTTGACGTAACATATTCCAAAACAGAAAAGGAATGTGAATCCGAGGTGGTAACTAAAGTGTTTGAAAATGTGTTTGAAAATGAGTCTGACAGCACAATTTATGAAAGTGTTGAGTCAAACATTGAGAAATCAGAGTCAAGTTCACATTCTGGAAGTGAGAAAAGTTTTCATGAAAATTCTATCACAACATCATAAAATGGTTTAAGTGATGATCCTAATGTAGTTATCTACAAACTGAAAGGATCAGATAAACTATATACTGATGAAGAATTCCCAGTACAGAATGTTAAGTTTGACCGTGTAGATAAATTCTTTAAACTCATTGAAGTTGAAACATCTGAACTTGAGAAGAATGTTGATGTTTTCTACTCAAAACCAAAGAAAACTCACAAAAACATTCATCTCGAAGGAAGAAGTTATCCTGAAAACAAAAGGGATGGGTTAGGGTTTGAGAAGAAACAAAACAACAAATCACGAAAACCAGATTTTACAAAGAAAGTTGAGTTTGTTTTTGGAACCAACATTGTTGAAGAAAAAGAGGTTATTAACAAACAACCCAACGAAGAGTTTAAGAAAGAAAAGGAGCTTCGTGAACAGGCTTTGGAACAGACTGTTGAAAATGAAAGCAGAACCTGTTACAGGTGTAACAAAGTTGGGCATATTGCACGACAATGTTCACAAAATCGTCCAAAACCTGTTCATGAACAAAAGAGGTTTACAGTAGATGAGAAGAAAAAGGGCCCAGCGTTTGTGCCAACAAAAATTTTAAAGAGAAATGAAAATGCCAAATCTTTTAAGGAATCACCAACTGAGAGCATTTCAAAATTTGAAATTGGAGAAACCTCAAAGAAAAATGAAAAGAAAGAATCTAAACTTTACATCAAAAAGGCATTTTCTAAGACACAAACCTGGGTAGTCAAAGCGAAGACATCTCCTGTAACTCCAAAATCAACCAATGTTCCAGTCAAATCAAAAGATAAGACTGACTTCAAGACCGGACATTGGGTTGAGGTTAAGAAAGATGACAAAGTTGCCAAAGTCCCAAAAGTCGAAATTGTCATCCCACCCAAGACCAAAAGGGCTTGGTCTCTCTGTTTAAGTAATATGCTTTTAATGTGTGCAGGGGCTTCCAAGGTCAATCATTTCAAAGTGGATAATGGATAGTGGAGCTTCTAGGCACATGACAGGGATGTTGGCGTTGTTATACAATGTTAAAGCCATCAGGGGAGGATATGTTGGGTTTGCCGGAACACAGGGCGGCAGGATCGTGGGAGAAGGAATTTTGACAAACGGAGTCGTATCTTTCGACAAATTGAATTACATCGCTGAACTTGAGAACAATCTTTTGAGCATTTCACAGATCTGTGACAAGAAGTTCACAACTCACTTCACTGACAAAGAATGTCTTATTCTCAAACCTGGTTTCGTAATTCCCGAGGAGTGGATTCTCATGCGCGCTCCATGAGAAAATGATCTATATGTCTTAGACATGAGCGTCGCATCCACTACATCAAAAGAAGGGCAATGCTTTGTATCAAAGGCTACAGAGAAAGAATCAATAGTATGGCATAGGAAGATGGGTCACATACACTTAAGGAAGATGAATTCTCTGGTGCATAACAATCTAGTGGAAGGGGTGAATCTCACAAATTTTCATTTATCAGACGACTGTATCAGCTGCAAAAAGGGGAAGCAGCACAAGAAGTCACACCCGAGAAAGCTTCTAAACTCCATCAAATTTCCACTAGAAAGGCTACACATGGATCTCTTTGGGCCTGTCAATGTGAAGAGTATTACAGGAGATCTATATTGTCTGGTTGTAACCGATGACTTCTCAAGATTCTCATGGGTTTTCTTTCAAGAAAGCAAGAATGAAACATTCGACAATCTGATGATCCTGTTTCAAAAGATTGAAAACCTTTACCGTTTGCCTATCAAGAGAATCAGAAGTGACAACGGTACTGAGTTTAAGAACAACAAGATGCTCGAATTCTGCAATGCTAAGGGTATTCATCATGAGTTCAGTGCCCCCTATACTCCTCAACAAAATGGAGTAGCTGAACGAAAGAACAGAACGCTTATTGAAACTGCATGCACGATGCTTCCCGACTCTAAGTTGCCTATTAGTTTTTGGAGCGAAGCTGTTGCCTCTGCATGTTACAGCCTTAACCGCGTAATGACAATCAAGAAACACAAGAAGACATGCTTTGAACTTCTTAACCAGCGAAAACCTAATCTAGAGTTTCTGGAACCTTTTGGATCATCGTGTACAGTTTTGGACCGGGAAGGAAAATTTGGATCCAGATCTTTGGAAGGTTTCTTCGTAGGATATGCAAGCCGCAAAAGCGAGTCTTTCTCCCAAGCTTGAATCAGGTTATTGTTGTTCAACATGTTGATTGCCAGAGATACACAACGGCCGTGCAAAAACTGGAGATCCATGGCTGTTCAATTACGACGGGTTATGGAATTCGTTTGATCTGCCTGAAGAACCTTCTGAGGAAGAACTTATCTTGCTATTCAACAACATCAGATATCCAATCAAGAGCAAGTAACGGGGCCGTTGGTAATTTCTCCAACAATAGCACCTTCCTCTGAAGCAGGGCCAAGCAACCGTCAGTCAGAACCAGTTGTTCCACTAGAATAAAATATTGCCGAACCATCTTCTCCGCCAGTAAATGCAGAACCTGAACAAGATCCTACTTTTGATAATGGGAATACCAGTTCCGATGAAGGATCATAAGAGATTACAAGTTATCTAAACAATCAAGCTGCCGAAACCAGTGCGAGAAATGAGGCCACTTCTTCAGAACAAGTTGCTGATCAGAATATCACAAATCTGGAAAGCTCAGTAAATGTTCCAGGTGAAGTAATTCCGAGATCAGTCTCCTACCATCCAACAGATAACATCATTGGAGAACTGCAAACGGGCGTGAAAACGCGAAATCAGATCAAGAAGAATCTAAGTTGCTTTTATTCCAAAGTTGCTCCACTCCAAAATAAATTTTCTCATGTTGTTTTGTTTCTCAGGTAGAACCAGGAAACATAAAAGATGCTCTTAAAGATGATAGTTGGGTGGAAGCAATGCAGGAAGAATTATTGCAATTCCAGAAACTTGGAGTCTGGGAGCTTGTTGATCGTCGCCAAAGCAGAAAAAGATAAGCACACGGTGGGTTTACAAGTGCAAAAGAGATGACAGAGGAGTCGTTGTTCGGAACAAAGCTCGCCTCGTAGTTCAAGGTTTTCGTCAGGAAGAGGAGATAGATTACAACAAGGTCTACGCCCCAGTTGCACGTCTAGAAGCTATCCGCATTTTCCTGGCATTCGCCTCATGGAAAGTTTCAAAGTGTACCAATTGGATGTGAAATCTGCTTTCCTATACGGTAAGGTAAAAGAGAGGTATATGTCAGCCAACCACCGGGGTTTGTCGATCCAATTCACAAAGACAAGGTCTACTTGCTGAACAAAGCTCTTTACGGATTACACAGGCCCCGAGAGCCTGGTACGAGACGCTTTACAAGCACCTACTGGCTAATCATTTTACCAGAGGGACAGTAGACAGCACCCTCTTTACAAAGGAAGTAGATGGAGATCTGATTATTGTACAAATCTATGTGGATGATATCATCTTTGGATCGACAAATGAACAGCTGTGCAAGGACTTCGAGAAAGTCATGAAAGAAAAATTCGAAATGAGCGCTATGGGAGAGATGAAATTCTTTTTGGGGCCTCAGGTTGAACAACTGCCAGACAGTAATTCCTTCACCAGACAAAGTATGTTCATGATGTGTTGGAGAAATTCGACATGACATGAACTAAACCCGCCTCTACCCCTTTAGCCACAAACCACGGCATTTGTCCAGACGACTATGGGAGAAAAGTTGATGAAACATTATATCGCTCCATGATCAGATCCTTGATGTATCTTACAGCTTCTCGACCGGATATCATGTACCCCACATGCCTTTGGCCAGATATCAGTCAAGTCCGAAGGAATCACATCTGTTGATCGTCAAAAGGATCATGCGCTATTGAAAGGATGCCCGAGCACCGGCTTGTGGTATCCACGTCACGACGATTTCAACCTTACGGGTTACTCTGACTTTGATTTCGGTTGCTGCAATCAGAACGCTAAATCTACAACGGCCGGCTGCTAGTTCTTCGGAACTCGTTTGGTAACATGACAATGTAAGAAACAGACCGCGGTCGCTCTCTCTACTTGCGAAGCTGAATATGTTTCAGCATCCAGTTGTTGTTCCCAAATACTGTGGATACAACAACAGATGAGAGACTACGGTCTATAATTTCTTGATACGCCCATTTTCGTAGATAACAAGGCGGCCATTGATATCCGGTCAATCCTTGTCAACACTCACGCACTAAACATATCGATATCACTTCATCCGTGACTCTCACGAGAAAAAGTTGATACGAATTGAGAAAATCCACACTGATGACCAAAAAGCAGATTTTTTATACCAAAGCTTTTAATAGAGCAAGATTTCGAAATCTTTCAAAATTAAATGGTTTAAATAATCTGTCATCTGGAGATATTTATGAGGTTGAATTTGAGGATGATGATGTTGGGACGTAATCCTCACTGGTAAGTCAAAATGTTTTTTCTGTAAATAGTTTACATGTTTCCTTTAAAACCAAAAATCCAAAAATATGTTTTGATTTTTAGGGGGAGAAAAAGTTGTGAAAAATACAAAAACATTGAAAAATTCATGAAAAATTCAAAAACATTAAAAAATCATGAAAAATACAAAAACATTAAAAAATAAAAAAAGAGTTTTGTGTACGCTAAAGAAATGTAGTGTTTAAAAAGCGTTTAAGTAGGTCTTTCTAAAGATATGTAGGTAGGCTTCGCACGTTCAGTAAACTACTTTCAGATATAAACCTAAAGAAATAAAGCTGGTAAATATGTGGCTTAACATCTCTCGGATATATGGGCTTGGTACCCCGAAATTTCGTTTGAGAGAATGCCAGATTCTGAGATACTAGGTCTTTATATTTAGTTGATATTGGGGTATTATACGAGTTCTTCTGATTTTGCGTCAACAATGGCCTAGAACTTGTATAATACTTTCGCATTATTCACCCCCAAAGCTGCATAAAAATGAAGAAAAATGTCATAAAAAGATACGACATTCTGCAATACATAAATTAAAAAACATTCCCAAGAGGAACACCACCTAAAGTCGAGCCTTCATCTTTTTCTCTGTACAGAAGTACCAACCTGAGCTCTCAAGGTTTCGCATTTCACCCCTATACAGATATCAGTTAGATATATTCACCTGTGAGATGAAATCTAGGGAATCTCGATGCGGGAGTATATTCTGAGGTGGGAAACACAGATTAGGCCATGTTGCTAAAATTTACCTAACATATCTTGAAGCAGTTGAGAAATGTGTAGAGGTTTAAGTGGATCAGTATACCGAAATCTGAAGAAAATTGGTTTAAGAACTTAAAGTTTTATCTAGAGCAATGATGCTGGTAATGTGTCTCAATAAACTGATATGATCCTCTAACATAAACTCGCAAAAATATGTCTATAAATATGTGTGTACGTATTGCTTTAGGAATGGTTAATTTAGAAGCATTCAAAAAATACAAAAAGATTTTTTGTTTCTACTTTATTTTCTGACTACCAGTGATGGAAAACATATCTTCAAAGTTAAAAGCGACAGAATGCTGAGGAAAATCGTTTGAGATTTCGGGCTAGGAGCTAATCTGGGAACATAATCTGGTTTGGAACATTGAAAAATTCATTAATTTGAAACTTAAAATCTAAAAGAACAGTATCAGTTTTGGTCAAAAGTGGTCAACCAAGGTCATTAACTTGGACTTGGTAGCCAAAACAGTTAAACACGGTCATTAACTTGGACTTGGACAACTGTGTGGATAATTAAAACTGAAAACAAACAAAAAGTTGGAAGTTGAGAAAATATCAAGAGCCAACAAATTTTCGCACAAAAATTTTCCAGATTGGCTATACTTCACAAGCCAAATTTTCGTACGAAAATCTGGTGGCCTATATATATAAGAGTGAGATCCCAGTTTCCACACGAAAACCTGCAAAGAATTTTGGTGCGGATTCTCTGAAACGATTTGAACACTTTGTCTCGGTTCTCTCATTTCTCGACATTTTTGACACATTAGGGAGGTTGATTTGCACACCTCTTGCAATGGCGAAGGTAATCACCGAGATTGAATCGTCAAAATTGGACTCGTTGGACCTTAAACGGACTAAAACGTAGATCTAGGATAAAACTAGCTTGAAAAACTTAAAATTGAACCTTAAAATGTTAACATCGGCAAGTTTAACTAAGGTTTACCGTTTCGATTTCTTGAAAAATAAAAATTACAAGCATTTTGAGTCGGTATGAAAGTGGCTAACTGTTGGGGAAGATAAAGTTTTGCAGGGAAATCTTGGATTTTCGCACGAAAATTCCTGTTGTTAACTGTCAGATTGTGTTATGATTATTTTCGCAGAAAATTTTGAAAACATGTACTCTAGCAATTTTCATACAAAAATTAAGAAAATATTTTTTGTGAAAATTTTTCTAACTTTTTTTCACATCTCTCTGTTTCACAGAAAACTGTACATGAGTTCCAGCAATCCACAACTCATGCTGCTTGATCGACAAGAAAATAGCTGAGTTTGCTCCATTCACGCAGTACATTGACTTTCTGGAGAGATTGCCGGTATATTATGCTCTTACACATCATCATGAGTCTACGCCTCACACGTCGATAGATTTTGGAGCGCAGCAGCGTTGAGAGCTGACGGAAAGGCTATTGAGTCAGCTGTAAAGATTGGGGATCAAGATGTCGAAATTACGATCACAGAAGATCTGATCCGCTCAGTGCTACATTTTAGAGATGAAAGTGATTTTCCGACTGGATATACATAGAGATTCGTCAAGGGCTGCTTTTACCGTATGGGATATAACGGTTACGTGAACTCTGCGCCCTTCAAGTAATAAGTTGGGCTTGCCCTATTGATTTCTTGCCCACTGCATTACATGATCACTTAGTCACGGGAAAGGTGGATGGGATGATTTAGTGGACTACCACATGTGCATGATGGTGGCAGTGATTTTAAACAAGCCCTAAAAATTCAGTATGATGGTTTTTGATCAGATGGTGATGAACTTGGGGAAGGGTAGATTTTTGCAGTATCCTCGTTTCGTACAGATGATTCTCGATCATTTACATCCTAATCTTGAGAAGAAAAAGGATGACATTTTGAAGTTAGAACACATGACTGCTTCTGACTTGCACTAACTCAGCAACTACCGCAAAAGAGGAAAGGCTCCTGCTTTCAAGCCAGTTTTTGGAACGTTTGCTAAAACTGATTACGTTGCTCCTCCTAAAGGAAAATGGAGAAATGATGGGAGCGGGGACGAAAGTGAAGAAGCTAGTATGTTGGAGGATTTTGTTGAAAAGAGAAGTCAGTGGTATATTAAGGGCGACGGTGAGAAAGGGCACTATGAAAGAAGAAAGGTGGTGCTGCCTCTAAAAGAAAGTCAACTATAGAAACTTCCACTTCCGCACCTAAACGCCAGAGAAAACAGGCCAGTGTTAGCACAGGATTGATAGATGAAACAGATGTCGAGTAGATGAATATAGAAGAGACTTGCAACAACCTAAACCAGTCTATGTTGAAAACTAAACTACTAAGACATTGAGAAATGGTAGGAGTTGAGAAAGAAGCAGGTGGTGGTGATGATGAAGGGCCATCATCAAGCACAGACTCTGAGGATAGACAAGAAGGAGAAAAGAGAGAAAGAGAAAGAAAAGAGCAAGAGAAAAGAGATAGGGAGAGAGAATTGGCTAACAGAAAAAGCGTAAGGCTACAGGGGATGATGACACACCTTATGAGCCGTCTGAGGGCGAAGAAGATATTTCAGTCGTTAAACCTGTAAAGAAGAAAACTACTCGAAAGCTTCGATTCAAGCTAAAGGCAAAAACCTTCTGAAGCTCCAGTTGCCCCAACTGCAGAAACATCCTCTAAACGCCCTCCATCTCCTCCTCCACAGCAAGCTATTACAGAAACTCGTGTTCCTTCTCATCCACCAGTTGTTGATCCTCCAATCAGTTCTCCTCTCGACAGTTCACATCTACAGATTTCCTATTCCATCTCCTCCACCAGTTTCAGAGCCTCCAGTGGTTACTCCTTCTATGTCTCAAGCACAAGGAACATCATCTGCTCATCCTACACAGCAATACCCTCCAGTTGACACAGCGTTTGATGATTTCTTCTTTAATATGGGTGATATTCGAGGGGGAGATAAACTCACAGCAGATGATGTGTATGTTGGAAGATTGAATGAGCTAGAGGCAAAATTGAAGGCTGCTGATGAAAAGATAAAGATTCTTGAATCTGATAGGGATAGTATTAGGGAGATCTTGAGATTGTTGACAGCGACAGTGAACGATTCTTCCAGGCTTCCCAGAAAGTTACTGTTTATGAAGAAAGAATCAAAGTTCTGGAAAATGAGAGGGAGGTTCTGAAGGCAACTCTGAGCAAATTCGAAACAGAGAATCAGGGATTATCAAGAAGATGGAAGAGTACGAAGCTGAGAGAGAGTCGAACAACATGCAGATTAAGCTTATGAATAAGATTTTAGTTCGAACTCTGGGCATCTCTCTCGCCGATGAGATTGAAAAGATTGAGAGGGAGGAAGCTAGACAGAAAGTTGTGGAAAGGGAGCGAGCTTCCAAAGCACTGTCTGATGCTGAAGGCCGAGACAAAGAAAAGATTGATGACATGCCCGTGCAGAAAGCTACGTCCTCTACGGCTCCTTTGATCGAACAGTCTGCGCTGGAAACTGAATCAGCGCCAGCATCTTCTGAGTTGGTAGTTTATGATCCTACCATTGATGTAAGCAGAGGTTTGTGCTTCAAGGGGAAGGTATTCTAGAATCTATGACAAAGAGAAGGCAATCGCTCAAAGGGAGCTAAAGAAAGAGATTGACAAGTTGGTAGATGAAACGTTTAATGACTTAGAAAAGGAAGGGTTTGAATATGTAGCAACTTTATTTGATAATGAAAATATTTCTGTTGATGCTTACATGAACGACTCTATGTTTGAGCTAACTGATGAACAGGTTCAGGGGGAGTCGTCAATTGAAGAAACAGTGCCAAAGCCAAAAGTTATCTAACTAGAGCACGATGTGGAAGAAGGAGAGTTTGTTCATAACTACTCCAAGGCAGATCTTGCAGAATTATTTGGCTTACATGAAGATTCTTTCGAGTTTGATTTTGAAGAAGAATTGAAGAACACCCAATCAGAGCCAAATGATTATGTTTTCGAAGACATCCCTTAAGCAAACGACTACGACAGAGTAATTATTGAAGATTGGGATTCGGATGATAATGAAGAAGCAAGATACACGGGTGTAGGAACTGATGTGTTTCCTACCCTTGATGAAATGACTGCCAAGATCGACGATGAAATGTTAAAACAGAAGGTGGCAGAAGCAGTTAAAGAGGGAACAGCTCCAAAACCACCAACAAAAGAAGAGATCATAGAGATGAAAATGAAATGGTTCAAGAAGATGCCACCTGAAAGAAAGTTCGTCGTCCATTGGCTTTCTTCACTAGAGACCCTGACGCATCTCTAGGAGACATTATTAGTTGGGGTTGGATTGAGGAACTAGACGTATATGCGTTGAAACGAGAGTATGGAGTGCAGTACTTCAGAAGACTGGGAGATATACAGTCCCTGCCAGAATGGGATGTGAAAGAGCTAGTTCAGACCAAGACGTTCAGTATGAAGTTGCGACCAAATGATCAACGTTTGTGGAAGCTCATCAAGTTTGAAGTGAACATGGTTTCAATCTATGGAAGCCACACAAGCCAAAAACCGTGACAAAGATAGATCCAGTTACTCAAGAGAAAGATGTGACTTTGATTGTGAAAAGGCCACGCGTTATGAAGAATATCCTCTGAAGAAAATGGAACAAGATTTTTACAAGATCTTCAAGTGGTGGCACTATGATTCGAGTACTGGAGAGGCTGTGATTTGTGTTGAGCCTGATGAAGGGTCATGGGATATGTCCGAGGATCTATCAGAGACCGTAATTATGCACAAGAGAATCTATGGGCTATGGCGTGCAATCAGAGTATTGGATCCTATGTGGCTGGTCAACTGCTCAGAGAAAGACATTGAACGATTATTCTTCATCAAAATCAGTTATGAAGATAATGACAAGGAGCAGGCCATGCAGTTCCAGAAAATTGTGAATGTTTGTTACACTAACAACATTAATTCAGGAAAAGAATGGAAAACTTCATGGAGAAAGCTTGAAGATAAAGAGAAGAAAAAGAAAGATCAAAATGAAGAAAGGATTGAAGCTCGTCGAAAGTTGGCCACCCGTGAAAGGTTCAAGTTCGGGAATACTTATAACCGACCTCCTCCTACAGATCAAACTCCCATTGCATCAGAGGAGCGTCGAAGGCCACGCAAGAGATTTTTCGGATGATTCAAGTCAAACATGTTTAAAGTTTTTGAAGACTGTCCAAGACTGCGGCAACATCCAAGGGGGAGTCTGTTGGTGCACTTATGTCTATTGCCTACGTCTAGGACGAGTCTATTGTACAGATAGGTCGTAGCGTCAGAAGTTTAGTTTTGAAGTTTTATTATAATTGTTATAATTTTCGTACAAAATCTGTAAGGATTTTCTCACGAAAATTTCGTTCGAAAATCCATCCTGCCTACTCACTAGGTGCTGTCATATCTGCATATAAATAGGTGATTAGGTTGTGTGTTAGGCATGCTGTTTTGAGGAATCAGTGGCTAAGCCCTGTTCGAGTCTGTAATCGTTGCTAACGTTTATTCAATACACAGACGGTTAAATAGTATTCATCGCTTGTTCTTTGTTTGTTCAATCAGCTAACAATGAATTCCGCCTCTGTTAGCTGAGCAAGTCTGACCGGAAAGCTCATTAAGTTGAGTCTGATCCTAAGCTTCATTCACACACACCATTCCCATCAATCTCACCATTCACACTCCCATTCACAACAAGAATACTTCAACTCCTATTTCGATAACCCAGTCAACTAACCCGCACCAGAAACCCCTCCAGTTAACTCACCCACACATATGGAGGAAGATTCCTACCCGGAGTAATTCCCGCAAACCGGATCGTATGGTCATCTATTGAGCTTCTAGTGGCTCGAACTCCGTGGCAGGATCTCCATTTAGAGGTCCTAATGAATTTGACCAAAGATAGGCACAATATGTGTTTGTAAACACGCCCTCCTACCACAGCACTCCCCATCACCATCCCCCATCACCACATCCACAAGCCGAGGATGTAGAAATGCAACATGTGGACCAACCTCACCACCACCTGAATCATCATCACAACCACGCCGAAAGCGTGGGGCACGTATGTCGTGCAGTGCTGGTAAAGGTCAGGTTCGCTACCACCTTTACCACCCTCTTACCCCATCATCCCTGAGGACCCACAAATGGGTGGACCCTCAAACACCTCGCCAGTGACGGAACCCCCGCCGCAACCAGCTGTTGAGCCTTTGCCTCAACCACCTCTACCACCGCCGGATTTTGCCAATCCAATACCTGCATATACAGGACCATCAGGGTTTCACACTGTTGACCCTCCTGCTTGTTTAATTACATTCACCATGGAATGGAGCATGACCCTTATTATGATGCAGTCATTCATAATAACCTTTATCATTCCCTTACCCTTCCTACCCACCTCCTTATACCTCTATCGGGTATCCACCTTAAGGATATCCGTATCCAGTTGCGCCTCAGCCGCAACCACCTCCACCACAGCCGCAACCCCAACCACAAGTACCACTCGAGGCCATTACTGAGGCCTTGGATCAAGTGAGGGAAATGCGACAACAGGTCAATAAATCAGAGAAGAAAATCAACGAAATTTATCAAGAAGCTTTACAAAGCCGTAAAAGAAGGAAGGATGACTAGTATTGTATTTTCATATATGTAATTTAAATTCCAAAAGTCCCTGCGTGGACAATGTTATTCCCTTTTCAGTCCCTGCAAGGACATTATTATTTCTGTTAGGAACCTGCGTGAACCATTTTGTTATTTCAAGTCCTATATATATTAGGCAATTATGTAACGTTTTCTTTAATGGGATTTTTCATGTTATGTTTCATCCAATCGATCATCATGATTCAATCAAATTTTATTGACCCGCTATATTATCCCAAGATCTATTAGCCAATGATTATGATCAACTAGGAATTGGCAAATGAAAATTTCGGAAGTAACCTTCTGTCTAGCAAAGGTGAACAATGTTCAACTTCCAAATTTATCATTTCTCTATATTTAACTCTCAATGAGGAGTTACCCTTTAATTCCCCGTGACAATTATTGCCACATTAGTCAAATGGGTAAACAACAATGTTTGCACCCTATCGCCTAAATGATCCAATGAGATCCTGGTTAAATTATTCAAATACTCAATAGCAGTGTAAAGCCAATGAGCAATAATACAGTTAGTGGAGCATGACGCACTAACTGATATATTCTGGACTATGTCCAATCTATAAATGCCTATGATGGTCCTTTGAGACCTAGGTTATATATAAATATACTACATTTAATATTTAAATCCTATATGGTCATAAGAACCATGTCGTGAATAAGGATACACCATAGCAACTAACTAAATCCATCTCAAAATATTGACAGTAAACTACAGCAATGGCTGATTCAAATTCAGTGAACAGCAAACGCAATGATGACAACGCCAATGAGAACATTCTTATTAGTAAGAATGATTTAAGAGAACTTATTGCCGCAGAAGTCGGCAAGTCTTTAAAGGATAAATCCGAACGAAAACCGAGTCGGTGCTTCTCGCTCCAAGCTTGTTTCCGAACCCAAATCTCAGCAGGCCCCTCAAAGTCGAAGAAAAGTGAGGTACACTCCTCGAATGTAAGAAGTATCCAAAGAGTGATGAACATCCTAAGAAGCCGAATGTCGATGGGATGGTTGTTCCTACAAGTACTTCGTGTCTTGTAGACCCGTGATTTTAATGGGGAAAAAGGAGATGTTGAGTGCTTGAGATGGTTGGACGAGATGGAGACGGTGGTGGATATCAGCGGTGCGCTGATAAAAATGTGGTTAAGTATGTGTCTCAGTCATTCAAGGGCGATGCCCTTATCTGGTGGAAAGCCTTGGTTCAATCTACAGGCAAAGTTCATCTCTACAACTTAAGTTGGTCCAAGTTTGTGCAACTTGGTGAAAGATACCTACTGTCCGCCCCATGAGGTAGAGAAAATTGAGTCAGATTTCTTAAATCTGACTATGAAGAACATGGATTGTCGGAAATTTGTTACCGACTACAACTCTCTCTCAAGGCTAGTGCCTTACTTAGTCACCCGGAGCCCAAACGTATCGCACGTTTCATCAATGGGCTAGCTCCTGAAATCAGGAGTATGGTTAAAGCGGTGCAGCCTGGCACCAACAAATCTGCTGTAGAACTATCCCTCTCCCTCACACAAGATTATGTGAGGCAAATGTCAGTTAAGACTGACAATGATGGGAAACGAAAATGGGAGGACGGAAACTCCCAAAAATTTAACAAGAAAGGAAAACATGGGTTTAGTAAGGATAATCAAAAGTCGAGCGACAAACCCACGTGCAAGACGTGTGGAAAGCATCTCTACGGACAGTGTTGCTTAGATCATAAACCGAAACAATGCAACATCTGCAAGAAAACAGGGCATAGGTCTCATGAATGTCGTAACATTAAGGACGCTACTTGCTTCGGATGTGGTGAGAAAGGCCACATCAAACGAATTTCCCTAAGGCTACTACTGAGGGTAAGGCCAAAACTACCAAAGCTAAGATAGCCACTGCTAGGGCCTTTCAAATGAATGCTAAGGAAGCAATGAAAGATAACAATATCATAACGGGTGCGTTCCTTATCAACGATGCTTTTGCTAGAGTTCTTTTCGATTCGGGCGCCGATAAATCGTTTGTAGATCATAAATTTAGTGAATTATTAAACTTGCCCATAAGAACTCTAGACATAACCTATGAAGTAGAGCTCACTGATGGAACTATAGAAACCGCTTCTTCCATTCTTGACGGATGCTCCATATCCATCAAGAATCATGCTATCCCTGTCTCTCTTTTACCCATGAAACTAGCGGGATTCGATGTAGTCTTAGGCATGGATTGGTTATCGGATAACCGAGCACGCATTGCCTGCGATAAGAAACTCATTGAAATCAAATCCCCGTCTGGTAAAACCTCACCATTCATGGAGACAAACGCTTTGGACTGCCGGATAAAGCCGTTTTGTTTAAGGCATCTAGATGTATGACGAAGGGATGTGTCATCTACATGGCACAAGTCACCGTTGATGAACCAAAACCAAAGATTGAAGATATACCTATCATTTCCGAATACCCATACGTGTTCCCAAAAGAATTACATGGCCTACTTCCTGATAGGCAGGTAGAGTTTCGAATTGATATCATACCTGGAGCAGCTCCCATAGCTAAAGCTCCATACCGTTTAGCACCAACCAAGATGAGAGAATTGAGAACCCAACTGGATGAACTCTTAGAGAAAGGTTTTATTCAACCTAGCTCTTCGCCTGGGGGTTCTCCTATCCTGTTCGTCAAAAAGAAGGACGGATCAATGCGCATGTGCATTGATTACCGTGAACTCAATAAGATAACGATCAAGAACCGTTATCCTTTGCCCAGGATCGATGATTTGTTTGACCAATTGCAAGGTGCAAGCTACTTCTCGAAGATTGATTTAAGATCGGGATATCACCAGCTTAAAGTTAGAAATGAAGATGTTCCAAAAACTGCTTTCAGGACAAGATATGGACATTACGAGTTCTTGGTGATGCCTTTTGGGATCACTAATGCACCCGCAGCATTCATGGATCTCATGAATAGAGTCTGCAAGCCATACTTAGATAAGTTTGTCATTGTCTTCATAGACGACATACTCATCTACTCTCGAAATAAATATGATCATGAGAAACATTTGCGGTGCATTTTTGAAATTCTACGCCAGGAAAAGTTGTACGCAAAATTTTCTAAGTGTGAATTCTGGCTACGTGAAGTTTTGTTCCTTGGCCACATAGTGACTACACATGGTACCCAAGTAGACCCAGCAAAGATAGAAGCAATAATGAATTGGGAAGCCCCAAAGACACCTTCCGAGATACGTAATTTCTTAGGATTGGATGGTTATTATCGAAGGTTCATTGAGAACTTCTCACGAATAGCCTCTCCTTTGACAATCTTGACCCGTAAGGATGCTAAATTCAACTAGGGACCAAAGCAACAAGAATCTTTTGAGACATTAAAGTATAATTTAAGCAATGCCCCGGTGTTAACTCTGCAAGAAGGTGTTGAAGAGTTTGTGGTTTATTGTGATGCTTCGCATACTAGTATGGGATGTGTGCTTATGCAGAGAGGCAAGGTGATTGCCTATGCATCACGAAAATTGAAGGTGCACGAGAGAAACTACACCACCCATGATTTGGAACTGGCTGAAGTAGTATTCGCACTTAAACTTTGGAGGCAGTATCTATACGGAACAAAGTGTATTATCTACAGCGATCATAAAAGCCTCTAACATTTGTTCAATCAGAAGGACTTGAACATGACAACGACGTTGGATGGAAACACTCAACGACTATGATTGTGAGATTCGATATCATCCAGGGAAAGCAAATGTAGTCGCTGATGAGCTTAGTCGCAAGGAAAGAGTCAAACCTTTAAGGATCAATACCAAGAGCATTGAACTGAAGAATAACTTAAATGAAAAGCTACTAGTTACACAAAAGGAAGCCATGTCAGAGGACAACGTCGCGAATGAAGGACTAGGTGCAACGATTGATCAGTTAGCATCTGGAAAGGATGGAATGTTTAGGCTTAATAATCGGGTCTGGATTCCGATCTTTGGAGGACTTAGAAATGTAATCCTTCAAGAAGCACATAGTTCTAAATATTCGGTTCACCCAGGAAGTGACAAGATGTATCAAGATCTTAAGCCCAATTATTGGTGGATGGGTATGAAGAAAGATATAGCCGATCATGTAGCAAAGTGCTTGACGTGTTCTCAAATTAAGGCAGAACACCAGAACCGTCATGACTTTTACAACAACTTGAGATCCAAGTGTGGAAATGGGAAATGATAACAATGGACTTCATCACTAAGTTACCGAAGACCAAGCGTGGCAATGACACGATTTGGGTTATTGTAGATAGATTAACCAAATCCGCTCACTTCTTGCCAATTAAAGAAATACGAATCTGACAAGCTGGCTAAGCTTTATGTTGATGAGATTGTGTCCTTGCACGGTGTACCGGTATCCAATGTATCTGATAGAGATACAAGATACACATCTCACTTTTGGAAAAGCTTCCAACGATCTCTAGGCACGAGTTTAAACTTTAGTACAGCTTACCATCCTCAGACGGACGGACAAAGCGAGCGTACCATTCAAACCTTGGAAGACATGCTTCGAGCTTGTGTGATCGATTTAGGCGGAAGTTGAGATGATCACTTACCCCTAATCGAGTTCTCTTACAATAATAGTTATCACACAAGTATTAAGGCCGCTCCTTTTGAAGCCTTATACATAAGAAAATGTAGGACGCCTGTGTGTTGGGTCGAAGTTGGAGAAGCCTAACTTTTGGGGACCCGAAATCGTCCTCGAAACCATAGAAAAGATTGTGCAAATCCATGATCGACTTAAGGAAGCTCGAGATAGACAAAAGAGCTATGCCGACAAAAGGCGTAAACCTTTACAGTTCCAAGTTGGGGACAAGGTTATGTTAAAAGTGTCACCTTAGAAAGGTGTAATGCGTTTTGGGAAAAGGGCAAGCTAAGCCCGAGATACATCGGACCATTCGAAATAATCAAATATGTCAGGACCCATAGCTTACCGGCTTAAGCTACCGAAAAAGCTCAATGGAATCCATGATGTGTTCCACGTCAGCAATCTGAAGAAACACCGCGTGGACGAGTCATTGGCAATGCCACATGAAGACGTACAGATCGATGAAAACTTGCGTTTCATAGAGAAACCAATTGCGATCAAGGATTGGCAAGTTAAGAAGCTTCATAGGAAGCACGTACCTATTGTGAAGGTCAAATGGGATGCCCATCGGGTTCCCGAATATACTTGGGAGGTCGAGTCCAATATGCGACAAAAGTACCCTTATCTAATTGAATAAATCTCGAGGTCGAGATTTTTATTAAAGGGGTGAGATGTAACACCTCGAAAATTTGTCCAATAAAAATCCGACACGTGTCCTGAAAATTCTTGGTTTCCACGAGTAGCCGAGAAGGACTAAAGACGTTGTCATGTTATTTAATTAACCTTTGAACGAGCATCGGAAAAAGTCGAAGGATCAAAGTGGCAAGTTTCCAAAAATTTCATCTCTGGGAAGTCCTTACGGACTGTAACCAAAAATAGTTACGGACCGTAAGGCAATCATCTTATGGTTTCAGTAAGGCGGTTACGGACCGCAAGCCTTATTGGTTACGTCCGTAACCAATTCAAATCGGTGGGCGCGCCATGGCCTTACGGACCGCAAGGCTCACTCCTTACGGTCCGTAAGTGGTTGCCAGCGACAGAATACATGGCAGCTTGCTGCCCTTCCACCTTGCTCGCCATTTCCACCCTTCTCCTGCTTATGCCATGATCCTAGCCCCTTGTATTCATCCCCTGACCCATGCTAACACCTGGATCAATCCTATGAGGCATCTCCAACTATAAATACCCTTATAGTTGCAACATGGAGACTTGCTCATTTCTTCAAACATTCCTCTGATATTATCGGAGGTTCCTGATCCTTGGGGAGTTCCTAATTAGTCTTATTTCGTGCTAAGGACCTTGTGTAAGTGTTCTTAGCCATCCTTTTTAGTTTTTTTAAGTTTTAAGCCAATTTCAAAGCGTTGACGTAAAAACGCTTTGACTTTGAGCTAAGACCATTATGGTCCAGCCAATGTTCGTAACGAATATGGCTACGTGATCGAAATAAGGTAGGTGTTAATCCCTCAAGAGGGCATCTCCTGATTACCACGTTTGCTTGATCAATTCCAGATGTAAAAAGAGTACCCATATTATACAAGTCCTAGTACTTGTCGGGTCCAAAATATATTCTTTTCGTTCACCGCTTAATCAAGCGTTTTGTACCGTCATCTTTATTTTAAGTTAGCCGGTCTAAGTCAATGACTAAATAAAGACCCGCTAGCTATCTAATCGGTCAATAATACCATCTATTCCAGACTAGAGACTTCCAGTAGATTGTCGCCAAGCTAGTTTATTTTGATTACGGCTGTGCTTTGTTATTTTCTTATTACTAAGGACTTTGCAAGCCAGGTAAATACTTTAACTTATTTTACCTTATATGGGCTTGGGATACGGCATAGTAATACTGCGTGGTTGGATATGGGATCAAAGACCAATGAGTCGGAATTCAAATAATCCATTTTAATTCGTATTGCTTAATATTAAACATTTAAGGGTTAAAACGACCGTGTCCTGGATATCCACGGCTCATTTAATTGTAAATGGCCACGACCTAAGCACGGGGTGTAGGCATACACCCGTTAGATGCTAAATTTAAAATTATGAACCATTAGGGGGGCACCTATTAAAGGTGTTAAAGTGGTGTGTCGATTAATCATGATCCGGCATAGTTTTCAGGCTCTAAATGTATTATTAGCATGTAAAACTGATAACATGAAATTATTTATCCCAAGTTATTTATAAACAAAGTACCATTGTGTACACTAAATGTTTTCGAAATATTTTCAAAATGAGTCGGTTAAACGTATTTACCAGTGAAAACTGACGTATTTTCAAAAGACTAAGCGCAGGTGACAAGTATACATAATTAGGCTGGAAGTGCTCGGCAAAGCTTAAGAGGAATTGCAACCCTTTGCTTAGAAGGCCTTAGTCTGACAAGTTTCCTTTTGTATTCACATTTCGATCCGCCTGTGGATCTAGTTACAAGCGTTGTATTATTATTTTTGAACTTTGAACATTTAAACGTTTGTAATAGTAATTATCCAGACTTCCGCTATGTATTATTGTATTGCTTGGTAATGATAATATCAACTTATGTCACGATATTCCCCAACCGGCCCACCGGGTATACGTGGAAATTAGGGGTGTGACATTTTTCCTTCCAGCTTTCAAACTCGTCCATGCTCATCAATTTTGGCGGTTTTGTAGTAGTTCCCATCTCGTTGTCCAGATTCATCTGGTTTACCGCATTAGCATTTGCATTTGCATTAGATGTTGAAGCTACTGTTGAAGCAAAAGCGTAATCATCCATCTCGACAGACTGAAGGTTTAACTGAAAACACGTTCAAAACTTGAAAAAGATTAGCAAACTGACAAGTTCGGTCAAACTTGTATAGAAAATCAGATTTCAAATTCAATTTCAACAAGTTCGGGCAAACTTGTATGCAATTTTTAGAATTTTCAACTTAAAATCAAGTTCGGGCGAACTTATGATTGGCTTTGAAAAATTTCCAAGTTTTTCTCCAAGTTCGGGCGAACTTATTGAAAATTTCAAAAAAAATGATCAAGTTCGGTCGAACTTGGTCAAATTTTACTGAAAACTCAATCAAGTTCGGGCAAAAATGTTAAAAATCAACAAAATTGATGATTTTTAATCAAGTTCGAGCGAACTTGTATGTTAAGTTCGAGCGAAGTTTGGTTTGAAACATGGTTTTTTGACAATTTCGACATGAATTCGATTGAATTTGATTCTTAAAATTTCAAGGGTTTGTAATTAAGTGATTATCTATGACATGTTCAATTTTTAGCCATTTTTGTCCATGATTATTCAATTATGTGAAAAAGTGAAGAAAAAATGGTAGAAATGAGTAGAAATAGAATGATTCTTGTGTTGATTCCAACAAATTTAGGTATCGAGGCTTTGATACCACTTGATAGGACCGTCCTCCTCAGCTCGGGAACCTCAATTTATATCTAATGTCCATATAAGCGGAAATTATATGAAAAGTTAACCAAATACACAAGAATTGATGTTTAATTTGTCTATTTATTAAGTCCAAAAGTATTACAATTGAGTTTCCAAACAAACAGAGCTTCGCGTAGAAGTCGTGAAGTTGTTACAATGCTAGACCCATGACATCCTATATATAGATAATGAAGTTCGCTCGAAGTGTGTCCAGGCTAGATCAAGTTCGGCCGAACTTGATCAGCCTATACTAACTTCGGCCGAACTTGCTTGTTTCAACATAAATACATTATGAAATCTAACAATTCAAGCTCTAAACATACAGACTCGACAAACCTAGACAAATGACATCATGTATCAACAATTTATTTACTGATCTAAAACAGTTTTACAAAAATATCTTAAAAAGGTGATTTTTACCTTTTTTAACGCATAGCTTTGTACCGAACTTTACCATAAGCATCCCAAATCGAAACGACTTGATATTTTAACACAATGCATGTTATTTGCTGATTAAAATGATGTTATACCCTTGATAGTGCAGTCTTACTTAAGACATACAAATCACATCATTTCATCCAATTTACAACTCTCTAAGCCTCATGTACAACATGTAAAGCTAGTAAACATATGACCAAGTTTCATGCCATTATAACACCCTAAATAGCATTATTTTTAAGATTTATAATCTGATCATAAATCATTTTTGTCATAACTTATCATTTTCATTATTTCATGACCATAAATCAACATGCATGCCTAGGTACAAGCATCTGATGCACCCATATCATATCATCATCATCCTACATAAACTTAAATGCATCCAAGATCACATTTATTTTATGTTCATATATTCCAAAACATATTCATCACATCATCATCCAATCACGTTTACATGAATGCAAGATATACTTCTTATTTATGAACATATGACAAAAACCCACATGCATCCATATATACATATATATACACGGCACACATATATACACATACATCCAAACATGAACTTTTCTTAAATCTACTTTCAATCACAAGTCCTTTTCATGTAAATTACTTTTAATCATACATGCATAAACTTTTCAAGAATCTAATCAAACAAGAATCAATCAACAAAGTCAACACTCAACCTCTAATCTATACACACATACACCCATGGCCACATTATATATATATATACACACCACACACACATCCATTTTTATTTTCTTTGAAAACCCATTTGATATTACTTTCAAGTTTGTGTTCAAATCCAAGAACTAGAGAAACCTTCCATAATCATCGGTATCACCATGAACCAAGAACAAGATTTTTAAAGTGAGTTTTATACCTTCAAGGTTTCTAGTGGGTTTTGACAAAAGTGATGATATGGAGCTTGGTTCTAGCTTGAAACACCTTAGAATCACCTTATGATCTTCAAAAATGCTTGAAACTAACTTGGAATGAGCTTGAATCTTCAAGAAAAGGTTTGAAATTTGAAAATATATATGTGTTAGGGGTGTCGGCCGAGATTTTGAAGAGGGAGAGAGAGTGATTTGTTTTGATTGTGTTTCTTGTATTTGTAAGATTTTAAAAGATTTAATAAGTATAATCATCACTTGAGTCTTCCAATATTAACAAGTGTAAGAAAGAGAGTGTGGACACTCCTCCTAACCGCCACCTCCTTGCCCTCTCACATATTACACGCATACATACATATATATATTACATATATAAGCTTTAAACTGGTATTTTACTGACTACATGGTATTTTATCTAGTTTTTTATCTCGTTTTATGGTGTTTTAAATTATTT
The DNA here is from genome assembly GCA_947069175.1 of Scalesia atractyloides. Taxonomy (NCBI): domain Eukaryota; kingdom Viridiplantae; phylum Streptophyta; class Magnoliopsida; order Asterales; family Asteraceae; genus Scalesia; species Scalesia atractyloides. Next base: position 32,531,936 of record CAMTDV010000024.1, on the reverse strand, counting down.
TTAACACTCTATAAAATAAACTCACCAAAATATGTTGAACAATATTTTATTTGCCAAAACTGGCTGCGTTGCCCGTATTTGGCAGTATACGCATTGTGTAGCGCGGTACGCGTTTAAACTCGAAAAATAGAGTTTCTAAGCATTTTAATTTATTTTTACTCACAAACATAATTAGAAATATTATTTTACTCATAACAGACTATTTTGAGGATTTTAGCATTAATCGGGCGGTCACCGACGTTCGTTTCGCATTTTAACCGATACGCGATAAGCGTTTATCTTAAAATTGCCAACATAATTTCTAATAAATTTTAAATTTATTAACACATCAAAAAACATCAAATAACATCACTTTCGATAAATTTGCCTTTTTATTTATTCATAACACGTGTCACACTAGTACATGCTCAAAATAATCGGGTGTCTCTGCAGTGCCCACGATACTAAATGCCTTTGCATTTAGCTCGATTTTCTGGAAATCTTGCTCTGAGTAGTTTTCAGGACTCTTTGGTACTTGGACCTTTGGGTCCTTAGTACTCGGCACCATTGGAGCATGAGGTCCAAAGGCAACCGACTTCCAGTAGCCGGTGTTTATGCTGAGCAAGTATATGAACCCATCCGACGTTGCCAGATATTATACTCCAATCTGACAAGCATCGGTGGTTTATACAATTGGTGCCAGTGTTGTGTGGATCTTGTGAATTTTGAGACATTTTCAATTGTTTGTAAAAAAAGGTGTTTGTTTAAAATACTTTGAACGTAAATAAACTTTTACTCTATTTTCAATCCCACGAACAAACAAGATCAGTAGTGAGAGCTGATCTGTTTATATCAAATTGATTGTTTAGATCGAATTTGATGGACGAAGCTCTGATACCAATTGTTAGGATCTGAGTTTGATATTATTGTGAATATTGAATATGAAATCAGTGGAAGTAGATAAAAAAAGTGTGAAATATACAGCGGAAATAGTAAACTTTGAAATCACAACAATAGAAAGATTGCTTTCACTAAATGCTTTTATAAATCAAATGTTTACGTGAATAAAGATTACAAACTCCCTCTTAACCTAAGATCACTTAGATTTGTTCGTACACAAAATGTCAAGGAGAAGTGATGAAAAGAATAGTATTCACTGTTCTTATTTACAGTACAAAGCAAACCATTGAGCATCTTAGGCTGACGTCACATTGAAAGTGACACTTAACCATCTAACAAACTCTAAACACTATGAGTCTAAACACTGTTACATTGAAATATAAAGACGGTTGGCAAAGGACTGTTGAGGATATCCTCTGTTGAGCTTCAGCAGTGACTGGTCCGATAATGCGGATTTGTACGAACACTCTAGCCTTAGACAGAAATCTCAGGGTACAGGCATCCACCCTTCCAGATTGCACGTGTTCACATTATTAAAACCCAAACTTTGACAAGATTTTTAAAACTTTGAAGGCATGAAGCCTAAAAACAAATCATCTAAAGAAAGATGATTGATTTTCAAAACGAATTTGTAACACAAGATAACTTGTTTTAGGTTATAGTCTAGGTCAAAATATTACTAATAACCTAATTCCCTATAACCATGAGCTCTTATACTAATCTTTCTGTAATACTCTGACCGCGTGAAACAACAAATCGCAGCGGAAACATCGGGGAGTCATGTCACAGAACTATTGTTTTACAACACATGGTACATAAAGTTTTGTATTATTGAATATTATTGTTTATATTGTCTTGGGAGAATGAAATCAAAAACATAACAATTGTCTTGCAAATTTTAAAGTCACTAAGGCCCAAGTCCGCCCTATGTGAAGCATGCTCAAAGTCAAACATTAGCTTGGGTTTTGACAAAAGTGATGATATGGAGCTTGGTTCAAGCTTGAAACACCTTGGAATCACCTTAGGATCTTGAAAAATGCTTGAAACTAACTTGGAATGAGCTTGAATCTTCAAGAAAAGGTTTGAAATTTGAAAATGTATGTGTGTTAGGGGGTGTCGGCCGAGATTTTGATTACGGGAAAGAGTGATTTGTTTTGATTGTGTTTCTTGTATTTGTAAGATTTTAAAGATTTGAATAAGTATAATCATCACTTGAGTCTTCCAATGTTAACAAGTGTAAGAAAGAGAGAGTGGACCCTCCCCTAGCCGCCACCTCCTTGCCCTCTCACATATTACACACATACATACATATATATTACATATATAAGCTTTAAACTGGTATTTTACTGATTACAGGGTATTTTATCTAGCGTTTCTATCTCGTTTTATGGTGTTTTAAATTATTTTTAACACTCTACAAATATAAACTCACCAAAATATTGTTGAACAATATTTTATTTGCCAAAACTGGCTGCGTTGCCCGTATTTGGCAGTATACGCACTGTGTAGCGCGGTACGCGTTTAAACTCGAAAAATGGAGTTTCTAAACGTTTTAATTTATTTTTACTCACAAACATGATTAGAAATATTATTTTACTCATAACAGACTATTTTGAGGATTTTAACATTAATCGGGCGGTCACCGACGTTCGTTTCGCATTTTAACCGTTACGCGATAAGCATTTATCTTAAAATTGCCAACATAATTTCTAATGAATTTCAAATTTATTAACACATCAAATAACATCACTTTCGATAAAATTTGCCTTTTTATTTATTCATAATCATGTCACACTAGTACAGGCTCAAAATAACCGGGTGTCTCTGCAGTGCCCACGATACTAAATGCCTTTGCATCTAGCTCGATTTTCTGGAAATCTTGCTCTGAGTAGTTTTCAGGACTCTTTGGTACTTGGACCTTTGGGTCCTTAGTACTCGGCACCATTGGAGCATGAGGTCCAAAGGCAACCGACTTCCAGTAGCCGGTGTTTTGCTGAGCAAGTATATGACCCATCCGACGTTGCCAGATATTATACTCCGATCTGACAAGCATCGGTGGTTTATACATGATGCCAGTGTTGTGTGGATCTTATGAATTTTGAGACATTTTCAATTGTTTGTAAAAAAAGGTGTTTGTTTAAACTACTTTGAACGTAAATAAACTTTTACTCTATTTTCAATCCCACGAACAAACGAGATCAGTAGTGAGAGCTGATCGTTTATATCAAATTGATTGTTTAGATCGAATCTGATGGACGAAGCTACCAATTGTTAGGATCTGAGTTTGATATTGTTGTGAATATTTAATATGAAATCAATGGAAGTAGATAAAAAAGTATGAAATATACAGCGGAAATAGTAAACTTTGAAATCACAACAATAGAAAGATTGCTTTCACTAAAGGCATGAAGCCTAAAAACAAATCATCTAAAGATAGATGATTGATTTTCAAAAACGAATTGTAACACAAGATAACTTGTTTTAGGTTATAGTCTAGGTCAAAATATTACTAATAAACCTAATTTCCTATAACCATGAGCTCTTATACCAATATTTCTGTAATACCCCGACCGCGTAAAACAACAAACCGTGACGGAAACGTCGGGGAGTCATGTCACATAACTATTGTTTCACAACACTGGTACATAAAGTTTTGTATCATTGAATATTATTGTTTATATTGTCTTGGGAGAATGAAATCAAAAACATAACAATTGTCTTGCAAATTTTAGAGTCACTAAGGCCCAAGTCCACCCTATGTGAAGCATGCTCAAAGTCAAACATTAGCTCCTGAAACATATGTGAAAATAAAACATCAGCATAAAAATGCCTGTGAGTAACATAGGTGTTGTGATGAAGATTTATGGCTTTGAAAGTTAAAAGAAACGTTCAACTATTACAAAAGTAGCCATGATCCTTTACAAAATGTTCTTTTATGAAATCATATGAAAATCAAATGATTTAAAGAAATGATGCATGGTTAACTTAATAACCAAAATATGTCGTGCCTTGTATAAAATATGTCATGTCTTGTATTTTTTTGAAGTAGTTTAGATAACGCTACGTTGTGTAATATAATGAAAGCACTTATATATAGGAAGTACCAGCGGCGTATCCACCATGCTTTTATCATATTACATACGTCTCGTCATTTAAATTACTTACCATAAGCCAACAATTGAGATGTCTTTTTTAAAGTCAATATCATGTATAAACCAAATGTCTTTTATAAACAAATGTCTATGTATAAACCAATGTCTTGTATAAACTAAATGTCTTTTATAAACAAATGTCTATGTATAAACCAGTGTCTTGTATGGTAAACAAAAGTCTTGTTTAAACCATAAAATAAATGTCTTGTTAAAATAACCAAAATGTCTTGTCTTGTCAAAATGTCTTGTATAAAACAAGTGTTTTGAATAAATAACGGTCTTGTTTAAACAAAAACTCTTGTCTTATAAATCAATTGTTTTTATTGTGTAGACACTATATATGGATTATTGGCGAATATATTCAAGCCTTGTTGATTGTCAGATAAACCCTTATAAAGACAAAGGTTTATCAAATGTTCATCGGATTCTATCATTCCCTAAAGTCACTTCTAAACAAACCTAGGAAGCGGGCTCGAGATTATCAATCCTATGGTACCAATACATACCAGCGGTCGGCATGATCAAGGTTAATCAATGTATCATTGTATATTCAAAGCACCAATAGGTCTTGAACAATGTAAGCATATCATGACAATGTTTTGAAATCATGTACTTGGCATACTAAGTCAATAACCAAGAAAAATGTCTTTGAAATCATGTACTAGGTATGCTAAGTTAAATACGAAGTAAAAATGTCTTTGAAATCGTTGTACTCAGTATGCTAAGTCAACATACGAAGCAAAATGTCTTTGAAATCATGTACTATATGTACTAGATAAGCAAAACATGTATAATGTCATGAAAACAAGAAAGTGGTGATAGGCACATATGAATCACCCCAAAACATTTGAAAACTAAAATAGGGGTTGTGTACTCACTTAGGATTACGTATAAGTCTTGTTCAAATGATCAAATAAAGCTCAAAGGATCAAGAGTTCATGGTCTCCTAGTATTGGATAACGATGTTAGTGTGTCGAGACTTTAATCAGAGGATTGGATAGAATGAAGTGTAAAACCAAACAAGTGTTTGGACTCATATGATAGGTTTAATAAGCTTAACATTCTGATTTGAAAGAGTTCCTAAGTGCTTTCGACCCATATTACTTGTTAGAGTAATTTATGCTACTTTAATGGGTCATTAGCGTAATTATAAGTTTGGATGGTTAAATAAATCCTAGGATGAGTCTTATATGTCCAAACAAGTTTGATTATGTTATAATATGAGTTTAGATGTCAAAACTATGGTCTTAAATGTTCAAAACCATTTTATGCGCCAAAAGGGCGATTTCGGCATTTTAAAGTACATAAAATCGACTCATCATATAACTAACCAGACTATATGACTATAAGGTATAACCTCAAGGTTTATTTCCTAAATTATGTTGTCATAAAAATGCGTTTGGTCGAATCCTAATATTGACCAAATGGGTAGATTCTAAAGTCAAAGCGGTAGTAAAACGCTCGACTTACGGCTAAGAAATAAGCACTAAAATAGAAATCATGAGTTAGACATATTTGAACATGTCTAATAATGTTATAAAACTGATTTGGTGTCAAAACCTTAAGTTTTAATACCCAAAAACGTTTTCGTCGTATAATGCATTTTTATGCATTTTTTTTACATTTAACTCGTAAAACTTTGACTCGTCATCTCGTCTACTAATCGTGGTAATCAGATGGTGCAATCACAAGGGATTAATACCTTCTTGATTACAATCATGTTGCAAAGTTCAATTTGAACTTTGACTTGACCAAAATCATCAGAAAAGTCAAACAGGAAGCCAAACTGTTTTACTTTTAATTCAAAATAGCTAAAATAACGAAAAGAACTAGGAAGAGTACTTACTTGTGTTGAAGAACACTTTCAGAACTCAAGATAGGAGTATTCAAAAGGCTAGAAAATGATAGAAAGAAGAACTTCACACTTTGCTTTGAAGTGTTTTGAAGTGGTGTGAAAAAAATGGATGAATCAAGGGGTATTTATAGTGTTTTAGGATCAAGAAGGTGATGACAAGTGTTACCAAGTGTGGATTAGTGTCCTAACATGTGTTAACACCAAATTAAGTATGGAAAATGAGTGCAAGGTGTCAAAAATTGGAGATAGGTGGCCAAACTTGGTGATGAAGCAAACGTTTTTTTTGACATTTTTGGCCCCCTGGACTTGTATTGTCTCGTTTTGTCATTTTTAACCCCTATTAACCAATATTTAGGTTATATAAAGGCGTTAAGGCATGTGTAACTTCGATTTTTTCTGGAAATGTCATGGATGTCAGTTCGTTCGACTGTACGGTTACACGTTTTGTAAATAAAGTATAAAACTTTATCGAACACGAAAATGACCGAATTTGTGCAACGATTGAAATTATGCATTCTCGTAAATAAATACAAGATTTTATTAAATACTAAAATGTTCCGAAAATTTCAATGACTGAAAATGTACAAATGTCACATTATTGGTGACCCTCATTATGTTATATCCGTTATCACACTCGTTATGTATAATATATCTACAATTTGCGCTTTTAACATATTTACACAAACGTTAACATATCATCAAGTATCATAGTGCATGTATTCCGTAAACTTATATATTTTATCATCTTTAAATATTTTTATACATGAAATAACTTCACAAGTTAACCTATGTATCATTTTCATTCTCGATAAATAAGTTGCATTTTAACGTGTCTTTTTAACGAAATTATCGTTTTCACCGTACAAGTACACATGCATAGTCCTACCTCATACTATCATGTTAACACTTATCATTGAACCTATCACATTACTCATATTTACTAATCACATCTCTCCGTCCAAAGTTCACACTTGAACAACCCGTTTTCGTGTACGTCAAAATATGCGTATTTTTTACGTTTCGTTAACGTTTTTAGGCGTCAGAAGTCACGTATGACTAGCCAAACACCATGGATGCTTAATATAATTTTAAATACTTAGATTTATCATGAATATATCATTTTATAATCTGATCTAAATCAGTTTTGCAAAAAAAATTACTTTAAAAGCCGATTTTTACCGTTTTTAATGCATAGTCTTGTACCGATCTTTAATATAATCATCCCAAGTCATCATGACTTCATATTTTAACAAAATACATTTTATTTACTGAATAAAATGGTACTAATAATCATATTAGTGGAGATTTTATGTAAGTCACATAAATCATGCATTTTCACCCATTTTACTAGTTTTTAAGCCACATGTACAACATGCAAAGCTACCAAACTTATGACGTATATTTCTATTATCAAAACACATCATATATCATCATTTTAACATGCATATAACCTAATTTAATTCATCTTTCTTATATCATTTCTTTCATCCCTAATTCATTTTCTTATCATCATTTGATCATCACTAACACTTATGCACAAGCACTTAATGCATGATCATCATTTCATCATCATCTAGCCATTTAAACTCATCCAAAATTCATTTATTATCTTCCATATAATTCCAAGACATTATCCTTAATCGGATCATTCATATAATCATCACAACTTCAATGCATATGACATTTATGCACTAGTGAACAAAACTCATGTGTATGCATACATATATACGACACATGCATATACACATATCCATCCAAGAAATAACTTTTCATCTTTTCAACTTTAATCGCACAAACTTTTACAAAAATCCATTTTGATCATACATGCAATTACGTTTCAAGAATCATCTCAATCAAAACTCAACTTAAAATCAAAAACTAACACTAACCCATACATGCATACACTCACGAACATACACACACATATATACTCCCACTTTTATTATGACAAGATCATTTTGTTGATTAGTTATTAAGTGTTATGAAGAACCCAAGTGTTTGAGAAACATGTTATCACCATCTCATCAATAAACAAGATCAAGAATGGTAAATGGGTTTATACCTTACAAGAACAAAAATGGGTGTTTGATGAGATTCTTGATGAATGCAAGCTTATTCCTCCTTGGAATCACCTTTTGATCTTCAAACGGACTTGGAATCAACTTGAAATGCACTAGGATCTTCAAGATTTGAATGAAAAATAAAAATGTAAGTGGAGTGGAGGTGGGTTTAGTACGCTAAAGACAGGATTATTCCTCCTTTGAATCAACTAATATCTTGTTCTCCAGGCCAGACGATTAATCGGCATAGAAAGTAGGGATTTCGTGATAAAGTTGGGTTTAGTACGCTAAAGACATGATTATAAAATAGTATTTAGTAGTATTCCTCACCAAATCAAAATAGATCTAGCTATCTTTATCACCATCAATACAACATCATTTAATAACATTCAAACAAATCTATAAATCCTTATGCACACTAAAAATCATCAAAACATAATTGTTAGAAAACCCTAGTTTATCATATCATTATTAAAGTGTTTAGAGATCATGTCATCCATTTTGTTAACAGAAGCAAATCACCACATTTCCTTTTAAATCATACAATCCTAGTTATCACACTTGAAGTATGAAACAATAGCTTTTAACAGTTCATGTTTATAGTCATGATTTCATAAATATTCATTTTAAACAACTAGTGATGCACAAACAAATGAGGAGATACAACCCAAAAACAATAGAATTATACTAACCTGAAAATGTGAGGATAACGAGTGTGTAAGAATAAGAAAAAGAATCTTCGAGAGACAAGAAAAAATCTTTGGGGAATAATAAGTTGTTGTCAATCTTCAAGAAGAAGGAAAGAATGTTTGTTGATAGAGAAAGAATGTTTGTTGAAAGAAAGGTTGCCATCACAATGATTGGGGAAAACATCCTAGGGTTTACTGCACAAGGGTATGTATACATGCTGAAAGATTTCGCACACACCCATGCGCAAGAATGTACAGTTCCATTAGGGTTAGATGTGGGCTGGGATTGGGCCAGAATTATTAGGTGTGCGGTCAAGGAAGAGTGTATGTTTTATATGGGAGTGGGGTGTGCAGCTAGGAGGTGGTGTGCGGCCACACTTTACTTTATAACGTAAATCCATGTATACATAACATTCATACATATGTAGTGTGCGGATAGACTTATTATTGTAACATAAACTTCATATTTTTCATAACATAGATATATACAAACAAGCCAAATATATTTAGCATACATGTTAATATATTCATCTAACTTTTAGCAAATCAATTTATAACAACACATTCTCATAAGGACCAAATAAATATACTAAATCATATTTTTTTGGTTAGTTATTAAGTGTTATGAAGAACCCAAGTGTTTGAGAAACATGCTATCACCATCATCATCAATAAACAAGATCAAGAATGGTAAATGGGTTTATACCTTACAAGAACAAAAATGGGTGTTTGATGAGATTCTTGATGAATGCAAGCTTATTCCTCCTTGGAATCACCTTTTGATCTTCAAACGGACTTGGAATCAACTTGAAATGCACTAGGATCTTCAAGATTTGAATGAAAAAAAAATGTAAGTGGAGTGGAGGTGGGTTTGGCCGAGGTTGGGAAGAGGGAGAGGTAAGAGAGTGAATGTTGATGTGTGTGTGAGGTTTTGTGTTTTAAAAAGCTTCTAATGATTATAGTTGTCGCGCCCTCAATTTCCGCAATCGGGGTATTACCGCGAGGCGTGCGACTAACCAGGATCATGCCACTAATCATATTGACAATCATTCTAAACATGGCGAATCCATCACCACAATACGATTAGTGACTGAAGTTCAAAGTCCAAAAGCATTAATAAAGATAACAGCAGAAGCATATAGTTTTAAAATCCAAACACAAGTTTAAATTTCATGATTATTTATTTGAACTGACAATGGTTCAACATAACCACTACACTCCTCCGCTGCAAGCTCCTGAGCTGTACCTATGGACCTGTAAAGCATGTAGTAGGGTGTCAACAATAAAGTTGGCGAGTTCACTCTTTTCCAGATTTATTTCCAAAAACATATGTTTGTTAAGTTACTCATTTATAATCATGTTATGGGGAGCTACCCCATCTGTAACCTACTAAACTACGTAATACAGAATACTTGTGACTGTTGTATCTTTGTTGCGTCGTTTGTCAATGTCTATCATCATTGACGGTTGCCAAGGCATACTAGTTCACGCCCGTCCTCCCCGGTACGATGTCAGGTTAGTGAAACCTAGTAGCGCTATCAACTTACATCTTGTTCGCCAGGCCAGACAATTAATCGGTATAGAAAGTTGGGATTTCGTGATAAAGTTGGGTTTAGTACGCTAAAGACATGATTAAAAAATAGTATTTAGTAGTATTCCTCACCAAATCAAAACAGATCTAGCTATCTTTATCACCATCATACAACATCATTTAATAACATTCAAACAAATCTATAAATCCTTATGCACACTAAAAATCATCAAAACATAATTGTGAGGAAACCCTAGTTTATCATATCGTTATTAAAGTGTTTAGAGTCATGTCATCCATTTTGTTAACAGAAGCAAATCACCACATTTCCTTTTAAATCATACAATCCTAGTTATCACACTTGAAGTATGAAACAATAGCTTTTAACAGTTCATGTTTATAGTCATGATTTCATAAATATTCAATTTAAACAACTAGTGATGCACAAACAAATGAGGAGATACAACCCAAAAACAATAGAATTATACTAACCTGAAAATGTGAGGATAACGAGTGTGTAAGAATAAGAAAAAGGATCTTCGAGAGACAGGAAAAAATCTTCGGGGAATAATAAGTTGTTGTCAATCTTCAAGAAGAAGGAAAGAATGTTTGATAGAGAAAGAATGTTTGTTGAAAGAAAGGTTGCCATCACAATGATTGGGGAAAACATCCTAGGGTTTACTGCACAAGGGTATTTATACATGCTGAAAGATTTCGCACACACCCATGCGCAAGAGTGTGCGGTTACATTAGGGTTAGATGTGGGCTGAGATTGGGCAGAATTAATAGGTGTGCGGTCAAGGAAGAGTGTATGATTTAAATGGGAGTGGGGTGTGCGGCTAGGAGGTGGTGTGCGGCCACACTTTACTTTATAAGCTAGTGTAGTTAAGCGTTTTCGCGGGGTGTCACGATAGTGGAAGATACTTGGATGACACTTGGAGGCATGGGGTGTTGGTGGACACCCCCATGTGCCACCACCACCACCTTTACACACCTACTTTACATATGCATACACAAATATATTATATACATGCATAAACAGGTATTTAACTGACTACCGGGATTTTATCTCGCGTTTTATTCGCGTTTTAAGGCATTTTAAATTATTTTTATCATTATATAAAATTTAACTCGCCATCATATTGCTGAACAATATATTTTCCTTGACTGGCTTCGTCGTTTAAATTTTGTAAGATACGCGTGGTATTGTGCGGTACGCGATTAAAATCAAAAAACAGTGTTTTTAAGCGCTTTACTTAAATTTTTCTCATGGATATGATTAAAAATAGCATTTTATTCATAACAAATAATTTTAGGAATTTAACACTAATCGGGCGGTCACCAACGTTCGTTACACGATAAGCTTATATCTTATTTTGCCAACATAATTTTAAGTAAAGTTTGGACTTGCCAACATATCAAATACCATTAATTAACATCAAATCAAATTAAGTAATAACACGTGTTACACTAGTACGATATAGACGCTAAATAGCCGGATGTCACACTTTCCAATTTAGGAAATTTTTGGTATTTTTTAGTTTAACTTAGCTATAAATAGCAAGTATTGATATATATGGAGTTTAATGGTATGCAATTTCCATATTTGGAAAATTACTGAATGTTCACCAAAGCTTGTCGAGTTTAAAAGTTTCTATAAATAGCATGTGTATATAGAGCTACAACTTGAACCTCCAGCCAAATATAGTAAGTTCACAGAATATAGGCTCTATTAAGGTATCACGTTAACAGTAAAGTTATGGACAAAGAAATGTTGACCCAGTTACGTGGCAGATGTCACAACAGCACACGAACATTTACCTCTAGATTTAAAAAGAAGGGGTGTGATTGTACGATTGAAGGCTAAGCGAGACGAACTCTAAACTCAGTGATTCAGCAAAGTAGGGAGAGCTGTGAATTATAAGAGGTGCGTTTATATTTTAGGATCTAATTTTTCTACTCGTCTAAGCCCTTGAATTTTTTTAAATTCTTAGGAACGAGCTTAGTATATTTGTAGAAGGGATTGGTTTCATTTTATGTATGTTTACCTTTTTTAACATTTTCAATTTGACATGTTTCACTTTATATGTGTCCGCAGGGGCCAGTGGCTGCTAGTGTTTGGGGTCATGGGTTGATTGGAGTGTTGAGCTAATGCTTCACTAAAAATGTTGATAAAGGAAAGAAAACTTACATATAAAAAAGACAAATGTTTCTTTTTAATTACCTAATTTTTACACGTTACGTTTTGAATGCACATATCTTTACCCAATTCTAGCTATCAGTTTAATACTAATTCACTACATTTAACCCATTAATTCACATCATTATATAAAAGAAAGTTGGTTATGATGGTGAAATCTTTTATTAAATAAAAGGTGGGATCATTGCCACATTGTGCATAATAATTTGCCATGATTATATGTAGTTAGTTATAACTTATAAGAGGACATACATGTTAAATTAATCATGGGTTAAATTCTTGCATATCATTTTCCATGCGTATACATGATCGACGAATCAAATGTCAACTAATGAAAGATGAACAATGCTTGAAAGACGAGTGGCAATTTGGGTATCAGGAAGAACATGCAAACTTGGAATCAAATTGGGATTTGAACTTCTGAAATTAGGGAATAAAAATGTGAGATATTAAATTAACTTTTAATTGGCTTCCATTAAAATGAATTTGTTTAGGTTGTTTCGCGTACAAGCTTAGATGCCTAACAACACCATACTTGCATTCCTAGTATATATAATTTTGGGTTTTGAATCCATGATGAGAGGTTCAAAACAAGATAAGATATGTTTTTTTAAATTGAACTAAAGGTGGATGAGATATTCATCGTTAAAGTCATTTGTTTGATATGGAACTTGAAAGTAGGGTTGTTCATGAGGCGGGCTAGGCTCGGCTCGATTATAAACTGAGTCGGCTCCGGTTGACTCGGATTTGAAATTGAGTTAAAAATCTAAACTAGAACTTGGCTTGATTTTTAACTGAGCTGGTCTGGCTTGGATTTAAAAAGAAATGTAAAACATATCTTTCAAAATTCAATAGGCTAAAATATCATTCAATAGTTCATATCTAAAATAAGTTCAACTAGATAAAAAAATAAGTTTCAAGTTTCGACGAAATACAATTATTATAATAATTGCATCGGCATCCTAATCAACTCTCAAATATGCATAGATACAACTTCACACTTAAATGCTTGCAAATAATAAAGAATTTTATATAATATGTTATATTTATATAAAAACAAAACTCATTAAAAGTACAATAATCTGAGCCTGGGTGATCTGAGCTGGCTCAGCTCAGTTTCAAACCAAGTTATATTGCGCGAGCTTTTTCTGAGCTAAATCCGAGTGAGCTCCGAACCACGAACTTTTTTGACAGTCCTAGTTCAAAGCAAAAAATTGAATTGAAAGTTAGAACTTGTGATATGAGTAGGTGAAAAAACCTTCAAAGGGTTTATAAGACTACTGACTATGGTGACCGTTTTTTTGGGTTGGTTGTCTTGTAAATTTAACAAAAAAAAAAATAAGAAGAGCCCAATTAAGTTTCTTTATAAGTTTTTTTTCTTAGATCACGGGGTGGGGCGGGATTTTGGGGCGTGGCTAGCCAAGCAACGCCGCTGCAGTCACACCGAACCAGCGTGGCCAGCAGTGTTGCCCCGCTGGCGTGGGGCAGGTTGGGCAGGCGAGCTGGCAAAATCTCATTGGTTCAGGCCTAGCCGTTGGGCCAGGCGGTTAAGTCAAGTTTTTAAATCTCATTGATTCAAATGGCGCGATCTAAAACTGAAACTTGATCGGTTTATGGCATGCTACAATTGTGTACCGGCGGCCGACCTAAGTCATAACGATCGTGTGGAGATAGCCAGATTCGAGTACCGCCACAATGGGAACCCGGAATTTTGTTGGGTTCCGCATTTTAATTTTTATAGAACTTTGTAATTTTTTTTATTTGTAGGATTTGTTAACTTTTTTATTTTTTAGGATTTATTAAGTTTTTATTTTTTGAGGATTTTTTGTAATTTTTTTTAATATAATGGTGTATTTTTATAAATTCTCAAAATATATAAAAAAAACCATAATTCACATGGCTAAACCAACGCCGGCTAGCCCACGCCGTTGCCACACCCCAACTTTTTTGGGGTAGCCTGATGGAGCCCCCCTTCCGCCACATGGCTAGCCACTCCTTCAACCCAAACGCACCACACCCCCAGTCTTAACTACTAATTCCCCTAATAATTTAATTGGTGAACCCTTTGTACTTTCTTTATAAATTTCTTTTCTTAACTTCTAATTCCCCTAGTAATTTAATTACTCAATAAACTTGTAATATATAAACTTACAAACAAAATTAAATAAATTATATTTTTTAGTTCCTTGTTGTGAACATCTAGATACAAATTTTATTAAAAACAGTCTTCTAAAAAAATAGTATAAAATAAATATTAATATTTTTAATTTTGTGTCTACATTTTTTTTATTTTATAAACAACAATTATAAATCATATTTATTTAACAATATATTGGTTTAGGTTGGGTTATGAGTGAGAGTAAAAGCTTAAATTAGGTAAGATTACGTAGATGAAGAGAAAAAAAAATAGTTTTTTAATGGGCCAAAAAGCACCTTGCTTGTATTTTACTCCCACCTTACACTTGGGGTGAAAGATGATGTTCAAATGGTTTGAAAAAAGACTTGCGCGAATTTCGTTAAAAGAAAATGCCAGTTTTTTTTCTGTTACGCACTATATAATTGTGTACTAGAAAATTTTAGTTGCGATTGAAAATCACTTAGAACGATTATATTTTCAACTAGAAAACAAACTTGTTGCATCATTTTAGATATGTCATGTATAAGATAACAGTGGTGGATCTAGAAAATCTTCGTAGCGGTAACGTTTTATATAAAACGGTAATGGAATCGAGAAAACGTCAGAAAAAGTCAATTTTTCCAAAATTTACATTACAGTTGAGCGCCAAACGGTGCAGAGGTTACCCCTTCCCCTAAGGCAGGTCCCCCGTGTAAGAGAAGTTAGGAAAATAGAGAGAACACTAAACATATTTATTCCATTTCATGAAACGGTTTCTTGTTCAGCCAACCTATCCATTGTCTTTCTTCATAAAACTAACAAACACATACATTAAAAATTTCTAGTATACAATTTGCACATAATGTATTTTGCACAGTTCCACCTCTTGTTGACAATGCCATCGCAATAGGAATCCTGCCTTCGGTAGCTCTCCAAACAAATATACTGGCCTTTGAAGTAGCAGCAATTTTATTCCAGTAACATTTAAATCCGATTGCTCGGTTAATTCATTCCTAACACTTTTGACAGTAAATTCTTCATCGCCTTCATTCTTCCGATACCATATATCAATTACTTTGAAAATCACTTGCTTGGTATTGTATTTTACCTTATCCTATTGGTATATATGATTTCCTATAAATTTACCAATAGCATAGTATCGCGGTAAAAAAAATAGTTAACAACAAGATCTTACGTTAGCCATGTTTGCACTAAGAATTATATATATATATATATATATATATATATATATATATATATATGGGTTAAAATGAAAATCACCTTGAGTTGTGAGAACCGTAGGAACCAATATTAACCATTGATCAAAGGTGTTTGCATGGATGAGATTAAAACGACAATAAAGCAACGTAATAATTGTGTTTTAATTAATAAAATTTTGTTTTTTAGTGAAAAAATGACATACTAGTCTTTTACTATAGCTTTAATGATTGGTATGATTATTGATTTTGTTTTAATTTATAAGATTATTTTTTAATTTAAAAAATGTAAACATGCATTATTGATTTTTTTTAATTCTCTGATACTTTTTATTTTAACTCTCAATTAATTTTTTTTAAACATGAATTATTAATTTTGTTTCAAGTCTCAGATAATTTTTTTACGATCCGGTTTTAAAAACTTTTTAACGCCCTGGTTTCAACTTTTTTAAGACTCGGGTTTAAACTTTAGAGATAGAGAGTGTAGAATACATTACGGCTTAACGTAAGATTGGTACGTTGACCAAATTACAACATGCGTGATTTTTTTTTTGGTAAAAGAGGCGGCAGCTCCGGTAAATTTAATAATATCAAAAAATATTTACACCTAAAAGGGCTTAGGTTCCTGGGACATAAAACCCAAGGAACACACCACCCCAACTGCAACGAGCCAAACAAATGGGTCGACCAAACCCGGCTCTTGCCTAAACAAAACACAAAAACATCAAACCAACTACACATACACCAATCCGACCCAAGACACCAAAAAACATAAACAAAAAACTATACATCAAAACCTATCAATAAGCAAAAATTGTGCACCAAGTACTGCACACAAAAAAACTAAAAACTGCACAAAAATCAATCATAAATCTTCTGTTCTTTATCATCCTGCCTTATCTTCCTGCAGCCATCCATCCAGCTTTAAACTCTTCATCCACATCAAGCCAACTCTGCACCAGCACCAATTTAAATCAGCATCCATATCTTCTGTCTCCTCCTTCCCTTATGCAACAACTCCATCTACCAATACTATTACCCAATAAAACAGTAACCTTATTTCTACCATCCTGGATCAAAAATAAACCAACCATCAGACTTACTCTCATACCCTCCATCCCCTTCCGCTCATTATACCACATACACCACCCTACTATAAACCCAACTATACCCGCATCAGAGTGAACCTTTCCAGAATCAAACTTTAGACCAACACCCCCTGATCATCATTATCACCATCATCGTGGTCTGAATCATCTTTAGTATTATCACCTGCAGGGTCGTCGTCTTTATCATCATCTTCCTCATCGTCGTCTTTCTCTAACTCAGACGTTTTAATCGATTCATCATGCTTTTCAGCTTCCTGAGATTCAACAATAGAAACATCTTCAGGAACAATCTCAGATTCTGGAGCTTTTTCTACTCAACAGTCTTTTCTATCACAGGCTCCTCTATAGGTTTAGGACACCATCAACAATCCCTTTGCCCTTTCCCTGTTCTGCCTATTCTTTTTCAGCTTTGTCTTTGCTTTCTTGCAGATCAAGTCTTTCGTATTCTGCTTTGAAATCAATGCCCAAGCTGTTAGTTAACACTTACTGTAGCCTGGCAAACCTTCTATCATTTTGATCTCTTTCAGATCTAAGTTCAGCAATCTCTTTCTCCAATTGTTCATTCGCAGCACTCAGACTGTCAACCATAGCTTTCATATACCCTCTGTCATCTTCAAGAAATTTGACTTTGTCTTGCAGAATCTCTTTTTCGACCATGCTCTGCTTTACTTTGCTTTCCAGAGCTTCTTTCTCGACTTCATTCTGTTTGACTTTATCTTCTAGAGCTTTAATTCTTTTCTCTAACATATCAACTGGAGTACCCTTTGCAACAGATTTTGGAGTTGATTGAGGCGTACTCTGAACTAGTACTTTAGTAACAGACGGTGGTTCTTGTGTTGCAGTCGTCGGTGGAACCAGATCTTCAACGATCGGAATATCTTGCAAATTAGAAACAGGAGGTTCTTGTGTAGCTCCTTTTTCTCTTTTTCTGACTCAAGTATCTGCGACTCTGAGGCTTCTTCTTTCCTCTAGTGCTTGGAGAACCCGTAATTTTCTTTGAATCTCCAGCCTTTGACTTAGAGCGCTTTGTTTTCTTCTTTGGTCGATCTTCATCAGAAACCTCATCAGAACCCGGTTCATACAGATCTTCACCGCGCTTTTTCAGACGTTCTTCTTCTTTTTCTTTCTCTGCTTCTCTCTGTCTAATGTCAGCAGAGTCTTCAGAAGATTCATCTTTATCAGAAAATGCTGAAATAAAATTGTCTGTTCTCCACCAGCAATACCGGCCTCAACTTCTTGGCTATCAACATTAACTGCAGCGCCTGAACCTTCAACATTCTGAGGATTTTCATCAGGCTCTATCAACATGGTTTCCACTTTCTTTGATGCCCTTTTACATTTCGGCTTCTCAACAACAACCACTTTCTTTATATACCAATCTCCTCTTTTCTCCTTGAAAGTTTTTAACAACTCAACCTCATCTTTATCGTCTCCACTACCATCTTCCCTCCATTTATTTTCAGGTGGTGAGATATAATCAGCTTTGACAATAGCACCAAATACAGGTTTAGCAATAGGAGCAGAATCTTGCTTTTGAAACGTTTTGAGCTTCTTCAAGGTTGTTTCGTCCAGTGGCTCAGATAAAGAATATCGTTCGGATCTTTCGCAATTTTCTGAAACTTATCATCTATCATCATCTGAACAAACCTCGGATACATCACCAGTCTATCCCTTCCATATTCTTCGACATAAACTTGAGATCACTTTTGAATAGTTGAACTTCTTGTTGAGTACCAACATTGTCACCATGAAAGCCATGTAATCCTGAATATCATCTAACCCTGCTTTCCTGTGACTGAAAGCGTGAATAATAGCATGAATAAGAAGTTTGTATGGTAGAGGAACACCACCTTTCTTCATCGTTGGCTCATTTGCATGACCTTTGTAACCCATTCTGAAGAAACAGCCTTTCACCCATTTTTTCCTCGAAGCTAATCGGATCCTTAGTATCGTCGTTGAATTCTAGAACCCTTCGAATATCTGCTTCGGTGATCACAGTCTCCTTGTCTTCATTACTAACACGAACAGCAGACTTAATCATTTTATTTTCTTCGTCATAAGATGTTGTGTTCCAGAAAAGATATATGTGTGATCTATAAATGACATGCTTCTCGGTAATCGCCTTTGTAATTGGAATTCTCCCCAAAAACTCAAGAATCTCTAAAAAAGCTGCTAGCGATGGATATATCTTTTCATCCAGCGAGATACAGGTGTTGTGGAACTTAGAAAACGAAAGCTGGATATTCTGCGGACAAGAAAATCAAGCATTTAGACAATTTTACAATTTTTTCAACACAATAAATCAAGTTCGGGCGAACTTGACATATCACAACATTACCAATTACACAACTTCGGTCGAACATGTGATAAAACAAGTTTTGACACTTTTACAACAAGCTACGCTCATGAATTTGGACATTTATGGACATTAGGAGGGGTTTTAGACGTAAATTATCAAAATAAAGGACAATCCACGGACAAAAAGTAAAATTGAACGGATATGATTGTTAGAAAAGCATTTTCGACCAGAACTATGGTGGAATCATCTCGAAATTCGAAGAAATAAGGATTCTGGATCGAAAAATGTGAAAAGGCTGGTTTTTGAGGGACAAGTTGCCCGACTGTCACATGTGATCAAGTTCGCCCGAACTTGTAACATAGTGGACAAGTTCGCCCGAACTTATCAGGGAGCCTAAAATTTTGTTGATCGTATTGATGGGATGATGTCCAGAAAACATTTGGCGATAGAAATTTTTTCAAGTTTTCGATGACCGAACCGGGATGTTCGGGGACACCGTCTGGAGCTTCAGAGTACAGATTTGATGATACGATTGCAAAATTGTGAAGATATTGGGATAGTCACTGATACCGATGCTGAATGTTGATCTTTTGGTATAGTGATTATCAATGGGCCTAAACGTTAAATCCGCATTTGATGATTACTGAAAATTCCATATTTGAGGGAGAATTTCAGTAAAAATTCATAATTTGAAAAATTGAGGGGAATAAAAATTTTACAATATATGAAGATTCCGGCATTTATGAAATTCGTGACTGCTGCAACAGTTTCCGGGTGGTTACCGATTGCAGATTATCGGGAAATGCAGAGGATCGAGATTCATTGGGTATTTCAAGTTAATGCCTAGTTTGAAAGGGGGTGATATACATAACTGAGTCTTGGAGGAGTTGTTTATCATATTTTGAGGTCATGGTTGTGGATTGACACCTGAGTCGCGCGTATGGTTTGGAAGCACATACTGCCTATCTATAACTCTGCTTTGCACATGAATTATTGACTGGACTAACCGCCAGAGGTAAGGATGCTCTGTAGTTTAGTTGCCCCGGGTTG
Organism: Scalesia atractyloides; assembly: GCA_947069175.1. NCBI lineage: Eukaryota > Viridiplantae > Streptophyta > Magnoliopsida > Asterales > Asteraceae > Scalesia > Scalesia atractyloides. The sequence goes on along the minus strand of CAMTDV010000024.1, from coordinate 32,511,779 downwards.
TACGCGGTACCATGATTAAAGAAGATGATTTATGGGATCGGATCTTCCAGACAAAGAAGTGTACCGGTTTCTGACGAAAAAGGCTATAGATTTGGGATTCCATGATCACATGAAGTTCAGATTTTTAAGACCATGATACAGATTGATGCTTAAGGGTAGAGTCCTGATCTCCGGTGAAGGGGTAGTTAGCAGGATTAGCAATCATCAATACCAGTGAGGAACTGAGGACGTTTAAAACGTTTAGTGATGATCTCAGGAATTAATTACTAGCTCCGTGGATCGGATAGTTTCAAAATTACCAAGGAGATCTGAAGTTATTCAAGATATAACTGATGATAGCCTTTGGTGGCCATTATTTTTAGCCTTCAAACAGATGAATCATTATTCTCTTTGGACTAACCGTCGTTGGATGACGATGTTTGTTGATTAAGTTGTTCTGGTCTACCGGAGATAGCTATATATCTGGCATTGTGTCTGAAGAAGAAGAATGTGATTCTGAATACGGCGTGTGTTTCTCAGATTTGATGCGTTACCAGATTATCTGTTTCCGATGAAGATTTGCTGATTGAGCATATTACCGATTTGCTGATCAAATTTTTCTGAAGGGTGCTTAACTGCGATTATGGAAATCGGGATTTCAGATTTTCGAGGGTATCCGTTGATTTGAAGTTTTCCAATGCGGTGATTAGAAGTTTCTATCAATTGCCGGTTGAGTTTTTGATATTTTAGGAGTGTGCGGAATAAACTCTCGATGCTCAACGCTTATTCAAAAACTGAACTCGAATGCGGTTATCGTCGAAATGGAGAAGCTGCTGTATTGATTAGCTTCGAATTGGTGGGTATTCGAGAAAATTTGTCGATCAAGCAAATCAGAAGAGGTCGGAAACCGTGTAACCAAAGTTCTGAACTGGAGATTTCAGCGGAATTGAAAGTTGATAATGCGAGCCCGGATCATCAATTAAGGGGGAATTTGTTGACGCGTCTCGACGACATCGACAGACACCTTGATTGAAGTTCCAGAATATTCAAACACGGCTCAGGGATTTGAAGATCGAGATCAAGCTTCAATAGTAACGAACAAGGGGGAACCTGTTGATGCATTTTGTGTTCGTCACATGTCGAATAGGCTAGATAGAGCGTGTTTTGAATATTGTATAGGGTTTAGAATCGAACACACGACCAAAATACGGAGCGTATAGTGAAAATGGGAACACGTTCGCCCGAACTTGTCATGTGATGGACAAGTTCGCCCGAACTTGTCATGTGGAGGACAAGTTCGGCCGAACTTGGCCATGTCACTTTCAAGCGAACTTGTTCATCTATATATAGGTGTGTGTTCATTTAATGTTTAAGTTTTTGCAATCCCACGGGGAGGTGCTGTCGGATTCTCTCCAGGAACACCGGCAGCCTGACAAAGATGTATACTCTTTCGGTATGAATGAATAACATATGACTTCCGCTGCACTCTGCTTCTACTCCTTTCTGCAATAACATTCTACCAAATCGGTTACATCTACGCACTAACTTCCGTCTAGAACCGCCTAATCACGGACCTTCACTCTTCCTTACAGCACTAACAAGCTGTTCAGCCTCAAAATCACTTAGCTTGTTAATAAACAAAGATTCAGGATTAGCAACAGGTTCCAACACAACTTTCAATCCCATAATTTTAAAATATTTCACTAAAGCATCCCCCACTTATCCCCTGAATAATCATTCCCTTCCAAATCTTTTAACACTATTAATCTTATTTCTGCTTTCCCTGTTCTTTAGTGACTGATGAAAAAATTTTGAATTTTGATCCCCACTTTTAACCAATGAACCCTTGATTTTTGCTTCAATATATACTCTTCATCAGCAAGAGCTTCTTTATATTCATTAACATAAACAACTTCCTCATTTCTCAATTCCTCATAATAAGGATCCTCCCCAATAGCTTTTTAAATTCTTTCCACTTCTATTCTCAAATTTTCAACTTTGTTATGCAGATTACCCTGAGAGTTCTTCAGCTTCCTTAACGGTTTTTTAATGCCTTAAGCTTAGATACCACAATAAACATCTTACAACCCTCAACCTTACTATCCCAACCCTCTTTGACAATAGGTAAAAAACCATCTTTAGTTGCCAAAAAATTCCAAAACTTAAAAGGTTTAGGAGAGCACTTACTACTGGAAGCCATTACAAGCAAAGCTAGAGAATGATCCGAAGTGTAATAAGGTAAGAATTTTGCAAATGCCGCAGGATATGTATCAACAAACTTCTGATTTCCCATAACTCTATCCAGTTTTTCCATTATACCCCCACACTTTCCAGGTTTTTTATTCCAAGTATAGAAGAGCCCTGATATAGCTATATCACATACTTCAATCTCATTCACACATCTCCTGAATTCCTCCATTCCATAGTTAACCCTATTTTTTTGTTACTTTTTTCACTAGGGTCAAGTATAGCATTAAAGTCTCCTAACACAGCCCATGGTTTACCAAGACCATCTCAATTGAATCTCACCAAGTTTCCCATAATAGTCTTCTCCCAGGAATTTTAGTAAACCCATATACAAACATAATAATACTTCATTTCCTTCAATAGAACAGATCTCACAATGAATAATTTGCTCAGCATATTCCAGAATACTAACCTTCACAATCTTTGGATCCCAACCCACCAAAATTCTCACCCAACTTCCGCATCTATCAGCATTAGAGAACCAACTCCATCTTTTATTAATTTTCTGGCCAACACTAGTTATATTTTCACACCCAACCCTTGTCTCAGTTAACCCACACACATTAACTTTATTGTCTCTAATCACCCTTCTAACCTCAGATTGTCGACTATCCTGCGCAAGACCCCTCACATTCCAAGCAAGTAATTGAGCTCTCATTGAGAAACCATCCCATCTTTGGAATTACCCAAGACATGAGTACTTCCATCAGCCACTATTCCATCATCATTCTTCATAAAACAAGCCATCTCATCCTCTTCAGATTCCACATCACAAGAATCAACAATTTATTGAAACATAACTTATCCCACCGCTCAAAAAATAATTTTTTCTGACCAATATTCCACTTTCTCATAGTGGTATTGGCAGGGCAAGTTTTATTGAGCACATAGTGAGCTACTTCATTGAACTATTCTTCACTCATTTTAAAATACCCAGACTTTACATCAACTTTAGTTTCCATTTTTTGAGGCATGCTATCTTTCAAAACTTCACTAGCAATTACAGATTTAATCACAATATCCTTCATTTCAGTATCAGTATTCTCTTTCTTCAATACACTTTCCTTCATAACTTCTTTAACAAAAACATGCTCTAAATTCTCAACCTGCATTCCCCTATCCTGAATCTCACCCTTTTCAACCCAACTGACCCAATATCATTCACTTTATTATCACTTATCCCCCCTAAATTCTCATTGCCCAAAACATCAAAACTATTACCTGTCTTGATCTCAATCACATCCCTGAATACTTCCTTCGTAGCCACAACAGAACTTGGTTTCTTAACTCTATACTCTTGCTTCACCAGATTTTTAACTATCTCTTTCTTAGGACCTGCACTCCCTTTTATTTGATCATTGTAAACCTGGCCCTTAATCTCCCCCTTGTCATTTTTAGTTCCAGAAGTACTAGCCCTCCATAATTATCTTTACCCACTGCCCAATTCCCATTGATTTTATTCCCACCTCCTTGAATCCTTTTATTAAAATTACCCCTTCCCTGCACATTCCCCTGCTTTCTATCTGTCACCTTTACTACTTTATTATTCCTTCCCACCGTTTGAAAATCATTCAAATTACTCCAGAAACAGGAATAGACTGCTTTTCAACCTTCTTAATATCATTTAGAAGTTTCTGAGCTTTAGCACTAAATTCATCCTCAGATAACACCCTCTTAGTACAAGTCTCAAAATCATGACCAAACACCTTACATGCAGAACATTTCTTCACTTTCGCCTAGTACGCTACTTTAATTTCTTTAATAAAAGCAGGATTCCCTTCCTCTTCAGGATAATAAGCCTTCACATAATCTGGCAAAACAGTATCAGCATTTACTTCCACTAAAACTCTAGCAAACCCAGGAGGTCCTTCCTTCATCCCACATCTCTAAGATGTTACTTTATCAAAAAGAATAGGCTCCCAAATACAACTAAGCATGCTACAAATGCTTTCAGAGTTCCATAGTTCCAAAGGCTGATTAGGGATAGTAACCCATAAAGGGATAGAAGATGGTTCCATTTTTTCAATACATATACCTGCTTCCCGTTTCTTAATACACAGAGGCATATCATTAACCAACCAAGGTCCCTTATCAATAGCATTAAGCATTCCAACCTCAGTTCTGAATTTAAAAAAGAATATACCATTGTTGTTGGTAGAAATGTCTAAAATCCCAAACTTCTTCCACATTTTATACAGATGGTTCTTACCATACCAATTGGTAGATCTTTCCCCACAAAATACCCATATAGATATGCACTATACACTTTTTTAGCTTCAGCAATCTTTTCTGGCTTAATTACAGCAACCTTCTCACCATTCTCCAAGATCTTAGGATGATAAAATCCAACCTTCTCAGCCATCACCGTTTTTAAATTCCCAACTGTAGCAGCATAAGAGACACTATCTTTTCCCTTTTCATTAATTTTAAGCCCACCTTTAGTAGCAGTGAACACCACATTATCTTTCAATTTGACAGTATTAAGGAATGATTTCATAATGGAGCTTCAAGCTATTGATAAAAGGCATATCCACTTTAGAAACACAATATGGACTCATCTCTGCAGATTTCTCCTGAATTAGCTTCTTCATAGATGTCTTTTTATAATTCCTCTTCCCACCCAGCTTATGCATACCAGCTTTCTTGACTAGTTGTCCAACAACCTCACTACCTTTATCTAAAGTTTCCATAAAAACAGGAGCAACATCCGTAGTTTTACCATTCTCAGAACCAGGATTGAAAGAGAAGTTTAGTGCAGCCACTGAAAAGCTAAACATCCTAGCATTATCATTGAAACCACCCCTTTTAAAACCCCTCATAATACCATCTCTAAACATTCCCCTACTACCCACCTTAACCAAATTAGCAGCCAATTCATGAGCATAAGCCCCATCTGGTAGTACCTCATCTTTACAAGCTATCCCACCTTCAACAGGAATTTTCAAATAAGACTTATCATCCCACATTATCTTACTTGCCTTAACTTTTAATCCCTCATTTCTCACAGATCTCTTCTTTCTTTTATCCAAAGCTTCAAGTAATCCACCAGAATTCATGTCAAAAACATTAATATTAGGGTCAAGCTGAGGAAACTTAACCTACCACCAACCTCTTTCATAACCTAATCAGCACCATCCCTTTGTTTAGCTAACTTAGCCAACACCTCCATTACAGAACCATACTGACCAGAGAATAACTCAACATGACAATCTCTCGACCCCAACCCTTCAGTAATCAAATTCACCAGACTACCAGCCTTAAAACCCTCCAGCTCTGAATCAACACTAAAAGAAACGTTCATATCTGAGTTACTAAAAACAAGCTTCTCATTCAATACCCTAGATCTCCAATTATCGCTAAACACATTACCTAAACATGCTACATCTGTTTCAGCTAAAACAACAGAACGAATAATACCTGTTTCAACACCAGCAGGAACCTCCGAAACCCTAACACGAGCAGTCTGATCCATATCAGTGATTCCATCTTCCTTTGACCCACCGAAACTAATATTACCTTTACCGAAGAAATTAAGTCCATTGGACTCATTCGAGAAGCTCCCAAACCCTAAATCCGGAGGAGGATCAGGGGCGATATGACCAGAATCAAGCTTAGGATTGAAATCCATAAGCTAAACAAAGGAACAGTAAAAAGAAAACAAAGAAAAAGAGAAGCGGGAAGAGTAAACGAGACGGAAAAACCCTAGAACAGAAGAAATCGCCAAAAACGCCAGAATAGCACCTCACTTGTTGGCTTGTTTATTTCTTATTTTTACAACATACGTGATTATATAAAATTTTCAGACCGTCTTGGGTTTGATCAATTTCGTCTAATTCGTTTCAAATTTCTTTTTGTTTCACTTCAAATAGGCTATTGTTTGGTCAATTTCATCGAATTAGGTTCGAAATCATCGTTGATTTTGAAAAGTTTCATCAAAATATCGACCCTTGAATTCAAACTGTAGAACAGAGGATGAAGAAACATGACCAAGCTTTGATTCAGACCGTAGAACAGAGGATGCAGGAACATGACCAAGCTTTGATTCGGTTGGAGTTAAAGGGCAGTAACAATGGTTTCAGATCGTAGAACAGGGGATGCGATTTTTGAACTGGCAGGTAGGGCATGCGTGATAACGTGCGTGATTTATGTTTCCTACATGCGTGATTAGGTTTTTTGAGTTTCTAACGGGCGTGATTTTCAAATGAACGTGCGTAAATTTGGTCACGAATTTAGGATTCAGTTCAAATGAGAACCAAGCACGAGTTGCGAGAACCGCGAGAACTAGACCATCTAAAAGGTTTTTCTAGAAAAAAAATCTCAATAGTCGTAAAAACAAACACTTGTTTCAGCAAAAAGAAAAATTGAAAAAAATATCGCATGCCCACATTTACATGAGGCGTAAAAAAATATTTATCTTCTTCCAAAATTTACGTCTGTCGTAAAAAAAATTTGCATCAGTCAAAACTACCGACTCGACAATTTTTTTACTTTTTTTAAAGATGTGTTTTTTAATTTTTCATCTACATTTGTGCAAAAAAAAATTGACCCAACTCGCGCCGGATCAAAAAATTCCCGCGGTTCTTGCAACTCAAGGTGGTTCTTATTTTACCATTTCCCTATATATATATATATATATATATATATATAGGGTAGGGATCCTAAGAAAAGTACACATTGAATTTTAAACTATACGTATGTGTATATTACGAAAAGCTTAGAGAAAATGTGTGGTTCAGAATGCTTCTCAAGTTTCTCAATTAGTCTAGTGCTTCTCACATGATCATAACCCTATATATATATATATTGTGGAGGTTATCTTGAGAACGCTAAATATTGCGAGAACCGTGAGAACAAATGAAAAAACCAATCAAAATCAATTTTTTTTAATACAAACCTCATTGTAATTAAAATACAACATCAAAATAAGAAATTGCAACATCAAATAATTCATTTCTCCCCTCAAAATCACTCTTATTAGATTTTTTACACATATGTAAATATAACAAATTTACACGTGTAGATGACAAACTTACACATGTGTAAAAAAATTATTTACGAATTCACGTAAATTTAAACGTGTAAATTAAATTTCTAACATTATATTCGAATAATAATGACAAGTGTAAAAAGAAATTTTGAATTTGAATTGTTTTTGACCAAGTTTTCGTGGTTTTTTTCATTCGTTCTCACGGTTTTCGCAATATTTAGCGTTCTCATTTAAACCCTCCCCTATATATATATAGGACAAGGATCCGTTAGGAACCACCCTTTATTGCGAGAACCGCGAGAACCCGTGTGAACACAAACAGTAATTCGTAAAAAAATCCAAAAAAATACCAAAAAAGCTTTTTTGTCTTTTTTTTAATATTTTCTTTGAAAAAGTCGCTATATTTACTCAACAATAAAAATAATTCAAAAAAAAATTGAGTACCAACTATCCATGCACATGTGCATTTTCATCATTTCTTTAACAAATTCCGTAATACATTACAAACATTAGATAATTGTACTCATTTACACTACCATGTGTAACACACTACTTTTTACGTTACCAATATTAGCAATGCACATGTGCATCTATATATAACATGAAATAAGGTGTTTTGGTACACTAATTTGAATACATTTTCTCTTTCATCTATCATACCATCCATAATACACTACCATGCACATGTACATTTTCATCATTTCTTTAACAAATTCCATAATACATTACAAACATTAGACAATTGTACTTTCATTTACACTATCATGTGTAATACACTACTTTTTACGTTACCAATATAAGAAATGCACATGTGCATCTATATGTATCAACATGAAATAAGGTGTTTTGGTACACTACTTTGAATACATTTTCTCTTTCATCTATCATACCATCCATAATACACTTCCATTACCTCCTACCATCCATAATACAATACCATTACCTCCTACCATTTATAATACAATACCAATACCAATATTTTCACTTTATTACATGTATATCAACACCGTTTATACCATCCAATCAACATATTACATCATAAAATGACAACTATAATAAACCCATCAACCACTAGATATAACTAACCAAAAAATATATATCTGAGCCTACTTCATTATTCAAAATCAAAAACTTTTTGTATTAAAACACGGTATATAATTGTTATACAAATGATACACATGTGCATTTAATGTAAAATTGAGTGTATTATGGATGGTATTGTAAATGAAAGTGCAATTGTCTGCTAGTGATAACGTATTACTGAGTTTTTCGAAGTTATGATACATATGCACATGTGCATGAATAACTGTTACTCGAAAAAAATATTTTTTTAACGAAATATAATGATTTCTATTAAAAAAATTTGAGTGCTTTGTTGATTATTTTTTTTAGATTTTATTTTTCAATAAAGGTGGTTCTCACAATAAAGGTGGTTCTCGCATGAACCTTACCCTATTTATATATATATATATATATATATATAATATATATATATATATATATATATAATCAAGATCAACGGAAAACACCTTCGAGTTGTCAGAACTTAGAGAACTCGACCTTTCCGTGCGAGGTTTGCCTCCATTTTTTCATACCCATAGATTAAAATGTTAGAAAACAATGTCGTAAAAAAATTCGAAGTTGTTTTCTCGGCCCCTTACAGTAGCTGTAAAATGGTGATGACATAAGCATGATATCACTTTTTACAGTATTTGCGGTTGTCGTAAATGAAAAAAAAATTGAAAAACTTGATATTTTTAGGATTTTTGGTAAAAAAAATTTTGAAAAAACCTTTCGTAAGGCCAACATCTCTAAGTTCGCACAACTAGTATAGGTTTTCATTTTACCCAAACCTTATATTATATTATATTGTATTATTTTTTTTTGAAAGGCAACACTTCATTAGAACGGACCCACTAGCCAGAAGCTCGAGGGAACAAAACAAATACAACATATTATATTATATTATATTATATTATATTATATTATAAAAATGAGATGAATAGCGTTGAACAACTTCTAATGCATGTTTTACAAGTTCGTCAATTTTTTTTCTTTATTCTATTTCGTCATTTAGTATAAACTTTTTAGTTTACAACCGTGTAGTTTAACTATTGTGTTTTTTCTTTTACTTTAACCAAATTACTTTTCTACCCCTAAATATTTTTTTTAATGAACACGTTAATATAGTTTTAGACATATTTTTTTAATTTTTCTTTTTCTTTTCTTATAACGAGTGTGGCAAAAGTTTTTTTTAGTTTATTATTTTTTAACGAACACGTCAATACTCTTTTGAACATATTTGTTAATTTTTTTCTTTGCTATAACGAGCGCGCCGAAACCGACCAGGTTTGATATCATTTTCTTTTTCGTTTACCTTTGTTATTTACTATATCGTTTTACCTTTTGTTATTATTTTGATGTTTAGAGCTAAGTTAGGCGAATAACATAACCCATTAATATATCATTTTAGTTAATTTATAAATTTATTTATCTGTTGTCATGGTGTACTATACGTTCTGAATTCCAACGGCGTTTCAGCGCAACACGCTGGTAACTACGACCCTAGTTAATATTAAAAATATAGAATAATAAATATTTGTTAATTTATTACTTTAATGAAAAAACTATATCTCCAAATTGTGAATTTGGCATAAATCTAATCAACACATAAAACTTATACACTATTTAATTCTTGTAAATGGCACACATAAACTTATACACTTATTATTCTTGCTAGATGGAAATGATTGTATGTTAACTTTTGGTAGTTAGAATTCAACGCTAGCAAACAACTTGAATAACTTTTCACAAATTTTGGATTGGAATTATTACCAGAGAAACAATTATGACGCTTTATAAAACCAAAATTAACAAAACTACAAATCAAAATGTAATCATATGAAGAACATGGGGTGTCTTTGTTTATTCCATTTTGGTATAGAGATGGTAACTAACGTAAAACCTAGTATAGTATGGAGTCAAAACCTGTCAGATAGATGGTAACTAACGTAAAACCTAGTATAAACCTGTTAGATAGATGGTAACTAACGTAAAACCTAGTATAGTATGGAGTCAAAACATGTCAGATAGATACATTTAATTAGTCTTTATATTTTATAAATTATATATGATTTTAGGAAATGGTATTGTTATGAGTTAAAGCTATCAAACAAAATATCAGTTTACCTTAAAAATTTTATATAAAAGTCTTTGTACACATATATGTAGAATCAATAACAGATATAAGTTACTAAATACTAACACTATCGTTATATAAAGTGGCAACACCCCCATAAGAAAAATAAGTGTAATCTGTAAGCACAAATTCCGATCGCTCCCGTTAATAGTTCAGTTAAACGTTCTGAACGCCCCCGTTAAAAGTTTGGTTAAACGTTCCGATCGCCCCCTAAGAAAATAAATCTTGGGTCCGTCAATGGCCGGTCATATATGCTATCGTTACATATGTAGCGCTTACTTATATATTTCCTGTTGTCGTGGATGTATTCTTTTGAGAAGTGAAACAATAAATTGCAAAAAACTTATTTTTCAAAAAATGGAGCGTCACTCAGATTTTGATTAGTTCAACAGGCAGGCAAGTAGGGTAACAATTCATTTATTCAAAAAAAATTCATGTATCTAAACAAATTCCAGAGCCTTAATTATTTACTAAAATCAGGTTGCATGTAAAAAATAAGAAAGTACGTGGAAGTTTTTAATGATATCAACCCATTTTATAATATTTTCTAATAAGGTTTATATATGCTTAAATACACTCGTGTGACTTTCAACCAGTTCTAATTTTAATTAAAAAATTTACTTATTGAACTTGTTAACAATAACATAATACCTAAACTTAGTTATCCTGCTTGATACATTTGGTAACCATGAATCATTGGATCCAAATGATTATAATGAAAATAGTCCCTTCATACTTTGTGAAACAACTCACCAAATAAAGTTGTGAAATGCCTAAAGCTATGAATTGACAATGTAATTTGTCTGGTAATTAAATGCTTCAAACATACTCCATTCAGCCATGACCATCACTTAGTTATCATACCAACCATGAACCACCATAACAAATCTTACCCCACTCTTATCTCCCTTTCTATAAATTACAATGCATGATCAATGAACTCCATGCAGAATCATCACTGTGACTAACTAGAGCTCATACATATAGCCATGGCCATCATGTCCGCTTTGTTAGCCTCACTGCTCATTTTCTCGTTGTTCACTTCCGCAACTTCACTAAGCTCAAACTACTATGCGAAAACATGCCCTAATGTCGAATCACTCGTCAGAAAAGCAGTGAGGGACGCATCCACAAGCGACAAGAAAGTCCCCGCGGCGTTGCTAAGGTTGCACTTCCATGACTGTTTCATAAGGGTAAAAAAATATATACATTTATTTTTATGTTTAAGTTGCATGATTTTGTGTCGGTGACTTAATCCGGTTTGATATTTTTGGAAGGGGTGTGATGCTTCTGTTTTGCTGGATTCTAAGGGAAAAAACAAAGCTGAAAAGGACGGGCCACCGAATATTTCTTTGCATGCATTTTATGTCATCGATAATGCTAAGAAAGCAGTCGAATCTGCATGTCCAGGAATAGTTTCGTGTGCTGATATCTTAGCTTTAGCGGCTAGGGATTCCGTCGTGCTGGTAGTAACAAAAGTTATATTGTTTGAATGTTAATCTAGTTATATAAAAAATTTCATGATTAATTGTGCTTTATACAGTCTGGAGGGCCATCATGGGATGTTCCTAAAGGAAGAAAAGATGGAAGAACATCATTAGCAAGTGAAACATTACAACTCCCATTTCCTACTTTCAATATATCCCAACTTCAAAAAAGCTTTGCTCAAAGAGGTCTATCTCTAGAGGACCTAGTGGCACTTTCAGGTAACATCAGCTGTCAAAACTTCCGGTGGTCATCGACCCGACCACCTTCTTGGTTCATCGGTTGGACCGGGTGATAGTAGCTAATTTTGAACAATCGTTATATATTACAGTAAGTATAAATGGTATATTACATTGAAAGTTTAATATAAGAATGTTGTCGGGTTAGCTATATTTAAAAAATAAATAATATATATATGTATATATATATATATATATATATCTATACTATATATAATAAGCATATAGGAAGGACGACTTAAGGTAATTTGTCACTTTACTTAAAACACCTTTAAAGCATCATGTACAAGTCTTTTAAGCACAACAAACACATTTGTAACCTTACTTTCCAATAATACCCTTATTGACTCAAACAAAAACACACGGACAAAAGACAAACCCAGGGCGGCAACAAAAACCCACATTTCAAAATTCAAATCCACCTTCTCAAACTTTCCCCGTCTCTCCCTCTCAAAGATTCTTGATCTGCTCTCACTCTCCGTGTTCAGATCCTCTCAGTGATTCCAATATTTCAAAATCCTCATGGTGTTGGTACATGACTCATTTGCTACAATTTTTTATTTGTGATACATAGACACACTGACACACACGTACACACGTCTATTTTTCTCGATTACAGAGTTCTATGGTTTTTCTTGTGAATTTTTAGGTTTTTTTCTCTGTAAATTGGCGAGCTCTAGTGTATATATATATAATTGTGTTCTTAAAGGATATAATTAAGATTATAATGAATAAAGAGATTAAATGTATTTTTGAGTGTATTCAGTTTATATATCTAATAATGCAACATCAATATCTTCCTAGAAGAGTTGACAAAGGCTATGTGTTTAAAAAAAGGTCGTGTTTAAATTCGGCAAGCTATAAAATCTTTTAAGTTTTTTTGCAAGAAGTAAAAAACTCAAAACTGTGTCCGGTGTGGTCATGAAAACATAATAGATGTGGTAAAATGTGCGGGTGAAGTAGGTTGGGTAACAAATCACAATGGGGGTGTTAGATACAAACGGGCCGGATTGGCCTGGAACGCTTTTGGTACAAACATATAACAAATAACGAGTGTCACATACAATAAGACATTATATTATTTCACTAATAATCTCTATACATAAAAATTTTGTGCATTTACCTTGCATGCAGGTGGGCATACTCTTGGTTTCTCCCATTGCTCATCATTCAAAGGCCGAATCCACAACTTCAACTCAGTAACTGACGTTGACCCGTCACTCAACCCTTCATTTGCCGCAAGTTTAAAGAAAATTTGTCCAGTTAAAAATGCAAAGAACGCAGGAGTTCCAATGGATCCTTCTTCTACAAGTTTTGATAATAAATACTACAAACTTATTTTCCAAAAAAAAGTTTTGTTTTCTTCGGATAAAGCTTTGCTTGATTCGTCGAAAACTAGAAATCTGGCAGCAAAGTTTGCAGGTTCAAAATATGCATTCACAAATGCATTTGTAAAGTCCATGATCAAGATGAGTAGCATTACAGGTGGTCAGGAGGTCAGAAAGAACTGTAGGGTGGTAAATTAGACTACCTGCAAGGACATATATGTAATTTCGAGTGGTGAGTGTTCTTTGTTTGCTCTTCAAAAAGGTGTGGATGTTAAGCTAGTTGTGGCAAGTATGCAAAAAGGGAAGCCTTTGCAAAAATATGACATGGTCCTATTAAATTTATTATAATAATGTCAATGTTTATGATAATGGAAGATGCATTTCATTTGTCTTTGAGCTTTTATAAAACTGAACATGAGAAGAGAAACAAGTACAATGAATGAATAAAATCAAACAATATTTGTTACTTGAAGTTAAAAAAAATGAGATGTAACCATCTAGATACTCAATAGAATCACTTGGTAATGGCACAAATACACGCGCATTATCTCTAATACAATCAAATCTTACTAATTAACTTACAGATTATAGACACCATACCCTCCATCCAAAAATCATCCATATACGCCCTAACTCGTGATATCTTTCCCGCAAGTCATGTCGGTCCATGATATCACTTGGGAAGCATCAAGCAGGTTCTCACTGCAAACTACCACTTTGAACACACCCATACAGATTGAGGGGATTTAGGCAATGAATTGACAGTTGACACGAGTCCGAAAATAAAGAATATTTTGGTGTTCCGTCTTAAAACCTCTATGCACTCAGGATGCCAGTTAAATCAACGTTAACTTTATCTTTTACATGACCAACTTTATTTCAACCAACCAGAAATCAATTATTGGTATTCATTTGGTCATTGATTAGACACTTAAGATTGGATTTGAGCTTAAATTGCTCAATTTCAACCCGACCCTTCATTTCAACATTATCAAAAATGAGTTTGATCACCTTCCATATAAATTTTAAGGCTAAAAGAACGAAACGCACTGACAAAGGTGTAACTGATCATTCAAGACTAGCTTTAACCAATTTGAATTGCCATTTTGAGTCATGTTTTGTCAACATCACCATGGTCATCACAATTCATAATTTCAACCTGGATTCTCATCTAATCATATGCAATCAAATAACTGTTAAAAATAACATAAAATCCACTCTCGATCAAATTCAATCAAAATCTACTGATAAGCGGAGCACATTATGTCAATGAACTGATGAAGAGATGGTGTGAAGTCTTGGAGCTTACGTTAGAAGATTAAAAGGCCGGGGTCTAGGTGAGTTGAGGGGGACGTACCCATATCCTTGGTTAGGTTATATACTTATATAATCAAAATAAAACACAAGCCAAATGTTTCAATCATATTGTGTGATGTTTCTAATCTTTTGAAGTCCAAATACTTTATTTATTTCTAGATTTAAGAGTTAGGTTCGATACTTTCTACATAAAAAATAACTAAAAATTATTCCCAATACACTACATCAAGATTGGGATCTTACACAAACAGGTTTCTTCTACTACACGATCTTAAGCATCAAAACTAAATGATTCATGATGACACTAGAAAAGACTTATTTCTTATCAGAAAGCAACTCGAACCAAAAGATGGGATCTTAAGTCTACTACTGAAAGTGCAATTCAATCATGTGATGCCTAAGCAGTCACAAACGGTGGGATAGCGGTTATCAGGCTCGTCCAAAATAGCGTCACTGCTATTGTCAGTGCTAGATATCTTACAACTAGAATCGCACCGACATTTGACCGATATTGAATGTTAATTTGGATGCCTTGGTTGATGTGGACTCGGGGGAAGATTTCATATATATAAATTCTGCCTGATATAAAATTACCGATAACCCACTGCGATAACCTATATCTCAAATGCCCATGACCGCTATTTGATTTTGGACCACTATAACTGCATAGTGTGATGCAAATTATTAACACCATGCGCCATTGGACTTTTGACATTATGAAATTTAAGCATCAACCGAAATGCATGTCTGATATGAAAATTAAATAGTTCATGCTTACGGTTTACCTCAACATCTTGGATGGGCCTTTGCATAACAATTATTCTCCTTTGAACCTCAGACTTGAGAACGCATCTTCAGTTCTTCGCAACATCACTTAGAACGATTTCTACCAATTGAATGTCACCACTTAAACCAGAAGCCTTCCATGATGGCAGGAACGAAAATCCATCAACAAGCTTCACACACTTCAATCCCCATTTCATCATTAAGAACTCGATAAGGTGATGCCCACTGCAAAAGTCGATATGTAATATTGTTGACAAAGAGAAAGAGCGTATTCATTATTCAACTGACTGGTTTAAAACAGTAAATCAGTAAGCACCTTCTATTGTGATAGCTTGTGATAAAAACAGATCCAGGTGATTTCTCTAGAAGGAACTTCACAGTGGCGAAGAGATTATCGAAGGCTGTGCAATATTTGGGGACGAAATCTTCGTGTCAACTTTTAACATTTTCTGTAATTAGGGGAAAATGATGGCGATAAAAAATACATATCCTACCACTTGAGTCATACAACACATCAGCTCCAAGGATTACTTGTGGTCGTAAACTGAAGATAGACTCGTCCCACACGCCCCATGTAAGTCCCATTACCTGAAAGACAGTAATAAATCTAAACAGTTAATCTGGTGCTTTAAGCTGAAGAAGCAGCAAAAGAATAAATGGCGGGTCAGGCAGGTTGGGAATTGGGTCAAAACAGGTAGGCTTTTACGGTTCATATTTTTTCCATGAGAACTTTTTTATCCAACCAATATGTTAGTGGGTCAAAATTGATTAAAGAAGTTATATGAGTTCAATGGTACACTTATTTTAGAATAAATAACTTGGGGGTGTTTCAATTTAACATAACGGTCTGTATGTGAACAGATCTTAATCTAGATAGCTTGATGGTTTGTATGTGAACAAAATGTCTTAACGAAGAAAGCAAGTGATATCCTCGTATCTTTAACTCTATTTCAATTTAAGAACATAACTTAATATTTGATATGGTATTGATGCTGTAAATTATCATTTAATATTTAATATTTCAAGTTCATATTCAATGTACATATTTACTATGGTATTATAATATTCAATTGTTTATATTATTTTATATTTATGAAATAATTTAATTCTAATAAAATTTATCAGATATACACCCTTAATAATAGCAAATATCCTTTGTTTAAGTATTCAATAAACTCACAACTGTTGCAATTTAGAAAATTACATCCATTTTAGTTATCGAAGTCCATTTTTCATTCAACACAAATTTAGGGGTTAGACAAGTTGTCACATTCATTAAGACTTTTTATTCAACATAAAAAAGAAAGACCATTTTCTTATACAGCATTCACCACTCACTTTATCCGGGCAGCCCTCCTTTATACAAACATACACTTTATCCGGACAACACTTAATGGGGAGAAGAAAAGGAAACAGCCCTTAAGAGCTCTTATGCTTTAAACTATTTCCTTTATAGCTAATATTTTCATTTGACCCACTAGAGGCAAAATATAACAAGAATTGGCCCATTCATAAGCATATTGGTAGAAATCGCCACCTCTAGTTTTACCCATTCTAAAATATTCTTTGGGAAGGAATTGTAACATACAAACTTATGGCAAGGAGAATCTAAATAGAAGATCAACGTTTGTTATTGGACGTGGAAACTTTATCATCTATATTATCAGCCGACAGGTCAAAACAAGTGTTCAAATGCGCACACACAGTATGCATCTATACAAATCATAAAGAATCATTCTTACCTCGCATTTGATGTTATTTAGTTCAGACACTCTTCTCATGTTGTCCAGAACCTGCAAATTGATTATTACAAGCTCATAAGATACTGCATACCGTTGGCTGAAGTATGCGTTATGCGTATTTCAAACGAAAATTACAATGAGACACCATCTTTTCTTCCCTTTATGAGGTTTCAACTATAGATCAGCTACAACATTTTCTTCACTGTAGTACACAAAACACAAGTGAAATAGGCATTGTTTATACATACCTCTAGTCGGTCTGAGTCATCAGTAAGAACGACATCTGCACCTACTTTTGCAGCAACTAAACCAGGCAGTGATGTCCCAGCCCCAAGCTGCAAAGTTCAAACTTACATCATGCTAAGTTTGAATAACTAATATAATAATAATAATAATATAATAAACACAATACACAATGAAGCAGTAGTTGAAAACAAGCATACTAAAACAAATCTTGGTTTAAAAATGTGCGCCTTGGAAAACAAATCAGGGGTAAAAAAGGCGTGTCTCATGTAGTTCTGGGTCAAAATTAGTGTCCTTGGGAGGAATGCATGTAAAAGTAACTAAGTGATGAATAAATTATAAAAGGTTAACTTGATAAACAGATTTAAACGTAAAAACAGATGAGAGACATTCATTCAGCTTCTGATTGTAAATAAGCTTATTTGGTTGTACAAAGACGTGCGCATTAACATGATGCACACGCCTCAATTTGGAGGCATGCTAATCTATCTTTAACTAGAAATGTATCCTAACCACAAAAACGATCCGAAATCTTTTTCAGTGATTCGGTTTGATTCCTAACCGAACTTCGGTGATTCAGCTTGATTCCTAACCTTAACTAGAAATGTATCCGTAACCAAAAAAAACGATCCGAAATCTTTTTTGGTGATTCGGTTTGATTCCTAACCAAATCGAAAAATTTCAAAACCTAACAAACCGAATTCAGTTCCTAATTCAGATCGATCCGGTTTTCAATCAGGCCCTAAAAATTACGAAACCGATGAACCAATAAAGAAATAAAATGTAGAGATTTTTGTGTAGAAATAACCTCAACCACACTAACTCCATGGAAGCGTGATCTTTGTTGCCAGACATACTCCGCCAGAATAACACTACACGGCCACACGAACAATCCATAATCTTCTTTCATGCTCTGTACAATTCATCATATCCGTTACTATCAACATTTTGTAGATATCACATTATTTGATAGTTCGAAATGTTTATAAATGTACAGAAAAAGGAAGACGTAGGGAAACTAATGGAAAAACCTCGATGACCGTGATGGAGGTGGCGTCATCGGAGCCGTTTGAGTCCCTGAAATAATGATGAGATACGGTGGTCATGTTTTCCGTTGCCGGATTTTCCGGTGAGCCGCCGCCGTCGCTGTTGTCGGCTTCCATAGAGCCGCCGCGCTGAGAATGGCCCGGTGGTCGGCGGTGAATTTTACTTTTCGTGTAAAGGTTATTTTGATAATTTCATGTATAACATTTTAGATTGAGAAAAATGCCTTGCTAGGAGACGTGGTGAGCTTCGTTTTCAACTATGCTTCCTACGTTTCTAAAATTGCAGCTATTTTGTTTTTTTGAACGGCTAACAAATTAATCTTAAGTACTCTCGGGATACCCACTGGTCAAACGGAGTACTCCGAGAGTAAACCGAGTCGTCCACCACCACTTTCGAGAAAAACCCGGTAACCCATCCGCCTGTAGGCTCGACAGTGAAATTACCGGTAAACCCCGTTTGGCTCAAGGATCGAACCCAGGTTGCCATGGGTCTCCTATCATTGTCCACCAGTGCCTCACTCCTTTTTTGCATCACGTGGGAATTGAACTTGAGTCTTCATAAAAGAATTCAATCTCTCCTACCACTTTAGCTAGAGGTCATTGGCCTAAAATTACAGGTATTGTTTCTAATTTTTGCACCTTTGTTTTTGGATAGTCCCTAAAGCGGATGAATATTAGTTTTTTGGTGTTAACTGGGTGTGAAATTACCAATTTACTCTTAATATAAAACAAAACAAATTAATTAAATACAAATATATTATATATGCGGGATCCGCTAACTATAAAAAAAAAAAAGCCAACCCCACCCCCTACTCTCTCGTCATTCAGACACATCTCTCTCTCTCAATTAAAAAACCACCACCTCCACTGTCACAATCACCATCGCCGCCATCATCATCACTATCTTTTCAATCACACATGAGTTTGGACATCAATATGTATCTATATATACATATAATAAAGTAAACCAACTTGAGACACATGACAATCATTGAGGCTATCTAAAATTCTTTTTTCCGTCTAAAAATCTTAATCCTTAAATCTTGGAAAAAATAAATTAATCTCTATTTAATATTTTTATTTAAATTAAAAAATCAGATAAGGAATAAGTAAAAATATATCCGATCCTCTGTTATTTGTAAGCTAGTTTAATCATGTGTATTATATTGCACTATATTTTATAAAATCCATGGCCAATCAAATTAATACCATCTTTGACATCAAATTAATACTATGGTTTTGGACATATAATTTTATTCAAATTAATACTATAACGTCATATTAATATCGATCACATTTTATTAATTTTGTTATACTTATTTTTGTAATTTATAATTGATCACATTTAATTAATATTGTTATACTTTTTATTTGTATTTAATGTTGTTATACATATTATATTTTTTTAGTATAACTATTAATTTTGTATGACAAAAAGTAATATTGTTTTATTAATATCATTATTGTTGTTGTTATTTGTATTATTTATAATTGTTACCATTATTATTGTATCTTTCTGATATTGATATATTGTGTATGAGATTTTAATCAAATTACCAGAAGAGTCTACGAGCCAGTCTAGGAGTGTGCGTAAGCAGTGGCCGTTTTTACTATCAACACCTAATTTTGTTATGTTGCATTGTGACCATATATCCATAGATCTCCACTTCCACTATTTATCCGTTTTGCAATGACAATTAATATAAGCCAATGTCAGTCACTATCCAAGGTTGATTTGTTTTTAGTGTCACTGGATTTACCCATGGTCAATTGTATATTGTTATGTTTCAAACATTTAATAAATTACGGATAAAGTTCCATAAAATATCTTATTATTTATTTATATTAATTACTAGATTATAAATTATATCTTAATTCTTAATTGTAGATAATTATTATTTAATTTAAATTATTAAAATTTAATATATGTTACTACTATAAGTTATTCATTTTTATGATTTTCGATCAATGTGAACATAACTTTATTTTTTGAGTTATACATTATATAACTTTTGTGTAATAAAACCATTATTAATATCACTACACCAACTCAGTTTCGGCAACGTACCGTTATTATGCCTATACAGCAAGGGGTGTATAGTTTTTTTTTTGTTATCTTCCAATGACATTATTACACTTGCACCCCATGCACCTTTATATTTCTATCATAAACTTTAATAAAGTTATCATAAGGATCCTAAAGTTTAATAATTCTTTTTCTCTAGTCAAAACTTTAATAAAGTTATTAAAAGAATTCTAAAGTTTAATAATTCTTTTTGTCACATCCCAACCGATGGCAGAAACATCGGAGTGAGACGAAAACGAGATTGTAAGAGGCTTCATAACACTAATCGCGACAAATAATTAATAGTTGCTTTTATAATGTTTGAATCTGATATAAAACAAGATTGAAATAATTAGAGCATAACATGGAAATCTAATAATCAAATTTCATTTCATCGATAATGATTTGATACAAATAATTAGAGCCTGGGTTTGATCAATTTCGTCCAATTCGTTTCAAATTTTTTTCGTTTCACTTCAAATAGGCTATTGTTCGGTCAATTTCATCGAATTAGGTTCGAAATCATCGTTGATTTTGAAAAGTTTCATCAAAATATCGACCCTTGAATTCAAACTGTAGAACAGAGGATGAAGAAACATGACCAAGCTTTGATTCAGACCGTAGAACAGAGGATGCAGGAATATGACCAAGCTTTGATTCGATTGGAGTTAAAGGGCAATAACAATGGTTTCAGATCGTAGAACAGGGGATGCGATTTTTGAACTGGCAGGTAGGGCATGCGTGATAACGTTCGTGATTTATGTTTCCTACATGCGTGATTAGGTTTTTTGAGTTTCTAACGTGCGTGATTTTCAAATGAATGTGCGTAAATTTGGTCACGAATATAGGATTCAGTTCAAATGAGAACCAAGCACGAGCTGCGAGAACCGCGAGAGCTAGGCCATCCAAAGGTTTTTCTAGAAAAAAAAATCTTAATAGTCGTAAAAACAAACACTTGTTTCAGCAAAAAGAAAAATTGAAAAAAAAATATCGCATGCCCACATTTACATGATGCGTAAAAAAAATATTTATCTTCTTCCAAAATTTACGTCTGTCGTGAAAAAAACTTGCATCAGTCAAAACTACCGACTCGACAAATTATTTTACTTTTTTTACAGATGTGTTTTTAATTTTTTCATCTACATTTGTGCAAAAAAAAAAAATTGACCCAACTCGCGCCGGATCAAAAAATTCTCGCGGTTCTCGCAACTCAAGTTGGTTCTTATTTTACCATTTCCTATATATATATATATATATATATATATATATATATATATATATATATAGGGTAGGGATCCTAAGAAAAGTCCACAGTGAATTTTAAATATATATATATATAAGGGTAGGGATCCTAAGAAAAGTCCACAGTGAATTTTAAACTATACGTATGTGTATATTACGAAAAGCTTAGAGAAAATGTGTGGTTCAGAATGCTTCTCAAGTTTCTCAATTAGTCTAGTGTTTCTCACATGATCATAACCCTATATATATATGTGAGAGGGTTATCTTGAGAACGCTAAATATTGCGAGAACCGTGAGAACAAATGAAAAAACCAATCAAAATCAATTTATTTTAATACAAACCTCATTGTAATTAAAATACAACATCAAAATAAGAAATTGTAACATCAAATAATTCATTTCTCCCCTTAAAATCACTCTTTTTAGAATTTTTACACATATGTAAACATAACAAATTTACACGTGTAGATGACAAACTTACACACGTGTAAAAAAATTATTTACGAATTCACGTAAATTTAAACGTGTAAATTAAATTTCTAACATTATATTCGAATAATTATGACAAGTGTAAAAAGAAATTTTGAATTTGAATTGTTTTTGACCAAGTTTTCGTGGTTTTTTTTATTCGTTCTCACGGTTTTCGCGATATTTAGCGTTCTCATTTAAAGCCTTGTCCTATATATAAATATATATATATATATATTATTATATATATATATAGGACAAGGATCCTTTATGAACCACTCTTTATTGCGAGAACCGCGAGAACCCGTGTGAACACAAACAGTAATACCTAAAAAAATCCAAAAAAATACCAATTTTTTATTATTTTTTTAATATTTTCTTTGAAAAAGTCGCTATATTTACTCAACAATAAAAAATTCAAAACAAAAATTGAGTACCAACTATCCATGCACATGTGCATTTTTATCATTTCTTTAACAAATTCCGTAATACATTACAAACATTAGACAATTGTACTTTCATTTACACTACCATGTGTAACACACTACTTTTTACGTTACCAATATTAGCAATGCACATGTGCATCTATATATAACAAGAAATAAGGTGTTTTGGTACACTAATTTGAATACATTTTCTCTTTCATCTATCATACCATCCATAATACACTACCATGCACATGTGCATTTTCATCATTTCTTTGACAAATTCCATAATACATTACAAACATTAGACAATTATACTTTCATTTACACTATCATGTGTAATACGCTACTTTTTACGTTACCAATATAAGAAATGCACATGTGCATCTATATGTATCAACATAAATAAGGTGTTTTGGTACACTACTTTGAATACACTTTCTCTTTCATCTATCATACCATCCATAATACACTTCCATTACCTCCTACCATCCATAATACAATAACATTACCTCCTACCATTTATAATACAATACCAATACCAATATTTTCACTTTATTACATGTATATCAACATCGTTTATACCATCCAATCAACATATTACATCATAAAATGACAACTATAATAAACCCATCAACCACTAGATAACTAACCAAAAAATATATATCTGAGCCTACTTCATCATTCAAAATCACAAACTTTTTGTATTAAAACACGGTATATAATTGTTATACATAATGATGCACATGTGCATTTAATGTAAAATTGAGTGTATTATGGATGGTATTGTTAATCAAAGTGCAGTTGTCTACTAGTGATAACGTATTACTGAATTTTTCGAAGTTATGATACATATGCACATGTGCATGAATAACTGTTACTCGAAAAAAAATATTTTTTTAACGAAATATAATGATTTTTATTAAAAAATATTAAAAAAAAATTGAGTGCTTTGTTGATTATTTTTTTTAGATTTTATTTTGCAATAAAGGTGGTTCTCACGGTTCTCACAATAAAGGTGGTTCTCACGTTCTCACAATAAAGGTGGTTCTCGTATGAACCTTACCCTATATATACATATATATATATATATATAATCAAGATCAACGGAAAACACCTTTGAGTTGTCAGAACTTAGAGAACTCGACTTTCCGTGCGAGTTTTGCCCCCATTTTTTATACCCATAGATTAAAATGTTAGAAAACAATGTCGTAAAAAATTCGAAGTTGTTTTTTCGGCCCCTTACAGTAGCTGTAAAATGGTGATGACATAAGCATGATATCACTTTTTACAGTATTTGCGGCTGTCGTAAATAAAAAAAATTGGAAAACTTGATATTTTTAGGATTTTTTGGTAAAAAAAATTTGAAAAAAGCTTTCGTAAGGCCAACATCTCTAAGTTCGCACAACTAGTATAGGTTTTCATTTTACCCTAACCTTATATTATATTATATTATATTATTTTTTGCACTTCATTAGAACGGACCCACTAGCCAGAAGCTCGAGGTAACAAAACAAATACAACATATTATATTATATTATATTATATTATAAAAAGGAGATGAATAGCGTTGTACAACTTCTAATGCATGTTTTACAAGTTCGTCAATTTTTTTCTTTATTCTATTTCGTCATTTAGTATAAACTTTTTAGTTTACAACCCGTGTAGTTTAACTATTGTGTTTTTTCTTTTACTTTAACCAAATTACTTTTCTACCCCTAAATAATTTTTTTAATGAACATGTTAATATAGTTTTAGACATATTTTTTTTAATTTTTCTTTTTCTTTTCTTATAACGAGTGTGGCAAAAGTTTTTTTTAGTTTATTATTTTTTAACGAACACGCCAATACTCTTTTGAACATATTTGTTAATTTTTTCTTTGCTATAACGAGCGCGCCGAAACCGACCAAGTTTCTATCATTTTATTTTTCGTTTACCTTATTTTTACCTTTGTTATTCACTATATCGTTTTACCTTTTGTTATTATTTTGATGTTTAGAGCCGAGTTAGGCGAATCTCATAACCTATTAATATATCATTTTAGTTAATTTATAAATTTATTTATCTGTTGTCATGGTGTACTATACGTTCTGAATTCCAACCGCGTTTCAGCGCAACGCGTGGGTAACTACGACCCTAGTTAATATTAAAAATATAGAATAATAAATATTTGTTAATTTATTACTTTAATGAAAAAACTATATCTCCAAATTGTGATTTGGCATAAATCTAATCAACACATAAAACTATACACTTATTTAATTCTTGCTAAGGCAACACATAAAACTATACACTTATTTAATTCTTGCTAGATGGAAATGATTGTATGTTAACTTTTGGTAGTTAGAATTCAACGCTAGCAAACAACTTGAATAACTTTTCACAAATTTTGGATTGGAATTATTACCAGAGAAACAATTATGACGCTTTATAAAACCAAAATTAACAAAACTACAAATCAAAATGTAATCATATGAAGAACATGGGGTGTCTTTGTTTATTCCATTTTGGTATAGAGATGGTAACTAACGTAAAACCTAGTATAGTATGGAGTCAAAACCTGTCAGATAGATGGTAACTAACGTAAAACCTAGTATAAACCTGTTAGATAGATGGTAACTAACGTAAAACCTAGCATAGTATGGAGTCAAAACATGTCAGATAGATACATTTAATTGTCTTTATATTTTATAAATTATATATGATTTTAGGAAATGGTATTGTTATGAGTTAAAGCTATCAAACAAAATATCAGTTTACCTTAAAAATTTTATATAAAAGTCTTTGTACACATATATGTAGAATCAATAACAGATATAAGTTACTAAATACTAACACTATCGTTATATAAAGTGGCAACCAACCCCCATAAGAAAAATAAGTGTAATCTGTAAGCACAAATTCCGATCGCTCCCGTTAATAGTTCAGTTAAACGTTCTGAACGCCCCCGTTAAAAGTTTGGTTAAACGTTCCGATCGCCCCCTAAGAAAATAAATCTTGGGTCCGTCAATGGCCGGTCATATATGCTATCGTTACATATGTAGCGCTTACTTATATATTTCCTGTTGTCGTGGATGTATTCTTTTGAGAAGTGAAACAATAAATTGCAAAAAACTTATTTTTCAAAAAATGGAGCGTCACTCAGATTTTGATTAGTTCAACAGGCAGGCAAGTAGGGTAACAATTCATTTATTCAAAAAAAAATCATGTATCTAAACAAATTCCAGAGCCTTAATTATTTACTAAAATCAGGTTGCATGTAAAAAATAAGAAAGTACGTGGAAGTTTTTAATGATATCAACCCATTTTATAATATTTTCTAATAAGGTAATCCAAAAGGTTTATATATGCTTAAATACACTCGTGTGACTTTCAACCAGTTCTAATTTTAATTAAAAAATTTACTTATTGAACTTGTTAACAATAACATAATACCTAAACTTAGTTATCCTGCTTGATACATTTGGTAACCATGAATCATTGGATCCAAATGATTATAATGAAAATAGTCCCTTCATACTTTGTGAAACAACTCACCAAATAAAGTTGTGAAATGCCTAAAGCTATGAATTGACAATGTAATTTGTCTGGTAATTAAATGCTTCAAACATACTCCATTCAGCCATGAGCATCACTTAGTTATCATACCAACCATGAACCACCATAACAAATCTTACCCCACTCTTATCTCCCTTTCTATAAATTACAATGCATGATCAATGAACTCCATGCAGAATCATCACTGTGACTAACTAGAGCTCATACATATAGCCATGGCCATCATGTCCGCTTTGTTAGCCTCACTGCTCATTTTCTCGTTGTTCACTTCCGCAACTTCACTAAGCTCAAACTACTATGCGAAAACATGCCCTAATGTCGAATCACTCGTCAGAAAAGCAGTGAGGGACGCATCCACAAGCGACAAGAAAGTCCCCGCGGCGTTGCTAAGGTTGCACTTCCATGACTGTTTCATAAGGGTAAAAAAATATATACATTTATTTTTATGTTTAAGTTGCATGATTTTGTGTCGGTGACTTAATCCGGTTTGATATTTTTGGAAGGGGTGTGATGCTTCTGTTTTGCTTGAATTCTAAGGGAAAAAACAAAGCTGAAAAGGACGGGCCACCGAATATTTCTTTGCATGCATTTTATGTCATCGATAATGCTAAGAAAGCAGTCGAATCTGCATGTCCAGGAATAGTTTCGTGTGCTGATATCTTAGCTTTAGCGGCTAGGGATTCCGTCGTGCTGGTAGTAACAAAAGTTATATTGTTTGAATGTTAATCTAGTTATATAAAAAATTTCATGATTAATTGTGCTTTATACAGTCTGGAGGGCCATCATGGGATGTTCCTAAAGGAAGAAAAGATGGAAGAACATCATTAGCAAGTGAAACATTACAACTCCCATTTCCTACTTTCAATATATCCCAACTTCAAAAAAGCTTTGCTCAAAGAGGTCTATCTCTAGAGGACCTAGTGGCACTTTCAGGTAACATCAGCTGTCAAAACTTCCGGTGGTCATCGACCCGACCACCTTCTTGGTTCATCGGTTGGACCGGGTGACAGTAGCTAATTTTGAACAATCGTTATATATTACAGTAAGTATAAATGGTATATTACATTGAAAGTTTAATATAAGAATGTTGTCGGGTTAGCTATATTTAAAAATAATAATATATAAGTAATAATATATATATATATATATATATATATATATATATATCTATACTATATATAATAAGCATATAGGAAGGACGACTTAAGGTAATTTGTCACTTTACTTAAAACACCTTTAAAGCATCATGTACAAGTCTTTTAAGCACAACAAACACATTTGTAACCTTACTTTCCATAATACCCTTATTGACTCAAACAAAAACACACGGACAAAAGACAAACCCAGGGCGGCAACAAAAACCCACATTTCAAAATTCAAATCCACTTTCTCAAACTTTCCCCGTCTCTCCCTCTCAAAGATTCTTGATCTGCTCTCACTCTCCGTGTTCAGATCCTCTCAGTGATTCCAATGTTTCAAAATCCTCATGGTGTTGGTACATGACTCATTTGCTACAATTTTTTATTTGTGATACATAGACACACTGACACACACGTACACACGTCTATTTTTCTCGATTACAGAGTTCTATGGTTTTTCTTGTGAATTTTTAGGGTTTTTTTCTCTGTAAATTGGCGAGCTCTAGTGTATATATATATATATTATGTTCTTAAAGGATATAATTAAGATTATAATGAATAAAGAGATTAAATGTATTTTTGAGTGTATTCAGTTTATATATCTATAATGCAACATCAATATCTTCCTAGAAGAGTTGACAAAGGCTATGTGTTTAAAAAAAGGTGTGTTTGAAATTCGGCGAGCTATAAAATCTTTTAAGTTTTTTTGCAAGAAGTAAAAAACTCAAAACTGGTGTCCGGTGTGGTCATGAAAACATAATAGATGTGGTAAAATGTGCGGGTGAAGTAGGTTGGGTAACAAATCACAATGGGTGGTGTTAGATACAAACGGGCCGGATTGGCCTGGAACGCTTTTGGTACAAACATATTAATCTTTATACAAATAACGAGTGTCACATACAATAAGACATTATATTATTTCACTAATAATCTCTATACATAAAAATTTTGTGCATTTACCTTGCATGCAGGTGGGCATACTCTTGGTTTCTCCCATTGCTCATCATTCAAAGGCCGAATCCACAACTTCAACTCAGTAACTGACGTTGACCCGTCACTCAACCCTTCATTTGCCGCAAGTTTAAAGAAAATTTGTCCAGTTAAAAATGCAAAGAACGCAGGAGTTCCAATGGATCCTTCTTCTACAAGTTTTGATAATAAATACTACAAACTTATTTTCCAAAAAAAAGTTTTGTTTTCTTCGGATAAAGCTTTGCTTGATTCGTCGAAAACTAGAAATCTGGCAGCAAAGTTTGCAGGTTCAAAATATGCATTCACAAATGCATTTGTAAAGTCCATGATCAAGATGAGTAGCATTACAGGTGGTCAGGAGGTCAGAAAGAACTGTAGGGTGGTAAATTAGACTACCTGCAAGGACATATATGAAATTTCGAGTGGTGAGTGTTCTTTGTTTGCTCTTCAAAAAGGTGTGGATGTTAAGCTAGTTGTGGCAAGTATGCAAAAAAGGGAAGCCTTTGCAAAAATATGACATGGTCCTATTAAATTTATTATAATAATGTCAATGTTTATGATAATGGAAGATGCATTTCATTTGTCTTTGAGCTTTTATAAAACTGAACATGAGAAGAGAAACAAGTACAATGAATGAATAAAATCAAACAATATTTGTTACTTGAAGTTGAAAAAAATGAGATGTAACCATCTAGATACTCAATAGAATCACTTGGTAATGGCACAAATACACGCGCATTATCTCTAATACAATCAAATCTTACTAATTAACTTACAGATTATAGACACCATACCCTCCATCCAAAAATCATCCATATACGCCCTAACTCGTGATATCTTTCCCGCAAGTCATGTCGGTCCATGATATCACTTGGGAAGCATCAAGCAGGTTCTCACTGCAAACTACCACTTTGAACACACCCATACAGATTGAGGGGATTTAGGCAATGAATTGACAGTTGACACGAGTCCGAAAATAAAGAATATTTTGGTGTTCCGTCTTAAAACCTCTATGCACTCAGGATGCCAGTTAAATCAACGTTAACTTTATCTTTTACATGACCAACTTTATTTCAACCAACCAGAAATCAATTATTGGTATTCATTTGGTCATTGATTAGACACTTAAGATTGGATTTGAGCTTAAATTGCTCAATTTCAACCCGACCCTTCATTTCAACATTATCACAAATGAGTTTGATCACCTTCCATATAAATTTTAAGGCTAAAAGAACGAAACGCACTGACAAAGGTGTAACTGATCATTCAAGACTAGCTTTAACCAATTTGAATTGCCATTTTGAGTCATGTTTTGTCAACATCACCATGGTCATCACAATTCATAATTTCAACCTGGATTCTCATCTAATCATATGCAATCAAATAACTGTTAAAAATAACATAAAATCCACTCTCGATCAAATTCAATCAAAATCTACTGATAAGCGAGCACATTATGTCAATGAACTGATGAAGAGATGGTGTGAAGTCTTGGAGCTTACGTTAGAAGATTAAAAGGCCGGGGTCTAGGTGAGTTGAGGGGGGACGTACCCATATCCTTGGTTAGGTTATATACTTATATAATCAAAATAAAACACAAGCCAAATGTTTCAATCATATTGTGTGATGTTTCTAATCTTTTGAAGTCCAAATACTTTATTTATTTCTAGATTTAAGAGTTAGGTTCGATACTTTCTACATAAAAAATAACTAAAAATTATTCCCAATACACTACATCAAGATTGGGATCTTACACAAACAGGTTTCTTCTACTACACGATCTTAAGCATCAAAACTAAATGATTCATGATGACACTAGAAAAGACTTATTTCTTATCAGAAAGCAACTCGAACCAAAAGATGGGATCTTAAGTCTACTACTGAAAGTGCAATTCAATCATGTGATGCCTAAGCAGTCACAAACGGTGGGATAGCGGTTATCAGGCTCGTCCAAAATAGCGTCACTGCTATTGTCAGTGCTAGATATCTTACAACTAGAATCGCACCGACATTTGACCGATATTGAATGTTAATTTGGATGCCTTGGTTGATGTGGACTCGGGGGAAGATTTCATATATATAAATTCTGCCTGATATAAAATTACCGAAAACCCACTGCGATAACCTATATCTCAAATGCCCATGACTGCTATTTGATTTTGGACCACTATAACTGCATAGTGTGATGCAAATTATTAACACCATGCGCCATTGGACTTTTGACATTATGAAATTTAAGCATCAACCGAAATGCATGTCTGATATGAAAATTAAATAGTTCATGCTTACGGTTTACCTCAACATCTTGGATGGGCCTTTGCATAACAATTATTCTCCTTTGAACCTCAGACTTGAGAACGCATCTTCAGTTCTTCGCAACATCACTTAGAACGATTTCTACCAATTGAATGTCACCACTTAAACCAGAAGCCTTCCATGATGGCAGGAACGAAAATCCATCAACAAGCTTCACACACTTCAATCCCCATTTCATCATTAAGAACTCGATAAGGTGATGCCCACTGCAAAAGTCGATATGTAATATTGTTGACAAAGAGAAAGAGCGTATTCATTATTCAACTGACTGGTTAAAAACAGTAAATCAGTAAGCACCTTCTATTGTGATAGCTTGTGATAAAAACAGATCCAGGTGATTTCTCTAGAAGGAACTTCACAATGGCGAAGAGATTATCGAAGGCTGTGCAATATTTGGGGACGAAATCTTCGTGTCAACTTTTAACATTTTCTGTAATTAGGGGAAAATGATGGCGATAAAAAATACATATCCTACCACTTGAGTCATACAACACATCAGCTCCAAGGATTACTTGTGGTCGTAAACTGAAGATAGACTCGTCCCACACGCCCCATGTAAGTCCCATTACCTGAAAGACAGTAATAAATCTAAACAGTTAATCTGGTGCTTTAAGCTGAAGAAGCAGCAAAAGAATAAATGGCGGGTCAGGCAGGTTGGGAATTGGGTCAAAACAGGTAGGCTTTTACGGTTCATATTTTTTCCATGAGAACTTTTTTATCCAACCAATATATTAGTGGGTCAAAATTGATTAAAGAAGTTATATGAGTTCAATGGTACACTTATTTTAGAATAAATAACTTGGGGGTTGTTTCAATTTAACATAACGGTCTGTATGTGAACAGATCTTAATCTAGATAGCTTGATGGTTTGTATGTGAACAAAATGTCTTAACGAAGAAAGCAAGTGATACCTCGTATCTTTAACTCTATTTCAATTTAAGAACATAACTTAATATTTGATATGGTATTGATGCTGTAAATTATCATTTAATATTTAATATTTCAAGTTCATATTCAATGTACATATTTACTATGGTATTATAATATTCAATTGTTTTATTATTTTATATTTATGAAATAATTTAATTCTAATAAAATATTATCAGATATACACCCTTAATAATAGCAAATATCCTTTGTTTAAGTATTCAATAAACTCACAACTGTTGCAATTTAGAAAATTACATCCATTTTAGTTATCGAAGTCCATTTTTCATTCAACACAAATTTAGGGGTTAGACAAGTTGTCACAATCATTAAGACTTTTTATTCAACATAAAAAAGAAAGACCATTTTCTTATACAGCATTCACCACTCACTTTATCCGGGCAGCCCTCCTTTATACAAACATACACTTTATCCGGACAACACTTAATGGGGAGAAGAAAAGGAAACAGCCCTTAAGAGCTCTTATGCTTTAAACTATTTCCTTTATAGCTAATATTTTCATTTGACCCACTAGAGGCAAAATATAACAAGAATTGGCCCATTCATAAGCATATTGGTAGAAATCGCCACCTCTAGTTTTACCCATTCTAAAATATTCTTTGGGAA
This sequence comes from Scalesia atractyloides, assembly GCA_947069175.1. Classification (NCBI taxonomy): domain Eukaryota; kingdom Viridiplantae; phylum Streptophyta; class Magnoliopsida; order Asterales; family Asteraceae; genus Scalesia; species Scalesia atractyloides. The sequence continues at coordinate 32,479,441 of CAMTDV010000024.1, read as the reverse complement.
GGAATTGTAACATACAAACTTATGGCAAGGAGAATCTAAATAGAAGATCAACGTTTGTTATTGGACGTGGAAACTTTATCATCTATATTATCAGCCGACAGGTCAAAACAAGTGTTCAAATGCGCACACACAGTATGCATCTATACAAATCATAAAGAATCATTCTTACCTCGCATTTGATGTTATTTAGTTCAGACACTCTTCTCATGTTGTCCAGAACCTGCAAATTGATTATTACAAGCTCATAAGATACTGCATACCGTTGGCTGAAGTATGCGTTATGCGTATTTCAAACGAAAATTACAATGAGACACCATCTTTTCTTCCCTTTATGAGGTTTCAACTATAGATCAGCTACAACATTTTCTTCACTGTAGTACACAAAACACAAGTGAAATAGGCATTGTTTATACATACCTCTAGTCGGTCTGAGTCATCAGTAAGAACGACATCTGCACCTACTTTTGCAGCAACTAAACCAGGCAGTGATGTCCCAGCCCCAAGCTGCAAAGTTCAAACTTACATCATGCTAAGTTTGAATAACTAATAATAATAATAATAATAATAATAAACACAATACACAATGAAGCAGTAGTTGAAAACAAGCATACTAAAACAAATCTTGGTTTAAAAATGTGCGCCTTGGAAAACAAATCAGGGGTAAAAAAGGCGTGTCTCATGTAGTTCTGGGTCAAAATTAGTGTCCTTGGGAGGAATGCATGTAAAAGTAACTAAGTGATGAATAAATTATAAAAGGTTAACTTGATAAACAGATTTAAACGTAAAAACAGATGAGAGACATTCATTCAGCTTCTGATTGTAAATAAGCTTATTTGGTTGTACAAAGACGTGCGCATTAACATGATGCACGCGCCTCAATTTGGAGGCATGCTAATCTATCTTTAACTAGAAATGTATCCGTAACCACAAAAACGATCCGAAATCTTTTTCAGTGATTCGGTTTGATTCCTAACCGAACTTCGGTGATTCAGCTTGATTCCTAACCTTAACTAGAAATGTATCCGTAACCAAAAAAAACGATCCGAAATCTTTTTTGGTGATTCGGTTTGATTCCTAACCAAATCGAAAAATTTCAAAACCTAACAAACCGAATTCAGTTCCTAATTCAGATCGATCCGGTTTTCAATCAGGCCCTAAAAATTACGAAACCGATGAACCAATAAAGAAATAAAATGTAGAGATTTTTGTGTAGAAATAACCTCAACCACACTAACTCCATGGAAGCGTGATCTTTGTTGCCAGACATACTCCGCCAGAATAACACTACACGGCCACACGAACAATCCATAATCTTCTTTCATGCTCTGTACAATTCATCATATCCGTTACTATCAACATTTTGTAGATATCACATTATTTGATAGTTCGAAATGTTTATAAATGTACAGAAAAAGGAAGACGTAGGGAAACTAATGGAAAAACCTCGATGACCGTGATGGAGGTGGCGTCATCGGAGCCGTTTGAGTCCCCGAAATAATGATGAGATACGGTGGTCATGTTTTCCGTTGCCGGATTTTCCGGTGAGCCGCCGCCGTCGCTGTTGTCGGCTTCCATAGAGCCGCCGCGCTGAGAATGGCCCGGTGGTCGGCGGTGAATTTTACTTTTCGTGTAAAGGTTATTTTGATAATTTCATGTATAACATTTTAGATTGAGAAAAATGCCTTGCTAGGAGACGTGGTGAGCTTCGTTTTCAACTATGCTTCCTACGTTTCTAAAATTACAGTATTTTGTTTTTTTGAACGGTTAACAAATTAATCTTAAATACTCTCGGGATACCCACTGGTCAAACGGAGTACTCCGAGAGTAAACCGAGTCGTCCACCACCACTTTCGAGAAAAACCCGGTAACCCATCCGCCTGTAGGCTCGACAGTGAAATTACCGGTAAACCCCGTTTGGCTCAAGGATCGAACCCAGGTTGCCATGGGTCTCCTATCATTGCCCACCAGTGCCTCACTCCTTTTTTGTATCACGTGGGAATTGAACTTGAGTCTTCATAAAAGAATTCAATCTCTCCTACCATTTTAGCTAAGGTCATTGGCCTAAAATTACAGGTATTGTTTCTAATTTTTGCACATTTGTTTTTGGATAGTCCCTAAAGCGGATGAATATTAGTTTTTGGTGTTAACTGGGTGTGAAATTTCCAATTTACTCTTAATATAAAACAAAATAAATTAATTAAATACAAATATATTATATATATGCGGGACCCGCTAACTATAAAAAAAAGCCAACCCCACCCCTACTCTCTCGATCATTCAGACACATCTCTCTCTCTCTTTTTTAAAAAAACCATCACCTCCACTGCCACAATCATCGTCGCTGCCATCATCATCACTATCTTTTCAATCACACATGAGTTTAGACATCAATATATATCTATATATACATATAATAAAGTAAACCAACTTAAAACACATGGCAATCATTGAGGCTATCTAGAATTCTATTTTCCGTCAAGAAAACTATTAATCCTTAAATCTTGGAAAAAATAAATTAATCTCTATTTAATATTTTTATTTAAATTAAAAAATCAGATAAGGAATAAGTAAAAATATATCCGATCCTCTGTTATTTGTAAGCTAGTTTAATCATGTGTATTATATTGCACTATATTTTATAAAATCCATGGGCAATCAAATTAATACCATCTTTGACATCAAATTAATACTATGGTTTTGGACATATAATTTTATTCAAATTAATACTATAACGTCATATTAATATCGATCACATTTTATTAATTTTGTTATACTTATTTTTGTAATTTATAATTGATCACATTTAATTAATATTGTTATACTTTTTATTTATATTTAATGTTGTTATACATAAATATTATATTCTTTTAGTATAACTATTAATTTTGTATGACAAAAAGTAATATTGTTTTATTAATATCATTATTATTGTTGTTATTTGTATTATTTATAACTGTTACCATTATTATTGTGTCTTTCTGATATTGATATATTGTGTATGAGATTTTAATCAAGTTACCAGAAGAGTCTATGAGCCAGTCTAGGAGTGTGCGTAAGTAGTGGCCGTTTTTACTATCAACACCTAATTTTGTTATGTTGCATTGTGACCATATATCCATAGATCTCCACTTCCACTATTTATCCGTTTTGCAATGACAATTAATATAAGCCAATGTCAGTCACTATCCAAGGTTGATTTGTTTTTAGCGTTACTAGATTCACCCATGGTCAATCGTATATTGTTATTAAATTTATGTTTCAAACATTTAATAAATTACGTATAAAGTTCCATAAAATATCTTATTATTTATTTATATTAATTACTAGATTATAAATTATATCATAATTCTCAATTGTAGATAATTATTATTTAATTTAAATTATTAAAATTTAATATATGTTACTACTATAAGTTATTCATTTTTATGATTTTCGATCGATGTGAACATAACTTTATTTTTTGAGTTGTACATTATATAACTTTTGTGTAATAAAACCATTATTAATATCACTACACCAACTCAGTTCGGCACTATACCGTTATTATGCCTATACAGCAAGGGGTGTATAGTTTTTTTTTTTATCTTTCAATGACATTATTACACTTGCACCCCATGCACCTTTATATTTCTGTCATAAACTTTGATAAAGTTATCATAAGGATCCTAAAGTTTAATAATTCTTTTTCTCTAGCCAAAATTTTAATAAAGTTATTATAAGAATTCTAAAGTTTAATAATTCTTTTTGTCACACCCCAACTGATGGCAGAAACATCAGAGTGAGACGAAAACGAGATTGTAAGAGGCTTCATAACACTAATCGCGACAAATAATTAATAGTTGCTTTTATAATGTTTGAATCTGATATAAAACAAGATTGAAATAATTAGAGCACAACATAGAAATCTAATAATCAAATTTCATTTCATCGATAATGATTTGATACAAGTATTGGAAACAAGATACAACAATTTTGATAATAAATTACAATACAATGAATATTAAAATTTAAGTGCGTTTCTAGGCGATCCTACTAGATTCGTCGTTCACAAATCCTGCAACATGTAATAAAATCATGGATCAGTACAAAGACTGACGAGCATACAAGTTTGAATATGTATAAAAGCTTATTTCAGTTCAACATGGCAATTTATAGAATGTGAAATCTAGCATACAAGAACAACTAAGCATAACATACCATACGAATATACAAGTCAAACCTAGCATGCGTAAACAACCTAAGCATAATAAATAACATTGATGTACAAGCTAAAACCAATACGCACAAACAAAACTAGATATAACAATAGTGTATGTATACGAATTGAGCGAATACGCACAAATGACCAAGCAATGCATTTAATGGATCGAATAATTGATTATACTCAATCGTGATAAGTGGATTCGGTTATTAAACATGTTGCACCCCAAAGCGTGTTAAAGTGTAAAAAGGGGGTCGAGTATGCTCACATGTGCACGTCGATCTTTGGTAACCCTGATAGGAGTCGAGGAGTTTAAGGATGGAGTTCCGAGGTAAGCTTTTGATCCTTGAGGAATCCGAGCCGTATCTCGCAGTTGTAAAGTATTAAAATGTGTAGAGATTATAGAAGTATTGTTAGAATAATATATATATTAATATTTATTTGTAAACTTCACTCGAGTTTTGTTACGCATATTAAAGTAACGGATATATAGTATACATATTTACATGTACAATTTGACGAGATAACATGGTTAATATATCTATATATATATATATTTAATTTGGCGATAAGATTAATAGGCGTATATGTATATATATGTTTCCACGAGTAGCATAAATAGATATTCATAGGTTTTGACGAAAAGCAAGGATAGATATAGGTATATATATATATATATATATTCTTGATGTAAAACATAACGTGTATATATATATATATATGAATGTATATATATGTATCTATTTTGACGAAAAACGGGCAGAGTTTCCCTGTTTTAGGTCGATCCCAACAACACATGTTGTCGACATATTTTTTTTTTCAAAATTCAACAATAACAAAAATAGCACATAAATCAATAATATCATGATATTTAAAAGGTCGGAATTGGTCCATCATACTTACGTACAACCATTTCGTAATATTTACATGTTACGCGAAATAATTTATTTTTATTAACGCATCGGTGCGTGCTCGGTTCGTGTTAAGCATAAAATAATACCTAAACATAACTATCATAACAAAAGTTGATTCGTTAAGCTTACCGAGTCCTGCATTGACTGCCGTTTGATCCGAGTTGACTTGGTTTGACCGAGTCAGCTGAATCGAACCGCGAACCGCACGGCCAACGAGCACCGAACCGAGACACGAGTCTGACCGGTGTTGACCAAACCGACCGAAACAAGGCTGTCCCAATGACTGAACCCGGACACCCAAATCGAGACCGACCCGAGTCTATCCGAGATAAACTGAACCCCAACTGACCTGCACCTGAACTAAACCCGAAACATGAACTGAAAATGAGTCGTACCAAATCGAAGCTCGAGCCAACCCACTGTCCGAACAGAAACCAAACCCAGACCATACATCACCACCACCACTGCTGGCAGCACCGTCGCCGACTGCCGTCGCGCGGTGGTCTTGTGCGTCTGCCGTGACACCCCCGAACCCAAAACAGTTGAAACGCGGCTGAGCCGCCTCTGCAAGTCGCTGCAGTCGAAACGCGGCTCCACCGCTCTTCTCTTCTCTCTCTCTCTCTCTCTGAACTACCCCGCACCACCATCAGATGATGGTGTTCGGCCGGTTGTTGTGGGGATTAGAAGTGTTTGTGGTGGAGCGTGGAGGTGGTGGGAGTTTTGTGGTGGTATAAAACAGAGAAGGAGGAGCAGAGGGGGGTGGCCGTCGGTCGACGGAGGCCCATCGCGGAGTGCCTGGTCGGAGCATCTCCGGCAGCCGGAATTTTGGGAGGGAAGGGGTGTGTCGGCTGGGTTTGTGTCGAGTGGTGTGAGTGTGTGTAGTGTTTTAATATAATTAGGGTTTAGGATTTAGGTAGGGTTAGTGATGTTGGGTCTAAGGCCCGTGAATTAGGTTTCTGAGTCCTAGAGTGATCCGATTAACTTGTTAAAACCCGTTTTTTGTAGGCGAAATCTTAAATAATCGTGTAATATTGTATATATTGTTTAAGATTAACAAGGTATCGAAAAGGGTCGTATTTATTACGGTTAACGGCTCGACTTATTTAATTAATATTTTTACAAATATTTGTGTGTATATATATATGTATATATATATATTTAAAAACACGGATATTAAAATACGAGGCGTTACACTTTTTCTCTAGCCGACATATGTTTCTACACATGAACTTTTAATAAAGTTATATGGCCTGTGAAGTTTATTTTGTTTTTCTGCTTATAACTTTCAAGATATGATAAAATTTTGAGGTCACCTTTACGACGTGCTTATTTTTGTCTACATATAAATTTTGGATTCGTGTTGTGTATTGCGCTTTAGTATTTATTTATTTATTTTTGTAAAGTGACGTTGTTCACCTTTTTTCCCAATATACCTTCAGGACATGTTATTTTCCTATGATTCGATAAAATTTTTATTTGAAAGGTTCAAATATAGTTTATTAGTTTTACCATGAGGAACCAAACAACTATCGCCTAAATAATGTATTTGTTTTTATGGTTTTATTTACGTGGCAGTGTGTGAAGAAACACTGACCTGATGGTAAGGCTCCAACTAGAACTTGGACCCTCCGATGATCTGAAAAGATGGCTACAAAACAGTAACACTGTTAGGACTCGTTACAGGAATGGGGTTATTCCTGTAACCACCTCCGGCGTGAGAATAAGTCTTGGTATTGGGAGTAATAATGTGTATTGAGAGAGAGAGAGAGAGAGTATTCGATGATCATACCTTTGATGTTTACCTTTATTTATAGTTTACCATTAGGGTTTCCTCTAACTTAGGATGAGCTCCGATAAGTTGGGGATTTACATGATCTTCCCAAAATCTAGGAGATTTAGTTATATCATTTATCCATATAGAATGGAAGATTCTAGAATAAACGTGTGCCATTGATTATTTATGCTCAAATACTAGGTAATGACCGGGTCGGATTGGCCGTTCCGGGTCATACCTCGTCATGTCCCCCCAGTCCAAAGTTATGAAATGAAATTAATAACATCGGACTAAAAAGGGAGTTAAGAAAAAAAAAAAATTCAATGAGTGCATAAGTTTCAAGCGAAAGTATTGCCGTAAATTCAAATTATGGCAGTGATGTGAAAGGAAATGACAGTTGGGTCATCATTAGGGTGGCGATTGCTCCTTCCCTGTTTTGACACGTGTTCCCCCTTGTGTGTCTTTTCAAATTCAAAAATTCATTTCATTTTGGTCTATAAAAAGATCGCCTCCCCTAGGGCTTTTACCATTTCCTCCTGATATTTCTTCTTATTCCGTAATTCAACATTCCTCCATGACTTCTAAAATTGGTGAGTCTTCGACGGCCCCTGCGATCCCCGACGCCTTGTATTGCAAGTGGGGAGCAGCATCGTTCAATAATTTGCTGCAAGATTATGATATTAAACCGGAATGGAATCCGGTGTTGCCGTCAAAAACGGATGTGGCGTTTCCCCTAAAGAAAGGGAAAATCACCCTATTCAGCGATTTCTTCAGGTTCTGCAACTTTCGATTGCCTACTACCAAATTTTGTAAGTCCATTCTAGACGAGTACAAAATCCATATCTCTCAAATGCACCGCTGGGCCAGGCAAAGTTCCGTCATTTTGAATTCGCCTGGCCTTGGGTTATGAACCTGAGATTCCGGTGTTCAGGGCTTTTTTCATGCTTGTTTGGAAATCCCCCTTCTTTACATTTGATCGAAGGGATACCGAAAAATCTTGCTTGAGAAATGTTCCTACTAGTTCACGGGACAAGGATTGGAGGAAGAAGTTCTTCTATATTGACGCCAGCGTTATCCCTGGCGAGATACACTGGAGAGATATGGGTACCAAAGAAAAATACCCAGACGAGTGTCCCGCCGCCGATACGTACGCCGGGAATGCCCTTTACAAACGGTTGTGCATGCACCCTTCTGAATGTCAAGTTATACCCGAGGGGGCGCTTATTCTTGTGGGGATGAGTTTGTTATGGCGCGAGATTCCTAGCATTCCAAAGATTTGACAATGGTGAGTTAAACCTCGTTCTCCTTCCGATTCGTGTCATATTTTATGATATCATAAACTGAATTAAGTGAACAATGATAGGTGAATGGTCGCTTCTCGACTTTGTGGATCCTCCCCGGAACGCTGCTTTACGGGCCAATGATCGTGTGATAAGGGAACAAGAGCCCGACGTGCTCTCGGTACATATTGAACGGTTCCTTCTTCCTCCCGCCTTAATAATGTCATCTGGCGATGTGGTCATCCCTCCCCCTAGTAGTGGGCACGCGGCCTCTTTAGTAGGGAAAGGGAAAATTCCCAGTTTGAAGGTGGTTATGAGGAAACCTGCTCCCAGTGTGGGTGTTATTCCCGTAGAAACCGATGTATCTGGGTTGCCTGGGAATGTGGATGTGACCCCGTCTTTAACTGAGGGTACTTCCGGTTCCGCCTCAAAGAAACGAAAAAGAACCCCACAGTTAACGACCTTCCAAGCAACAAAAGCTGCCCAACAACTTCGTGCAGGTAAGTTATGGATCTATGCAATGTTTGTTGTTTGATGTGTCTCTCGTCGAACTAACAGTGATTGTCTACAGGAGTTATGCCTGGGGCTCTTTTGGATGATGCGATCCCACTGCCGCGGCCTCCTGCTGATACCTGCGCCTCAGCGACAACTATACAGAGTACCCCGCTTGCCGATCTTATCGCCAAAGCTAGCGCTTCACAGTCAGCCCCTTTGTTTACCGCTTCAATTGTTGCTACTGAGCTCTCTGCCTGGACTCCTCCAATAACGGGGATGACATTACCCTTGACTGTTGATTCCCCTATGGGTTATGGCCCCGGGACGGATGGTTCTAGCCCGGCCGGTGACAGGCCCACGCCATCCGCTAGGGCGGACTCCAGCAGTATGAAAACCCAGGTCCTCCACGAGAGCGGGAGGTCTAGTGAGAACTTCCCTGAGGACGAAACCTTTTTACACGATGATCTCTATCTTCCTACCGTGTGTTGGGATTCGAATGCCCAAGATAAACGTTATCAACCCAAGTGGAAAGTTGTTAAGTCGACCAGGCTTGTGTTTCCGCCTGTTGTACACCATTGGGTGGAACGATCCTACCCCCCAGCTGAGTCTTCATATGTAGAGGGGTTAGATAATGAATATCTAATGAATTCCACCATGGTGGAGATGTTAGCGTGCCAAGGAAACTTGCAGAGATCAGACGCCGCTGGCTGCACGATAATCATGAGTTACGCCAAGCGCGTATGTCCATCCAAGAACTTGTTGATGAGAAGAGCCGCCTAGAGAGTCAACTTCAAGCGGCACGCGTGAGGGAAGACCGCTTCCTAGTTGAGAAAAATAAGGCGGAAGATGATCTTAAACGAGTAACTGCTAACTTAGCAGGGGAAAGGCTGGTTTAGACCCGCGACTTGGCAGAGAAAGATCGCGTGATTGCCCGTGCCATAAGCGTTCAACAGGAGTTGGAGAGGAAACCTGTTGTGGAGGCCCAAAAGGTTAGGTCCGAGTTGTCCGCCGAGATAAGAAAGTATCGTATTGACGCTGATTTTGTGTATCAGGTGCAGGAAAGGTACCGGGACTTGACCCTCGAGCTACGAGCGTCTGAAGGCAAGGCCCAGGCCAAACAAGCTGAGCTTGAAGAGCGCGAGGAGAAGCTTAGAAACCTGCAACAAACTTGCGATCTTCTTCTTTCCGAAAAGAATCAACTTACACGAACTGCTGACCTTCAACTGTCTCGCCTTAATGAGGCGGAGAATGCCTTGGAACAGTCCTGCGCCGAAGTAGATAATCTGACAGATCAACTGGCGAGTGTTTGTGGCGACAGGAATTGGCTAACATCCCAGGGCTTGGTCGGCACGTTTGAGTATTTGCGTCAGTCAGAGCCATTCGTGGCGCTGCTAGATCGTTTATCCACCTCCGCCTATAAGTCCGGGCAGCACGATGGCGTTCACGAAGGTTATGTCAACTGTCAGCGAATGGATAAGGTTACACAGCAATTCCAGGAGGAAGGAGGCCTGCTGACGTCCCAAATGTCTGATGCCCTGGAAGCCGTGTGTTTTTTGATCCCTTACCTGCGTATGTTGATTTATCCAGCAAAGTGTCTGAAGAAGGTGTAGAATCATTACGCCAGATGCTAGAAACGGCGGAAGAGTCAGAGTAACTCTTTAATTGTTTTGCTTTAGTCTTTGTTGCCAAATATTATGTAAAACAACCCTTAATGGAACATGTATCGGTACTTGGTGCCATTAATGAAATGCATGATTAAGGCAGCGCCGCCGTTTTCTACGCGGCGATTTGACATGCCATCATGACTGTGTGCAGTTAATTAATGTATGTCAATGATTAGACATGTAATCATCAAAGTTTTGTACGCCCTCTTTTTGGTAAACCAGTATTACATAATTGTTCACCTATTTTTACGAAATTTGGTAAAAAAAGGACACCATGAGTGAAGAACACCGTCTGCGAGAAATGTCCGATGTTCTTCGGACTCTTGACGCGGTTGCCGCCCTGCTCTTTCTGCATGAACAAGCACCCGGAGACGTGGCAGGTGATGGGGGGTTTATTACTCTAGATGTTGTGCCCCATCCTACGTCGTCCGGCGAAAATGTCGATGGTGACGCAAAGCCGGTGGACGAGGCACCCGTTGTTCCCGATCCAGTCGTATTGAATGCTGATGCATTACTGCCATGGTTTCCTCCTGAAACCCTGAGTAGGTGCCGTATGGTGTACTAACGGCATGGTAGAGTTCACCCGGCTTACTTAGATGACCTTCCGGGACCGGCGGCCGGTCTGGCAGTCGTGACGGGAGATGAAGATTTGATCGTGGATCCTCACCCCTTGGAATGGTATGGCGAGGCATTGCACACCCCTGCAGAGGTGTTAGCAATGTTTGGTGATTTTTAATTCAGTAGAACATGTTCGTTTTTTGGTGACCCATATGTTGTTTTTTGTTCACACGGGACAAGTACTTGGTTTTGTTTGATAGTTGAATGTATTTATTACCAAATACCTATCTGTCGTAGTGGTTTATGTATCTATTACCAAGATTTCCACTTTAGCGTTGTATTAATATAACTTTGGCATGTATGAAATAGTATTTCGCGTTAAAGTTATCATGTATGTCGATAAAGACTAAACGTAAATGTTTATTAATGAATGCTTTAAAATGAGAGACATCGAAGATGATGAATTACACTTTGTTTTTGCCCTTAAAAAGACCCTACTTCACCGTTAGGGGCGGGTGACTACATGTAACACTTCTTTAACTGGGCTATGTTCCAACTTCGCGGGATTGTTGTGCCATCCAATCTGGATATACGATAGGCCCCTTTTCCCAGAACTTCTTGGATTACGTAGGGCCCTCCCAGGTAGGACCCAACTTGCCAGTAGGCTCCCCCGGCTGGCTGCATTATCCCTCATAACGTAGCCGCCCTCCTTGAAAGTCTGTTGAGCCACTCGCTTATTGTAGAACTTTTCTAAAGTTTTCTTGTACTTTGCCTCGTTGATGGCGGCTGTCTCCCGCCATTCCTCCAAAGCGTCTAGGCTTTCGCGCAAGAGTCTATCATTGTCACTGACTGTCAGGCGCCTTAGCGAGGGTAGCCCTACCTCTGCCGGTATCATGGCTTCTGTGCCGTAGGTCAGGCTGAACGGGGTCTCGTTGTTTCTCGTCTTAGGCATGGTTCGGTGTGCCCAGAGGACATTTAGCAACTCTTATACCCAAGAGCTTCCCTGGTGGTCCCGCCGCCTTTTAAGTCCATCTAGCAGGCTTCTATTTGCTCTTTAGACTTGACTATTGCCTTGGGGTGTGGGCCACCGACGTGAAAACCTGTTGAATCTGCAGCTCGATACACCGGTCTTGCAACACTGGATCTGTGAATTGTGTACCATTATCGCTGACCAGGTATAACGGGAGCCCGAATCGGCAGATGATGTGCTCCCAGAGAACTCTTTGGCGTTTTCTGCCGTTATTTTTGCCAACGGCTTTTTTTCTACCCACTTGGTGAAGTAATCGATTGCCACAATCAAGTATCTGAGTTTCCCGGGGCTGGGGGGAACGGCCCCACGATATCTACTGCCCATTTCTGGAAAGGCCATGCTGCTGTCACCGGAATTAAGTTATTTTTGGGGGTAGTGTTTGCGGAGCATATTTCTTGCAGCTGAGGCACTTTCTGAGTTCAACTACAGTGTCTTCATGCATTCCAGGGCAATAATACCCAGCTTTCTGAATTTTAGCCACTATCGCCCGGGGCCCGGCGTGAATCCCACATATGCCGGAATGTATTTCGTGCACCAAATACGTGGCTTCTGACGGGGACACACATCGTAATAGCGGCCCCAAATATGTTTTCTTATTTAGCGTGCCATTCTGTACTTCATATTGTAGCGCCTTTACTTGTATTTTCCTAGCTTCGCCTTTGGCGGACGGTAGTGCTCCCGATGTGAGGTAGTCTAAAATGGGCGTATACCAGCAAGATCTTTCCGCGTCACCGCGGAGACTTCCCGGTGTTCAATTGAACGTGATTGTAGCGTTTCTGCTTTTACTTCCTTTTCCATGCCCGATGTAGCCAGCTTACTTAAAGCGTCGGCTATCTGGTTCCTACCGCGGTGGACGTGGTTGAGTGTGACGCTTTCGAAAGATGCCATGAGCTCTTTGGTTTTAGCGAGATATTTCGCCATCGTTTCATCCTTGGCCTCGTATGTCTTGTTCACCTGGTTGTTGACAAGTAGGGAGTCAACATACGCCTCAATCTGATGTATGTTCTTTGTCCAGTCGATTTTGGATTCATTAATTATTGTTCAATCGAATTTGGTATCAATTACTTTGTTTATGTATTGTGGGTTTTGTTCTGTGATTTTAACACATGTTCCTATTGGGTTCGTAATTTGCCCTAATTAATTCTTATTTGCTGGATTGCAAGTACAATTTATCCTAAATTACATGTAAGGATTATTGAATCACGTGATTGATGAAGCAGGGTTAATGACTAAGATTGATATCAAAATCAGACATACATGTTAGCTTAGGTTCTTTATCTTAGTTTTTATATAGTGTAACTGTAATGGTTATTTAAAGTTATTGATAATGACTACAAGCATGTGTTTATATTTGATGTAGGTTCATCTAAGATTAGTTATGAGGATTTTGGAACTGTGTGAGGTGAACCAAGGGTTCTATATTAAGTGTTATCAATCATGAGGAACAATTTGAAGATTTGGATGAAGCAAGTATTGGAGCTGATATGAGCATCCCATCCTGTTCAAATTTACACATGTGTAACTACTAATTGCCTGCATCCCATCATGTTCAGATTTACACATGCGTAAGTGTTGTTCTATATTCTTTGTAAAAAAAGTACTTCCTTGATACAAAATTTCAAGTTAAAAAAATACATTTCAAATGCATGTAGACTGGTAGGATGAAACTGATGAGCAAGATTATGACAGGTTAATCGACATGAGTCGTGCTCATAGACTTTTAGCATATGCTACTTTTATAAAAGGTTATTTCAATACTGGAAGATATGAGGACATGTATGCATATGTGTGTGATATTGAAGTGAAAAGGTTGTCTCAAGTCGATATGATGTTCAGTTGGCTTGCAAGGCTGCATCGGATGAATGAGAATGTTGATGGTGATGCAAGGATTTTTATGTGTTACTCAGCTGACTTGTAGTCTTGATAGGATGGAACTAATGAACGAGAGTTATGACAGGTTACGAGTTGTGTTTTAAGACTTTTAACATATATTACATTTGTAAAAGACTATTTCAATGCTGGAATATGCGAGGCCATGTATGTGTACGGGCGTGATATTGAAGTTAAAAGGTTGTCTCAAGTCCATAAGATTTTCAGCTTTCTTGCAAGGCTGCATCAGATGAATGTGGAAATGTTGATGGTGCTTCAAGGCTTCTTATGTGTTTATTCATATTTGCGTATGTTTAACAATTGATTGTACATGTGTGTAAATGTATGTTTTACATATGTAAATTCTTATCAGTTTAATGGAAATGGCCAATCGATTTTATTAACATATGAGTTTGTTATATATGATTACACATGTGTAATGGTTTAGTGTCACATATCTATGTGTGTTTTACATATGTGCAGCTGAATTACACATGTGTAAACCTTCATATCTATGTTTATTTTTTTATAACTGCAATGATTTACACATGTGTAACCTTCATATCTATGATTATTACTTTTTTAACTATTATGATTTACAAATGTGTAAACATTGATATATATCTTATGTTTTTTTAACTATTGTGATTTACACATGTGTAACTTTCATATCAGTGCTCATTTTTGTAACTATTGTGATTAACACATACGTAAACCTTTAGATCTATGATTTACACATGTCTAAACCCTTCATATCTATGCTTATTCTCTTAGCTACTATGATATACACATGTGTAAACCTTCATATTTCTATTTCTATGATTTAACATTATATTTACACATGTGTAAACCTTCGTATCTATGATTTAACATGAAACACTCTACTTACTTCAAATCAATGATCTTTCAATTCTTTATCCTACATCAGTAAAGTAATTACGATATAGAAGTTAGCAGGTCCAAAATATATCTTTAAATTAACCCCTGCACCTAACATTTATTGACTAACATGCATATCATTATCACATTTGCAGTCGAATAAGTGCTTATAGCTTCAAAGCTATCTGGTTATCCCCTAAACATATCATTCCCAAGGGTATTTTTCGCTTCATGTCTATCCATGTAAATTTGAATAATTCTTGTTAAACGTACCAAGTTTCATAAATTTAATGATAAAGAATATATAACTTTTTTAACGCCAACAAAACATTGTTAATTATATCCAAAGCTAGCCGAAAGTTAGCATAAATTACAACACCAAAAAAACATAAAACAGATACACCAAGCATCATTTAAACAACCATACAATCTAAATTAAACATATAGCAATCGCCCCATGTCAGATGCTGCACTTTTGCTCTGTTTCTCAGCCACAAGTTGCCCAAAACTTTGATTTCTTCCATGGCTCCACCATCGTTTGTTGTTTGCCATCGAAAACTTTAGCATTACAGCCCTCCAAAGACACCAAACTGTTGTTTGGGACATTGGATAGACTGTTCTTCTTCACTTTGCAGACTCGCGGATATGCATATGAATATTTAAAACATCTCTGGCTCTGAACAGGAAGTACGAGGGAAGCTTGCACCAAGAGGCAGCCCGATCCCAAATACCTACCGCAAACGAACATGAAACAAATATATGAATAATTATCTCATCAAAGTCCCCGCACATCACACATGTTGCTGCAGATAACGTGACACTACTTCTGATCGGACCATCCAAACATTTTTTGAAGCTTCAATATAGTGATGTACACATGGTAAATGTGTAAACATTTACATAAATGACGAACCTTTAAAACTTAACTATGATGTATACATGTGTAAACATTTGTTTGCAAGATTATTCACCAAAGAATTTCATAAATTGCTAAAATTAGTACTTCATTTGCACAAATCAACTGAACATATATAATAAAAATGATGCATATGTTCTAGTAGTTTTGAGTTATGTAAGTTATTGGAAAATTGGTGTCGAATTTACATCAATTTCACTTTGATTGTACCACAAAATCTTAATTACTTTAATTATTCATAAATTGCTAACCTAATAATTCAGTTTCACATATGCAACCAGAAAACCCGAAAAACTCTGTAACATATGGACCAGTAGTGTTATAGGCTCTTGACCTTCATGAATAGATTGCACAAGCGTGGTGATAGCTAGTGCTACACCTTCCGATTCATCATTATAGAAAATCCAACCCTAGAATCAAAGCCATGACGATTAATGACAACAACAACATACCTGGAGCCGACGACGACGCCGTCATTGGAGAATGGGAGGGACGATGGTGATTGTGGATTGCTTATTCTCTCCGGTGTTAACAGTGATTCTGAACTTTGAAGGGTTTTTTTGGGTATGGAGATAAGATCGACTGTTTTTGACGGGGTTTGTGTTTTGACAATAAAGCCCCTCTAGTCTTGTAATTTAAGTTTCCTTCTCATTTAAACTCCTCTAATCTTAGCCCTTAATTTAGGATGATCAATGGATAGAGATTGTTCCTAGTGTTCTCACAAAAATGGGTGTTCTCAAGATAACCCTCCCCTATATATATATAGTCTGAGGTTCATTGGGGAACACTAAAAAAGTGGAGAAACGGGAAACACTTTTTTATAATAATTTGTTTTTAAAGATAAAATATAAAAAAAACAAAAGATTAAATATGTAAATTATCAAAATCGTCCTTGTGTTTTGGGAATTGTCAAAATCATCTATAAGTTAACGATATATTTTAACTGAATAACTGATATGGATGGAAATTACAAAAATCAAAAAATGAAACGTTAGGGTCCAGTTACAAAAAAAACTTATTTTGAATGGAACAAGTAAAAATGTCCAAACCTCATGAGCGATTTTATCATCTTACTTTATTATTAATTTGCTCGTTATTTTAATTTTAAATAAATTCAATAAAAAAATTAAATCACAGTAAAATTATCAAATTTAATTATATCAAGTTTAGGAGTGCGGGTTGTGAGAAAATTTAGGCTGGTGAGTTGACTAGATTAACTTAAATAAGACATTTATGTTGAAAATATTAATAACAAATTATACACACTTAAAATTATGTTGTGTTTAAAGTTGATATTTAGTAACCAATGACGATACCAGAAAATATGGGTTGAGATTGAGTAGTAATGGGTAATGAATAAAGTTTTTTTTTTAACAGACAACAAAATCAATCCTGAGTACTTTTTGGTCACCCACTGGACCAAACGGAGTACTTTGAGAGTAACCCGAGTCCACAACCAGTTTCGGGAAAACCCGGTAACCCACCCGCCATAGGCACGACGGTGAAATTACCAGTAAAATCCGTTTGGCTCAAGGATCGAACTCAAGTTTCCCTGGTTCTTCTATTATTGCCCACAAGTACCTCACTCTATACCAAGTGAGAATAGAATTTACATCTCTCAAGTGAAATGCAAACTCTCTACTACTTAATCTAGAGATGATTGACGGTAATGAATAAAGTTGATAGAAATAAAGAGTTACTGACAAGTTTAATATGGAAAATTAGTTTCACTTCTACAAGTGAACCAATCAAATGGAAAAAAAAAGACAAAGTATCAGAAAAAGTTTAGCACTTTTCAAATATAATCATCTGAGAAGTTAAATATGAACTTAAAAAGAAATACCCTCTTAAAATGTGGCAAGTTAAATCACTACTAGAAAATTTTAAACTTCTTACACCCAGTTTCCGTAGGAAATGCGTTATAAAAAGAGCTTTCCTACGCATTAGTGACAAATACGTGATGTAGGAAAATGCCTTGTAGGAAACCTGTTTCCAACGCATTTCCTACGCAACTTCCTACTTGTTTCCTACAAAACTCGTGCGTCGCAAACTGCTACAAATCTCCTACAACAATTTCTAGTTATAACAAATCTTTTATTATGATAATTTATTAATTATTATATTTTCAGAATTTTTTAGCTGCACATTTCCGACCAAAAAAAAAAAAAACAAAAAAAACTCATACAACATTTTTTTGACAAAATTCTGACAGATAAAGAAAAACAATTGTTACAAATTTCCTACGAAACTCAGTTTTTTTTTGACAAAATTCCGACAGATAAAGAAAAACAGTTGTTACAAATTTCCTACGATACTCAGTATTTTTTGACAATTCACAGATAAAGAAACAGTTGTACAAATTTCCTACGAACAGTATTTTTTGACAAATTCGACAATAAAGGAAATTAAAAATAAGAATCTGCTGTTTTTTGAATGTTTTCCGACGAAATATTGTTTTATGTTGTGACACATTTCCGACTAGAAAAAAGCAAGGTCATTTTTAATGGTGTGACTCTTTTAATAGAAAAAATTGCAAAATAAAAATAAAAGTTTACATTTTTATGGCAAAAAATTGAAGGAATAATCTTTGATACGAAGAACCTGTTTTACAAAATTCACCGAAGTTATAATAACACAAATTCAAAAATCATGCATTCAACGCAAGTTCAAATATGTTTAAACTGTAAACTAATACAATTTAACATTTTTCCCAAAAGATACCATAAAGTATAACTAATTAGAAGGATGACGCCAATTATTCATAAATTCTTGAAGTTGTTGTTGAAGTTCTTCCCTTGCTTTCCTTTCTTCGTCAAGCCGAGTTGCAAGTAGATTCCTTTCTTCTTCAAGTCGAGCTTCAAGATCTACCATTCGGGTTCGCATAACTTGAACCTAAAACATTGTTAAAATACATATAGTTGTAATTAGTAAATAAATTTTATAAAGAAATAGTTGACGCAAAAGAAAGTTGTTTATTTGTTTAATTTCCAAACATAATAATACATGCATACATTTTATATACATTCTAATACAAAAAATTCTAATGGTCGGGTCCGGTTTTATATGGTTGGTTTTTAATATGAAATGACAAGAACCAACATTTTTAACTTTTAGTAATATCAATTGGTAATAAAGATACCTCTTCTTGAGACCGTTGGTACTCTGCATGCGATGGTGCAGATACGACAGAAGAAGAAGAAGATGTCCCTGTCACAAAGTAGTGTAGACCCGAAGATCCTTCCCGTATACCCGGTGCGTGCGACCTTGTCCAATCACACGTGCCCACACCTCAGGGTCATCTAGATACTCGCTATAGTTCGGCCCGTAAACATCTTGCATCACACTCAAATACTCCCCCTACAATTTATTAAAACAACATGATACTCGCTATAGTTCTACAATGAGTTTAAGCACCACTACTTTCTCAAGTAAGATCGACAGCAGGCTGACCAACATGCTAATCAATATTCATCTCAGGTAATTATTTACTTAACACATACAAGATTGTCTATATATATATATCTATATATATATATAGATGAAGGTTCTTTGTAAGTTTGTTTGATTATCAAGTTATTCAGGTAATCTAGCTCATAGCACTAACAATGGCTCTAAATATAAGCTTTGCACCAACTTGTTTCACCTTTCGGAAAGGTACCATCTTAGTTAGATAAACCTTTTTAGCGTATCGTAAAATAACCTATAAATTAATACAGCAAAATGTGTTGATACTTATCAACAACAACAACAATTTTAGCAATTTCACATGTTAAACACATAAGGAAGATGAACTTACATATACTTTTTGGCTCGTTCTGTACAAAACGTCAATTACTCCAAGTTATAAATGTCAAAGGCCCGTCCCATAATTTTTGCTTGCATTCTTTAGTGAGGTAGGTTTCCAAGTAGAATAGATCTTTGAGTTTAACAAGTCCCACTCCTGGTCAGTCCTGACCATGTGGAAGTGCAATTGGGTCCTACTTGTGGACGACGCTTCATGACTTTTGGGAATTCTTACATTGCATGATAGACGATACCGTTTTGTGGGTTTTGTCTTGTAATGGCATATGTCATATATTTTCCTAAACAAAGTTTTTAAACGATGTCTTTTTTCGTTATTTTGGACATATATACCTATATGCATATGTATACATAGTTACATACGTTTAAAATTTATGATACAAATAATGATATGCGTTGTTTCCTACACATTGGTGACAAATACAACCTTGCAGTTGGAAATCTGTCACAACTTGCGACAAATTTATGACGGAATTATTAAATTTTAAGCATTTTGTCATTAATGTGTAGGAAGTTATTACAATTTTCCTACGAACTTTCGATGACAGTTTTTTTATTTTTGGTTTATCTAAAGTATAACGTCAAATTTTTTTATCCATCTTTTTGTATAACTTTGTACTCACACACACACACGTACCCACACCCACACACACACATTATCTACACAAGTTTATTGGTTTAAGCTTGGAAAGCCATCGTGGTGGTGTTTCAGTTTAGTAATCATTACTCTTTGTATGACTGCGAGAAAGTAGAATAGATCTGTTGAGTTTAACAATCCCATTCCTGGTCAGTCCTGACCATGTGGAAATGCAACTGGGTCCTACTTGTGGACGACGCTTCATGACTTTTGGGAATTCTTACATTGCATGATAGACGATACCGTTTTGTGGGTTTTGTCTTGTAATCGCATATGTGATATATTTGCCAAAACATAGGTTTTTAAACGATGTCTTTTGTTCATTATTTTGGACATATATACCTATATGCATATGTATACATAGTTACATACGTTTAAAATTTATGATACGAATAATGATATGTGTTGTTTCCTACACATTGGTGACAAATACAACTTGTCGTCGGAAATCTGTTACAACTTGCGACAGATTTGTGACGGAATTATTAAATTAATAAAAAAATATGCATTTTGTCATTAATGTGTAGGAAACTACATGATTGTTTCCTACGCCTTTATGACAAATCTAATGAAAATATAAGAATTTTGTCACATATGTGTAGGAAATACAATTATTTTTTATTAATAAACTAAATTTACTATTATTTATAAATGTAATTGTGTATATCCTTGTATTATCATTTTAATAAAATTTTTCAAAATAACCTTTTGTCGGAAAAGTATTGCAAGTTGTGACATAATTGTGACGGAACGTTAAAAAATAAATATTTTGTCACAGATGTGTAGGAAATAGAGTTATTTTTAATTATTAAACTAATTTACTATTATTAATAAAAATTAAAACTGTATGTCCTTGTATTTACTTTTAATAAAATTATGTAGTATGACTTATTTGTTGGAAATGTGTCACAAGTTGTGACGCAATTCCGACGGAACGTTTAAGAAAACTGAAAAATAAATATTCCGTCACAAATGTTGTCAACCGATGGCGGAATCATCGGGGTAGTGGCATTAGGCGAATCAGATTGATCAAGAGATTTCCATAACAGCCATTTCAAAGCTAATATTCAACATTCAATATCCCATACTATCAAACTCATAAACCTTCAAAATAACCATTACATTTCAACAAAAATCTCTTAACATAAATCCAATTCGATCACCCCTAGATTTTATTACAACCATTCTAAACAAACTAACAAAACGAACTAAACTACGCATGCAACATCCAAGGCATCCAAGCTAAATCTTCAACCTATTACATACGTTAAAATACAAGTCAGTACAATTAAGTAAAGGTGAGCATACGAGTTTGAATAATACTAGCATAGTCGAGAAAGCGTTTGCGAAACAATCTAATTACATATCATGATACACCAAAACACTTAACATAACATAGGCTCATTTCTCATGCTAACTACCGTGAGAAGGCTTGCGCGACCATCCTAACTAGACCCTGTCGGGTGTTAGCCAAACTATAGTACCATACTAGCTAAGGAGGCAAGTTAACGAAAATAAGTCCTAGTCACATGTTTCTAGTATCACGTATCGAGCATATACAATCAGATTATTCACGTGTGATAAACAGTTTTGATTTGCGAAGTGTTTTTGATATAGGAATGTATGTAACACCCAAAAAGTGCATTAAAGCGAAAATGGGTCAAGTATACTCACTGTGGGTGCATTTAGGTAAGAGTTCGAGATCTGCAAGGAGTTGAGAAGAGCGCCGGATCAACCTACATACGCGGATGGAAGTGCATCAGTCTCCGAAAAGCTGAAACGGTGAAGTTTGAGTTGGGCAGTAGCCAAGGTCGGGCGAACTTGTATGATTTTGGTAAGTTTTGAGTCAAGTTCGGTCGAACTTGATGAGTTTCCTGAGAAACTTGTCAAGTTCGGGCGAACTTGTAAGATATTCTTACTAACAAGACAAGTTCAGGCGAACTTGTTTAGTTTCCTAAGAAACTAGACAAGTTCGGGCGAACTTGTAAGAAATTTTGGAGAAATTGACCTAAGTTTGGTCGAACTTGACCCATAAGGGTGCAAGTTCGGTCGAACTTGACCAGTGAGCTGGGGATTCTCGAGCGAACTTGATGTTTTCGGGTCCAAAATCTTGCGTTTTCGCATCGTTTGCTGAGTAAAATCGAGTGTTCATCCCTCCAACCCTGTGCTACTGAGCAAACTTAGGTCGGAGAGGTCTTTTAGAGCTATTTTAGCCGTTTTACAAAAGCGTGGGCTAATCCGGGCGAACTCGGGGTTCGTTCGGGTTAGTCCTGCTTGTGTAAACCAACATAAATGTCCTTGTGCTTTCAGATTTGGGATCTTGAATGATATATGCTTCGTTTCAGATCAGAAAATGAACAAAACATCATCAAAAGTCTGTAATTTTGTGTAAAAATCAATGTTCAAAAGGTTTTGCTCAGATCTAAGCATAGATATGAGTGAAAAACAGAAGTTTTATGTAAAAAGATGAAGATTTTCGTAAACAGAGAAGATTTGTTGAAAACAAAGGCTATGCCTTGTGCCAAAATCGTTGTAAACCTTTGTAAATCGTTTATAAACGTTGTTGTAGTTGAAATCGGGTTGATTCTTACTTAGAAATCTGAGGGTTTTGGGTTTCGGGAGCTCTGGGCGGAGTTGCAACAAGTTCAAATGAGAGGAATGAGCTGGGTATTTATAGGAGAAGGCAAAGTGGGCTGGTGGAGTCAAGTTCGGCCGAACTTGCATGTTTTCATGCAAGTTCGCGCGAACTTGTGAGATAATTGAAGGAGAAGTGCCAAGTTCGACCGAACTTGACCTCCCTGAGGTCATGTTCGAGCGAACTTGAGGTCTCTGATGGATTTCAATTGGCCAGTCAAGTTCGGCCGAACTTGGTATCACCAAGTTCGAGCGAACTTGACCCAATTATTGGGTTTTCTTCGTTTATTTCACGTTAAGGGTTCGTTTGGTTATCCGGTTCGTATTAGTTAGTTTTGTTAAGCGTTAACTTAAAGCGTTAAGCGTTATAATTGATATAATAGTGCGATTTAGCGATTCGAGAGTGCGAGAGCGATGCGATAACGAGCGTAATCATAACCACAAACATACATAACACATAAATAATATAAAAATCATGTAATTAACTGCGAGCTGCGATTTGATGAGATTAGCGATGCGGTTTGACAAGCGATTAGATGCGATACAACATACATAAACTTAATTTAATTAACATCAACTTTTCTTATAATTTGAATCTCGGATTCACAAGGAATAGATACAATCGATGACAAAGAAAAAGATAACAACGAATTTCCGAGTTGTTACAAATGTGTAGGAAATGATTTAATAATTAACTTTTTGTAGATTATTTTTGACCGATCTGTGACGCAAGTATCAATTAATTAGGGATTTTTTTTATTTTCTGTCATTGTTGCGTCAAAAATTTGACACAAAAATTTAGAAAAAAGAATGTAGGAAATTTGTCACAAATGTGTTTGAATCTGTGACAAAAATAATTGTATACCATTTTAGTAGTGAATAGTTTAATAAACATGTTGAATTTGGTAACTCATTATCTGATTTTTGGTACCATTTTAAATAGTGACATAATTACCACACCATGCGTAGTCGTTGGGATGAATAATGGCCCATCCTAGGGCGTTTTGCGTCATGTGGCAGCCCAATCATCAATGGGGTATTATTGAGCGTTTTACAAAATGGGTGTAGTGGGGATGTGGGGCATTATGTTAAATGAGATTTAATATAATTAAATAAAACAAAAAACCATCAAAAAATCTTATTGGACAAAATAGGAAGATGGATGGTTATTGGTCAAACTCTCGGCCCAACCGCGTGATTCAAAACACGCCAAAACCAAAAAGAAGATGAAACACGCCAGGGGGCGGTGCTTGGGCGGAATCGGGCGTTTTTTCTGGGTTTTTTTTGAAAAAACCACGCCCATTACGGGTGGTCTTATAACTAGTTTCTTACTCATTCGGTGGACGGGTCACTGGTAATTTAAAGTCGTTCTGACATAAATATTTTCTATTTAAATTGTAAAAGAAAAACACATTATTTTCTTAGAAAAGAGCTAAAATACGTATTGGATGTGCTGAATCAAGAAAATATATGGTGAGAGCAGTACCTACAATTCCAAGAATTGTCCATACCTTGAATTCACAATTTATTATCTCAAGGTCAAATATGTCATTCAGCATTAATAAAAGCGATATCAAAAGCGTTTAAATGGGTAAAGACATACATGTAAAATTACAAAACCATTACAATAGTCCAAATACATTTTCCAATCACATTTTGAAGAGGTATGGTCCAAACAAATGCACACGTGGCAGGGATCATACCACCTTTTTTTTCCAGCTTGGCGTCCCACATCAGCCAAAGACTTCCAGAAGCTTCTAGAGAGTTCTGGAAGGAAGTGCAGGGACAACGAAGATGCTCCTCCAGACATAAAGGACGACACGTGTCACCAACAAGAGGACGCCAACTGGACCAGCAAGAGAATTACAGGACAGACCGACGTCTAGTACCCGACGACGCCTAGATGGACGAATAATGGCGCGCCATGTCACCCACTACCCTGATAACAACAGAGGGGAAAAAAGGATATTCTCTATGTCGAACAGCTGGCGCTCGTTGGCTAGCTGGCAGGTCTCACCCTCCTCCTCCATCCTTCGGCTATAAATAGAAGACTCCTCCTTCAGGTTTAAGGATCTCCATTCTCACACTCTCACTATTAACACACACTATTTCTCCTCAAAGCAGTACTTATTCTCACGCCGGAGGGTGGTCACAAGGAGAACCCCCTATTCTCCTTGTGGCGAGTCACTGGTGTTCTGTTTTGCAGGATCTCAGCCGTTGGCGAGTAGGTAGAAAGATTGAACCCCATTTTACGAGACAACTCAGCTGGGAAAACCCTGTGTTAACCAGTGTTTCATCATTGGCGCCCACCGGTTTAAAAACTCTTACTAGTTTCGTCTTCCTTTCAAGAAAATACTTTCCATGGCTGAAAGGGAATCCTCTCTTCAAAATGACGAAGAAAGCTCTCGTTTGAACTAACCTCAGGGATGCGCGCGCCTAGGAAAGCAAACGGACAAGATCGTCATAGAGGGAGGGCCAAACGCTCGTATTCTAGACTTTCTCGAAAGTGCTTCGGAGTAAATAATCAGATAATTCCAGGAGTTCAAACTGGGAACCACGGTGCCGGACCGTCAGGACCATCGGAACCCGTGGAACTAAACATTTCTGCATTGTTGGGGTTGCCAGAAGGAGAAACGCTCGCTTCATGATATGCTAAGCAGCAAGCCTCACTAAACATAATCTATGCATAATTGAATGCGCAGAAAGCACTGATTCAAGTGCAAGCTTTACAAACCCCACATGTGACACCGGCACAGCAGCAGACGCAACGCACGGCTTCACAACACACTGCTCCCAAGACTCAACAACATGAAAAATCACACACCATGAGAAGGCAAAGCGTGAATGACAAGCGCGATACATATGACTTAATACGAAGGCTGAAAGTCAGAGATGGAGGCCCCAAAGACTGGGAAACCTTCATCGAAGCAGCAAAAATCATCGCACAGACAGACAAACGGTTGACCAGTGACAAAGGGCGACAAAACAAGTATGACCAGCATCCTAGTGACAAGCGTAACAAAAAAAGGAAGGAACCAACCCTGGAAGGCACCTGCCTATAGGGATAAGAGTCCACCAATCGTGGACGCGCACGCAACCATTAACCAGATTGGGTACCGAAAGGAGATCAAGAAGGAAAATAGAGAGAAGCAATGTACACCTCTCACCAAAAATCCTTCTGAAGTTTTGTCAACCCCCAGTTCAAAGCTCCACTACAGATGTGCAACAAGAGAGGGCAGGACCCAACTCTTTTTTACGAATATCACAAAGACATGGGCCATTTAACGGATGATTGTTTCAGCTTGCGACAGGATATAGAGCGAGCCTTGAAAAACGGCAAGCTCACACACTTGGTCAAGAGTGGAAAAAGAGATACGCGCCAAGTACAAAGGCGAGAGAAGGTCCTGATAACAAAAAACTTCGAAAGCTCGAGACACACATGATACAAGGAGGCCCGAGAAAACCAAAAAAGAATTATAATAAACGCGCGAAAGACGATACATGGCGCGAAAAGCAAGTCATTTTCCTTGTTGTCAGGGGAGGGCCAAGAGAAAAAAGACCTGAATAATCTCGGGTGTATTTGGTCATTATCAAACAGATTACATATTCAATGATCCAGGTAGCACTGCAGATATCATTTACGAACAATGTTTTAATCAATTGGACGAAGATGACAAAGCGGGCCTAGAGCCAGTCGATTATCCACTTACTGGTTTCTGTAACGAGGCCGTTTTTCCTCTTAGTCAGATATCCTTCCCAGTGCTTCTCTCGGATGGAAGGAACTCTAGAACAAAGGAAGTCACGTTCATGGTTTTACGAGCAAATTCAAGACACGACATCCTTTTGGGAAGAGAATCTCAGGGGGATTTCAGTATTATCTGCTCAGTTCCCCATGCTGCGGTAGGGTTCCCAACAGAGATAGGGGTGGCGATCATTTTTGCAAGCAAAGAGGTGCTTATGACCGACGAGGCAAGGCCCTCAAAAGCAAGCAAACCAACAACATGCATAGACGCATAAAAGTGGGTTTTAAATAGGAAGTACCCAGAGCAAACAATAACACTAGCCCCAGCGTTGTCCAAGTCTACGCGCACCAACCTCAAGAAACTACTATTCGAGAATATGAACGTCTTTTCCTGGACACCAACTGACATGGTGGGAGTACCACGGCACGTCGCAGAACACAGATTGAATGTTTCAGAGAATGCCAAGCCGGTCGTCCAGACTAAACGAAACCTGGGACCAGAGAAACATGAAGCCATGAAGCAACAAGTGACGGAGTTGCTGAATGCATGAATCATCAGAGAGGTGCGCTATCAAACTTGGGTATCTAATCCGTTGATGGTACCCAAAGGAAATGGTGGGTGGAGAATGTGCGTAGACTTCAAAGACCTAAACAAGGCGTGCCCAAGGGATTGTTACTCCTTGCCCAGCATCCTTTCGATGGAAGTGTTTTCTGGACTGTTACAAAGGATATCACCAAGTTCAAATGGCTATCCAAGATGAAGATAAGACAGCGATTCGCACGCCGATGGGGTTGTACTGTTATACAAAGATGCCCTTCGGGTTGTGAAACACTAGAGCCACGTATCAGAGATTGATGAATGAAACGTTCGGGGAAGACATCGGCAAACACGTTGAAGTATATATGGATGACCTAGTCATCATGAGCAAAGAAGAGGGATGTGATGCTCCAGTACATTCAAAAGACTTTTGACACGCTTCTAGGCGTGAGCATCAAGTTAAACCCAGCAAAATGCTCATTTGAGATGGAGGAAAGCAAAATTCTGGGGTTCATAGTGACCAAATATGGATTCAAAGTCAATCTGAGAAAGTTGAAGCAATAGAAAGGATGCCTTCTCCATCAACAGTAAAAGAGATGCAGGTCCTAGCAGGACATTTAGCCGCGCTGAACCGTTTTCTCGCTAATCATGCTGCGAAATCTCATCCATTTATTACAACCCTCAGGAACTGTGTGAAAAAAAGCAAGTTTTTGTGGACCCCCCGAAGCGGAGGCCGCATTCAGAGAAATGAAGGATTGCTTGATGCGCCTCCCTACCTTGACAACCCCAATCAAAGACGAGCCCTTGGTAATGTATTTATCCGCGTCAGAGAAGGAAGTAGGCGCAACCTTATTGGTGGACCGGCAAGGTGTGCAAACATCGGTTTATTACGTCAGGCGAACTTTGAAAAACCCAGAAACAAGGTATTCCATGATGGAGAAGTTAGTCTTGGCACTGATCCATGCATCCAGAAGGTTGCGCAGGTACTTTGGTGGTCACCTCATTCAAGTCCTGACGAATTACAATATTGGTAATATCTTGGCTCGACCAGAGATCTTAGGGAGATTAGCTAAGTAGG
This sequence comes from Scalesia atractyloides, assembly GCA_947069175.1. Classification (NCBI taxonomy): domain Eukaryota; kingdom Viridiplantae; phylum Streptophyta; class Magnoliopsida; order Asterales; family Asteraceae; genus Scalesia; species Scalesia atractyloides. The sequence goes on along the minus strand of CAMTDV010000024.1, from coordinate 32,451,431 downwards.
CCATCGAACTCGGGGGACATAATGTTATTTTCAAGCCTCGGCTAGCGATCAAGGGGCAAATATTGGCAGATTTTCTAACTGAAGTTCCAAAAGAAAAGGAACAAGAGTGCAAGGTAATGGAAAAAGCTTAGAAACATTCAGGGGATGAGCCGTGGTTGTTATACAGGGATGCCGCATCCAATGAAGATGGAGCGGGGGCAGGATTACGGTTGGTAAGCCTAGAAAAACACAAGTTCACCTACGCCATTCGATTAGAGTTCAAAGTACAAACAACGAAGCAGAGTATGAGGCCTCTCTCGTCGGGCTACGTTTAGCAATCAAGATGGGGGTGAAAAATTGGAAGCACATGTAGACTCGTTGTTAGTGGCGGGTCAAATCAATGGGCAATACGACGCCAAAGGCGAGATACTGGCACTGTATCTCGAACAAGCTAAAACTTTGTTACAAAGTTTCAACTCCTTCAAAATCACACATATTAACCGAAGCGAGAACAAACCCGCAGACGCCCTGAGCAAGCTTGCGTCCACAACTTGGCAAAAGATGTACGAATTGAGGTGTTATAAAATCCGCCAGTCCCGTTACGGCAAGTAAGCGTCATCCAGTTGGATTCTTCATCCTGGATGTCCCCGATCATCATGTACCTCCAATCAGGAATCTTACCATAAAACAAGGCCGAAACAAGGAAGGTACATCACAAATCCTTACATTATCAGATTTCCGATGGCGTTCTATACCGACGATCATATCTAGGACCTCTACTCCGCTGCGTAGATCCTGAAGATGCTAATTATTGATTCGAGATGTGCACGAAGGAATCTGTGGAATCCACGCAGGCCCTAGAATGGTAGTAGCCAATGTGATGAACGCAAGATACTATTGGCCAGGGATGCATTTAGATGCAGTGAAGGTGTTGAGAAAATGCAACGGTTGCCAAAGGCATGCACCAAAGACCATGCGCCCTAAAAACGAACTTGTTCCAGTCACAACCGCATGGCCATTTCAGCAGTGGGGGATAGATATGGTTGGCCCATTCCCTGAATCCCCTGGCGCAGTTAAGTTCATTATAGTTGGTAGAGGCAAAGTCGCTTGCATCCACAACAACAATGGTTGTAAGGAAGTTCATATGGGAACAAATAATCTACCGATTTGAGTTACCTCTGCGCATCATCACCGACAACGGCACAAATTTCACTGCCGATGATCTTCAAAAGTGGTTCAAAGAACTAAGCATAGAACATACATTCTCCTCGGTGGCACACCCATAGGGGAATGGGCAGGTAGAATCCGTAAACAAGAGCATCGTAGAAGGTATAAAAGCAAGGTTAGGAACTCAGAGAAGAGGTTGGGTGGATGAATTGCCAAGCATCCTGTGGGCTCATAGGACGATGCCCAAGACAAGCATTGGAGAAACCCCATTCAGTTTGGTGTATGGGTCAGAGGCAGTCATACCAGCAGAAATTGGTTTGCCATCCTCGAGAATGCTCGCAATGAAGGCCGTGAACAATGAGGAACAACGCAGGTTGGATCTAGATCTTTTAGAAGAACGAAGAGAGATGGCATTAATCAACGAAGCAAAATACAAGACAAAGTTAGAGAAGTATTAGAACAACAAGGTTAAAATAAGCAATTTCAACCCAGGCGATTACGTCTTCAGAGATAATGAGGCGTCGAATGCAGAAAAGCCAGGGAAGTTGGCCCCAAAGTGGAAGGGACCATACATATCAACAAGGTCCTAGGCAAGGGGGGGGGGGCATATCAACTGCGCACCCTGGTTGATAAAGAAGTCCCTAGGACCTGGAATGCTCAGCAATTTAGAAAATGTTACATGTAACGAGCGAACGTTTACTCTTTTTTGTAAGGCTCGAAGCCCAACACATACATCTTATATACAAGAAGTGTTGTTTTATCCTACAAATATTTTGTGAATTTTGGTTACAAATGCATATATTACTTTGGGTATACATGAAAACATCGCTGACTTAACGACACTCGCAATGGTCGACTCCCAAGGCTCGTCACGAGCAAGTGCACAACCGAGTTAACCGCGTACGTGTCAGTCAGCGAGATACTTCATAAACCAACAAACACATAAAAACGTTGTCTCAGGAACGTTACAAAGTAAGTAGATTAGGCTCGTCACAACCAAGTGCACGGCCACGTCGAAGTAACGTAATAACCTAAATATGAGTAATTCGTATCATCGCAGACACATGAAAATAAAACATGGCACAAAAACAGTTGAAAACATTGTAGACCCATTAAGCTCGGCACGAGTAAGTGCACGGCTCGGTCAAGAAAACACAATTCACTGTTACGTCATCATTCATTCATTACACCTGTTCAAAGCAATTGACGTATGCACATATTGTAACGCGAAATAATTCACACATAAATAAAACATAAACACTACGAGTATTACACCCAGGGTGGTAAAACACACCATAATACCACAAGTTAACAGTATCACAGAATAAAGCGACATGTTTGCAGCACAACAAGAAAGTTAAAGTTGTTCAAATTACAAGGTCCTTAGACCAGACCACGACATACAAGCTAGTGAAGTAAGAAATCAACCAGGATGACTGGGACCAGTGCCACCAGTCTCATCAGCTGCAGAAGGAAAGTCACCAAGCGCCTTCTTCAAGGTTTCCACGACAATCCCACGACGTGCAAGCTTCTCAATGGCCTTCACAACTCTATAAATTCAAACTCGCGACGCTTCCGAGCATAGTTCTCTGTACAATCAATATTATAAAGATCAAACTTATCGTCCTTGGTCTTGGAAAGAGCAACGGCTTTACCCTCGGCATAACCATCTTTGCGACCACTGTTGTAAGCGACACCGCCAAGTTCAAACATGTACTTCGCCAAGCTCTTCTGACCTCACGAGGCGGTCAGCAATCTACACAAAGGCAACCTTAGAAATTCCATGTATGTACTAGGGTAAAATAAAGAGATAGAACAATATAGACATACCAACGGGACGACGCGCGTTAGCAACCACTTGCAAACATCCAAGGCTTTGTTTTGAGCTTGTTCGGAAAGGGCTTTTTCTAGCTCAACAACGGCGCACAAGCTTCATCCTTCTCTTTCTTGGAGGCAAGAGCTTTAGTTTCTTTTTTCTTATAGGAAGCAGATAGAAGTTCATAATTCTTGCCTTCCTTAGCTCGTTCACCATTCACTCGTATAACCTCATCACGAGCAGCTTTAAGTTCCCGATTGGTGCGCTCACAGGCGGACTCCCATTCCTTATGCCGATCAACATTCAGTTGCTTTTCATGGGATAACTTATCCTCCGCATCGGCCACCCTCCACAACAAGCCCTTCTTTTAGGAATTGAAGGGATCTCTCTCCGCCTCAAAGTTCTTCCTCGCTTCCGCAAAATCTAGAATGTCTTCTCCCATCGACTGCCACTCACGTACAATCTCCTGACCGGTAGAGAAGTAGTTGACACCAGATTGAATATGATCTTCTAAAAGGCTAAACCGGTTGCGATTTTTGTGAAATAATCGCTTAGCACGGGGGAGAGACAATGAGTAAACGGCACGACAGTTCTCAAGATTATCCATGCGGGAACCCTGCGTTAAGTTCCATCGAGGAGCGTGTGGGAGAGAATCACAGGCAGAGTTGTGAGACATCCACGAACACTCGGCCCAACCTTTGAAATCTCCGGGTTAGGTTGGCTACCAGACAAACCAGGACCACCGGGAGAAGGAATTCGGCGTGTATATTGTGTACCTCGTTGAGGAGTGGCCTCAATAGACTCCCAAACAGTCTCTTCACCTTCGGCGCAACGCTCATCATCCTAAATCACGAAATCAGGAGTCGCCTTTTTCTCGCTAATCCCTGCACCCTGGTCTCCTATACCCTTCCCCTTGTTCACCGGAGACGGGGGCGATTGATCAAACGGAACAGGAGGTGGAGAGGCAGGAGGAGGGATAGCAACAATATTCTTAGACGTGCTCCCGATACCTCGTGAGAAGGATTTAGCAGTTTTACCTGAAGCTGCACAAAGTATAAGAGACGCGTGTTAAAAAGCACACAACCTAGTGCACAGATAGGGATTATGAGGAACACATTCAAAAATTGTACAACGAGGGTGTGTAGAAGCTTCAAAAATTTTCTCGAGCAAATTCCCAGAAGTGGGAGCAAACACATTCAGATCCATGTCTGATTCAGACCACGCAACAGGAACTCCCATAACCTTCGTCTTTTTTTCCGACAGAAGAAGCGCAGCTTGCTCTTCTAATTCTTGCTTTTTCTCAGCAAGAGTCTTCTGCTTCTTGGCCATCATCTTGGTGAGGGTAACCGAGTCTTCAGGATCAGGAACAGGTTGTTTTGTTCCTACGTCTAAACTCGACAATCAATCAGAAACAACAACATAGTCCAAGTGCTGGGCGGTAGGGAAACGCTTACGAGTTGATGCGCTTGGAGGTTTGTCAGCACCCTTCTTTCGTCTTTCTTCTTTCTTCTCCGTTTTCCTGCCTTCAGCATCTTCCTGTTCAGGTCCCACAACACTAGTACCCAGATCTGTAGCAGTGGGAGCAGGTACATTGCTAGTAATCGGCTCTTGGCCTGGTCGTTGCTAGGGACCTACACGAGAGGAATGGTGAATCAGACCATTGATGAACCCGTGGATTCCTCACTCAAAAGGAGAATAGTCTTTCTATGAGTGGGAGTAGTGTCAAAATCACTTGTATCCGGACAACCACCTAAGGAGACGTTAGCGAAGGCACCCATGCTCTCTTGAGTCGGGTGTAGAAAATTCCCCCTAATCCTCTCAACCCACGTTGGTGATCCAGCAGGCGACGCCGCAGCTCCCATCTCACCATCAACCTTCGGATCAAAGACATTCATCAAGCTATAACCTGCTGGAAAAAAGGTATGAAAACACATGAAAGAGCATGAGGGGATAGGCATGCAAAGTAAGAGAAAGAAGCGTACTTTTTCCCTTATGAACATAAACTGGGAAAGCTCTTGGATCCCGGGGCATCCACAACATGCTCATCCCCACTGCTACAAGAGCCCTCTCTTCCAATTGAATAATAGGGGTAGGGTTTCATGTTAAAGTTTGATACCACTCTTGATCAGTATAAGAGATAAACACGTTCACCTTTGGCACTCCTTCATCTTCAGAACGGTAGTGCATGTCTATAGGGATAACCCCACACCGAATGTAGAAGAATTTTTGCTTCCAGTCATGCAAACTCTTAGGGGGGTCACGACTACAGGGCAGCACACCGGCCGTATGCAGATTGAAAGAATAGAAGCCCCCGGTGTAGGTCACATAAAAGAAAACGTTAAACATCTCAAAAGTAGGCTCTATTCTCTGTGCCTGGCAGATAAACTCAAAGTGAGTCACTCGAGGCAACCCTAAGGCATTCACCTGAGATAAATGTATTCCGTACCGCGTCAAGACCTCACCCAGAAACTTCGACATCGGTAATCGAAGGTTACCTTCCTTAAAGAAAGCGGCGTACAACGTCATATAACCGGGAGGTGCGTCAAGAGTAGTACAACCGGCGGTTGGGAACTAAACCCCCCAGTCAGAATGAAACTTCAGATCTTAAATAATGTTGTGAAGTTCTTCCTCCTTCCAGTTGATCGTCGGCTGATTAGGGCCGGGAGGGTTTATAGGTCTAGATTGCCTTTTCTTGGTACCCACTTGCTTAGAAGAAGTAGACATTGTGAAATCGCCGAATAAATATGGAGTGAAGGAGAAGAAATCAGGTGAGAAAATGGAGAGAAAAAGGGGAGATTCTCGGAGAAGTGAGAAAAAATGTTAAGGGTCGCCAAGTATTTATACCCATCACATTAAATGCGATGGGGCAGAAGGTAGAAGGGCGCCCAGTAGGGTGGAGCCACGTCCGAAGAGAGAAAACCAGGCCGCCCATTTGGGGCGCGTGACCATCACGCGCCTGGCAAAAAGAAAAAAGGGTGTACCTGACACATGCAAAAGCAACTGTTCACTTTCCCCGACAAGACAACTATCAGACAGACATCAGTCAAGTCAAACGTCTTTTCTCACCAAACACAATTACCTTCTCTAGGAAGAAACCTCCATGCGCCATTTTGGCTCACTTCTGTACGCCATCTCCCATGCGCCATGCGCCGTTATGGCTCACTCCTGTGCGCTATCTCCCATGCGCCATGCTCCGTTTTGGCTCAATCCCGTGCGCCATCTCCCATCCGCCATGCGCCATTTTATCTCAATCTCGAACGCCATCTCCCATGCACCATGCGCCGTTTTGGCTCAATTTTGTACGCCATATTCATGCGCCACGCTATTCACTCAGAACGACATCAAAAACAAGTAAATAAACCAAAAGAGCGACAACACTCACATTTTTTATGAGTCCAGAATCTCTCCTGGATGATAAACTCACCCAGAAGAGACACTAGACTAGGGGGCTCGAAGAGGTATGGTCCCAAACAAATGCACATGTGGCAGGGACCATACCACCCTTTTTTCCAGCTTGGCGTCCCACATCAGCCAAGGACTTCCAGAAGCTTCTAGAGAGTTCTGGAAGGAAGTCCAGGGGACAGCGAAGATGCTCCTCCAGACATAAAGGACGACACGTGTCACCAACAAGAGGACACCAACTGGACCAGCAAGAGAATTAGAGGATAGGCTGACATCTAGTACCAGACGACGCCTAGCTGGACGAATAACGACACGCCACATCACCCATTACCCTGATAACAACAGAGGGGACAAAAAGGATATTCTCCATGTCGGACAGCTGGCGCACGTTGGCTAGCTGGCAGGTCTCACCCTCCTCCTCCATCCATCGGCTATAAATAGAAGACTCCTCCTTCAGGTTTAAGGATCTCCATTCTCACACTCTCACTATTAACACACACTATTTCTCCTCAAAGCAGTACTTATTCTCACGCCGGAGGGTGGTCACAAGGAGAACCCCCTATTCTCCTCCTTGTGGCGAGTCACCGGTGTTATGTTTTGAAGGATCTCAGTCGCTGGCGAGTAGGAAGAAAGATTGAACCCCATTTTATGAGACAACTTAGCTGGATAACCCTTTATTAACCGGTGTTTCATCACATTTCTAAATAAATTCATTTCATTTCTTGCGGTTTCTATGATCCTTTATATGTTTATAAGGTACTAAACCCCCAACAATTAAGAATTCTCATAATACATTGTTACTTAGTATCATATAATCAAAAGCTCAGCAAGTTAATTACTTATGTTAATTAGTGATTTACCGTAACATCTCTAGTATGAATTATATGAAAGCTCAAAGGATAAACAAGTATAAGTAAGAGATATTGGATTCTAATAATCTATAGTAGACGTCATTAGCCATTGGCAGTCCTACTTTTTTATTTCTACTGCCAACCCCACCTTTCAAATATTTTGCCTCCTTCGGTCCTCAGTTGAAAACTTAACTCGTTTTCTTTCCGAATTACAAACTGATGTTTTAAGGCTTTTGATCAGAACGAGGATACAAGTCAATTGATTTAAAACTTACATCGAAACGTTGCTCCAAATGGCTTGATTTTTGTTCATTGGAAATTTAAACACACTTGAAGCACCATCTTCGTTGTTTGGAGCACAGTTTCGAAGTAAGTTTTACACCAATCAACTCGTATCCTCATTCTGATCAAAAGCCCTAAAACATCAATTTGCAAGTCGAGAAAAAACTTAACTTCGTTAAGTTTTTTTAACTGAGACTCGGTGGAGGAAATATTTGAAAGGTGGGATTGCTAGTGCGAATAAAAAAGTGGGACTATCAATGGCCAATGATGTCTGCTAGGGATTATTAGAATCCATTTTCCCTAAAACTAACTTACAAAAGTTAGATGGTTTTTAACAGTCGTTGTGTCAAATAATATTACAAAAAAAATCATTTCGTTTCAGTTATAATCTACTTTCAAAGTAATAAAGTTTACTTATGAATACAAAGGTTTTATGCAATACATGTACACTTTGGGAGCAAATCTTGACCCATTTTTTGTTTTTAAATATTTTGATTTTAGTCATTCGACCCATTAGACTTAAACATAAAACATCATCTGAATCACCACCGTACATGTTTGCTAAGGAGAAGTTATTACATTGATATTACATTGTTCATACATGGAAGTGCTACGCCTTCTACAACTCCAAGCATGTTAAGTAGTACCTAAAGAGAATTATCAGCAGCCCATGGGGCAAGAAATGTAGCCATTCACCAACGAGCTACGATACATGTCATAACTATTTTACCACCATAATAATACGCTAGTGTTCCTCCAGCGGTTGCTGATATCAGATAATCACAAAGAAAGGATGATTGTCATCGGTGGCACCCATCAGAAGGAAATAAAAAATGTAGAGCAATCTAATGAAAGAAGTTTTAAATATTATCAATTTAAACTATGCATATATTGTTATTCGTAGCAAGTTACAATGGTAATCCTAGGAAATCACAAGGTTTATACAAATCCAGTAAAGTACCTTCATTAGTAATACAAAAATGTTGGTCATTTATGCATAAATCTAACCAACATATTTTAATGTAATTACATTTGCAAATAAGATCAAAGCAATCCAAGTTAAGATATAGTACAAGTTAGGATGTAAAGTAAATCATTGTATAAACTTACAAGACCACAAAGAAAAGAGTGAGGAACTTCGTGTTGTGAGTAAGCTATTTGCCACTACCGATTTGCTCCCACCAGGTTAACCTAACCTATTGTAGATACCTTGAACATTAGCAAATGGTGTGCCCCTTTTCAAGTGGAAGAATTGGTATGTAAGCTTATATCAACATAAATTACAGCTCAGAATAAGATCCCAATCATATGCAAATAATATATAAACATTTCTTATCAAGGCAAACAATTTAATCAATTATAGGACACATATATGATTTATGAATAGCACATAGTTCCACCATGAGTTTCAGATTACATCAGTAGCGTTAGACATTCAACCGATTGTTACATAAAAGTTTAATTCTTAAGTAGTAGTTATAGATAACTAAATCACCAGTACACAATCTAAGAAGCACAAGAACATGATTAAAACTATCAGTTTTATATACATTCACACAAAAAAATTTACAATGACCAAAAAAATTCAAAACAGATACACATCAAGCAAGTTGTAATTCAAAAAACATCATTGAAACTCTAAATTGCTAATGTTAACCCAAACAATGGGCAATTACTATGTTTACGCATCTTGAGACGGGCGAGAAAAAAGATTAATTGCTTTGATGTATCGACAATCGGTGACCTAAAGCGCCTTCGGCTACAATGAGCATCCTCTGTAGCCATTCCACCCCTAAAATTTGCTTCCGATCAAGTCATTTGAATTATATGTTCTGATTCCGAAAGAATTTCTAAATTTAAGGAATCGATTTGTGTACGTATGGTATATACCACCGCTGTCACACCCCAGCCGATGGCGGAAACATCTGAGTGAGACAAACGAGATTGTTCAAAATATCATAATGTACTAAATATGACATAAATTAGTAATCAAACTTTCATTTCATTCATAACTTGAAAGATACATTGTTTGGAAAGAAAATATAACAACTTGGAATAACATAACTAACATGAAAGAAAATACATAAACGAAATATTTGGGTGCGTTTCTAGTTCACCTTAAGTTGATTTCATGAGGGTCCACATACATTTCCTACAACGTGTATTAAGTATCCGTCAACACAAAAAGGGTCGATGAACATACAAGTTTGGTCTACATAGAATATATATATATAAAATGTCTCAAATCCAACATGGCAAATTGTACACTACGTTTTATATCACACTAGCATGCATAAACTATAGGTCAAACCAAAGTGTCATCTAGCGTAATCTCGTCACCGAAGTGAACAAGACCGTTTTGATTGAATACTTAACAATGACCACAAAATGGGTTGTGTGCTACTCCTATAGCGCTATACATGTTAAGGTAGGCTTGCAAAGTTAATGACAAATAGTGTTCATAAAAGTATTCTAGGATGTATAATGTGACATCCCGGAAAATCAGGTATCCTTCTTGGTTCAGTTCACGTTATGTTTTTATAACTTAGTTTATTTTTTATATATAAAATATAATTAGCATGTGTCACGGATAACTAGTAGCGTTTTAATTTTTTATATTTTATAATAATAATACTCGACCCTCGAACTCGAAACGAAACCCGAACATATGGGTTCAGCCCAACCCGTTACGTACCCCGCCCCTTCACACTTGTGGCCCAAATGCCTCACCTCCATACCCCATTCTCTCTTGCGGCCCAACATCACCCAACCCACTCTCCTTTCACCTTCGGCCCAACCCCAACACACACCCAAACCGCCCCAATCCCATGCGACCCCAGCCCAAACCCCTTAAACTTTCAGCCCAACCTTCCAAATAGGTAAAAAACCCGTACGTGTGTGTATATGATTGTTATATGCATGCACTAGGTTGAACTTCAAACCCTAACTGCCTCCATCTCTCCATCTCGCTGCTCTCTCAATCTGTCGTCTTGTGTATCTCCGGTCGACGATACCAAGAATCGTTAGGTAACTTTGTTACGTTTTGTTAAGTGTTTATGTTATGTGTTTTTGCGATCGAAATACATGTGGGTGGATGGCAGCCGTGATCGATCCTAGGGGTAGGAATGATTGGCCGAAACATAGGGGCGTGGCATGTTATGTTTTGATAAGGACTCTTGGTTCATGTTCGTGGTTGCGTAGATATGCATGAATAGGGGCTGCATGATTGTCGTTTTAGTGATGTTGAATTATATCTTGACGGGTTGTAGTATCAAAGGGGTTTGTATGGTCGGAATTATGCGGGTTTGGGTATGCATATGAAGGGTAGCTACATGATTTAACGTAGTAGAACTCATGCTTTAATGATAGTTAATGTACAAATGAGTTTGTTATAATAAATGACATGTATACTCTGAATTGTGAAGTGTTGTTAGGTTGTATGAGGTCAATAATACGTTAAAGGGGTCAAAATAACTCGCATGTAAGCATTGATGGCTGAAACAGAAAGCTGGTTGATGTTTACAACCGATTTTAGTTGGCCGTAAACGGGTCAAAACATAACGAAATGTGATTTTATGAAGTCTAAAATGAATCTCCTTGAAATACAATTCAACCCACGCTATTTTCATAATTTTTGGACCTTTTTGGGTCAGTCAAAAGATTTAGTTCATTTCAGTGGTCAAAGCTGCAATTTTCTGCAGAATTTGTGTGTTGTGTCTTATGTCATATATTGGTGAATATTTGGAGTTAGTTTATGAAATTTATACAGTAGATATCCTTACGTATCTGTACAAATCTCCAAGTGGAATCGGGTCAATCGGGAAAACGAGGATTTTTAAATAGATTTTTCCACAAGCTATAGTTAGAAAATGACAAATCTGGACACTACTTAGTAAATGAATTTTCAAATTTGTTATATAGAGAGTTAGGCTTTATGAATTTTACACAAAGCCTAGCCGACCAAAATACGCGTCACATAAAATATTTGTAATTTTTTAAGTTTGTTTACTATTTTAATAAAATCACCAAAAACAGCCCAGTTTTAGGAGTCAAAGTTGAATTATGACAAGTTGATTTATATATGTTTGTATGTTGCTTAAATTATCATGGAATGCCTGAACTTGATTGATACTTATGTGAGAATTATTTAAAATGTTGAATGTTGTGATGAGGTGCATGTATCTATTCTGTTAAATGTTCGCGTGTCAACGTGTGTTGTGCTATGTGTTAGATGTATGTAGAATTTCATGTATTGCATGAACACACCCTAACGAATTAAATGGTAATCATTCTAGGACGTGGTTGAGCATCCTCATTATTTTTCCATCTAAATCTAACCGAACTTAAACTAAGGTGAGTTCGCACTTTTATTAAAAACATGCATTCCCGGGTTTGGGAACTACATTGTCCCTGGATTTGGGACTACTCTATATTCCTAGGTTGGAATATTCTCTATTAAATACCGTAGTTTATATTTCATGTCTTTAGCAGACTAAACAAAATCTATCTGAAAAGTCCCTACGCATATACCGATTAGTTGCTGGGTTTGACAAACGGGGTACTAGTTAATAGCGCTATTAGGTTCGACAAACCTCACACTGTGCTGGGAGCCGGGTGTGAACTTTTGACCTTGACTTTATATCAATGACGATAGACATTGATATGGGGCACAACAACTTACTACAGTCAAGTATTCGGTACTACACAGTTTGGTGGCTTAACCATGGGTTAGCTACCCATGACATGTTTTTAATAAACTAATGTATTTGAAAGTTACTTTACTTTAAAATTGAAACTGTGAACTCACCAACCTTTGTTGATACATTTTAGCATGCTTTGCAGGACGTTAGGTATAGCATAGGAGCTTGCAGAATTTGGAGTGTCGTGGCCGACATTAAACTATTGGCTTTAATATTTATTAAACACTTTAGTTTTTTTTTAAACTTATTTCTGGATTTTACGTTTTGCTTCCGCTGTTGATTTAAACTTTGTTTTCGACATTTAAATCTTAATCACTAATCGTGTTGATTGTGATGATGTTAATAACTTTTATAGTTGGTTCAACATGATTAGTGGCTTGATCCTGGTCAGTCGCACGCCTCGCGGTGAAACCCCGCATGTGGATTTTGAGGGTGTGACATATAAACATATAGTATGACAAGTAGCATGTTTAGTGAATTAAGTGTTTGGATAAGATTGATTGCATGTGTTTGTGTGTTTAATAATCATACATGTTACAACCCAAAAGTGACTTAAAGCGGAAAAAAAGGTTCAAGTATACTCACGGTTTGCGTAGGTAATTTCCACAAAAGCGTGAGTTGATTTCGGAAGGATGGAATTCACCAAGTTATCCTAAAAGGAAATGTGTGTAAGTTTATAGGAGTTTGATGATAGGAATGCATTCGAGAATTCAAATATGAAAATACATAAAATATATCTTGTTTAGATACTCATTTGGACACTAGTTTTGTTAGTGTTCTTCATGAGTGTTACACTCACTGGAAGCCCAAAATGAGAAGTCTAAAACTAAGATAAGTCTCACCTTACCACAACATTAACCATGAGTTGGTTAATATCATGGCTTGGTTTTGTATTTTATAAATACATATATATTGGTGTGTATGTGGTCATGTATAAGTCATGTATTGTCATGTTTGGGTAGGATGATTCCTTTAACCCTATAGTTCACCAATGCACAAATCATCACATGGATGATTCAGATGGTCATGAATATAAGTACAAGAATGTAAATAACTTATCTAATTCACCAAGCAACCAAGTAAGTTTGACTACACGAGTGCATTCCCAACATGGTTAGGTTTGGAGACTTGGTGTAGTTTGTTCACTTTGATTTCTTAAAAGTTGTTTGGTGAATTAGGTAGTATAGAATATAAGCTAAAATGACTATCATTTCTGGAACAAACATCAATCCAAACCTATCCCACAAAGAGATTTGTTGGTAACTTGAAGATGTTCCAAGAGATGAAGTAGGATGAACATTGTTTGTAAAGTTTAAACCAAAGAGAAAATAAACCTAACTTTGGACCTCAAAATGGTGATGTACCAACTTGGTTTACCATGGTGAACTTATGATAACACTCCTAGAGGTTATCCAAAGAAGGAGGAATAAGAAAACATCAAGAAAAGATGAAGAGGATGAGTTGAAACTCACTTTTGTGCTTAGAACTTTTCATGCCCAAAGTTGCAAAAATCTTGAAGATGGAGAGAGTGTGGGAGAGATTTAGGAGTGTGTAAAGTGAAATGGAGTGTTAGGAATGTTGTATTTAAAAGGGAAAATCCTTGTTAGGTTAAACTGAATGTAAAAAGGGGTTGGAAGTTGGTAGTTGGGAGTTAAAGTTAAAACCCGGATGTCACACCCCAACCGATGGCGGAATCATCGGGGCGACACTAGGCCAACCAGATTGCTCAAGAGAATCCATAACAACTATTTAAATGACAATATTCTTAACGTTCAATTTCCCATACAATCAAACATATAATCATCAAGCAGTCAATAGGAATTACAAATCACTTAAACAAACATAGTCCAACAACCTAGATTTTATTTAGTGAGTTTCTAGGAGTCCTATCTGTTTGTAGCTCAAGATAATCATCAACCTGTCACATACGTCAAAATAACAGTCAATACAAAAGTAAATGTGAGTACACAGGTTTAATAGCATAATAATAACGATAAAGCGTTTACGCGTAACCGTCATGTAACACATAGAAAAGCGAATCTAAGTAAGCTAACAATAATGATACAAGCTAACCAACACGACTGCGAGGTGGAGTATGCGCGATACGTGTCCACAACAGTGAACATGCATGTAAAGTTAGTATACGAGCCTTAACAACCCCCGAACCAATCGGGTGCTGAGTCCAAACTATAGTACTATCGTTGCTAAGGGTGGTTTGCGAGTCCAAATTATTTACACATAGCAAACAAACATTCAGTGATTCACGTATAACATGCAAGAGCGGTTAGCATTTAAAGAGTCTAGCGTTGTGTGTAGCGTGTTTTTGATACAGGGAACATATGTAACACCCAAAAGTGTGTTTAAGCGAAAATGGGTTCAATTATACTTACAGTGAGTTCATAAAGAGAGTTGTAAGAGCGGATGAGAGCGAGGAGAGTGCCGGATCAGCCTGTAAGCAGGAACAGAAGTGCATCAGTCTTCCATAGTGCTAAATCGGTCGAAACGGAGTATGGAAGAAACTGGTCAGTTCGCACGAACTGTTACCAATTCGTACAAATTGAGTTTAGTGCGAACTAGGCTGTTTCGTGTCCAAAATCGAGTGTTTTCACGTCGTTTCTTCGGGAATCGAGTGTCCATCCTTCCAACCTTAAGTTACTGAGCAAACCAAAAGCCAAGGAGGTCTTTTAGAGCAGTTTAGTCACTTATAGGAACTTGGGCTGGTTCGTACGAACTGAGCCAATTCGTACGAGCCAGTCCTGTTAGCACAAGTTGACTGTTTGCGTCTTCGTGCGTCCGGAACTAAGTTTTCGTCTGCATCGGATGTGATTTCGAGTCCCTTTCATGACGGTTTAGACACCGCTCCGTTCTACTGTTAAGTGAATAAAACATATGCTGGGTTTGATCTGGTTTAGTACAAAAATCGAGTTTTAAACAGTTTTAGTTGGATAAAACACTTTGTGAGCTTGAAACAACATGATTTCTGTATTGAGAAGCCAAAGCCAACTCAAACACACTCATTCAAGTGTACATCCAAGGTAAAATCAGAAGTTTTTTTTTGTGAAAAAGATGAAGATTTTCGTAAACAGAGAAGTTTAGATGAAATCGGAGATAAACTCGTGTAAAATCGTAGTGGAAATCGTTGTGTTTTTCATGAAAAGGTGTTGTTCTTACTTAGAAACAGAGAAAAACGTGTAGGAGAGATCTGGTGCGAAGTGGCAGCAAGAGGGTGCGTGTGAGTGAGCTTGGTATTTATAGGAGAAGGGTGAAAAGGGTTCCAATTCGTACGAATTGTTTCCAAATCACGCGTCAGCTGTTCTTTCGATGATTCCGTTTGTATTAGTTAGTTCGGTTTATTGTTTTAGCGAGGCGTTAAGCGTTACATTAATCATTGTAGTGCGATATAGCGAGTTGTGTAAGCGTAAGCGTTGCCAGAGCGAGTATAGTCCATAATTTATAAAGCACACATAACACATAAGTAACATAATGTAACATAAATAGCTGCGAGATTTGGGTGATAAGCGAGGTCGTAGGCACGAGTGGTTACCGAACAAACAAACACACTCAACATATAAAGTAGCATATGCTACTGTGATTCGTGTAGCATTAGCGTTGCGAGTATGAAAGTGTTTTAAGTGTAATGTTATGCTGTGTGATGAAATGTATTTATTAAAATATATTTCCGTTATTTATCGAATCTCCAATTACAAAATGGTTACATAATAACGGTAGTATGGAACGACCAGAAAAGTTGGTTGTTACACCGGAACTGGGCGAGTTCTGTTGTAAAAGTTTCTTTCTCGCGTGTCGTAGAGAGGAACAAGGGTTCCTCCGCGTGGCGCGGAGATGCGAAGTCAACATGTCAAAACTGGCTTCTTCCGGCGTCATGAGAGGGAGAAGTGTCTCCTTCGCTTGGTCAGGAGGTTGTAGTTTCAGAATTTCCAGTTTTGTCCCTGAAGTTGATTCGATGGTTTATTTGCCCGAAAACTCAAAGTTAAGCATGTTTTTGGGTATTTAGGGTGTATACAAGCATGTTATAAGTATGATACATGTATGATTATATTTGAGAGGTCATAAACTTAAAGTATGGATTGGTTTTTTATAAAGATACGTATTTCTTGATTATTGGCGTATTGTGATCAAGTCTCGAATTACAAAAATTGAAAAGGAAAATACGAATTACAATAAAATGAAAAGAATTATAAAAATATGGAATGTTACAACCGCTATGTATGGAAGGGAATCCAGAGAAATAAAAAACCCTCGTTTACACCCACCATGGATGTAAAGGCTGAAGGGAGGGCGATAGTAGTGGTGGAAACGTAAGTTGTCTTTCTACTTTTACAGGGAAGGTTTGGTTCGATGGATGGCTACCGTCTTTCAAAATATCAATACTCACCCAATCACTTTCCCGTGCCAACGAAAGAACCGTTGAAACATGGGACCACTAGAGTGACCCCATGTGCACGACACTACATTTCAAAATCTGTTATCTTACTAAGACCGTAAGGGGCTAGTTGATAGATATGCAAACCTAGAGACTTGATGGCTTGAAGGAAAAACATAGTAAAAGGTAGACGGATGTTTAAAAGTTCAACATATTTGACATATAGACCCATATAACCGGTCGGAGGATCATTTATAAGTTGTTCATTCACCGGAAGTTTAGGGTCATACTCCTTCGTGATATAATAAAAAAGACAGTGACCAGACAACGTGGAATTAGTCATCCTCAAAAGTTTGATATGCATGAATTTTTTTCTATCCATCACAATATTAAGAAATCAACTATAGAAACTAACTTGGAATCGCCTTCAAGAGGATGGGACAAAGTGAAGAAAAAATGAAGAATGAAAGAGAGTAGGTTTAATCTTTATTAACAGCTGAAGAGAAGTAACCGTTGATTGAAAGGACATTAGACGTCTGGCATGATGTTCTAGGTCATCATACCCTAGGGGAGGCAGTGTAGCAGGCTATGGGCCCTAGATTAATTGAAGAACTTTAAAGTTTGGCCCATTAGAGAATAAAGGCCATCAAAAGGCCCGAATTGGGGGGGGGGGTGAAAATTGGTAGGCCCAAAACCGTCTCCCTTATAAGGAAAGGATACGACGCATGTCCTTCAAACATACAAAAAACACAACAAGGTGCAGCCTAGAGGTCGGGGGTGAAAATTGATATTTCAGACCAAGGAATGACAAGACAGCCGAGGAGGTTCATAACTTGCAAGTAAAAAATTGTCAAGAAAAGGAAGACAAAAGGCGTTGTTGTTCACCAGGTAAAGGGAGATCAAATGTCAAACTTTTATTTGATTAGAAAAGGATGAAGGTTCCTAGGTCTAGGGATGAGCTCGGTACGAATACCGAAAATCACCAAATATAGGTACTGATATAGAAAATTCTTGGTTGTTACCAGTGTCGGGACGGTAACGGTACCATACCGAACAGATACCAAACAGAAAGTACCAGTACCGAAAACACCAAAAATGGGTATCAAATTAGTATCCAAAACAATTATGTACGGAGAATTCGGTATTGTAATCCATTACCAAATGCACATCCCTACCTAGATCTAAGGCAATGAAAAGGTATCTATAGCATACCTAATTAGATATAATGTCTAAATCGGTCACACAAAGGAACAGAGAAAATCTACAACATAAAAAGAATCAAGGGCTCAATGGTAGACACACTAGATTTATTAGATCTTTTCTAAACTCACTTCACTTTGCCTTCGTATTTAACATTTCTTTTCTCTTTCACAACTAACAAGTCTTTGTATTCATAAAAATACCTCTTAATAAAAATACCATCTTTCTCATATTTTTTTGGAGCAACAAAAACAACGAAAATATTACTTATTATCGAAAATTATTTATGAAGGTTATAGTAGTTTGTTTTTTTTTAAATAATTTTGCTGTTATCTACCAATTTTTGTACATTTGTATGTACACACAAACTTTTAGTGCAAAATGATGTGAATCTTTCAAACAAAATCAGAATAATAGTGCCAAGTGGGTAGTGGTCCATACTACACTACGAAGCATTATAAGAAATGGCATATAACCAAGTAACCAACTCTTAAATCTTTTAAACCATTTATGTTGCAAATCAAATATCAAATATTTAATAAGATAATAAAAACTAAATAAAGTAAAGAGTAAAATATCAAAATTGTTCCTAAGGTTTGATCATCTTTCTTAATCCGTCTAAATGACTAATTTTGTGCATTCGAGCCTTTCAAGTTTGCGTTTATATTGTCATTTCATTCAAATCAATAACTCGGTTTTTTAAGATGAAAGGCATTTTTGTCCTTTTGAAAGAACAAGCAAATATGAAATCTCAGTGACGATTTTGACATTT
This sequence comes from Scalesia atractyloides, assembly GCA_947069175.1. Taxonomy (NCBI): domain Eukaryota; kingdom Viridiplantae; phylum Streptophyta; class Magnoliopsida; order Asterales; family Asteraceae; genus Scalesia; species Scalesia atractyloides. Next base: position 32,432,878 of record CAMTDV010000024.1, on the reverse strand, counting down.
TACTTTTACATTTTTTTAATACTCATTTTTGCTTTACATAGCTTACTTAATGTTTATTATTTTTAACAAAGTCTTCGATACATATAATATATATATATTGACTTAATCTTAATTCTTATTATATATATATATATATATATATATATATATGTAGGGATCCTAAGAGAAGTCCACCTATTTGAGAAACTTGAAAAGCATTCTGGACCAGTTTAAATTGATATATCAATTTTAAACTATATGTATGTGTATATTACGAAAAGCTTTGGGAAAATGACTATATACATATATGTATATTGAATTATACACATATGTATATAGTCAAATGTAAACTATACATATATGTATATTACGAAAAGCTTATAAAAATGTGTGGTCCAGATTTCTTCTCAAGTTTCTCAAATAGGGTGCTCTTCTCTTAGGATCCCTACCCTATATTATTATATATATATATATAGGGGAAGGTTCATTGGGGAACACTAAAAAAGTGGGGAACAGTGGGGAACCGACTCAAATGAACTCCGATTGGACTCATTCTAGCGGCGTTGGAACCGACTCGTCGAACCCTAACTAGGATCTCTTAACCCTAAACCCTAAATCCTAACCTCTAAACCCTAAAGCTAAAAAATAAGGCTAAAACCTAAGCTAAATCGTAAAATCTAAGCTATAAACCCTAAAAGCTAAACCCTAAAGGCTAAACCCTAAATCTAAACCCTAAAACCCTAAACCCTAAAGCTAAACCCTAAATACTAATGATTAACCCTAAAGCTAAATCCTAAGGCTAAACCCTAATATAAGACCCTAAATCCAAACCATAATATATTTAGGGTTTAGGGGTTAGGATTTAAGGCTTAGGGTTAAGAGATCCTAGTTAAGGTTCAAACGAGCCGGTTCCAACGCCGCTGGAATGAGTCCAATCGGAGTTTGTTTGAGTCGGTTCCCCACTTTTTTAGTGTTCCCCAATGAACCTCACACTATATATAGGGTTAGGATCGTGTGAGAAGCACTATGCTAATTGAGAAACTTGAGAAGTATTTAGATCACATATTTTTCCCTAAGTTTTTCATAATATACACATATGTATAGTTTTAAATTGTTATATAAATATGTGTATAAGTTTAAGATTTGACAATATACATATATGTATATAATCAATTTTGAACTATGAATATGTGTATATTACGAAAAGCTTAGGGAAATGTGTGGTCCAAAATGCTTCTCAAATTTCTCAAATAGGGTGGACTTCTCTTAGGATCCCTACCCATAAATATATATATATCATATATATATATATATATATGTTTTACTAAAGACATTTTGATAAAAAAAAAGTTATATTATTTATCAAAATTCATTGAAATACACATTAAAATTTTAAACAATTCGACCCGACTTGGACGAACTGAAAAATTATTATTACATAGCGATTGACAAACGACACCTAAAAATTCCGCTCCTAGATCCGCCATTGGTGATATCTGCATGGATCATCTTTAATGTCATAGTTTTTAGTCATGTGTAAGAAATAAACTGTAAATGCAGAGATAAATCATACTAAAAACTATAACATTAAAGATGTCCATGCATATATCGCCAGTGCCAGACACATGAGCGGAAATTTTTAGGTATCGTTTGTCTAGATCTATGTAATAATATTTTTCGATCCAGTTTGAGTCGGGCCCGGTCGTATATAATTTTAATGGGTTTTGATAATAATATACTTTTTTTTATCAAAGTGTCTTTAGTGAAACAACACATATATATTAAAGACGTTATTAAAATAAATAACATTAAGCTATATAAAAAGAAAATAAGTAATAAAGAAACAAAAGTTTAAGATCATAGCTAATGCTTAATGCCTAGTAAGGGGCATTTTTCACCACATCATTATCATAATGGCCCTTCAAAAAGGGTGTTATGGTTAATGCCCATTTATTTATTACTTTCAATTATTTTTCTTCTATTTGGGTATTATTATAGAAATGTGTACAACCTCTTCATGCCCTTATAATACCCAAGGGGGTGGTGTTGAGAGCATTATCAAACTTTTTCATGTCCTTATAACTGCCTATTATGCATGGCCTAAGAGTAAAATGTCAAAATCGTCCCTAAGTTTGGTTAATTTGCTTGTTCCATCTAAAAGAACAAAAATGCTCTTCACCTTAACAAAAAAATAAATTGAGTTAGTGATTTGATGGAAATGACAAATAAATCAAACATGAAGGAATCAAATACACAAAAAGTCATTTTAAATGAAACAAACAAATATGACTAAACATTAGGAAACGATTTTAAACTCTAAAGTAAAATATCTAACTACATATGTTATAACCGTATACAAAAAGTTTTATTCCTTATCATTTAATGTAATACATGTAATTGTTTAATGCTTATGGCGAGATTATTTTAACGTTTTGAGGAAACCACTAGACATCTTCTCAGGAAATAAATATTTGATATATTATGCTTTTTAACGGTAAATTTGGATCACTGGAGTATTCATCATGTCATCAGCAAAATCATTTAGATCATTCCATCTTCACTAAGCTATAATGCCTATACACCAATTCAGAAACTATAAAAGGAATAAAAAACGGGTCAAACGACCCAACCCACTTTCTCATGAGCCAAACAATTTGAATAATGGATGTTAGCTATCCAAACTATTAGTCATTGGCCGGTAACGGTCTCCACTTAAAAAATAACCTGTGGTGGTCTTACCTTTTCACATATTGTAAACTAATGGACCTTTACTAACAGAACCTTAATTTCTTTTTATCCCCTTAACATTTTCGGTTTAGTAAAGGTCCATTAGATTATAATATACGAAAATGTGGGACCACCTCTGGTTATTTTTGAAGTTGTGACCGTTGTCGGCCAATGGCTAATAATTCATTATTCCAATAATTTATTATTTTGGATTAATAAAATCTATTTTTTTGAACGGCAAGGAACGATGTGCCAACCACCGTGACACTGGGCGTTGTTGCCAAGGTTGACTACTCGACCGCCACCAGCCCCTTGGCTCTCCCAAATGCACGGAAACCGACATCCTCCCACCTGAGGGCACGACAATGGAATAATCGTAAAACCTCGCCTCCTGTTTTCGTCCTTCACCTGGATGCCGAAGAAAATAATGAAGAGAGTGGGAGTCGACCTGGGTCACAAGAAACACCAAGTCTTTCCCAAACCACTCCACCACTACCTCATTGGCTAATCAAACCTATTTAACCGTTCACTTTTATCCATGTAACATCAATAATATAATAGAAAGTTGAAACAAATACCTCTAAATAGTTTGAACATTAGGCGTCAATGTGCCATATATATCTTAATCGATATATATGTAACGTCTAAAAGAGAGAATGAACCAAAGAAGTCATGTAGATTAACACAAGGCTCACTATAATCTTAATGGTTTCATCATCTCCATGTCACACATTAACATGTCAAAATTTCCTACACATCATACACACTTTGGTGGGCCACTCACTCCTAAAATCTTACTTAAGTAAATGAAATTGACATAAAAGGTGAAAAGGCAACAAAAATATGTTGATAATTGTAGAGATAATAGAGTTTTTAGCCATAAAAAGCGATTATGTCTAGATGTTCATATAGTACAATTAGTTAGCATACTCTAAACACAAGCTTGTACGTTAACTACTAACAAATAACATGATGATTGACTTCCACACACCTCGTCTAAATAATACATGTTAGATAGTATTCGACGTATACAAAACAACACATTTGAATTGTAAACATGTTTCGGCTACGAAGCAACTTATTCCAATGCTATAAGAACGTATAAGAAATATAAGAAAACTTGTGGTAAATAATGGATGCTTCAAGTTTAAAATTAGGAGGTCCATTCTTTAGAATCACTCACTTGCTCACTACATAAGTCCTATAAATATTTAATATGGCCCGTATACGTATGTTATACGCCCGTATACATACCAACTCCGATAATATCTATAGTAGATTAATTAGTAAGATAGAGGGTGCATTTAAAATATCAAAATATATTCTATGGAAAAAAGTGAGTAATTACCCTATACATTAAAAAGAGAAGGTTGTGAATAGTTTCTTTGCACATGATACAACACTAGTGACTGTTATTTATTTTTTCATTATCAATCACATGTAGCTATTGCCTTATACAACTTTAAAAAGAGAAGGTTGTGAATAGTTTCTTTGCCACATGGCACAACACTAGTGCCTGTTATTTATTTTTTTATTATCAATCACATGTAGTTATTGTATATAAAGAAACACCAGATCTACGCTGATCGGGATCAAACTAGATTTAAGGTTGCAGTTTCTGCATAATGAGGTTAATCTTAAGTTTGCTCGCCGTTCGAAAGATCACTCGCCGGTAAACACTGCAAAACAGAACACCGTTAGACTCGCCACGGGGATAATGATTGTTCTCTCCATGATCATCCTCCGGCGTGAGAATAAGTACAGTGTATCGGAAGAGATTAAGTGAAGTAATAGAGAGAGTATGTCAATTTCTCCTTTTAAATTATATTTTTATTAAAAGGCCCTATTATATGAACACCCAATTGGATCTTTTGATACGAGTTGTATATATTTTGTTAAGTGAGGCGTCTATATATGACTCACATATTTGTATACTAGTCGTATAGTTAATATAAAAAAGATACAACTCATATATTTATATACGAGACGTATATCTCATATAAAAAAGATATACGACTCATATATATGTATATATATGAGTAGTTCATATAGAAAACAATATACGAGTCATAATCATGGTTGTAAAATAAGGTTTCCAAGGCCGAGTACTCGCTACAAGGTAGGCTGCCGATGCGACTTTCTTCGACTCCGCCTAATTACTCGGAGTCGGTCAAACGCGGTCAACCTCAGCCAAAATTAGATCTAATAGGTTAACTCGGGCCTAGTTTGACTTAAATAATAGTAAAACATAATTTCTATACCTATCATATTAAAGAATGAATATCATTTTCACGAAATCTGTTATAAATATTAGTAAATTTATGTTATTTGGCATATATTTAATCTCCAAAAAGTAATTTCTTTATAATTTAACATGTCCGAGTACTCTCAACTCCCAGTCAACTAACTAGCGAGCGTCTAGCAACTTTTGCAACTATGGTCATAATATAATATACACGACTCGCATCACGTCAAGATATCTATCAATAAAGGTTTATAAGGCTTGTTAAATCATGTGAAAAATAGATTTAGAAAATAACTTTATTTCCTCACAAATAGGGGTGATGCTTTGAAGGGGCCGGGAGGGGTGCTTGATCCCCCGAACTTTTCGGCCAGTAGTGTTATATATGTAGTTTTTGTATAGAAATTTTTGGGTATATACGTTTTCGATCCCTCGGTTCTATAGAAATTTTTAGGTATATACATTTTCGACCCTCGTAAAAAAATTTCAAACGTCGCTACTACTCACAAAAAATAATTTGTTATGAATGAATACAGAAACAATCATTTATCCGTTTCTAGAGATTATTACTATAGCCTCCCCATCTACAACACACCACAGCTGCTCAAACTCACTGAAAAACCTTACTAATTAGGGTTTCATGGCGTTTACAAACTCTTCATCACTTGCTCACGTAGAAACATCATCAAAACATTCTGTAATTACTTCATCCTTTTCAATTTCTCCACGATTATCATCCTCCTCATTTTCATCTTCTCCGATCACCCGCAAGCTCTCGGTTCCTGCAAATCAACTTAAAATTGATCGCACAGGTATGTTTATTTGTTCCATATATGTTTCAGTTTTAGTTAACTGTTAACTGTGTGTTGTTCAATTGTTTAGTTTTTATAAACATTAGTGGAATTTGTTCATTCACTGTTGGTTTAATTTGGGACTTGTTGATTGCATTCTTTAGGATAATAAGACATATCTTAGGTTAGTATGAAACAGTGTTTTTCTAGGTTTGAAATCAGTTAATGAATGATGATTGGTGAGTCACCTTAGCAGGTTTCTGGTTCTTTTATGCGTTGGTTACTTAGGCTGCTGTTGACTGTTACCGATTGTTTTTGATGTTTGGGTTAATTGCCAAGTGAATTACTGGATTTTTCTCTTTGGCGTGCATTTTCTGCACCACAAAATGGCGATTTCTGTTGAGGTAGTAAACTTCATCGTCGCATGTACTGTGGAGAGTACAGACCGAACCAGTGAATCCCCGGTCTTCTTATGATCATGTTGTGAACTCATTCTTGTGTTTGGTTCATCGCTCAAGGTTATGTGTAGTCTTAATCGTCCTATTGGTTGATCACTTCTCCAGAGAACCCGCCAACAATGTGTTGCATCTATACACTGATGTTTGTTGGTAGCTAAGGAAAAAAATGTATTCCAAGGCACTTTCTCGTGTGTGCGTATTATGTACTGCTACCATTTCCTTAATCCACATGGCCAATGAGCTAGCGCCTATTGGAGGGAAACTATTGTTTTATTCATCCAACTAGGGTGTTAAGATTTTGCTCTTTTTTTCCTTCCAAACCTCTTATCAAGAGAATGTATTCACTATGGATTTTGTGTTTTTTTTCCTTTTGAGTTAATGCTTTCGGTGGCTCTTGCTTTCATTGACTAGGTATGCGGGCTTGCTAAATTGTATGGGTGCCTAGATTTGCTTTTTCAATTGGTTAAACTTGTTTCTCATTGCCTTTGTGGAATTTCCCGTGAGCTTTTTCCTTGTTTGGGTCCGGTCATAGTACAGGAGGTCTGAAATTGGAATTTTCCTGTTTTGTTGTTGGAATCTAGTGCGGACTTTTGATGACGCTATGAAATTGATATTTGTTTTATTCTCTAAACGAGTGTATGGAGAGTGATTGGCTTTTGCAGGAAGTTGTTTCTATCGGGTTGGCGTATAGAGTCACCGAGTCATTGATTATGCTCTATCCCGATGGGTATCCATGTAATTACGAATGGTTGGATACGCTAAGTTGAAGATCTAGGCCTTCATGGTGGTTTGATTTTTTTCCTTTATTGTTCATTTGTCGTGACACCTCTTTTTCTGCATAATCCATTGCTTCTCCATTGTTTTTGGTAGTAGAGTGTTTAGCTTTTTTATCAACTATTTTCTAGTGATGCCATGCATTCTTTCATCAGCTCTGCTTATGTGTGGCGCTTCCAACTTGGAGCTCTCCATGAAAGCTCATAGGTCCTCCTCTTCACGTTATTTGATATTGTGAAGCCCGCTAAGATATTTTGTGTGTCGCCTTGGATGCGTGAAGTTTGCTTAGAACTTCTTTCCAATCTTCACTAAGCTGTCTACACTCTGTGTCAGTAGGCTGTTGAACCATAGTCTCGCCGGACCAGAATGTGTTTGTATGAAAAGATTGACATTGCAATTCGAATCACCAAGCCCATCAGAATATAAAGTAGGCATCTGATAATAATGCTACGTGCTACCACCAGGTCGCTTACTTTTCCGTTACACTATATGTGATCCATTATTATGGTGCTCTTTTACCCGTTCACTGCCATTAACTGGGATGAAGGTACCACGGTTCCCTGTGATTGAATCAAGTAGTATCGTTCAAAACCACATAGGTTAGCTCTGAACCATGTAGGTCCATGATATGCTCATATGCCTAGACCATATAAGCCCGGTCTAGGGGGCATGATTCCAGAACATGTGGGTCTGGTTAAGGAGCATAGTTCCGGACCTTAACGGTCCGGTTTAGGGATTCAAATATGGATCGTATAGATACAGTCAAATGATTATAGTTATGGGTGTGGTCTGAATTATCGCCTAGTTTACTTTTACCACGTTTGTTTGTCCCTACGTCATCAGGTATTAATAATTGTTGTGATTCGACCTTAAATTAGCACATATTCAAAACCATGAGTTTTGTGCTGGTAAACATCATTGAATCTTTTCTTGATCATCAGCTTCCTTTCAGTTATCAAATTAAAGAATTCTTTATAATCAATGAATCATTTCAGCTGCAGTTAGACCACAAGCTGCTGCGGTCAATGCAGTTGCTGACGCCTTGACTGAATTCAAGCACCTTCTTCTACCAATTACAGATCGAAATCCATATCTCTCTGAAGGAACTAGACAGGTTTAATTCTTTCCTTTTAGCTTCCATCCTTAACAAAGTTAAATAGATGAACCCGAACATGTCATGTGTTTTTGCATATTAATATCTAAATTTACTACATAATATACTCGGGTATTAAATATTATATACATCTAAACCATAAAAACTTTATTTTTTTCTGTGATCTTCTTATTCTCAACTCGACCCTCTTCTTGCATTCATGCGCTTAATAGGCTGCTGCAACCACAGCTGCTTTGGCTAAGAAGTACGGTGCTGACATAACCGTTGTGGGTATGTGCTCTTGTACACCCTTATAAACCCCAACTGCTTAAAATTACGCATTTTCAAACATTGTTGAAACAACAGAATGAAGTTTTAGAAAGATAATGTATATCTTTATTGTAGTCATTGATGAAAAGCTGAAAGAATCACTGCCAGAGCATGACACTCAGCTTTCGAGCATCCGCTGGCATTTGTCTGAAGGTAGGCTTGCATTTAATCCTAACATCGTCTTGTTTTGTTAATTTTGATTCAATAATGGTTAACATTATGCTGTTAAAAATAGGCGGGTTCCAAGAGTTCAAGCTTTTAGAACGACTCGGGGAAGGTAGCAAACCGACAGCGATAATAGGGGAAATTGCAGATGATATGAATTTAGACTTGGTTATTATGAGTATGGAAGCCATCCATTCAAAGCATGTTGATGCAAACCTGCTTGCGGAGTTCATTCCATGCCCAGTCATTCTTCTTCCATTGTAGAACCGACATTTATGCTTAAGTCTGTTTTTTGAGGTGCTTTCTATCTCTCGAAATACAAACCCTTTATGGATCGAATTACATCGATGTCTCTTGTAGAGTGTTCTGTCGATTGAACCCGAGGGATCACGACTTTCAGATAATCAATGTGATTGTGTTGGTATGTGTACATGTGCATCAACGTATACCCGTGAGTACATATTTCTATCGTATAAAACAATACAGGTTTAAAATTAAACCGATTAACCAAACAAACTGACACGTTTGAAGGAAATGGAAAACCGATGGTTTGGTTTTGATGAGTTTGATAATTGATTATTTCGGTTAGTTTTGTTTATGCATACATTTACAAAACCAACTTAACCAAACCAAACTGTTTTTTTATTTATTTATTTATAATATTAGTATCTTTGAGCCTTTGAGGAAAGATGGACTATAATATGTATTAAATTTGTTGCAATGTTTTACGTTTGTCAAAGTCCAAACCTGTAATGAATTTGGCTCAATTTAGCCATCATGCTAAAAAAACAAAAGTCGGGTGGTTGGTTGATTGAACCATTTATACAATTAACTGAAACTGAAAGTAATGTGAATTGATCGGTCTGTAAACGATGTACCAAAACCTAAAAATCTCATACTGGTGGAACATGCGGATTTGTATCGGTTTGGATGGTTCTGCATTTTCAACATTTGTGAACTCGCTAATGGAAGGATAGGACAAGGGAAAGATTCAGGAGTTGGAATTGGATGTCAACAATTCCTTGAAATGCCAATGATGTCGTTGTCTAGGACGGAGGTGGGAGGGTCTTCCCAGTGGGTTTTCTGCCCAGGTTGCCACGAGTTCGAGGCTCGGCTGCCCCCTGTTGCTGGCACGTGGCTTGTTGGGTTTTCAGCCTTCTGGCGTCTTGGCGCCTACTCGAATCAGGGCTGTGTGAGTCGCAATATGCTGGTTAGTTACCAGCTGAGCTAGCCGTTCAAATAAAAAAAAAACAATTCCTTGAAATAAGATCCAATATCTTGTTTTTAGTTGTTCTAAGGCAAACCGTGTTATATTAATGGAAAATACTCGGATAAATTATAAAATAGACTAGATTCGTTGATAAGAACAGATCCAAAATTAGGTAGGTACACTTGCATAGTTGGTTATTCTTATGCATGTGGAGAAAATCGTGTAAAACATTGGGGATCTTTCTGGTTGTTACTTGTCGGCAGTTAAATCACATTCCGACAACTTAATAAATATAAGTAAATTACCTTTTTTTTTTCTCCAAGGGAAAGTAAAGAAAAAAAAAACTTTATATTTAGCCTGATGTTTTATCACAGTGACCTTCAGGCATAAGTGACCTTTTACCATTTGATTTACCTGGATAATTGGGTTTTTGTTAGTCATTCTAAAAAAAGATGAAACAAAGATGTTAAATATGTGTATATAAACATAAATTTGTAGACCGACAACCATTAATGAAAAGACCAAATGTCCAAAACAAGATCTAGACCATAATTGACCGAACACTGGGATAGATGTTTTTCAACCTAGATATACACCATCATAGCAAACTTATAGGTATGCATTTTACAGGGCTTAAAATTTCTTAAACGATATGACAGACACAAATTTAATATGAAATTCAGGGATTTAGGTTTAGTCTAAACTAGTTTGGTCATTTTGGATCGAACCTGCGGATATGTTTAGCAAAACGGGTTATGTTCAGGTCGACACGTGACTGGTAGGTTGACCCCTATAACCCGTTTGTTTTTGTATATTAATTGTAACATAACTTATTGGTTGAGTATTTTATATTAAAGTTTAAAAGCTAAAAAAAAGTATCGAGGTTTAATAACTTAAATAAAATTATTTTTATAATTGTAAATTTATAATTATAGTGTGATGCAAAAAAAAAAAAATCAAGTTAAAAAGGTCGTGCTTATTTCACCAGCGAAAACTCATATCGTGTTTGAGTTCATGTGTTCGACAAAATTTTCTAATTCTGTCAGGATCTAAGTTTGAATCACTTGTAGTTTTTGTTTTTAAAGATGGAAAATTGATTGAATTACAAAGATATGCACGGAATTAATGGAAAACTTTTACTACAAGCAATCGGTCGTTTGTTTTCATCACCATCATGCTTTCAAGTTGATAAACTTTGAATGTGATTCACAAACTCCCCCTTAGCCAATTACAATCGTTTGATAATAAGAAATGAAGAAGATAAATTGCGAAATGATCTTTTTCAGGAAGACAAGCTAACTGTTACAACGTTCACCTATTTATACTAACTATCTAACCACTGAGCATCTTTTGTGACGTCATGGTTGATAGTGACAGCTAACAAAATTGTAACTAACTAAAACACTACTATACTAATACTATCAGTGCATAGCACTGTTACATTGAATAATGTAAAACTAGTCTAAGCACTGATCTCTATAATCTAATCTTGTTTCTTCTAGCAGACCTTTGCTTCTTGATTCAATCAGATGATAGGAACAGTTGTTTAAGGAAAGCAGTGTAAAGTTTGATCAGAGGTTGATAGTTGAACCAAAGCTCGGATAGTGTATTTGGCTTTGATATCATCTGTTCCTTTGTTAGGGCTCAATCCCAACAATCTCCCCCTGGAAAAAATGATGCCAAAACACTTGATTGTTCTTTGTTTTTATTCATCAACAGAAGTTCTCTGATTTGGCATTTAAACTGTAATTCAAAATTCAGAGAAACTTCGTCATCATCATCCTTTTCGAGTGTCAGATCCAAAAGATCTTGAAGGTCTTCTGCATTTAGCTCATATGCAGCCTCCATGCTAATCTTGACAGCAACACCATTAGGCTTGAGCAATGTCAATTCGTGGGAGCCTTTATCGACCTTCCACTTTAGATTTTTTGGGTCTTCTGGCTTTCTAGGATGACTTCTATTGGTTGAGGTTTGAAGAGCTTTTTGTTGAACTATCTTTGTCAATTCTGCTTTGAGCTTTTCACTAGCTTCATCTGTGTGATAGTCAAGCATGTTTTGAATTCCCTCTTTGACGTGTTCAAACACTCTCTTGTCTTCTTCATCTATCTTTTCTTGCCTTTTTAATTGATTGAAAACAAGGATAGAGGGGACATATGATGAGATAGACTTTTTGGAGTGTTGAGCTTTATGAGCATCATCTGATGGAGGGTAAATTGGTTTAGGAGGCATGTTTGGATCTTTCTTCCTCTTCTCTTCTAGCATCTTATAAGTTTCAATCACCCTGACTTCTCCCCACCTTGTCACTTGATTCCTTGAACCATAGTGATTTTGTATCAATTCTTCTTTCATCCTTTTGATCTTCAAAGCTCTGCCTGGCATGTCTTTCTTGTATTTTTCCCAGTTAGGAGGAGTTGGCTTCTTGTGAGGATATTTTAACATTTCTTGCATTCTTTTAATTTCTTCCCTCAACTCATACACACTCCAATCTTGAACTGTGTCTTTGTTGCCTTGTATCGCTTGTTCTTCATGATATGTTCAATGAGTTCATGTTTGAGGTGTTGATCTTCCCATCCTGATAGCGTGTTACTCAGATCTTTGACAAAATCTTGCAATACCCTGGCTTTGCTTAGCTGAAAAGACATGATGGTCTGCATCTCTCTATCACTTTTACCAGTTGAGTCTCTTTTTTCTATATCATCTGCTTGTTTCAATTTAAGTTCAAGATAATCATCAATATTTGTAGGTCTTGGGTAGCCATCAAGAGATAATATGATTCTTTTGTCAGGGTCTTATTCAGAATAGAAGCTTAGAATTTCTGCCCTGACTGCTGGTAAATCAAGAGGATATTGCTTTGCTGCATGTATAACTTTAAGGGGGTCAGTGGTTTGAGTTGAAGATGGTGGAAGCATTGATGTGGAAGTCAGTGGTTGTGATGATAAAGGAGTAGGAGCAGGAAAGATCTCTTCTTCATTCACAATCTTTGTGGTCTTTCTCCTCTTAAACTTGACTTCAGGTGATGATGGATGAGTTGGAATTCTGGTTGGTGTTGGTAGAGGTTGGGTGGTTGTATTAAAAATGACCATGGCAGTGGATGAGATTACATCTGCTGCAACTTCTACTGTATCAACAGATGTTGACACAATAGTTGCTGTAACATCTGCTGTGGTGGAAATGGGTATGGAAGTTGAAGTGAGTGTGCTTAACTTTTGGAGAGCAGAGGTTTTAATGGTTGGACTTACAACAGGTTCAGTTTTGGAAGGTGTGAATGTTGGTTGCCTTACTTTTCTAGCAGGTCTCTTCTTTGCTGAGGTACCAACCTCTTCCTTTTCTTTTTGCTGCTTAATCTTTTGCTCAACCAATACCTTGCCATCGAGATACACTTTTCTCTTCTGCTTCTCATTTCCTCTGGCCAAGATATCATCTGTTAGATCATTTTTCTTTGAACCATCTGGCCTGGGTATATCCACTGTTGGCTTTGCCATTTGATCATCAATTTTAAGCTTCTTCTGTCCCAAAGGTTTCTCCCCCTTTTTGGCATCATCTTCAGTGTTTACAAAAATAACTGTTGGAGGAGCAGTGCCAGTGGTTTGTAGAAGATGAGCTTTTATAGCTTTAATGTCTGCCCTTGTATTTATGAATCTAGCTTCAACCATGTTTCTTACTTCCTGCATTTGATGTTTGTGTTGTTGATCAGAGAAGTGCTTTTCTTGTTGAAACATAGGGTCTAGGGCTTCTTTGAGATCAGCAGTGGTTAAGACAGAGGGTTGGCTCTTTATAGCTAACAACTGCTTCAAAAGATTTTTGATCTCATCAACAGAAGGTTCAAGTATTGATACTCTCTCCGTCAAATCTTTGTATTTTAGATCATCACCTAATTTAATAGGATCATCTTGTCACACCCCGACCCGCAGCGGAATAAGAGTCGGGGCATAATTGGGTTATCACCAAAGCTCATGATGTTTACTAATATGTTTCATATTTATTAAATTCAAATTACATCTCAAATGTTCAAGTCAAACTCATACAATACAAGGAAAGGAAAAATTAAATAAACAATCCAACATCTAAACTGATTTATTCTTCTAGGACCGTCCTATATGTTTCTTGCTTCAACTGGATCACCTGTATCATGTGTAAAAAATGAGGGTTTTTGGGTCAACAAAAGTTGGCGAGTGAACCTTATTAGAAAACATTTATTATTGATTTCTTGTTGTAATTAATATGGAAAATTTGTGCAATAATCATATATGAGCAAACATAAATGAACATACAATGACAAACCACCTTGCATGAGTATGACATGAATGACAATGTATACGTTGGCAACGTCTCGTTCCGCTCATAGGTAATGGGGAACGGACGGCCTATGATGATGTATGTGCGATCAAGGCTCAATCAAACGGAGCCGATCGTATGTTGGCAACGCCTCGTTCACGCTCATAGGTAATGGGGAACGGTTCCGCTCATAGGTAATGGGGAACAGACGGCCTATGATGATGTATGTACTGAAAATGATAAATTAATCTAAACATTAACCACACAAACAATTGATACATATTGGATACACATTTGATCATGAATATGATGGATGCACAAATGTTTAAATGAGATAAATAAATAGCGACACATGATACACCCCAAAATGTGATTAAAACGGGGATTTGGTAGAGGTTCACTCACATTGGGTGCGTTCGTTTGATGATGTTGAATGCGCACGAGTTTAGAGAGTTGATCGACGAGGAATAACTAACCTAGATAATAACGAAAAGGTACGGTAAATAAGTGGATTTTATTAACAATTTTAATTGGATTTTTAGATTTATTTTTGTGAGTTTAAGGTCACTTTCTAACTTTAAAAATGTTATTTTAAGTATTTTTAATTGATTTTTTAAATAAAACAAATAAATAAAAATATAAAAAAAATGTTGACTTTTTGGGTTGACCGTTGACCGTTGAGTTTGACCGGTTCGGACCTTGTGTATATATGCGCTGGGTGAGGCTCGAACTCGTGACCTCCCGTACGCGTGCACGCAGCTCTACCAACTGAGCTACGTGTCTAACCCGAAATATTTCTGTTTTTAATTATGTTTATATACTATTTAAGTTAATCAGAAATCATTTACTTTCAAAAAGGATTTTAATTATGTCGGACCGGTGCACACAACAGGTCTCGAAACCCGGGACTCGTTGTTTAGTGTTGCACACAGTCCACCGCTGGACTGTGTGTCTAACCTGGTTAATATACTGATTTTTATTAAACTTAACATCTTACTGCGAGTTGATCCGGTTCGGTTTAAAAAGAACATTTTATTTCAAAGAGTTGTGACAGGGATCGAACTCGAGACGTGTGATAATTGTTTGCACACAGTCCACCGCTGGACTGTGTGTCTAACCCGATTATATAACTTGTTTTAATTATACTTATACATAAGTTCAACTTCATCTTCTTCGTTCAAAGACACAGACAACGATTATTCAACTGTTCTTGTTTAATTCGATTAACGAAACTTATAAGTGATTGAAATGTGATGGATAGAGAGGGTTTTGGAAATGAATGTACCGAAACAGATGTCTTTCTCAGAACTCCGGCAAGGATCGTCTGCTCTGTTTTGTGAACTCCGTCTGATCGGATCAATTAACAGTTTTGATCGATTAGTTGTGAAATTGAGTTACTAAACAACGATTATCAGAAGGTTTAAATGATTATACCGATTCACAGCGTGATTTTGGAAATTCCAGAGGTTTTCCGGCAAGTGCAGAATATTCCAGCTACGTCGTCTGGGATTGATTCTGGTTGATGGATTGAAGTTAGTAATAGTCTAACAATGGATTGAAACCGAAAGAGTCGAGGTATTTACCGTTTTGATGAAAGTCTCGGTTTTCCGGCGAAAGTCCAATGATTGCAGAAAATCTCCGGCGAGTGAAATTGATTCGAGAAATGGTGCGATTTTGAGCGAAATGATTTCCAGAGACTTGGGTGTGTATTTATAGGGAAGAATCACGATGAATTGGGTCTGATTTCAGTCTTGATTCGTTGGTCAGCCTTTCTCCGGCGGTTATGACTGATGTCGCGGGATTAGACATCGGTTATAACCGATGTTGAGGTTAATACATACGTTAAGTCAAAGGAAACCGTCGATAATTGGCGAAATCGTCGAAATTTCCGGCGAGAGTGATTTGGGCGCGCTGATGACCAATTTGATTTCGATTTTATTATAAATGTTATTTGTTTTGATAGATGTCACAAAGGAGTCAAGTGGCGGAGTGGTTAAGTCTTTGTGGTTTCATCCGGCTGACCCGGGTTCGAATCCCGGCAGCCTTCTTTTTCTTTTTATTTAATTTATTTTCACTTTTTAATAATTTTAGTTTTTAAATTCCAAATTGTTTATTAATTATGTATTGTTTAAAATTAAAATAAGTCATGAATACGCAACGACATTTTATATCTTGATATTCGATTTATAAACGAAGCGGGTTTGGAAACCCGTTTTTCGACGGATGTTACAGTATCCCCTACTTTTAGAAATTTCGTCCCGAAATTTAAGTAGTAGTGGTAACAGGAAAAAGATGTGGGTATTTCTCGCGCATTGAGTCTTCACGTTCCCAAGTAAACTCAGGTCCTCGTTTCGACTCCCAGCGTACCCTGAGATTGGAATACGGCTTCGTCTTAAACGTTTCTCTCCGAAGTCCATAATTTCTACTGGTCTTTCAATGAAATGCATAGATTCATCGACTTGAATGTCTTCTAGAGGAATATGGAGATTTTCATCGGTGAGGCACTTCTTCAAGTTCGATACGTGGAATGTGGGATGAATTCTGTTGAGTTCTTCTGGTAGGTCAAGCTTGTATGCTACAGGTCCTACTCTTTCGAGTATCTTGAAAGGTCCTACGTAGCATGGTGCTAGCTTGCCTTTTTGGCCAAAACGAACCACACCCTTCCACGGTGATACTTTTAAAAGTACTTGATCACCAACGTTAAACTCCAAGGGCTTTCGTCGTTTGTCTGCATAACTCTTTTGACGACTTTGTGCTGCTAGAAGATTGTTTCGAATTTGATGGATCTTGTCTGTTGTTTCTTGGATTAATTCTGGACCGGTGATTTGAGCTTCTCCAATTTCGTGCCAACATATTGGTGATCGGCACTTACGACCATATAAAGCTTCGAAAGGTGCCATGCCGATACTTGAATGATAGCTGTTGTTGTACGAAAATTCAACTAATGGTAGGTGAGCGTCCCAATTCCCTTTGAAGTCTATGACACATGCTCGAAGCATATCTTCAAGAGTTTGGATGGTGCGTTCAGATTGTCCATCAGTTTGAGGATGAAAAGCGGTACTGAGGTCTAATCGTGTACCCAAGGCGGCTTGTACGGCTTGCCATGTTCGTGAAGTGAAACGACCATCACGGTCTGAGATGATGCTTAAAGGTACACCATGACGGCTTACGATTTCGCTGATGTAGATACGAGCTAACTTCTCGTTCTTGAAGTCCTCGCGAATCGGAATGAAGTGAGCTGATTTTGTGAGACGATCAATGATTACCCATATAGTGTCATACCCACCGGAGGTGCGAGGTAACCCGGTAATGAAGTCCATGGTTATGTTTTCCCACTTCCATACAGGTATTTCAGGTTGGGTTAGAAGTCCTGAAGGTCTTTGATGTTCAGCTTTTACTTTAGAACAGGTAAGGCACTTGGAAACAAAAACAGAAATGTTTTTTTTTCATGCCAGGCCACCAGTAGGTGTATCGAAGGTCTTGATACATCTTGTTGGCTCCTGGGTGTACAGAGTATCGTGTTTTGTGCGCCTCATTCATAAGGAAATCACGAAGGTTATTGTGATCGGGAATCCATATGCGATCTAGATAATACAGAATATCGTCGGATTTTGTTTCGAGTTTAAGTTCTGCTCCACAAGACAGCTCATTGTGTATGTCGTTTTCTGTTATAGAAACATGTTGAGCTTCTCGGATTTGATCTTTGATGTCGGTTATGATTTGCGAACATAGAAGACGAATGGAGTTCGGATAACCCTTTCGACTGAGTGCATCGGCCACCACATTTGCCTTGCCAGGATGATACCGAATTTCACAGTCGTAGTCATTAAGAAATTCGACCCATCTTCGTTGTCTCATATTCAACTCCTTCTGATTAAAGATATGTTGGAGGCTCTTGTGGTCAGTGTATATTTCACACTTGGTACCGTAGAGATAATGTCTCCATATCTTAAGAGCGAACACAACGGCTCCAAGTTCCAGGTCGTGGGTGGTGTAGTTCTTCTCATGAACTTTGAGTTATCTAGAAGCGTAGGCTATCACTTTTCCCTTTGCATTAATACACAGCCTAATCCTTGCCCTGATGCGTCGCAATATACTACAAAGTCATCGCAACCTTCGGGGAGTGTGAGGATAGGTGCGTCACAAAGCTTTTGCTTAAGGGTTTGGAAGGCTTCTTCTTGTTTAGGTCCCCATAGGAAGGGTTTTCCTTTATGTGTCAAAGCTGTGAGTGGTACAGCAATCCGGGAGAAATTTGCAATGAAACGGCGATAGTAACCCGCCAAACCAAGAAATGATCTTACTTCGGTAGGGGTACGTGGCGCTTGCCATTCCTGTACTGCTTTGATCTTTGAGGGGTCGACATGTATTCCCTTGTCGTTGACGACATGTCCAAGGAATTGTACTTCCCTTAACCAGAATTCGCATTTGGAGAATTTAGCGTAGAGCTTTTCGGTTCTTAAGAGTGTGAGGATGAGTCGAAGGTGTCGTTCATGATCGGATTTAGACTTTGAGTAGATGAGGATGTCGTCGATGAAGACTATGACAAAGCGGTCGAGATAGGGTTTGCATACCCTATTCATTAGATCCATGAATACAGCTGGGGCGTTGGTTACCAAATGGCATGACCATGAATTCGTAATGACCATAACGAGTTCGGAAGGCGGTCTTTGGGACGTCTTCTTCATGTACTCTGAGTTGATGATAGCCAGAACGAAGGTCGATCTTTGAAAAACAGGTGGCACCCTGGAGTTGGTCCAGAAGATCATCGATGCGAGGTAATGGATAGCGGTTCTTGACCGTTAATTTGTTGAGTTCTCTGTAATCGATACACATGCGAAACGTTCCATCTTTCTTCTTCACAAACAGAACAGGTGCACCAAGGCGATGAGCTAGGACGTATGAATCCCTTGTCAGTCAGTTCTTGCAGCTGACTGGCTAGCTCTTGCATTTCGGATGGGGCTAACCTATAAGGAGATTTCGCGACTGGAGTAGCGCCAGGAATAAGATCAATGCGGAATTCGACTTCTCTCATGTGAGGAAGTCCTGAGATGTCGTCGGGAAAAAACTTGTGGGAATTCTTTCACTACAGGTATATCTTCTAGTTTCTTCTCCTTGTCTCCCTTCTTGATGACGTGAGTTAAGAATGCGACATAGTTCTTGCGGAGATACTTTCGGGCTTGAAGGCAAGACATCAATTTGAGTCCTTTCGAAAGGGTTTCTCCAAAGATTCGTAGGGTTTGACCGTCTGCGAGAGGAATGCGAATGAACTTTTCGCGGCATACTACTTCAGCATGATGTTGGCTGAGCCAGTCCATGCCGATTATAATGTCGAAACTTCCCAACTTCATAGGAATGAGGTCAACTGGAAAATCGTGATCGTTTAGAGTGAGAGTACAGTTTCGGATAATGAAGTTTAATGAGACCGGTTTTCCGTCAGCAACTTCCACCGTTATGGATTCCATGAGTTTATCACGAGTTTGGTTGAGGATGGGTTCAAATTCTAAGGACACGAAACTCTTATCCGCGCCAGTATCAAATAACATGGATGCATAACTACCATTGATGAGAAACGTACCGTTAACCACGTTGTTGTCGGCCCTAGCTTGATTGCGTTGATATTGAAAGCTCTTCCTCTAGCAGGTGGAGGGGCTTGGTTAGCTTGATTCACCGGATTTGCTTGAGCTTGAGCATGTATGATGTTCACCAAGCGTGGACAAGTGTTTCTATAGTGGTTTGGGTCTCCACAGTTGTAACAAGCCCGCATGGGTTGCATCATGGGGTAGTGGGGTTGGTAGTAGGTTTGGGCTGCATTTTGTGTAGATGGTAGTAGTAAGGGTTGTTGGGCTTGACCCACTATCTGATGGTGGGTTTAGTTTGAGGGTTGGTTGCGGTTCATTCGTTGATGTGTGCGACAGGTTTGGATGGTGTGATCTGCACAGCCACAGCTGGTGCAATATTGGCAGGGGTGTTCGGGAAAGTGATGGTATTGGCAACGAGTGCATTTTGGGTATGGGCCGGAGTATGCCCTTTGGTATGGTGTAGATGAGGGGGCAACTTGGGTGATTGGTGCGGCAGTGATAGGAAGGTTTGTTTGAGTGACAGCAAAGTTTCTGGTGTTTCTCTTCCTCTTGCCAGCAAACTTTGAAGAGGAGACATAGTGGTTTGTAGTTTGAGCCTCAATGGAGCTTTCTTTTTCTCCCCCTTGAATTTACCGTTTCGGATGCGGTTTTCGGTAAGTTCGGTAGCTAGTTCCATTGCAGCTTCAAGTGTTGCAGGTGAAGTGCTTAGAACTGAGTCTTGAATTTTCGAGGGGAGGCCTCGAATGTAGTGTTCAACCAAGCGGTACACTGGGGTGAACAAGTTAGGAACCATCTGATTCAGCTCAAGAAATCTTTTGTTGTAGGAAGTATGATCTCCTTCCTTTTGCTTTAGCGTGTGGAATTCATCTTCCAACTTCTTGATTTCGCTTCTTGGGCAGAAGCGTCTTGTCATTATTTCCCTTAACTCTTCCCAGGTTAAGGCCATGGCGTCTTCGACTCCTCTCTTGCCCTTCTCTGTGTTCCACCAGGTCAGGGCTACCCCAAATAGTCTCCCGGTTGCGTAACGTACCTTGCGATCCTCGGGACAATCGCAATTTAGGAAGGTGTTTTCCATTTCCTCAAACCAGTGGCGGAGAGCGGTGACACCTTCGGTCCCTTCATACTTTGGGGGATCGCAAGACTTGAAGTGTTTGTAGGAGCACTTCTTGGAGGGAGGGTTGTCGACGTTCTGGTCTTCTTGGTTGGGAGGGTTGATGGGATTCGCGGTGAGAGCTTGTTGGACTTGAATAACGATGTCTGGAAGCACCGCGGCCATTTGTTTTGCAATTTGGGTGGCCAAGCGTTCGTTTGACCTTCCTGACTTTCGACCTCCACATAGCTGCCTAGCCGACATCTACAGGAACATACATAGGAAGATTGTGAGTTTAAGAAGTCTTTAGGTGTCATGTGTCGTTAAAAATAATAAAATAACATAATCATCAATTATGCAACTACATCCATAGGATGTCATGGGTTTGCTCATGTTTGGGCCTCCAATGTCCCCATACCATCGCCTGTATAGTCATGTGGGCCCCCATGACTATTGGCTTAGTAGGATTCACATTGGGGTTGGCGGTTTAACACTCACATCACCCGAAGGAAAACCATGAAATATGTTTGCGAGATGTATGGTCGGAGGGTGTCCAGGTATAGACACAATGACAACTCAAAGTGGGGTTAGTTCACACGACGTTTGGTATAGCATGCTTTGGGCTAATAGGTCCTTCGTACTCTCATCGTTAGTCCCCAAGTAGGCAAACTGGTCCTTTATTTTGGATTTATACGAATGCCAAGCCTAGACAGGACGTTCCGACTACCGGTACTCGTACCCTTCCAGTTACTACATGCCCGTCATGAGAACTCACTTTGATGTGATTTGAAAATACAAAAATCGTTGTAAAAATCATGGAAATTGTGTGGTGTGTGCTCTCATGGATATGGCATGTTATGAGGATATGATTCATGATGAGCATTGTATAATAATATGTACTTATGAACATGCTTGCATAACATTGAATGTAACAATAAACATAAAGCATATAAACATCATGAATTTTGCATGTAACACACAAACAATTTAAAAATTCTAATCAACTATAGTATAGGCTCTAAGGGTCTAATAACCTATCCTATATCCCTATAGTCATGGCTCTGATACCAATCTGTCACACCCCGACCCGCAGCGGGATAAGAGTCGGGGCATAATTGGGTTATCACCAAAGCTCATGATGTTTACTAATATGTTTCATATTTATTAAATTCAAATTACATCTCAAATGTTCAAGTCAAACTCATACAATTACAAGGAAAGGAAAAATTAAATAAACAATCCAACATCTAAACTGATTTATTCTTCTAGACCGTCCTATATGTTTCTTGCTTCAACTGGATCACCTGTATCATGTGTAAAAATAGGGGTTTTTGGGTCCAAAAAGTTGGCGAGAGAACCTTATTAGAAAACATTTATTATTGATTTCTTGTTGTAATTAATATGGAAAATTTGTGCAATAATCATATATGAGCAAACGTAAATGAACATACAATGACAAACCACCTTGCATGAGTATATGACATGAATGACAATTATACGTTGGCAACGTCTCGTTCCGCTCATAGGTAATGGGGAACGGACGGCCTATGATGATGTATGTGCGATCAAGGCTCAATCAAACGGAGCCGATCGTATGTTGGCAACGCCTCGTTCACGCTCATAGGTAATGGGGAACGGTTCCGCTCATAGGTAATGGGGAACAGACGGCCTATGATGATGTATGTACTGAAAATGATAAATTAAATCTAAACATTAACCACACAAACAATTGATACATATTGGATACACATTTGATCATGAATATGATGGATGCACAAGTGTTTAAATGAGATAAATAAATAGCGACACATGATACACCCCAAAATGTGATTAAAACGGGGATTTGGTAGAGGTTCACTCACATTCGGTGCGTTCGTTTGATGATGTTGAATGCGCACGAGTTTAGAGAGTTGATCGACGAGGAATAACTAACCTAGATAATAACGAAAAGGTACGGTAAATAAGTGGATTTTATTAACAATTTTAATTGGAATTTTTAGATTTATTTTTGTGAGTTTAAGGTCACTTTCTAACTTTAAAAATGTTATTTTTAAGTATTTTTAATTGATTTTTTAAATAAAACAAATAAACAAAAATTTTAAAAAATGTTGACTTTTTGGGTTGACCGTTGACCGTTAACTTTGACCGTTTGACCGGTTCGGACCTTGTGTATATATGCGCTGGGTGAGGCTCGAACTCGTGACCTCCCGTACGCGTGCACGCAGCTCTACTAACTGAGCTACGTGTCTAACCCGAAATATTTCTGTTTTTAATTATATTTATATACTATTTATGTTAATCAGAAATCATTTATTTTTAAAAAGGATTTTAATTATGTCGGACCGGTGCCCACAACAGGTCTTGAACCCGGGACTTCGTTGTTTAGTGTTGCACACAGTCCACCGCTGGACTGTGTGTCTAACCTGGTTAATATACTGATTTTTATTAAACTTAACATATTACTGCGAGTTGATCCGGTTCGGTTTAAAAAGAACATTTTTATTTCAGAGAGTGAGGTTGTGACAGGGATCGAACTCGAGACGTGTGATAATTGTTTGCACACAGTCCACCGCTGGACTGTGTGTCTAACCCGGTTATATAACTTGTTTTAATTATACTTATACATAAGTTCAACTTCATCTTCTTCGTTCAAAGACACAGACAACGATTATTCAACTGTTCTTGTTTAATTCGATTAACGAAACTTATAAGTGATTGAAATGTGATGGATAGAGAGGGTTTTGGAAATGAATGTACCGAAACAGATGTCTTTCTCAGAACTCCGGCAAGGATCGTCGGCTTTGTTTTGTGAACTCCGGCTGATCGGATCAATTAACAGTTTTGATCGATTAGTTGTGAAATTGAGTTACTAAACAATGATTATCAGAAGGTTTAAATGATTATACCGATTCACAGCGTGATTTTGGAAATTCCAGAGGTTTTAAAAAACGTGATTTTACCAAACCCGCTCCGTTTATTAACCGAACAATCAGTTAAAAATTTCGTTGCGAATTTAATGCCCAAAATAATTTTAAACGATACATAATTAATTATTATATGGGAATATATAATTAGTTTTTGAAAAACTGTTAAAAATAAGAAAATAAAAATAATTTGTCACTGCATTCACGGTTCAACAACAGACTTAACACTCAACACTTAAACCACTACGCCACTGATGTTCTTTGTTAAATGTTGGGAGCATTTAATTGATAACGTGTCTTTCCGAATTCAAAACCGGCGCCCAAAGTTGCAGTCGTCGGAAATCCCGGCAATCTCGCGAAACTTAACGATTCTTTCCGTTATAACGTAAACTTTAACTACACATCGGTTATAACCGACGGCTGAGTCCGCGACACAAATTATAACCGCCGGAGTTTTTCTAACCGACGAATCAAGTCGAAAATCGGACCAGATTCATCGACGATTTGCCTTATAAATATCCCCTCGAACCTCTGCAAACATTTTCGCTCAAAACCGCACCCTTTCTCGGCGAAAACTCACTCGCCGGAATTCTTCTGCTCATCGCCGGAAAACCGAGTCCTTAACTTCTAAGCCTTACTAAACCCTCTGAACTTATACCGAAGTCACCCACATATTTGTAAGCTTTCTGAAGACTCTCTGCTGCAAGACACTCGTCGCCGGAAGTGATTGCTGTCGCCGGAGTTTCGCCGGAGAAACAGAGGAATCCAGTCGGTATACCTCACGCCTAATTTCTTCATTCTTTTTATTTAATATCACTTGTATTTAATCATCAGACACTAAAGAAACCGATTAAAACTTTGAACCAGTCGGATTTCCGATGCTGGTTAAAACTGACGAAGAAGATGAAGTTCGGTAAACATATAAGTATAATTAAAATCAAGTTATTACTCGGGTTAGACACACAGTCCAGCGGTGGACTGTGTGCACATTAAACACACAAAGGCCTCGAGTTCGAATCTTGTTCCACACACGCTGCCTTAATAAAATGCCTTTTTTTGTTAACCGAACCGGAGTCACCACTGTTATATGTTAAGTTTATTAATAATTGGAATAATAACCAAGTTAGACACACAGTCCAGTGGTGGACTGTGTGTATGTTTAAACCGCACGTCACGAGTTCGAGTCCGGCCTACTGCACCGACTCGGACAATTATCTAACTTTTTAAAATAAGACAGAAAAGGAAATGTTCAGTTTGTGTTTAAGTATAATAAAAATCAGTTAAGTTAACAAGTTGGACACACAGTCCAGCGGTGGATTGTGTGTTAGCATAACCCACAGGTCCCGGGTTCGAGACCTGTGGAGCGCACCGAACTTGGATTAAAATCGTTTTTAGAAAATAAAGGATTTTCTGTTTAACATAATTAATATATAAATATAATTAAAAACAGAAATATTTCGGGTTAGACACGTAGCTCAGTTGGTAGAGCTGCGTGCACGCGTACGGGAGGTCTCGGGTTCGAGCCTCACCCAGCGCACACGATAATGCATACGAACCGGTCAACAGTCACTGTTACAGTCAAAGTCAAAGTCAACGGTAAAAAAAAGTCAACTTTTTTTTATTATTTTATTTATTTATTTTAATTAAAAATCAATTAAAAATACTTAAAAATAACATTTTTAAGGTTAGAAAATAGCCTTAAACTCACAAAAATACACCCAACAATCCCACTAAAATGGATTAATAAAATCTGTTTACTTACCGAACCATAATGCTATTTATCTAGGTTAAATTCACTCGTGGTTAAAACCACTTCGCGTGCATTCAACATCATCAACCGAACGCACCCACTGTGAGTGAATCTTACAACTCCCCCTTTTTAATTACACGTTTTGGGGTGTGTCATGTGTCACAAAATAATTAACTAGTTTGTTTAAACTTGTGCCATACCATATCGTGATCTAAACTTAGATTGTTTATATTTGTGATTACTTATTCAATAATTACTAGTTTGTTAAACTTGTGCCATCCATATGTGATCTAACTTAGATGTTTAATTTGTGATTACTATTTATTTGTCAAATTATATGAAATTCATTCATTAAGCCCATCAGTTCCTCGTGGGAGACGAGTTGAACAACGCGTGCCTCAAAACCAATTCATCATTGTTCATGTGTATATCATTGAGTTTATATTGTTTGTAGTTTTGTCATTCATATTATCATGTTTATGCAATTCATTCATTAGGCCCATCAGTTCCTCGTGAGAGACGAGTAGAGCAACGCGTGCCTCTAAATGTTTCATTATTGTTCATGTGTGCTTTATTTAATATCTAATGATTGTTGAATAAGTTTACATCTATTTTTACTCATGTGTGGTTGTGCACTCATTTCATAATCAATTAAATAAACTTGTTCAAATGTTTTCCATAGGATTCACTCGCCAACTTTATGTTGATCCAAAAACCCTTTTACACATGATACAGGTGAACAGGTTGAAGCAAGGAAAACATAGGAAATGCCTTAGAAGAGAACAAATAAGCTTAGATTGATAGTTAGAACATGTTGTAATTCTTATTGTAAATTTCCATTAAATTGTATTAATGAATATGAAACGTTAAAATAAATGTCATGAGCTTTGATGATAACCCAATCATGCCCCGATCACCTTTTCCGCTGCGGGTCGGGGTGTGACAGATTGGTATCAGAGCCATGACTATAGGGATATAAGATAGGTTATTAGACCCTTAGAGCCTATACTATAGTCTGCCTAAATTTTAATTGATTAGGTGGTTACATACAAACTTGTGATATTTATTTGTTTCATATTTGTGCATACTTACAGTCAAACATACATACTTATATACATATTCATTATACATATATCGATGTTCATGTATTCAATTTATTTTCATACTCTCATTATTCAAAGATTTTGTTGCAATTTTCAAATCTCATC
Organism: Scalesia atractyloides; assembly: GCA_947069175.1. Taxonomy (NCBI): domain Eukaryota; kingdom Viridiplantae; phylum Streptophyta; class Magnoliopsida; order Asterales; family Asteraceae; genus Scalesia; species Scalesia atractyloides. The sequence continues at coordinate 32,406,283 of CAMTDV010000024.1, read as the reverse complement.
AAAGTAAGTTCTGCGACGGGCATGTAGTAACTGGAAGGGTACAAGTACCGGTAGTCGGAACGTCCTGTCTAGGTTGGCATTCGTATAAATCCAATATAACGGACCAGTTTGCCTACCTGGGGACCAACGATGAGAGTACGAAGGACCTATTATGCCAAAGCATGCCACACCAAACGTCGTTCGAACTAACCTACTTTGAGGTGTCACCGTGTCTACACCTGGACACAATTCGAATATCACACGTTGTATACATATTTCTCGATTTTCTCCGGGTTTTAGTGTACGCAACCTGGCAAACCCGTGCGAACCATATGAAAAACCGGTATTCATGGGGGCCCACATGATTACACAGGTAAAGTATGGCGGCATGTAGGGCCTAATGGCGAGCAAAGCCCAAGACATCCTATGGATGTAGTAGATTTATTTTTCTATAATTATTTTATGAATGTTCATTCCTAATGCGACCCATGATCCCAAATCGCTCAACAAATGGCTGTCGTAATACCCAACATTGTAATCCAAGTACAACAAGCACTCACCGCTAATCCTGTCAATCAAGAATACCAAAACATTATCAACTCTCCCTCAAATACCACTAAATGCACCTACAAGCTTTTCAAATCATGCAACCCTCCAAAATACAAAGGGACTGAAGGCGTCACCGCTCTCCTCCATTGGTTTGAAGAGATGGAGAACACTTTTCTAAATTGCGATTGCCCTGACGATCGCAAAGTGCGATATGCTACTGGTCGATTATATGGGATAGCACTTACTTGGTGGAATACAGAGAAGGCCAAACGAGGCGTCGACGATGCTATGACCTTAACTTGGAACGAATTGAAGGAAATCATGACCAGACGATTTTGCCCAAGGAGCGAAATCAAGAAATTAGAAGATGAATTTTATTCGTTGAAGCAAAAGGAAGGAGACCACACCACATACAACAAAAGATTCCTCGAATTACATCAAATGGTTCCCAACATGTTCACTCCCCTCTACCGTTTGATCGAGCACTACATTCGTGGTCTTCCGTCAAAGATTCAAGACCCTGTAATAAGTACCAAGCCTGCAACTTTGGAAGAAGCAATGGAGCTAGCAACAGAGCTTACCGAGAACCGAATCCGAAACAAAGACTTCAAGGAGGAGAAGAAGAAGGATAAAGAATCAACTGAAACCTCCGACTCCACCCAAACCGAATCCCCTTCTCAACCCAATCCTAAGAGAAAAAGAGACGAGCAACTTTTCGCTGCTACCCAACATAATCAACCAGTTTTACAAGCCATACCAATCCAAGCTATCCCAATCACTCAAGTGGCACCCAACTCAACCTACCCAAATAAGAAACCATATCTTGGACCTCACCCTCGATGCAACAACTGTTTTTATCACCATCCCCTTACTTTACCTTGTCGACTATGTGCAACTTGTGGACGCTATGGTCATTTGAGCAAGGTTTGCCGCACCTTTCAAAACCAAACCTCTTCCCCTACTCAAAACATGGCCCAAACTTATCATCAACCCCAATACCCCATGTTCCCATATGTTCGAGCTTGTTTCAATTGTGGCGACCCTACCCACTTTAGAAACACATGCCCTCAATTGGTTAACGTCATCAACACTCAAGCCCAATCAAACCCAGTTAACCAAGTAAACCAAGAAAACCCAACCGCTAGCCACCAGCAAGAGGAAGAGTCTTCAATATCAACGCCAATCCTGTCGAAGATAATGACGGCCCAAACGAAGATACCCAACTAGTCCTCTTCACCGAAGATCTAGATTCAACTCCTATCGTTTAGTTTTATGTTTTTCTTTATCACATAGAACCAAACATAACTTAAGGATAAAGCCAATGAAACTTTGACGAGAATACGGTGGATACGCCGCTGGTACTTCCTATATATAAGTATTCTTGTCAAAGGATCAGGAGCATTATCTGGCGGTTATAGAGGTTCCATGTGTAGACTGTTAGAGTAATTATTGTTTATTATTTTCAGTAAATGTTCCATTATTGTTCATGTGTGCTTTATTTAATATCTAATGATTGTTGAATAAGTTTACATCTATTTTTACTCATGTGTGGTTGTGCACTCATTTCATAATCAATTAAATAAACTTGTTCAAATGTTTTCCATAGGATTCACTCGCCAACTTTATGTTGATCCAAAAACCCTTTTACACATGATACAGGTGAACAGGTTGAAGCAAGGAAAACATAGGAAATGCCTTAGAAGAGAACAAAGAAGCTTAGATTGATAGTTAGAACATGTTGTAGTTCTTATTGTAAATTTCCATTAAATTGTATTAATGAATATGAAACGTTAAAATAAATGTCATGAGCTTTGATGATAACCCAATCATTACGTCGTCTGGGATTGATTCTGGTTGATGGATTGAAGTTAGTAATAGTCTAACAATGGATTGAAACTGAAAGAGTCGAGGTATTTACCGTTTTGATGAAAGTCTCGGTTTATCGCTGGGATCTCATCTTCCAGAGGACCCTTTATGGGTGTGTGGTGGGTTTTCTGGATATTTTTGTTGGTTTCTTTTTGGTGATTTTAGGTGTGGGTTTCAGAGCAGTGGTTGCAATGCTCTGATCACCTAGAGTAGTGGGCTCAGTAGCAGGAGGAAAGAGATTGAACATTTCGTTCTTGTAAAAATGGCTCAACCTCCTCTACTTCTGTTTTGAAACCTTTTCTTGATTTGTAAGTTGTGTAAAAAGTTCATGAGTTAGGCAGCCAGGTGTGGTCACTGCGCCTTGTTTGCTTGCTTCAGATATGATCTGGTCTTGCAAGTAAACACTCAAGAATCGAGGATGTATCAAGAAAGCTTTTCTTTTTGAGATATTTTTGAAATTATTTACAAGATCACTGAACAATACATGGGAATAGTTAAAATCAGATTCAGTCAAAATTGTATATCCCAGATATTGCCTGTTCAATGAAATTTCATTGAAGGCAGTAGATTTTGCAGAGAGACATGTTAAAAGAGTAAGGAAAAAGAATTTCATCTCTGCTGGAAAGTTGGGTTTAAAGATTGTCATACCTTTCAATTGGCCAGTGTAACCCCTTTCCACAAACTCTGCTTGCATCTCTGTTAAGGAAAATGACACAGGATATGTCATATTGTAACAACTCCAATTTTCGTTGTTATTTATTTATTTCCTTTTTATGTATTTTGTTATACTTATCATTTGTATTCCGAGATTTGGTTATGAAAAGGTTATGATTAATGGAATAATGTTTCGTCACATCTATATCGCATTTAATCGCTTATTAATCGCCATCTCAACGCAATCACAACTAATTATGCTACTATACAAGCCGAGTGTGTTATTGTTTAATAAACACTTGTGCCATCGCATCACTTATCTCATCGCATCGCAAAACGCAGTTATTTAGGTGGATTATGTTTTATGTGTGTTATGTTTATTTATACTATGGGTTAATATCGCTAAAACGCTTGCACGCTCATGTAACTCGCTCTCTCTCAATTCAATGGTAATATAACGCTTAACGCTTCGCTAAAACGCTAAATATAACTATCTAATACGAACCGAATCGCCAAACGAACTCATAACGCGAAATAATCGAACTAAACTTGGCCCATAGGTCAAGTTCGGCCGAACTTGTATATTACAAGTTCGCTCGAACTTGTCTAAGCCATAATATTAATCAGACAGCCAACAAATCCGCCCAGACTTGTCCCAAAAAGCATGAAACACACAAGTTCGCTCGAACTTGATGTTCCAGCTCACCATTCTCACCCACCTATAAATACTCAGCTCCTCTTCTCATATGAACTTGCTGCAAGTTCGCCCAGAACTCCCCAAAACCGAAACCTTTTATGTTCTAAGTAAGATTCCACCCGTTTTCAAACTACAACAACGTTCAACAACGTTTTACAATGATTTTGCATAAGGCTTTGCCTTTGTTTTCATCAAATCTCTTCTGTTTACGAAAATCTTCATCTTTTTTATGCAAAACTTCTACTTTTCACTCAGATCTATGCTTAGATCTGAGTAAAACCTTTAAAACCTTGATTTTTACACAATATTCGGACTAAACGATGTATGTTTCGTTCACTTTGAAGTGGAACGATGCGTTGTCAAGCTAGATCTCAGATCCGGAAGCACAAGGACGAAAACGTCACTTTGCACAAACTGGACTAAACCGTTCGAACCTTCAAGTTCGCCCGGATTAGTCCGAGTTTCTGTAAAATGGCTAAAACTCACTCCAAAAGACCTCTTCAGCCTTGGTTTGCTCAGTAGCCTAAGGTTGGAGGGATGGACACTCGATTTCCTCAGCAAACAACACGAAACGCACGATTTGGGTGCCAAAACAGTCAAGTTCGCTTGGAAAGTATCAAGTTCGCCCGAACTTGTCACCAGATTGGTGACCAAGTTCGCCCGAACTTGATCAATTCTTCAACAAGTTTACACAAGTTCGCCCGAACTTGTGTTGATTTCCAAAGAAATCAGACAAGTTCGCCCGAACTTGTATCACCATTCACCAAATAAGACAAGTTCGCCCGAACTTGTACTCACAGTAAGTCCAGGCATACAAGTTCGCCCGAACTTGTCTGCTGTTCTCTCAAACCGTAACCGTTTTAGAAATTCGGAAGACTAATGCACTTCTGTTCGCTTACAGGCTGATCCAGCACTCTCCGCAACTCTTCTCAGATCTCTCATCTCTCCCGAATCGCACCCACAGTGAGTATACTTGAACCCCTTTACGCTTAAACGCACTTTTGGGTGTCACATATGTTCAATATCAAATCACATCACACAACTCGACTCTTATTCGCAATCTCGCTATTACATGACTATACGTGAAATCTGCTAAATTGTATGTATTGCTTGATTGCTTATACGTCACCCTTAACATGATAGTATACTAGAGGTTGACCCGCCACCCGGAGGCCCGGGGTTGTTAAGGCTCGCATTTTCATTTCTCATTTATTTTCTCTTTTAGGATGTGGACACTTGTTCACATGCCTCGATCAATCGCGGTTTGTTGGTTTACTGTAATTTGAGTAGTTACATAGTTCACAACTGTTTCGTATGTCATGCGGTGTATGCTAAACGCTTTTATATCTATTATGTACGCAAACATGTATGCTCACCTTTACTTAATTGTATTGACGTTTTATTTTAACATATGTGGCAGGTTGAGGACATTAGCTATCGATGCTTAGTTTAGGATTTTCTTTTAGAATCTCGTTGTAATAAAATCTAGGGAAGATCAGACTTGAATTATTTTATGAGAATACTTAGTATTTTGTAACTTGTTTAAGGATTGTATGTTAATAGTATGGGATGTTAACTTATGAATATTATAGCTTAAATAATGTTATGGAATTTCTCGTGAGACAATCTGGTTCGCCTAGTGCCACTACCCTGATGTTTCCGCCATCGGTTGGGGTGTGAGAGATTGGTATTAGAACCATAACTATAGGGAAAATTAGGTAGAATTGCCATGTTTGCCTTAGACTATAGTTAGGATACCAAATCAGACAGTTACGCATCGATTAACGCCAAAAACAAATACGAACAGGCAAGTCCGCCCGAACCTGGGGGACAAGTTCGCTCGAAATTGATCAAGTTCGCCCAAACTTGATCAAGTTCACCCGGACTTGACCCAGTTCACCCGAACTTGTCAGTCCCCTCTCAACAGCAACAAGTTATCTTGGGATTAGACAAGTCCGCTCGAACTTGACATCAGGCTGATGCCAAGTTCGCCCGAACTTGACCAAAATCCTTCGACACGAACTTTTAAACATTGCTTTTCCTAAAGCAACCACAACACACGTTGAAGAACGCTCGTATCACACAAACGAGTGATCAAGTCGAGATTAGGTGTGAAAACCAAGAACTCTCGATAAGATCACTCACTCCGCGCATTCTCTCGCACGAGATACCTTCGTTGAGTTAGGAGTGATATCAAAACCTCGACGAAAATCTCCATATCTATCTAGTGGAACTCCCGATTTGATCGGTGAGCATGCCACAACTAGGAATGATGTTGTTAAGCTAGGGGTGAAACCCGCATCTTAACAACTAGTTCCACTCTTCGATTTTCAATCTCACCAAAGTCTCGATTATTTCGATGACTTGAAACACGACGTAACTGGAAGGATAAATGCCGTTAACCGTTGTACGGCGAGAGCATTTGTCTATTAGGCCAAATCGGGTGTCCGAACTCGTAGAATTTTTTAATCACTTTGGGTAGTCGCTGTTTCAAAACCCAGGACGCTCCCAATTGATTTAAGCCTATAATCGTCGATTTTACGCATCATCGAGTTTATTTATTATTTATGTGTTTAAATTTATGGATTTTACGCTTATTCGATTTCTCGATTTATCGCTCTTACGCTCCATCGATATATGCACTACTCGCACGGCTCTCGTAATCTAAAACGCTAATTAATTCACCAACCAAACTAATCGCTCAACTCGCTTACGCTCATGAGGACATTCGTGTGTCTCATACGCAGCTCTACTCGCTATCTATGCTATTAAATCGCATCTCGTACGCGCTACGCATAATCTAGTTTGAAGATGAATACGTGCAAAATATGTGCTTATGTGATTATGTGCCTACGTGATTATGTGTTTACGTGCTTATGTGCTTACGTGTATACGTGTCTATGTGTTATATGCCTCAACTGTATAATAATAATAATAATAATAATATATAATAGTAATAACAATAATAATAATAATAAAAATAATAATAATAATAATAATAATAATAATAATAATAATAATAATAATAATAATAATCTTTGGAACATAAACCTATCATAATCAAATCTCATCCAATCAAATCCTTTGTGTAGATGTGTTCTATGGGATCTCACACACGGAGGAACATCCAGCGTAACAACGCTGATAAGCGCATCGCTTCTCTGTGATGGTCCGTGATCAGGCGGTTCTAGACGAAAGTTAGTGGATAAACGTAAACCGATTCGGTAGAATGTTATTAAGAAAGGAGTAGAAGTAGAATGCAGCGAAAGTCTTCATTCATACCGAAAGAGTATACATCTTTATAAGTCCAGCTGCCAGAGTTCCTGGAGAGAATCCGGCTGCACCTCCCCGTAGGGATGCCAAAAACTTAAATGACAAATGAACACACACATATATATAGGGAGCCAAGTTCGCCCCGATGTGGTATAGTCAAGTGCGGGCGAACTTGTCCTTCACAGGACAAGTTCGGGAGACTTGACTAAAGGCACATCAAGTTCGAGCGAACTTGACCAATACGGGTCAAGTTCGGGCGAACTTGATCCCTTTTACACTGAAATCTCCGTATTTCGTTTGTGTGTTCGATTCTAACCTATACAATATTCAACACACGCTCTATCTAGCCTATTCGACAAGTGACGACACAAGGTGCACCAACAGATTCCCCCTTGTTCGTTACTGTCGAATCTTGGTCTTCAAATTTGAGCCGTGTTTGAATATTCTGCAACTTCAATCAAGGTATCCGCCGATGTCGTCGAAACGCGTCAACAAATTCCCCCTTAATTGATGATCCGGGTTTGCATTATCAACGTTAGATTCCCCCTGAAATCTCCAGTTCAGATATTTGTTTGCATAGTTTCCAACCTCCTCTGATTTACTTGACCGACAGATTATCTTGAATAGACACCAACTTGAAATTCATCAATACAACTTCTCCATTTCAACTTTAACCACATCCGCGTTTAGTTTTAGCGCATATCTCCCATGCTCGATCTTCCGATCTTCAAAAACTCAACCGGCAATTGATAAAAACTTTGAATTACCACACTGGTAAACTTCAAATCAATGTTTACCCGCAATAATCTGAAATCCCGGTTTCCGTAATCACTCCTGATCAGCAAATCAGTAATCCTTTTCAATCAGCAAATCTTCATCGGAACCAAATAATCTGGTAACACTTCAACTCTGAGAAACATTCGTCCGCGATCAAAATCACATTCTTCTTCTTCAGTCACAATGTCAGATATATAGCTATCTCCGGTAGACCAGCGCCACTTAATCACCAAACATCATCATTCAACGGCGGTTAGTCTAAAGAGAAGAATGATTCATCTGCTTGAAGATTAAAAATAATGGCCACCAAAGGTTATCATCAGATTTCCTTGGTAATTTTGAAACCATCCGTCTTCGGAGCTAGTCATTAATTCCTAAGATCATCACCGAACGTTTTGAACGTCCTCAGTTCCTCACTGGTATTAACACTGCTAATCCAACTAATTGTTCCTTCACCGGAGATCAGGACTCTAATCCTTAAGCATCACTCTCTATCATGAACTGAAAACTCGGAACTTCCTGTGATCACAGAATCCTAAATGGATAATCTCTTTCGTTAGTAACTGGTACACTTCTTTGTCTGGAAGATCCGATCCCATAAATCATCTTCCTTAATCATGGTAACGTGTACAACCCGGGGCAACTGAAACTACAAAGCATCCTTATCTCCTGGCGGTTAGTCCAGTCAATAATTCATGTGCAAAGCAGAGTTAAAGATAGGCAGTCGTGTGTGCTTCCAAACCATACACGCGACTCAGGTGTCAATCCACAACCATGACCGCAGAATCTGATAAACAACTCCTCCAAGACTCAATTATGTAACCACCTGCTTTCAAACTAGACATCAACTCTCAATTTACAAATGAACTCAAATCTCTGTATTTCCTGGTTAATCTGTAGTCGGAAACCACCCGAATACTGTTGCAGTGTCACGAATTTCAAAATGCCAGAATCTTCATAAGATGAAAAATTTTCATTTCCCCTCATTTTTGCAAATTCTGACCATACCAATTTTTCACTGAAATTCCCCCTCAAATCCGGAATTTTCATAATTTAACAAATGCGGAATTTACTTTAAGGCCCATCGGTAGTCTTCAACTCTAATGATCACCAAATTGCTTTGGTATCAATGACTACCCTCTCATCTTCAACCATCTCTAACCTCATCATCTCAGCCTCCTCTCTAAGGCCTCCGACGGTGTCCCCGAATGGTCAGTATCGGACATTAAAATTTCGAAAAAATTTCTATCACCAAATTTTTTCTGGACACCCGTCTCATCAAACCGAGCAATAAATTTTTTCAATGCCTTTTTTAGGCATCCTGACAAGTTCGGGCGAACTTAGTCCGTTTGTGACAAGTTCGGGCGAACTTGCATGAATATGACAAGTTCGGGAGAACTTGTGCTTAATTTCAAAGAAAATCAGTCAAGTTCCGGCGAACTTGAGAGAAATTTTGAAAAACCTTCAAGTTCGGCGACTGACTCCACAGGTCAAGTTCGGCCGAACTTGGTCTCCCAAAATAGGCGGATTAGGAGGAAACTAATGACAAGTTAACCAAATAACAAGAATTACTCGTTTAAATGTTGTTTTCATTGATCTAAAGTTCAATACATTCGAGAACCGGATCCTACAGAGCTTCACCGTCTCTGTGTCAAAATCTCTCCAACCATTACAAATGAAATCCCAAGGCACCTATTTATAGGAACAGAAGTTCGCTGGAGGAAGAGGATGTTCGGGCGAACTTGACTTAGTCAAGTTCGGCCGAACTTGACATTTCACAACCATCCTTGAGCGGACTAGACTCCAAACTACCTTAAATATGCCTAGATTCTAACAGATTAAGTCCTATTCACTCAGAATCGATACACAATGACATAGGCAAGAGACATATGCACCAACAGACTCCCCCTTGGATGTTGCCGCAGTCATTGACTTTAAAAATCTTCTGAGTCTTTCGATATTTAGTTCTTGTATAAACTTTAACATCTTGATCTTTATATCCTCTTCCTTTTTCTTGAGCTTTGTCTTGATAAAACTTTTAATCAACATGCTCCTCCTTTTTAAGCTTTGCTCCCCCTAGCTTTAAGCTTTCTGAAATCTTTTGACAATATATTATCCAGCTCCACCCTCAAACTTTACTACCTGTCTAAATAAATTATGACATTCAAATAAACATTTCAGATTCACTGTTTTAAAATTTTGTATTATCAACATTTCAAACTTTAATCTTCAATTCAATCTATTCCAAAACTTTGAATGTTTCAAGTTCAACTTAATGACCTGAATACATTTTACATTTAAGACCTTCAACTTTCACATTTTTATCATTTGATTTGTAAAAATCCACTTAGTAGATCAAGTCCAAATTAATGACCTTGATTAACCAAAATATATCAATCTGTGTCCAAATTAATGATCTCAGTTTGAAAAACCATTATGAACAATCTAATTTTAAAGTTTCAAATTAATGAACTTTGAAACATTTACTAGATTTTCTTACCAGACTTTGAAGATCCGTTCTCCAACATTGGTTCGTTGGAACTAATGTAGAAACAAAATCTTTTTGTATTTTAGAAAGTTTATACTAAAACACACTGAAAATCTTTTGATTTTTATCTTTGAAAAGCAAGTAAAGTATTTACAGAACTTTTAACAAGTAAAATAAACTATGTACAAACATATTTACAGACATATTTTTGTGAATTTGTGTCTAAGGATCATATCAGCTGTTTGAAACATATCACCAGTACCATTGACCTTCTGATGACTTTAAGTTTTAAACTCGTTTACCTAGATTGTCGATATGTTTGTCCACTTAAACTTCATCACGTTTCTCAATTGTTCCAAGATATGTTAAGATATGATTTATGAAACTTGACTTAGCTATGTTTCCCACTTCTTGAATATACTCCCGAATCCAGATTCCCTAGATTTCATCTTACAGGTGAATATAGCGTAATTGATATCTGTATCTGGGTTGTGCGAGGCCTTGAGAGCTCAGGTTGGTACTACCGTACAGACAGAGAGATGAAGGCTCGTCTTTAAAGGTGTGTTCCATTTAAGGAATCTTTTAAGCATTGCAAATGATTAGATCTTTTGATACTTTTCAAGTTTTGCATGCAATTTAGGGGTTTATAGCAAAAGCATTATAGAAGTTCTAGGCTATTACTTCCGCAAAATCAGAAGAACTTGTATAATACCCCAGATATCAACTATCTATAAAGACCTCGTATCTCAGAATCAGGAAACCCTTCAATCAAAATTTCGGAGTACTAAGTTTATATATCCAAGATGTGTTAATCCACAAGATTAAGCAGTTGTAAAATTTAGTTTATATCCCGGAAACAATCTACTGAACGTGTAAAGCCTATCGACACATCCATAGTAAGACTTGTTTATCACTTTTAAACTTTACAATTCTTTAACATACTGTGATAGTCCATTGATGTACTATCATTTCCTTTTTGACAACCAAATTCTTTTTGTCTTTTACGATGTTTTTGTACTTTTTGAACTTTTTCAATGTTTTTGAATTTTCAACTTTTTTCATATGTTTTTGATTTTTCTAAATGATTTTCAAATTTTCTTACTCCCCCTAAAATCAAAAACATATTTTAGGTTTTAATAGATTCTATTCTAAAAAGATAACAAACCAATGAGGATCCCGAGAACTCGTCGTCCGATCCTTTTTTTCATTTTCTGCATCATCACCTGACAACAGAAATAAACCATTAAACTTTGTTAACCTCAACTTGTAGAAACCACTTGTAAGAATCACTTGTAGGAAATAAATTTTAAATGATTTTCAATATAACAATCAGTGTTCTGTTTAACGGTGTGGATTTTCTCAAAAAATTTTAATTTTTCTTTTTCAACCACTTGTGATTTCAAATACATCAAAGATTATGACTTTCTAGATAAGTTAAAAACTCATGGAGCTCCGCTATCCTGTATCAACTTTGATAGAGTGGATCTTGGGACTCCTGCACATGAAACAACTATTTGAAAAATGAAACCCAAACCTTTTTGGTTTTGGGTTTGTACTGATAAGCATCATAACCATATTCTAACTCTTCATCATATTCAAACTCATCATCAAACATTTCATCCAATGTCAATTATGAATATGTTTTTACTTTTTCTTTATTCGTTTGTTTGAATACTGACTCGGTTAATTTGACATTTTCAGTTTTGTTAGCAACATACTTTGGTTTTTCTGATGATGAAAGCCTTTTCTTAGCAACCCATGACTGTAGTTTGCTTCTTGCTTTCTTGATATAGAACCTAGAATCTTTGATTTCATTAAATCTTGAAGTTTCTCCTTTTTCAAAAATTGAGTTTTCAAACCTTGAACTCGTTTTAGGTTTCTCTTCATCTTTTGATTCATAGTTTCTATTTGACGCTGTACCAGAATTCACAATCTCTGGTTGTTTTGTTTTTCATCTTTTGATTCGGTTTTTCTTCGTGGAAACATAGGCTTTAGATTCAGACACTTGCATGCAATATGTCCAACATTATTGCATTTAAAGCAAGTTCGATTATCAGAAACATTTCCACTAGTGGATTTTACTCCACTTGTGGACTTGATCTTAGCCTTGTCCCGAAGTTCTTTTTCTTTCTTGAGTTCGTCATTCGATTGCTTACCGATCATGCTTTCCTTTTAAACCGTATTTATCCCATACACAAACTTCATTTGTTTACCTTTGTATTCATGACAAGGCGACTTCTGGTTCTTTCTTGGTTCTTCTTCACTTTCCTCCAAACCTAATCCTGCTCTCCTGTTCTCAGGAAAATCACCAGCAAACTTTCGATAATTGTTAGAACTCCTTTTGGGTTTCGAGTAAAATCTTTTCTCGTTTTTCTTAAGATCATTTGATGAAACTTCTACAAGTGTAAAAAAATTATCAAGTTGATCCTCTTTCACGTTCCGAATCGGAAAACTATCATCGAAGTATAATCTATCAGATTCCTTAATCTTGTACATGACAACATTAGGATCATCACTTAGATCATGTTCTGATGATGTATCGTCATCTTCAGATTGGTGATTCCAAGTTTATCGAACTTGATTTGGCGCTTTCAGAGTTGCCGTCATTAGAATCATTTCCTAACACATTCTTTATCACATCTTTAACCACCGCATCATTGTCATTGTTTGAATTCGTAAAGTCTACGTCAATGTTCTCAGGCAATTTATTTCTTTTATCGAACGAATGAGAATATTAAATGCATTTTCAATTTCAACATATTTCTTGCAGGAATAACTTTCAAGAAATGGTGGAGGAACACATCCGTACTCTTTACGCTTTGATTTCTCACCATTTTCCTCCGATTTAATCGTAGGTAAAATGTGATCAATGACATTCGCGTTTGTGGTGTATCTCTTTAGAAGCTGTCTTACCCATTCCGTTTCAATTTTCATGCTGTGAAGCTCACGCTTTGTTTCAGCAATTGTGTTAATATACATATTAATTGCCTTTTGTTTCTCAATTACTGTAGCATTTAACATTTTTATATTAGCGTTAAGTTCACCATTAGCATGTTCAACATATTTATATTTGCTTGATATTTTGTCATAAGCTTCTTTTATGGTTCTGTAATCATAACGAAAGTTTTCGTTGTGTACAGTCAATTCTCTTATGACTTTGACTTTATCAAGACATGGTTCACAAGGACTTGCGCACTTTGTGCAAGGTTTTTCAACCTCCACAACTTTCACAACTTCCTTTTCAGACACACTTACCTTAGCCTTTACTTTTTCTGCCTCTGCTTTCAAAACTACTTGTTTATGCATTTCAAGGTAAGCTAATTCTTCTTCCTCAGCTCTCTGCCTATAACCTTCCAAGATGGCATTTTCCAAAGCAGCATCAACATACGATGTATCAGATTCATTCACTACCTCTGCCATCATAGCAACACCAGTTTTCTTTTCGATGTATCTGTTCTAGTCAAAACCATCTTCTTCATGAGTAACAATAAGAGCTTGTTCGGTTGTCTTTGCAGATTTATCTTCTACTTCGACTTGTGTTCTTTTTGGATATGGCTTGTATTGAAGAGCTTTCTTGTAGTACTCGTTGTTGCTGCCAAAAGGATTTTGGTTTCCACTTGCTTCTTGATTGTTGCATTCTCGTTTGAAGTGTCCTTTTTGTCGACACCTGAAGCATGTGACTTTAGACTTGTCAAATCCAAGCTTGTTGCTTGAATTACCAATGTCCCTTCCAGTGAGCGCCACAAATTTAGAAACTCTTCTGATGATAGATGCAAGGCTCCATTTGATATCCATCAGTTCCAACTCTTCTTCATCCACCTGATCATAATCTTCGGCGGTCATCTCTAGATTACCGATCTTTCCAGCAACGAGACTTTCATATGATTCGAGGACAGTAGCAAGAAGTGCTATGTGCTGTTTAGCCACTTTTTCTGGAAATACATTCTTCAAATCAACTGCTATGTTGCATTGGAAAACATTTGAATCAGAACTAGCTTGGGTTGTCTGATTTTGGAATGATGAGCTTGAACTAGCACTTGTGTAACCAGCATATGGAGAACTTTGACTCGGAGAAGAATTTGTATTTGCACTAAATGCTGTTTGGATTTTCGGGCTTTGAATCGTAGTATCAGGAATACCTCCTTTGTAATAAATACCGACATTTTGAACAACATTAGCATTTTTTGATTTCGCAATTTTCATCAACTCCATTTCATGACCTTCTAATTTGTCAATGAAAGACGACAACTTGAAGTGTCTCCAAGATGGACTATTCTTCAGAATCGTCAGATATGTTGTCCATTCTCCTTCTGGAAGTACATCAGCTAGCTTCTCGATTTGCTCTTCATTAGATCTTTTGATATCATGTCTCCGCATTTGGACCATAAGGTGACAATATCTGTTGATCATCTGCTTCATTGTTTCACCTTTAATCATAGTGAAGATTTTGAATTCTTTCTTGATTAAAGCCTTTTTGCTCTTGATCATTTCATCACTTCCTTTAAATTTCTCACAAAGAGAATTCCATAATTCTTGCGAAGTATCATATTCTGGCAAAAGTATCAAGATATCGTCCTTTACTGATTGTTGTATCAAGCTGATCATTTTCTTCCCAGCAACATAGTTATCTTTGTCGGCATTTGAAAATTTATTCAGCGGAAGATCTTGATCACGCTCATCCTTTGGCCATTTGTAACCATCCTCAACTGCAACCCAGTTGTTTAATTGATTCGCTTGTATCCAATTCACAAACTTTTCTTCCATCCTTCAAATTCATCCATGCTCATTAGCTTTGGTGGTTTCGACGCAGTACCCATTTCGTTGTCGATATTCATCTGGTTCGCCGCAAGAACATTAGCATTTGATGAAGAAGCCATTTGAGAGAAAAATACGTTGTGGAAATCTTCCATTTTGTCAATCCGTAGACTTATCTGAAAATGCGATAAAAAACACTCGAAATTTGATTAGAAACAGACAAGTTCGGTCGAACTTGTGTGAAAAAAATTTTTGATTTCAAGTTTTCACAAGTTCGGTCGAACTTAGATGAATTAATTTTCAAAATTTTATCAAATATACTCAAGTTCGGTCGAACTTGATGTGAGTTATTGAGAAAATTCAACCTTCGAGCGGACTTGAAAATTTTTAGAAGAAACTAGTAAGTTCGGTCGAACATAAGCTTGAATTTCGAGAGAAAACTAAGTTCGGGCGAACTTAAGTGAAACTTTACTAGAATTATATTAAGTTTGGTCGAACTTGATAGAATTTCAAGCAAAAATCAACAAGTTCGAGTGGACTTAAGCTCAAAATCTTGAAAAACTAATCAAGTTCGGTCGAACTTGATTAAAACTCAAAGAATTTAATCAAGTTCGGTCGAACTTAGTGTTAAGTTTGGCTGAACCTTGTTTCCAAAACATGGTTTTTGCAACTTTTTTATATCAAAACGTTTGAATTTGATGTCCAAACTCTCAGGGGTTTGTTATTAGTGTGTTTTACATGACATATTCAAAAATCACCCATTTTTTACCATGAAATCATCAAATATGTGAAAATGTTAAGAAAAATGATAGAATGGAGATGAAATAGAGAAATTCTTGTCTTGATTCCAGCAAATTTAGGTATTCAGGCTCTGATACCACTTGAAGGAACGTCCACAATTAGCACGGGAACCTAAATTTGTTATCTATTGTCCGATTAGGCGGAAACTAATGACAAGTTAACCAAATAACAAGAATTACTCATTTAAATGTTGTTTTCATTGATCTAAAGTTCAATACATTCGAGAACCGGATCCGACAGAGCTTCGCCGTCTCTGTGCCAAAATCTTTCCAACTATTACAAAAGAAATCCCAAGGCACCTATTTATAGGAACAGAAGTTCGCTTGAGGGAGATGATGTTCGGGCGAACTTGACTTAGTCAAGTTTGGCCGAACTTGACATTTCACAACCATCCTCGAGCGAACTAGACTCCAAACTACCTTAAATATGCCTAGATTCTAACAGATTAAGCCCTATTCACTCAGACTCGATACACAATGACGTAGGCAATAGACATATACACCAACACTCTGGTAGCCAAGCAAATGGCTAAAGTTATTCCCCAGATCGTCAGCGAGATCCATGCCGCCAGCAACAATTCATCGGTCGATTCCAAAGCCGACACGCCCAAGTCTTCCTTTAGCTTTAAGCAATTTAAAGCATGTGAACCCCTCACTTTCTCTGGCACTGAAGGACCAAGTGTTATGTTCCACTGGTTCGATTCTATCGAAGTTACCTTCTGTCAGAGTGGATGTCCCGGAGCTTTGCGCTCTATCAACGCCACCGATGTGTTCTAATCGAGGGCTCTTGATTGGTGGACAGCGGAGCGCAACAAGCGCCGGAACGACGAAGCTTACAAGCACACTTGGGAGGAACTCAAAGAAATCATGGTGAAAGAGTTATGTCCTCCGCATGAGGTTCAAAAGTTGGAGAATGAGTTCTGGGATATCAAGCAAGACAGTCCAGACAAAGCTGGCCTAACAGCTCGTTTCAAACAGTTGAGCATTATCTGTCCCGGTCAGGTTGACACGACCGAGAAAGCGATCAAGAAATACCTGCGTGCTTTACCCGATTGCGTTGCTGATTTTGTTCAAGCAGCACACCCCACTACCAATGAGGAAACCTATCAGCTAGCCGCTGAGATCAACGACAAAAGGGTTCAAGCTGGTTACTTTAAGAACAGCAAGGTCGCAAATCAGGCCATCATCGAGTCAGCAGCTCCTACCGATCAGTCTAGAGAATCAAAGAACAGTCGCCGTGGTCGCAAAAGGAAAAACCCAAGTAAGAACTTTGCCCTTACCACCACTCCAGTCTGCAGCACCAAACGCACCTCCGGCAAAGCGTGCGTATACTGGCCCTCATCCTTTATGCTCAAAATGCACTTATCACCATGTGGTTGGAGCAATTGTCGTTTCTGTACCAACTGCAACATCTACGGCCTTTACTATCAGTTTCCGTTCATGCCCTTGTCAATCAACTCCTCAGGCCCCTGCAGCACCAGCTTTACCAGCTCCCCTTCGCACTCCTCAGGCTAATCAGCAGCAGTACCAGCAGCAAGCGCCAGCCCCAAAGGCCCGTGCTTGCTACACATGTGGGGACCCAAACCACTTCAGCAATGTCTGCCCTAATCGAGCTATAAAACAAGAGCTGTAGCAACAGCAGCCTCAGCCTCAGCAGCAGCCACCACCACAGCCTCAGTAGCAACAACAGGCTGCGTGTGGATGAGCCTTTAACCGCAATCATCGCCAGGCTCAGAACGACAACAACGTTGTCAACGGTATGTTCCTTGTCAATGGTATTTATGCTTCATGTTTATTTGATACTGGTGCCGATAATTGTTTTGTATCGTTAGAATTCGAAAAGGTTTTAAAATGTAAACGCGCTAAACTCCGAAAGACTTTCGATGTGGAAGTCGCCACCGGAAAAACCCGTTACTGTCACCTCTGTCCTACGTGGTTGTACTCTCGATCTCAATAACCATGTCTTCTCGATCAATCTCATACCTATGCAGTAAGGTAGCTTCGATATCATAGTAGGTATGGATTTTCTTCAAGAAAATCATGCAGAAGTTGTTTCCTTCGATAAAATGCTTCGTTTTCCTCTTCCTAACGGTGATCAGTTACATGTCTATGGTGAAACTCCCTCAAAGAAGTTGATGCTTATGTCATGTACTCAAGCGAGCAAGCATTTGCGAAAGCAATGCGTTGCCTTCCTAGCCCACATCGTGAACCTGGAGAAAGAAAAGAAAACCTGGAAAGATGTACCTACTGTTTGTGAATTTCCCAAAGTTTTTCCCGATGATTTACCTGGTTTACCCCCTACTCGAGATGTTGAATTCCGTATCGATTTGATTCCCGGTGCTACTCCCGTTGCAAAAGCTCCCTAATGTCTCGTACCATCCGAAATGCGCGAGCTATCCAGCCAACTTCAAGAGCTTCTTGATAAAGGCTTCATACACCCGAGCACTTCGCCTTGGGTCGCACCCGTTCTTTTTGTGAAAAAGAAAGATGGGACGTTCCGAATGTGCATCGACTATCGTGAACTTAACAAACTCATGATAAAGAACCGCTACCCTCTTCCTCAAATCGACGACTTATTTGATCAGCTTCAAGGTACTACTTGTTTTTCTAAGATCAATTTACATTCCGTTATCATCAATTGCGTGTACTCGAAGAAGATATTCCGAAAACCGCCTTTCGTACTCGTTATGGCCATTTTGAATTCGTGGTCATGCCTTTCGGTCTTACAAAACCCGCGGTTTTCATGGATTTGATGAACCGTGTGTCTAAAGCTTTCCTAGATCGTTTCGTCATTGTGTTTATCGATGGCATCCTTATCTATTCGAAGTCGAGAAACAAACACGTGCGCCATCTCCGTTTAGTCCTCGAACTTCTCCAAGGTAATCGCCTTTATGTTAAGTTCTCTAAATGTGAATTCTGGCTCGAAGAAGTCTAATTTCTCGGCCACATCGTTAATAGTCAAGGAATTCACGTCGACCCTGCAAAGATTGAAGCTGTCAAGAGATGGATTACACCGAAGAATGCTTCCGAAATCCGTTCATTTCTTGAATTGGCGGGTTACTACCGTAGATTCATCGCTAACTTCTCGAAAATCGCCGTTCCGCTTACCGCTTAACTCATAAAGACAAGCCTTTCGTTTGGGATTCCAAACAAGAGGAAGCCTTTCAAACTCTCAAGCATATGCTATGCAATGCTCCTGTACTCGCTCTTCCCGACGGAAACGACGATTTCGTTGTTTACTGCGATGCCTCTAATCTTGGTCTTGGTTGTGTTCTCATGCAACGAGACAAGGTTATCGCTTACGTATCTCGACAACTCAAGATCCACGAGAAAAACTACACAACCCACGATGTCGAACTCAGTGCAGTTGTTTTTGCATTGAAGATATGGCGACACTACCCTTACTGTACTAAGTGTACGGTTTTCACCGAACATAAGAGCTTAGAACATATCTTTAACCAAAAGAAACTGAATATGCGCCAACGCTGATGGGTTAAACTTCTCAACGATTACGATTGCAAGATACGCTACCATCTCGGCAAAGCAAACGTCGTAGCCGATGCTCTCAGTCGACGAAGCTATGTATATAGTGTTCGTGACTCTCAAGCTTTGAATGATCTTGAAATCATGATTCGCTCTTCTCAGTTTGCTTGTTTTAACGAGAATACTTTGTAAGAAGAAATGAAATGTGGTGCAGAAACTCAACTCGTTGCCAAACCCAATGGTATTTATTACTATCTCGATCGTATTTGAATTCCCAGCCATGATAATCTTCACAAATTGCTAATGATAAATCCCGATACTCCATTCATCCCGGAGCTGACAAGATGTATCAGGACCTTCGTCCTAAGTACTGGTGGCCGGGCATGAAAAATGATATCGCTGTGTACGTTTCAAAGTGCTTAACTTGTTCAAAGGTTAAAGCCGAACATCAAAGGCCCTCTGGCTTGCTCGAACAACCCGAAATCCCGATGTGAAAATGGGAGAGCATAGCTATGGATTTTATTACGAAACTTCCTCGCACTTCCTCTGGTCACAATAGCATTTGGGTTATCGTTGATCGTCTTACCAAATCTGCGCACTTTATTGCTATACGAGAAGACTTTATGGTCGAACGATTAGTCCGAATCTATACCGACGAAGTCATTTGTCGACACGGGACGCCTAGTGACATAATTTCTGACCGTGACGGTTGCTTTACCTGACGTCTCTGGGAGACTTTTCAATCCGCCCTTGGTACTACTCTTAATCTCAGTACCTCTTTTCATCCTCAAACCGACGGTCAGACCGAGCGCACGATCCGCACCCTCGAAGACATGCTTCGTGCATGCATCATAGATTTCGGTGGTAATTGGATACACATTTACCTTTAATTGAATTCTCGTACAATAATAGTTATCACACCAGCATTCAAATGGCTCCTTTTGTGGCGCTGTATGGAAGAAAATGTCGATCGCCTATTGCATGGCACGAGATCGGCGAAGCACAAATCACCGGTCTCGAGCTGATTCAAGAAACGACAGACAAAATCCTCCAGATCAGAGACAATCTCTTGAAAGCTCGAGTCGTCAAAAGAGTTATGCCGATAAACGCCGCAAGCCCCTACAGTTCGAAGTGGGAGATCAAGTGCTCTTAAAGGTTGCACCTTGGAAAGGAGTGATCCGCTCCGGGAAGAAAGGAAAGCTAGCGCCACGATACGTAGGACCCTTTAAGATTTTGGAGAGGATCGGCAAAGTAGCCTACCGACTCGAACTACCGGCAGAACTTAACAACGTCCATCCGACTTTCCATGTGTCGAACCTCAAGAAATGCGTAGCTGAAGAAAATCTCCACGTCCCTCTCGAGGACTTGCAAATAAACGAGACTCTGCATTTCGTGGAAAAGCCTGTCGAAATCATGGACCGAGAAACCAAGAAATTACGGCGCTCTCGCATACCTATCGTGAAGGTTAGATGGGAAGGCAAACGCGGTGCCGAATTCACTTGGAATTGGAAAGTGACATGAAGGCTAAATATCCACACCTCTTTGTTACGGCCACTACTCAAATTTCGGGACGGAATTTCCTAAAGTAGGGGAGACTGTGACAACTCCAATTTTCATTGTTATTTATTTATTTCCTTTTTATGTATTTTGTTATACTTATCATTTGTATTCCGAGATTTGGATTATGAAAAGGTTATGATTAATGGAATTATGTTTCGTCACATCTATATCGCATTTAATCGCTTATTAATCACCAACTCAACGCAATCACAACTAATCATGCTACTATACGAGCCGAGTGTGTTATTGTTCAATAAACACTGTGTGCCATCGCATCGCAAAACGCAGTTATTTAAGTGGATTATGTTTTATGTGTGTTATGTTTATTTATACTATGGTTTAATATCGCTAAAACGCTCGCACGCTCATGTAACTCGCTCTCTCTCAATTCAATGGTAATATAACGCTTAATGCTTCGCTAAAACGCTTAATATACTATGGATGTTTTGACCTTAGCATTTTTCCAGAAATCCCGAAGAGAATCGATGTAAATCTTGGTTTTGACTTCGAGCATGTGTTTAAATTTTGACTCTCTTAGAATCCGAATCATTGTGTGGTATCATGTATGACTTTGGTTTCTTCTAAGATTCTCGTGTAATTGTGTGGGGTTTTGATAATTAGGACGAATGGTGGTAACTCTTGCTTTGATTTCGCCTTTGATTTTGTTTAGGAACCATGATGTGAGTGCAAATTATTTTGAGATTTTCGAAATCGACACTGTTTGGTGAATCCCCTGTTCTGGATAGAATAGGGTTTTTTATAGGGTTTTTGAAAAAGTGATGATGACGTGGCATCTGATGCAACGACGGTCGAATAACATCTTTCCACGTGTAACCTCTGATTGAAAATGAAAGACAGTTGTTTGGCTGAAAACTGTTTGATATTTTGAGCAGTGGATAAGAACAATATTTGCAACTGTCAGAGGATAGACTTTTTAACAGTGGAAAGACTTTTCTAAACAACAGTGTTTTTGTGCTATCAGTGCTTTGAACAGACTTTGAGGATTTATTGAAAAAAATTCAATTTTAAACTATTTTGAAGGATGGATTTTGATTTTCTAAAAACAGTTTATTGCTATTTACACATGGATCACAAAAGAAAATTTGTTTTAATCCATATTTAGCATTCCAAGCCTAGAGATCAAACTGTCAAAAGTGTGAGCATCAAGTGCTTTTGTCAACACATCTGCCAGTTGATCCTTGGTATGGACATGTTGTAAAGAAATCAAAACTTTTTCATAGCAATCCCTCACAAAGTGATGTCTGATGTCAATGTGCTTGGTGGTGGAATGAGAGACAGGATTTTTGATGATATTTTTTGCTGCTTGACTATCAATTTTGAGTGGAGTCTTTAAAGCAGTGATACGAAAATCCAGCAATTGATTTTGAAGCCACAGTAGTTGAGCAGTACAACTTGCAGCAACTATATACTCTACCTCAACAATGGATGTAGAAACTGAAACTTGCTTTTTACTTTGCCAAGACACTAAGCAATCACCTAGGAATTGGGCTCCTCCAGAGGTGGACTTCCTTGTTGTTTTACATCAAGCAAAGTCACTATTAGAATATCCTGCAAGCTCAATATTACCATTAGCTGGATACCAGATACCAAGTGTGGGGGCACCTTTTATGTATTTGAATATCCTTTTTTACAGCAATAAGATCTGATTTTCTTGGCAATGACTGTGATCTGGCACAAACACATGTTGCAAACATGATGTCTGGCCTTGATGCAGTTAGGTACAGTAAAGACCCAATCATGCTTTGATACAATGTTTGATCAACAAGGTCACCTTTGCCATCAAATGTGACTAGCTTGGATGTTGCCATGGGTGTGCTGCAAGGTTTACAATCATCCATATCAAATTTCTTAAGTAATTCTTTCACATACTTATTTTAATGGATGAAAGTGCCATGTTGCATTTGTTTGACTTGTAAACCAAGAAAACATTGCAACTCACCCATTGCACTCATCTCAAACTCTGCTGCCATGAGTTTTCTGAACTCTTCACACATGGCAGTGCATGTGGATCCAAAAATGATGTCATCCACATAAATTTGGACAAACATCAAATCTTTTCCTTTCCATTTTAAAAATAGGGTTTTATCAATCCTACCTCTAGTGAAACCAATGGATAAGAGAAAAGTGGATAGAGTTTCATACCAGGCTCTGGGTGCTTGTTTTAGACCATACAGTGCTTTGTTTAACCTGTAAACATGACCAGGATGAAATGCATCTTCAAAACCAGGAGGTTGACACACATACACCTCTTCCTTGATCTTTCCATACAAGAATGCACTTTTGATGTCCATTTGATACACCTTGATGTTGTGGTTGGCAGCAAAAGCTAAGAACAATATGATGGCCTCCAAACTTGCAACTGGAGCAAAAGTTTCATCATAATCTATGCCTTCTTCCTGTCTATAGCCTTGAACCACGAGCCTTGCTTTGTTCTTGACAACAATGCCCCTTTCATCTGTTTTGTTCTTGAAGACCCACTTTGTGCCAATAGGACTTACATCTTTTGGCAGTGGTACAAGTTCCCATACTTGTTTTCTTTTGAACTGTAGGAGCTCCTCTAGCATGGCTTCTACCCAACTGTTTTCTTTTAGTGCCTCTTGGTACTTGACAGGTTGTGTGAGTGATAGAAAACCAGCAAAAAGACAAATGTTTTGGGATTGGCTTCTGGTGAGCACTCCCTCATTGATGTTGCCAATAACTTGATCCACAGGATGGCTTTTGAGGAAAATCAATTCACCTTGATATGGGACAATGGCATTCTTAGGTGAAGCTTACAAATGTGTATCATCTGAGCTATCCTCTGTTGGTGAATTTGATGGTCCAGCCTCTGATTGGAATGGTGGTAGAGGAATTGGTGGGATGGATGTGAAAGTGGGTTGACTTTTGTCCATTTGTTGTGGACTTTTATCAACAAATGTTTGGTTTTGAGAGCTGGCAGAGGTTTGAGTATTGACCACTGTTGACCTGGCAGAGCTTTCACCATTGCTACTAACATCTGCCCATCTGCCTGAAGGATTGATTTTGAAATTTGGAAGAATGCAATCATATCCTTGCTCTTGATTTGATGACTGTGGGGTACCTGCATGGTTAGTCTTGACAGACAAATCTTCAAATGTAAATTTGGATAGGTCAAACAGTTCAACAGGATTTGCTGGGATTTTCAAAGATGAGAGTTCATTGAATTTCACATTCAGAGTTTCTTCAACACACTTGGTCCTAGAGTTAAAAACTCTGTAGGCTTTGGCAGTGGTTGAGTATCCCAGAAAATAACCACAATCAACTTTGGCTGCAAACTTGGATAAGGAATCCTTTAAATTTAAAATGAAGCATGGGCAGCCAAAGACTTTAAAATAAGAGATCAGAGGTTTGATTATATAAAGCAATTCATAAGCAGTCTTTTGATGCCTGGGGTTTATCAAAACTCTGTTCTGAACATAACAAGCAGTGTTTACAGCCTCTGCCCAAAAAGACAAGGGTAAACTTGAATCTGCTAGCATAGTTCTTGCTGATTCAATCAAAGTTCTGTTTTTTCCTTTCAACAACCCCATTTTGTTCTGGAGTTCTAGGGATGCTATATTGCCTAACAATCCCTTTTGACTCACAGAAGGCATCCAACTCTTTGTTCTTAAACTATGTCCCATTATCACTTCTAAAGATTTTTACAGGAAGATCAAATTGAATTTCAACTTGTTTAAAAAAGTTTTGCAAAATGTTGCTATTTCATCCTTAGAGTGTAAAAAGAAAGTCCATGTGAACCTGGAAAAAATCATCAACTATCACCAGACAATACCTTTTGTGTTTTAAGCTCATGATTTTCACAGGTCCAAACAAGTCCATATGAAGTAACTGTAAGCACTGACTTGTTTTGGACTCTTCAATTGACTTGTAAGAACTTTTATGTTGTTTACCTTGTAAATAGGAAACACAATGTTCTTCACAAGTAAATTGTTTGTGTGGCAAATCTCTGACAAGACTTTGTTTTGAGAGAGTGGAGATGGTTTTTAGATTTGTGTGACCTAGTCTTTTATGCCTGAATTCTGTTTCTTTGCTTGAAGCAACTGAGAATAAACATGCATTTGACATAGGATTATCTTTTACCATGTAAACCACATACACATTTCCTACCCTATTGGCAGTAAGTTGTGCTTTGCTCTCTGCAATTATTTGGTTAATCTTTTTAACAACCTCTGGGCCTACTATCTGACAAGTTTCCTTTGTGAAGAAGGATCCATAACCCTTATCACTCATTTGTGAGACACTCGGAAGGTTGAATTTTAGATTATCAATGAGATTCATATTTTCAAATTTGAGTTTTCCAGCTGAGACACATCCTGACCCCATCACCTTTCCTTTTGAATTATTTCCAAAGGATATATTACCCCCTCCATGGGCTTTAAAATCTCTGAGCAGGGCTTTACATCTTGTCATGTGCCTGGAGCCTCCACTATCTACATACCAAAGACTGTCAAGGCAAGTAGAAGCTCCCTGCACATGTTTTGAAATAATTAGTTCAGGTGAGTTTCCAAAGCCAGAATGGCTTTGGATGGGGTATCAGATGATCCAGACTTAAGTTCAGATGAATGAGCAGTGGTTAGATCAGGTTTTTGTAATCACTGCTGGGATCCACTTCTTATCAACTGTTGGTAACCATGAGGATGCCTATTTACCCTTGGCTTAGAAGGCTTTTTGTAAGTCTCATAAACCATAGGCACCTTTTGATATCTAGGCTGGCTTTTACCTCTTGAGAACTGGTTTGATGGAGGTGCATCTGTCACTTGAATTTCTCTGTGAATAGAGGTTTGATTTAAGGCTTTTATTACAGATGTTTCAATTGATTCAAAGTTCTGTTTCGATTTGTTTTCAGGAAAGCTTGAAATTTCTCTTTCAAGAGCTTTTGCTCTAATCTCTTTTACCTTTTGATGATAGATTTTGAGATAGGCACACTCTTGGGTCATGTGATTTGTTTTGTTGCAGATGGTGCATCTAGGAGATTTGGGTATAACACAAGTTTTGTTTATGTCATAGGTTTTTAAAAGAAAACAATCTGCAGCCACATGATTTCGCTTTTCACAAAATTCACAAAACAAGTATTTAACCTTTTCTTTCCTTTTCCTATCAGACTTTTTGAGAGCAGTGGGTGTAACCTCTGCTGGCAGGTCTTTGATAGGGATCACCAGTGCTTTTGGTCTTTTTATACCATCAGTGGTTGAAAAGTCCATTGGCTTAAAGTTTTCCAAAATATCACATTCATCTGACCAGGTTGGTTTAAACTTATATTTTTCAATTTCTTTATCTTTTGTTGAAACCTCTAGCTTTTCAAGAATGATTTTGTTTCCCTTTTTATATGTGATTTTAATTTCTTCACCAGCCAAGTTTGTTGGAACTATTTCAACCAACTCAGAATAAATCTTTGCAACATTTTCACAAGTCTGGTCATAATCTCTAAAGCCTATTCCATACTTTATGTTGCTCTTGATTTGAGCATCAAGCATAAGCTCATAACCTTTACAAGACTCTACCCATTTTTCACAAGTGATCTGGGTAGATTCAAGCTCCTGTTTGCAAACCTGGTATTTTTCTACCATGGTTTGGAGCTGGTCTTTGGTTATGCTTGATTCATGCCTTAGGCTACTCATTTCAGAATCTTGTTCACTTAACTTTGTTTTCAACTCTTTGACAAGTTTTTCAAAATTAAGTTCATCTTCTAAAATTTTGTTTCTCAGGTTTTCATTCACCTGTTTTGTGTTTACAAAAGCAATAATGCATTTGTCAGAACATAGATCTTTAAGGATCTGAGGTGATACCTTTGAAGCAGCCATAAGAGCACAATCACACACTTCTTCCTCACACACCTGCTCATCCCATGGGTCAGATAGAGGGTCTTTTTCAACATCAACATCATTCACTTCAAACACTGGTGTAACTTCTGGTATAACCACTGCTTCGCAACAATCAAACACATCAGACTTTAACTCCGCTCCACAGATTCATCACCTTCAACAATGGTCTCCAAAGCCAGTTAAACATATGTTTTCATTTTCAAAATAATTTTTGGCTATGAGAGCAAAGTTTTCATCTGTAATTCCTCAGGCAAACTACTCCAATCAACAAAACCTTGTGTGAAAAAGCTTTGTTGAGTAACCTCTGCTGGTGTAGCAGTGGTTTGAGTAGGTTAGGTAACTTGTGGCATTTGCTGCACATGTACTTGAGGTGGTGTTTGGACATATTGAATCTGTGGTGCAGGTACTTGAACATAATGGACAGAACTGTAGCAACAAAATGTGCAAAGTGTGAAGTGTTTTGCATTTGAGGTGCAGGGGTATATTGGGAATACTGCACAGTGCTTTGAGTCTGTTGCCATGACGTGTTACAATTGGTCCTGCAGATTGTGATATGCATTCTCTGGCAAAGTGACCCATCTTGTTACATTTGTAACATTTGATTTTAGACTTATCCAACCCAACTTTCAACCCCCCATGCAATCCTGGAAACCTTCTACCAGTTCTTTTGTAGAATTTACTTTCTCTAACACTTAAAAGTGCCAGCTGATGCAAAATGTCCATCTCTTCAAGGTCAGTGGGTTTAAAATGTTGTAAATCATACATTTCAAAAGATAGATTGTCAGAGGTCTGGCTTTCACAATTTGCAGCAAAAGCAAAATTGGGTGTACTGGGATCAGAGTTGAAATTGTTTCCAGATGTTCTGTCAATGTAATGATCATAACTCTGATCCTTTCCACAGCTAGACCCCTCCTCATGACTATATAAAGTAGTGTTTCTCAAAGTATAGTCATCAGTCATTTCCCCTGACTCTTGCAACTTCTTTTTCTGGTTCAACTCTCTCTCATAAGTGAGGAGTCGTCCATGAAGTTGTGTCAAGGTCATTTCCTTGTAACCAACAGCTGTTCTAGTGACATAAGCTACAGTCTCCCATTTCTCAGGTAAAGATCTCAAGAAACGACTATTGTCAGTCGGATTTGGAAATTCTACATTAACCAATTTGAGCTCACTGATGAGACAGCTATATCGTTCGAACTGTTAGGTTAATGACTCACCCTTAAAGTGGCAAAACATCTCATACTGTTGATTTAAAACCTCTCTATTATTCTCTATCACCTCTTCAGTACACCGAATTGCTCTTTAAGAGCATCCCATAACTCTTTAGCACTATTACAATAAAGTAATCCCGCTCATTGGGCAAAGCTGAAGCAACGATGCTAAAGGCCTTAGCATCCAATTTGATTTGAAGGAAATCATGTTCAGAGTAATTTTCGAGTTTCATAGGGACCTGGGTGTGGGGATCCTCTGTACTTGGGACCATGGGTATATGAGGTCCGAATACAACGGATCTCCAGCATCTGGTGTTCTGTAGGGTGAGAATATGACCCATCCGACGTTGCCAAATAAAATATTCATTTCGTTTCAACATTGGCGGTTTGAACATGGATCCAATATTGGATTCCGATGTGTTTTGTGCCATTTCTCTTGTTTATAACAGATTTGTGTTTTAAAAACTTTTGTAGTAATAAAACTCTGTATTCAAGTAAAACTATCAAACGAATTAGCACAAGAGCTGATCTTTTCAAATCAATTTGACTGTTAAATTAAAATCGATTGACCAAGCTCTGATACCAATTGTCAGGATCTAAGTTTGAATCACTTGTAGTTTTTGTTTCTAAAGATGGAAAATGGATTGAATTACAAAGATATGCAACGGAATTAATGGAAAACTTTTACTACAAGCAATCGGTCGTTTGTTTTCATCACCATCATGCTTTCAAGTTGATAAACTTTGCATGTGATTCACAAACTCCCCCTTAGCCAATTACAATCGTTGATAGTAAGAAATGAAGAAGATAAAGTGCGAAATGATCTTTTTCAGGAAGACAAGTTAACTGTTACAATGTCCACCTATTTATACTAACTATCTAACCACTGAGCATCTTTTGTGACGTCATGGTTGATAGTGACAGCTAACAAAATTGTAACTAACTAAAACACTTCTATACTAATACTATCAGTGCATAGCACTGTTACATTGAATAAAGTAAAACTACTCTAAGCACTGATCTCTATCCTCTGATCTTGTTTCTTCTAGCAGAACTTTGTTTCTTGATAAAATCAGATGATAGGAACAGTTGTTTAAGGAAAGCAGTGTAAAGTTTGATAAGAGGTTGTAACATCTGATAGTTGAACCAAAGCTCGGATAGTGTATTTGGCTTTGATATCATCTATTTCTTTGTTAGGGCTCAATCCCAACAAATTCATGTCATGCTTACATTTATATCAAATTTTTGACTTCCTATTGAGTTCCACCTGTTAACCCACATACACGATCCATTACCCCTATCATCGTAGGGGTACATAGGCCAACATAGACCATCCCATAGAACAATAACATCATTTGTTTTTATAGTGTAGAAGATGTTCAAATTCATGAACATAAAAATTATAAAATATCATAACAAGCTTTACATTTATAATTATTAAAAGAAATGTTATAATACCCTTTATTTTAAATGTTTTTTTTTAATTATTAACGAAAGAAGTAAACTGTTTGTGTTGTGTTTAAGTCAACTAAGTTTTAATTAGTGTGAAACGTGTGACTATAAATTGAACAAAAGTCAACCGTTTTATGAAAGAATAATGTTCTGTCGTGTTTGGCTCTGGCAAATATAGGAGATGTTTCTGTGTGAAGATAATGGAGAACCAAGAATTAAATTCAGAGGTTGAACTTGTTCATCTAAGCTAAGATCGTAGAAATTAAGGTAATTGTTAGTGGAGATTAACCTTTAAATAAGCAAACTCCACTCAAAGTTTCATATTCTTGAAATTTAGTGGGTCTATGAACCCAGGTATTATTCTTGGTAATTAAGTATGTTTATGACATTCAATAGCTTAAAAAGACTCTTAATGATTAAAAGATGTTACAAAGACTCTTAATGATTAAAAGATGTTGCATATCGATTTTATTTTGATAACTTAGCTGAATTATTCCTCACATGTATGTTGGTGCACTTGAGGTAATTATACATATGGGTGGGGTTGGGTCCAATTAGGAAAGTCATTGGAGCTAAGGTGTTGTTTCCTTTGATATTAAGGGTTTGCGCCTCGTTAAATACGGATTTAATGTAATTTAAGCCGTTTAAAAGAAGTAGTTATACATTTATACCTATTTTGACTGAGTGAGATTAGGCTACTCGGTGGGAGGAGGGTAGTCCTTGAGGATGCCCCTCCACCTCACCGCCACGTCATTGTCCTTAGAGGATGATCTCCCACCTCAATGTCACATCATAGTCCTTGAAGGATGAACCTCTAAGGATGGAACCAAGGAAATGGGGGATGACCCTACCCCCACCTAGTTAATTTATTTATTTTTTTAATTTTGACAAATTAAATATGTAATATATTATATATATATATATATATATATATATATATATAAAGGAAATGATATATAGAAAACCCACTTGTGGTGAGAAAACATAGGAAACTCAAAGCTCCTGACATTTTTTTATTTTGAAAAAATAACACATGTAATATACATGTTTTTAAGGGTTTTGAGCAAAAAAATCAAAAAAAGCCGACCAGATTTTTTTTAAAATAAACAAGTTTTTCTGTAACATATGTAAATTCATGTGTAACATATGTTACAGTTGCGTTGCTGAAAACTTGTTTATTTTTTTTTAAATATTCACACGGCGCTTTTTTGATTTTTTTGCTCAAAATCTTTAAAACATGTATATTACATGTGTGATTTTTTTCAAAAAAAAATGCCGGGAGCTTTGAGTTTCCTAAGTTTTCTCAATTACAAGGGTTTTCTCCATATATATTATATATATATATATATATTATATATATATATATATATATATATAACGAAAATTAATTTAAACTCTAAAATAACCAACCTAATCTTACAAAAATTTAAACTCTAAAATAAATATTAATTCCAACATTACATTAAAAAAACCAACCTAATCTTAATTTTTTTATAAAAACTACTAGTCTTCACCCGGCATGTCGTCATTGGGTTCGTTTTGTGCGCCGTTCCAAATGTACTCCACCCAGTCCGCTTGTAGGTTTTGATGTGTGTACTCGTTACGTAGAGAGAATCCGTTTAAATCTTGTTGTTCTACCTCATTCGAACAGAATTCCCGTTAGGCGCGTTTTCGTCGTAGTCACTAACCACTCTACCTTCGTCTTCGATGATCATGTTCTGTAGCAAGATACAAGCATAGATAATGTATCGCAACCTCTGTGGTGTAAAAGAACGTGCTGGATGTTCATGATACGCCATTTTTTGAAGAACCCAAAACACCGTTCAATATCTTTTCTCGCCACCTCTTGAAACTTGGCAAATTTCCGTGTTTGAAGTCACGCTTTTACTTTTGCATGTAGTCGACGTGGGCGACTTGTATGACGTCGTCTTCTGAAAGATCGCCACCGTCATATTGCACAACATTGTGCACCGTCTCAAATCTTAAACTAATTAAACGAATAGTCACGCGAAGAAATTGCATCCACGGCTCGGGTGGTGTCACTCCTATGAATAATAATTGTTGGAAAATGCCTCCCTAAAAAAGACCCGAGCGGCTACGAGGCATATATTGGGTAAGCGCTTCGACCTAAGATTCACACAACGCAATGTCCTCTTCTTCGGTCCATGGGATCATTGCTATTTTTTCTAAGTTGTTAAGAGAATATGAAATGAAAGTTGAGAGATTGTTGTGAGAAATGAGAGTTTTTGTAAGGTAAAAATGATAGAATTGGTTTGATTATATAGGAGAAGTTATTTTATTTTTTCAAGTACTTTAAAAAAATTTTAACCGTTGGGGCAACAGCTATAACCCACACCCAACCAAATCGTGCCATGTCGCCACATCAAACTCTCTCATGCCGGTGGAAAATCCACCTCCTCCAACCCCACGCTGCCCTCTATGCCGTTCGCGAGCTGGTGTGCCTAGTGTGGAGAGGCCGTAACGCCAAAATCTCACGCCCACTTCGTGTGGTTTTAAAGGATGATGATTGTGCTTATTTGCCTAATTCCTCCCGTAAATGCAATGCAATGTGATCATTTTGGTATATAAATTAGTGTGTCGCCATACTATTTATGCCAAATTTGTTATAATTAATTTGATAAGTTCTAATTTTATATGTGATTATGTGTTGATTGTGTTTGGCATGTGACCAAGCTTGCAAGTGTGATAGCTTTTAGGACTCGATCTCGATGAATTGGTCTCATGACCTTAATTCAAACACTTGGCCTTGAAGACGATAGTGTAAGATCTTGAGAATTTGATTCTCATATTGTTGTTAAAGTAAACTATAATTCACATAAGTGTTAAGAGTAGAGTTATCACATGATCATTGCTATGACCTTTGGTTCACATATGCAATAACTCTGAACTTGGTTCACACTAGGGTTGTTCACGAGTCGAACCGAACCAATCGGCCCTTTGCTCGTGCTCGGTTTGTTTACAAACCGAACCAAATCAAACTAAGCTGAATGTTTTTTCAACCGAGCCAAAGTCGAAGAGCGTCTTTCCCATCCGAGCGAACGTCGAGCGAGTATCGAGCTTCGCAAAACAAAAAGGAAAGTGATGATTGGGGTTTTAGTTTTTAGAGTAAAGTGCATTTTTCGTCCTTGAGGTTCAAGTATAAATTTAACAAATAACAAGCATTAAAAAGAACACTCAAGTGGTTCTATCGTGATCAGAGATCAACTGAGCGGAAAGATGAATCCTTGACCGACTGAAACAGACCCTTGTTCTAATGGAAGTTCGAAATCGAATGAACTAATTGAAGCAAACCCTGACGAGTTAGCATCTTGACGAGTGACAATGAAGAAATCGAATAATGATGGCTGGGGGGGGGGGTGATTAGGATTCTTTACTCCTTAATTGAATGGTGAGTTGAGACTTGAGGATCGATCAATCCTTCACATTTCAGTATTTGACATTTTGACTCAACTAAATTGGAATATTGGATAATGGAATCAGTGTTGGACTTCAATTCTAATTATGTAAATGAGCTCTATTTTGGATTTTGGACCAAACATTATTAATGTGGGCATGTAGTCATATTATTAAAAATTATGTATGTATATTATAAAATAAATTGAGCCACCCAAACCAAAACGAGTGGACCTTGTCCCATACTCGGTTCGTTTACAAATTGAACTGATCTGAACTGAGCGCCTTCTTTAATCGAGCTGAATCAAACAAACAAATTCCAAGCATTTTTTAGTGAGCATCAAACGACGTCGATCAATTTGAACGACCCTAGTTCACACATGTAGTATGTCACAATCCCCGACCCCACCCCGGGAGCGGGATCCGTGAACCAGTCAAGTGGTACCGGTGTTTATTAAACATGCAGCGGAAAAATTATTCACCAGGATCGTAGTTAGAAATAAATTCAGAGTTTATAAAAACACCAACTTTTACTATGGGTTGAAACCCGTATTTCATATAAATGTTTTTATAGGGATAACCCAAATAAATAAAATATAAATTTCTTCTTTTATTCAGGTAATTATAGCCACTTCATTTAAGCCTTTAGTGCTCCATAGCTGGCTTCTATTAACTTCACATTAAGTTACCTGAAACGCGTTTTAAAAACATTTTATCAGCAAGAAATACTGGCGAGTGCATCCCAGTTTAATCAAAACAAGTGTTTACACTTTACATTATTGAGAGCATCCGCATTTACAATGTTTATATCTACACAATTACTCAATCAGTACTGTCAATCCTGACTTGTGGGTCATATTACTTTGGGTCCTGTCACCCAACAGTAACGGTTCCTGTCACATTCCCGTGACTGTGGACTAGTAATGTATACAAAACCCTAACATACCAGCAATAATTGTAGAATGTACTCAATTACTGTTAAGCATAATTAAAACATTTGAGGTTTTGGTAACACATTTTGACTAACAAAAAGATTTACAAAATGAGAATGTACTCGCCTGGTGATTTTAGGGTCTAATTACAGGCCTCCTGGTATAATCTTGGGCATAGCTCCTGAGCTTTTAATAAAATATACAATGCACTCGTGTTAAGTATAATAACCCATGTCACATACAACCCGAGACGGAAACCCCAACGGACTTAGTCGGACAAAGCCTTAACATGCGTTGGTGAATCCTAAATCAATCGAGCAGGATAACGAATTAGTGATCAGGTATTAAAACACTTAAAACAGGGAAGTGCTTTAGGGTATTATATGTGAATAGCTGAAAGAAAATAGATTATATGAGAGGGCGAGAGAGCTAGAGCAGGGAAAGTTGATATGTGGTGAGGGTATTTATATGTGAGTTTCAACTTGAAGCCTACGCTTCCTCCCTCCACGTACACATAGTGACATAATTCAATTCTCATAAGTTTTAATTATTATTATATATATTAAATTAACTAAGCTGCTCAACTCATTTATCGCTTATAACTTTTAAAATATGACGTTTTATAAAACGATGAATATGCCACTAGAACGAGCATATTTTTATCTAATTTTGACCTAAGTTTCATTAAAAAAACATAAAGTATTAAGTCAAATATAAATATTATTATTATTATATTATTATTATTATTATTATTTTTAAACGGTTCCTAGGTTCGTCTAATTAGATCATATTTCTAATAATAAACTTACCCGTGATCTATCTGTTTAATATAAGTTTTCATATACTTTATTTTTAATTTTTATAAAAATTTTGGAGATGTTACATCCTCCCCACCTTGTTTTAAATCTCGTCCTCGAGATTAACTGAAATATATAGGAATACTTTTAGCTCATCACTGATCTGTGTATATTCTGGTTCTTGGTTTGAATTTTACTTTGACTAAACTATTCTCTATGCTTATGAGATTCTTATCTTTTTAATGAAGGTGAAATTACTCTTATTAACAAAGTTTTTAGATATTTTGTGTCTTAGCACAAATTTTAGTTATATGTTTCTTAATGCATTGAAAATATTAAGGGGAATTCTTATACTTTTGATGGCATCCCAACTCATAGGGTTCCTGTCGTTCATCTTGTCACATGAATTACGAGACGGATGATCAAACGAAATAGTGTTTGATAGATGTATACGAGAGATCCTGATAAATAATTCTAAATAATTATTGACACATCTGTTCGTGATTTATCCCTAAGGCTCAATCATTATGCCTCTTTTTGGATTTCCTTATAGATATACATATCTATGTACTCATATATTTCACATATTGTAATATACACACCATTCATAAGGTCAGTGTATTCAACAGATTCATATTTCCAAAAACAGGCCAGACATCAGGTAATGTTACTATTTAGGGAACTTCATAACATATACCCCATCTTACCCGGTGTCGCCGCAGAGATAACCTCATCTTACCCGGACAAACTGGAGAGCCTACCGTACCATACCCAGTCTTGCCAAAGAGGTAATTATCATAGTATTTCCCATAAATAGAACTCTTAGTTCATGATTTTAAAAATACATCATATATTATGGCTTGTATCAAGAAACAAGAAAATTAGTATTCTCATGATCGATCATATTCTAGAGCCGAGTAGTACTAATAAACAAGAAATAACAGTGGTCAGGTGTTATCGCTTATTTATCATACTTGCATTGTTCTAGTTATCATCCTCACGGCATACCAACACCCATCACACTTTATCTATGCAAGTAATTAGCTTATCACAAAGCTTTAAACTAAGACATTTTTCTTAGATTCAAGTCTAAATACTATCCTAGGTGTTATCAGTAAATATTAATATCCTAACTCTTTGTTTTAAGCATAGATATTGTTATGGTTGTGACTTCTTTTGTTTGGAAAATGGACTTCTGATAAAAATACCATTGTCTCCATTGACACTATGGCTAGGTTCGTTGTTATGAGTATGCTTATAGCTAACTCTATTCATACTTATACAACACTAGATTCTTTCATAAGGAATATTTTATTCAGACAGATGGCGTTTTTGGAACATAACACGTTTCATGATTCATTTTTTTTATAACAACTTAATGTTTTCATATGAATCACTAGTGATATATTTTTTTTTCTTATATTTATCTACAGAAGATATTTGATTATTATATTGTGTATACCATCAAGAAATTCTATTATGTAAACGCATTTATGTGTATATTTAGAAACAAAGAATTTCAAATCTCTTGTTAATATCATAACTTACATAGTATATGATACTAAATTATGTTGTAATATCTTTAATTTATAAAAATCCAACTATATAACCGATGGTACCAATTATCAAGCTTATTCCCATAACTTTATTTACCCATTTTATAATAATAAAAATAGTAATAGTATATTGGAATAAACTTTCCGTCAAATTTATTGAATATATTATTTTGGAATAAAAGTTTAAATGAATTTATCCAAAATATAAACCTTCTGGATTCATGTGAACAATTTCATTTTTTTAACTAGTGGGTTGAACCATATTGGTTTAGAGTATTAACACTTACTCTTTATTTATTGTATATTATATTATTTATTTAAAGAAGTATTACAGTAGGTAATACAAAGTTTGACGTTTCTAAAGTTGATTCTAAATATATTAGGTAATTAAGTAATCTATATGTATTATATCTCAAACAATAATAATAGTAATTTGTTTATATTACAATATTAAAATTGTAATTTGATCTCTAAATAAGGCTATATAAAGGACAAATGTATTAAACACGTAATTGAGTCAATTATTTTTATGTGGGGCATCCATTTTAATTCTAGCTTTGAAAGTGAAACAATAACTAGAAAGCTTAAGAAAATTTAACGTGTCAGGTAAAATAAATAAATAAATAAATATTAATTACTGATTTAAGTCGGGTAAGAAAAGATGTTTTCATTTTGTAATATCTTTTACTTCTTAAAATTTTAATTATCTAATTTCTTTATATACATAGCGAATGTACAAACTATCAGACTCATCTTCTCTTTTCTTTTATAATACATCATAAAAATTATTACTTTTATTAAGTATAATATTCTAGATGATAGAGAATAAAAACATGACTATTTATATGTGATTATCATAATATATATAATAATCTTTTGAACATACACTTTCTTTAAATTATGTTATAGTTTAAATGTATAAAATTTAATATGCATCCTACGTAAAAATAAATTTTAGTTTACATTATATACACGTATAAACATATAAATATTATTTAAATGTATTACAATGTATATATTTCAAATAGAATATAACGCATTTAAAATAATTATATATTATCCTATATTAATAATAAAAACCAATGAATAGTTATTATAATAGTATATATAGTTCATTTAATACTTTTATAGTTATTATAATAATAATGATTATTATGATTATTATAACTATATCAGTTTATTTATTTTAAAGTGTATATATAGCAAACATTTATGTTATTATATTTAAAACTGTGCTACGTATATTTTAAATTTAACTAGTGGAATTCACCGTGTTATGCGGCGGGAAATCAATTGTTATCAGTTTGGATCGTCAGGGCACCAGTTCAATACTTGGATAAGTTTATAAAAGAAATACTTTATTTTAGAATAAAACTTTTTTTTCTATACCGATATGTCAAGTAAAATTTTGAATACAATAGATTTTACACAAATGTTTGCAAAAAAGTAATCGTTTGTCTACAATTTTGAAAATATTAAATTGTTTCAAATTTTTATCTTAGGTAGAAGTAATCATTTTTCACCACACTACTCTTAATAAAATAATGTGTCCAAAATGACAAGAAAAGAAATTGTATGGCCAAAGTAGAAAAGTATCAACTTTTCTGGCATAACCATATGTTAACAATGGATATATATAATAATATAAAAATCAAATTTTAATTTACTAAATATAAAAGGTTAAGTTAATAACTTGAAGGAGTATAGAAAAGTTTTAACTTGGTTCTACTCAAATATATTAAAAACCTTATTTTTATATAAAACATAAAACATATTATTATGATAAAAGGGTCATTGCGCCAGCGACTTTGGTGGGTTTTATGTTTTGGCCATGAAAGTTTTTTTTTTGTCGGAACATCTACGGGTACTATTTGAGCGTTACTGGTGAAGGGTGGCGGTTGGGCAACGTGTCATCTGTGTGCACAACCATTCCAAGTTTCCAACAAATTTTACATTTTGTATCCTTTCTTTTAGAGCAAACTTCTGTTTTTCACAATTTAAGATACAAATGCTTTTGTCTCTGCTTATTAATATTTTTGTGTTAACTATGTGAAATAAATAATACAATTTAAAACAATTGCCTGTTAACATATAAAGAATTTTAGCTTTCACTGTTACTCAAACTATAAACAAAATTCCATTTTATAACCAACCGTATCAACACATCTATACATTGCTATCGCTCTCTATAATGACTACAATAGAAGGATATCGAATTTAATTTAGTATTTGTTTTCATTCCCTTTATCGATATAAAACATATGTCGATATCATTTTTGACACATCACAATTTTATTTTTGGGTTTTTCCTTTCAGTTGCTATCTGCAACGAACCTAACTGCTACCGACTGAATTTTCACGCATAATGAACCCCCTACAACGCGGGTATCGCAATCTAGTTTGTACCAAATAATATCTTTTTATGATATCTAGAGGCATCATACCTGAATTATGTTATCTGATATTTATATTGACATTAATATATCTTAACATCAATATATTAATATTAATATCCTAACATTAATATAATGTTATGAAACTTATATTACATTTCATGTTATTATATAAATATAAATATATATGGATTTAGTTATTATATTATTTTATAAAATATTTCTTAATGTATATGTTATATATCATGAAAATTAATATTAACAAAACATAATATTATTAATATATCACCTTTATATATAACGTTGACCATAACATAATTGTAAGATTAAGATATTGGTCACTCATACTCTTAACTCAAAACATAAAAATTATAGTAAATTATTAATTTCCTAACATAATGTTTAAGGTTTATGTATTAAAAGAACACCTAAATGGCTTAAACCAGTGGCTGTGGCTCTGATACCACCTTCTGTCATAACCCCGACCCCACCCCGGGAGTGGGAGCCGTGAACCAGTCAAGTGGTACCGGTGTTTATTAAATATGAAGCATGAAGCGGAAAAATTATTCATCAGGATCGTAGTTAGGAAATAAATTCAGAGTTTATAAAAACACCAACTTTTACTATGGGTTGAAACCCGTATTTCATATAAATGTTTTTATAGGGATAACCCAAATAAATTAAATATAAATTTATTCTTTTATTCAGATAATTATAGCCACTTCATTTAAGCCTTTAGTGCTCCATATCTGGCTTCAATTAGCTTCACATTAAGTTACCTTAAACGCGTTTTAAAAACATTTCATCTGCAAGAAATACTAGCGAATGCATCCCAGTTTAATCAAAACAAGTGTTTACACTTTACAGTATTGAGAGCATCCGCATTTACAATGTTTATATCTACACAATTACTCAATCAGTACTGTCAATCCTGACTTGTGGGTCATATTACTTTGGGCCCTGTCACCCAACAGTAACGGTTCCTGTCACATTCCCGTGACTGTGGACTAGTAATGTATACAAAACCCTAACATACCGGCAATAATTGTAGAATGTACTCAATTACTGTTAAGCATAATTAAAACATTTGAGGTTTTGGTAACACATTTTGACTAACAAAAAGATTTATAAAATGAGAATGTACTCGCCTGATGATTTTAGGGTCTAATTACAGGCCTCCTGGTATAATCTTGGGCATAGCTCCTGAGCTCTTAATAAAATATATAATGCACTCGTGTTAAGTATAATAACCCATGTCACATACAACCCAAGACAGAAACTCCAACGGACTTAGTCGAACAAAGCCTTAACATGCGTTGGTGAATCCTAAATCAATCGAACAGGATAACGAATTAGTGATCAGGTATTAAAACACTTAAAACAGGGAAGTGCTTTAGGGTATTATACGGTGAATAGCTGAAAGAAAATAGATTATATGAGAGGGCGAGAGAGCTAGAGCAGGGAAAGTTGATGATGTGGTGAGGGTATTTATATGTGAGTTTCAACTTGAAGCCTACGCTTCCTCCCTCCACGTACACATAGTGACATAATTCAATTCTCATAAGTTTTAATTATTATTATATATTATAATTAACTAAGCTGCTCAACTCATTTATCGCTTATAACTTTTAAAATATGACGTTTTATAAAACGATAAATATGCCACTAGAACGAGCATATTTTTATCTACATTTTGACCTAAGTTTCATTAAAAACGGAGTAAGGTCAAATATAAAGTATTATTATTATTATTATTATTATTATTTTTAAACGGTTCTTAGGTTCGTCTAATTAGCTCATATTTCTAATAATAAACTTACCCGTGATCTACCTGTTTAATATAAGTTTTCATATACTTTATTTTAAATTTTTATAAAAATTTTGGAGATGTTACATAGTATTCTATTATGGACTAGATGTCACATAATCTGTTTTGAGACATTGATTTAGGTAGCGTTCGTTTCATGAATTGTAATGGACTTGGAATTCGATCAAGAATTTAAATTTGATTTGTAATTGAGGTGTGTTTATTTCACGAATGGAATGGAATCTGATGGAATTGGACTATAGATTCCCTTATTTATGTTGTTAAATTCTATTTTTTTTTGAAACCAACCAAATAATAAATGAAATCAACATTCCAATTCCATCATATAGTCACACAACGTAATCGACACTCTTCATATTGCTTTTGTTGACATAAATTAATATGAACATGTGTCACATTTGCTAAACATAATTATGCATATGTTCATCCATACATTCTTAAATTATCACCAAGCAAAATAAAGTTACATTTGACTTTCACGATATAGTAATGAATCGATTATCAAGTTTGGTCAACTCCAAAAAGTAATAGTTCGAGGACTTGATGACCGAAAACACGTAGATAGTGTGGAGTTTGATTGTAGATTGACCACGACATGAACTAACTAAATTTAAAGAATCAATTTGTGAAACAACATAGTCGAACGGAAAAAAGAACAACCTTGTTTTATTGCACCAAGATAACAATGAGCTTACACATCATTTCGTATACAATACACATTAAGCTAAAGGGAAGTAATAAATATTTTGATTGAGCTGATCTTTTAATGTTATTTAACACACATTTATACACTAAACTAAAGTTCTATGAAATAAATCCAAATGATGATGAAACCCAATCCAATTTCCAATACCCATTTCTACTCAATAAAGAGTTGAGAGTACCTTAAACTCATAGTAAAATTATATCCCCGTTTTAGATTCAAGACCCTAAACCATCACACATTTTACTTTTTTTTAATATTACTTTTGTGTTTGACCTAAAATAACCCATCACCAACCTGTTATGCCGCTGACTACCAGATCACTGCAGCAGAACCGTCGTCATTGTCTGGATAGCCATCCACGCTACTGTCTTAATCTAAATTAGAAGTCAGTTATAACGCTCGACATTTTCTGTACTTTCCATATTTAGGAAGTTGTATTCGCATTTCTATTTTTAGAAACTTATATTCTTATTTCATTTCAATCTTTATAATCACGAGACTTTGATCATAATGGAAATCGTATTTTTTATCAACCTTGTTTAATCATACATGCATAATATGTATTCAGTCACAAAATAGACGTTTTAATTTAAAACCGAGACATACATCGGAATCACATTCGTACATGTTTCATACTTATAACATACTTGCATACACCTTTATAGTATAAAATAACCAACGATACAAGTGCAAGGACTAAAGATGAAAATTTCCATATACCAACCACTTTCTTTAATGTCCTAACTCCCAACCACCTTCATTAACTCCCAAACCCTAATCCCCACTTATAAATACAAGCCTCCACCACCTCCTAAACACTTTCCACAACTCCAAGTTACTCTCAAACAATCCAAAATCATCAAGAAATCTCCAAGTTTGGGTAGAAAATTTCAAGTGTTTAAGTAAGATTTCAACTCACTTTCTTCTTCTTCATTTCTTCATGTTTTATTCCTCCATTCCACTTGGATAACCTCTATGAATATTTCCACAAGTTTATCATGGTAAACTAAGTTGAAACATCACAACATTTGAGGTCCAAAGTTTAGTTAAAATTCTGTTTTGGTTAAACTTTCAAACTTAACAACATTTTCAACACTTTTCTTGGATGAACATGAACTAAACCTTGTTCCCAACTAACTTACATGTTGTGGGGCTTAAGTTAAGGTATCATTCAGAAAGTTTGAGGTGCAAACACCTCCAATATAAACCTACTATTTGATTTGCAGAAAATGATTATAATCCAAACCCTCAAATATCCTAATGTGTGTGTTCTCCCTAAAGCTTTAATTTCTCTTACTACTTATAGCCTAACATAATTAGGCTAATACATATAAGGCCCTAGAGATTAACAGATCACCAAAACTATTCATCTAAAATTAACAAATATATTTTAAAGATATATCGCGTCTAAAGTTAACACCGAAGTCTCAAACAATATCCAATGTTAACACCATGACCAAATGATAAAGGGGCAGTGCCTTTGTGGCTTGTCGGTGGTTGATCAACTGCGTATAGTATAATGTGCATGTTAGTGTTATAGTAAAGTGTTACAGTTTATGCTAAAGTGTTGTGTTTATTACATAGTTTACGGTTATGTGATGTAGTGATGTTTCTTAATTGCTTAACGTGTTTAATATTTACTAGAGTGTATTGTTACCTTAATTAAAATAGAATCACTTAGCATAGCTGACTTTTAGTATGCACTTCTGGTTGATTGGACAAATCATTG
The DNA here is from genome assembly GCA_947069175.1 of Scalesia atractyloides. NCBI lineage: Eukaryota > Viridiplantae > Streptophyta > Magnoliopsida > Asterales > Asteraceae > Scalesia > Scalesia atractyloides. The sequence goes on along the minus strand of CAMTDV010000024.1, from coordinate 32,363,526 downwards.
GTTGGATCGTGGCAACGCACGTTCCTATCGGACGACTGATGTCCCTTTTATGTTACTACTTTAGTTTTAAAACAACTCTTTCCTTTTGTATTTGATTGTATTGGTTTAATGTTTCCGCTATGTTTAATGAATATACATTTATGAACTATTTGCAAATGTGTAAATCCAACAGTTGAGACCCCCAAGGGTTCGGGGTGTTTCACGGACTTTGGTCTTCTGTTGAAATGGGATCTCTCCCTCGAACAGTAAACTAACCATGTAAAATGAACCTCCATATCTTCTTCGAGCTATGACAAGATTTCCCGTTACAACTTTCCATTATTTGTTCCTTTCCATTATTTGTTCCCGAATTTAACCACATGTACCTATTTATCCAACTGCCCAACAAAAACAACTTTTTCTTTAAGCTTGGAATCAGCCTTATATCCTTCAAAGTCCATGAACTATGTGAAGTAACTAAATCTATGTCACCCATGCACATAACATACAAAACATCATTGTTCACCAGTCTTACCTTACCAAAATCACGTTCCTTCAAATTCTGGAGTGCTCCATTATTGTGGGTATCTTGAAATGAAGCACCAAAATCCATGACCTAGTAATCCACATTGCTATCCACACTACAAATTAAAGCTTCATCTTCTTAGTGGTCTTTTATACTTTTAACTTATTTCCTATCATTGGGGCATTGATTCCTGAGATGTCTAACCTCTTTGCAGTTCCAATAGCTTACAACATTCTGAGCCCTACACTGACTCCTCTTTCTGTTCTTGCTCCCATTATTCTTACTTCCTTTGCCAATATCACACCCCAACCGATGGCGGAATCATCGGGATGTGGCGCTAGGCGAATCAGATTGCTCAAGAGAATCCATAACGACTATTGCGATGACAATATTTATAAAGTTCAATTTCCCATACAATTAAACAAATATTCCATGATAGTCAAAACAGATTACAAGTTTCTTAAACAATACAAAATCTGACAACCTAGATTTTAATGAGTCTCTAGCAAACCTATCCTTTTTCAGCAAGAAATCCTTCTACCTTTCACATACGTTAAAATAAAGGTCAATATAATAATGTAAAGGTGAGTACACAAGTTTAGCATAATAATAGTAATAGAACGTTTCGCAAACCAGCATGTATACTCAAGAGATGTGAATATTGCAGTTAACAGCACTGAAACAAGTACCCAAACAAACCACGATGTGCGCGTCACATGTCCAAGTGGCCACGTGCGTAAAAGAAAATAAGTAGAAATAAAATGCGAGCCTTAACAATCCCGGGCCTCCGGTGGCGGGTCAACTTCTAGCAAGCTATCATTGCATAAGAACACAACCAAGACCTAGGTTAGAGGCATCACAGTATACAACGGAATCGTCATTTTTGTCAGGGAGTGCGAGAATGGGAGCGCCACAAAGCCTACGCTTGAGAGTTTGAACTGCTTCCTCCTATTCGGAACCCCAAACAAAAGGTTTATCCTTGTGAGTTAAAGCGGTAAGAAGTACAACAATCTTAGAAAAGTCGGTGATGAATCGACGGTAATAAACCCCCCAATCCGAGAAAAGAACGGATTTCGGATGGAGTCTTCAAAGTATTCCAACTCTTTACAGCTTCTATCTGTGTGGGATCAATGTGAATTCCTTGGTCGTTAACGATGTGACCGAGAAACTGGACTTCCTTAAGCCAAAATTCACACTTGGCGAATTTGGCATAAAGACGATTTCCTTGGAGAAGTTTGAGAACTAAACGGAGATGTCGCGCGTGTTCGGCTCTCGACTTCGAGTAGATAAGAATATCATCGATAAAAACAATGATGAAACGATCCAAAAAGGTTTTGCACACAAGATTCATTAAATCCATGAAAACCGCAGGTGCGTTTGTGAGACCAAAAGGCATGACCACGAATTCATAATGGCCATAACGAGTACGAAAGGCGGTTTTCGGAATGTCTTGCTCATGTACACGTAGCTGTTGATATCTAGAATGTAAATCGATTTTCGAAAAACAAGTAGCTCCTTGGAGTTGATCAAACAAATCATCGATTCGAGGAAGAGGGTAATGGTTCTTAATTCGGAACGATCCATCCTTTTTTTCACAAAAAGAACGGGTGTGCCCCATGGTGACGTGCTCGGGCGTATAAAGCCTTTATCAAGCAACTCTTGAAGTTGGCTAGATAGCTCGCGCATTTTGGATGGTGCAAGGCGATAGGGAGCTTTAGTGACTGGTGTAGCACTGGGTACTAAATCGATACGGAAATCAATATCTCGAGCAAGGGGTAAACAATGTAAATCACCAGGAAAGACTTTAGGAAAATCACAAACAACGGGTACGTGTTTCAAGGATTTCTTCTCATTCTTTGCCTCCACAATATGGGCTTGGATAGCGATGTACTCCTTGCGTGAGTACTTGTTCGCTTGAATACACGACATAAGCTTCAACTCTTTCGAGGGTCTTTTTCCATAAACATGTAGCTGATTACCGTTTGGAAGTGGAAAACGAATCATTTTATCATAACAAACGACTTTAGCACAATTCTTACGAAGAAAATCCATGCCTACTATGACATCAAAGCTTCCTAATTGCATAGGTATGGGATCGATCGAGAAGTTGTGATTGTTGAGATCGAGAGTACAATCATGTAAAATGGAGTTAACCGTAACGGTTCTTCCGGTGGCGATTTCGACATCGAAGGTTCTTGGGAGGTTAGCCGTTTACATTTTAAAAGCTTTTCGAATTCAAACGATACAAAACAGTTATCGGCTCCAGTATCAAATAAGCAAGAAGCATAAATACCATTTACAAAACGTACCGTTGAAAACGTTGTTATCATTCTGAGCCTGGCGGTGGTTGATGTTGAATGCTCTTCCACGCACAGCCTGTGGTTGTTCCTGCTGTTGCGGCTGTGGTGGCTGTGGCTGCTGTTGTGGCTCTTGTTTCACAACTCGATGCGGGTAGACGTTGCTAAGGTGACTGGGATCGCCACAAGTGTAGCAAGCATGTGCCTAAGCGGCTGGTGCTTGCGGTGCTTGATTGACCTGAGGAGCGTGAGGTGGAGTTGGCAGTGCGACGATAGGCTGAGGAGCTTGCTGATGAGGGCCTGTGCGGCAGCTGACCGTGTAGTGACCATAAATGTTGCAGTTGACACAGAAACGACAATTACCTCCAACTGCATGATGAAAAGTGCACTAGAGCATAGAGGATGAGGACCGGTATACGCACGCTTGGCAGGAGGTGCGTTGGGGGTAGTAAGCTGAGGAGACTGGTGGTTTGGCTACACAACTGTTGCACTATACTTACTGGTGTTTCTCCGCTTACGGCTCTGACGATTTTGACTTGGCGGCTTGAGATGGAGTAGCATCGGCGCTGACTCAACAGTAGCTTGACCGAGGTTCTTGGTCGGGACTTTGAAAGTTCCAGCCAAGACTTGCTTATCATTGATTTCTGCAGCGAGTTGATAAGCTTCCTCAATAGTAGTCGGCTTTGATGCATAAACAAAATCCGCAACACAATCAGGGAGAGCACGGAGATACTTCTTGATAGCTTTCTCTGTGGTGTCCACTTGACTTGGACATATGATACTCACTGTTTGAATCGAGCGGTGAGGCTGGCGTTATCCCCACCAATTTGCTTGATGTTCCAGAATTCGTTTTCCAACATCTGTACTTCATGAGGAGCGCATAATTCACTTATCATGAGCTCTTTCAGTTCCTCCCATGTGAGCCCATAAGCTGAACTGTTTCCGCATCTATTGCACTTGGCGGTCCACCAGTCAAGTGCCCTTGACTGAAAAACACCAGTAGCATTCACGATGAGGATATTTTCTGGACATCCGCTTTGGCGGAAAGTGACCTCAGTTGCGTCAAACTAATAAAACATCTTGCTTGGACCTTCTTCGCCTGTGAAGGTCATAGGACTGCAAGCTTTGAATTGCTTGAAGCGCAATGAAGATTTCGACGCGTCATTCTTACAATCAGCTGAAGAGTTACTGCCGACAGCTTGAATTTCGCTGACAATCTGAGGAATCACCATGGCCATTTCCTTGGCCATGAGAGATGCGATTCGTTTGTTGGCGCTATTTCGCTTGGTTGTTCGGCAAGTGTGAGATCCCGTGGATGCCATTCTACACAGGAATAATAGATGAGATTCGATTAAAACGGGTTTTGTTTAAAAGTTTTGCGTTCGGGCTACCCAAAGTGATTCGACCATTCCTTTGAGTTCGGGTACATGCTTTGGCCTAATAGGTAAATGCTCTCACCGCCTCACGGCTAACGGTATTACCCTTTCGGTTACATGCGCGCCAAATCATTGAAACAATCGAGACTTTGGTGAGATTCAAAATCGAAGAGTGGAACTAGTCATTAAGGTGCGGGTTTCACCCCTAACTTAACAACTTCGCACCATAATTGTGGTAGAAACAACCACAAGATAGAAATGGAGATTTCCGTCGAGATGTGGATATCACTCCTATCAACGAAAGAGTCTCGTGCAGAGATTAATACGCGGGATGAGCGATCTTATCGAGAGTTCTTGGTTTCACACCTAATCTCGACCCAATCACTCGTTTGTGTTATACGAGCATCTTCAAGCATGTATTGTGGTAGCTTTAGGAAAAGCATATATAGTTTAGTTAACAGGGCTAGATCAGAAGCAGAACAGGTAAAATTCGATCATTTCTAATCAAGAAAATGTTCCAATTCTACGAGTCGGGTTGCCCTGTGTGAATGATCCCTTGTACGAGTGAGCCTCCGTATGAGTGGCTCCTCGTACGAGCAATCCTTCGTACGAGTGACCAGTTCGTACGGAGCATTCTGATTCGCATAGATTGATCTGTTTTGTTCGTATCGGTCCGATTTGGTACTTAGACTATAGACTAGCTTGAACATAGCAATTCTAAATATTTCCCTATAGTTATGGCTCTGATACCAATCTATCACGCCCCAACTGATGGCGGAATCATCAGGATGTGGCACTAGGCAAATTAGATTGTTCAAGATAATCCATAACTACTATTACGATGACAATATTTATAAATTTCAATTTCCCATACAATTAAACAAATATTCCATGATAGTCAAAACAGATTACAAGTTTCTTAAACAATACAAAATTCGACAACCTAGATTTTAATGAGTTTCCAGCAATCCTATCCTGTTTTAACATGAAATCCTTCAACGTGTCACATACGTTAAAATAAAGGTCAATACAATAACTAAAGGTGAGTACACAAGTTTAGCATAATAATAGTAATAGAACGTTTCGCAAACCAGCATGTATACGCAAAAGATGTGAATATTGCAGCTAACAGCATTGAAACAAGTAACCAAACTGACCGCGATGTGCGCGTCACGTGTCCAAGTGGCCATGTGCGTAAAAGAAAATAAGTAGAAATACAATGCGATCCTTAACAACCCGGGCCTCCGGGTGGCGGGTCAACCTCTAGCAAGCTATCATGTTAAGGGTGGTCACAAGTCATCAAGCATAACATACATCAATTTAGTGATTAACGTATAGACATGTGGACGCAGTTTGCGTGTAAAGCATTTTGAGCGTTGTGTGTAGTGTTTTTTTATAGAGAACGTATGTAACACCCAAAAGTATGTTTAAGCGTAAACAGGGTTCGAGTATACTCACAGTGAGTGCGTAACAGTAACCGTGATCATGATGGAGTGGAAAAGAGCGTCAGGTCAACCTTCGCGTAGAAACAGAAGTGCATCACTCTTCGATAGTGCTGAACGGTTGAGCAGTGAGTTGCGTGGGACAAACAGATGGGTCGTACGAAGCACCACTCGCACGAGGCATCACCCTCGTGCAAGTCATCATCCGTACGAGTGATGGCTTGTACGAGGCATCACCCTCGTGCTAGTCATCATCCGTACGAGCGAGGCTCGTGCGAGTCACCTGTCTTCGAGTTCAAAATCGAGTTTTTTCGTGTTGTTTCTTCGGGAAATCGAGTGTCCATCCTTCCAACATTAAGATACTGAGCAAACCAAAAGTTTGGGGAGGTCTTTAGAGTGAGTTAGTCGTTTGTGGAAACTCGGACTGGGCCGTACGAATACGAAGTGGTTCCTGCGAGCTAGTCCAGTTAGCACAACTGTCTGTTCTTACGTCTTCGTGCTATCGGGACTGAGTTTTAATTTGAAATAGATGTAATCCCAGAATCCATTTCAAGTATGTTTTGAAAACGTTTCGTCCCACTATATAATGAATGAAACATACGTCGGTTAGTCCGTTTTTGTGTAAAAATTGAGTATAAAACAGCTTTGTTAAGATCTAACACTTAGGTGAGTTGGAAACGTTAAGTTTTCTGAATTGAGAAGCCAAAGCTTGCTTAAACATACTCGTTCAAGTGTAAATCCATGATAAAAGAGAAGGTTTTATGAAAAAGATGAAGATTTTCGTAAACAGAGAAGTTTAGATGAAATCGAAGATAATCTCGTGCAAAATCATTGTAGAAATCGTTGTGATTTGTGTGGAAATCATAATCTTCTTACTTGGAAACAGAGAAAAGCGTATAGAGTAGGTTTCGTGTGAATGACAGCAAGGAGAGCATGAATGGTTAAGTGTGGTATTTACAGGAGAAGAAAAGAGAGCAGGTGAGTTGGTGCAAGTGGGTGTCCGTGCGAGCGAGTACTTGTGCGAGCGAGCTGAGCTTCGTGTGAGCCAGGGTTCACTTGTACAAGTGATGGCTCGTACGAGCGAGCTGTGTTCGTGCGTTGGCTGTTTTCGCTCGACGTTGTCTTTTGTTATTTGTTTGTTTTGTTCCGTTAAGTGTTTTAGCGAGGTATTAAGCGTTGCGTTTCATAATAATGTGATAGAGGTTCGTGAGCGAGTGAGTGAGAGCGAGAGTGAGTATAATGATTATAAAACATAACATACATAACACACAACATAAGATAACCAAAATAAATAAATGCATTTTCGATTTAGTGTGATAAGCGAGGACGAAGGCGTGAACGAGTACCAAACAAACAAACACACTCGGCACATAAAGTAACATAATTAATTGCGATTCCTGTTGTGTTAGCGTTGCGAGTATAAAGCGTTTAAGTGTGCAGGAGTGATGCTGTGTTATGAAAATGTATTTGTTGGTGCATAATGTCTATGTCTTAGTCTTATATCGAGTCTGTATAGTATAGAGCTGAATAGGCTAGGTGTTTGAAGTATTTATGTTATATTGTAGCAAGTTCGCCCATGACATCATGTCTAGCCAAGTTCGGGCGAACTTAGGCACCTCATGAGCGAACTTCCATCTCTACAAATACCTAGCTAGCCTACTTCATTTGTAACTTTGGCATTTCAGATGCGAAGCTCTGTCAGTTTGTAACTAGAATGTTTGATCAATAAAACTGACGATTAACTGATTAAATCTTGTCTATTGGTAAACACGACGTAATATTTCCACTATTATGGACGTTATATATCAAATTTAGGTTCCTAAGCATCAAGGATCGGTCCTACAAGTGGTATCAGAGCTAGACAGCCTGATTTGATAGTATCAAGACAAGATCACTTCTATTTCATCTCCATTCTTCTATTTTTCTTAACTTTTGAACATAAAATGAAGAATTCACGGTCAAAATCTTTTCAAATTTGAGTATATCATGTAAAATACAACAAGGATAAACCCTTGAAAGATTGAAGACCAAATCCAACCGAATTCATGTCAAATTTTGAAAAAACCTTGTTTTAGAAAACCATCAAGATCGAACTTGTTAAGCATGTTCGACCGAACTTGGTCTAAGACATCACTTTTCAAGTGATTTTTTAGCAAGTTCACTCGAACTTGAGGTATTTTTGAGGAAATTCTAGCCAAGTTCACTCGAAGTTATCAATTTTCACTGATTTTATAGCAAGTTCGACCGAACTTGTATAATATCAAGGAATTATTGAGTAAGTTCGCCCGAACTTGCTTGTGTTTCATCGAATTCTGATAGCAAGTTCGCTCGAAGATACACCGGATTTGTTATAAGTTCGACCGAAGATAACAATTCTTTTCAAAAACAAATATCACAAGTTCGACCGAACTTGTGATAAACTCAAGAATTCTTCATTGTTACTACAAGTTCGACCGAACTTGTAGTAGTGCTAATTGTTTTCAAAGTTTTTGAATATTTTCAGTATACACTTCTTGTTATTCACAATGATGATATGCAAAGAGCTTTTATGTCCGGAGCTAGTTCATCGAATGCCAACGTGATTCATCAAGTCAATCTTGATAACGAGATGGGAACGACTGTTAAACCGCCCAAGCTAATGAGCATGGACGAATATGAAGCATGGAAGGAGAAATTTACTTATTGGGTTCAAGCCATGCACTTCGCTGGCTGGGTGTCGATTGAAAGAGGCTACACTGTTCCGGTAGATGAACATCAGCAAGTCCTTGAAAAGTACAACTATTCGACAATACAAAGAGACGAATACATTGCTGAGAAAAAGATGATCAGTCTCATCCAACAGTCTGTCAAAGAAGATATCTTGATTTTGCTACCAGAGTATACTACTGCAGGAGATCTTGGTTGTCATTACAGAAGAAGTATCAAGGTAGTGCCGAAATGATCAAAAGTAAAAAGGCACTTATTCTGAAAGAATTCGACATCTTCACCATGCTAAAGAATGAGACCATGAAGCAAATGATTGAGCGTTTCCGTCATCTTAAAGTTCAAATGCGAAGACACGGTCTCGAGAAGACTGAACAAGAATACATCGAGAAGCTTGCTGACGCACTACCAGATGGTGAATGGGCTACTTATTTGATGGTTCTGAAGAATAGTGATAAGTGGGAATTCTTCAAGTTGTCAGCGTTTATTGACAAACTCGAAGGCCACGAAATGGAGCTTCTGAAGATTGCAAAGTCAAAGAACGCTAATGTTGTTCAAGACGTTGGGCTGTACTACAAAAGTGGAATGCAAGACAACATTTCGAGTCCGAAAATTGGGACAGCGTTTAGTGCAAACATGAATGCTTCTCCACAGAACCAGAGTCAATCACAACCTCATTATGATCAGAGTCCACAGAGTTCGTATTCAAGCGTTGGTTCAAATTCATCTTATCAAAGTTAAGCAAATCAGAATCAACAAACAAATTCTGATTCGAATGTATACAAGTGCAACCTCGCAGTGAATTTGAACAATGTTGTTTCGGAACAAGTTGCTAAACAATATATGTCTCTTCTCGCCACTGTTCTGGAGTCATACGAAAGTCTTGTAGCTGGTAAAATTGGAAATCCCGAAATGACGGCAGAAGATTATGACCAAGTAGATGAAGAAGAACTCGGTTTGATGGATATCAAGTGGTGTTTAGCATCTATTATCTGAAGAGTCACAAAGTTTGTTGCTCTTACTGGCCGAGATATCGGAAATTCAAGCAAAAAGTTGGGCTTCGACAAATCAAAAGTGACGTGCTTCAGATGTCGCCAAAAGGGACATTTCAAGAGAGAGTGCAAGAATCCTGAAGCAACGGGAAATCAAAATCTTTCAGAGGAGGCAACGAGTATTATAAGAAGTCACTTCAATACAAGTCATTTCCAAAGAAGACTCAGGTTGAAATCCAAGAGAAACCAAATAACAGCAGCAATGAGAAAGCTATGGTAGCATCAAACGAAGATGATGGTTTCGATTGTAATTCTTACATTGGTAAAAAGACCGGAGTTGTGTTGGCTGAGATAGTTGAAGATACTTCTGCAGAGGAAGCAGCGCAGCGGCAGAAGCAGCGGCTATAGAACAAATTCTGTTGGAGCAATACTTGCATTAACAACGAGAAGAAGAGGAGTATATCCACATGCAGAAACAAGGAATTTTATCTCCTAACTCGTGTGATAGTTTTGCAGGTCATTTTGATGGAAGCTCTAAAGAACAAGTGGTTGAGGAGAAAACAATTGATGAAGAGATCATCAATGTTACACAAGAAGTGAATGCCGAAAACCTCAAGGACATGGCAGATAAAGCTTTAATGGCAAATCTAACCAGGGTAGGTTCAGAGGTAAAGAAGTTGTCATAATACAAATTGTAGAGGCTGAAAAACCTTGTACAAAATGTACCGAATCATGTTCTGAGTGTGCTGAAAAATAAAAAATCATCGCTGAAAACAATGTGCATAATGAACTTTTGAAATACGATTATCACACAATGAAGGAAGCGTATGATAAAATGAAAAATGATTATGGTAGGCTTGATGGAAATAACATCGAACAACATGATACCATAACAACGTTAAAAAGGAACAGTAATGGATAAGCAAAAAGCAATTAATATCTATATTAACACCATTGCTGAAACTAAGCAAAAACTCCAGGACATGACAATTGAAACAGAACGTGTTCAACAACTTTTGAGAAGTTACACATGTGTCATTGATCACATCCTTCCGACAATTCCATCGGAAGAGAAACCTAAAAAGAAAATTGGTAAAGAATACGCAATGTTCCTCCACCCCTTTGCAAGAAGTATTGTCGCAAATCCGCTGATGGGATGGATAAGACACTTAACATTGAGTTGTTATCTGAAAAGAAAACTGAGTTGCCAGAGAACATTGATGTAATCTATACTAAAACTGATGATGACAATGTTGTGGTTAAAAAGGTTGTTGAAAATGTTTTGAACGATTCCGATTGAAGGCAGCTTTAAAAGCGCCGACTCGAGCTCAAAGAATTCATATTCATAGTCCGAAGATGACGATACATCATCGGAGAATGATAAGTGATGATCCTAATATTGTCATGTAAAAGATTAAGGAATCTGATAGATTATACTTTGAGGGACATTTTCCGATTCAGAATGTGAAGGAAAATTATTAGACAAATTCTTTAAACTCGTGGAAGTCACATCAGATGATCTGGAGATCAATGAAAAGAAATTCTATTCCAAACCTAAAAGAAACAACTACCGAAGGAATGGTGGTGGTCATTCGGAAAACCGGAGAGCTGGGTTGGGATTAGAGGAATCAAATGAACCTAAAAGGAAACCGTCACCATTTCATGAATACAAGAATAAAAACATGAATTTTGTATATGGGACGAACACGGTTCATGAGGAAAGTTTGATTGGGAAACAATCAAACATGAATTCAAGAAACAAAAAGAACTTCGAGATAAAGCCTGCAAGTGGTGCCAAAACAAGTGGTGTAAAACACACTAAAGGACATCCACATGATTCTCGGACTTGTTTCAAGTGCAACGAAATTGGTCATATTGGACGTTACTGTCCGAATCAAAGTCGGCTTATCTTCCAAGGAAAGAAAGTTCAAATGTTGTGAAACCAAAGCAACTAGTGTTTGTAAAACCTGTAAAGATTTTGAAAAGAAATGAATCAAAAGCTGAAGTCAAACCTAAGTTTGAAAATTCAATTTTCAAAAAAGGAGAAACTTCAAAGGCTAATGAAAACAATTTTTACATCAAGAAGGCTAACATAAAATCTCAAGCCTGGATTGCAAAGAAACGGTCAGCAACATCTGAGAACACTAAGTCTGAGCTTGTCAAGACTAGTGGTAGCAAGAAAGAATCAAAATCTGAAATCATAATTGAACCCACATCTGAAACTGTCAAAAATACAAGTGGTAACAATTCAAAAGATAAAAAGACGGTAAAGTTTTCAAACATAAACATCATAGAAATTTCAGATGAAGAATGGGAAGTTTATTCTGTAGATGAGTGTGGATTTGATTATGCTGATGAATGTGAATTTGATTTTGATGATGGTTATTCAATTCAACCCAAGACCAAAAAGGCTTGGGTCTCGCTTTTTAAATAGATTTTTAAAATGTGCAGGGGCTTCAGAGATCCGTACTTTCTAAGTGGATTTTGGATAGTGGAGCGTCCAGGCATATGACGGGAATGAAGGCGTTGCTATTCGACATTAAAGCTATCCATGGTGGATATGTTGGATTTGCAGGAAACCAGGGTGGAAGGATAGTCGCCGAGGGAAAACTCTCCAATGGCGTCGTTTCATTCGATCACGTGAACTATATTGCAGAACTGAACAATCTTCTGAGTATATCGCATATTTGTGACAAGAAATTCACGGTCCATTTCAACGACAAAGAGTGTATTATCTTGAAGCCGGGATTCAAAATACCAGATGAGTGGTACTGATGCGAGCACCTCGGGAGAATGATCTATATGTTCTTGATATGGGTGTCGCTATCACTTCATCAAAATCAGCACAATCTTTTGTATCAAAGGCTACTAAAAAGGATTCTATTCTTTGGCATCGTAAGATGGGGCATATTCATTTGCGAAAAATGAATTTCTTGGTTCATAATGATCTTGTAGAAGGCGTAAATCTTCGAAGTTTTCAGATGTCTTATCATTGCTTAGAATACAAAAGGGAAAGCAGATCAAGAAATCTCATCCGAAAGAAATTCTAAACTCAATCAAGTTGCAATTAGAACGTCTCCACATGGACTTATTTGGTCCTGTAAATGTTCGAAGCATCTCAGGAGACTTATATTGCTTGGTCGTGACAGTTGACTATTCGAGATATTCGTGGGTATTCTTTCAAGAATCAAAAGACGAAACATTCGAGAACTTGGTTATTCTATTCAAGAAACTTGAGAACCTTTATCATCTGCCGGTCAGACGCATTAGAAGTGACAACGGCACAGAGTTTAAGAATAACAAAATGAAGGAATTCTGCAACGCAAAAGGGATTCTGCACGAGTTTAGTGCTCCCTATACTCCACAGCAAAACAGAGTAGCTGAACGGAAAAACAGAACTTTGATTGAAACTGCGAGAACCATACTTGCAGATTCTAAACTTCCAATCAGCTTCTGGAGTGAAGCGGTTGCTGCGGCTTGCTACCGCTAAACAGGGTTCTTACTGTCAAACCAACAAAGAAAACATGTTTTGAGATGATAAACCGACGGAAGCCAAATTTGAAGTTCTTAGAGCCATTCGGTGCACCATGTACTGTAATAGACCAAGATGGCAAATTCGAGCTAAATCTCTTGAAGGTTTCTTTGTCGGATATGCGAGTCCGTTGAGAAGAGTATATGTTCCTTCATTAAGAAAGGTTATTGAAGCACAACACGTGGATTGTTTCAATTATACGGATCCTATTCAAAGGAAAGGTGACGCGTGGCTGTTTAACCATCAAGACCTTTGGAAGTCATTTGACTTGCCCGAAGAACCGATTGACGAAGAAGTTGCAGCGTTATACTATCTTCACCAGTCAGCGAATCAAGAACAAATTGTTTGACCAATTATGGTTAATCAACCCACGTTGGATCCATCTTCTTCTCGCGCAAGTTCAAGCAATAGTGGTGTTCCGGCTGAAAATATTTCAGAAACATTAACAACACCTGTTATTTCTCCAACAAATGCCTCTACTGAACCAGTCAATACAACAACGGAGCCCAGTATGCCTCAGAATCAAAATTCTGACTCAGATGAAGCACCAACATTTGATGCTGATGGGGAATCATCTTCTTCAGATGAAGAAGTGGAGCAGATAACAAGTCTTCTTAATCAATTTGTAGTCCCGAACAACAGAAATGAAGCTTCATCAAGCTCTCCAAATGTTGAATTGGTCATTGATCCCAACATCACGAATCAGCAAAACTCAGTAGATGTTCCAAGTGAAGAATTGCCACGATTATATTCCTATCATCCGTCAACAAATATAATCGGAGAACTTCAAACTGGTATTAGAACTCGAGTGCAAATTAATAAAGCACTCAGTTGTTTCTACACTTGCATTGCTCCAACCCAGAACTATTGCTTCTATTCATGTTTCATCTCTCAGATTGAGCCTAAGACTGTTAATGAAGCTTTAGCTGATGAAAACTGGGTACAGGCAATGCAAGAAGAACTATTGCAGTTTGAGAAGTTGGGAGTGTGGAAGCTTGAAGACCTACCAGAAAATCAGAAAGCAATTGATACAAAATGGGTCTTTAAGGGTAAACGTGATGATAGAGGGGTTATTATTCGTACAAAGCTAGGCTTGTTGTCAAGGGACTTCACCAGCAGGAAGGGATAGACTACACGGAAGTCTACGCACCAGTAGCTCGCTTGGAATCTATTCGAATCTTTCTAGCTTTCGCATCATGGAAAGGATTTAAGGTCTATCAATTGGATGTCAAATCAGCTTTTCTGTATGGAAAATTACGCGAGAAGGTGTACGTTGGACAACCACCGGGGTTTGTCGATACACTCAACAAGAAGAAAGCGTACCTACTAGATAAAGCTCTTTATGGTCTACACCAAGCCCCGAGAGCTTGGTACGAGACGTTATCGCAACATCTCGTCGGAAACGGCTTTATCAGAGGAACTGTGGATAGTACTCTTTTCACCAGAGAAGTTGATGGTCATTTGATTATAGTTCAAATTATGTCGAGACATCATCTTTGGATCTACAAACGATAGTCTCTGCAAGGAGTTTGAGGGAATCATGAAAAAGAAATTCGAAATGTCCTCGATGGGCGAAATGAAGTTCTTTCTTGGTTTGCAAGTAGATCAGCTTCCAGATGGTATTTTCATTCATCAGACTAAGTATGTTCACGATGTCTTGAAGAAGTTTGGAATGGAAAGCTTGAAGCCTCTATCTACGCCTCTTGCTCTAAATCACGGCATTTGCGTTGACGACGAGCCAAGTTGACGAGATGGAGCCAAAGTTGACGAGACGTTATACAGATCGATGATTGGATCGCTAATGTATCTGACAGCATCGTGCCCAGATATTATGTATCCAACCTGCCTATGTGCCAGATATCAGTCAAGCCCGAGGATCTTACACATGCAGATCGTGAAGCAAATCTTCAGATACCTGAAAGGATGCCCAAGCACCGGCTTGTGGTACCCGAAGAACGACAATTTCGACCTCACAGGCTATGCTGATTCTGATTTTGGTGTAGATAAGTTGAACTCAAAATCAACTACAGCGGGATGCCAGTTCTTCGGAACAAGAATGGTAACCTGGCAGTGTAAGAAACAGACTACGGTCGCTCTCTCTACCTGTGAAGCGGAGTATATCTCGCCTCCAGCTGTTGTTCACAGATTTTGTGGATTCAACAGCAGATGAGAGACTATGGTCTGCAATTTCTAGACACTCCGCTGTATGTTGATAACAAGGCAGCCATTGATATAACTAAAAATCTGGTTCATCACTCACGCACAAAACATATTGAAATTCGTTATCATTTCATTCGTGATTGCTACGAAAAGAAATTGGTGCGAATAGAAAAATCCACACCGACGAACAAAAGGCTGATTTTTATACCAAACCATTTTCTTTGTCACGATTTAAATATTTGCTGAGAATTAATGGTATGAAAAATTTGCTGACAGGTGCGGATGCTGAGTGTGATCCACATTGGTGTGTAAATTTCTTTCTAGTTTAGAATTTAGTTAAAAACTAAAATCCAAAAAGATATTTTTGATTTTAGGGGGAGAAATGTTAGAGAAAATTCAAAAACATTCGAAAAATTTTAAAATCCAAATACATATAAAAAATTCAAAATGTACAAAAACATTGAAAAGGACAAAAAGAGTTCAGTGTCATAAAAGGAAATGATAGTACATCAGTGGACTATCATGGTATGCTAAAGAATTGTAAACTTTAATAAGTGATAAACGAGTCTTACTGTGGATATGTCGATAGGCTTAACACGTTCAGTAAACTGTTTTCGAGATATAAACTAAATTTAGCAACTGCTTAAACTTGTGGATTAACATATCTTGGATATATGGACTAGTACTCCGAAATTTTGTTTGAAAGATTGCCTGATTCTGAGATACGAGGTCTCTTATAGATAGTTGATATCTGGGGTATTATACAAGTTCTTCTGATTTTGCGGAAGCAATGGCCTAGAACTTTTATAATACTTTCATCAAAAATCCCCAAACTACATGCAATATTGAAAAGAATCGAAAGATCTAATCGTTTGCAGTGCTAAAAAGATTCCTTAAGTGGAACACACCTTAAAGACGAGCCTTCATCTCTTTGTCTGTATGGTAGTACTAACCTGAGCTCTCAAGGTCTCGCACAACCCAGATACAGATACCAATTACGCTATATTCACCTGTAAGATGAAATCTAGGGAATCTGGATACGGGAGTATATTCAAGAAGTGGGAACTGCAGTTAAGTCAAGTTTCATAAATCATACCTTAACATATCTTGAAATAGTTGAGAAATGTGGTAAAGCTTAAGTGGACAAACATATCGACAATCTAGGTAAACGAGTTTAAAACTTAAAATCTGTTAAAGGTCAATGGTACTGGTGATATGTCTCAATTAACTAATATGATCCTTAGACATGAATTCACAAAATATGTCTGTAAATATGTTTGTACATAGTTTACATTGTCATGTACATAGTATTTCAGCTTTACAGATTAAAATCAAAAAGATTTTCGGTGCGTTTTAGCATAAACTTGCAAAAATACAAAAAGATTTTAATTCTACATTGTTTTCAGCAAACCAATGTTGGAGAACGGATCTTCGAAGTCTGGTAAGATGCTAGAATTGGTGGGAATCTCTTTGACCACGGGCTGGGAGCTAATCTGTTAATCTGAAAAATTAAAACGATAAAAAGTTCATTAATTTGAAACTTTGTTTTTTGAAAATATGAACAGTTTGTTCGTAACGGGTCAAACCTGGGTCATTAACTTGGACTCGGCAGGCAAGTCGGTTAACCAAGGTCATTAACTTGGACTTGGTCAACTGAGTGGATTTTCATAACTGGTAAAAAGTGGGAAAGTTCAGGGGTTAAAATTGAAAAATTGAAAAAGTTTAAAATTGTGGTTTGGCAAGTTCGGCCGAACTTGCTAAACTGATTCAAGATTAACATCTAAGCAAGTTCGACCGAACTTGCTAAGGAATGGCTGTGTTGTTTTATAGTTAAGTCCGCCCGGACTTGACTAGGCCTTCATGTTGGGCTTAGCAAGTTCGCCCGAACTTGACTTGGTATAAATACCAATCAAGTTCGGCCGAACTCATTCAACAACCTTCAAACTCTCTGAGCGAACTTGAGCTTTGAGAGAACTTGAATGATTTTGGCAATTTCACACCGTTACGCTGCCCAAATTAAGTCCGTTTTTGGTGATTAGTATACCAATTACTATGACAGAGGTAGAGATTTGTCTTTGATCCATGAATTGACCTGAATCGAACCAAATAGATCTGGAATTTTAAAAAGACATGTTCGGGCGAACTTGATCAAAACAGAATGTTGTAACACCATATAAAGTTCGCCCGAACTTGAAAGTGTTAGAAATTTTTTGTGAAATATTTGTCGATAAACGTGCTAATTGTTTTGCGTCATTTTTCAGGCACAGGTTCCAGCACGTGTAATTTCAGTAGAGTTCTCGAAGACTCATAACACGTGCATCACACTCGACAAAACAGTATGTCCGTCACTTAAAGAATACGACAGTATATTGAAGTTTATGGAAGAAAGCACTATTCGCAGAGCGATTACAGAACGCGTGTCGTATCGATCACACATTGTTAATTTATGGATGAATGCAAGTTTGAGTGCTGATGAGAAGACAATTACTTCTACCGTGCAAGTTGGTAATGAAGTTAAGCCGATTACTGTAACGGAAGATGATATTCGCAGAGTATTACAGTTCAACGATAAAGAAGATGATCCTATTTATCTTGATGAGAGGATGGTGCGTGGTTGTTTCTTCAGGATGGGTTACAAAGGAGGCGTGAATAAGCCGACGCTGAAGAAAGGGGAAGTGCCAAACCCCTACAAGCTCCTGATGCACGCCATAATTCATACATTCAGCCATCGCAAGGCCGGTTTAGATGATGTTCAAGATTACTTAGCTTGCATGGCAACAGCGCTTATTCTGAAGAAGCCGTTTAACTTCTCAAAGTTAGTTTTCACTCACATGTCGAAAAACATGGAAGATTCAAGACTGTGCTTATATCCGAGATTTGTTCAAATGATGATTAACGAGAAGTATTCTAATATTGCACAGATTCGAACGATGTTTTATACTTAGTGCATCTTGATGAGACCACAGTAAAGAAGCTAATCAAATTTCAGAAGCAAGCTTCAGCTCCTATTGTAAAGCCTGTATTCGGAGCGATTAAAGATTCTAATTATATTGCGCCGCCAAACAACAAATGGAGAAAAGATGGCAGTGACGATGAGAAAGAGCTTAACGCCGAGAAAGACTGGTTTAAGGAATTCAAACCTAAGGCAAGGAGTGAATGGTTCTTGAAGGCAGAAACTAATAAGCCTAAGAAGAAACGAGTAGCTAAGAAAGTTGAAACGATGCTCGTCGACGAGGATGAGCTTGAAAATGTTGAAGCAGTTGCTGGATCAAGTGTTGCAGGTGTTATTGAGAGTCAAGAGACTGTGAAAATGACTCAAGATGATGTTATATCTGCTACTTCTGAAAATGAAGATGATTCTGATAAAGAATTCCTACTAAAGAGCTAGAAAAGACTGAGGCAGAGATTAGAGCAGAGAAAGAAAGAGAACTGGATGTTGATTTTGATCCTAATGCAGAAAAAGAGTCCGATGAGGATAGACCTAAGAAATCTAAACGTGTTAAGTCTGCGACTGTTTTGTCAACAAAGACTACAGGGTCTCCTCAAACTTAAGGAAAGAGAAAATCAAAGAAAGAGCAAAAGGCTGTAAGTAAGAGGCGCAAAAGATCGTTGAAAAGCACAGAAGCCCCACAAGAACCTTCTGGTGCTCAGGAGAAAGAAGTCACACAAGAACCTCCTCCACAAGAACCTCCTCCACAAGAACCTCCTGTTATTATTCATGCTGAAGCTGAAAGGCCAGGAGTTACACAAGAACCTCCTGTGTCTGGCTTTGTTGAAGTTCCTATCACTGAATCTCCTCTTGCTCCAACGACTTCTGTTCCTGAAAGTTCTACGCCAAGGAAGTCAACACCAAAGTCAACACCGAAGACTCCAGGAGGGCCTAATGTGTTTGGTGATATGCACAATGATCCAATAAGTCTGCAGGATCTAAACGATTTCTTCCCAGAAACAAATGTTGAACTTCTAGAAAAGCGCGTCAAGGCGTTAGAAGAAAAGTAGCGCAGAATGAAGCAGAAAAAGCAGAACTTATTAACAAGATGAATCAAAGCGCTGTCGAAAAAGAAATGTTGGATGACAAGGTAAAGGTGTTAGAGAATGAAAGAGAGTATCTTAAAGCGTTGATCGAAAGTCTGCAAGATGCTAATGAGAAAATGCAGACAGAAATTTCAGAGTTAAAGTCTGTCCAAGCCCTAAATGATCAAGGATTCTCCAGGATGCAGAAAGTGTTATCTAATGCACTGGGTATCGACTTCATCGCTGAATATGATCGTCTAGATCAACAGGAAGCTAAGGAACGAGCTGAAAAAGAATTAGCTGAGAGTGGCAAAGGTAAAGGAGTTGAAGGTGAAGCTTCTAAGTCTTCTGATGCTACAGAGAAACCAGTTGAAGATGTTTCGAAAGCTTCTGAGTCTGATATTCCTAAGGTTGACGAATTTGTCAAGCCTTCTGATCCTATCACTGCTTCTGAAGAAAAAGACGATGAAGAAGCTGAGATAGATGATAAAGAGGATGAAGAGGAAGGAAGTTACGAGGATTGGAACATTGGTGATATGATGACGATGATCAGGGTAATGTTGGTATTAGAGTTTCTGAAGCCAAAATCTCTGATGATTTTGATTTTACAGCTCTAATGGACGATGAATCAAACAGAATGGAGGATAAAAGTCAGGGGGAGTCAGGGCAAAAAGGGCAACAGATGATGATATAGATATGGAAAATGTTGATCGTTCTGCAAAGCCAGTTGCTGCTATTCCCGCGAAGCCTTTAATGTTAATGTTAGAATAGAACTTGGAGGAAGGTGAATATGTACATAACTACACGAAGGAGAATTTAGCTAGATTGATCGAAGTTGAAGCTGAATCGTTAGAGTTTGATTTTGAGGAGGATGTGATGACTGTAAATCCTTTCGAGCCAAATGATTATCAATATCAAAGACGATTCGAAGCTGATGAATACAATCGAGTAATTGTGGAAGATTGGTCTTCAGATGACGAATCAGATCAGAAAGTGAAGTATGTCGGTTCTAATTCAGATAGTTTTCCTGCTTTTGAAGAGATGTACAAGCAGCTTGATGAAGATATGTTGAAGGAAAGGATTGTTGAATCAGTTCGAGAGGGTGAAGTACCTAAGCCCATGACCAAAGAAGAGATAGCTCAAGCAAGAAAGTCTTGGTTTAAAGAAATGCCACGCGAACGCAAGTTTCGACGTCCTCTTGCATTTTTTACCAGAGACAAAGACGTTTCTTTGGGAGATATTTGAGCTGGGGTTGGTTTAAAGAGCTTAACGTATATGCAATCAAGAGGGAGTTTGGAGTGCAATACTTAAAATACCTTGATGATTTCAAGACATTACCGTATTGGGATGTAGAAGAGTTGGTACAGACGGCGAATGTTACATATTACATGAAGCCGATTGATCAATTATTATGGAAAATGATTAAGTATGAAGCGGTTAAAGGCTGGAATTATTGGAAGCCTTTTATTCCTGGTTGCAGAGTGAAGATAAACAAGGTAACTGGAGAAAAGGACATAACGTTAATAATGAAACGTCCAAGAGCCATGAGAAATATGCCGCTAATGCCGATTGAACAAGACTTCTATCCTTTGTTCAAGTGGTGGCAGATTGATCCAGCAACGCGTGAAGCTGTGATTGTGCTAAAGTTTGAAGAACATCTGGATATTACCAAGGAACGGGTTGAAGTGATGGGTTATCAGGGCATGAGGGGTTTATGAAAGACGATAAGGATTCTAGATCCTATGTGGCTTGTGAACTGCTCGAGAGAAGATATCAAAACCTTTTTCTACAACAAGATTGTTTCTGAAGAACGTGAAAAGGTACAAGCTATGCAGTTTCAAAAGGTTGTGAACGTTTGTTATGCGCGCGAAGTCAATTCTGGAAAGATGTGGCAAACAAAGTGGAGGGATCTGGAGAGAGTTGAGTTTTTAAAGGAGGAAAACAGAAATGAGGCGATTAAAGAAAGAATGGAAAAAGCGGTAAGGCAAAGTTCTCTAAGAATGGCTAACTTTAAAAGACCACCGCCAACTGAACAAACGCCTGATCAAAGCAAGAACGACGAAGGAAGCTGTTCAAGAACTTCTTCGGTCGTGTACGTTAACGTTTATATGAAGACAAAGTTTTTGAAGACTGATACAAGATGAAGACTATATTTAAGGGGGAGTCTGTTGGTGCATAATGTCTATGTCTTAGTCTTATATCGAGTCTGTATAGTAGAGAGCTGAATAGGCTAGGTGTTTGAAGTATTTGTGTTATATTGTAGTAAGTTCGCCCATGACATCATGTCTAGCCAAGTTCGGCCGAACTTGCTTAGGCAAGTTCGGGCGAACTTAGGCATCTCATGAGCGAACTTCCATCTCTATAAATACCTAGCTAGCCTACTTCATTTGTAACCTTGGCATTTCAGAGGCGAAGCTCTGTCAGTTTGTAACCATAACGTTTAATCAATAAAACTGACGATTAACTGATTAAATCTTGTCTATTGGTAAACACAACGTAATATTTCCGCTATTATGGACGTTAGATATCAAATTTAGGTTCCTATGCATCGAGGATCGGTCCTACAGTATTTAGTGTAACATAAACCACTTTTTATATCGAATCTCGGATTACAAGCAGTTACAATAGAATAAACGGTAATAGCAGAACAACCGGAAAAGTCAGGTTGTTACAGCCAATATGCATTAATTCACTTAAAGATCGACCTGAATATCTTCATCTGACGTCTTCCCCCAGAATAAGATCTTTAATCCCATCAAAAGTGATGTTGTTGGTTGAACTGGTGATCATTGTAATAGTCTCGAACCAACTGTCAGGCAATGATGATGACATTAGTTAAGCATGAACCTCATTCTCGAATTTAATACCAACTAACCCAAGTCTTGACAAAATCAAGTTCAAGTTGTTGATATGCGATGTAACTAAACTTCCTTCAATCCTCTTCGTGCTCACTAGTTCACGTCTAGCTACCAAAGGCTTCTCATACATATTAGATAGCGAGTCTGTAATACCGCACGTTATGGTTTCCTTTATAATGTTGAACGCAAGATCCTTCGTTAGCGACGATCTAAAAATTGTCTTGCCTTTCCTATCCAAAGTCTCCCACTCGTCTCGTTTTATCTTCTTTGGTCTTTCACCTAATACCATGTCCAAATATTTATGAATTAGCAAATTCTCCATCTGTATTTCCACCAACCTAAGTCTTTTCCATCAAACTTCTCAGTCTGCAATTTACTATTCTCAACCATGATCTCAAACTATTATATGTTTACTAATCAAGTCAACGTTGAAAGTAATGTTCAAACATAGCAATGGTCAAGTGCCTGAACTTTACTGTTGTTCTAATGCACACAACCCTTTTCCTCAGTCTCGAAGAATAGATGAGTTCAACAATGCACCTAATAATTCCTAACTTTGGATCTCGGTAACTATATCAAGAATACTTGGATGAAGAAAATAATAATAACACCGCTAATCAAACCACCCAGCTAAACTCCCCTGTAAATTTAGGCCCACTCAACAAACTGGTCTTGGGATGCTGACCTTGTTCACGACCCACCAACAACAAAAAATATCCGGTAAAAAAATGATTCTAAGTCAAAAAAATTACTTTGGTTAAAACCCTTCACAGTTGTAACATTTTGGATATTTTGTATTTGATTTGTTGTCATTATTCTCGAATTAATACAAGTGAATTCATATCGTATTACTTGGTTTATATTGTATTTGTTGTATGCTTGCAATTTGGTTTAAAATGTTAAAGCATTATTTAAAATATTAATTGTGGATGCCTAGACATAAATAAATAAAATAGTTATTATGTCTTTTAGTTAAAAGGTCCTTTGAGTTTCTAAATTGTCAAATTATTCCCTAATAATCACAAACTTGGTGAACAAATTGAAATATCAAGCGATTAACATGGAGATAAACGCTTAAACAAAACTAATCCTATCCCGAAGTTTGTTTTAAGCAAAACTAATCCTTACACCAAATTAAATCATCTAAACCCTCCTCCATACTCTTTAAATTCAAAATCTCCAAGAAGTTTTAGGGGCTTCAAGAAATCTTTACATAAGTCTTTTAGTTTTTCAATTGTTGTTCTTACTCGTTTTTGTTTTTCTTTGATAATTTGTTTTTTTTTATTCTTGGAATTAATGTTATTGTAACTTTCATAAAAATCTCAAAAATCTTATTGATTTTTATAACTAAATCATGTTTTGATATGAGTTATAACCCTTTTTAATCAAAACTTTGTTAAAAACATCAAAAACTTGCAATGTATGTAACTTTCTGAAAATTCTCGCAAGCAATCTCACCTATACTTTGGTGGGCCATAAGCCCATCCAAACATGCTAAAATCGGTTTGATTTTCTTTGCTAAGTTTAAATCTTCGAATTATTTTGATCCATGTATTATGGGTCATCTAACTTCAAATATTCAATAATCGGTTTGATTGTCTTTGCTAAGTTTAAATCTTCGAATTATTTTGATCCATGTATTATGGGTCATCTAACTTCAAATATTCAATCTTCTACAATCCTTGAAAAATGAGTGCGCAAAGCTGATGAAAAATTAACTTTTCTTGTAAAGCCCTAAACTTAATTATACTAACATATATGAAATAATTGTTTTTTTCAAGCTCTTAAACATCATTAAAAATTTGGTTTTAAGTACTGATTTTGTGTTGTTTTAGAATATAATCAATTATCTGAAACCCCAGGACTTGTTCCTACTTCTCTCAAAACATCTTAATCATACCATATAAATAAAAAATCTAGGGCATCCATAGTGAAAGGTTGATTAAAAAAATTCAAGAACACAAGATGAGTTTTCATAACCCCTTTTTTCTATCTTTACTTTGGGTTAAAAACATGTACTTGCACACGTTTTATACAATTCATCACAACAATGTTCCACATACTTGCATTATTAAACTTACTATAGATGTTGCATATATCATAATCGTAAAAGGCCTTCTCGTTCATATCATACACAACCATTAACTCGTAGAAGCCAATGATATTACAAAGGTAGGTTCATTGGTGTGACATACCTGTTCAACTCCTATGTAGGGTGTTGAATGTTTGAAACCCGACATATATTATAAAGACATTCCTCATTAGGTTTGGTTCATGTTTATCCTTTTAAATTCTTGAATGTTGAATTTTGTTATGACTTGTATCTTATAACTCTTTTTTTTTCATATGTGACAATACCTATGGAACTCATCAACTTTATTATTTGGCATCTAATCTTACGTGTTTTCAGGTGACGGTAATTAAGATTGATGATCACTTAGGATGTTATGCGTGGATTTAGAGTTTCAAAAATTGGATTATTTGTGTCTTGTATTTATTATGAAAACAAATGTAATCGAATATTTCAATATAATAATATTTTTGGGAGTTATCTTTATACCTTGTAATTTGATATCTTATCAATCGTGCCCTGGCATTTTCGACTTTGATCGAGGTGTGACAATAGTCAAAATTAATTCTAGTCTTCTTCTTCAACAATCATGCGACCGAAATTGAAACCCGCTCGGCCTTCATCTTCTGTCCGAATCCTACCAGTGAAGTGGAGACAGCCTCACATGGCAAAACCCTAGTTGGACCCCTCGAAACACAACCACGATTACGGGCTTTCTTCCGATCGAACACAAAAAAGCATAACACCTCGTAAATTGTTGACCAGTATATACTGACACGCGTCCGCTGATCCTCGTATGCCACGTGATGGAAGAAAGGGACTGGAGTTGCCATTATGTTATTATTATAACCTCTGAACGACAACCATGAAGTAGAGGGACCATATATGTCAACATGCCATTTATTTGGCCCCTGAGTGACTCTTACGGACCGTAACCATATATGGTTACGGAACGTAAGCCAAGGGGAATGTTGTTCCAGAAAGGCGGTTACGGACCACAAGGGTTATCCCATATGGTCCGTAACCATTTTGAAAACCATGGGCGTCAGAAGGCCCTTACGGACCGCAAGCATAATGTCATGCGGTCCGTAAGGATCTGCCTGAGGCAGAATGCTTGCCACTTGCTGTGTTGCCACCGTTCTCGCAAAATGCCACCTTTGTGAAGACTTTGCCACGTCCAAAACACCTGGAGACATCCTAAACATGTCTCTAACACCTGGCAAGATCCTACAACTCCTCCACAAGTATAAAAGAGAAATCAAAGGCCAAGTTCTTTGCTCATTCATCTCATTCTTCTCTACTATCTCTTAGAGTTGTATCCTGGCTTAAGGAGACCTCCCCTGAGTTTTAATATTTTCATAGGATCACTTGTAAGTGTTCCTAACCTATGCTTTTCGTTTTATAGGCTTTAGATCCAAAAGTCAAGCGTTATCGTAATAACCTTTGACTTTCGGCTAAGACCATTATGGTCCAGCCATTGTTCGAATCGAACATTGTCGTAACCCCGACCCCTACCCCGGGAGCGGGAGCCGCGAGACACAGAGCTGGTGGTACCGGTGTTTATTAATTTGGCAGCAGAATTACAACATCAGGATCATAGTTAGGAAATAATTTATCAGAGTTTCAAAACACCAAACTTTTATATTACACAAAATGGGATAAAACCCAAATTTCAATTACAATACATTTGTAGGGATAAACCCTGACTTATGGAAAACATAAACTCTGTTTATTTAGGTAACTTTTATAGCCACTTTTCTAAGCCTTTAGTGCTCTCCAGCTGGCTTCTATTAGCTTCACATTAAGTTACCTGAAACGCGTTTTAAAAAAATTTTATCAGCAAGAAATACTGGTGAATACATTTTAGTTTAATCAAAACAAGTTTTATACTTTACAGTTATTGAGAGCATCCGCATTTACAATGTTTATATCTACAGATTACCCAATCAGTACTATCACACCTGACTTGTGGGTCATGTTACCCATTGGCAAAAATCCATTTGTCCAACGGTAACGGATTCAAATTTCGTATTCAAAACCCCAACATACCGGCAGTAATTGTAGAATACATATACTCAATCACTGTTAAGCATAATTAAAACATTTTGACTCACAAAAAGATTTACAAAAAGAGAATGTACTCACATTGAAAACTTAGGTATTCCTACGGAGTTCCTGGTGACAATTCTTGATTACTTCCTGAAATTTCTATTTAAAACATACAATGCACATGCGTTAGTAAATTAACCCAAGTCACTTTTATCATACAACACACGACAGAACTCCAACGAGCTAGTCAGGCAGAGCCTAGACATGCGTTGGCGATTCTAGATAGATTGGGTAGGGCGCCCATACAACACAAGTTAGAACCACAACGTACTTAGTCGAGCAGAGCCTTGACATGCGTTGGTGGATCCTAACTTGGTAGGGTAACGAATTAGTGATCGAGGGTTAAGATACTTACAGCGGGCAGCGCTTCGCAGGTTTAGGGGTTTAGGGGGGGGTTTTGACAGAAACATAGAGTAGAGGGAGTATACGTTCAATCGAAACTGAGAAACGAAAACGATCCCAGGCTTGGCCTTATATAGGCCAATTTGACTTCTCCCGCGCGTCACGTGGGAATCTAGGTCCGCTCTCGCGTGGCGCCTGAGATGCCTAGCTAGGGCTTGGTCAGCCTCGTAACATGTATAGGCTTGCCACATGGCAGGAGATGGTGACACGTCATCTAGACGTCTCCCGCGCGTCGCGACAGAGACCATGGTCTCTGGCGTGTGGCGCCTGGGATGCCCAGGTGGACCTGCCTCGTTTTACGTGCCATGTCTCGATTCGCGTGTCCCATTATTCGTTTCGGCTTGGTTTTAGGTGTTTCGGGAGAGTTGTTACAAACATGGCTAAATGATCGTTATTAGGTAGGTAATTAGTTCCTTAAAAGGGCACCTCCTAAAGATCACGTTTGCTAGACCTATTGACGGGTCAAAGTTAAATCATTAAAAGTCAAACAGGTCAGATTTTTATAAAAACTCATAATCTGAGTTTATACATGTTATAAAAATGTTTTGATACTTAAAATAACTTGGTAATAAATAATAGAACATGTATAAACATGTTCAGCCCGTCAATCCCAGTCTTAGTGTCGGTTCGCAACCGAAAGTCACGAATTTTAACTTCTACTTTGACTTTCGATTATGAATCGATTTAGCAACTTTAGCTACTGCCTTTAAGTTGAATTATGATCCTAATATAATGTAGTATAACCCTCTAAGGTTATACTACAATATCATAATCAGAATCTGAGTTTATGTATTAGTTCTTCATTATGCCATACTTTTACCATATTGCCCTTTTTGTTAAAAATAAGGTTTTAATCAATAAAGAACTTGTAAATGAAATATATACCGGTATGCTAATTTAGTTAGCGTGTTATGATGTTATAATACTGATCATAAACTAAGTTTTGATAATTATCGCAAGCTATGTCCTTAAAAGGACTACAATACCCTTATGATGTCTAAACCGGTTTCTAAACATATTTTCATATCAAACATGAAATCTACTGATATAATATCATAATTGGAATTATTTGGGATATCAAGTCAGATTACATTCTGAGTTTACATACAAGTTCTTGTGTTATTTCGGTAAATGACAATAACGCCCTTTTCGACACATAAATTGATTTTAATCAAGCATTTTATATAAAAATAATTTACCTACTGATATGTTATATTAATTAACATATTTTGGTCACACAAACCTGTTCATAACTTCAGTTCACACTAAACATCGCTTAAATCATATTTAACGATTTATGCGCCCTTTCGGCGCATAGTATGGTTTTAAACCATACTTGGCCACCAAGACTTGTTACCTACTGAGTTTTAAACTCATTTTAAATATTTTTACATTAGGTATATGTCACGAACTCAGAATCCCAAATAAGTTGTCAAAACTATGTGTGAAAGACCAAAATGCCCCTACGGTGCATAGTTTGGTCTTAATCTCTAACCACACACATATTTGATATCCTATTGATATTATATCACTAATTAAGTATTTTTCTAGAATGTTTATGATCATAACATCAAAACGCATACAAGTTCCTTTACACATAATAAATAACCGAAACGCCCTTATGAGGCATAGTTTCATTCTAAACCTTAACAGGCATATAAGTTGATATCCTACTGATATTACAATTTAATTTAAGTATATTGGCATGTTGAACTTGTCCATGACTCATCCGGTTACCGATATCGCATTTATGTGTTCGGTTAAGCTTCTGTAGACTAAGTTTACCGAAACGGGTCAAAACTTATCATTTTAATCTTAAATTCCAGAATGTATATTGTTTACCCATATTATACAAGTCTTAGAACTTGTTGGGTTTAAGCTACATTCATTCCGATCACCGCTTAATCTAGCGTATCGTACCGATTTCATTAATTTAAGTTAGCCGGTCTAAGTCAATGACTTGAACAAAGACCCGCTAACCATCTAATTGGTTAATAATACCATTCACTCTAGACTATGGACTTTCGGTAGATTTCATCCAAGCTAGTTATTTTGTATACGGCTGTGCTTATCTTATTTTCTTGATTTAAAGGATTTTTGCTAAGCCAGGTAAATACTCTTAACTTATTTTCCCCTTATATGGGCTTGGGATAAGGTATAATATTACCGCATGGTCGGATATGGATCAAAGACCAATGTTTCGGGAATCCAAATAATCTGTTTTAATTCGTATTGTTTAATATTAAACATTGGGGGTTAATGCGACCGTGTCCTGGATATCCTCGGCTATTTACTTGTAAATGGCCACGACCTAAGTGTCACACCCTCAATCTCCACTTGCGGAGTTTTACCGCGAGGCGCGTGAACAAACCAGAATCTGAAACACTAGTACGTCGAACGACTCTATA
Organism: Scalesia atractyloides; assembly: GCA_947069175.1. NCBI lineage: Eukaryota > Viridiplantae > Streptophyta > Magnoliopsida > Asterales > Asteraceae > Scalesia > Scalesia atractyloides. The sequence goes on along the minus strand of CAMTDV010000024.1, from coordinate 32,334,657 downwards.
TGATTTGATAATACGTTTTCAAAAATCATTTGTCGTAGATTTTATATTGTCTTGATTAGTTACCAATATTTAGCGGAAGCATTTGTTTTTAAAGTTGAGCGGAAGCATAAAATAAGTAATAAAGCGGGCGCCAACACAAACGCCAAAACAAATGAAAAAAACCCCAAAACAATATTTATAATTGAGACTCGATAAAAGATGTCTTGTTCAATGCATGTGAGTGCACCTAGAGCTCCTAGCGTCCTGAGAAACATGTAAAGAAACAAGTGTCAATATTAAAGATGAGTGAGTTCACAGGTTTTCATAATTTCGTTTGTTCGGTTATAGTTTGTTTTCCCCGTTATCCCTAACCCGGGATAACGTGCTGGTTCCATTATTCCAATCCCGGAATAATAAGTTGTTGCTTCCATTATCCTCAACCCGGGATAATATAGTTGTTGTTTCCATTATCCTCAACCCGGGATAATATAGTTGTTTCGTAATTAAGTTCAATGTTAACATATATAGGTAGCTAGCCTAAAGTTATGTCACGTAAGTGTTCGCGATCGAAGCTGACTGTTGTGCCTCCGTGTTGCCAGGCCTATCACTGACCATGGCGAAGTTAGGCCAAATTATTCACCCGTTGACCATACCCGGTCGGCTAGCGCGACTAGCTCGGATGGGGCTCGTCGGGCCCAGTAGTACTACTTATAATTCCCCCGCTATTAAACCCAATACTAACGATCCGAGAGATTGACGAGGACTTAAGTGATAAAGCTGCTTAGTGACCATAACATTATATTAACATCAACTTAGTTACCGAATAGTTATGTGACGTTAATTTCGTATAACGTAAAGAGATTGAGTTTGAAGAGTGTATACATGTTTCTCCCCCTGTTGTTTAAAAACCGGATAAAGTTAGGGGCCGTGAACTCACCTTTTGTTGCTCGGTTAGTGTAGCAAAGAAGTTGTAAAGGATGGGACCGCTAATTGCGTCCTAACAAACCAATTGATTTCACGTCAGTGTGTGAACACACCAATACAAATTCTACACTTAATTTACGCACAAAGTGATACACACAAACAACATATCTAACACTCAAACATGCATGCAAGTATCCTCATGTGAACCTAGTGATCAAAGCAACTTATCATAAACATAAACCAATCCATGCCACAATTTGGTGCACACAATCACAAGTTATCAAATTTCCGCTTAACACTCATAATTCAGTTGTTTTCTAGGATTTTTATAAAATAGTTCCAACGTTCCAAAAGTTCCAATATTTTTACAGCAGGTGCCATTTATACTGTAGAAATTTATATAAATTTTCCAAGTCCTAAATCTTTACCATTTAACCATAAATATTAATATACTAGGCGGCAGTCAGATTTGTCGTTTTCTGACTGCAGTCCACGGAAGAATTTATTTAAAAATCACTGATCGTCCAATTAACAAAATTCCAGTTGGTGTTGCCCGGAAATTTCTCTACCTAGTTGTTGTACAAAATTCATGACTCAACTCCCTACTGATTATAAAATCCAACTCGATAAACAACTAACAAAATTTCAGGATTTTCACAGCTTTAGTTACTGAACTTATTTGGCCCTTTAAAAATATCAAACGACTTCAGAAAAATATGAATCCAGCGCCATTAGATTCGTTATTCAAATCTCTACGTTCTAGACATCAGAAAATCCGTTTTTCGACAACTAATGACCGAGTTACAGCCAGATGAAGTCGGCTGTAACTATTACTCAGCAAACTGTTTCAGCATATCATTATCATAAACTCGCATAAGCCGTTCATATGATTAACCCAGGCGATCAAGAACCGGTTTCCTAATCATAGATCAATACATATCACATATCCATGCAAACCCTAATCAACATCTTTAGTTTTTATAAGCAAACACAGCCTAAAACTTTCAGATTTCGAACAACATCACATGCAAACATTATTAACAAATCGGCTAGCCTAACTTTTCATTCAAACATACTTGGCAAACTTATAAGTTCCGAAAACAATCATACTTATAACAATGATACATCAGCCAATTCAAACATATATAATCCGAAAACAACACAATCGTTTCATTCAATCATTCAATCCGAAAAAGAACAACAAAATCGAAACACATGTAACCGAATATGATCTTGTAACATATGCTGAATTCTAACCTTTAATAACTAGGTAAATAAGCCGAGACTTGGACAAGAATGATCCGGCTGTTCAAGCAAGATCACGACCGAATGAGATGAAGAATCTGCTGTCGCGACCGGGAGATGAAGATGGCGAGGGCTGCTGCTGCTGCGACCGAGAGGAAAGAAAAGGGAATGCTGTTGCGCGACCGAGAAGGTGAACTAGGCTGATCTCGCGACCGAATGGGATGTAACAAGGGCTGCCGACGGCTGTTTGCTATTAGGGTTTGTGTTTGTGAAGGAAACATGCATGGGGTTTGTATATATAGGCGCAAAAAGGGATAAGGGTTACGTTTTGGCTTGAGCTCGTGGCCGAGGAACTTGGGTGGGTCGGTTTGGGTTTGATCTTTGTGGCCGATTAGTTTGAGTTTAAGGTTTCCTAGAGTCACAAGGAGTTCGGTTTGTGTTTGATCTTGCGGCCGATTAGTTTGAGCTTAAGGTTTGGGTTAGAACTCGGTTCACTCCTAGAGCCACAAGGAGTTTACGGTTGGTTCGTGTCGCGGTTCGGGTCGTGTACATATTTATTATATATTTGTATATTTTTGTAACTAACACAATCACACAAACACACATCACGTATTCATTAACTCGTACACGTTTAATACTTAGCATATACTTTATTTGACAAGTATTGCGTTTAAGTTATCTTAAAAACCGGGATGTCACACTAAGCGTGGGGTTTGTAGGCATACACCTGACAGATGCTAAAATGTTTTATAACCCAATAGGGTATACCTAATAAAGGTATTAAAGTGGCGTGTCGGTTAATCATGATCTCGGCATAGTCTACGGGCCCTAAATGTATTATTAGCATGTAAAACTGATAACATGAGATATAGTTTCTCCCAAGTTATTTATAAAATATATGTACCCCAATACGTACATGGAAATGTTTTTGAAATGTTTTCAAAACGTGTCGGTTATTTGTATTTACCAGTGAAACTAATGTATTTTCAAAAGACTAAGCGCAGGTAGCAAGGTTACGAAATAGGCTGGAAGCGCTCGGCAAAGCTTAAGTGGAATTTGTAACTCCTTGCTTAGAAAGCCCGTAGTCTGATAAACTTCCTTCTTGTTATAAGATTTTCGATCCGCTTGTGGATCTTTATTACAAGCGTTGTATATTATTGAACTTTGAACAGTACGTTTGTAATATTATTTTAAATCCAAGACTTCCGCTGTGTACTCTGTGTTGTTTGGTTATGATGTTATCAATCTTACGTCACAATACTCCCCACCGTGCCCACCGGGATCTATGTGGAAATCGGGTGTGACAGATCCGACGTTTGAGTGAATTCAACACTAGTCTTTTGTGTTTGAACTCAAACGACACAGTAACAAAATCCTTAGACGTTCCAAGTGTAGACTATGATATAGGAATACTATCATCCCTATTAAGTATACACTGTTTTCGATTTTATGTGTTTCAAGAACATGTCGCCAAGCAAAGAAGTCGTTAATGGAAATCCTCGTCATCCGAAGCCAAGGAATGCCAAGCTTCATACCACGGCCAGAATAAGCATGTGACAAGTATAGAGAAAGGACCTTTATGGATCTATTCCCAAAACCAAATCTATTGAAACCTTTAACCAGACTTCGGAATCCATACCAGAGGTCCCTGAGGCTCAAATTTTGAAGTTTGTATCTGTGGAGTCCATACCAGCGGTCCTGAGACTCCAACTTCAAAGGTTATACCAGTGGATGCTTATGATCCAAAATTCTTACATCCGAGTTTTGGAATTCCAAACTTGGATTATGCTTGCCAAACTCCAATCCGTGATCCATTAACTATTGAATCCTTGAATTCTACTTCTACGACGGATCCCGATTCAGAATACTTACACTATTTATTTAAACCTTTGTGTCAAAAGTCGTACGCAACAAGCCAAAAAGGGAACAACAAGGAATGAATTAAAGGAGACATTGGAGGATCCTATTCTCATTTTGCATGTTATCTTGCTTTTGAGTCCCTGCATGGACATGTCTCTTTTGTTTAGTCTCTGTGTGGACATTTATTTATTATAGTCCCTATATGGACATATCCTTTATTTTAGTCCCTGCGTGGACTTGTGTTGCTTTTAAAGTCCCTGTGTGGACAAGTATTTCAAATTATTACCAAGTCCTGTTTGAGGCAAGTATTGTAATTTTTCTATCGTTTAATGATAACTTTTGGAATTATCCATAATCTATGTATTCATTACATCCTCTGTTCAAGCAATCGTATCGATTTTAATTTGATCTTTGTCGATCCGCTATAAAATTCCAAAAGGTCTCTTAATGGTTTGACCAGCCAATGGCAATGTCCAAACTAATTGGCAGATCATAATTATGGAAGTAACCCTTCAGTCTAGAAGTGGTGAACAATGTTTCAACTTCCAAATCATTATGATTTTTGTCAAACATTAAGGTTATTATGTGTTAACATTCAATGTAATGTTAATACTCCAAGCAGTGTGATCTGAGGAACCACACTAGTCGTATGGGTAATAGGCTATGTCCAAACCCTATAGCTTGTGTGATCAAATTAGATCCCGGTTGATATCATCAATATGATGATTATAATTAAACATCCGCTAGTGATGTAATGCCAATGTGCTATATATATTATTGTCCATCGTGACAATGACAGTTGTAGTCTTGTGACTTCCTGTTTAGAGGTAATAGGCTATGTCCAAACCTCGAAGTCTTATGAACCAATGAGATCACGGCTCACATATTTTATGTCCAATGTGACGGGCCAATATGCCATATTTTATGTCCAATGTGACGGGCCAATGTGCCATATTTTATGTCCAATGTGACGGGCCAATGTGCCATATTTCATGTCCA